>CM045765.1:89438449-90802757 GCA_025200525.1 Camellia lanceoleosa
CTCTCCTTACTAGAGGTATGGATTTCTTTCTTCTCTTTAATATTTTCATATAGATAGATAGATAGGTGGTATGTTTCTATTACATAAAATCTTATGTTGAAAGGGATTTGCTTGAAAAGCATGTAGAGAAATGTTAGGGCATCTTACACAAAAGAGTTAACTTATGATTTAAAGTTGATTATGGAAATTTTGAACTCTTGAAATATGATTATGCATTTTAGAGTGAAAATCTCTAATTTTTGTCCAAACCTTAGTTTTGAATTTTATTTAAACATGAGTTTTTCTTCAATTAGCCTTAAATTCTTGAAATTGATTTGATGTTTTGTTGAATTGAGTATGAATGTTTATTGTTAGATGTTGGGAGAACAATCCTTGCGGGATGGGTTCATGATATAGTAATTGGTGATAGAAATTTTTGTTACGAACTATGGAAAGTATATGATACTAAATGGGTTGATTAATTGAAATGAAAGGAGTCAATATTGAGGTGCAAGGAACATTGTGGAGAAATAAGTCATATTTGTTTATAAAGGAGAAACTTTACTTTTGTTGTTAAATGAATTTTGGTGTGACTTTCTAGATTGAGATGAAGAATTGATGGGTTAAAATTTGGAAAGAGGGTCCGTTTCCTTCCAACTAGGGATCGGTAAAGCGTGGCACTTGATAGAGGTTATGCCTTCCTTCTAGAGTAGCACCTGGTAAAATGTGTGGATTGTTGGGCTATATGGAGATTTCGCTTTCCTTCCGGTACTGGTAAAGTATGGCGCTTGAGATAGGTTCCAACTTTCCTTCTGGAGTAACGCTGGTAAACTTTGTTGATATGGCTTGGTGAAGCTGGTTGTTGGCATGTGGATATTGTTGAGAATTCTTGTAACAATACAGTTATGTGATTGTGATAATTGTTAGATGTAGATTTGAAGCGTGTAATGTAGAATATGTTGTTTATGAGTTGACTCTTATAGTCCAATTATATGAAATGTGATGACATATGTATGAGCTTGGTGTTATGTGGATTATGTTAGGATGAAGGGTTGTAGTAGAAATTGAAATGTGTAAGTGGGACAAGATTAAAATGAATCGAACTGAATAACTACAAGTACGAAATGTGTTTTGGTGTGTTTGTGTTCGGTGTTTTGTGGATAATGGTAAGGTGATGATTTGTGGTGTAATTGATGAGTGTGAAATATGAATTAGAAGTAGTACATGATTAGTCAAATTAAAACCTTTATCTAAGGAAACGAGATTTAAAGAAATCATTCGAATGAATTTTGCTGACATAAAAAGTCAACAAATGAGGTCTCTATAAATTGTCAAGTGGGATTTTGTAAAAAGAGTATCTATGTATGTAATCTATTTTGCATATAAAAGGACACATTAATTTATATTTTTCACTCGATAGTATTCATGATCATATTTATCTATTGATTTTTATTGTTGAGAGTCACTATAGATTCCTACTGGACCTTGTGTTCATCCCATGTTGTTCACACATTTTTCAGGGATAGAGTTAGGTACAACAATTGGAAGATCAAGAAGCCATTTATTGTGTTATGAATCCATCTTGTGTAAATTGCAAATGAAAGATTAAAGGGTAATGGTGTTGAAGTGGTTCTTTCTATGTAATTAATTATTTTGAAATCTACTATAAAAGCTTTTAAGGCGTGTTTTGTGAATATTTGTAGTAAACATTTTTATCATTGTAATTATAAGGGAGAGAACCTCATTTATTCTATTTAGTTTGTGTTGTTTCTATAACTATTAGTGGAAAATGAACTTTTATAAGGAATTTGATAAATTATCTATGAAGTAAAATTAGGGGCGTAATAATATTGTCCTTAGACTTTACATAGTCTATAGAGATAACCACAGTAGAGAGTAGTTGTCATATGGAATTTTGTCTACGACGAATATGTCTAAACTTTTCATTATATATTACTCTATGCCCATCAAATAGTTGGCTAGCTATCACAATGTGTACAGATAACTGACATAGATTTTGACCAACGTGAAATATCTTTAAATAAATGGCAGAGCCATTCAGCTTCCACTGTTGCTTTGTCCAAAGCAATAAACTCAGATTCTATCATTAATCTCGATATACATGTTTGCTTGGAAGATTTTGAAGACACGGCTGCCCCTCAAAGAGTGAACACATATCCATTAGTGGATTTCAAGTCTTTTATATCATATATCCAATTCGCGTCACTATAACCTTCTAATTCTGCTATTTATCTAGTATAACGCAACCCATAATCTTAAGTGTAATGTAAATACCTTAACACCACACAATACCCTTTCAATGAGTAGCATTAGGATTACTCGTGTACCTATTAAGCCTGCTAATCAAGTAGGCTATATTTGGCCTTGTATAACTCATCAATTTATCCGAGAATATTATAGTTGAGAGACACTCTTACCATTATTATTGGCTAAATGAAGACTTAAGTCTACAAGTGTCCTTGACACATTCATATCTAATCTACTAAACTTCTCAAGTATCTTATCTACATAATGAGACTGAGAAAGTACAATACCACTAGATGTTATGGTAGTCTTAATACCCAGAATAACATCTGCAATGCTTATATCCTTCATGTCAAACTTAGTGTTTAACAACTTCTTGATAGTTTTAATCATTTCATCATTACTAGCAACAATAAGCATGTCATCAACATATAGACACAAAATGAAATAACCTATGTCAGTATCTTTGACATAAACACATGTGTCACACTTGTTGATTCTAAACTCACTTGACTAGATTGCGTTGTCAAGCTTTCTATGCCATTGTTTAGAAGCTTGCTTCAAACCATACAAGGATTTGACAAGCTCACAGACTTTCTTCCCTTGCCTTGGAGTTGAGAACCCTTCAGGTTGCTTCATATAGATTTCTTTATTCAAATCTCCATTTAATAAAGTTGCCTTTACATTCATTTGATGTATCTCCAGATTACACAAAGCTACTATCGTAATCACAATACGAATGGATCTTATCCTTGTCACAGGTGGATACATATCAAAATAAGCCAGGCCTTCGCGCTGTTTGCACCCTTTGATAACTAGTCTAGCTTTATACTTATCAATTAATCCATCAGCCTTCATCTTTCATCTAAAAATCCATTTACAACCCAAAACGTTACTACCTGGAAGTAGATCAACCAACTCCTAGGTGTGGTTCTATAAGATAGAGTTAATCTCACTTTTGATAACCTCTTTCCACAAAGGATTTTCTAGAGAAATCACAGCTATGTGGGAAGTTTAAGGCTCCTTCTCCAACATGTAAGTCAATAAGTCTGGACCAAAAGACTTGGAGATCCTAGCCTTTTTACTCCTTCTTGACTCATTTAATTCCTCAACATGATCACTATCACTAACAACTTCCTCAGTTTGCTGCACAGAACTCGAATCCCCTTCTTGAGTTTGACAAGGAAATATGTTTTCAAGGAAATATGTTTTCAAAGAAATACACATTTCTAGATTCCATGATGGTATTCTTATGTATATCCAAGATATCAGACCTGTGCACAAGAAACCGATATGCACTACTATTCTATGCACTAATGAATATATAATCCGTAGATTTCGGTCCTATTCTAACCCGCTTTGGTATAGGCACCGCCACTTTTGCAAGACACCCCCACATTCGTAATAATTTATATGAAGGTTTGTGGCCTTTCCATACTTCATATGGTGTCTTATCAACTTTCTTTCGAGTTGCCTTGCTCAGAATGTAATTCGCGGAGATAATTGTTTCCCCCCACATGTTTTGTAGCAATCAAGAACTAATCAACATTGCATTCATTATTTCCTTCAACATCCTATTCTTCTTCTCAGCAATGTCGTTTGACTAAGGGGGTAAGATGTTGTGGTTTGGTGAATAATCCCGTATTGAGCACAAATCTCAATAAATAGTTATTCATACTCACCACCACAATCAGTTCTCAATGACATAATCTTTCGACTTAATTGATTCTCAACTTCATTCTTATAAAGAAAAAAATTTATCAATAGCCTCATCTTTGCTTTTAAGCAAATATACAAAACAATATTTAGTGTAATCATTGACAAAAGTAATAAAATACTTATTGCCACCCCGACTTTGTATGAACTTCAATTCACACATATCAATATGCACTAAATCTAAAGGCTTGAAACTTCTTTCAATAAAATGAAATGAAGTGCTAGTCAACTTTGCTTCGATACAAGTTTCACACTTATGATTTAGATTAATCTTGAAAGATGGTATGTGATCTAACTTGATTGATCTATGCAAAGATTCAAAATTCATATGGCCTAGTCTACCATGTCACAAATTAGAAGACTCAAGCATGTAAGCAGAAATAAAAGCTTTTGCAAAAATAAAAGCTTTCTTATTAATCTTGGGAATAATTGTCATTACATTTAATTTAAACACCCAGCATATACCCCTTACCCACATAAACTTCGCTTTTGGTCAACACGACCTTATCAAATTCAAAAACCATGTAAAAACGATGCTTACTTAAGAGGGACCCTAAGACCAAGTTCTTACGAATGTTTGACATAAGCAGGACATCGTTTAGAGTTAGCTCTTTTCCTGAAGTAATCTTCAAGACCACCTTGCTCTTTCCCTTGATGTTCGAGGTTGTAGAATTTTCCATGAACAACTTCTCACCATTTGTAACCAACTTAAAGGTTATAAACACCCCTTTCTCTTCACATACGTGGTAATGGCCCCAGTGTCTACCTATCATTTCCTTGGATTGGATCCCACCATGTTTACCTTAGTGACAATTGTAGAAAGATTCATACCATCTACATTTTAGGAAAGATCTTCCATTTCTGCCATATGAGCTCGAGCCTTGTTCTTGTATGGCCTGTTTAGCTTACAACAGCCAGTAGCCCTATAAGTAGCTTCCACAATTTAAGTACTTTCCCAAAAACCTATAAGTAGGTTTTTGGGGCTTGCAGACCGGCCTCTTTGAGATGCCACCTCTAGACCCTAACTTCGAGCCTCTATTCATAGGTTACTTCTTCTTGACTCCCAAAGGCTGGCCATGCTCAACCACATTGGCCTTGACATTCTTCATGTTGTTTTCTTTTATCCGGAGTTTAATAACGAGCTCTTTGACTATCATCTTCTTTTGCTTGTGCTTTAAGTAGTTCTTGAAGTCTTTACAGCCATTAGGTAGCTTCTCTTTCATAGCAGCCTAGAATGATTCACTCAAGAGCATTTCTTTTGCATGATTCTCATATAGAAACACTTGAAAATCTTAAACTTGGCTAGTGACGATTTTCGAGTCCTGTAGACACCCCATTTTGACCAACCCTAAGATTTGGGCACTTTCTTTTGATTACCCAATGATGACAATCAGAATGTGTTTCTCACAAAATCCTCAGTAAGAAAGATGGAATTTGAGCTTTACTCCTAACCCTAAGCCTGTTTTGGCTAAGTGTTTAGATCCCGTTTGACAACTAGAGCGAAGCTAGACTAGATCGAAGCAAAATGGGCAATATTTCCTCTGGTCGGTCAATTGATGGGTCGCCCTCTTGACTATCACGAACATGTCCAAGCCCTTCGCGGCCGCAACTAGGCACATCACATCCTCGACCAGCTAGTCCACAACTGTAACTTGTTCATAGTAAATTTCAGTTTTTTTGTTGTAGGGCACTCCATATGCCATTTCTGACCTATTTTTACACCAAATGCATGTATACTCAACCTCCATTGACTAGTGATTGATCCATTGAAGATAATGCTCCATTTTGGTACTCTATTAGCTCCATTTTCTTCCCTAATACTCCGTTAGGCCTATACTTTGTCTTCCGTCATTGCTCCAGTTGCATTGCTTATATAAGGAGAGCTTAAGTCTTGAATTTGAAGGAGATGAATTTGAGAGAAAAAGAGTAGAGAGAATGATGAGTTTGAGAGGAGAAGATTAAAGTTTGAGAAAGAAAAGAAAGTTTTGAGAAAAGAGAGAGTTGTCTGACCAAAATAGAGAAGTTATCTATAAGCCTCCATATTCTCATTTTCCATTACAAATGAAGCCAAGTCCTAAACCTTTAATCAAAGAGAGAGTAACCCTTGCCAAGTTTAAGAAGATTAAAGAGTGATTATTTCCTATCAACACACTTGACCAAAGATACCCTTCTAACTCAAATTCTATGCTTTCAAATTAAGGATTGAGAACATAATATACAACCTTGAGGGTGATCAAAAGAGAGTTTGGAAATCCAGAAATTTATCATTTCCTTGAAAAGTAAATATTTCTTTTTCTTGAATTTTATCACATTTTCTATCTTATATTTGGTTTTCTCGCTTCATTTTATAAATTTGTTATAATCTAATCCAAAGTGGTTGGTTGAGCCACCAATATATCTTCTATTTGTTTTGTTTTGGATTTGTTGTGAAGCAAGTTTGCCAGGCGTTATTGGCTAGCTAATTAATTGGATAGAACAAAGCAGTCTTCCGGCATTTAGCATACCAATTTATGGTGGTCTCCGAGGCACATGAAGATACTATTTTGATTTTTTTTTCATTTGAGAATTTTGTGAGGTTTTTATTTTGTTGTAATATTTTCTTCTTTTTTCCCTCATTTGGTTTGTAATTATTCAAAGTATTGTAATAATTCCCCGCCCCACTTCTTTCTGTCCCATTCTTTTACTTGCTTTTCTTATTTGTAATTATGCATCATATTTTGCTTATCATCATATCCATGCCTTGCATCCATGTTTCATGCATCTTGATTCAGCTAAATTTCCATCTATAGGATTAATAAATTCTTATGTGTTTATATACGCTACCTCATGTTCTTGAGATGATTCGCATGTCATATATTAGAAGTCAAATTTTTAATTGCATCTCATGAGTGAATTACATTAGGATTTTGTATATAGAGAAATAGAAGAGCATCATGTCCTAAGTTGGAAAGCTGCTATAGCTCACTATATATGCAGGGTTAGTTCTATTCTAGTGGGTTGAAGTCAAAGTGACATCACCAAAGAGCTCTTTAGTTAATAACCAATTAAGATCACAGGAAGTTAAAAGAGTCAATATAACCTCTCTTCGAAGTTCGATAACCTTAGATAGCAAAGCTACCCTTTTGACAGATCTTAAAAAGTATTAACACAAGGTCTCAAAGGTAACATGGAAATAGGTATAGTGTCACAAAATGTTTGCCTGCGCTCCTACTAATATCTAGGCAACACAGGGACTTTAAGTGCACCAATGCATGCAATGCAATGAACATATAATTGAAAATAAAAATCATATCATGGAGTTCAAGTCAAGGTTTTATAAAATCCCCGACAGAGTCGCAAAAAACTGTAACATTGCTTGGGGGGTACCCTCACGCATTAAATAGTTTGGATCCTCGATCTCTTTGATCTAGTCTCACGAGTACAATGTGAAACATAGATAAGAGTCCAAATCTAGCAACTTTTAAAATCCAGTTTATTGCAAAACATTTGCCAGAAATGGACTACATCACCAAATCTTAGAGTCGCCATCTAATATTTTGGAAAATTAGGAAACTTGTGACTCATGCCAAGGCTACTATTCATCGTAACCAAAGATGTTTAGGTTTAGAACCTTAGTTATGAAAAGGGAAGGTCATTAATTGAACACTCCCGCTCACCCGATCAAAAGATCAGCCTCTACTAAACCATGAATGAGTTTTATTTACTTTATATGTTCATGTTTAGATTATTTAATAAATCTTAAAATTTACTATGTGAAACAAACAAGTATAAACTATACCATTCATTTTGGAACAATTTGATTTCATGTATTCTGAAAAAGTTTGAAGATGTACAACTCAAAGAAATTGAGTTTACAAACATAAAAATCAACATCATTCTAAATTAAGCAACACAACCTACATCCACCGACATTCATATGGTTATATCAAGTAAGTAAGTAGCCACATGATAGGATAAACATAGTAAAAAAAACACAAAAAAACGAGATGCTAAAGCATAAAAACTTATATATTTACTAACGTCCCGCCAATAGCTACAAAACAAAGTTAGTGTTGTAAAAAAATTAAGTTCTTTTTAATTCCGTTAGAAACACAAATAAATCTGTTTTAAGATTATTATATAAAATCAGTGTTTAAATGAAAATAAAGCAGATTCAGATTTAATAATCGGATTACAAAGTAGAAATAAACAAACTTATTAAAGCCAACTATTGCAACTCGAAGAATAGAGAATAAAAATAAAGCAAATAAATTTGGAATTTAGAATTAACAAAACAAGAAGGAAAGCAAATCGAAACATGTGTATCACACAATTTCCTTAAAATAGATTTGTTGCCTCACCAATGGGTGCTGGAGGAACGTCGACATATGTCTCCTAGAATACAACGGATGTAGACAACTACAATAGAAGCACCTTCTAAGTAGCTTCGGCGAATAGAACATAAGTAGCACCCTCTCACAACTAGAAGAATATTTTTAAGTAGAATAACGAGAGGAGTTTGGAATTTCTAAGTAGAGAAACAATATATGGAGGTCTCAATTTATACACATGGAAGAAGAGAGGAGGAGCCTTAGCATGAAGGCTAAGCAACCAATGCAATTTAATTATCAAACTGATGGTTTAAACCCACCATTAGTATAGAGGTTACAAGCAAACCTGCAACCACCACCTTATCCAGTCTAACAAGCCTCAAGCTCATGCCCAGGCCCAAGCTCAAGCCTAAGCTCCAAGATCCCCAAACACGGCCCAATCCGAAGCGGGTGATGAGCGCGCGCGTATAGCACTTTTTTCAAAACCAACTTGGTTCATAGTCTTAGCCCAAGCCCATCTTTGAAACATCTATAACTCCCCTTCTTTGAAAAATTTTGATGCCCCAAAAGGCTCACACCCTTAGATAAAACTAAGGATTTAAATACCTATCAATGCTTTCCTTTATAATCAATGTTGGATAGATGATTACACACATTTTCCAATACCTTATTTATGAGGCCAACTTTATGAGATAATTTCTCATTCAATTCTTAACGGTTTTTTGTCATTCTTTTTGTGGTGTAAGGATTTTACTGCAAAGAATCTAAACCCACTTGGACCCATCTCAACCGGTGGTTGGAACCCATTTTAATTTCGCATTAAAGTCACCGAAACCATTATTTTCCAACATAACGGAAGAGAAAATTTATCTTCAAGCTCACCATCCTCGAGATTGGGTCCTTATTCGGTCTCCCTTTCTTCATGATTATGATGTGTCAATCTTGGAAATAGTTCTAAGTCTACAAGTGTTCTGGGACTCATTGTGGAGCGGCCTCTAGGTTGCTTCAAACCCTTTCGAAGCCAATTACTCAGATCTCTAGGTTTGCTTTTAAACCCTTTCGAGTTCGGTATTATACGATCTTTGGGTTCGTGAATCCAAACCTTTTTTAGTCTAAACACTCCTCTCAGAGAATGGATCTTCTCCGAGAGTTTCACTTTCTCGAAGATAATACCCTCCTCTGAGAATGTGGTGATCAATTGCCTTAAATACCCTTTCAATTGGGACTTTCTCAAACAAGTTGATTGAGACTTATACAATTGGTTGGGGAATTTATCGGCCCAATTTGTTGAGACTTTCTCGAGCCTATTTAGTTGATATTTGTTCAGGCCCTCTTTGTGATGATTTATTTGGGAGTTTGATAAATCATCACCAAGTAGGCCTGAACAAAATGCTCCATAAACAACTTTGTTGGGTATACCTCCTTATTGGAGTGTGGGACCCAATTGGTTTACTAAAAGAATTTTAATTTGGTTTGGTTTAGGTATAATATATTTTTATATATTATAACTAATTTTGTGGAGACCCAATTCAATTTGGAAACAACTAAGGTTTTGATAAAAAAAAATCCTAGATTCACAATATATGATTGATATTGTTTCTCCCAAGAAAAATAGGGGCAGCCTTTTTTTGCTTGGGTGGCTTGAATACATATTGTTTTCACCAAAAAGCAAAGCAACAGGAGCTACATGATTTGTTTTAGTCTCGATAATCGTGT
Organism: Camellia lanceoleosa; assembly: GCA_025200525.1. Taxonomy (NCBI): domain Eukaryota; kingdom Viridiplantae; phylum Streptophyta; class Magnoliopsida; order Ericales; family Theaceae; genus Camellia; species Camellia lanceoleosa. The sequence continues at coordinate 89,448,436 of CM045765.1, forward strand.
GGGTTAATTTGCTTAGTCCATTAGGAGCTTTGGAATTTTTCAGTGCATCTTCGGCTAGGTGCTTTGGTGAAGTTGATTTGGGTTAATTATTTTGGGTCTTCTACAACTCTGGTTTGAAGATTTTTGTTCATCTATTTGGTGAGGTCTTTCCTCTTGTTTATTTGTGATTATTTGGAATTCACCTAAGGGTGATTTTGTGAGACTATTTGTGTCTCGTTTGTAATCGTTTGGAAACTTATTTGGTTAATAGTGGAATTGGATTTCGATCCTGTGGATGTACCTCACATTGAGGGAACCACATAAAAATTCTTGTGTTGCTTTTGATTTAATTTTTCCGCATTAGTTTTTATTCCCATTGATTGATTTATTTGTGGGGAATCATTGATTTTCCCTAACAACTGGTATCAAAGCTTACGATTTATTTGGGTTTATTTATTTGTGTAAATCAATGGAGGGGAATGTGGGTCGTATGTCTAGCTTCAATGGAAGCAATTGGGTAACTTGAAAAACTAAAATGGAGGACCTATTATTTTGTAAAGATTTGTATGGACCCATTGAGGGTGAGAGTGACAAATCAAAAGATGGTTCTTTTTCAAAGAAAGACATTGAGTGTTATTATTTCCATGAGAGAGGGCACATGAAGGGAGAATGCCAAAAGCTCAAGAATAAGGAGAAAAGACGTGACAAAAGTGTGGATAAAAAGCAAGAAGACACAACGGCAGTTACTACCGAAGATCTCATGGTTGTTTGTGAAGATGATTGTATCAATTTTGTGGGCCAAGAGAGTAATTGGGTGATTGATTCCGGTGCTTCTTTTCATGTGACTTCTCGAGTTGATTTCTTCACTACCTACACCAAAGGAGATTATGGTTCTGTTCGAATAGGTAATGAAGGTTTGTCTAAGATTATTGGCATGGGTGATGTTTGCTTGGAAACAAATTTGGGCTGCAAGTTGTTGCTTAAAGATGTGAGGCATGTTCCCGACATTCGCCTCAATTTGATCTCTACTGGGAAGTTAGCTGATGAAGGCTTCAACAACAAATTTGATGATGGAATATGGAAGCTCACAAAGGGTTCTTTGATGGTGTCTAAGTGCAAGAAGACTCATACACTTTATTCGATGCAAGGAAAAATTTGTAAAGGTATTGTCAATGCACTTGAAGATGATACTTCTACCGAATTGTGGCATAAGTAGCTTGGCCATATGAGTGAAAAGGGGCTGCAAGTATTGTTCAAGAAAGAGCTTCTACCCGGTTTGAAAGGTACGCATCTTAAAACTTGTGTTCATTGTTTGGCAGGTAAACAACATACAGTTTCTTTTCATAAAAATGTTGCCTCTAGAAAAGAAAATGTTTTGGAGTTGATTCATTCGGATGTTTGTGGTCGTTTAAAAGTTAGAACACATAGTGGTGCACTTTATTTTGTTGCTTTCATTGATGATTATTCAAGGAAAGTTTGGGCTTTTCTACTAAAAACTAAAGATCAAGTTCTACAAGTATTTAAGCATTTTCAAGCCATGGTTGAAAGAGAAACAGGACAGAAATTGAAGTGCATCCGATCAGACAATGGTGGTGAATACATTGGGCCATTTGATGAGTATTGTCATAGCCAAGGTATTCGGCACCAAAAGACAGTTAAAAAGACTCCTCAACAAAATGGCGTTGCCGAGAGGATGAACCGCACCATTATGGAAAGAACAAGGTGTTTGCTTTCACAAGCTAAATTGCCAAGATCCTTTTGGGGTGAGGCAATGAGTACAGCGATTAACGTGATCAATTTGTCTCCTTGCTATCCTTTGAATAGTGATGTTCCTGAAAGAGTTTGGACCGGTAAAGATGTGTCTTATGAGCACTTGAGAGTGTTTGGTTACCGAGCTTTTGTTCACATTCCAAAGGATGAGAGGTCCAAGCTTGATAGTAAGTCAAGACAATGTATTTTTCTTGGCTATGAGCGTGATGAATTTGGGTATAGATTGTAGGATTCGGTTGACAAGAAAATCATTCGAAGCCATGATGTTGTGTTTCTTGAAGACCAAACAATTGAAGACTTTGGCAAAGGTGATCAACCGAAGCCAAAAACTAGTGATCTCATTAACATGGATCCATCTCCTTCATCTTCGGCGGATGATAAAAATGGGGGAGATGTGTAGCCACCTATTGAAGATGTAGAGGATGATTTTAATCCTAATGAAGTTGAGCCAGAAATTGAGGAAGAGCATCCAACTCAATAACCGCCACCACAACTTGAGTTGAGGAAATCTACAAGGGATCGACAACCTTCAAGAAAGTATCCTCCCAATGAATTTTTGTTGATTTCCGATCAAGGGGAGCCTGAGAGCTACCAAGAAGCAATTAAGCATGCAAAGAAAGGTGATTGGAAAAAGGCTATGGACGAGGAGATAAATTCTTTACTTGAAAACCAGACTTATGATTTAGTGAAGTTGCCTAAAGGGTGGAAAATTCTCAAAAATAAATGGGTTTTCAAATTGAAGAATGATGGCAAGAATTTGAGGTACAAGGCACGTCTTGTCATAAAAGGTTTTGGGCAAAAGAAAGGTATTGACTTTGATGAGATTTTCTCAATGGTTGTGAAGATGTCTTCTATTCGGGTTGTACTTGGCATGGCTACAAATATGAACCTTGAAGTTGAGCAACTTGATGTGAAGACCGCATTTCTTCATGGTGATCTTGAAGAAGAAATTTACATGGAGCAACCGGAAGGTTTTGTAGAGAAAGAGAAAGAGAAATTTGTTTGCAAATTGAAGAAAAGTTTGTATGGTCTCAAGCAAGCTCCGCGGCAATGGTATAAAAAATTTGATTCTTTCATGATGAATAATGGTTTTTCTAAAACCACTTCAGACCATTGTGTGTTTGTGAAAAATTTTCCGGATGGCAAATTTATTATTCTTTTGCTTTATGTTGATGACATGTTAATTGTGGATCAAGATTCTACCATGATTAACAGGTTGAAATTAGAGTTAAGTAAATCTTTTGCTATGAAAGATTTGGGACCGGCAAAGCAAATACTTGGTATGAAAATTGTTCGTGATCGCAAAGAGGGGCTGATTTGGTTATCTCAAGAAAGCTACATTGAGAAAGTTCTTGAGAGGTTCAACATGAATAAAGTAAAGCCAGTTGGTTGTCCACTTGAAAGTCACTTCAAACTTAGTTCGAATCAATGTCCTACAAGTGAGAAAGACAAGGAAGAGATGTTGAAAGTTCCTTATGCTTCAGCAGTTGGTTCTTTGATGTACGCCATGGTTTGTACAAGGCCGGATATTGCTCACGCCGTTGGTGTGGTGAGTTGTTTTCTCTCTAATCCGGGTAAAGAACATTGGGCAGCAGTAAAATAGATTCTAGGGATCTTTGAGGGACTTCGTAGGTGTGTTTGTGTTTTGGGTATGGTAAGCCGATGCTTGATAGGTTCACAGATTCTGACATGGCCGGTGATGTTGATTCTAAGAAATCTACTTCGGGGTATTTGATGACTTTTGCAAGGGGAGCTGTGGCATGGCAATCTAAATTACAAAAATATGTTGCTCTCTCAACTACCGAAGCTGAATTTATTGCCATTACGAAAGCTTGTAAAAAAGAGTTATGGTTGAAGAAATTTTTGCAAGAGTTGGGTTTAAAGCAAGAAAAGTATGTGCTTTATTGGGATAGTCAAAGTGCTATTCACTTGAGTAAAAATTCTACTTTTCATTCGAGATCGAAACACATTGATGTGAGATACCATTGGATTCGTGATGTGTTAGATTTGAAATTATTACAACTCGAAAAGGTTCACACAGATGATAATATTTCAGATATATTGACAAAGACTTTGTCGAGAGACAAACATTTAAAGTGTCAAACTTTGGCGGGTATAATTGATTTCTCCACCTAAGTCGGTTCATTTTGGGAGTGGTACAAAATGCTCCCTAAATGTACAGAGCCTCCAACCTTTCCTAAACTTAAAATAATATTAATATTCTTTTTATTTTGCCAAATCAGTCCCAACAACCCTTCCTCCTATTGTCTATTTCTGGCTTCCCTTCTTTGACAGCCATGACAGCAGCTCTTGAGGAGAAAAAAAAAAATCCAGAACCAATTCTTTCTGTGCTGGGATTAGAAAATGGACGAGTCATGGAGTCATTGACTAGTGCAGAAAGTGAAGAGAGTGTGTGCAAAGAAGATAAGAAAGTTGACTATTATCTTAATTTAAAAAGAAAATATAAAAATGAATATTTAATAGAAAATTATAAATAAATAAATAAATAAAGAAAAAGAGAAGAATATTGTTGGAGGGGTCATTTATTTATAAATTTCTTTTTATCTACTTATATTCTACTCAGTCCAACTTATTTTCTTATGTTCTAATAAATCCTATAGGTAACATAATTACCAACATATTCCTAATAATAATATGGTGGAGCGCATATAAATGTGCACATTAACAGTGTGAATGTTTCATGATATGAATATTCATACTATCAATATGAACATTCACACGCTAATAAATGTTCACATCACCAATTTATAAGGGTTTAAAAAATATTTATAAGGATAAAATTGTCTAAAAAATACCTTAAATATGATAATTAAAATTTAGTATATCAAATGTGCAAAATAGTAAGATTTACTAGAATATAAAAATGTTTTATAAACCAATTGAAATATAAGTACTTAAAAGAGGATGTTTTAATAAATTCTCCGTTGTTTGGAGTAAATATTTGAAAAAAATGATTCCCTAAAATAGATAAGGTATTTTTTTAACTAAAATTTGAGGGAAAAAAATAACATTTTCAGGCTTCGTTTGGGAAGTGGGTGGACTTTTTGACTTTTTGGTTTTTTTAACTATTTTCCTGGGCTAAAAAGGTTGGTCTGAGAATGACTTTTTGACTTTTTAATTTTTTTAACAGAAAATAGTATAATAATTTTGGGTTGGATGTAATATTTTATTTTTTGTGATTAAAATAACTTATTTTATCTTTTATAATTAAAATAATCAAAAAAAAAATCTAAAAATCAACTTGCCAAACGGAAGTGTTATTGGAGATACCAGTTGGGAGCCTACAATAATTAAAAATTTTCCGAAACAGTACTCAAGGATCGTAAATTCGTCTTCCCTCATCGAAATTCTCTCTCTAAAAAAGATCTAAACACACTTTCTAATAGGGTACTTCGTATAATATGACATTGGGAAACAAATGGTGTTTTGTGCCGACTGAGATTGAAGGAGAGGAGAGAGCAGCATGTATTATTGGTGAGGTTTGGTTTGGTTTGGTTTGGTTTGGTTTGGTTTTTATAAATTTATTTTAGAAATTATTTTTAAAAAATTAAAAATTAATTTAGTAAAATAATTTAAAAAATAAAAATAATTATTATTTTTATATAATTTTATTTTTAAGAGAACAAAAACTATTTTAAAAGATATTTTTAATATTTATTTTTATCGAATTAATTTTTATTTTTCATAAAAATTTTAAAAAAAAATCAGAAGCACAAACCAAATATATTTGGTTTCAATTTTCTGAAAATTGATTTTTTTTTTGTCTTTTTTTTAATGAATATTTTTAAAATTTTAAATATATATATTTAGATGCACTTTACTAAGATGTATTTAAAAAGTAAAATATTTTTAAAAAATGGGAAATTATTGGAAAATCCCATTTGGGAGGGTTTTGGACCGTGAGATCCTTCTTTATTTTTAATACTCTTGGAAGTCCTATTTTGTTGGTAATGTTACCTGGAAGATCCCATTTGGCTAATTTGGGGTGGATTATGTGACTGGTTTGCCCTTGGTTCTGTGTGGTAACTTATTTGTCTGGTATGGCAATCCCATTAATTACGATTCTGTTTTGGGAAAGACAATTTGTGGGGAGCAGGCTTCTGTGTGTGTTTGAAGTATATGTGTGTGTTGTAATGTTCAAACACTACCACATTACACCATCCCCCGTATAGGAAAAAAAGTTCAAACACAATCACACACTTCCAAACCCATCCCAATCCCCAACATCACACCCCCCCTCCTCATTCACCACATCCCACACCATCACCCAGATACATATACTCATTGTTCTTCGGCATCGTCATCAGATTAAGGGTGTTCACACCTTCACACAGCAACACAAGCAGAACTATTCCTTTCTAATCACCGTGGGTTATGAAACTGCTCACATTACCATTCACCACCAATTGAATCCCTGTAAATCTGGAAACAAATCGAGAACAAATCTCCAAATGTGGGTCGACTATGTGGTTTCCATACCAATACTCACATATGAGATTTCAAACCAAATCAACTACGATATTTTACAATCTGGATTATATTTTTGGGAAATTAGGTTAGTGTGGGGAATTATCTTCCTATTCAAATCTGGGTTCTGATTAGATTTGGCATAGGTGCATGTACGGTCGAGATCCATGTGGAGGTCCGCTGGAGATCAATGTTGCGACGACCGCAGCAGGAACCCCAACATCCATTGTTGAAGATGTCAAGCTTATGCTCGGAGTCCGCCACCAACGGCCACAACTCCCACACCTTCTCGATTTGTTAAGTGGGATACAGAGACAAGTCTATTTTACGATTCTCAACCACTGTAACTAGATATCTGGAGAAAGAGAAACTATCTGATATAGAGGGGATGAAGACAAAGGTGATGATTTGGGTGAAAGTTATGTATATTTCAGCTAATGGAGGAAAGCTCTATTTCACCGCAGGGATGAACAAAACCAGAGGCTGAAAAGTCATAGAAAAGAATCTCTCTCTCGATCTCTGTTTGATTTTTCCAACAATCTTTGTTCAATCTAGAGAGAGATACACTATACATACAAATATATTCTTCAAGAGAAAATGTTTAAAGAGAGAGTATGGCGTGTGAAATGGGATGGTGAACAGTGCGTTGCACACTGTTTCTGTGATGTGGAGGGGGGTGGGGGACTGTTGTTTGGCTTTGGTGTAGAACCTGCGATGTGGGGGGGGTTGTCGCTTGGCTTTGGTGTGGAATGTGTTCATCGATCATCCGACGACGGGAAGACTTTTTCATCGTCGCTCATGACCTGTTCCGGTGTGGTTTGCTAGTCTATATGTTTGATTACTAATGGGGCCTTGCGTTATGATGTGGGCAATCCAAATGTGGTTCGCGAAATTGAAGTGGGCTATCAACTTCTATTTGATCAACTTGATGTGGTCCACCAAGTTGTGTTTTCTGCACACAAAAAAAAAAAAAAAGGGTTGTCTTCAAATGTCGGCTTCAAAAAATGATGTGGGCCACCATCGTGTGGGTCATCAAAAACGTGGACACCCCTACATACACTACTAAATCCTAAAAAAGCTATAGTAAACTTTCCCCAAACGTTACATACACCCACATTAATCAAATATAATATCACTAAACCAAAAACAATACATTCATGGGCAAAACTATCCACCTCTAAATAGTGAGACCTTTGGGTGTACAAAATAAAATATGGGACTGATTAGATTACAATTCCACCTTTTAGGATTTATGGGTCAATTCCCCTAAAATAAAACTATTTTAAAAAATTAATAAATATACAAAAATAATAAAATATTTTTATTTATTTCTATATATTTTTGGTATTTAGCAGATTTTAAAAAAAAATAATTACAAATATTATTCTTTTTAAATTTATTTAAGTTAAGTATATCTAAAAAAAATTAAAAAAAAAAATTGGATGAAGTACCAAAAAATTCCAAAATGTGATTTTGTAAACTGTTTAGTCTTCCTTTTTTTCTTATGAACCTATAGGTCCCATTAAAAGAGAAATTATACAAAAGAGTAGTCACTTACATGCTTGATTTAAATTTTTGAGGGATAAAAGTGAGTATTTTCAAATGTGAAATTACACATTTGGGTAATCTGTACTATAGAAGTTTCGGATTTTTTCTCTTTCTTAAACAAATCTTATATTGCGAATAAGAACGTAACACTCCAACAACTTAATACTCCAATGTAATATAATAAAAAATTCCTCAGTAAAATACTAAAAAATTCCTCAGTGTATTTTTCTTAAACGTACCAGTGTAACACTCTAAATATTTTTCAAACGTAACACTCCATTGTAACACACAAAAAAACGTCTTAATATATTTTTCTCAAACATAATACTTCAATCAATATAATCTCAAACGTAACACTCCAATGTAACATACATAAAAATACTAAAAAACTACTCAGTGTACTTTTTCCAAACATAACACTCGCAGTTTAAAATTATATATTTACCTAAAGCTTAATAAAGAATTTTTGTACTTCTTTTGTAATGGTTTGAAGAATCTCACACCCTTTTGGAATGGTTTGAAAAAATTCACATCCTTTTTTTAAAGTGTTACATTGGAATATTATGTTTGAAAAAAGTGCAATAAGGATTTTTTTATGTATTATATTTGCTCAAACTTATTAAGGAGTTTTTGTACTCTTTTTGAAATATTTAAATTATCCCACATCTTTTTGGAATATTTGAAAAATCTCATATTTCAAGTTATTCCAAATAAAAAGATTCTCATATAAAAATTCATTTCAAATTTGATTATCATAAGTTGTGTATCTTACCTTTCTAGCACAAAAAACAAAAAACAAAAAAAATAAGGAAGAAAACATAATAGAAATAAAGGTGTGTTTGTTTGCACGAACTGGATAGGGGGGATTGTAATCCACCGGATTGTTAGTCCTAAAATACATTATTCCCGGACTATTTGATTAGACTGAATTTGTATCTTATATTTGTTTAGTTATAAGATTAGATATCTACATTAGACTATTATATTGAATCATATTTTTGTTTGAGATATTACGGAGAAGAATAGACACTCAAAAGACTATTTTGCCATTTTGAATTATTTACTAAATAATAGGAATATTAAATTTGAATTATAAATTTTATTTTATTTGTTTACTAGAACTTAAAAAAAATTTAAATAAATAAAATATTAATAAAAATTGCATAACTTTATTTTAATTTGTAGTTAAGATTTTTAAATTATATTTTACTTTACTAAGTATAATTAATGTTATATTATTAAAATAAATAATTTAATAAGTATACTAGTATAAATAATTTAATAAATAAATTTAAAAAAATGTATAAGTTGAGAGTCAAAAATGTTATTTCATTACTAATCTGCATGGGATGAGTTATCTTATGAATTGTGTCTCACCCCTCTTGAGATAAAATAATTCCATAGATTTGGGATTCATAGTCTGAATGAACTATTAGTTCGGTGTAAAAATTTTTAATCAAACAACGAATTATTAGTCCGGATAGACTATTAATCATATCTTATGCTTGAATCCTTTCAAACAAACACCACCTAAAAGTATAATCGTAAATTTAATTTTCAAATAATATATTAAATTTACCTTTTCAAAATCAATAGGGCTAATTGATCTATAAAAAAAACTCTTGGGATTAATTAGATCATCAAGGATTTATGAATAAATTTTCCAAAAAAATTACTTAAAATATAAATAAAAAAATTATGAAAATAAAAATATATAAATTTTTTTTTAAATTTTTTTTCTAGAACGTGAATCGTAGAACCAAACTATGTTCTCACTAGTAGTACTCTCCCATTTCCATTACTGAAAGTATAACCATGTACCTGGTCTTCCACTTGAGTCCCTCTGAATACTCACAAATGTACAATTCTATTATGTTCTTTTTATGGAATATCATATTGTGTGAGTTCTGAATATGCTCTCGCTTCGTCAACTGAATCTGTGAATACAGTGTTTTGGGGATTTGGGTTTTCTTTTCTGCTCAAAGTCTCTTTTTGGTACTGTTGAAGCTCAAAATTGGGGATTTCTCTGGCTCTTGCTTATGATGAATTTGGCTCAATGAAGCTAAGATCTGAAGAGTTCCTCACTTCTTTGCGCTTTCTGGGTTGTTGTGTTTTGGGTTAGAAGTAAGGTATTGGAAGCTCTTGAGCTAGCTGGAGTTGCCAATCTTGAGGTTGGGTGAATTTGAGGCAAGCAATCGGGGGTGGTGTGGTGGGTTTTGTTAGGGTTTGAGCTGAAATGTACTGGTTAATTCGGTGAAGGTTTGATTCATCAAGTTTTTAACTACTCGAGGGTCTATTTGGGGTTGGGTGAAGATGATCAAGTGCCGATGACGCCGAAATCGATTGTGTTTTGTAGTGGAACTGGTTTTGGTTGAAGGTTCTGGCGGGGGTTTCTTGGTGGTTTTGTCCATAACATCCATATGCAGTCTCTGCATACAACAATCCTCATCATTTCTTGGTAATATATTTGTTGGGTTTGGTGGTTTTGAGGAGTACATTCAGATTTGGATGGAGTTTGTAGGGGCAAAGTGAAGGTATTATGGTGTTTTTGGCTGGGAAGGAAGTTCAAGAAGCCTTTGGGACATTTAGTGCTGAGCTATTGTGGTAATAGCTTTTGTGGTTACAAATTTTAGGTCATATTATCATTTCAGAAATGAGGTTCTCTTCTGCTGGTTTCACTCAGCAGTCTCCTGAAGGTATATTTCTCTGGGTTCTTTTTTTGTGTTGTTGAATTTCAGTCTTTTTCCCTGTTTTCCTGGTTTGGAGATCTTTTACGCTGTGTTTTGGTTGGGGGATTTGGGGAGGATTTGGAAAGGGAAAGGTGTGTGAATGTAGGTATGTTTTATTCACATTCACCTAAATCTCTCCTCAAATTCCCCGACCAGACACAGCATTAGTGTCTAGTTCAGCTGCAAAATATTGTTGTTGCATCTTCTGGTTCTGGTTCATTTTTTTTTTTTTTTTTTTTTTTTTTTCTCTTTTTGGGTTTATTTGTTGAATTTCTGTCTTTTTCCCTCTTTTCCTGGTTTGGAGATCTTTTAGACTGTGTTTGGTTCATGGATTTGGGGAGGGATTTGGAATACATTTCACAACCTTTTTTATTTCCATTTTCAATTCCCTCTTCAGCTGCAAAACATTGTTGTTAGACTGATTTCTTGTAAAAAAATTACATTGATAATCTGCAGGGGAGAAGAGATGCCTGAATTCTGAACTTTGGCATGCATGTGCTGGTCCTCTTGTTTCCCTGCTTACTGTTGGAAGCCGCGTGGTGTATTTCCCTCAGGGCCATAGTGAGCAGGTCAGTCTACTTTGATTGGTTTTGACATGTTCCTTGCTTTTAGATCTTTGAAGTCTGTCCATGGCAGGCAATGTGTTTATTCATGCTTGCTTAGCAAATAAAATTTGTTTCATGTTTGTCTATTTTTATAAGCATCCTTCTGTTATTTGGTATAATATGTTCCAGCATATGTTAAGCATTGGGCTATTATGCTACAACTGTTACACTTGGCAACCGCGCGTCAACATCACTGTTACTGTTATGGCAGCCACCACTGTTATTTAAAACCTTGGTCACTCGTCCTAGTCATCTCTTGAACTGTTATCACATATCTTTAAGTGCTTGTTTGCAGTTTAAACTGTTGTGTTCATATTAAAATTTGGATGATTATGGTTTTGTATTGTTTTTGATCTGGTTGATGAAATTAAACAGTTACTATTGTTGACTTCTACAAATCTTCATATACCTACGTAGGTTACTGCATCAACCAACAAAGAAGTGGATGCCCATATACCTAACCACACAAGCTTATCTCCACAACTCATCTGTCAGCTTCACAATGTGACCATGCATGTAAGGAATCTTTAGTTCTATTTTCTGGTTCTGGTTATTTTACAAGGTGGTTTCTAGAAACTCAAAATTTTTTTTACTAGGCGGATGTGGAGACAGATGAGGTATATGCTCAGATGACCTTGCAGCCACTGAGCCCGGTATGCTAATCTATTATTTAAGTTTATTTTCTAGTTTTATGATCAACTTTTTTCTTTTCTTTTCTTTCCCCCTGAATTTGTATAACTTTCTGTAGGAAGAACAAAAGGATGCCTCTTTCCTTCCAGCAGATTTAGGTGCCCCCAGCAAGCAGCCGACAAACTATTTTTGCAAAACATTGACAGCCAGTGACACAAGTACTCATGGAGGATTTTCAGTTCCTCGTCGGGCAGCTGAAAAGTGTTCCTCCATTGGTAAAATTATTTTGGCTGCGATGGAGTAAATTGGCCAGTTTTAAGATTTGCCTCCCTTTGAATCCTGTGATTTCTAAACAATACTTTTTGATAAACAGGACTTCTCCCAGCAACCTCCAGCTCAAGAATTAATAGCAAGGGATCTGCATGATAATGAATGGAAATTTAGACATATATTTCGTGGTGAGTTTTCTAACATAATTTTTATTAAGCGCCATGTTTTGTGACTTGTTTGGTATCAATATCTTAACACAAAAGTTTCTTTTTTCTGATGTCGTTGATGACACTGAGGATTATTATCTCCTATCTGGTGATGTTCGTATGGAAAATTGGATTGTAAACAAGTCATATACCCATTTGTACTAATGATTGTTCCCTCCCCAATTGTTGTGAGAAGGAAAATATGACCTTGTAATTGAGTTTAAGTTTAACATAGATTAAATAGCTCAAAATAGCTTTCCAGTGGGATTTCAAATGTTAGTTTAAGTTTTTAATAACATTATTCTTTTTCCTTTTTTTGGTGTAGTATGTCAAAGTGCACTATTATTGCAACCACTTAAATATGAATACATTATGCTCAAAGTTTTGAAAAGCGGTTGCGGGATGTAAAAGCCGTCACATAATGGTTGCAATAACCGGAACCGTGATTTTTTTTATTTTTTGCACAATTTGAGTAAAATTTACCGATACACTTATTTTTATTTTTTTTTTTTCAGAATCACATTTATTGGGATTTAAAATAAATTTTGATCAATTTTTGTTAATTTTTAAGTATGATCCAATATATTTCATATTTTCAAATCACTATAAAAGAAGCTTTTTACATTTTATTTCAATAGTTAATGATTTTAAGAATAATTGATTTTAAATGTCTACAAATTATTTTTTGCCAATATTTGAACTAACTGAATAAAAAATATTCACAATTATTACATGATAGGATTATAAAATAAAAATTATGCTAGAAATTTAAAAAAAAATTATAAAGAAAAACAAATTCATGTATGATTTTTGCTTTAGGCTTGGTTCACTTAAGTATTTGTTCTTTTTTTGTAATCTTTTGTTTTTTTGTTTTTTTTAGGAAAAATAAGCTATTCAGAATATTGTAAAAAGATGTAATGGTGTCTAATGGACCGTTGCGGCCGTTATGGTACCGCAACGGTCCGTTATGCAACATCGAAACGGCTGTTACATATGTGAATTTCCATTACATTGCTATAGGGGTCGTAACGAGTGGCGGTAACCACCACAGCCATTACATAACAATTGCGGCTGCTTTTTAAAACCTTGATTATATTCTAAGAAGCATAGGCGCGGACACGTGACACTCCATGGATATGACACAAACACGCCGACACAACAATTTTAAAAAAATGGAGGACACGACACGTGATGGACATGCACGAAATATATTATTTTATATATTTATTATATGTCATATATGAATATATTATTCAAAGATAATCAAAAAATGTAATATAACATTTATTTTATAAATTTACATTATTTTTTCTTTTATTATTGTATCTAAAGTTATTTAGTTCAAACTTATAATTAATTTTGTGTCTCTAATTGGTGGACATGTGTGTTTAAGCATTGGACACGAGTGTCCAAAGAGTGCTCGGATCTTAAAAAAAAAACTTCTTAAAAAATAGTACACGTTTTAACGAGTGTCGGGAAGTGTCCAACGAGTGTCAATGTCTGACACGGACATGACACAACACGACACGACACAGATACACCATCTTCTTAGAAGTGTTCGTGCTTCTTAGATTATGCTCAAAGCATCTATACTACTTTACTGGCAGTCTGGTTTTTATATAGTACTTTGATTATGCGCCTCTAGTTTAAAGCAATGATGCTACTTTATAGTACGATTGTGTCTGTCGTCATGATCGTCATTGGGATTTCCTACCTTCCATTTTCAACTTTCAAGTTTGTTTAATTGACAAGTCTTTTGGAATTGCAAAGTTCGATTCTAATTTGTGGAGTATGTATACATTAGAGTAGTATCTGGACTGAGAAAAGCAAAGTTAAAGAAGTGGCAATATGTGGAAATTGGCATGGTTTCAAGCTACTAGTATTATTGGATTATTGTTTGTGTTTGTTTTGGGTTAAATATGCTAGTAGTTATTAGTTTTAAATGAATTTTCTTTCAGTTTTTATGGTTAGGAGTAATTTTGGTAATTTGTAAATTTTTCGGATATGGGTTGTGTATGACCATGGGTCGTCTTGTTAGTCACGTTGTTTAATTAGCTTTTATTTACGAATTTTATTTTATCTTAGATAGATTTTTGAAGTCAAAATCTAGTAGTTTCCTCTTTAGTAATCCTAGTCCTAGTTGGAAAAAGGAAGTAGTCTATATAAAGCCATGTAATGCTTCTAATTTAATAGAGTTAATGTTTTAGAGAATTTTTAGAGTTTTGAAGCCTCTTTTATGGATTGTATGATGCAGTCCAATCCAAAATGTGATGCCTAAGAGATTTTAGGATTGATTTCTAAAATTGTCTTCTCCATCTCTTTCTTTCTTCATTGAATTACTATACTTAAAATCAGAAACAGTCCATGGGTACTATTTAAAACAGTCCATGGGTACTATTTAAAGCAGTCTCTAAACAGTACCAAAAATCCCATCTTTTTATGCTTAAACCCTTACCCCTTTGTTACCCCATACAAACCCTTTAACCCATGTTTTTTAATGTTTCAGCCATTAAACCTGATTAATAATAAGCCCCAAAAGCCTGCTTTTGCTGCTGTCCCTGCCTCTCCTGCATCAGTATGAGGCTGTAAATCAAAATGTGTTTTTGGGCGTTCTTCATATTTCAGTTTGGAGCCAATAAAAATTGCAAATGGTTCTATGTTATACGAAGTACTAACAAACATGGACACTTTTAAGAAGGTGATATATCCGTGTCATGTCCATGTCAGACACCGACACTTTTTGGACACTTTTAGGACACATGTCCAACACTCTTCAAAACATGTCCTATTTTTTAATTTTTTTTAAAGACCAGGACACTCTTTAGACACTTGGAGGACACGTGTCATTTGCTTAAACACACGTGTCTATCGATTAGACACATGTGAAATTAATTATAATTTTGAACAAAACAACTTAAGATACGATAATAAAACAAAACTCATAAATTTATAGGAATTAGTGTCATATTGCATCTTTTATTATCTTTGAATGATATATTTATATATATAACATGTAATAAATATATAAAATTATATGTTTCATGCGTGTCCCCCCACGTGTCGTGTCCAACATTTTTTGAAAATTAAATCGTATCCGTGTTGTGTCACGTGTCCGTGTTTGTTAGACCAAGTATAAAATCCACCTTCTTGAAAAATGATTGTGGGAAACCTGTTATGTGATTCTTAGCAATTCTGGTTCTGTTCTTATCGCAGGCCAGCCAAAGAGGCATCTTCTTACAACTGGATGGAGTGTGTTTGTAAGTGCAAAACGACTTGTTGCCGGTGATTCAGTCCTTTTCATATGGTAGGGATTTGGCAAGTTTTCTATATTAACCTTCTCTCTAATGTTTTCTGGGTGCATGTTGGATGTATTTGTTATAGGAAGCATTCTCCTTTTTGTGTTCTGCTGCTGAGCATGACCTCCAAAACTGATATATTTGACTGATCCTAACCTTATTTTTGTGGTGAAGTTATGACTGTAAAAAGATAGTTAATATTTCTAGGAGCTTTTATCTGGTTGGCTTTGGGTAGAGTTACTTTTATTGTTTAATTTATAAAGGATCCTTGGGGGGCTGTTGATCAAATGGAATTGAGATTAAAGGATTTGTTTACTACTGTTCACTATGCTATTTTTTATTACTTTTTATATTTTTTCCTGTTGGCTCCATAGTATTATGCACATATTCTACTGTAAACCAGCTGTTGTTTAGCAGCTTTAAAACTGAATTGTGTTTTAATCCTTCAGGAATGAAAAGAACCAATTACTTCTTGGTATTAGGCGGGCTAATCGACCTCAAACTGTGATGCCTTCTTCAGTTCTATCAAGTGACAGCATGCACTTGGGGCT
The DNA here is from genome assembly GCA_025200525.1 of Camellia lanceoleosa. Taxonomy (NCBI): domain Eukaryota; kingdom Viridiplantae; phylum Streptophyta; class Magnoliopsida; order Ericales; family Theaceae; genus Camellia; species Camellia lanceoleosa. The sequence continues at coordinate 89,464,508 of CM045765.1, forward strand.
TCTTGCTGCAGCAGCTCATGCAGCTGCAACTAATAGCCGCTTCACAATATTCTTTAATCCAAGGCATGTGTTTTTTGTTTTTTGAATTTTTTTTTTCACAAAACAGATTTCGAAAATGAAACCAAACAGAGCTTTTAGTTTTTTCAAGAGTTAATTGTTTTCAAATTATGTCACCTTAAATGCAGGGCTAGCCCATCAGAATTTGTCATACCTCTAGCCAAATATGTTAAAGCAGCCTATCATACTCGTGTTTCTGTTGGCATGCGCTTTCGGATGCTGTTTGAAACTGAAGAATCAAGTGTCCGTCGGTAGGTTTTGAATATCTTGTTATCGCTATCATGGTTGCCATAATTATTATTATTATCATTATTATTATTATTATTATTAGTAGTAGTAGTAGTAGTAGTAGTAGTAGTAGTAGTAGTAGTAGTAGTAGTAGTAGTATTTATTATAAAATCTGTTTTTCATGGTTTGGAATTGGAAAGTAAATAAAAACTATAAGGAGTTGTGTCTGGGATGTCTTTTGGGGCAACCATTCACTTAGTTATGCAGTTTAGCCAGCTACCTTCTGTCTGGCTTACAATTGTTTAGAAGTTTGTTCAGGTATATATATATTTTGAAAAGGTTGTTTTCTGGACAGATCATTGTTGTTATTTTCTATTCATATTGTATTGGAAAGCAAGATTTGACCACAACATGTTTGCTTAGTTGGCATAAATTTGTTTGGGTATTTTTTGGTCTATGTTTCTATTCAAATCAAATACTTGCATACTAAAAAGCACAAACATTTCTAAGAACGTGTTCTTGTTGGACACATTGGACGTCGACACTCACGCACTTGACACATGTCAGATACCCATCCAAATGTGCCCCATAATTTAAAAAAAAAAAAAAAAACCTAGGGCTTGACTCTCCTAACAAAATAAACCTTGAACTTTTAATTGTCAATTTAAACCCTAAACTTTTGATTTGTTTTCAATTTAAATCATTTGCCTATTTCCGTTAAGTAAAACCGACAGAAAAAATTACCTTGTTTGGTGTAACTCACTTTTCAAAAAATTAAGTTTTTTATTTGCCGTATTTTTTTTTTGTTTTTAATGATTTTTTTTTAATTTTTACTTTTTTAGATATACCTAACCTAGATACGTTTAAAAAGTATAATATTTATGATTTAAAAAAAAAAAAAAAAAGATTCACCAAATACAAAAAATACAAAAATACAAGAATTTTCATATTTTTGTGTATTTATTGATTTTTTAAATATTTTTTTTCACAAATATTTTACTTAATGTGTATTTAGGTTAGGTGCATTTAAAAAAGGAATTTTTACTGATAAATCTCATTTAGAAGTGTTTTAACCCAAGAAGTCCATGAAGGAATTTTTTAACCCATTTAGTCCCATGTATGTATAGTTTTATTCCATAAAGTCCTTTTTCTTGATTTATACTATTTTCTTAGACACTTATGTCCTTATATTTAATTTTGATACCCTTATAAATATTTTTTGAACGGTTAGCAATTTTATGATGTGAACATTCATATTTTAAAATTCACATTGGTAGGAATGTAAAATTGGCCATGTGGGCTGAAGGCCCGCCCTTGGTCCGTTGACAATGTGAATATTCACATTGACATGTTAATATTCACATTAATAAGAGTGTAAAATTGGCCCGCGTCTCGTGGTGGCACGAAACCCGCCCGCGGCCCAAAGCGGGCCTGGTCCGGCCCGTTGACAATGTGAATATTCACATTGACATGTTAACATTCACATTGATAAGAGTATAAAATTGGCCCACGGCCCAGGCGGGCCCAGCCCGACCCATTGACAATGTAAATATTCACATTGACATGTTAACATTCACATTAATAGGAGTGTAAAATTAGCATGCGCCTCGTGGCTGCGCAAAACCCACCCACGGCCCGTGGGCGACCTGGGGTGGGCCCGGCCCGGCCTGTTGATAATGTGAATATTCACATTGACATATTAATATTTACATTGATAAGAGTATAAAATTACCCAGCGGCTCAGGGCGGGCCAGACCCGGCTCGCTGACAATGTGAATATTCACATTGACATGTTAACATTCACATCTATGAAGCACGGGTACTCCAAAAATAGTGCCGTACACGCACCGGTACTTCATCGGTGTGGCACGCTGCATCTGCAGACGGCCAAGACGCTGCATCGGTACGCAAGAAAACCACTTGCACGTCTGCTCGGTTAGGTACGGCACGGAGTGCACGGATGGGTACTCCTTAAGACGCTTTAGATGCGTGGGGCGATGTCGGTAATCAAATTTTTGAAAATTTCAGGGGTACCGGAGCAATATTAACAAAAATTATAAAAAAAAAAAAAAAAAAATGTATACCGTATATTCGAATGCCCAAATTTCATCACATTTTGCCCTAATCTCGTCGAAGCAAAGAGAGGCAGAGATCGACCAGGTTCTGCGACTTCGAAGACTGATCGGCTTCGACCCACACCCTCATCTTCAATCCTCACTCTCGTGACTTGAAGCAGATCGACTTCGACCTCACTCACCTCGTCTTCGACTCGACCCGAGATTCGACCCTCGTCTCGTCTTCGATTTCGACCCTCACGCTGACTTGACTTGACCCTCGACTTGACCTCGTCTGATCTTCGACCGACCTCAATTGTTTTGCCCTAATCTCAGAGAGGTATCGTATCTCTCTTTTCTTCTCTTATTATTTTTTTTTCTTGCTTTATCTTTAGTTATTATTATTAATCTAAAATGTTTCATTTTTATTTATTATTATGAATATTAATATTTTTAGTTATTATTATTAATATTATTTTTAGTTATTATTATTAATACTATTATTATTAATACTGAAAATGGTAATAATAATATTAATCATAAATGGCAATAATCATAAATATTATTATTAGTTATTAATGATAAAAAATTTGAGATGAAAATGCTAATAATCAAAAAAATTAGTGATTCCTGAAAATGCTAATATATTAATATTTGTCTTTTAGTTTTATAGTTCTCTTTTTAGTTTTGATATTTAACTTCAATTTGTAGGTTGGATCTTTTAACCATAATAAAAAAAAATAAAAAAATATCTACATGCTGCATCTGCATCTCTACTTTTTTGGGATTTTGCCGTGTCGGCGTGCATTCTGCAGAGACTTGTACCGCACTGGCTTCATAGATTCACATTGATGAGAGTGTAAAATTGGCCCACAGTCCGTGGGTGGCCCAAAGCCCGACCGCAGCCCGAGGTGGGCTTGGCCCGACTCGTGACAATGTGAATATTCACATTGATATGTTAACATTAATATTGATAGGAGTGTAAAATTTGCCCGCTACCCAAAGCTTGCTCGTAGCCCAGGGTAGGCCCGGCCCGGCCCGGCCCAGCCCGTTGACAATGTAAATATTCACATTGACATGTTAAAATGCACATTGATAGGAATGTAGAATTGGGCCATGACGTGGTCGCCTGGCTCGCCCGCCCACGGGTAGGCTCGTTTGGGTCCGGGCCCGAGTATGTCCGAGACCCCAGGTTAGGGCTTAGGTCATCACTTTAAAGCCCGACTCGGCCCATCGGCCCGCTTAAGGCCAATTCAAGGCTCGGTTCGAGGCCCAACCCGCCCGAGGCGCAATGTATTTTTTTGTGAAAAATAATAAAATTTTAGTAGAAAAAATTAAAAAGAATTAAAAAAAAATGGTCAGGCCCGCCCAAGCCCGACCTAAGCTCGAGGTTAGGCCCAAGCCCACCGGCCCAACCTGAGGTTCGATCCATCGGCCCGTCCAAAGCCCAAATACCCTTGTGCCAGGGCTAGGGCCTGGGCCTAATTTTTTGGCCCGTGGGCCGGCCCAACCCGGCCCGGGAAAGGCTTGTTTGGACCTGGGCTCGAGCCTAGTCTGAGACCCTAGGCTAGGGCCTGGCCCATCACTTTGAAGCCTGGCCCGGCCCATCGGCTCGGTTAAGGCTTATTCAAGGCTCGGTCCAAGACCTAGCCCGCGCCGAGGCCTAATGTCTTTTTTTGTGAAAAATAATAAAATTTTGGTAGAAATAATTAAAAGAATTTAAAAAAATGGCCAGGCCCGCCCCGGGCCGTGGGCGGATTTCGGGCAGCCATGAGGCACGGGCTAATTTTACATTCCTATCAATGTGAATATTAACATATCAATGTAAATATTCACATTGTCAACGGGTCGAGCCGGGTCCACCCTGGGTTGCCGGCCAATTTTATACTCTTATCAATGTGAATGTTAACATGTCAATGTGAATATTCACATTGTCAACAAGCAGGCGGGGCGCCTCGAGCCACTCACGAGTCAGGCGGGTTTCGGCGACCAGCATTTAATTTTACACTCCTATCAATGTGAATGTTAACATATCAATGTGAATATTTACATTGTCAACGGGCCGGGTGGCTCCGAGCTAATTTTATACTATTATCAATATAAATATTAACATGTCAATGTGAATATTCACATTGTCAACGGGCCGGACCGGGCCCGCCCCGGACAGTCCATGGGCCGCGGGCGGGTTTCGCGTCGCCACGGGACGCGGGCCAATCTTACACTCCTATTAATGTGAATGTTAACATGTCAATGTCAATGTCAATGTGAATATTCACATTGTCAATAGGTCGGGCCCGCCTCAGCCCAACTTGAATTTTTTCGGGCACCCACGAGGATCGACATGGGCCGGGCCCCTATACATTGACGATATGAATATTCACATTAATAGTGTGAACATTCACATTAGGGGTATTTTTGTAATTATGTCACGCATAGGACTTATTAAAACATAAGAAAATAATGGTATTTTGGTCATTAATAGTCATAGGACTTACTAAATGGAACATAAGTAGATGAAAATGGTATTTTGGTCTTCTTATCTCAAATAAGATTTAATGAAATAGTCAAAAAGAATATGGGTTGGATGGGATAAAACTCTTAGAAAGTGGATTTATCAAAAAAGTTCCTTTTAAAAAATAAAAAAATTGCGTAAAATATTTTTTAAAATTACTATAAATAAAAAAAAAAAAAACTCAATTTTTAGAAAATTAACCAAAACCAAACAATATTTTAGTCATTAATCTTGATGGGAAAAATATATATTTTAGGCATTTTATGTATATTACATTGAGTTTAATAACTAAAATATATTTTCTCTGTCGGTTTTACTTAGCAAAAATAGACTGATAGTTTAGATTGAAACCAAATCAAAAGATTGGAATTTAAATTGGCAAAATTAAAAATTTGGGGTTTATTTTGTTACAATATTGGCTTTTATTTTTTCTTTCTTTTATTTATTTATTTATTTTATAATTTCCCTAAAAAAAAAAAAAAAAAAACAAATGTAGACCTGGACATGTTTCAAACACTTTGGACACCATTACTTAGTCATACATGAAACACATTTCAAGCTTGAACAAATTAACTTAGGATCTAATGATACATGAAAACAACAGATTTATATACCTACTAATTCTTGCTCCTTTAAACTTTTGAAATTAATTGAATGAATTAGTCATATATATATATATAATGACATAATATTGTGTTGAATTTTTTTTTTTTTTAATATTTTGCGCGTGTCATCACCATTCAAATGTCAGTGCTTTTCTTATCTTTTGATGGTATTCCATCAAGTTGCTCCTTTCCTTGTTTTTGTTTTTAATATCATTCCCCCATTTGTTATTATGACTTCTTCTTACAAAGTTAAAAGGTTTTAGTTGTTTTAAATCTAGAATTGACACTTTTCTTTCTTTCTTTCTTTCTTTCTTTTTAAAATATATATCCAGCTACATGGGCACGATAACTGGAATAAGTGACTTGGATTCCGTTCGGTGGCCAAACTCACATTGGCGCTCAGTGAAGGTTTTTGGATTGCATTTTGATTTTGCGATTTATAATTCTTTGTTACGATGATTTCAATAAGATACCTTATGACTGCTCTGATACTGTCAGTGTCATGTAACTCGTACATATATTTATAATTCTTTCTGTACAATGGTTTAAAATGAACAAGACAGTGTAATGGACTTTGACTTGGTGAATGCAGGTTGGTTGGGATGAGTCTACAGCTGGGGAAAGGCAGCCAAGAGTCTCTCTTTGGGAAATTGAACCCTTAACAACATTCCCCATGTATCCATCCCCTTTCCCCCTCAGACTAAAGCGACCATGGCCACTTGGATTACCTTCTTTCAATGGTATACTTGTCTACCAATTATAGAAATGGAAACACAGTATTTCTGAAGATCCCATCTTGATCTCTATCTTTTTTGTCCAAACTGCCTCATTTATTGCAATTAGGTGTCAAGGATGGACTTTCTAATTTCAATTTTTGTATTGTTATCTGTATCTTGTTTTTACACATAGGGATTAAAGAGGATGATCTGGGAATGAATTCACCACTTACGTGGCTTCGTGGAGATAACGTAGATCACAGCATCCAGTCTCTCAATTTTCAGGGCATTGGTGTCACACCCTGGATGCAGCCAAGGCTTGATACCTCAATGCTTGGTATGCAAACTGACATTTACCAAGCTATGGCTGTTGCTGCTCTTCAGGAGATGAGGGCTGTGGATCCTTCCAAACAGACACATCCATCTCTTCTGCAATTCCAGCAGCCCCAAAGTTTCCCAAGCAGGCCTGCTGGTCTAATGCAGCCCCAGATCTTACAACAGTCGCAGCCTCAACCTGTTTGTCTTCATAGTGTTAAAGAGAATCAGTCCCAGTCCCAGGCCCAGACTCAGTCTCAGTCTCATCTTCTTCAGCAACAATTGCAGCACCAGCAGTCATTGACTAATCAACATCGACATCAGCAGCGCCAGATCTTACAACAGTCGCAGCCTCAACCTGTTTTTCTTCGTAGTGTTAAAGAGAATCAGCCCAAATCCCAGTCCCAGGCCCAGGCCCAGGCCCAGTCCCAGGCCCAGACTCAGTCTCAGTCTCATCTTCTTCAGCAACAATTGCAGCACCAGCAGTCATTGACTAATCAACATCGACATCAGCAGCCGCAGCCAGCACTGTTGCAACAACAGCAACAACAACAGCAACAGCAACAGGTTGATCATCAGCAAGTTTCAACTGTCCTTTCATCTCTATCTTAGTTTGCTTCAAGCTCTCAAGCCCAGTCACCGTCATTGCAAGCCATCTCTTCCATGTGTCAACAGTAGAGCTTTTCTGACTCAAATGGAAACCCTGCAACCAATGCTATTGTTTCGCCTCTCCAGAGTCTTATGGGTTCATTTTTCCATGACGAAGCATCTCACATACTCAACTTGCCAAGAAGTGATGCACTATTATCTTCTGCTGGCCGGCCACCAAAGCGAGTTGCAGTTGACCCACTTCTACCCTCTGCAACGTCACCATGTATTCTGCCCCAGGTGGAACAGTTGGGACCACCTCATACAAACACCTCTCAAAATGCCATCTCTTTGCCACCATTTCCTGGTAGGGAGTGCTCCATTGATCAAGAAGGGAGCAATGATCCTCAGAACCATCTCCTGTTTGGGGTTAATATAGATTCGTCATCTCTTTTAATGCAGAATGGGTTGTCAAGCATTAGGGGAGTTGGTAGTGATAATGATTCAACAACTGTACCCTTTGCTTCTTCTCCCAGTAATTACATGAGTACTACAGGCACTGCAGGTACTGATTTTTCACTTAATCCGGTGATGACACCTTCCAGTTGCATTGATGAATCGGGTTTCCTGCAGTCTCCTGAAAATGTGGGTCAAGCAAACCCACCAACCAGAGCCTTTGTTAAGGTTAGTTCCCCTCTTTGGTTTCTAACATATATGTTGGCCTGATATTTCTGTATGGTTTATGAAAATGTCCTTTCCATCCATTTTTTTTTTTTGGTTGCAAAAAAAAATTTGCTATGTTTTCCTTGTTTTCTTTTCATGTTCATGTTATTGGGCATTGCTGTGCGTATGGTAGTCTTTTTTTTTTCTTCTTTTTCTCAAATAGTAATATGATTATTGGTGTTAACAAGACAGGTTTATAAGTTAGGGTCCTTTGGCAGATCACTAGACATCTCCAAATTCAGCAGCTACAATGAGTTACGCAGTGAGCTTGCTGGCATGTTTGGCCTTGAAGGCCAGTTGGAGGACCCTGTGAGATCAGGCTGGCAGCTTGTATTTGTTGACCGGGAGAATGATGTTCTTCTCCTTGGTGATGACCCCTGGCAGTGAGTTTTAAATCCTTTACTCTTTTTCTTTTTTTTTCCTTTTAAGTATGTATTTTTTACTATTATTTTCACATTTTATAAGCTTCTTGGAGTCTTTGACTATCCTTTTAGGAGAATGACTTGCCTCCAAGTTTTAGGCCTAGAGCTTGGGTTTTCAAGCATCAGCACCAATTATGAGGCACATTCAGTGCTAAAATTCTTGTGATTCATGTGGTTTTCATCACCCAATCTAATGATTTCTAGCAGTTTATCAAATTAAAGAAGCCATCGTTAAAAAAAGGGGTGAAATGTGATGTCCATATCCATATGACCATTCTTACATTTGTGCTTGTGTACATGTAGTTTCTGGTGCTTATGGGGTTGTGATCCTAATTTAACGCTTGCTTGATTGTGGGATATTGCCTTTTATTCTGTCTTAATCCCATCTTTTGTTGGTTCACATCTTACATATCTTATGCTTCTTACCATGCCCCAGGGAGTTTGTAAATAGCGTGTGGTGCATCAAGATACTCTCTCCACAAGAAGTGCAGCAGATGGGCAAACATGGTCTAGAACTTCTAAACTCGGTCCCGATACAGAGGCTCTCTAATAGCAGCTGCGAGGACTACACAAGCCAACAGGACTCAAGAAATTTGAGCTCTGGGATCGCTTCTGTAGGATCTCTTGAGTACTGATATGATTTAGCTAGTTAAGCTACTTTCCCCATCTTCTGTAATTTTAGCATTTCTTCCAAATTGATATGTTGCTGGGAAGGATTTGCCTACTTCTAGCATAAAAACATATATATATATATAAGCTACAGTGCAATTATAATATAAAATCTTAAGTGGTTTCTATGTTTTAAGGAATACAGAAGAACCTATTTATGTTTTATTGTCTTGCTATCTATCTGTCTATGATGAACTGAAGTTTTAGGACATGACATTATTGGTGTTGATTGTGACTGGAACTTCAATAGACTTCCAATATTTTTGGATCACGTGGGTCTTGGAACTAATGTTTGAGGTTCCAGTACCCATGTGATCGGTCTCTTCGTTGTAGCAATATGGAACAACCAATTCTTTGTCCACCTTTCCCTTGCCTTTGTTAGGTTCACAGTCGATACAGTGCATACATCCACTTCTGCTTTCAAATCATCTTCTGTTAGTGCCGTCTGGACTTTAGTCTATCTGTTGGTCCACCATTCTCTCTCTCTCTCTCTCTCTCTCTCTCTCTCTCTCTCTCTCTCTGTATATATATATATATCTGAACTCAGAAATGATGGGAACCATGTAAGAAATTGTCAAGACTCAGGAAGGATCCTAAATGATCTTTATTTTATATATTTTTGGTGTTGAGTGTTTTGTATTTATTATTGTTTAGTGTTTTTGTTGTAGAAGCTGTCAGCCTTTGCTTTATTGGTGTGTATTTGACATGTTAATCACATGTACCCCCTCTTTTTTTCTGTTTGTAACTAGAAGGCTTGCTCCGCAATGCTGTTTTTGTGCACACCTTGATTCGTGTTGTGGATGGCACTTGTAGTAGTCTAGATGTGGTCCTGTGGGCATGAGCTTTACTAGTACCATGTACTGAGGTAGACTTGAAGGTTGCCTTGTGTGTGTTTTGGATGTTTGTTTGTTTGACATATTTTATGAGGAAATAGATAGGGGTGCAACTCGGTCGGGTTGGAAGGTTGTTCAAGTCCAGCTCAAGTTGTGCTGAGATCTGTCTAGGTGCGCCCAAACCCGAATTGTAACCCGAGATTGCCTGGCCAAGCCCAACCCGAGTTAAACCCGAGTTGCCTGAATTGTTCGGTTTTTTTTATTTATTTATTTTTACAGTTACATTATTAAATTATTAAAATTTGACTCTATTTACATTTTTTTTTATATATATAGAAAATCATTAATACCATCAAAATAAATAATTTATATAATGTAAGAGAGATGTCGCTATAGTAGTTTTTACAATTTATGAGTGAAAATAAAAATAAAAATAAAAAAGTAAGATTTTATGTTATTTATATATATAATATATATTCAACATGATTTAGTAATCTAAATTACTTTAATATCATGTAATGACTAATAATTTGTATATATATATTTAATATTTTTATATAACTATATATTTATAATTCGGACTTCGGGTTGCTCAGGTTGTTTGATGTCTTTGTCTAAACCTGTTTAAAATTAATTCGGGCTTTTGAAATTTTGTCCAAGCCCTTATCAAATTTGAAAATATTTTGTCTAAGTCTTAAAAAAAATCGGATTGGGTTCTGATTGCTTGGGATGAGCCCGTTCAAGTTGTACCCCTAAAAATAGATGGTGACTTTTTGGAGTGATGAAACGGTCACTGACGAGGTAAAGGCACACTATCAAACACAGTACAGCAGTAACCATTTTAAAGGTGGTAGGGTTTTTGGTGTGGTCCGTTTTCAACAAAGAGAGTTTTCATTTATGCTCTAATAAATCTCTATTGCGCCCAAGTTTTTTAGCCGAATCTGACAATAGACCTGTTTGGTGTAACTTGTATACATAGTTTGTAACCTTTTTTTTTATTATTATATGTTTGTGTGATTGTTTGGTGTAGTTTTGCTTGAACCTTTTGTTTAGAAATCAGGGGGGAATGTTTTTGGTTTCTATTTTCTTTCTGACTATCGATTTTTAATTCCTTAGAGCATCTCCAACGGTGAACTATTTTTTTCATCAAATTTGATGAAAAAAAAGGCTCTTTCTTCAATTTGATACGAGTTGTTCCAACGGGTGAACACTGTTGCTTGTATCAAATGCCTGGGAACGTCCGGTGGGATGACAAACCGGTCGACTGGTTACGCCACTGAATTTTTTTTTTTCTCTATTTCTGTTCCGATTTTGTTTCCCTTCATTTCTATTTAATCAACACACCTCACCACTAATCATTTAATTGTTCAAGCTCAACCTTCAATTGCTCAATCTTGAGTCCCATAGACCTCTGTATTGCACCCTTTTCCTTCTCTGGCAACTTTGCTAACAACCCCTCATCGAAATACACAGTTTCTTTGGAATCTAAAGTCGTCTGTATCTCCTCCCTTGCCTGTGCAAACTTGAGGTTGATCTCGTTGATCACTTTGCTCGTATCAACACAATATTGTCTCATAATCTGGAAAATCCTCAACTGGGTTGCAGAGTTTGAGCTTGTTGAGTGAAGAAAATGATGGATTTTCATGGGATTTTGAGATGAAAATGGGATTTTGAGACGAAGATGAAGGAATACAGTATTCTTTGATGGATACTCTTTAATCACACACATAGAGAGAGAGGTGCTTGATAATAGAGGTTGTTGAAGAATGTCCAAATCAGAGCATCAGTGAGAGGTGGTCGACCGAGTGATCGACCTAGTGGTCGACCTGTGAGTCGACCTGTCAATGTAAATTTTCACAAATTTTTGCTTTAAAGCGGTCATCCGGGGGGATATTTGGCCGGACGTCCGTGGTCCACTCATGACTATGCACGGTAAATTCTTTGAAAGGGTGGCCATCCTTAGTTTAGTGAAACGTTTGATATTTTCTCAATTTAATCGCTTTGGAGCAACCATTGGAGCATAAAAAGTATTCCTTTTCATCAAATTTGAATTTGACGATGGATTTGGTAAATGGTTAGAGATGGTCCTAGCTAATACTAAACAGGCCAAATGTTGAACCATATGTGCATGATGAATTTTAGTATGACAATTTTCACATGGAGATGTATATTTCAGGAGGGCCACGGCTTTTTTCTTTAAATTTTTCTGTATTTATTTATTTTTTATTTGTTAATCGGTTAGAGGGAATTTACAACGGAAAAAATCATGAGAATTACATGAAATTGGTCATTAAATTATGTATTGAAAATTCAATGAAACGTAGTCGTAAGCAAACAACAAATTCAACAATTAAAATATCATTTACTAAAATAATTTTGCCACACTGATGTCACAGAAACACATTGTATAGACCAGGGCTTGAGTTTTGGGTTGGTTGAATTTGTATAGAAGTAAATATAAATAAATAAGCACTAAACCATTCAAATTATTTACCAACTTCTCCATGGTGTCCCTAATTACAAGTCGTCGTGGTTTTCCACACCAGAAATTCAGTTCATCTTTCATTCCTTTATCAATTGTGAGCTCCCTTGTTAGAGAATTTTCAAAAATAAACTTCATTTTTTTGGTGCATTTTTAAAAACTCCCTTTTTATTATTATTATTATTTTTTTTTTTTTTGTTAAGCTTGAAAAAAGTTTGGGAGTTTGTCCCATGTTGAAAGGATAAGAAAAATATGAAATATTCTTTTGAATGTCAAATTGTAAAGAAGCTAATGTGTATGTACGCACGCTGTGGTGTGGGTTATGTGATGCTTGCATGGGGCACTTTGCACGGACACATCGGCCCAAGGTGCCATGGAGGTGGCTTCTTGTTTGCTACAAAATCCTACATGGCAGAGGTGACGATGGATCGTCATCAATGCATCCAATACATCTCTTTGGTGTGTGCAATCCATCCCAAAATCTTTAGAAAGTGTTTGATCATTGCAATTCTCTCTCTCTCTCTCTCTCTCTCTCTCTCTCTCCTAATTGATTTGAATACTATACTAGTTCTCTTGATCATATCAAGGATCATCTTATCCTCAGGTAACTTTGCCAAGAGCTTTCAGGATGTTAGGTGCTTGATATATTTGTTGAAAGACGTGAATTAGACATCTAAGAACAAAAATTCACATAAAACAAAACCAAAAGTTTAATCTATTGCACTTTATTTTATTTTTATATACCTTAAGCATTTTGTAATTGGCAATCCTGTTTAACAAAATTTTATTCAATTGTAATTGTATTTATTCTTTTGTTTTTGTGAGAATTAGAGTGTTTTAGATATGAATCCAACCCAGTTTGTACTCGAGCAGTTTGTGCTCAAGCAAAGATATGTGAGCTCTAGCAGAGAAGCAATTTGTACTCAAGCAAAGATAGAGCACTTTGAGCGGAGAAATGTGTGCTCGAGTACAAAAAAATATGCTTGCAGCTTCTCAAAGCCTTAGAGACAAATTCTACAACATTAAAAAGTTCAGCTCAAGCAATTTGAGTCAATTACAGTCACTTAAAAGTGCATTTTTAGATCAAATCTAAGTTGAGACTCTCAAATATTCATCACTGAAGTTGTTACGACCTATCCCACCCCAAGCAGGATAGTAGCTGCAACCGGCTAGTAGTGTTTGACTACTGAAGGCCTAGCAAGACAAGACAGGTCAGGACTAATCTATAACTTTGGGGCTTATGCAAAATTACCTGTTCATTATATTAATCAAAGTCTATCCAGGGCAAGTACATAAGTATGATGAAACAAAAGCAGCAAACCTCTTAATTATTTACCTTAACATTTACAACTTTATACAATAAAAAGAAAAGAGTACATCATCCATAAGACGTCTTATAAAAACCAGAACATATAAACGAAACTCATGTTCCAAGATTACAACTCCCAAAAGAACAAAAGAAAAGGAAAAGGTTCTAGTGCAATTCATTCTCGTGTCCTTGATCTTCATCTTCACCTACCTACCTACATATAAGGGAGAGGGGTGAACTATTGCCCAATGAATAGTAATAAAGTAAGACGGTAAATGAATGAACATCAATGAGCTTCATATATATAACATTAAAACACAACTTTAATTTGAACAAGGCAATACATGCTTGACTTGCAAACATTACATAGTGATGGACATTTCAAGGATTACAAGGTGCTTAGCCGGCCTGGGTACCGGCTAAACAGAACAAGCTGAGCTCGGCCATAATACATGATTGGATATTTCCCCAATCGTGGGACAAGATCCAAGAATGCCATCTAAGTACATGGTAAGAGAGTATAGAATATTCATTCATAGCAAAACACATCATAGCTTGTAAACATAATCAAAGTCTGCATTGAAAACATAGTCGTTTGAACATTACTAAATCACTACTCACAAATGGCTCGGTTAAACAGGGGGTTCTTCCTTCTTCCAAAACTTGACCTACACAAAACAAGATCAAAGCATTGAAATTCCTAACTTACATGCATTTTCATAACAAATCGGTTGTTTAAACTTAGTTAAATGTTTTTCCTTAAATTCTCTCAAGTGTTCTAGAATTGTTCTAGGTCTAATTCAAACCTACAAGAAGTGTCCTATGTAAAAGAGGGTTACAGAACAAAAGCATTGGCAAAATAGAGAATTTCTGCACGTGTGAGACCCAATCCACATGTGCGAGACAGCCAGGGCAAGTGTGGCCTGCACCTGCCTTTTTTTCAGAACTGACTGGTGAACAGAGGAGTGTTGGCCGCACGTGTGAGAGTTCCTGCTGCACGTGCGGTTCTGGGTAGATGCTGCCGTTCGAAAATTCTACATTTCCTAAGCTTTTTCCTTGTATGTTCTTGAGCTAGGGTCTATAAAAACTCAACATATACCGTGCAAAATCAATGGTAAACATGGGAATAAGATTGTTTTCCAAATCAAAAGCATCAAAACTTGGTTTAAATTCAAGAATCAAGGATCAAACTTGAAGTTTATCAAGGATTTGAGAAAAATCTATCTTTTCATGAACCTATATTTTCCTTTCTTTGTAAACATGATTTCTAGCTATAAAACTTATGCAAATCAAAGTGATACATGATGGTGAAGGTTCATAAGTATCAAGAACATGATAAACTACTTCAAAATGAGATGAAATCCTAGCTTTCCTACCTAGTTCTTCAACTAGCTCAACTTCTATTATTCTTTTCCAAATTTCTTCATTCCTGAACCAATTTAATCCTATTTTTTTCTTGATCTTGGATGCTAGGAAGGTCTACTACAAGAATTGGAATAGAAATCTTACCTTAGACTTGTTAAGGAATGAGTTTTGGCGCAATCCTTGAGCTTCTCTCCTTTTTCTCTCTTCTTTCTCTCTTCTTCTCTTTTCTTCTTCTTCTCTCTATCTCCTTCTCAAATTTCCAACAGATTTTCTTTCCTTTCCTTAGGTTTTGATGACTCAAGGTGGGACAAAATGTGTAAGACAGAAAGAGGGGAGGTGTGTGCTTGCTTAGTGTAACAATTTTGCTTATCTAACTTAATTAACCAAGGTTTATATTAACTAATCTAGGTTTAACTAATCATGCTTAACTTAATTAATCCTAATTAACAAAACAACAAATAACATGAAATGAACAAGTATATTGGACCGAAGTCTTTAAGTTCCTCAATTAAGGAATAGGCATATCCTATGGTCTTCAAATTCTACTCCAAAACATTCCCTAACTTGAAGCATGAAACAAGCAATTCTCTAGGCTTAAATTTTCAAACTAACTCCTCATTCTCTTATGATCTCTATCAAATTCTAGTTCAAGCAAGCATATAACATAAGATTAAGATGCAAGTAATACATGATATGCATTTTGCATGAAAGGTTGGTTGTCACAAAAGTGCAAAAAATAGTGTTTTTCATCTATGAATCAACTTGCTTACATCAAAGGTCATCAAGGGATTTGTACTTCAGTTACACTTTTCTAGAGAGATGTTTTTTCGGTGGATTCTGAAGAACTTGAGCTTGGAAATTTCAATGGATTCCGAAGTGACTCGTCATCGTGGATTCAACATTGCCATTGTGGATTCAACGTTTGGAGAATCAATTTTGAAGTGAAGATGGCATCAGAAGAGACACGAGGGATTTGAGGCAATTGAGCGTGGATTCACTAGGTGATTGTTCGAATTCCTTGTGTCCATGATTGTTGCTTGATAGTAGATCTAGTACAATTCTTTTATAATTGAATTAAATCTATGATTGTTTGATTGTGAATTGTTATTCATTGTTGAAACTAAATCATAGTCATAAATCACAATCTCGGGAATTTTAGATTTTTTCACTCTATTTTCTCGTCTATTTGTTTTCACTAAAAAAATCTAATATCCAAATATAGCCCTAAGATGAGTGATGTTGTTATGAATTGGAAACAAAAGAGGCAATGATAGGTTTTGGAGCTAAATCATATTTCCCTTTACATGACGAGTTTATGATGAAGACGACAAAAACCTACCTGAGTTCTTAATATGGCAGTTTTGAGAATTGAAAACGAGAAAGTGGAGAGTTCGTCGGAATTTTGAGAATGTTGTTCATCGGTTCATTGTTGTTTCTTGTCTTAAGATGAATGCAGTAGTAACAGTCCCAACCTAGATGCAGCTTAATGGAAATGGAAGCCAAAACATGAAGTTCCACATTGTTTGGTAACTTTTTGTTTTACATTTTATTGTTTTTTGTTTTAAAAAATACGTTTGTGAACTGTTTTCATTTCAAAAAAAAAAAAAAATGTTTGCAAAATTTTAGATATCAAGTAAAAGGTGTAAACATTTGTTTTTAAAACAAGTTTGCATTCCCTTATTCCTTCCCCCCATTGCCTTCGGCCACCACCTGCCAATTTACTAAACAAGTTTTTGTTTTTTCGTACTTTGAAAACATGTGTATAACAAATATGTTATTTGGAAGAAGAAAAAAACATTATATTTGATGTTATTACATGTTGTTTGGGGATGCTAGCAAATATGAGAAGGTGCAATTTTTTAAGATAGATAAGTTGTTCTTACTGATTCTGAAAAAGGAACAAGATTATTCCCCTTCCCCTTGCAAATATGACTTGTATGCATGTGTATCTTTGATTCTCTCTCTCCTAAGCATAGTTGTTTCTCATATTCTGTCAACATCCAGGTTGTAGATGTTGGGTGCTTACTAGATTTCTCTATTAGCACAGACCAGTTAGTATATATGTAATTCAAATAAAATGTTGTGTTTTTCACACTTGCTTAAGACTTTGACTTATAGCTTATGAATACACATGTTCAATCTCTGTGTACTTTATGAGGAGTATCTATTTGCCTGGTATCCATAAAAAATTTATAAAAAAAAAAAATGAATTGTGATTTGAAGGTATAATAATAGTTGAAGATTTTTTAATAAGAAAAATGTTAAGGGCACTGGATATCATCGACGCTCTCCAGCCAAGCCTGCAGCCCTTGTTGAATGATAATCTTGTCAGGGTCATGTATAGCAAACCCCGTAATCAGTTTTTCTTTTCGTTTGTTATAAATGTAATAAATGTAACATTTCCAAAAAATATTTCATTCCCAAAGTTACAAATATGCTCTAATTTAATTATGTTCGTATTTTTTGTCCAAAGTTGAAATGTGGTCCGGTTTTGACAAGGGAAAAAATTATTTGCAAATCAAATGAATATGATGATAAAAAAAAGGAGAATTTGTGGCAAAGTTTTTGGAGTTTCAATGTTTTAGATTAGGGGAAAAATCTATTAAGGAAGTCATAGGCCAACATGCTACTTTTAATCAAAATTTTCAAAAGTATAAACAAAATATAGAAGGAACCCAAAAGTTCATCAAATGGGCACAAGGAACATATTTCATCATGAGACAACTGCTATTGGTTCAATACACTACCTCTTAAAGGGCATAAGGAACACAAATTAACAATCTGTGCATCAAATGTAAAATTCATTTCATGAGACAACTTACACTCTGAGGTTTTCTCAGTAAATACAAGCATGGAATGAATAACATAAAGGACAACACTCCTTTTCATGATGAAATCCAAAACAGAGTACAAACAAAGGAGGCTAATTTTGCTAAGTGATTGTATGGAGAAGCAACAGAATATTTGCAGAGTCACGAAAACCAACCACAACAGATGAAGGTTGATGATGATGGAATTCGACCTGTTCGGCGAATGTATTCTGTCTGAGCTGAACTTCTCTCTGCCTGTTCATTTCTTCTGGCTTCAGCTGCAGCCCTTTTTTCTTCTGATTTTTGCCTTGCTATTGCTATCTTCCTCACCATCTTTGCTTGAGCATGTGCTCTCATTTGTTCAATTCGGGCCTGAAAAGTGTTAAATCGCTTTATGTCAAAGCTATAAGCTGCTCATGTGATAGTCCAGAGTTAACAAAAAGATGTTCTCCATCCGCACTTGGGCAAATTCTAGTCAACCTTCAATGAAGCTTGCAGTAGTACATTGTTTAGATTAATAGTAATCCATTCAGGTTTTTAAGATCCTAAAGATCTTTGTTGCTTTAATCTTCTTTGGCCACCAAATTTTATAAATGATTGTGTTGAAATCCAATTCATTTCAATAAAAAAAGAAAAAAGGATGCTGAATGAGGTTCCAAACACCTCAATGATAAAACTATCGCATACCTCTATTCTCCTCATCTCTGCCTCAAGTTTTGCTTTCTGCTCACTTTCCCAGGCTTGGATCTTGATTTCTTCACGCTTGTATCTACAAAATTTTTATTTTTTTTTTGGACATCCTAACATCAAAATCTCCATTGGATAGTCTAGTAGGACATGTCAAAATAAGAAACTGAAACTAAATGCCTTTGTCATCATGAGAAAACTTGTTTAAATGGATCAAGAGCTATGTTACATGGACTCGGGTACAAGCAGGTGTCTAAGCGTCAAACTTTCATAAACCTAAATCTTGGATATTGGGATATGTATCCATAAACTGGATATAAGTACGGGAACACATCAGGAACACATATATATTGTATATTGTATAAAATTCTTAGAAAAGATGTTGCAAATTATGTTGAAATATGCTGAAAATTAAATAGGATTTACAAAAACATGGAAATTCTATCCCTCATCCATATGTGAGGCTAGAAATGTTCTTCAGTAGCAAATGTGAGTTTATTCTTCTTCAACATCCTAATAAAATAGAGGATCCATATGTCTAAATCGGGTACGGGTGTTGGACACATATCCCACACCCTTACCCTTGTCATATCTGCTAGACACGAGTATTTTGGGAAAAACAAAAGAGTCCATGTAACATATATTAACAGTAAGGGTAGTAAGAAGAAACCTTGCGGTGTGTTTGGATTTTTCAGCTTCCTCCCATGCAGCTGCACGTTTTTCAAATTCAATCCGTTGATCCATTGTTTCAGACGCACAGGAATTCTTTTCCTTCTCATCTTTACTTGCCCAGGCAGCAATATTCATTTTGCCTAGTTGGACACCAAGGGCTAATATCTCCTTCCTTGTTTTGAGCTTTAATTCTTGCTCTGACAATTCTTTTTTGCTATGCTCTGATGACTTGTCATCAGTGGTTTGCCCATTAGGGGTGGGCCCCGGTGCTCCTCCTCGAGGAGTAGATGGGATTGAAGAAGTTGGGCTGCGAAGCGGTGTTGTGGCCCCCACAGGGGTTGCGGTCCTTGAAGGCTCTTGGCTTGGAATAGGGGTCATTTCTGTTCCCATCTCTCTCATACAGACTGATCTTATGGCAGGACGATCTGTATGATTAATCATGAATGCCAACATATGAGATTAAAATTTTTTAGATAGGCAATCTTTATGGTTAGAAAAAACATCTGAAGCAGAAAAGATATCGACTCCAGTGCTGTTTATATTGAGTGAATTATGAATACAAATATCCATATATGTACTAGTACGTACACGTAGCTACAAATAAAACTACAACTGAGATTTACACAAAATCAAAATTTTAAACAGATGAAGAGCGTATGATGACATGGAAACTGAGACCATGAAATTACAAGGAATCATCTAGCCGAGAATATCCTTAATTGGATGATGAAAAAAGAAAATATTATGTATCAACCATCTATGAAACAGAAATTGATACAAAGACTCTTTTAAGTACAAATCTTAACTGAGTATTCAAAATTTTTTGAGGTCTTGACAGGGAAATAACTGAGTTTCAGATGTATCAAAGGAAAGTCATATGCAATGAAGAATGCATGCATGGCATGGGGATTTTATGTATGTTTAACAAGGAATTTAAAATTATCCAATTCATCTGAATAGTTCGGTTTTGGAACTCCAAGCAACCCAATATCACATAGCTTAATGAAGTAAATGAAGTTATGTGACATAATAATGTAAATTAAATTAAGTCACGTAACTTCATTAAAAAATGAATCATAGGAAAGATTACCTGTGGTATCTTCAATTGAACTCTTTGTACAAGATGCATCCCTGTTGTCCACTTCCTTCAAATCCTTACTCTGAGGATACAGATCAATTACTGCATTTGCCCCATTGGTTTGACCAAAAGAGAACTTCTCAAAGCCCATTTGAGATGTTGTTTGACAGAAATCAACCAACTTAACTGACAGCTTTTGATCATAACTAGCAGACTCCGGAGCAACTCTCACTGTATTTGTGATCGGTAACCGAGTTGCTTGACTTTGTAGATGAGATTTCTTAGAATAATTAGCTTGCATATTATTTTGCCTATTCATTATCCATTTCTCTGCATCGTTCCACTTAGACGGCATAGGTCTCGATAGTGATCTATTTATAGAATTGTGTAGTAATCGTTCTCCTTTATGAAACTCAAAGCTAGATGAACTAGCATTACTATCATAATCAAGATTTTCATCTTCGAATGTTCGCATTGGGTGAACTGAACTTGAATTACCACTATCACACTTTGAAAATTGCTGCATTTTGATATTTTCCCTTGGCTGGCATGAACTCTGATTCCCTTGGCCAACATCTACCACCAGATTGCCTGATAATTAAATCAAAGAAGCCAAGAATCAGAAACAACCATACCAAGCTGAGGTGTTGAAACCGGAGGATGACATATCCCTACCATCAGTTCCAAAATTTGCATAATAGGTTATGTAGGGGATAAAATTCAGTCTAAGTTCAAGTCAATATGCACTGACAACTACAAAGCCTGTTTGGTAACATTTTTTGTTTTTTGATTTCCATTTTTTTTTATTTTTAAATTTTGAAAACTGAAAACAAAAATATGTTTGATAACTGTTTTTCATTTCCAAATAAATGGAAACAGTTTTCAAAAAAACAAATTCATTTGTTTTCAAAACAAGTTTTCATTCCCTCTTCCTCAGTGTTGCAAAAGGCACACCTAGGCACAAGGTGCAGTAAGGCACAGCGTATTCAATGAAGAACAGCCAGGCGCTTGAGGATCACACAAGTGCAAGGAGCGTGCTTTATTTAAGATTTTACTTTTGAATTTCTTGTTAATACCAAGAATTTTATTTTTATTTTTGTACTCTGATGGACTTATATATACTGCCACATGCGATTAAAACGCCCAATTAAAAAATATATATGTATATATAATTGTGATGAGCCTCAATTTGTTTGATCAAATCCTCAAACAAAAAAAGCCCCAAGTCTTCATTGAATAAAGGATCAATGAAACTCTCCAGTCATTCCTCCTCAGCCCTTTGGTATCTACATTCCAACCATTCAGTTTCTAGGTACCCTAATTTGTGCTCCAAGTTAGGCGACTTCTTCCTTCTCCCCTTCTTCTCTACTTCAATCGGCCCCCTATACTCTAGGTTCAAGTCTATTTGTTTTTTTCCTCTTCTCCTCCCTTATTTGTTTCTATCTTTTTGGATTTCTTTATTTTTTTTATTTTTTTTTTCTATAATTTGTCTTGATATTCTTTGTCTTAGTGCTTGTGAGTTGCAAATTCTGTCATTTTTCTTATGTTGAAATTTGAATTATTAGTCTATGCTAATTTATTGATTTTTTTACTGAAAAAGTGTCTTTTGCTTAAGTGAAGCAAGCACCTCACCTTGCGACTAGGCCCCAAGAAACCTTTGGTGCCTTAGGGGTTCCTTGAGCCTTTGAAAACACTATTCCTCCCTCCCCCCTCCAGCCACTCCCTCACCCCTTTAGCCACCCCTTCCCTTCCCGGCGACTACTTCACCCTTCCCGCAACTCACCAAACATGTTTTCTTATTTTTGTTAGTATTTGTTTGGAAAACATATGTATATTAAACATGTTTTTAGTTTTTGCTTTTTTTTTTTTTTTTTTGGTGACAATATGTTTCCTGCTTTTTGTTTACAAAGAAGAAACAGAAAATTAGTTTGAAAGTAAATATAATGTTAAATACTAGTTACCAATGGATGTAATGAGAAAACAAAGATGGAGCAGAGTCACATAAAATACCATGGTCATCAAAGTCTCCTGCAGTCATGGTGGTTAACAAACTGTTGTTGACAAACTCAGAATCCACAAGCTTGGAAGGAGATGTTCTTGCTGAGTTACTATTTGATCCATCTTTCTTCCTCTGATGCTGAGCAGCTGCCCCTATTAGCTTCATCCTCAATTTACTTGGAGATATTATACCACTCTACATTACCCATTTATTTACACCACCAAAAAAAATTTAAAAATCAAATACCATAATCAGGAAAAAATACCCAAAAAGATTTTTTTTTAAAAAAAGAAAAAGAAATTCAACATTGTAATAGAATCATTTGAACACTAAAGCCCCCCATTCAAGAATTTCATTCAAACACCATAATGAGTTCTCTTATCTTACTAATTCAAAATTTGAAAGATTTGTTTAAGCAAAAATCAAATATTTGGGAAACCCATCAAGATCAAGCTCTGCCCAATTGTGTTGTGTTAAAACTCAGAGATTTTCACTCACATTGAAACTTTTCTACACAGACCCATTTCAGAAAATAGTCTGTTAGCCAACACACAGATTAATAGCTGCAAATTGTCTTTTGTATTGGCTTTAAATAAATCCAAGATGATCATTAGAGGAAGCCATACCTGAACTTTGTGAATCCTCTCGTACTCCATTAGATCCTCTCTCTCTCTCTTTCTCTCTCTCTCTCTCACTTCAGGACATGGAGAGAGAAAATGCAGTGGAGTCTTCAACGGAGGACGAAATCAGTCTGTGCAACCCAGTGTTTTTGTAGCCGATACAAGTTACAAACTACAACATGGGTCGGCGATGTTTTAACGATTTATTGACCAGTCCTCACTCACTTACAATTATGATCAGTTTTCTTCGCTCTCGTTCGCTTTCAATTTTAAAAAACAGTTTTTGACTCATGTTTAATTTATCGTGTAGTGTTACAACCATTAATTCGTATATTAATTAATATATTATTATTTTAAAATTATAATTATATTTATTACATAAATTATAAAGACTTATAATTTTAAAATTATATTATATCATTTATTAATATATTAAGAATAATGTTACATGTATCAATTAGTATATTAATTAGTGTACTAATTGATGATGTAACATAATTTAAGAAGTTTTTGATATTTGTAATTTGTTTAATGACTGGAGTCAATAATAATGTCATAAGTAATTTAGTACACTAGTTAGTACACTAATTGGTACATGTAGCATCACTCATATATTAATTAATATATCAATTAATACATATAGTATTGTTCTTATTTTATTGGTTGTTTGGGAGGTGATCTAATAAATACACTTATTTAGGTTATATTATCTCTATTTTTTTATGATAATGCTATATGCACCAATTAGGGTGTGTTTGTTTGGACGAACTGAATAAGGAGTATTGAAATTTACCTGACTATTACTCCTAGGATACACTGTCTCTGGACTATTTAGTTGAATTAGATTTGTATCCTATGTTTGTTTATAGGATTAGATATCTGGATTTAATTATTGTATTGAATCTTATATATGTTTGGGATATTATGCAGAAGAATAAATGTTCAAATGACTATTTTATCCTTTTCAATTATTTACTAAGTAATAGCAATATTAAACATATCTTTAATATTTTTATTATTTTTAGCTAGATTAAATAAAATTTTATTTTATTTTATTTTTTGCACAATTAAATAATTTTATTTTAAAAAAATTAAATAAATTAAATATCAATAAAAATATATGTTATTTTTTAATTAAAATTTTAAATAAATTTATTTTAGAAAATAATAATAATTAAATAATGAAATTAAATAAAATATAAACAAAATTTTAAAATAAAACATCAATAAAATATCTATAAAAAATTATTTTAAAAAATTAAATAAATAAAAAATCAATAAAAATTAAATAAAATAATTTTATTTTTAAATTGGGACATTTAAATTTTATTAAATTTTACTAAATATAATACATAATTAAATAGCAGTGGGTCAACATGGTCATTTCACCACTTAATTCCATATAACCCTTATCCCCCCATTTGTGTCCAATTCCCCCCATGGGACACAATGGTCCAACATATTTGGAACTAATAGTTCGGAACAATAATTTTGAACCAAATAATGGATTATTAATTCGGAGAGACTATTAGTCCAATCTCATGCCTTAATCCCTCAAAACAAACACAACCTTAGTGAACTAACTAGTGTACCAATTGATGATGTGGCATAATTTAAGAAGTTTTTGATATTTGTAATGTGATTAATGAGTGGAGTTAATAATAATGTCATAACTAGTGTTGGTACACTAGTTAATAGACTAATTGGTACATGTAGTACCACTAATTTTTATATATTTTTTCATAAAAAATTAAAATATGTATTAAATAATAAGGGTGAATATAGTCCGAATTAATTCGATTTTGGTAAAATCAAATTAATCCAATGTCTGCACTTCCATAAAAATTGAAACCACTCAATACATTTAAATCATGAAACTCATCCAAACCAAACCATTTAAACACAATTTGATTCAATATAAAATCACACTTTCACATAATTTATTCACAAGAAAAATTATATAATATTTTCAAAAAAATTAACCTATCATAAATTGTTCGACATTAATCTGTTTATGATTTTTCAAAATATAACTTAAACAAACATAATATGTAATAAATAAACATATTATTCAACACGTAATAAACATAAAACACACATCAAACAAATATTTTATCATGACAACAATAATTACAAAATTAAAATTATGGTAAAGAATTAAAAAGGCAACAAGAATAGCACCAAGAACAACAATAACAACGGCATGGTGTATGCTGTGTACGGTGTTTAAGTTATATATGGTCTGGCCTACTTTTAATCCGAAACCATTAACTCAAATTTGGAATCAATCTGCGAAGAACGATTCCCCAATTTTTCATACTAAAACTAAATCACGGATTAAAAAAATTAGACCAAAACTACCGAATTGGATTTGACCAATTTGGATTGCAAATTTTTCGAATTCTTTGCACAATCCTGCTAAATAAGCATACTCCAAACAATTGACTTTCTTAAACTTGCTTCAAATTTTTTTTTAAAAAAATTAAAATTTAATTTGTTAAAATACTTATCATTTTTATATAATTTTATCTTTTGAGAGGTTAAAAATAGTTTTTAAAAATTTAAATATATAGTCTTTATATTTATTTTTATCAAATTAGTTTCTAATTATTTTTTTCCTAAAAGACAAAACAAACAAAACATTACGAGTTTTTTGCTGAATTTTTTATTTCTATTTTTTTGTATTTATTAGTGAATTGTTTTTTAAAAATTGACAATTTTTGTACTTTTAAATGTATCTAGATTAAGTAAATCTAAATAGTAAAAAAATGATTATAATATTAAAAGAAATCACTAAAAATTAAAAAATACAAATTAAAAAATTCAAAAACTATTTTTGAAAATTATTAAGCCAAACAGAGTACTGTAATTGATGAATTTGTTGAGTTGAAATTATAGATATATAATAAGGGTACACTCACCTATTCTGATAATTGAGAAAATACAATGGTTTTGAAAAAATTACATAATTATAGTAACTTTTCTTTTAATAAAGTCATCAAAACTATTACAGATAGTGAATATAGATATTAAAATAAATAAAGATACATATTTTAGTATAAAAGAAATGATAAATCTTTTCATCTATACGACTCAAGAATTATTAATAAAAAATAACTTAAATATTATGTTAATTAAACTTTTAAAGAATTCAATTAATTATGTCAAAATTATGAAACTTGTTATATTTTTTTTTAAATTTCAAATAAAATAAATATAATTTAAACATGTAATAATTAGTAGTGCAATGAGCACACACAAAAAAATTATTATTGAATTTATCAATTTGAAAAAAAATATTTACATTTATACATGCCAGCATTGTCTTCTCAGATCTATAAATGGAAATATTTTGCTGCACAATAATAATTTCAGTGATCCAAAATTTCTTTGTTAATATACTTTTTCAAGGATAAATTACGAATATATTTATGAGATTTGTTTAAAATATTATTTACCTCATGTGATTTTGAAAATTATATCATGTCCTTTAAAGTTTTTAATTTCATAACAAATATCTCCTTTTATTAATAAATTATCAAGTCAATTAACAGTTTTAATGATGTCAGAAAATTATTTCAATTAATAATTCAAGTAATTTTATTATTATATAAGAAAACAGTTAAAATTTTTATTTTTTCAATTAATTTTGTTAAATAAATTTTTTTGACAAAGGATTATTTTTAATTTTTCAAATTATAAAAGATAATTTATATTTTAAACAAATTTCAATAGATTTGAAATAGGGCTAAGCAAAAAAATCAAAAAAATCTGCAAACTGGACCGGTCCAAACCAATCCGATAATTTTGTTTTGGTTTTTTAAATTCGTGGTTTGGTCCAGGTTTGCAAAATTGGGAAAACTGGTCTCCACGGCTTGGTTTCGATTTTAGGTCCACAGTTCGGATTTAAATTAAACTAGACCGTATAACTTAAACAATATATGTTTATTTGTTAGATATTATGTTTGTTTAAGTTAATGGTGAATTAATGTGCATGTTTATATTTTGAAAATTTATGTTTCAAACAATCATGAGAGATTAATGTTGAACAATGTTTGGTTAATGTTTTTTTGCTTAACTGGATGAGAGTAGCTTGTTTGATGACATGTTATCATTACTTTTAAAATTTATAATAGGTTGAATTTAAAAAAAATATATTATATAATATTTCTTGTGAACAAATTATGTGATCCATTGTTTCGAATCAAATCGTATTTAGATACTTTGGTTTAGATTGATTTCATAATTTTGGCTTCGTTTGGAAAGAATTGATTGGGTGGGTTTAGGGCTATTTTATAAAAAGACAAAATAGACTTTTTAGTTTAATAAGACAAAATATCATATCTAATCCATAATTATTACATTCTTTCTCTTACAAAAAGTCAAAAAATCCTTTCCAAACAAGGTATTTTAGCCTCAGGCTAAAATAACCAAAAAGTCAAAAAGCCAACTCATTTCCCAAAAGAAACCCTTTAATAGTTTTGTTTGGTTCCAATTTTTATGAAACTGTAGAGAATAAATTGATTCTGAATTTATTTCAAACCGTTCCAAATTGGACCATACTCAACCCTAATCAATAAAAATTGGGTTACCTCCTTGCTTTTCAACTATCCCTTTCACCAAGTCTGCCCAATATTTTGCAATTATGCTCAACAATTTGCAATTATTATATAATTTTTGCTAAGAAGATAAAATTATATGAAATAAGACTAGTGTAAATTTTGGAGAGAGGGCTCTCTTTGGCAAGAGTTTTTTTGGCTATTTTAGTTACAAAAGACAAAATAAGTTATTTTAACCATAACAAACAAAACATTACATTCAATTCATAATCATTGCACTCTTCTCTCACAAAAAAGCTAAAAAAACCAAAAAGTTAAAAAACTCTTTCAAAACCAAACTTTTTAACCCAAGTTAAAATAGTCAAAAAAAGTCAAAAAATTAAAAAATTAACCCACTTTCCAAACGGAGGCTAGATAATTGACAAAAATGTACAGTGTGTTATTGTAACTTTGGTTAATAAATTTTTATACATGAGCATATTTGGTTAAAAAGCGAGTGAAACTAACATGGCCCTATGTAATTTTGTTGAGTTTTAATGTGAGTTTGACAATAAAATTATTAAATTTGTTGGGTTTTTCATTCGAATTTTACAATAAAATTATTATAGGCCTCCTTTGGCTTAGGCTTTTAAGCTTTGTTGTTTGTTTAATTATTTGGGACATTTTTTTGTCTCAATAGAAAGCATTTTTTGACCCAAAAAATTTAAAATTTTCCAAAATTT
This sequence comes from Camellia lanceoleosa, assembly GCA_025200525.1. NCBI lineage: Eukaryota > Viridiplantae > Streptophyta > Magnoliopsida > Ericales > Theaceae > Camellia > Camellia lanceoleosa. The sequence continues at coordinate 89,492,533 of CM045765.1, forward strand.
TGAATAAAAAAATCACTAAAGATGAAAAAAAATTAATTTCAAAACTAGTCCTGCCACATCCTCTTAATTGAGCAATCTGAATCCCACCCCAAATGATGTGGATGAAAAAGTATAGTTGATTTATCAGTTGCAAAACATGCATTTCTTAGAATAAACAAACACACTCCGTTTGGAAAGTGGGTTGGCTCTTTGGCTTTTTGACTTTTTTAGCTATATGAGCCTGGGCTCAAAAGCTTGGTTTGGGAAGTGTTCTTGACTTTTTGGCTTTTTTGATTTTTTTTTGTAAGAGAAGAATGTAATGATTATGGGGTTGAATGTGATGTTTTGTCTGTTGTGACTCATGAGCCTATTTTGTCTTTTGTGACTCATGAGCCCAATAAACGCTTGCCAAACGGAGGCTCAGGCTCAAGTTCTCCCTCTTAGAAGACAAAATAAATAAATAAATAAATTTACATAAGTCTTAACCACTTCATTTGGAGTGGGATTTGGCTACTCAATTTGAGGGATGAATAATTTATCTTTACTTTAGCAGCATGTAATTTATTGAGGGGCTACTACATAAATAGTTTTTTTGTTTTCCCTTTTTTAATTTTAGTGTTTTTTACCACATTATAACTTGATGTTAAATATTTTTTTAAATCTATCTAGAAAATTAAGAACTTTTTAAATTTATTTTTTAAATTATATGATTTCTAAAATCTTTTTTTTTTAAATTTTATTTTAAGATAGCCTGTTTGGTAGTTTCTTATTGGGTATATTACGCTTTCGGCAATGCTACGTAGCTCAAATTTTGTAGCTCAAAAGTTGTTCAAATGGCCAAAACGACGTCGTTTTGAGTACAGAACAGCATAAAAATGGCCAAAACGACGTCGTTTTGGCCATTTGAGCCACTTTTGAGCCACAAAATTTGAGTTACGAGACATTTTCCTTACGCTTTTTATCTTTAAACTATTATCAAATTATCTACTTAATTTTTAAACTATCGATCGAGTCTATTAAGTCCTTAGAGTATATAAATCAAAGTTTGTTTAGTCATTAAACTATCGACTGAATTTATTAAATCGTTGAAATATTTAACTCTAACATATTTACTCCTTAAAGAATTACAAAAATGAAATATAACCTCATAAGTATTATAATTGATAATAAATTAATAAAATACCCTATCTAGTTAAAATTTTATTTCAAAAAAAAAAATAAAATTTGATTTCTATAGTATTCTCTTACTTATCTTGTACAATAGTTACTTACTTGCATTTATCTAGTATTATATACCGAATTTCGTTTATAATTTGTAATTGATTGTCTTTAAGTTTTCTCTAAATTCTTTTTATAACTTAATTAAGGTATTATTTTATTCTATTATTATTTATAACGAACTGTTATTATTTAAATTATCTAATTCTACTTCTTCAGTATATCTAATACTCGTATAATTTTATTGGCAAGATTGAGAAACTAGAATTTGATATTAATTTAAACACACAGTGAAATAAAATACTTTTAAAAATAAAATAAAATTTTAATATATTTTTAGATTAAAATTTCCTTTCAAGGACTAATTAAGTTTGAATTAAAATCCGACTAAATAGATTCAATCGATAGTTTATGAACTAAATATATATTAATTTATATATCTTAAAGACTTAGTAGACTCAATAAATAATTTAAGGTGACAATAGTTTAGAATAAAAAGTGTAATAATTCTTATTTTGTTCCAACTCTGAAAAAATCCAACCACAGCTACGTTTCAATTATTATTATCTTTCTATTTAAAATCTAATTTTAAAATTAAAAAAAAAATATAAAGCGTAATTACTAAACCATTTTCAACAGTGTGCTCAATAATCGCATTTCAAGTAATTTATAAAAAGTACAAAAAAAATATATATTATTTTTTTAATATATATATATATCTGTGAATAAGCTAGTAATACATAAATATATATTTACTTGGTTGGTTGAAACAAACATGGTAGAGATTCAAAATGAATTATCAAATATTTTACGTAACATTCACATGATTACATGAGTGTGGTATATTCATGTGAGTATTGTATAAAATATTTAGTAATTTTTTTAAAATTGATTGAAATGGTTGGTTGAAGTGGGAATTATTTTTTAGCCAATTTTTGAACAGTTACAATGATGAAAAGAGAGGTTTTTCTTTTTCTTTTATTTTGTTTATGAATATAGTTAGGGATTGTTTGGTATGTAGTTAAAAAGTTATATTAGTGATTTTTTTTTTAAATTATGTAAAAAAAATTATTTTTTAGATTCATTTTGTGTATACAAATCTAAAATTAAAAAAAAAATAAAAATAAAAAAGTTCAAAAAAATTACTAAAGACAACAAAAACAAAAGGTCAATTATTTTTTGCTTTTAATTTTATTTTTCTGGACTTTTTTTAAAAAACTAAAATTTTAAATTTTCTAATTCATCTAGTCAAGTAAAATTGAAAATTGTAAATTCCTTTTATTAAAGATGAAAAAAATATAAAAAAAGAAAAGAAAAAGAAAAAGAAAACCACAAATATATATATATATATATATATATTTGTACAATAGAGCCGAAGCCAAGAAGAAAACCATTCTCTATGTTTCCTTTCCATTTTTTAGAAATTGAGTATTTTATTTTTCATATTTTTAATTTTTATTAAATATTTTTAAAATTTTAATTTTAATTTTTTTACTTTTTTAGATTCATCTTTCTTAGATGCATCTAAAAAATAAAATATTTATAAAAATATATTTTAAAAACATTAATAAATATATAAAAATAAGAAAATATATTAAATTTTCGTATTTTTAATATTTAGTAAATTTTTTTTAAATTTTTTTACAAATATTATTCTTTCTTAATATGTTTAGGTTAAGTATATCTAAAAATTTTAAAATTATTTAAAGAATTTAATAAAAATATAAAAAAAATAAAAATTTAATTTTCTGAAAAATAAATTTTAAAAAATAAAAGTAAACCGGCTGATTATTATTGCTAGAAGTAAATGGGTGGTGTCATAATCAATCAATCAGAAAAATTTACTAGGCAATTAATCAGTTGAATAAATTTACCAGTATCTAACCTAATACTGTTTTTCGTTTTCTCTTTTTTGTCTTTAATAATGATGATAGCACAGCTAAGCTTTGATTAGCAACGGTGATGCTCCGGAGTTCTAAAAGCAGAGCATTAAAACAGTATTATTTTGTCTTTTTTTGTTTTCTTTTTTGTCATTACTTTATTTATTTATTTATTTTTTAAATTGTTGACAGCTCATTAGAGCTGTCCTTTGTGAGCTCTAATTAGAGCTCTTAGGAATTTTCTGATTCAACAATGATTCATCCCACTAAAAACACCACCACTAATAGCATTAATACATTAAAAATGTAAAAAAATATATATATATAACTCCAAGATCAAAACATCACATCATTACTGGCAGAACCCACTACCACCTAATTAATAGGAACACTAATTAGTGCTCCCAAGCATTTGTCCTTCTAATTAGCAATTGCGAGACCTCTCTTACCAAGTGGTCCCCTACGTAAAAGTGTAGTTGGACCAGCTAGCTTACACGATCTTCAATGACTTAGATAGTATCTAATCTCAAATCAATCTGGACAGTTTAGTTTAAGATTCACTTTTAAATCGTTCATAATTTTAGTTTCATAGAGTATATTATTATTATTATAAAAAATAAGTCAATTAGATGATAGCAATTACGTATTTCGCTTAGTTTTTAGGATATTGTTATGGTGTGCAACTTACGCCTTACACTTACATCTTTTCTGTTTGCAGTCCTGCTTTTGTTTTCACCTTCCACTTACACTTTTTGTGTAAGTGGCACATGATATGCAACCCTCAAGAGTTGTATACTTAAGAAAAGTCATAGTTTTTATCATGATAAAAAGTTACCACTTAATCTTTTATAGGGAACAAAAAAATTTATTTGGCTTGAAAATAACATATAAACACTAATCTATCACAACCAATGATCTCAGCTTAAGAATTTAAGCACACGAAATAAGAAGATCATTAATTGAGTATCCTCTCGTGCAATTAATTAATTGGCCTCTACTAATCCTTTACTTTATGAGATTCTATGATCCAATCAATTCTTATTAACTCAATTATTAACCCTAAAACTTTTACCAAATTATAATTACGTGATTGAATAAACAGGATATGGTCTAAGTTGAAAACATGAATACAACTATATAAATCAATGTTTTTCATAAAAGGAATTGATTTTCTTACTAAAAAGACATGACTTAACCATATATAGCCATAAGCATGACTCCAACTCAAGCAATATCACAAAACATTCAAAACACACGATTTGAACCACATAAAGCATATGATTTGCATTATTAAAAAAACAACAATGTTTATGAAACAACAACAATATTTACATTATTATAACAAACAATGTTTACGAAACAACAACGCAAAATCATATGGAAGAATACCATCAAATAAAAAAAGGAGCAAAAGAGAAGCGAATCATAGAGAACATAAAGAGACCACAAGAAATAATTGAGAGAGGATAAAGAGAGGGGGGAGAGGGAGAAACAGAAAAAAAAAAAAAAAAAAGAAGTAAAAGGAGTATAACAATGAGGTGATTGAAGTAATCGGTTGTCAACGACGGTAAGCGCGACTATGGATTTAGTAAAGGCGACAATGGAAAGATGCAATTGAGGCATTGATGAACATATGCAGTAAAATTATCAGTATGAGAGAGAGAGAGAGAGAGAGAGAGAGAGAGAGAGAGAGAGAGAGAGAGAGAGAACTATTTCGAGTTTTAGGATTTGAGGGTATTTTAAACCATTTATTTGAAAATTTTATTTATCCTTTTAAAATTTGAAATCTTAGAAACCTTAGCTAGCATGCAAATTTCAATATCTTCAAACCCTAACAGAAGAGATCTATGTCTATTTTCCCTTGTATTTATCATTTTTAATAATATTTATATAAAATAAAAATCAATCATAAATATTCAAATAAACAATCATACATAAAAGTGACAAATCTAATGACATATCTCATGTGTTATAATGTTGGGGAAATTACACTATAAAAAAAAAATAGGGTTTGAGCATTGTAGCAAAATAAAATCTCGAGTTTTTAATTTTGTTAATTTAAATTATAATATTTAATTTGTTTTCAGTCTTTTCGTAAGTAAAAATGTTTGGAAAAAGTGTATTTTAAAATAATTTGTTAATTTAAACTATAACATTTTGATTTGTTTTTAATATAAATCATTCGTCTATTTTTGTTAACTAAAACTGTTTGAAAAAGTGTATTTTAATAAAATTTAAAAATTAAAATTTATTTTGTTACGAAATCTTTTTTTTTTCTTCTTATAATATTTTACCATTTGCCTTAAATTAATGAGCAATATATTTTCTAAATCCATTTGTTATTATATTCCTTATTTTCATTGCCTAATCCACTATAGGTGGTCATAGCCCCAAATTTCTCTACTCTACCATCTTCTCGCTTTCCGCCAAATATTATATTAGATTAAGGCTTGGTTTGGGAATATGTTATTTTAATAATTTTTTAACTTTTTACGAAAAGATGTAAAAAAAATAGAAAGATAATATAATGTGTTTTAGTTGACTTTTTAACTATTTTAACCACTTGCCAAACATAACTTAAGGGAGAGTGATACCTACATTTTTCTCCCCCAAATGTTGCTAGGCCTCCAAAATTTTATTTAGATAGAGACCTGAATTTCTCACCATCAAATTTGTCTGAGATTCCAAAACCCAATGCCAGAATTTATAGGGAGATAGATCTAAATTTCTCTTCACCAAATGTTTCTAGGGTTACCACAATGAGGGGGACCCCAATCATAAAAAGAAGACCATGACCAAAAGTACGGGGACCCCAATCCATATCCAGAATGAGTAATGATTCCATACACTTGGTCCATCACAATAATTGTATGGTGCTATTTAGGGCTTGTTTGGGTACTTCCAAATAATCCAAAAAGTTAAAAAGTTACTCAAAAAGTTAAAAAGTTAACACTATTCACCAAAAGTCAACAATTACGGCTGCACAACTCCCAATTCAAATTTTCCTCTAAAAATCAATTTTCACAATTTTTTATTACACATTTTTCCATAAAAAGTCAAAAAGTTAACCCAAACATCCATATTTTCAACTTCAATTTTTTAGTCAAAAAAGACAAAAAGTACACTTATTTAGTCTTCCCAAACTTTGCCTTAGTGCAATTTATAACCTTTTAATATTTTTAAATTTTTTTTAGATCATTTGTAATATAATTAGTCAGTTTTTATAAAAAGATAAAATTAATTGTTTATTATATTAGAGAGTAATGGTTGATCATGTTGGACAAGTCTTGTTGTACAGCTTCCGTTTGGAAAGTGGCTTGACTTTTTAGTTTTTTAACTTTTTTGACTTTTTTAGGGTGGGCTAAAAAATTTAATTTGGAAATGACTTTTTGACTTTTGGGCTTTTTGGCTTTTTTAACTTTTTTTGTGAGAGAATAGTATAATGATTATGGATTAGATGTGATGTTTTGTTTGTTGTGACTAAAATAACTTATTTTGTCTTTTGTGACTAAAATAGTCAAAAAAGCCCCATTTAGCTCTTGCCTAGTTTTTTTTGCTCAATTTGTTTTTGTTTTTAGTGATTTATTTTTTTGAATCATGTCAAAAAAAAATTTTTACTTTTTAAATATAAATGATCCTTTTTTTAAAAAAAAAAATCGAAAAAGATAAAAAAAGAAGTCAATTTGTGTAAAAAAAAAATTTATTTATAAAATTTAACTTATTTTGATCTTTTGTTTTTTACTCAACACAATTTTTTTTTTTCTTTCTAATTTTTAAAATGATCTAGTCAAGATAGATCTAGAAAGTGAAAAGGTAAAAACTTTTTATTCAAAATTGAAAATGATTTAGAAAGACAAAAAATAAGTTAAAACACCTAACTATAAGGGATAATCTTTGCAGCAGAAACCTTAAGTATAATACCCTAGATTTAGATTTTTCCACTCGACCAGACCTTTTGCGTTACCACTCCCTCAATAGTAAGTACATAAGCATGAATACAATCCTAACAAGAGTTGAATCTGAAACTTTGAGTATAATAGATCTTTTCAGTCAACCAAACCCCTTGGGTTAGGAACATAAGTTAGCTTATAATTTTTAGCCAAATAAGGTGAGTAAATATTTAATTTAATATAATTCTATTGTTAGAAATAGTCTTCAACAGATTAAAATATATATATATAATTTTCATCAAAATTATTGGTACAACTTCCTACTTTGGGGAAAATACAACTCAGGACAATTTTTTTAAATTAATTAGAGATTGATAATAAATTTTATAAACTTTTCCATGTACATAAAATAAAAATAAAAAAATTGAAAGCTCCACTGGATTGTGAATTTCCTTTCTACTTTACAGGGCTCCAAACTCCAGACAAGTTAATGTGCCCTCTTTCTTTTAAGTGTCACCCTTCTCTTTTATAAAAAAAAGCTAATTTTAATGCTCAAAGCCCTAGGCGAAAAAGGGTTGCCCTTAAACTTTTTCTAATTACCTAAACTTACCTTCGAAAAGAGGGTCCTACAATTAATAACCCTAATGAATGAGTCACCTTTCTTAAAAGAATTTCAGATAAAGGGTATGTGCCCAAAAACATTCTTTATTCATGAATTTGGGGGGCCTATGGACTGTGGCCTTTGGAGCCCTATTTACATGTAGTGTTTTTTCCCTTTGTCTCTGGCCCACGTCCTTTTTGGTGGCATGATTGGTATGTTTTGACTACTTGGCCATTTTTGTAAATTTGAAAATGAAATGATTTTATATTATTTGAACAGCTTGAGTATTGTACATACAGAAGTGCTTCAGACCCCCACTGGGGGTCGACCCCCAGTGAGGTGGCGGCTCCTAATTCGCTGCAATCACAAAAAAAAAAAAAAAAAAAAAAAAAAAAACTGTTTTTTTTGGCCAATCCCCCAGTGACACATCACTGGGGGTCGACCCCCAGCTGGGGGTGCCAAGCTTTTCTGATTGTACATATTTGACCAATTTTCCACGTGGCAAGTAATCAGGATTCCACAGGGAAGATGACCCACTATTGATTTATTTAGGCCAAGTTTCACATCTGGTCAAAAAATTAAAAAGTCAAAAAATTATTTAAAAAATTAAAAATTATTATTATTTATCAAAAGTCAAAAATTACGGCTGCATAACTCTCAATTCTAATTTTTTCCTACAAACTAATTTATACAATTTTTTAATACACATTTTTTCATAAAAAGTCAAAAAGTTAACCCAAACAATCATATTTTTTTTTCTCAACTTTTTAGTCTAAAAATTTTAAAAATACACTTATTTAAGACATCCCAAACAACCCCTTAATTTCTTTGATGGTGCCCCCTATTGAATTTGGAAGACACCAATTTGGAAGGTAAGGGTTGAGCTTGGACGGTGCATTACAAAGGAGTTTGAACATAGGTAAGTGTTTTCATTTTGATGGCTTTTGTGGATGACATATGTATCTCATGAGAGAAAAAAATAATAAAATAAATAAATAAATTGAACATATCTTCAATCACACTTTGACACTTTTTTATTGTCTTGGCATGATGTTGAAGTACAATTTTTTAGCTAACATAAAATTTTAAAGCAAAATTTTTATAGGGATTGAAATTGTATACACTTAGGTCCCAATTCAAATGTTATTGGGTTTTAGTGAGGAGTATTTGAAATGATTTAAATAAGTATATTTTCTTATTTTTTATAAAAAGATGTGTAGAAAAATAAAAAGGCAATTTGACCCAAATAAGTGCACTTATATAAATTATGCCAAATACTCTATTTTGATAATTTGAACAAGTCATTTTGTAGGGCATTTCGATAGCACCGCTACATCCACAATTTTTACAGTTTGAATATATACAATTGAGACTTTTACTAGTAAGAGTTTTCAAAACGAAAACGTTTTATTAGTAAGAGTCTCATTCTAACAGATTAAGATGAAAAAAATTATATGGATAAATATTATTTTTAGACAAAAAAAAAACAAATATAATTGTATTATATAATTACAATTGTCCTATCAATATGATTTTTTTCATAAATAATTTACTCAATTGACTATATGATAAATGGATCAAATGATCAAAGTAGATCATGTGGTCACACACCAAAACTCAAGAGAAACCACTAGTTAGGATTTTCATTTGATGAGAATCCCAATAATTTTTTAACAGAAATTTCCACTTTATGAACCAAAGTTTTAGATGTTTTAGTCAAATTCTTATCTTCAGTTGAATGTCACTTTTTATTATTTATTTATTTATTTTTATCAATTTTCCATAATCCAGTCAAAATTTTGCCAGATTTTGTAATTCTATTGTTAAATGTTATAAAATTTCTGCCAAAAATTTATAAACAATGTATCATTTTCCTTAGAATTTAAAACAATGTAAACATGGTTATTTTTCTTGAAATCATAATATTATGTTTGAATTTAAAATAAGCAATTGAGGAAAAAAATAAAAAATTTCTAGGGAATGCCAAATTATTTCTTTCTCAATTTTCTAATCCAATTAAACACGAATAAGAAATTTTAGCACTTTTAAATTCATTGTCAATTTCTTCTCTTTTTCTCTTGACAAATCAAGAATTCAAACAGAGTGCAAGTATTTGAACTTTTTTTCTTCTTTTACGTATTTTTTTTATTCAAAAATTTACAATTCAAATTCAAATTCAAATTCAAATTCGTATCCTCATTTTGTTGACTTTGTGTGTGAAGTAGTTGAGATTTTCAGACATGCCTTGAACATGTCATGGTGCCCCTATTGACCCTATTAATTTAATTTTTTGTTTTTTCTAGCATACTAGACACAATATTTCAAACTATACATTTGTAATATAAATGCTCGGTCAAAGAAGTCATTAATTTCTCAAGGTTTAAAAAAATTGAGTTTTTATTTTTTAATTTTTTTTTAATCCTTAAGATAATTTATATTTATGACTTTATCTAGATATTCAACTGAGTAAAAAAAATTGAACAGCATAAAGCAAGAACTAATACAATAAGGCAAACAATGATCCCCTTTATTTTTGTTTTTAGATGCTAGGGAAGCTAAAAACATAACAAAAACATAGACTAATGCTGTGTTTAATTGGGAGATTTAGGGAGGGATTTGGAATGAAAAAGGGAAAAGGTGTGTGAAATTAGGTAAAATATAGGCATGTTTTATTCACATTTCACTTACTTTTTCTATTTCTCTTTTCAAATCCTTCTCTAAATCCCCCAACCAAACATAGTATAAAGAATTATAATCTCCCAGAACACATTAATTTTAATTCCAATCATATCAGCATCTAATTAAGGTTCCATGAATGGCTTCACTCCAAATGATAATGCTACTTCACTCTAAGCTTGGCTATTGTATCTCAACACGTTTGTTTCCCTCTCTCAAAATGTTGTTGATGGTGTAGTTGCATCTCCTGGGCAAGAATTTGCCCCCACACTATTGACACCGGAAATTATAAATTTGTGCTAATTTAGGTATAGTATTGAGTCTTGACTGTGGCTTTGAATATTCTCAAAATGGGTGTTTATGTATGTTTGTTTATTTATTTATTAGGTTGAGCTTTCCCTTTAGGCTTTCAAGTGTTGCTAGGTCACTGACAAGGATTCGATGGTGAATTATTAGTGCTTAGGATATCATTTCGTTGCTGCCTTGTTGGTTGCTAATGTAGTGTTATGTAGTTGTTTGGATTAATGTGTGTAAGTAACTAGAATGGTTTTGAATGGATTTTCATTATTTGAGCCAAGTACGTGTGCGAGATTGGATCTGGATTCTTTTCGTGACCTTAGGTGCTTTCCTGAGATCATGGACACAAAAGATGAGCTGGAATTCACTCAAATGCTTAAGATAATTAAGGTGAGACACAATAATATTGTTCCCATAATGGCTTTGGGGGTTCAACAGCTAAAGAAAAGTCTAGATCCGAAGAATAATTACGAGGATCTGGATGAGATTCAGCAGTTCCTGGATCGCTTCTACATGTCAAGAATCGGTGTTCGTATGCTTATTGGTTAGCGCTTACTCCCACTTACTGCATTTGACATGTCCCCAATGGTATGCTATCCTCCAGCCCAAAGCCAAAATTTGGTAAAAAAAATCTTTCAAATTTACATCTCCAATGGTGTGCTATCTAACATTCCAAACTTTGTGCAAAATTTAGCACAACATTCAGCGAAGTGCCAAACTTAGTATCTCTCTCTCTCTCTCTCTCTCTCTCTCTCTCTCTCATGATGAGACCCACAAATGACATTTATCTTTGAGTTTTTTAATGAAAAAAAAGTAGATGCAATAACATTTGAATTATTGGAGCAATATTGTCAGATTATGACATTCTGGTACTACTCAAATTTTGGGTTTTTTTTTGGGTAAATACAAATTTTGGGTTTACCATTGCCATTTTGCACCAACCATTGGAAATGCTCAATTGACCTCTTCTTTTCTTTTCCTTTGTTTTTTTTTTTTTTGGAATTATATGTGTTTGTCATAATCAATATTGCTAGCATTACTGAAGAAGGATATACTAACATGATATATGCACTTCAACTTTGATTGCGAATTAGGGCAGCATATGGCATTGCATGATCCCAACCCTCTCCCTGGTTATGTGGTTATATACACAGAAAAATGTCTTCTGTAGAGGTAGCAAGATGTGCCAGTGAGGATGCCCGTGCAATTTGTTTGCGCGAATATGGTAGTGCACCTGACCTTAATATTTACGGGGATCCTAGTTTTACTTTCTCGTAAGCTATTTTCCTTATAATTGATTAATTAGTTTATCATTCCTTTATTTGTTTGGTGATTTTCTTCTTGTTCTTCTTCTTATTCCTTTCAACTTATTTTTTCGTCTTAGCTCATGTTGCCATAAACCAGGAAAATGTTTTTCTGAGATGTTTGTCTTCAATATCATCATTTTAAATAAACAAAATTGCTTTGTTGGACTCCTAAATTAGTGTATACATTGTTTGTCCAAATAATGAAATTCCAAGTAAGATTTTGTTCTTCTCTGTTTTGTTTTATGTTCTACATTAACTTTATTTGCTTTCATAACAGGTATGTTCCAACACATTTACATATTATGGTTTTTGAGTTGGTTAAGAACTCCTTGCGCGCTGTCAAGGAGTGGTTTATGGACTTGGACAAAGTTGCACCTCCTATTTGACTAATAGTAGCTAATGGAATAGAGGATGTTACCATTAAGGCATGTGTTTTTTTTGTTTAACATAAACCCAAACCATATGTCATCAGAAAATTTCAACATGCCGTCTGTTCTTTTCCCAATGTTTGTTTCATGAACTTGATCAGAAAGATGTACTATTGCCCAGAAGCTTCTTAGTTGCACTTATTTTTACTAATCTTAATCTTTTCTCAACAATTGTGGTTTGTCTTGATTCTAGGTCTCAGATGAAGGAGGTGGAATACGAAGATATTTTGGAGGGGATCTACAAACCATCTCCATGGAAGGATATGATAAGTTAATTATTGTATTGTGTTGCACCGTATATAAATGGAAGGATCCTTAAATGTATCAAAATCAGCATTGTGCACATATAATGTGCCTCCATGACTATTTGTTGTCATGTTGTTTTGAGTTTACCACAAAATGCTTGTTATTTGACATCCAAACTTAAAGTTATAGCGTTTAGTTGACATCTGGTCCTGTAGTAGGCAAATAGCTATATTGCTACCTTTTTATTCTCAAATCAAGTCTCAGGTATTTGTGTTCTATCCTTACAGTTCCAGTTGCTTGCAGAAAGATGATGGTAGAAAAGGAAAGATAAATAGGAATGATAATACTAGTCAGGCTTGCAATGAACGTATTAAGATTTCAAAATTATCTTTTCTTCTTGAAAAAGGGTGTTTGGGGGAAAAAAATGCAAAACAGCCCTCGAAACCATTCTAGGGATGTCACAGACAGCTTCTTCATGACAAATAAGACCTATGGGGACAAACGACATGTAATTAGCACGCGTAGGTTGGGAGTTAGAGCAGAAAACGTCTTAAATTTTGTTGAAAAATGCATTCAAGGGGTGAAAATGCAACTATGACCTATTGGGACAGACTACATGTAATTAGCACATGTAGGTTGGATGTTTGAAACTGCCATAAACTAAGTCAAAAAAGGACGATTGGGGGGCAAAAATGCAAAACAGTCGTTGAACTACTTCAGGGATGTCACGGTGAACTTCCTCGTGACAAATAGGACTTGTAGAGATAGACGACATGTAATTAACACACGTAGGTTGGGAGTTAGAGTTGAAAACGCCGGAATCTTATGCTGGATAATTTGACACGGAGGGGACACATTTTAGTGAATCGGTGTTGTATGTGTTGTGATGATGCAGAGTCAATGGACCATTTGTTTCTTCATTGTTCAGTGGCTTCGTATTTGTGAGGTTTTGTTTGCTCCCTCTTTGGGGTTGCTTGGGTCCAATCGAAAAGGGTGTTGGATTTGCTTTGGGCTTGGTGAGGCGTCCGGCTTGGGCGTCGATGTCGGCGAGCCTGGTTATTGGTACTATTCTGTTTGATGTGGCTAGTTTGGTTGGAGCTGAATAGATGCACCTTTTTAGAGGTACTTCATGGTGTTTCTTGGTTACAGAATCGTCTTCTTGTAGTTATGTATAGTTGGTTGGAGGGTATGGTAGATCCGGATCTATTTGTGCTTTTAGACTTTTTAGATGAGGTGATTGGATAGCGCTTTGCTCTTTGGTCTTCCCAAATTAGGGTGGCCTTCCTGTATTTGTTGCATAATCTTGATGCTTTCTCAATAATATTTGCTTATTTATCAAAAAAAAAAACTAAGTTGAAAAAGGGCGTTCGGGAGTAAAAATGCAAAACAGTTCCTGAACCACTCTAGGGATGTCAAGGGCAACTTCCTTCTAACAAATAAGATTTGTAGGTTGGGAAGAGACGACATGTAATCAACATACGTAGGCTGCGAGTTAGAGTGGAAAACGACTTAAACTTAGTCGAAAAAGGGCGTTCGGAGAGCGAAAATGCAAAACAACCCCCCGAACCACTCTATGGAAGTCACGGGCAGCTTCCTTGTGATAAATAGGACATGTGGGAACATATGACATGTGATTAACACACGTAGGTTGGGAGTTAAAGTTAAAAATGCCTTAAACTTAGTCGGAAAAGGAAATTCAGGGGGCGAAAATGCAAAACAGCTTCCGAACCACTCTATGGATGTCACAGGTAGCATTTTCATGACAAATAGTACATGTGGAGAAAAACAACATAAATTAGCACACGTAGGTTGGGAGTTAAAGTCGAAAACACCATAAATTAAGTCCAAAAAGGGCGTTCAGGAGACAAAAATGCAAAACAATCCTTGAACCACTTTAGGTATGTCACAAGTAGCTTCCTCGTGTCAAATAAGACCTATGGAGACACACAACATGTAATTAGCGCACATAGATTGAGAGTTAGAGTTGAAAATGTCTTAAACTTGTCAACAAAGGGCGTTTGGGGGTGCGAAAATGCAAAATAGCTACTAAACTACTCTATGGATGTAACAGGCAGCTTCCTCATAACAACTAGGACTTGTGGGGACAGACGACATGTAATTAGCACATGTAAGTTGGGTGTTAGAGTCGAAAACGCCAAAAACTAAGTCAAAAAATGGCGTTTAGGGGGCGAAAATACAAAACAGTCCCCAAACCATTATAGGGATGTCACGGTCAGCTTCCTTATGACAAATAGGATCTTTGGATATAGACATCATGTAATTAGTACACGTAGGTTGGGAGTTAGAGTTGAAACGCCATAAACTAAGTCGAAAAAAGGTGTTTGGGGGCAAAAAATGCAAAATAGTTCCCGAACCACGCTAGGGATGTCACGGGCAACTTCCTTATGATAAATAGGACTTGTGGGAACAAACAACATGCAATTAGCACATGTAGGTTTGGAGTTAGAGTAAAAAACAGCTTGAACTTAGTCGAAAAAAGGTATTCAGAGAGCGAAAATGCAAAATAGCCCCCGAATCACTCTATGGATGTCACGGGTAGCTTTCTTATGACAAATAAGACCTATGGGAATAGATGAAATGTAATTATTGCATGTAAGTTGGGAGTTAGAGTTGAAAATTCGGGAGGTAAAATGCAAAATAGCCCCTGAACCACTCTATGGATGTCACGGGTAACTTCCAAATGACAAATAGGACCTGTGGGGATAGACGACATTAATTAGCACACGTAGGTTGAGAGTTAGAGTTGAAAACACCATAAACTAAATCGAAAAAGAGCATTTGGGGGACGAAAATGCAAAACAATCCCTAAACTACTCTATGGATGTCACAGGCCACTTCTTCATGACAAATATGACCTGTGGAAACAAACGATATGTAATTAGCACACGTAGGTTGGAAGTTAGAGTTCAAAATGCCTTAAATTTAGTCGAAAAAAGGTGTTTGGGGGACGAAAATGCAAAACAGCCACTGAACCACTTTATGGAGGTCACGGGTAGCTTCCCTGTGACATCTAGGACTTATGAGATAGACGGCATGTAAGTAGTACATGTAGGTTGGGAATTAGGGTTGAAAACTCCATAAGATAGTCAAAAAGGAGCGTTCGGGGGGCGAAAATGCAAAATAGTCCCCGAACTACTCTATGGATGTCACGACCCACTTCCTCATGACAAATAGGACATGTGGTGACAGATGGCATGCAATTAGCACACGTAGGTTGGGAGTTAGAGTTGAAAACGCCATAAACTAAGTTCAAAAAAGGTGTTCGGGGGGTGAAAATGCAAAACAGTTCCCAGACCACGGTAGGGATGTCACAAATAGCTTCATTGTGACAAATAGGACCTATGGGAATAGATGGCATGTAATCAACACAAGTAGGTTGGGAGTTAGAGTTGAAAATGCCTTAAACTTAGTCCAAAAAGGACGTTAGGAGAGTGAAAATGTAAAACAGTCTCCGAACACTCTATGGATGTCACAGGTAGCTTCCTTGTGATAAATAGGGCCCGTGGGAACAAATGACCTGTAATTAGCAATGTAGTTAGAGTTGAAAATGTCTTAAACTTAGTTGAAAAAGGTAATTTGAAGGGTGAAAATGCAAAATGGCCTCCGAAATCACTTTATGGATGTCATGGGCAGCTTCCTTTTAATAAATAGGACCTATGGTTACAGATAGCATTAATTAGGACACTTAGATTGGGAGTTAGAGTTGAAAATGCTATAAACTAAGTCGAAAAAGGGCGCTCAGGGTCTAAAAATGCAAAACAGCCCCTAAACCACTCTATGGATGTCACAGGTAGCTTTCTCGTGACAAATAGGACTTGTGGGGATAAACAAAATTTAATTAGCACTCGTAGGTTGGGAGTTAGTGTTGAAAACGCCATAAACTAAGTCGAAAAATGGCGTTTGAGGGGTGAAAATGAAAAACAGTCCCCGAACTACTCTATGGATGTCACAGGGCACTTCCCCGTAACAAATATGACCTATGGGGACAGACGCCATGTAATTAGCACACGTAGGTTGTGAGTTAGAGTTGAAAACGCCTTAAACTTAGTTGAAAAAGGGCGTTCAGGAGGCGAAAATACAAAACAGTCCCCGAACCACTCTATGGATGTCACGGCTATCTTACTTGTGACAAATAGGACTCTGGAGATAGACGACATATAATTAGCACACGTTGGTTGGGCGTTAAAGTCAACAACGCCTAAAACTAAGTTGAAAAAGGACGTTCAGAGGACGAAAATGCAAAACAGTCCCCCGGACCTTATTCAAACCTTTCTCATACTTAAAAGTAGTGTTTTTGGCCTAAACAACAAATGATATAAATAATTTCAAAGACCAACGCATTACTATTTCTTGATTAACCATAAATGATAGGAATGATGTCAAAATTGGAAACCAATGCTTTGACATCTCGATGACTTAGTTCAATACTCACAAAAATCCTTACTTGGTGTCACATATTAGATCCTAGATCTGTATGCAGAAACAAATTAAGTCAACCAATCAACTTTCCCATTCTTTTTTGATGGGGTAATGGGGTGGAGGCAGAAGGGGATTGTTGATATGTTACCTTGTTTTTATTATCCAATTTCAATACAATGACAATAGAAATTTAAACATTGTTACAATGTTTTCCACACTTCAACCATGTCTAAGAGTATAATGGAAAAGTATTGAAGAAGATGAACAGTTTAATTCGCTCACCATAACCTTTGATGTTCTTGCCTCAAACTATTAAGTTTTGCATGCATTTCTGGTACTAATGGATATAATTTTTGATTTTTTGTAGATGGCTTTTGGCGTGGACTTGTAGATATTCCATTTTTGTGTACGGAGAACAATTTGGACTTTCGTATAATCCCACTATTTTGTCATCCTTTGCTTTTGTGTGGATTAGTATTACTTGTACAGATAACTATTGGCGTGGTATAGATTACATTTGGCATCGAACGGATAATTATTGGCGTGGTATATAGATTACCCTTTGTCGTGGTATAGATTATCATGGTAATTTGTATAATGTCAAATGGTCATTTGGCATGGTAGTGAATATATTTTTTGTGTACAGAGGACATGATTTTTGTATGATTCTCTGTTTTGTATGAAATTATTATTTGAGGTTGGAATATACTTGGTTTGTATGGAATTATTATTTTAGGTTGTAATATACTTGGTTTGTTTGGAATTTGACATTAAAAGTTCTTCTTTTTTAGATGGTTAGAAGTGAAATGAAAACAGATTGTGGAATGGTTGATAATATATCTATTGTTTTGTTCGTATTCATGGTACATATTGCACATAATACATACAAGTTGTGAGCAAATTAATAAAATAAAATAAAATAAACATAAAATGATATTTTTGGCAATTAAACAATTGGTAGCTAAAAAGGAAGTAAATATTTTTAGCGACAAAATAGTTAGTAGCTAAATAAAAAAAGAAATGAAAAGTTTTTTTTGATGACTAAATATTTAGTAGCCATAAAATTAGTAGCCATAAAAAAAAATCAGACTTTAGATAACTAAAATTTTAGTAGCTAAAAATAAATAAAAAGAAAAAAAAAATTTGGTGACTACATATTTTAGTAGCAGAAAAAAAAAAAAAAAATCAAACTTTAGACGACTAAAACTTTAGTAGCTAAAAAAATAAAATAAAATAAATTTTTTTTTTCTTTGGCGACTAAATATATAGTAGCAAAAAATATCAAAGTTTAGGCAACTAAAACTTTACTAGATAAAAAAAATAAGATGGACCAAAAAAAAAATTTTGCAACTAAATATTCAGTCGTCCTAAATAATTCAAGTTTTTCGCGACTAAAAGTTTTAGTCACTGAAAATGCTCTATTAATTTTATTTGAAAGCTTTTGGTGACTAAATACTTAGTCACCAATTGAGGATTTTCGGCGACTAAAAAGGTTTAGTTGCCAATTGCCTTTCCCGATAATTATTCAACGACTAATTTGGTGATCAAAAAATTTAGTCAGTAAAAATTTTCAACGACGAAAAATTTAGTTACCAAAAGTGCCATTTGTTGTAGTGTGCATTCAGAATCGATACCGATGTAACCATCGCTGCCACTTTCGAAGAAATGGAACACAAACCTGTAGTAGTCGAAGATCTCCTCAGTGACATCTCCGATGCCATCATCATCCACTCTACCCTATCCCCACCTTCAGTCTAAAAACAAAAGAGGGTGAAGAAAGCCAAGGCAAAGGCCAAGCAAACAGTAACCCCTTATGCTAAAAAGGATCCAGAAGATAGCATATCCATCTTAAAGATGGTTGCTGAGAAAAGATCTACCTTCGAGTCAGTTGAGGCACCTAACAGCAAACGCCCAGAGTTAGTAGGGCCAGGCAGGGAAGGGATGTGACACCTGGTTCCTTGAGATAAGGGTGGGTGATAGGCTACTCAAAGTTGGAGACAACACAAAGAGAGACCCTGAGGTCACTGCTACTTTGACCACGTGCCACTACAAGAAATCAGCTTTTTAGGGACAAATTTATTCTGTCCCTAAAAGTGTAATATTTGTTGGGCAAAACTTTAGCCAACTAATTTTCTCCATTGCGAAGTTTGTCCCAAATGGCCCGTCTGGAAAAGTCAAAAAATGACTTTTAGATACAAAATTTTGCATTTGTCACTATAAATAGACTTTTAGAGACTACAATATGTGGTTACAAAAAGCTTCGATTTTGAGACAACCAAAATTTGTCTCTAAAAGTCTAATAACAGCCCAGAGCAAAAGAAGTAGTTATGGAGACAGAAAATTAATTTTCGAGACAACAGAAATTGGTCTCTAAAAGTTTTAGTTTTTGGGATAAATGAAAGTGGTGTGTAAAGGTTATAATTTTTTTGACACAACTAAAATTGGTCTCTAAAATTTTGATAATTTATTTATTTATTTATTTTTATTTTTATTGTAACAATTACTCCAAAAATACTAGTTTGAACATTAACTTATATTCCTTTCTTGATTTCTTAACAACCAAACAGAAAATATCAAACATATCACCAGACTATTTGTTCATCTTCAAATTAAAATTCAACTACACGAAAAAAAAAAAAAAATGCTCATCACATTCAAAGAGGCTTGATCAAAAGATATTTCAATAACAAACAAATACCATGCTCTGATTCATTAGTATGTAATATCTTGATTGTATATCATAAACTGACAGAGATTTCAAAAGTATCATTTCCAATTTATAAAGCTAGTGCCATAAGCATTGTTTGTAGCATTCAACTATTTAATGAATAGATTGTAATTGGAGTTATATCTACCTACATAACAAAACAACTCAACTCATTGCATCTTCTTCTTAAGGGCTTCGTTGAAATGGCATTCAAAATCTAGCAGAGAGCTCCCAAGCTTCAAATCGACACAAGCTTGCAGAACTTGCATAGAATAGGCCAAACTCTCAAATAGATTACCATTTAAAAATTATCCAATGATAGATAAATTTAATAGATTGCAATTTAATGTGCCAATTGTAGTATCGCTTGCTACGCTCTTGAGAAAGCTTTTGTCCCCGTGTGTTTCTGAATCAGCAAACAGACCTAATGTATATAGTCCACACAAAAAAGGCCTAATGCACGAGACTCTTGTTGAAATGATATTGAGAAAAATATATAAAATCTTACCCCATTTCAAAAAGTATGTTTTTGCTACTCAAAACCCATCTCTACACAAGAACAATTGTGTTGCATGCAAAACAATGTTTTTTATTTTTTTATTTTTACAGAAGGGACACAAAGTGAGATACATGTGGGCCTCATACAAATGGACCCCGCTGTTTGTCTCTCATGTGATCCGTTCTTCAAAAAAATTCTATATACTTATATTTTTTAAAGAGTAATGCAAGAGACCTCTAAAACATAGCCCCTAAATTTATCCCCAAGGTGGCAAGGGATTGGGTCTTGGGTCTTGGGTTGATTCCAAAAATAATAATAATAATAAATAAATAAATAAATAAATTCAACCCCCGATATGTAAATGTAGACGTCATTAGAAGTAAATTTAGGGATTTTACGTATTTTTTATTTTTCAAATAAGGAAGGCAAAATTCAACCTTCTCTTAATAATCTGAAAATAGAAAATTCTGAACACAAGTGCTAAATGCAAATCACCTCCAAGTTCTGAACTATGAAAACCCAAAAAGAGGTCAGAAAAATGAGGAAGAAAACTAAGGGGGGAAACAAAGGTTATTGTTGAGCAAAAGAGAGAGAGAGAGAGAGAGAGAGAGAGAGAGAGAGAGAGAGAGAGAGACCTGGTCATCGGTGGTAGCTTAGCTGAAGACAATTAAGATGCTCATTAATGAAATCATTAATACAATAATGATGTGTACTCATCCAGCTCTAAAATCGAACCCTATGTTTGGCACAAAAAAGCAATTACTAACAATTAATCATTTAACCACTCTTACCAAAAAAATAAAAAGCCCCATCACTCCCTCAAACTCACTATTTGTGTAGCTATTTTTGTAATTGATTTATTATATGTTATTGAATTATATGCAACAAATTTTAAATATTTTGCCAGAATCTTGATCGCAACTTGTTTCTGGGAATGCTTCTATTAGTAGGAAGTGGTATATGAACCACAGACCATTCAGCAAAAAGACTTCAATTCAACATTATCAATCAAATCAGCACTAGTAAGTGTGACGTAATCAAAGAAACCAGTTATGTATGTAAAGTTGAGACGACAAAGAATAAAATGCTGTTAAAAGGCAACACATGTGACAGGTGGCTATTAGCTATCTGAATATCTTTAATTACCTTTTTTTTTTCTTTGATAAGTGAATAATTGCACTTCAGATGGACAACTAACTATAAGTAATTTGTATATTTGCTTTGGTAAAGATTGTTTGAAAAAGATGAACATATTTATTTTGGTTAAACATACAACCACCAGTGGCATACAGGTAAGCCAGAATAAACCATGCAAACATAAACAATAAAAGAGTGAAATTTACAAATGAAGCATTTCAAATAAAATATTTGATAGACTTTATGGCATTAAAAGCAGAAAAAGAACAATGTGCTCTATATTAACAATAATATTTTAAATTAAGAAGTATATGAAGTAGTAGATTATCTGGGACAGAGACACAACCAACAAGCCCACTCAAGATCCTTGATACCATTTTAGAATTATAACTTCCTTTGTTTTCATTCCCATTATTTTATAGATGAAGAATAGAATTGTGGGGATATATTTTCTGAGTACCAACACGTGGCAAGGTGACGCCGACGTGTCAGCCGAGGTGCCACGTGTCTTGGCCGTTGTGCCGAGGTCATCTCGGATAGGCCGAGGTTACCTCCGAAGATATCGGAATCCGAGATAAGTGGATAGGGGACAAGAGTCCTAGAATGAAGAGGAAACTCAACCTGGATATAGACAAGAGTCCTAGATTGGGAGAAGACTTCAGTTTGGGTAAAGATAAGACTCTTGAAGAGTTTATCCTAATCCCACTGGAAGTCCCAGATTAGCAGTAATCCTAAGTCCATTAGGGCCAGGCTCCTATTGGGACTAGGATTGTATTGTTTATAAAAGAGAGGCACCCCCATGGGTCTAAGGTATGCTTTTTGATACTCAAGTTTGTGAGTTGAATAAGATGATTGATTATCTTTGAGAGATATTGAGTACTGACTTGATCGTCGGAGTACCCCCGAGTGGCGAACCACCGTGGGATTCTTCTCTTTCTGTTGCAGGTCAGCCAAGTGCCATCTATTTTGCCAGTGCTCTCCAGTTGAATACTGAGTTGGCAGTGTGGTCAGAAAATCACTCACACAATTTGGCGCCGTCTGTGGGAAAGAAAGAAGAATAGATAGCCAATAACGAACAAAAGGATCAGATTAAAGACAACACTCCTGCTGGGAATAGGAAACCTATCGACCTTGACGTTGAGGGGGACGACCGCAACACAGAAACTCGTGACTAGTGTCACGGAGTGAAAGACGTCGGCCAGGAAGGTGACGCACTAAAGACAACAGATCGAAGCGGATACTACAACGAAGATGACCTCCAGGTATGGAAGGATAGATACCTACGGAAGAACGAAGACCCTTCCAGAAGGGATGCAAACACAGGGGGCATGAGCGCTCCCAAGGAGATAACATTCAAGTTGAGTGAGCAGATCCTGGATTCCAGATCCCGGATCCGAGAAGACATGATCTCAGCCTAGATGAGTAGGCCCGAAAAGACAAGAGCTCAGCCTGAGAGAGCAAATCCAAGATTCCAGCAGACAAGATCTCAGCGCTTAAGTCTGAGAAAAGAGAGCACAATGAGCAGATCTAAGATCCCAGAGGATAAAAAGAAAACACACAAGATCAGACTAAAACTGGCCGGGTTAAAAACCCCGGCTTGAATCCTAGAAGATGCTTAAACCGAAGTTAAGCCGAGATTATTCCTTATCTTCACTTGTTGAAATTTGTAGCAATTTACAAGTTGAAGTTAAGCTGAGATGGTTTCTTATTACCACTTGTTGAAATTTGTAGCAATTTACAAGTTGGTCAAACCGATGCAAAGTTTACCACTTGTTGAAATTTGTAGCAATTTACAAGTTGGTCAAACCGATACAAAGTTTATCACTTGTTGAAATTTGTAGCAATTTACTAGTTGGTCAAACCGATACAAAGTTTACCACTTGTTGAAATTTGTAGCAATTTACAAGTCGAAGTGAAGCCAATGTTATTACTTACAGACTTATGGCAATCTACTGGTTGGCTAAACCAAAAAAGATGCTTAACACTTGTTGAAATTTGTAGCAATTTACAAGTTGAAGTTAAACCGACATATGATCATCTGTTGAAATTTGCAGCAATTTACAAGTTGAGGTAAAAGCTAAGTATATTGTTTAAACCCTTGTTGAAATTTGTAGTAATTTACAAGTAGATCACTGTTTAACACTTGTTATAACGTGAGAAAAGTTTACTGTATATGTTAGTCCTTGTTGAAATTTGTAGCAATTTACAAGTAGGTTAGAGTGAAATTACTGTTTACATATTTATTGCAACTTGAGAAAAATTTTGCAAAGTTTACATTGAAAAGCATATGTTTTATACTTGTTGAAATTTATGAAAAGTTTGCAGATCAGTATCTTGCCGAAGTAAAACTTGCAGTTATTATACCCGAGGTATGTAACCCCGAGAAGATTGTGCAAAGGAAGAATTATGTAAATCACACAAAATATTCGAAGTATAGAATCATGCAAAGGCAGTCAAGAAAAGACAAAGGCACAAGCATTCAGAGAAGGAAAGTTAAATTAGACATTCAAGAACAAGGAGGCACATCGGCCATATGAAGAGCTTACATTGTCTAAAAAACAAGAAGGTACAAGAGTACAAGCGACAAAAAAGGAAAAATCTCAAAAACCGAGATGACGTTTAACCAAAGTTAAACTGAGATGATGCTTAACCGAAGTTAAGCCGAGATGATGTTTAACCGAAGTTAAGCCGAGATGATGTTTAACCGAAGTTAAACGGAGATGATGCTTAAACCGAAGTTAAGTCGAGATGATGTTTAACCGAAGTTAAAACGAATGATGATAACACTTGTTAAAATTCTGAGAGAATTTACAAGTTAAAGAGTGCACAAAGTTAAATGTCAGCAAAAGATTCACCGGAGTCAAACGTCGTTTTGATTAGAACAGAACCACTAAGTGTACGCTAGAAGTGGTGACCAGAATTGTGAAAGGAATAAATGCTTCAAGAAACAGCGATGATAGTTTGCAAAGGCCAAGAGAAAGAGGGTCTAAAGGGGGCAAATTAAATACCAGAAGTTTTAATACATTGGCGAAAGAAGAACACATCAGGTCTGTGACTACGGCACGAAGCCAACTTTCCTAATGTGATTCTAAGTGCAACTTATGTTCACATTAGGGGGCAGGGAGAAGATGCAGGGGGAAGGAATGATAATTAAGGAGCAAGGAATATTTACACTTGTTGAAATTTTTGAGCAAATTACAAGATGAGTTAATCAAAGATTATGAAGTCTACCACTTGTTGAAATTTTAAGCAATTTACAAGTTTGGTATAGCCGAGATAACACTGAAAGACGTTTCCGAGATATGATCATCCGAGATGACCAACTAGCTTGTTAAGAGCTGAGAAGGTTGGCAAATACAAAAATGAAGACCTTAAAGAACTAAGGACTGAAAGCAAGAACGTCGGACTGATCTGCTTCGACGAACGACGATGGTTCAGCCTCAGCAGTTAGCTGGAGGAGCTTCTCTACCGTTACCTCAGCATCAATTTCAAGAAGGAAGCAAACTACTCAAGATCGGGAAGTTGCGTCTCACCCCGTAAGGAAGCTTGGAAAGAACTTCTCAAAAATTTTCTCGATTTAGCTCAACATCAATCTCCTAAAGAGTTTGATCAAAGCTCTTCTCGGCGATTGGCACCTCAGAGTTTTGAAGGCAAGGATTGAAAGCAAAAATCTGAAAAAAGACACAGAAAACAGAAACAAGAAATGTAATTCGAAAATCAAAAATGGTGATGAAGCTATCAAGAAATCATGACAAAAAGATTGCATAGGTATGTCAAGCCAAGAACAGTGGCAGAAATCAATAGATATGTAAACAGTGTGTATTCAAGAAGATGATTTGGAAACAACGGGTAAAACAGCAATGGTGGTTAACAATGAAGCAGAGCTTCTTGGAAAGCAACAAGTAATAAAACCAGGAGAAACAATGGCTTACCAGAAAGAGGGAAGTCGGAATGAGAATTGCCGAAATCTGACGACAATAACAGAATGACGTAAGCTTCACCGGAGGAGAGGAACGAAGACAGTTGCAGAAGCTTGAAAGCTTGGAACAATGACAGATTTAAGCAAAAGAGCTAAGAAAGAGAAAAATCCAGAGGATTGAATGAAAAAAGAGAAAAATCAGAGTCAAGAAGACGATGAAGTTTAAAGATAAAGCCAAGTGCACAGGCGCTAAATAAGTATATGAAGAAACAAGAAAGTAATGACCTAGACACAATGCTAGCAATAGAAAGCGGATATGGCAAAAACAGTACCAGGCATTTAAAAATTTCAAAAAACTTGAAAACAGACAAAAAATAGAAGACAACAGAGGCAAAGTAAATGGATTTAGAAGAGTTATGAAAGATTGAGCTTAATAAAAGAGTTTATGAACCTACCAAGATAAGTGAACGCCAATATGAAGATCGCCGAAGTCAAATAGATGATTGGAAATCAGGAGCCCACCAAAAAATGTGAATAAAGCGGATGCAAAGCTCTTGGAGTTTATGAATTAATGAAACCAGAAACCTCGGCTAGGAGGTATGATCTCAAATAGCTTGAAAAATATGAAGCTTGATACTTGACAGAAGTGGATAGTAAAGTCCAGGGAACTTTGAGGTCGGCGAGTTTGATCTCGGACAGAGGGGCACAGATGAACGAACAGTATAGGTTCCATCACCTCAGAATGCCGAGGTAATAGAACCTAGGAGGTAGTTGTGGGGATATATTTTCTGAGTACCAACACGTGGCAAGGTGACGCCGACGTGTCAGCCGAGGTGCCACGTGTCTTGGCCGTTGTGCCGAAGTCATCTCGGATAGGCCGAGGTTACCTTCGAAGATATCGGAATCCGAGATAAGCAGATAGGGGACAAGAGTCCTAGAATGAAGAGGAAACTCAACCTGGATATGGACAAAAGTCCTAGATTGGAAGAAGACTTCAGTTTGGGTAAAGATAAGACTTTTGGAGAGTTTATCCTAATCCCACTGGGAGTCCCAGATTAGCAGTAATCCTAAGTCCATTAGGGCCAGGCTCCTATTGGGACTAGGATTGTATTGGCTATAAAAGAGAGGCACCCCCATGGGTCTAAGGTATGCTTTTTGATACTCAAGCTTGTGAGTTGAATAAGATGATTGATTATCTTTGAGAGATATTGAGTACTGACTTGATCGTCGGAGTACCCCCGGGTGGCGAACCACCGTGGGATTCTTCTCTTCTTCATTGTCACCAAGTGCCATTTATTCTCGCCAAGGTTTCTCCAAATTGAATCTTGAGTTGGCGGTGGTCGTAAAATCACTCACACAAGAATTATAACTTCCCTTGTTTTCATTTGATTGGATCATCTGATTGCCTTAACCATTTGCATCTAAAAAATATTTGATTGGATTCCTTCCATGCATCTTAAAAAATCATTCATAAAGTAGACATTGATATCATTAATTAGCTGTTTTTACCCAAAATGCTACTCTCTCTCACCTCAATAAAATCAACTAAATCATACTTCTTCTTCTTTTTCTTTTATTTTTTATTTTTTTTTGCGCGACCACAAAACAGCATAGAAAATTGCCTTACAAATTCTTTTCTTTTCCTTATTTTTTTCCACATAGCGATAATGAGTCGCAAACCACCATAAGATCAGGCTTTGAAAAGGTGATGAATAAACAAAAAAACCCATTGAATAATTCATCACTTTAGGCACATAAGTCAAAACTTTGCATGGAAATTCACATTGTAATAATAACTTGGTTCAATGAAGATGATGCAGACTTAGAATCTTCAAACAAAACTTCAAATTTTGGTTTTAGAAGTCATTACTTGCTATAAATTTTTGTCATGACTCTAAATGTATAGTTGTCTTTGTCGTCTTTGTTCTTTTCCATTATTGTTTTTTTCAATATGTTCCTTCAATATTGTGTAAGAAATTGCAAGTTTCAGTCTATAAATTTTGACTTCTGACTCAATTTTTACTTAACCATCAGAAAATTTAGTACTACCTTAACCCTTTTTTTATATCCATCAAAAAAGAAGAAAAAAAAAAAAAAAACTACAATGGCTATGGCTAACTAAAGCAAATATATAAAAAGATGTGATAAAAATCATCATAAAGTGTAAGAGCCCACATTTGGGCATCTTAAGTATAAGAGCCCACATTTAGGCATCTTAAGTATAAAAATCATCGCTTGTTATGTTGATGTGGATCATTTGATTGCCTTATCCATTTGCATTTCATGTTTATTTATTTATTTATTTATTAACTCTATTAAAAAGTTTTTAAGGGTAACTATGGTAGGGTCATGAATTAAAATAAAATAAAATAAAATCATCAATTGCAGCAAAATTATTTGACAAGAGAAATAATATTTTCATGGATTTGCTTAAACCAAATACTTCTGCTACCAATTGAGAGTCAGTATGTTCAACATAAAGTTTGCAAGATAAATCACATGAAGAAAAAAAAAAATAGGTTGAACTTTCAAGGTAGCAAATTTTCATATACAGATGCAACAATGTAATCAGAGATGGCCATAAGAATGTTGCCTGCCAAATGTTGAACACATTAACTCTCAATTAGTAGCAGAAGTATCTGTAAGGAAACACTAGGGATGTAACTGGTTCAGTACGGTCGGTATTTAGGTAAAAATTTACACCGAACCGATAATGTCGGTTTTATTATTTTGAATACCGATACAGACCGTTTCTCCTATCAAACCGCACCAAACCGATTGAAACGATTCGGTTTGGTGCGGTTTAATCGGTTTAAAATTTTTCAAACTTAAGTCACTTTTAAATATAATCATTAATCTATATAAAAACATTAAATTAGTTATTTGTCTACCATTTCAAATATATCTAATCCATCTATTTAATACATACTTTTTAATTCCTAAATTAACAAAAACCAAAAAGACAAAAAAAAAAAAAAAGTTTAAAAATACTAAGGTTTCAAGAATAATGAGTTAGAGTTAAGATTATATATAATAAGAGTTTACAAACTTAGATTATAAAGATGATAAGGTTAACTAATTAAGGTTAATAATTTATTATACTTATTAATATCATTATATTATTAGATTATATATATATATTGTAAATACAATATATGTTGAAGCAGTCAGTTTCGGTTTAGATCGGTGTATAAGGTGCTTAAACCGATACTGAACCGAAAATTGAAAAAAATCAAATTTAAAAACCGCACAGACCGATTCTTGTTAAAAAACATACCAAATATAGCCGGTTTGGTCCGGTTCAATCGGTTTGGTCAGTTTTTTCGATTTTTCTTACATCCCTAGGAAACATCAAGAACTATTTCACCTAGAGGTGTCTCTCAAGTTTGCTTAAATTAACAGAATCATCAAATCTCAGAATCATCAAATCTCAGCACCAAAATTAACAGAATCAACAACTAGTAGTATTCGAACCAGCACATCATAAATCATCGAATCAGCACCAAAATTAACCAAATCATCAAATCTCAGCACCAAAATTAATACTACATTTCAGCGATCATGTATTTGAACTAGCACATCATAAATCAGCACAACGAAGTGAAATCATTAACACAAACATTACACTGATAAATAAGCATTTTCGAAGAATAAATACGAACAATAGATTAAAAACCAAATCTATGAGACTGAAATTGATTAATCGATCGAACCTAGATGCCAAAATCATAGTGGAGAGAGATCCTATGAGACTCCTTGGAGATGAAATTATTGCCGAGATTAGAAGCAATCAACGAGATCCGTACAGAAGAACCATTGCATTTGCGAGAGAAAAAGAAATTAGGGATTTGAGAGAGAAGGAGACAGAGAGAGAGGAAGAGAGTGAGTGAAACCTGGATGCTTTTTTTTTTTTTTTCTTTTCTTTTTTTTTTTTTGACAGTCCCGACTATTAAGTTCGAAAATTAATATATAAAATAAAATAATATATGATTTGGGTTTATTAGTGACCAACTAAAGTTGTAGGTAAAAGTGACTAATCCTTTTACAACTAAATAAATGGGAAAATTATTTCTAAGTCCTATTAGAAAGACTTATGCTACATATGGTCCTACTAAAAAACTTATGTTCCCATAAGTCGTGTGGGAAGTTTGTTGACACATTTACCCTCAATATTAGTTGTTAATATAATAAATAATAGTAAAATCATATATAGAAAATTGAATATTACCATAGATCATATCTATATAAACGTAACGTAACGTAACATAACGTGACACCTACATAAATGTAACGTGACACCTATGATCTATGGCAACATTCAATTTTCTATATAGGAAATTGAATGTTACCATAAATCATATCTACATAAATGTAACGTAACGTGACACCTATGATCTATGGCAACATTCAATTTCCTATATAGGAAATTGAATGTTACCATAGATCATATTTATATGAAACGTAACATGACACCAACATAAACCAGCAACATTTTCACATTCAATTTAAAAAAATAAAAACTTATTAAATTTGCGAAACGTAACATGACACGTTACGTTACATTCATGTAGGTGTCACGTTACGTTTATGTAGGTGTCACGTTACATTACGTTTATGTAGGTGTCACGTTACGTTACGTTTATGTAAGTGTCACGTCACGTTATGTTTATGTAGGATCTTGTGGAATACATTCCTATCTAAATAGGACTTGAGACTCTATAAGAAATTACACAGGACTTAACCTAACATAAGTGTCTGAAAAAAGGACTTATAAATAAGTCTTCCTAAATAAATTTGTCTAGAAAATGTAATAACATAATTAAATATATATATTTTTAAATTCTTTCATTTTGTCCTTAAAAGTATAATTTTTGTAGACAAATTATTTTTGTCCCTAAAAATTTGTCTTTAAAACCTTAATTTCTTGTAGTGTGCTTACTCTTGCCACCGACATGGACGCCATAAGGGAGTGCAATGAGTATGAGCATTTCGCCTTTATGATGCATCACTCAGTCTTGGTAATCCTTCTAACTCTTGCCCTTTGTATCTAATTTCAATACTTAGTAAACTTTTTGTTTTGCTAACTTCACTTTTTGCCTTTGTGGTCCATCAGCATGCCTACTCCTTCGCTGTCAAATAATGAAGAAGGATCTCACAAAGCAGACTCAAGAGGCATTGGGTTACCTTTATCAGCTTAACAAGGCAAATGCCATAATAAAAAATCAGTTAGACAAAATCAAGGCTATAAGGACCGTCGAATAGAAGGTCGAGGCTGCAGCTAAGGCTATTGAGAAGAAAGTTTCCAAGGTCAAAAAGAAACTAATCGAAGCCTTAGCCACTAAAGATTAAGAGATTAAGGCTGTCTACAAGGAGGGTAAGGCCGATGTCTGAGATCAGTATAAAAAGCAAGTGAACCTAGCCTACAACAAAGGCTATTACCTTGGTTGGATCGTTGCTCTGAAAAAAATTATCTGTCCCCAAGGACTTGCCGTTTCGGGACCTCGGTTAGCTTGAAGTACCATTCCCCTATTCTCTCTCTCAGTCCGAGGAGACCACTGGCGCTGAAGAAGGAGAAGATAAGGAGATCGCCAAGGAAACCGCCTCTGGGACCAAGTTCCCCACCTTGAATGATTTGGTCCTGGACCTAACTGAGGATGATGACGAGGTTGTCAAGAGCTCATCTTCGATGAAGGAGGCCAACAAGGCTGCTGCCAACAAGGGCGTAGAGGAGACACTCAAAGAAATTAACAAGGAGATTGCGGCTAACATCAAAGCTGATAAAATTGTATTGCCATCCAATGAGGTCGACACATCGCTAACCGTTGAAATGGATGTTGCTGCCATTCCAGACACCAACACTTAGAACTTTTTGCTATTTGCTTTTATATTTTTTCTTTCTTAGTCTTTGTGAATAATAAACAACTTCATGTTTTGTCAAGGCCGACGTGTTGTCTAATGTAATGAAGTAACTCTTTGACTTGAATGTATATCTTTCTTTTGCTTAAGTGTTGAGTACTGTGTTCTATTGATGTGTGTCTTTACTTATTGTCTTCAATACTTGTTTCCAAGACTTACTTTTTAAGTGTAGCAACTTAAGTTCAGATCCCATCTTGGATATCCCAATTATCTCAGATTAAGTTATCTCAGGTATAACTAATCAAACTTTCAAAAATTTTAACAAGTGTTACTCTTTTCAAATCACAATTTTAGGCTTAATCTCATCCATGCTCTCTACCCTCTAATGTGAATGTAAGTTATAACTTACCTTCACATTAATGAGTCGCATCCTAATCTTGCCAAAGTATTACAAACTTGGGCATCCATGACCGATGTCATCGTGTTTAACTCATTTAAACAAAACACTTAAGGCTTAACCTTAGTGCACCTATTTCGCAATACTAACTACCTCACATTTTCGTTAGAAACTAACTAGGTCAGCTGTCTGACGTTATTGCCCCCTAGGCAAAGTCATGGTTGGTGTCATATTGTTTCTCACTAGAACATCACTTTTAACTTACATCAACTCTGTCATTTTGACAAGCCTAAGTTAATTATCCAGTTTCTCATTGAAACATTACACCGGCCTAACACTTTCTAACAAAAGTCTTACAAACATACAAGTTTCAACAACAATTTGCAAAGAACAAATTTGAGCTAGTATTTTATTGATCTATACTTCGGCTAATCATCTTCTAAGTTACATAAAAAATAAAAGAAAGAAAAAAGTAATGGAAGAAAAACTTCAAATTACTAGTATTCCATGGTCTTGGCAACTGCTTTCCATCGCAATCTTCAACTGATATGCTCCATTCCCTGCAACTAAGATGATTCTGTACAATCCTAGTTTGGGCCAAGCTTATCATCCATTGGATCTTTCTTGTTGCCAACAACTTTCCTTAAGACAAGATCTCCAATTTTGAACTCTCTAGGATTAACCTTGTTATTATAAGTTCTTGTTAGCCTCTGTTGATATGCCCTCTAGCCGAAGTGTTGCGCGTTCTTGTAGACACCCCATTTTTGACCGTCCTCAAGACTTGGACATCACCGTTTGAACACTCGGTGATTATCCATGTTTGTGTTCGTCTCGAGTTCCCGGAGGCCTTGGCAGCGCACCTCGCCTCAGGACCTCTTGACTCGACTGCTTCGTGTTCGGTTTTGGCACCAAACTCCTGTGTTTTTGCCTTGAAGGGCAGGGAATGGCTTGTTGGCCATCCTCACACCTCATCGGCCCTCCCCTATCATCACCGGCTGCACATGTTTGCCACCGGCCATTGTTTCTTAAAAATAATGGCCGATCGGCATTATGTTTAGCCGACCGGCACTTTATTGTGCCGATGACCTATTTGGTTGGCCGAGACCTCTTCTTGAGGGGAGTTTGAACCTTTTGAACCCCCTGTTTTAGCTTCTTGAGGAAGCTTGACCCTTTTGAACCCTTGGTTCTAGCTTCTTGAGGAAGCTTGAACCTTTTGAACTCTTGGTTTAGCTTCTCCAAGAAGCTTGAACCTTTTGAACCCTTGGTTCTAGCTTCTTGAGGAAGCTTGAACCCTTTTGAACCCTTGGTTCTAGCTTCTCCAAGAAGCTTGACCCTTTTTAGCTTCTCCAAGAAGCTTCACCTTTTTTAGCTTCTCCAAGAAGCTTCACATTTTTTAGCTTCTCCAAGAAGCTTGAACCTTTCTAGCTTCCAAGAGAAGCTTGCACCTCTTGAACCTTTTTCTTAGCTTCTCCAAGAAGCTTGGCTCTTTTGTCTAGCTTCTCCAAGAAGCTTGGCCTTCTTGACCCCTTTGCTTAGCTTCCCTTGGAAGCTTGCCCCTTTTGACCCTTTTTGTGTTAGCTTCTCTAAGAAGCTTAGCACCTTGTCTTGCTCTATATATAGAGAGCCTCTCCACCATTTTCAAGGGTTAGAAAAATCTAATATATATCAATATATATCACTCCCTCTCTATATCTCCCTCTCTCTCTACATTTGTGTAGGTTAGAAGGTTCAAAAGGGTCTAGTTCTTGGCCCCTTTGCACACCACCTCTCAACCACACCTCTCCATCATCCATCTAAGCTTCTTGGAGGCCATTTTTAGAGGCTAAGGAACTGGTTTTTGGGACCAAAGGCTGCTGTCCACGTTGGTCTACAAGGGTGAGCATCTAACCCTCTTTTATTCCCCGTTTTTGCACCAGATTTTAGCCCATCTTTCTTGCGGTTTTGAGCTTTGTGTATAACATAAAAAATTTCTATTTTTTTGTGTTTAAGATACTTCATTAAGGACACTTTTGTTTTTGGGGTCGTTTACGCCTTCTTAGGCCTTGTTTGGCCTCTTATTTGTGTATTTTTTTGTAAGCTTCGGGACCACCTTGTATTGGCCCTCCCACCACTGAAATCTTGAGAGATTTCAGTGGTGGGGGTAGTGTTTTGAGGTCCTAACAAGGAGAGGGCCATCCCCTCTCCTTGTTGTCTTGTTTGCTTGTATTTTTGGCCTTACAAAGGAGCCTATATTTGCACACCTCTTGAGATCAGATCAGGCATTTTTAAGTGGGTTTTAGGACCCCTATAGGCCATTTCCAGAGCTGGTTTGGCCTTGTTGAATGTCCATCATGTATGTGCTTAATAACCTCTTGTATAGCCCTCTAAAGGAGCTCATCATTTTTGCATGTGTTGGCTTCATTTCAGTGGTTATTTGAGCATGTTTTGGCATAGTTTATTCACTGATTTTTGATGGTTTGATCAGATTCCATGTGCATCATACACTTTCCATGTAAACCATGTTAGCTAGTCAAATTCGCATGCTAATTTAGTCCATCTTGTTAGCACTTTTTGGCCATGCTTAGAACTGAAAAAGTCTATGTTTTGGGACTGCCAAGATTCTGTCTTCATGCTTCATAGTCCAATAATGCATGCTTTGTATAGCTGTAAGTCATTCCATGTGCCTAGTTTTGCATTTCGGGGTTCATCTCATGCATCGGGTGCCATATCTCCATGTTTAGGGCTGTTTAGCATCATATTTTGGTACTGAAATTCACATGCTTATATGCCATCTTGTATCCCTTGCCATGCTTTGGTAGAGTTGCATTTTTGTGCCTTAAGCTTGGTTAATGCATTGTGCATGCATTCCATGTATTTTGTTGCCTCACTTGCATCATTATGGCCACTGTTTTGGACCTAGTAGAGAGCTGTCCAAGTTAGTGTAAGACCATCCTTTGCATGTTGATGCATGCCTACCTTGTGTGTTGTTGCATACTTGTGTGTTGTTGTATGTTTAGGTTGCTTAACATGATGCATGCCTTGCATACTTGTATGCTTGTTACTCCCATTGTTATTCCATATCTTGCATGCTTGCTCTCTTAGGTTGTGTGCCTAACATGCATTGTGCATTACTTGCTTGCATGCCCATGTTGCATACTTAGTTAACATGCCTAGGTTGCATTGCATGAGCATACATACCTTGCCTCTTGAATTGAGTATGATAGAGGTTGGGTTTCACTTGTTTGTTTGATGTGCATCTCATTTGAAATCAAAATGCATACTTGGTTTCTTGGGCCATCACGCATTGAAATGCGCGATTGGTGGTCCGAGAATCGAGAACCATGTCCCTTTGAGTCACAAACATGATAAGGGATGTGTTGGTGCACACTTGTGCTTGAAATTCTATGCCATGCACTATCTGCCTCTTCTTTATGCCAAAACTGTCTTCTGCAGAAGTTTTTGCCGGCCAGCAACATTTAGTGCCGACCGGCCATTGATGAATGGCCGATAGCTTCATCCGCAGCCGGTGGACTTTACAGGCGGTGGCCATTTTCCTCACCGATGGTACTTTCAAGATACAAGGAACATGTCCCAGACTTTGGCAATCTTTGGAGGCGGCAAAGGTAAACAGAGGCGATAGTGGCATGGTACGGGTTTTCCGGCGAGACGGACTCGAGCATGCATCATCACATGCATTCCAATGGGTGTGGCCATCGATCTTTGCATTTAATTTAATCAGTTAGAAGTTTTGTAATAAGTAATTTAGTATTATTTATTCGGTTTGTATATTCTTTCGGTCTCTCCAGTGAGAGCAAATTTGTAATAAGTGTGGGTGAGTGTGTGTATGCCTTCCAACCCCCACTTCTTTCTTCCTTTTGTTTACACGCTATGATGGTAGATTAGGGCATATTTATTTTAGCATACCTTATGCAATGCATGCGTGCATCCATGCATTTGTTTACATGCACCGGGCTCGGTACATCACGCTAACTACATTGTATTTCAATTTCCAAATTGAATACGTGTTACTTGCAACATTCCATATGCCATGTTTAGGACAGCCGAGCCTGTCTAGATTATATCTTTGCTTGTGTTGCATTAGCCACTTAACATGAACTAGGATCATGCATATGATTACTAACTGGTTTCTGTTTTGGCTTGGAGTACTAGGTAAGCTTTTATGCTTTAGCATCCTTGCATGTGTGTGAATGTTGCCATGATAGCATAATCACCATGGGGCTAGTTGCTTACGTGATATAACTGTTTGAATGCCTGTGGATGGAGGTTGAATTACCTAAGTTGGGAAAATACATTAAAAACTGCGAGTTTTTAAGCCCACTAGATAGTGGCAAAATCATTTTCTAAAAACCCACTTGAATGTGGCAAAATCTGCATTTTAGCCTACTTGCGAGTAGCAAACCATTTTCAAAACAAACATGCAATGTTTTGTTCCAATTTGGGCGATTCAGTCTATACTTGTTTGCTGTGCGCATAACATAGTAATTCTAGGCTAATAACCGGAACAAGAACACATAACGTTTTCAAAAACGGATATCACGGTTAGTAGAGGCTCTTTTTTGACCAGTGAAGTGCTCATAGTGACCTTCCCGATCGTACCCAAGCTCCGAGCCAAGACAACTTTGGTAGTGACGGACACGTGGCCTTAAGACCGAGTCGTGGTTTCCTAAATTTCCCATTTTAAAAATATTTAGGTGGCGACTCAGATTCCGCAAAGCAGTCCATGTTTGGCACTTCTTTTCAAAATCTGTTTTTTTCTCAAAACGATTTGCCAGAGTTGGACTCTTTGGTTCAGATTAAGAACCGCAACAAACAAAAAAGGGGAGTCCGAATTGTAGCGAGGTCCCCCGCGGGCTTGTTACAGTTCTCATTTCTTTTATCAAGTCCAAATGTCGGCTAAGAAGGCTTCGTTTCTCCTGTTTTCCATTGCCTGGGTTCTAATCTGGAATGCTGATCTCTATTGGTATGATTGCCTCTATGCCATAAGCCATGGCAAAAAGTGTTTCTCCAGTTAATCTTCTCGGTGTGGTATGGTAAGCCTAAAGAACATTAGGAAACTCTTCAACCCGCTTGCCCATAGCAACTTCAAATCTCTTTTTTATTCCATCCGCGATAGTCTTGTTCGACGCCTCGGCTTGACCATTACTTTGTGGAAAGCTTGGCATTGAATAGTACTTCTTTATCTTGTACATGGAACAAAATTTCTTGAGTAGCTTATTGTCAAACTGGTGCCATTGTCAGCAACAATGGCTCTTGGTATTCCAAACCTCATAATAATGTTCCTCTATATAAAGTTCTTTATGTCTATATCTCGCATCTTGGCTAATGGCTCAGCCTCCACCCACTTTGTGAACTAATCAATGGCCACTAAGAGAAATTTTCTCTGGCCAGTCGCTTTGGGCAGTTGCCTAATCAAATCCATGCCTTACTAGGCGAATAACCAAGGGCTGGACATCGGGTTTAAGTGCTCGGTTGGCTGATGTATCAAAAGTACAAACCTTTAACACTTTTCACACTTTCGAACATAGGCTTTAGCATCCTTTTGCATATAGGGCCACTAGTACCCTTGTGATATAGTTTTGTGGGCCAATGACCTACCTCTCGCATGACTGCCGCAAACTTCTTCGTGGATCTTGAACAAGAAGTCGTCCACTTGGGAAGGGTGTAACACATCACAATAGTGGTCTAGTAAAGGATCTTCTATAAAGATGACCTTCAACTGACAAACAAACCTTGCCGACTTGAGTCTAACCTTATGCGCCTCCTTTTTGTCCTTTGGCAATCTACCATCCCTTATGAACTTGACCAGAGGGTCCATTTAGCTTGGTCTCATCTCGACACACATTGCTTCATATTCTGTGATCATGGGCTCAACGCTTGGGCTCGACAGGTAATCCGCCATTATAGTCCTAGGGGAATCTAACTTGATGGCTGATGTTAGATTAGCTAGTGCATCTGCATGACTATTGTCTTCTCGACAAACTTGCTGCACTCGACAACTCTTGAATTGGCTTAATAACTTGATGACTTCTTTAACATAAGCCATCATTCTCATATCTCGGGAAATATACTCGCCCGTCGCCTAGTTCACAATGAGTTAAGAGTCACAATAGATGACAACCTTGTTAGTTTCAACAACTATAGCTAGCTTCAAACTAGCAATCAGTGACTCATACTCTACCTCGTTATTGGAGACCTTGAATCCCAATCTAATTGACTGCTCCAACATCTGTCCATCTGGTGAAACTAAAACAACTCCTGCCCCCGCTCCTTGTCGATTTGAACTGTCGTCGACAAAGAGTCGGAAGGACTTGCCGATGAAAATGTTGCATGGTTTTGGCTTTTCTGGCTTTTCTTTCTGGGCTTCCTTACCTCTTGTACGTTTGGGAATTTGCATAGCTATTTGTGTCTCTTCTGGTTCTTCTAGTTCTCCTATCCTTCCCAAGCCGAGGTTCACAAGCTTGGGCCTTAGCATTGCATTCAGTGTAAACTCAGCAACAAAATCAGCCAACACTTGACCTTTGATTGCTGTGTTTGGTCTGTATTGTATGCCATATTGATCTAGAATAACAACTTATCATGCTATCCTGCTTGACAAGTCTCCATGCTGCAACAGAGACTTCAACAGGTGCTCAGTTAGCACTATGATCCTATAGAACTGTAACTAGTGATTCAATTTCTTGGCTGCCATTACCAAGGCAAGTGTCAATTTTTCCAAAGACAAGTATCTCGTCTCTGCACTTGCCAAAATCTTGCTCACATAGTAAACTATTTTTTGTTCTCCTTCTTCTTCTCGAGTTACCACCACACTGATTGCATGGTCTAAGACTACCAAATACAAAAAAAAAAATAAAAATAAAAATTTTCTCTTGGAATTAGGATTGATAATAGAGGTGGGATAGTCAGGTACTTCTTCAAGTTGGCCAAGGCGACCTTGTAGGCTTCTGTCCACACGAAGTCTATGGCTTCTTTAAGAGCTGGAAGAACGGTATGCACTTGTTAGAACTCCGACTTATGAATCGGTTCAGAGTTGTTGCCTTGAGGGTCAAAATTTGGACTTCCTTAATTGTTATTGGGCTTTTCAAATCAAGTACAGCCTTGATCTGATCAAGGCTAGCTTCGATCCCTTTTCTTGTCACTAGATATCCTATAAACTTGTCTGATTCTATCCCAAAAGCACACTTGGAGGCGTTCAGCTAAAATCGAAATGCCTTCAAGATGTCGAACACCTCATCGAGGTCAGCTGAATGATCCAACAATTTTTTACTTTTCATGACCACATCATCGATGTATACCTCCACTGCCTTGCTAATCAGATGCTTAAACATTTTTGTCACCAGTCTCTGATATGTTGTCCTTGCATTCTTCAATCCAAAGGGCATGACTCTATAGTAATAGAGCCCCTTTGGAGTAATGAAGGTAGTTCTCTCTTTGTTTGGTCCGTACATCGTTATTTAATGGTAGCCTCGATATGCGTCTAAAAAGCTCATCCTACCATGCCCTGAGGTGGCATCCACCAGCTGGTTTATCTGGTAAGGGGAAGCAGTCTCTTGGACATGCCTTATTCAAACTTGTGAAGTCTATGCAAACCCTTCACTTCCCATTTTTTTTCTAGACCACCATTGTATTAGACATTCAAGTCAGGTAGTGGACTTCCCGAATAAGCTTCAAGCAATTTTTCCACTTCTTCTTCCACTACTTCTACATGAACCAAGGTAGGTCTTTTGGCTCTTTGAATTACTAGTTTTGCCGACTTGTCGATGTTAAGTTTATGGCAAGTGACTTCGAGGTTGATCCGCGACATCTCGTATGGAGTCCATGCAAATACCTTCATATTTTCCCTTAGAAAAACTTCCAGTCCCCTTTCCTCCTCCTCAATTAACTCGGAGTTGAGGAGAAAGAATCATTCCCCATCGCCTTCATTTACCAAGATCTTCTTCAAAGGCTCTAGGCTCTTGGCTCTTGTCAGCAGGCTCCTTGCTAATATTATCCAAGACCTCTTGGTTTTTATTATTTACTTCTACAGTCTATGCTTCTTGGACATTACAAGTGTATTTCGTTCCTGCCATAGAGCAATTTTTTACTTGCACTTGGTCTTCTCTGACTTCTTCAATCCCAAATTTAGTTGGGAATTGTAATAGTTGGTGTAGGGTTGAAGGGATGGCCTTTATCGTATTTACCCAAGGTCTTCTAAGGATCACGTTGTATGGCGATAGAGTATCTATCGCGACAATTTTTGTTGTTATTATCTTTGTTCCTGCCTACACATTCAAATTTGTGGACCCCAGTGACCATGTTGGCGTCCTATCTTTGTTCCTACCTACACATTCACGTTGTATGGCGTCCAAGTCATCCTTATGAAGGCTGTGTTCTTTATAACACCTAACGTACATGACATCACAAGAACTACCCTGATTGATCAGTATTCTTCTTACTTGACATCCTTGGATCATCAGGGTGACAACCAGTGCGTCTTTGTGTGGGTGCTAAAAAACTTCCAAATCATTATTCGTAAAGGATATCATTGGCTTCTGATACCTCTCTGTCTGGGGTTTCTTCTACTGGACCTAAAACACGTACTGTAGGTGTTTCACTTTCTAGGTCTATTCCCTAATCTCATTTGGGCTCACCTTGGAATGGATCACATTAATGACCCATGGTTCCTCAGCCCGAGGTGCAATGAGTGGTGGAGGTGGTGCTTCAGGTAGTGTCTGTGCCAACTTGGCTTGCTCACCCCTCCTCTTCTCTTCATCAATCAAATCTCTCAAATGTTCCTCTATCACAAGATCCTTTAAGTGTTATTTCAAAGCCCAAAATCCCTAAGTCATGTGTCTTGTCTCGTCATCTTACGCATATGACTTGGTGTGAAATCTTCCCATTGACTCCCTTGGGACCTTTTGTGGTGGTCGGTAGTAGGGTTGGTTTCTGATTCTCTAAAAAAATTTGTATATAGGGATCTTGAAGACGGTGCTAATGGCATGCATCGACTTCAATCTCGATTCCTCATTGTCATTGCTAGCCCCATTTTGGCTTCATTTGGGAGAACTGTTCCTTTTCTCTTGCTTGGTTGTATTTTCCCGTTTTTACCTCTTATCCGCTCCTCTACTTTGGTATGCTTTTCAATCCTCACCATCATGTCCTCTAGTGTTTTCAAGAGGGTCTTTGCCAAAGATTACCAAAGTGGGCAATCATTATCCAAGTCGTTCTTGAAGGACACAACGACTAACTCCTAGTTAGATCCCAGAATCCGGTTGTAAACCTCATAATATTTCTTGGCGTAGGCCCTAAGGCTTTCACCATCATCAATCTTTAGAGCCAATAAGGAATCCACCCTCACTGGCTGTATGTTGTTGGTTATGAATCAGGCCACGAACATCTCAGCCAAACCTTTCCAGTTCTTGATTGATCCCTTGGGTAGCTTTAGGAACCAATCAGATGCTATCTTTCCTAACGTCGAAAGGAACACCTTACATAATAGTGGGTTATTCCCACTCCACAAAGAGAATGGTGACTCAACGTTGATCATATACTAAACCTCTTGGGTGACTCAAAAGTGTCCAACTCCAACGAGAATGATGACTTCAGCTGTGCAGTAGATATAACCTCAACTACGTTCATCTTCCTCTAAAGGTGATCACGCAGGTCTTCATTTGATCGCCCTACTGCCATACTATTCACTAACTTTAATCTCTTTGGCGTGCTACTCTCTATGCTTGGTTGTGTCCTCTTGGACTTGTTGTGGTCCATTGTCCTCTCCACCTAGTGGTCTTACCTATTCACTTAGTGTGATCCTCTGACTTGGGACACCCTTGCTCTCAGAGGCTTTACTCTTAGGGGCTCCACTCTTCCGATCTACTGAGATTGCTACGGTGAGTTCATAGCCCTCTTTCCATTAGTTTGCTCCATGATCTATCCTGTCGGCTGTGCACCAGTGCTTGCAGCAACTGGGGGTGTTGCCAGCATTAGTAAGTCGACTGCATCACCTTGCTCGACATCATAAAGTTCACCATCGTTTGAAAATCGATTAATTTGTTTGCCGAATGACTAAACTAGATCTCCTAGCTGAGATCTAAGGAACTTAGCTATAGAGCACATGGAAGAATAGAGAAGCCCAACACCTACACCGAAGAAGCTAACAAACAACGGTGGCTCGTCCACTCGGGGAGACTCTGATGATCAAGTTAGTCAACTTATCTCTTAAAGATAACAACTCAAGTAAATAATACACAAGCAAAAAGCCTATCTTACACCCATAGGGGTACCTTATTTTCATAGAGAGCAAGGCCCTCGTCCTCTAGAAGTATCACTTCATAGGACTCTGTCCTTTACAAGGATAATATCTATCACAACTTGCACTATTCAGATTAAGATGCACTTCCTCAAGAATCCTATCTCTATCTAAACAGGTAGCTTGATATCATCTAAGACTCTTGTCCTCTATCCAAATATCTTAGATTCTGAATTGGCATCTCGACTAATACACGTGGTGCCTTGGCAACCACCTTGGCCACATGGACAACCCTAAAAATATGTCCATTTAAGACCTAGAATCCTCTCACATGGATTGTTGAAGAGATCCAACAAAGAGATGAGTTTTGCCCCGTAGATCTACAAAGATAAACATAGTTGGCACCACCTAACTGAGGTTGTTGGCGGGGACACTTCGATGATAAAGTTAGCAACTTAAATTAAAGAAAGAAGATGAAGAATTCAAGAGTGTTTGTGTGTTGTGTATTACAAAGATGTGGCATTCTCTTCCATGGGATGTTTTCGTTTTGGTAGATGTGGATTGTGATAGTTGCTTCATGGGCTTCCTTGCTTGGGTTGGGCCATTGTTAGGAATTGTTTGGTTATCTCCAATACGCTGATATTTTTTGGGCCACCACAATTGCCCCAAAACTTTTACTGTCTTTGGTAGAAGAAATGAGAGTTTTTTATTGCCGAGTTAGTAGCACAAGCGGATGTTAGATCTTTAACAAAAAATAAATGAATAAATGATTGTATGAATGCATGGATGTATGAATATATGTGTGAATGCATGTATGCATAAGAAATTAGAACTTTTCTTCGAATTTGGAGACTTTTGCTAATGGCACTCCATGCCGAGCACGGAGATTGCTCCATATTCGAAGGCTTTTGTTGATGGTAGTCCGTGCGAGCATGAAGATTGTTCCATATTCGAAAGCTTTTGTTGGTGGCGGTCCATGCCAAGCACGGAGATTACTTTGTATTCAGAGGCTGTTATTGATTGCTTGGACCAAATAATGTAGACTTATTAATCACAAAAACGTGAAAAATTGAAAAACTTACATCAATAGTTGAATTTACGCAGATGAGTAGAGTTCCAGGGCTGGGGTAATCTCTTGTTTTGTCATGGCAAAGATAAAAAGAGAATTAAAAATTATCACCCACTGGCATCTCTAATTAACTAAAAAGCATTGAAGAATACTCCAATGCACTACTCATGAAATTGCATTATCATGCTTTTATGTGCAACTTTGATCAATGTTGTTGTAGCGAAGTTGCTAAGGCATCTTTGTTGTGCTAAGTCATCTTTGTTGTGCCAATTGCGCATTGTATACAACATATTGGAATACAGAATTGACTTTGGCCAAAATTGCCGAGGAGTAAGCTGATAACAAATTGTTAAAGCGGATTTCTTGCCCCTGTTCTTCATTGTGGTGATATCGAACTGAAGTCGAGACAAAATAAGATGGTTAGTGATATTTGAGGTGATATCAATTTCGCTTG
Source organism: Camellia lanceoleosa (assembly GCA_025200525.1). Taxonomy (NCBI): domain Eukaryota; kingdom Viridiplantae; phylum Streptophyta; class Magnoliopsida; order Ericales; family Theaceae; genus Camellia; species Camellia lanceoleosa. The sequence goes on from CM045765.1 coordinate 89,535,758, forward strand.
GTTTGTACTCAATTTTTATTGTTTGTGAGACTTAGAATCTTCTCACATGGATTGTTGAAGAGATCTAACAAGAGATGAGTTTTGCCCTGTAGATTTGTAAAGATAAACGTAGTTGGTACCACCTAACCAGGGTTGCCTGCCGGGGACACTCCGATGATAAATTAGCAACTTGAATCAAAGAAAGAAGATGAAGAATTCAAGAGTGTTTGTGCTATGTGTTACAAAGATGTGGCGTGCCTTTCTTCCATGGGATGCAAATAAAATCTGCAATTTTTTTTTAATGATTTGCAAATTCTTACTACACAGATGTACCTTGAATGCGCCAAATAACTGGGAATGATTATTGGATCATTGTGATTGCATTTCAGATGGCATAGTTATAACTAAAATGGATTTGATGGTTCAGATCAACTGGTTACAATGCAACTGCAAAGCATTGGATGATTTCTTCATCTGCTTGCTGGTTCGTCTTCTTTAGCACATCAGTTGACTTTCTGGAAAAATTTTGACCGACCTGTACAGCTTTGTTTTAGCTTTGATTTCGACGCAATTTTTTGTACTAGATTCATCTCAATGAGTATTTCACATTGGCGTACTCAAAACAGGATTGCAATGACCTTAAAAATTTCATTTTCTGCAGCACAATGTTAAAAGCAAAATTTTGTAAATTCAAACCCCTGATTTTGAGCCCTTGTATCTTCTCGCATTGTAAATCTGCTTTGCCTCATTTTTGCGGTGTTGGATTTATTTCATGACCTAATATCTATTCCACTATTCATACGCCTCATTCCACCTCTGCTTGGATGTCATTGGACCCCCAAAAGTTGACACTTTGTATTATTATTATTATTATTATTATTATTATTATTATTATTATTATTATTATTATTGTTATTTTATTTTTTTTGTTCAGCTCTCGTCCTCGGCTAAAGTGTAGTCAGCGGAGGAGTGTGCTTGATGGAGGAATGTGCTTGGCAAAAAAGCTTGGTGAGGTTCACGATGTTGTTGAATATGCACTCAGCGACAAATAATCGGGGTTGTTCTTGTTGTTAGAGCCACCGAACCAAGCTAAAGTAATGCGAAGAGGGGTTGTAGAGCTACTGAGTAGCTTTGTACAAGGTACGGCACTACTAAGTAGCTTTGTAGCTTTGCCGAGCAATCTTCTATGAGTTGCAGTACTGCTGAAATGCACATGGGTTTGAAAGTTGACTAATTCTTCAAAGTGGAGAAATTGTTAAGGCTTGCGACATAAATTTTTTGTAGTTGAGATAGGTGGGTTGACAACTCTTTTGGCTTGCTAAAACACATTGGTCAACAACTTATTTGATCATTTCTTACTGAAACACTTGGTCGGAAACTCCTCATGATTGTGCCTGCCGAAATGCTTGGCTAGTGACTTTAGCTTGGTGTTTTGGCAGAGTATCACTTCGATTGAGTTGCATCACCATCGAGGTTCATATTAGTTCAAATTTTCAGTAGAAATTGCATACATTCATCGGCAGTTTGGTTGCTGAGGTATCTTTGTACAAAGACAGCATTGAAACCCATTTGATTCTTCTCAAAAACTCCAACAACTGACAAAGGTTTCGCAATACATGTAATGTATAATATATATAAATAAACTCTTAGACTGCCAATTCACAAGTTGCACTACTAAAATTGGTTAACCTTAGTTCCTTAGAGAGAAAGTAATTAATTACCAAGCAATATGTTTATTGATAGTTTTCCCAACAAGACCAACTAACAATATAATATTTCAACATTTGTGCATGCATACATATAGAAGCATAAATGAAATAAGTTCTTTGGAAAATGATGGCATTGTTTTATATTTTGTCGACCAGTGCTATTCGGAGTCTGACATAATATTTTTTGATCAATTCTTAGACAGAGAAAACTTACAACCCATAATTCTATGATATATATATTTTCTATGCTCATGGTTTTTGGGTTTGATTGAAAAACTAGTATACACACATATACGTAGTACACTAGAAACATACAAATAAATTCTTTCACAAAGGAAAATAGAGGGCTTCCCTTATTTAGTGGTAGCCGACTTGCAGTCGATTATGTGGCCAGTTAAAGAAGTTAGGTTATGATCAGATACCACCGAGATGTTCTCCGGCCTTAACAATGGACCTTCTATTAGTTCAGTGGTGACCTATTTTAAGGTTGGCCACTTCTTTGGTGGTTTGTGACATTGCGACGTAGTTGAAACACTCCAAGAGTGATGCATTTTGTTGGTAGAAGAACTGTGTTCTTGCTCATAAATTTGAGAATATGGATTGGAGAGATCAAGTTGGAGGCAACTTATCTTGGATTTTGGCTTGCCGAACCTCTTAGTCAGCAACCCCTTACTCTTCATCTTTGTTCAGTTGAAACCACTAAGTTGGCAACCTTTCTTGGCTTTTCGATGTGCCGAAACACTTGGTTGGCAACTCTTCTTTGTATTTGGCTGTGTCGAGAGCTTAGTCTTTGTATTTTGGCTTTGATGAGAATTTAGTTGGCAAATCATCTTTGCACTTCGGCTTACCAAAACTTTGCTTGATTCTTTGGCTTACCAAAACCTTTAGGTCGGTAATTCAAATTGATTTTGTCTTGCCAAAACAATTAATTGGCAAGTTAGTAACCTTTTTGACTTGCTGAAATACTTCTTTGACAACTGCTCTTGGTTCTTTTTTCCCGAAACAGTTGGTCGACAGTTATTGATTTTTGCTCTTCGATATCATTTGGTTGGCCATCAGAGAAATGGTGGAGTACTGAACTTTATATTTGCAAACATCTTTGTGATATTATTCAATTGGTTGTATATGTTCGGAATGCCTTTGTTACCTTTCATAACTTTCTTTATTCCATTGCTTACGAAACCTCAAGCAAATTGCTAAACTGGGTTGCCGAGTTGCCGAGTTGCCGAAATGGTCACTGCGATTTTTCTTTACAAATTGAGATCAGCATCTAAAAAAGAAGTTGCCACAAGGATCAAGTTGACAAATAAATTTGTATGCAAAGACTACACAAATAAGATAATCGCAAGAGAGAGAAAATCTATAGTACATGGAGTGCTTGATATGAAAAGCAAAGCTTTAATTATACTGATGCAAATCATATTAAAATATAAACAAACTTGCAATAGATGAGAGCTAAAGCAGAATAGTATAAATTTATCATCTTCTTCATTGAACTCTTTCAGATGATTCCCATAGGCAGTGCCAATTGTGAGACCCAGAATCCTCTCACATAGATTGTTGAAAATATCAAACGAAAAGATGAGTTTTTCCCGTAGATCTGCAAAGATAAACATAGTTGGCACCACCTAGCCGGGGTTTTCGGCTAGGGACACTTCGATGATAAAGTCAGCAACCTGAATCAAAGAAAGAAGATGAAGAATTCAAGAGTGTTTGTGTGCTGTGTATTACAGAGATGTGCTATGCCTCTCTTCGATGGAATGCTTTCCTTTTTGTGCATGGGAGTTGTGATATTTGCTTCATAGGTTTCCTTGCTTGGGTTGGGCCATTGTTAGGAATTGTTTGGTTACCCTCAATAAGTTGGTATTTTTTGGCCACGATGGGTTGCCAGACGGGGACACTCCAATGATAAAGGTAGCAACTTGAATTAAAGAAAGAAGATGAAGAATTCAAGAGTGTTTGTGTGTTGTGTGTTACAGAGATGTGGCATGACTCTATTCCATATGATGTTTTCCTTTTATAGATAGGGGGGTGTGATATTTGCTTTATGGGCTTCCTTACTTGGGTTGAGCCATTGTTAGGAATTGTTTGGTTACCTCCAATAAGTTGGTATTTTTTAGACTACCACAGTCTCCACACAGAGACAACTACTTGTTCAGAATTAGGTTCAATTTTAACTTTAACTTCTTAGAGCCTTTTTGCAAGAAATGATTGTCAATCCTTTGTCGATCGCTCAAATTTTTGCCTCCACAATAAAGTAGGATTCCAGGATGCCATAATAACCACAAATCCAAATACCTATTTTATATTTGAATACCTCACCATATTCTACTTGTCTCAAGTCTCCTTGTTTGCTACCATCATTATTAAGTTTTATGGTTCCTCCATGTAGAAAAAAAAAAGAAAGAAAAAAGAATCATTTAATTAGTTTAGTAATATTTGGATGGGGAGGTGAGACTGGGTTTAGGAAAGGAAAACATCATTAATCTCATTGGCATATCCAAAACTGTCTTGAGGAGTTTGAGACTTTTGCTCAAACACTTTGGTTTTTATACTTTCATAAAATTGAACTTGGTGCAACACTTTTTTCCTTTCATATTATTGATTAATTATCCACTCATTAATTAAGAGGTTTTCCAAAACTGTCACACATATAGCCTTTCATGACACTCCATCTATCTTTTACTTTGGGTTGTGTTTGGAATATAAATTTGAGTAAGGTTTTGAAAAGGAGAAAATAAAAAGTACATAAAATATAACTATATTTTTTTCACATTTCATGCATAGTTTCTCTTTGTCTTTCTTTTTCTCTTTTTAAATTATTACCCAAATTTATGATCAAAACACAGTTATAGAGAAACTTCTAATCATAATGTCATCTATTATTAAAAAAAGTGAACTGAAGAACTCAACAATTAAGCTAATAAATGCATCATTTAATGATACATGATAGCTACCTTCAAGATAATGAGATTGATTGAGTTATTGAGTAGGAAGTTGAAACCCTTGAACAATGTGTTAAATTTGGTGCCAAATGTCCCTTTCCATCTCCTTCAGTAGGCCAATTTTCTTAAATTTGTACTTTTTTACAAGATATATATATATATATATATTAGGGGTGAAGCTTTTTCAACCACTCAACTACAAAAGCAAGGATACTGAAAATGGATAAAAAGTATGTAGAAAGGCTAGATAAAGTGCTTTTAATGAGGGTGAGTTTTCCTTCCTTAGAGAGAATCATACTACTGTTTTCATCCCACCAATCTGCTTTTGAAGTGTTCAATCAAATTGCCTCACAGTAGCCTTACAAGAAAATGCACAAGGAAGATCTAAGTAGGAGGAAGAGCCATCACAAATTCAAAGCAAGAGTGTTAATATCTTGCACCTCTCTTACAGGATTAAGCTCACTCTTTACAAATTCACTTACAAACCAAACTTCACTTCAAAGAAGATCAACACACACCTTATATATATATACAATAGTTTATCCTCTTCAGCATGAAAAAATCATGGTATTATTTGCAAAAAGGATATGAGAAATAAAGGTAGACTCCACACCCACTTTTCCTACCAGTTCGTCTTTCAGTTCCTTTTTCTGTTGAATTTCTCAATGAGTGGTACTCAAAACCTTTAACTCTCAGTTATACTATTTCTAGATTTCAAACCATGGCAGAACTTTTCATACTTCCAGTCTAGTATAAAATTGAATACGAGCAAACAAATACTCAAATTCTTCTACAATATATTATTTTAATATTTTTTATTCTTGTAAGAAAATATGACCCTTCCTTTATCAAAATATACTCATCTACATCAAATCGCTGAAATATGTTCAATAAATGCAACAAACAAACACCAAGTTTAGTAAAAATAAGAATCAAATTTAGAGATTGTGTATTTATAGTGCATACACATGTATATAGATATATAGCAACACAAAATAATTAAAAGGAAAAGTTTCTACCATAGACAATAGGTTTGTCATCATCTATGCTTTTATCTATCTCAAAGAACTCCTCAAGAGGGTTGTAGCTTGTTCTAGTTGTAGAACAAGCTACAGTAGCTACAACAAAAGCTTTTGATTTGGCTACAGCAAAGAGGGTCCTCCCTAAAACTCTTCAAATGAACATGATATTGAATAGATTTCTGTGTAATAAAGCAAATTAATAAAACTAGAAGAAAAACAAATTGGTAATAAAGAATTAAGAAGAATCACAATCAACCATAGAACACCAAATACAAATATGAAATATCATACCAAAAGTATCATTTCAAAAGGTTTCATTATGAAAGGGATTGGTGAGTTTTCCTCCTCACACAGCCTGGCTTGCTAAGATTTTACAGAGAGATTTAGTTCTTTTTATTGAGTGTGGCCCACAACTCTCAAGTCTCACCTATCTTACTTCAATCCATGAATCCTAGGTTAGAGATATTATATTTGGACAAAGGACCAATCATTGAATGATTGAATTGATTCGATAATGGAACACAAAGAATGTAAAGTAGGGTTGCCTATGCTTCAAGTAATGGGTGTGCTGTGTGCCACAAATTTTGATTTAAACAGATTATGTATTGCATGTAAAAAATAAAAAAAGTAAGGTGTTAGGGTTAGCTAATGAAGTTTTGGCAAGAATTAACTAGGGATTGTTTAGTAATTGTAAATATAGATTGTGGAAGAACTTTGCAAACTCACTAGTCTCTTGATTCCATATTAAGAAATTAAAAAATGACAAAAACCAATAAAATCAAATTGCATGGTTCTGCAACCCGGGCAATTGAACTAGTAGAACATCTACAAATCAATGGTGAAAATGCTGGGAGATTACCACCAAAAATAGTTATAATGGTTCTCAATAGGAAAACAAGTATACCATAGATTTTTCATATTCCAACAGTAATACGTATTTCATCAAACATGTGGTGAACATAAGAACTGACCAAACCACCAATTTAGAAATTCAAAGTAAAAAAAAGGCAAATATATAAGCAAAATGGGTATTTTTCTCAAATTTGATGGTGAACGTACAAACCCAAATGCACAAAGTCTCATCTCCGATGATTCCATTGGAAAGAAGGAGTTGAAGATTTTACAAAAAAAAAAAAAAAAAAAAAAAACAGATTAGCCACAAAAGAGATGAATAGGTTAAACATTAGGTCGCAAGTACAGATCAAATAGTCCAATCAAACAAAGGGTGAAACAGAAATACAAAAACAGTGATGACAAGTGATGGGCAATGGACAAAGTTGATACATATTTATATTTCATAGCTAATATATTAATTTGCTATATATATGCAGGTTTATATATATATATATATTATCGGGAGGTGGATTTGGAATACTCCTTTGATCCAGACAAGCCTTTGAGGGATCCTTAAAGTGTCACCTAAAATAGAATAACGACTCCGGTCGGTGATGATGGAGTTAGCACTCCGACGAGTAAGTTAGCTTTCTTTGTGAAGAAGAGTGAGTTATTTCTTTTAGTGCTAGTGTTTTAGAACATACCTCCTCCTTGAGCCCTCTTCTCACTTTTAAAGAGTCATTCCTCTTGATATTTTCTCTATATAGCTTAGCCTTTCATCATCACTCTGTCATGACTCATCTCCCTACTGTGGTTTTTGGAAAGAGATAGCCTGGTCCTACTTAATGAGATCATGTCGACTCCCCTGATTCACTTAGCTCTAACGTACGACGCAAGTACCTCTTATTCGGCGTTTATTGCACTATCTTTCATGTTTATTCAACAATGGCTTCAAGCCCAGTGGGCTTGGGCTGTATCTAGCCCATTTCGGATGGGCCTGGATGCACCCTATTTACCGTTTCTACTTCACTCGTTCAACCTTTCAGTTTCTACCACTTGATTGCAATTGCAACAGCCCCCATTTGTCCAGACACTCATCATTTTTCATCTTGTAAGTCCTACGAACCTTTTTTTTCATCTTACTTGTGTTTTTTCTTAAATTTTTTATATTTGCTCTACCTCTAATCTGTTTTTTTGCCTTCGGTCTGTCCATTCTTCAACATCTTCATGGCAAACTATCTGAAAGCTTTTCTCTCTGAGAGCAAGATAGCCGCATTTCTCCGCCATTATTCTATCCCTGACGATGTTCAAATAGAGCTCATCACAGATACAGTGGTGGGCATGAAGAGAACGGACACTGATACCATAGTGTTTCCATTGTTAGCCATTACTAAAGGTGGAGTACGATTTCCCCTTCACCATTTTCTTCGAATTGTTTTTCGCTATTGGGGGTTGATTCCTTCATAACCGAATGTAAATTTCTACAGAATAGTCATGGGCATCATAGCTCTCAACCACCAATTACGGAATGACTTGGGCATTCCTGCTATTTGGTACTGCTACCACCTTACAAAATTGTCTGGTCGGCTGGGACGATTCTTTCTGAGGGCCAGAGACACATATCACCAACTGGTGACCATGCGTACAATCTCAGGAAAGAGGATGGACGATGTCATGATCCTAGTTAGCGAAAATTGGGAATTCAGCACAGAAAAAGACCGTTCGGACCTAATTCCAAGACAAAAAAGGGAACCAAATGGCCAAGTAATTCATAAATCACTTTTAATTATACTCCACGTTTAATGTATTAATAACCTACTTCCTGGCAGGTAACGATTTTAAAAATTCGATCACTTCTAAGGACGAAGCCGTTCTGGCCCAAGTATAAACTGCTCTTGCATATACTGGACCATAACTACTCGAAGGGCAAGGCTGTGTTACCCACATTTTTTAAGATACGATCCATCTTACTCCACGTTTGCTGCTACCAATCATATTTCCATCCTTGAAGGAGAGCAACAGCTAACGACTCTAGTTTTCGAAAGCTTCATTAACTTGAGGGATGTGGGATTGTTAAGTCAGAGCAGCAAAGGGAGCGCTGAAGAAGCCAACCAGAGTACCGAATAAGTAGATTGAAGTGCCAATAATGAAGACTATGAGCAAGTGCAGTAGGAAATTAATTCGGCTATAGAAGTTGTCGAGAGCGAAGAATCTAGTCAACGACATCTGGATCTAGTACCGTCTCCCACTTGAGTTGACTTTGAAGGTGCTCAGGAAGAGACCGATATATTTTTGGACTTAGACAATTTGCCTGGGAGCCTCTCGCTCGCTCAATTCACCAAGAAGAGAAATATCGAGAAGATGGCGACAAAAAGTGACTTATGAATTATTTGGCCACCCGGTTCCCCTTTTTGCCTTAGAATTGGGTCCGAACAGTTTTCTTCTACGCTGAATTCCCAATTTCCACTAACTAGGACCATGACATTATCTAGCCTCTATCTTGAGCTCGCAAGCATGGTCACCAGTTGGTGAATTGTATCCCTAGCCCTCGGAAAGAATTGTTCTAACCGACTAGGCAATTTTGCAAGGTGGTAGTAATGCCGAATAGCAAGGATGCCCAGGTCAATCCGTAATTGGCAATTGAGAGCTTAGATGCCCATGACTATTTGATAGAAATTGCATTCAGTTGTGAGGGAACCATCCCCCAGTAGCGAAGAATAGTTTGAAGAAAAAGGGGAAGGAAAAATCATACTCTGCCTTTAGCAATGGCTAACAATGGAAAAACTATGGTATTGGTGTCCATTCTCTCCACGTCCACCACAGTATCTACAACAAGTTCTATTCGAACATCATCAAGGACGAAATAATGGCAGCAAAATGCAGCAATCTTGCTCTTAGAAAGCAAAGCTTTCAGGCAGTTTGCCATGAAGATGTTGAAGGACAGACAGACCGAAGGCATAGTAAAAATTGTAAATGCAAGGAAAAACACAAGATGAAAAGAAGGGTTCAGAGGACTTACAAGATGGAAAATGATGAGTGTTTGGACAAATGGGGGCTACTGTAGTTGCAATCAAGTGGTAGAAACTGAAAGGGTGAACAAGTGAAGTCATTTCGGAAATGAAGGAAAAGAGGAGGCAGATTTTCAAATTCACAATAAATAAAGAGTGAAGAAAGAGTGAAGGGGCGAAAAGCTTTAGATATTTTCCATTTAGGTCCCATCCATCGTATCAGGTGTGATAGTGTGTCCATTACGCGCCTGGATTTCAAGGCATAAAGTATAATTAGTTTAAAAAATCTACATGAAGTTGATCTAGTGGGAGTCGAGCACGCAACCCACTCGGCATTTGAGATAGCCTAGTGTTTAGGGGCAATTGTCGGAGCCAAAAAAAGGTATACCAGAAATGGTAAACAGGGTATACCTAGGCCCATCCGAAATGGGCTAGATACAACCAAAGCCCACTGGGTTTGAAGCCATTGCCGAATAGCCACGAAAGATAATGCAATAAACGTCAAATAAAGGGTACTTGCATCGTATGTTGGAGCCGAGTAAATCAGGAGAGTTGGCATGATCTCATTAAGTGGGACCAGGCTGTCTCTTTCAAAAAAGCATAGTAGGGAGATAGGTCCTGATAGAGTGATGATGAAGGGCTAGACTGCAAGAAGAAAATGTTAAGAGGAATGACTCTGTAAAAGGAAGAGGAGGGCTCAAGGAAGAGGCATGTTCTAAAACACTAGCACTAAAAAAAATAACTCACTCTTCTTCACAAAGAAAGCTAACTTGCTTGTTAGAGTGCTAATTCTAGCACCATCGACCAGCTGTTATTTTATTTCAGGTGACACTTCAAGAATCCCTCAAAGGCTTGTCTGCATCAAAGGAGTATTCCAAATCCACCTCCCCACAATATATATGTATATGTATGTATACCTGCATATATATATATAGCGAATTTAAATATTAGCTATGAAATATAAATATGTATCATATCTATCCATTACCCATCACTTGTCATCACTGTTTTGTATTTCTGTTTCACCCTTTGTTTGATTGGACTATTTGATCTTTACTTGCGACCTAATGTTTAACCTATTCATCTCTTTTGTGACTAGTTTTTATTTTATTTTATTTTATTTTTTTGTAAAATATTCAACTCTTTCTTTCCAATGGAATCGTCGGAGATGAGACTTAGTGCATTTGGGTTTGTATGTTCACCATCAAATATGAGAAAATACCCAATTTGCTTATATATTTGCCTTTTTTTTACTTTGAATTTCTAAATTGGTGGTTCAATCAGTTCTTATGCTCACCATATGTTTGATGAATTGCGCATTACTGGTGGAATGTAAAAAATCTGTGGTATACTTGTCTTCCTATTGAGAACCATTATAACTATTTTGAGTGGTAATCTCTTGGCATTTTCACCAGTGATTGGTAGAAGTTCTACTTACGCAATTGCCCGGGTTGCAGAACCATGCAATTTGATTTTATTGGTTTTGTCATTCTCCAATTTCTTAATATGGAATCAAGAGACTAGTGAGTTTGCAAAGTTGTTCCACAATCTATATTTACAATTACTACACAATCCCTAGTTAATTCTAGCCAAAACTTCATCAGCTAACCCTAACACCTTACTTTTTTATTTTTTACATGTAATACATAATCTGTTCAAATCAAAATTTGTGGCACATGACATACCCATTACTTAAAGCATAGGCAACCCTACTTTACATTCTTTTTGTTCCATTATGGAATCAATTCAATCATTCAATAATTGGTCCTTTGTCCAAATACACTAGACTGCAAGTATGAAAAGTTCTACTATGGCTTGAAATCCAAAAATAGTATAACTAAAAGTTAAAGGTTTTGAGTACAACTCATTGAGAAATTCAACAGAAAAAGGAACTGAAAGACGAATTGGTAGGAAAATTGGGTGTGAAGTCTACCCTTATTTCTCATCTTGTTTTTGCAAATGATACCATGGTTTTTATCATGCTAAGGAGGATCAGATATATATATTTATATATAAGATATGTGTTGATCTTCTTTGAAGTGAAGTTTGGTTTGTAGGTGAATTCGAATAAAAGTGAACTTAATCTTGTGAGAAAGGTGCAAGATATTAATACTCTTGCTTTTAATTTGTGATGGCTTTTCCTCCTACTCAGATCTTCCTAGTGGATTTTCTTGTAAGGCTACTGTGAGGCAATTTGATTAAGCACTTCAAAAGCAAATTGATGGAATGCAAAAGGTAGTATGATTCTCTCAAAGGGAGGAAAACTCACCCTCATTAAAAGAACTTTATCTAGCCTTCCTACGTACTTTTTATGTAGCTGAGTGGTTGAAAAAGCTTCAAAGGAATTTCTTATAAGGTGGTCTAGTGAGGAGTTCAAGTGCCACCTTTTGAATTTGAGCTAATTGTGATGAAGAAATGAGGTTTGAGTATTTGATAGTTTATAGTACAAAACACTATTACCCTCTCCCTTGTCCCTAATACGAAGTTCAACGTCTTTCTACCAACTTTAGTTCACCTTTGGAAGGGCTCTTCAGGGTTAAAGTCCTTTGTCCCATTTTTTGAGCCTCTAGAGGCCTCTTATACTGAATTATTGGACTTAGTGGGCCTAAAAAGCTTGAGCCTACCTTCAATACGATGAACCAATATTTTCTTATATAGAGAGGAGTAAGGGGCACTAGGGGGGCCTTGGCCCTTACAAAGTTTTCAATCTTTTTGTTAGTAATGGTTTACTATTATAGTCCTCCTAAAAGAAAATGGGAAATGGCCTCCCTAAATAAAAATTTTGTCGAAGAAATTGCTAATCCTTGTTTTTAATGATAGTTCTGCCATTTGTTGTGTACATGTCTTCATCGTCTTTTAGTTTTGAAGGCTAAAATGTCAATTGATGGCGTATAGAAAAATGGTTTGTGTTTGTAGTGAAGACAAAAAAATGTTCAATAATGCTATAATGATCACATTTGTGTATCGTAAATTATTTATCATCTCATGTGTTACCATTGCATTGGTAACAAACATAAGTAGTTAGGCCCTTTATTCTACTACAATGATGACATATAAGATGGTAAACATTTTATGGTATACAAATGTGGTCATTGTAACATTAATAAAAAAAATATTTGATAATATTTGAGTTGTCCCAACTACTAGTAGTCAAAAGAAAAAAAAAAATTACTAATCGATTTAACAGTCAATATCTTTACAATAATGTTAGGGTCACTATCAAACATAGCGATAAATATACCAAGTACACACAATGTGAAGTGGGTTTCACAACAAGTGGTGGAACCCACATACAAGTCTTGTGTCTTGAATGTTACGTTTGTTGGTATATTTGTTAGTGTCCTGTCATTACTGTTATTTATATTTAACTTCTCCTCTCTTTTTTTCTTCTTAAATGAATAATATGAGTCGGCCTTAACTTTTATTTATTTATTTAGAATCACGATCAATAAAGATGCCATTGTGTTTGATTAAGGCAAGTGTTGTTTAGGAAGCTTCCCTTGTAATAGCTTTCCAGAACTCGGGTAAAAGTAATTGCTAGCTTCTTGGAGAAATTATATAATGTCAAAATAAGTGGGCTTGGGGAAGACGAATTAAAGTGGAAAGGCAAAGGGGAAAAGTTCACTGTTAAATCTTTCCATTCCATTTTAAGTAGTATAGGAGGCAAGGCCTTACCATGGAATCATGTATGAAAATTGGGGGTTTCCATCAAAGTAGCATTTTTTTTTGTTTAGACACAGGCCTTGGATGCTATCCTCACAACAGATAATCAGGGGAAAATGGGATTGTTTTTTCCTAATTGGTGTTACATGTACAATTGAGTTGAGAAGTAGGTAGATCATTTGTTAGTTCATTGTGATATTGTTAGAGAACTTTGGAGCTTATTGGTTTCTATATTTGGTGGGTGATGGGTTATATTAGCTACTATGCATCAACTTTAGGATTGTTTGGCTTTGGGGTACCACATGAAGAAGGTGAAGAAGGCTTGGAGGAAAGCTCCTATGTGTTAAGGGTGGTGCCTTCAGAGAGAAAGAAACCAGTGCACTTTTGAGGATGTACAAATGGCTCTATAAAGACTTAAGCTTAATTTATTACAAATTTTTTTCTTTTTTGGAGTAGTTTTGTGTGTATTCCTTTTTGTTGGTGGATTTCATTGGAAAATTATATCTTGGGAAGGGCATATAGTGATGGAGACAAGTGGATCATTTGCTTCTTCATTGTAATATTGTTAAGGAGTTGTGGGATTTATTGTTTTCCATTTTGTGGGGTACAATGAATGATGCCATCCTCACAATAGATGTTGGAGTGTTAGGGTAATGTTTGTTTGTGGAAGAACAGGAAGAAAGTTTGGATGGTGGCACCTCCATGGTGATTGTGGAGAGAAATGAATAGATACATTTTTAAAGAAATGGAGTTAGGAGTTCAAAAGCTTAAGCTGAGCTTTTGCATAGCTTCATTTTTGGGGCAAATATTTATCTATTTCTTTATTTTTGTGAACCCTTTTTTCTTCTTGTAGATTTCACAAGGCAGCTTAATTTTTGGATTAACTTTTTGATTTCATATAATTTTTTGCGTTGCTCCTTTCTTGGCGCCTTTTCTTTAATATAATTGTTTACTTACAAATAAATACAATTACTTTTTTATGAGATGGATAAAAAAAAAAGACTGATGTAAGGGAAGATTTGGGTGCTTGTTTTTTCAATTTGAGTCATTTCTACATTTTAGATCTCTTGGAGTAGTTTAAAGCTTTCAATGATATTATGTGTCCAACTATACCACTGGTAGTTGACACTTCTAATTTTCATTTTTGATCTCTTTCTCAATCATAAATATTGCTGTCATTTACACATGGTTAACAATCCAAAATGTTTTACTTCCCAAACCTCGTCATTTACACATGGTTAACAATCCAAAATGTTTTACTTCCTAAACCTCGTGAACAAGAATCGTGTGCTTTATAATGGACAAATTAATATTTTCCTTTTCCTTTTTCTAGACAATCTTACCCTAAATGTATATATTAGACATTTGAATCAAATCTATTAGCAATTGACGTTGAAATTTTGTTCAATGATCATTGTTAGCCATTGTTCAATGATCAAATCTAGACCACAATGAATAAAGGCTATTCTATGAACTAAACTCAATGTTCAAGGTATCCACTATTCGATTGATGATTTCCTCCACCATTCGCAGTAGATTGGGGATATCTAGCATTTTCCTGGGGAATTTTTTTTATGATTTGTTAGTTGAATTTATTTCTCTTAGCTTGCTCTATTTTTTTTGTTTTTCCCTTTTCTAGTTAGTGATTTGAATTGTTGTTTGTTGATTGTTATTGATTTGTTTGTGAACTTGTAGTGAAAGAACTCGTAAAGTTTCATTTACTTCGTACTCTGTTTTTTTATTACTGATACCCTATTCAAGAAGATAGTAAAGTATTACTCTGGTAGTCAATAATATTTTACTATGAATAAGAGTAAAATGTTATTGTGAATAAGAGTAACATTTTACTATTAAATAGAGTAAAATGTTACTTTTATGTCAATTTCATTGTTAATTTTTAATTTTTATTTTTAAATAATTTCATAGTCAATTTCGTTCTTGTTTGATAGATCTTGATGAGAGTATTCTAAAAATACTAATTTTATTAAAAACAGACATTTAGATAAAAAGTTATATTATTTTAGAGTTTAAATGTTAAATTACTCACTCAAGATATTTTGGTAATAATGATGCGTGCTGGACTTTTCAATGAAGACTTTTTATATATGCTTGTCCTTAATGCATTAAAGTTTTATTATGAGGAGATTTTGACCAAATTTTCCAAATAGACTATGATTTATATACTTTAGGGACCTAGTAAACACAATCGATAGTTCAGAAACTAAATAGATTTTGATTCATATACTTTAGGGACTAAATAGATTCAATCGATAATTTAGGAATTAAGTAGATAATTTGAAGATAGTTTGGGGATAGAAAGTATAATAAACTTTTTTGTTAAATAAAAAATTTTGACAATAAAATATTTATAATTTATAAAATTATAGGAACCATTCATATTTTAAGGGAAAGACTATGGTATACACTCCTCAAAGGGTGTATAGCATATGACCATGTAACTACAGAAGAAAATGACATAATTTCATACTTTTTGAGTCATAACTAAAAAAAAAAAAAAGAAAAAGTCATAATCAAACATAAAAGAGTTACAACTAAAATCTCAAAATAATGTCATAACTAAATAATAAATTTGGTCATAGTTAAAAAAATAATAATAATAATTTAATTAAAGGTGCATATGATATGAGGTGTGTAAAATAGAATTCTCTATATTTTGAACAAATAAGTGTGCTCGTAATTTACCCCTCTCTCCTCCCCTCCCCCTCCCCCCCTAAACAAAAAAAACAAAGGTTATTTATTACCGTGGTACTAGTTAAAGATTCTCTGGCAATAGTAGAAACAGTATCTGAAAGAAGGGAAGGTCTAACTCACTGCTCTGCTGTTTCATTCTCTCGCCAAAGATTAGAAGAGGTCGAGTTGACCCATTTGCAGCTATATCTTTCTGGGTTTCCCTCTATATATATATATATATGGGAGCCGAAAAAAGGTACAGCTGAAATGGCAAATAGGGTACATCTAGGCCTATCCAAAATGGGCTAGATACAGCCGAAGCCTACTGGGCTTGAAGCCATTGCTAAATAGATACGAAAGATAATGCAATAAACGCCGAATAAGGAGTACTTGTGTTGTACGTTAGAGTCGAGTAAATCAAGAGAGTTGGCATGATCTCTCTAAGTGGGACAAGGTTGTCTTTTTCCAAAAACTATAGTAAGGAGATGGGTCCTGACAGAGTGATGATAAAGGTCTAGGCTGCATGGAGAAAATATCAAGAGGAATGATTCTATAAAATGAAGAGAAGGGCTCAAGGAGGAGGTATGTTCTAAAACACTAGCACTAAAAGAAATAACTTACTCTTCTTCACAAAGAAAGCTAACTTGCTCATTGGAGTGCTAATTCTGGTACCACCGACTGGAGCCATTATTTTGTTTTAGGTGACACTTCAAGGATCCCTCAAAGGCTTGTCTGGGTCAAAGGAGTATTCCAAATTCACCTCCCCACAATTGGCGCTATTTGTGGGAATATAAACGTATCTATGACAGACCTAACTCAAGATCCTTCGATCATTGGAGACAGTGTTCTACCAGGAACAGTATTCACCAGGAATAGTATTCGGTCTGGAAGACACTCCCGCACGAAGATCTTTGAACTTTGACCCAACAACTCCTTTTTTTCTTTCAACCTTAGTGGAAGACGCCATGCAAACCTTGATAAACCAAGCAAAACAAAATGAACAGTGTTTGGAGGATATGGTAGCTGATAATAAGTGCTTGCCCCAAGAATTGGCGAAATCCTTGTAGATTGCACCACGGTGTGAACGGGGTCAGATGCTAAGAAAGACAGCTAAGCAGTATGGTCACCCCCGGAAGCATGATGATAGTAGCAGTACATCAGATTCATCAGACGAACCCAAAAAGCAAGGCCGATTAGATGCCTCTAGCTCGTTAGATGGAAGTCCACAAGTGCGACGCGAGCATAAAAACAGAGACGCTGATTTGGATTTAGAAAACAAGCATAATCCTTTCATATGACACATAGCCAAGGCTGTTTTACTCAAGAAGTTTCAAAGCAACGTCGTTTACTCTATATGATGGAAAGTTAGACCCCACAGATCACATTTGTCATTATAAGCAAGCAATGACACTGCATGCAGACGACGAGGCACTTATGTGCCGAATATTCCCTAGTAGTTTGGGACCGCTTGCCGTCAGATGGTATTACAAGCTTGAACCGTCTTTGATCAGGAGTTTCCATCAACTTCAAAAATCCTTCAAAGCCAGATTCATCACCAATGAGACTCAGTCGAAGCAAGCAGACTCTCTGTGGGTAATGAAAATTAAACCGAGTGAGACTTTATGCGAGTACTCGACGCGTTATTGGAAGTGCTTTAATTTTGTGAATGACGATTACAACGATTCCATGGCAATCACTGCTTTCAAGATGGGATTGTATCCCAATAGCCTGCTTAGGAGTTCATTAAATCGAAGGCCTCCCAAGACACAGTCTGGGCCCTAATGAAAAAGGTTGAAGAACACTGCAAAGTGGAGGATGATGTAATTCAAGTCAAAGCCAAACTACAGGCCGTGAAATTGGCAGGGCTTATCTTGGAAAAGCCACTGAGTACTACACTAGATAGAACACCACTAAGGAGGAGCCCAAAGACAAGAGGCCGATCAAAAAAGGAAAACTGTTGCGATTCGCGCGGACGGAATGAACAATATCAGGGGGAAAATTAGTGCTCTAAGCTATCAAAGAAAAAATACATAGAACTATCTAAGCCGATTAGTAAAATTCTGCCGAAAATCTAACATTTGCCTTTATTCAATGACCAACTAAGATGTTCGGGCCCCCGGACATGAGACGGAGAGACCAGAGATATGAATATCACAAAGACCATGGGTACGTCACTGACAAGTGTTACACTTTGAAAGATCATTTGGAAGGATTGGTCCAAGGCATCTGACTAGCCAATTACCTCCCGAAAAGGGTTAACCCACCAAGCGTACTTACCGTACCCTCCGATTCACTTCTACTCAACGTAATCCACATGATATACAGCTTATCTCCACCAAAAAGGGTCAATACAATCTAGTTGCAACAAACCTCCCAACCTGGCTCTGAGTCCAGTATATTAGCCAAATGACCACGGTTGTTGAATGAAATCAACTTCTCAGACACTAATCTCGAAGGGGTGACCGTGCCTTATGATGATGCTCTCATAATCAAGTTACGAGTAAACAAGTTTTCCATTGGGCGAGTCCTGATTGACCAAGAGAGCACCTCTAAAGTAATGTACTACAAGACGTTCCTCAATTTGGCTTTAAGGATGTGGATCTCATGCTGGCCGACTACCCTTTTTTAGGCTTTAATGCCAATCCAAAATACCCCCTGGATAAGATCGTATTGCCAATGCGTGTAGGCACCAAGACAATAGATGTTGAATTCCTAGTCGTCAAGCTTCAATCACCCTATAACATTATCACGGGCCAAACTTGGCTCCATGCAATGCAAGCCATACCAAGTACTTACCATTAGCTCCTCTGTTTCCCAACTCAATACGGTATCAAGAAAATCCGTGGCTCTTAGAAGTCAGCGAAGGATTATTATCTCACAGCCTTGATAAAGAAGCCAAAGGAACTAGAGGTGAATTCAATTGAAATGACGGATTAGGAGAGTCTTGAAGATGTTGGGAAGATCCCGATTGAGAAAGTAACAGAAGATTTGCATTGAGTAACAATCAACGATGACCCTGAGAAATGTTTTTTGGTCAGCACAAGTCTTAGTATAGCCAAGTGACAAGAGCTGGTTTCTTTCCTCCTCGACAGCGTTAATGCTTTTGCATGGTCACCTTATGACATGCCAGGAGTAGACCTAGCCATCACTATGCATAGCTTGAATGTTGTCACCAAAGCTAAGGCAATCGTTCAGAGAGGCCGCTGTTTAGCTGCTGAATACGCTGCAACCATAATTGATGAGGTTGACAAGCTATTGGAAGCTGGAGCAATTCGGGAAGTTATTTATCTCACATGGTTGTCTAAAACTATCGTGGTAAAGAAGAAGACCGGGTCATGGTGTGTTTGCGTAGACTTTACAGATTTGAACAAAGGCTACCCCAATGATTGTTTTTCTTTTCCCCGAATTGACCAACTTGTTGACGCAACCGCGCCAATATCAGCGCATGAGCTTTCTGTATACTTACAGGGGGTATCACCAGATTGCCATGGATCTGGCTAACCAGGACATTTCTTACTCCAAGTGAAACCTATTATTATAAAGTCATGCCCTTTTGACTGAAAAATGCCGAGTCAACGTATCAAAGGTTGGTCACTACCATGTTTAAAGATCAAATCGGCCGAACCATGGAAGTTTACATTGATGACATGGTAGTTAAGTCCAAAAAAAAGGGTGCCCGCTTAGCTGATCTTATTATAACCTTTGATATTCTCCGGAAATACATGATGAAGTTCAATGCCTCCAAATGTGCATTCGGCATTGGATCAGGAAAATTCCTCAACTATTTTGTAAATCTTCATGGAATCAAAGCTAATCCGAAAGAAATCAAGGCCATCATAGAACTCGGTTCACCAAGGTCGGCCAAAGAAGTTTAAAGGCTAATGGGTATGGCTGCCACACTTAATAGATTCATCAACTGGTCCTCAGATCGGTGCAGGCCATTCTTTCAAACACTCCGGAAGCACAAATCATTTAAATGGACTCTAGAATACCAAACCACTCTAGAAGGGTTGAAAACCTATCTCAATTTCGTTCTACTTTTCGCTACTCTCTAGCCAGGCGACGTGCTCATCCTATATCTGGCAGTATCCAATCAGGCAGTGAGTGTTGTCTTGTTGAAGAAGGAATTCGGTGAGTAAAAGCCCATCTTTTATGTTAACAAGGCAATGGTGGACGCCGAAACCCTTTTTCTTTGCCCCTGGAGAAGCTAATCCTAGCTCTTATAGTGGCTGCTAGAAAACTGATGCACTACTTTCAATCCTATACCATTAAATTATTAATAGAGCACCTCTTCTGTTTAGTCCTCCGCAGAGCAGAATCATCAGAATGATTTCCCAGATGGGCATTGGAGCTCAGATAGTATGACCTCCAGTTTTCACCAAGGACAGCTATCAAGGGGCAAGTCTTGGGCAACTTTGTTGCCGAGTTTACTATGTCACATGCCAAGTTTAACCTTGAGAACTAGTTGACCCCCCAATCGCAGTCAGAATGGAGAATGTATGTCGGGGATATTTGGCAGCTGTGTTGTGACGAGTCATCCAATCAGCGAGGCAGTAGGGTAAGAGTAGTGATTATGACTCCCAAAGGAGCAGTAATAAAACAATCAGTTAAACTTGGCTTTGACGCCTCAAACAACGGGGCCGAATACGTAACCCTCTTGATCGGCCTTAGAAATCAAATGGGAGCTAAATGGTTGCAGATCTTTTGTGATTCAATATTGGTCATAAACCAGTTAAAGGGTGAATATACAGCTAAAAATGACTGCATGGCAGCCTACATGAGGATAGCCAACTCCTTGCTCGTGAAATTTGGTAGCCATGAACTGAATTAGATTACTCGTGATCAAAATACACATGCTGATGCTCTCGTTTGTTTGGCTTTGGTTGTAAACTCAAAAGTTAAGTTTACCATTGAAATAGGTTTCATTCCGGAGCCAAGTATCAGCATCCCCAAATATCCTGTTGTGAACATCATCCAGAGAGGACCGAGTTGGATGGATCTCATTGCTGCATTCCTTTCTTCGGAACAGTTGCTAGAGAATAAGAAGGAAACTCACAAGCTACCGAACAAGGCTTTGAGATATTATTTGGATCCCCAAGGAAAAGTTTATAAAAAATCTCCCTCTAGGCCTTACTTGGAATGTGTTCATCCGGATAAGATTGAAGATTTCTTGGCTGAAATACATGAAGGCAGTTGTGGTGCTCATTTAAAAGGTAGATCATTGGCTCACCAAGCCGTTGCTTAGGGGTATTGGTGGCCGACTATGCATACTGATGCTGAGGATTATGTTAAAAAAAATGTGAACAGTACTAGAAGTTCTCTCCATTAACACATTTTCCCACAGAAAAGCTGAACTCCGTGACCAGTCCATGGCTTTTTGCTCAATGGGGCCTAGACATATTTGGGCCACTGCCAAAAATACCAGGTAATAAGCGATTCTTAATTGTTGCTACCGATTATTTCACAAAGTTGGTTGAAGCAGAACCATTGGCACATATACGAGATGCAAACATCAAGTCCTTTGTTTGGAAGAATATCATTACTTGATTCGACATACCTAGGGTGCTCATCTTAGATAATGATACGCAATTTGATTATGCGTCTAGCGGGAGTTATGCGATATGTACGTCATTCAGTCCTATTTTTCTTCACCAACTTATCCACAGATAGGGCTGCAAACGAACCGAGCTGTTCATGAACAAGCTCGAGTTCGGCTCGTTAAGGCTCGTTCGAACTCGGCTCGTTAATAAACGAGCCGAGCTCAAGCTTAAATTTCAAGCTCGATTAATAAACGAGCCGAGCTCGAGCTTACTATAGCTCGGCTCGAATAGGCTCGCGAGCTCAAGAATATAAATATTAATTTATATTTTTATATTTTAAATATATATTATATATTATATTATATATTTATATATTTTTTATATTATATATTTATATATTTTTTATTATAATAAAATATTCATATATTATATTATATTAATTATATTTGTCCAAGTTGCCTGTGAAGGCATTGTCCAGCAAAGCAAAGCATTGGAAAACAATTTATAATGGGTGTGAGAGATTCCTTCAAGTTGCCTTATTTGATGTGGGACGGACAGCCACTCACTCCACTGAACAAACTTCACAACACAAGGGACAAGGGATTGAAGTATCCCACATCGGTTCAGCCTACAAAATGAAAAGGGACAAAGGCTCTATATAATGGAGAAAGCCATATTGCCTACTACATGTTGTTTTTAATGGTGAAAGCCAAAGCCAACAGCCGAGCTCAGCTACATAATGTTGAGCTCGAGCTAAGTAATTTTTTGCTTAAAAATTTTGAGCTGGAGCTAAGTAATGTTGGCTCGAGCTTAAGCTCAAGTCAAAACTTAAAAATTTATTTGGTGGTTTCACTTGGCTAACGAGCCATAACGAGCCGAGCTCGAGCTGTGTAAATTTTAGGCGAGCCGAGCTCGAGCTCACAAATTTAGGCTCGTTTCGAACTCGAGCCGAGCTCGAACACCTTCATAATAGGCCGAGCCGAGCTCAAACATAGTGAAACTCGGCTCGGCTCGGCTCGATTACAGCCCTATCCACAGAGTAATGGACAAGTAGAGGCTTCTAATAAAGTAGTGCTAGACAGTATCAAGAAGCATTTAGAAAAGGCTAAGGGCAAGTGGGTTGAGGAATTACCGAGTGTATTATGGACCCATCACACTACGCCGAGACGATCTACCAGGGAGACGCCATTTGCTTTATATTTCAACAATGAAGCTATCACCCTCCTAGAGATTGGCTTACCTACCCTTCGATCGAGAGCTTTTGATACAGGCCGAAATGATATGATGTTGGCCTTGGATCTGGATTTACTTGAAGAATGTCGTAACCGGGCCCTTGTGACTATGGCGTGATACCAGCAGCAACTTACCAAGTCATATAATCAATGAATGCATCTGTGCTGATATACTCTAAGAGAGAGGGTCTTCAAAAAAGTATTACCTTGATACTAGGAATCTTGTGGATGGTAAACTTGGCCCAAATTGGGACAAGCCTTACCAAATCGATTCCATCGCCGGGGTAGGGGCATATCGACTCTCAGACATGAACTGCAAGAAGTTACCCCAACCCTGGAATTTAACTCATCTACGCAAATTTTATCATTGGTTTTGATGGTAATGTCAAGTCTTGCTATTTCTCAAGCTCTTCTCTAGATTTACTATGTTGTGTACATACAGTCAATAAATGCTATGACGCGTTATGTTACTTTCTTGTTTATTTAACACTTGATTGCCTTGCTTTTATTTCAGCTAATGCCATCAATAAAGCCTCTGAATTCGGAATGCTTTTCGCGCTCAGCACAAAGCGCTATTGAAACTCGATACGAAAGGCCATTGAAAACCTTCGAATTTGGAGAGCTCTTCGTTCTCGGCATGTAGGTCCATTGAAAGGCTTTGAATTCGGAGCGTTCTTCGTGCTTGGCCCGAAAGGCCATTGAAAGCCTTCGAATTTGGAGCAATCTTCGTGCTCGATATGACGAGCCATTGAAAGCCTCTAAATTCGGAGCATTCTATAAAGCATAATTTTTTAATTACATTATGCAATTTAGAGACATAATTAGTTTAATGAATTCCAACAAACATAATGGAATTTTTATTAGAAACATCATGACAAATTCAATCAAACTACATTGTGGGTACATTTGTTCTAAGGCTAAACGATGCCCTATTTACAGGAGTTGAACCCAAAAATCAAACTGGAGTTTTCTATGCTAACTAGGCTTTCTAGAGGTTTGTGTCCTCGTTGTTTGTTTTCTCAACGTCGTAAGCTTCAAACGACACTACATAGCTCTTGTACAACGGCGACATCGAATCCACACCCACCACTTGAAGTGCTTTGGTCTACCCATGCTTAAAGCCATGGTTTTCACATCGACAAATATCGTCAGCTAGCTTCTTGATCATCTTGTCAATACCAATCTTTCTTCCTTCAAAGACGCCCTTGTTGTAAGCTCAAGTCTTTATGGCCTCTCTTGTAAAAATACTGGCAATATTGCGATCGGCTATCACACAATCCATGAGGTGCTATGTAATTATATCTTTTGATGTTAACCTTGTCGCCTTCAACTCAAGCATTTTGGTCTTCTGAGTCTCGTTCTCCTCTTGCTTGTAATGACCCCAAAATGCATATCATGATTACATTTATTTAATTTTGTGTTAAATTTTAATTGTGATATGTGCCATGTGATTAGTTTGTGTATATCTATCTTATTTGAAATCTATCTGTTATAATTTCAGTTCAAATTTTGAAATTGATGGCTTAAATGATTTCAGAAATTGAAATTGGCTACATGAATAAACTAATTGGAATTTTTAAACCCATTTGGCAAGTTTGATTAAAAATTGATTCAGTTTAATAAATTAAGTTGTATTTAATTGGCCTAATATTCTAATTAATGTATTAAGCCATCCTAGCTATATATATAGACTTAGTCCTTAAGCCTATTTTGAGCTCAACTCTTCATTCCTTAGTGCAAAAATTTGAGAAACACTTTTAGAGAGAGAGAGTGAGCTCTCATCTAGAGAGAAAAAGTGAAGAATTGAAGGAGAACTTGAAGGTTTAGATAGAATTGGTCAAGTTAGTGAAAGAATTAAAGTACTTGAAGGCTCTAGGTATGAATTTGACCCCCAATTCTCGAAGATAATGTGTTTTAGAGATAAGTTCATGGAGTTATTATGATTATTTGCATGTATTTTGTATAAGTTTGTCAAGAAGATGAAGGAAATGAAAGTAGCCTTACATGAATATGTGAAGTTTTACCATTTTGAGTTTGGTTTTGACCATCTATGATGAGTTTAAAAGTTAATTTATGCATGCATCTTTGATTCATTATGTTTAGACCCTTAATTTCATGTGTTGAGAAGTTATGGAAGAGAATTTTGTACGTGCATGAGCTTTGGAGCTCAAATTTTTTAAGTTCATGAGTTTTGAGAAAAGAGTTTGAAAAATCTTACATACTTAACCTTTTAAGTTCAATTTTGGTTGAAACAAAGAAATTTTGAGCAAATGGTTTTTAAGGGGTCATGTATATGCGTTTTCTAAAGCAATTTTGTGTTTTTGAATGAGCCACACATGACCCAAGGCTTTGAATTTGTGTTTGGAAACTCAAACTTCATGTTTTGAAACCCATAAATTTCACAGATGGCTTGAGCGACCAAGTGGTGGCTCGAGCTAACATTGCGAGCTCCCAGTACTTTTACAGTCTTTATAGTTGGCTCAAGCGACCAAATGGTGGCTCAAGCGAACTATCGCTCTAGCTACTAACTTATTTTCAACATGTTTTCAAATGTTTTGAGTTCATATCTTCATTCCCATCTCTTTCCGGGCATTCTTAGGCATGATTTATGAATCATTAAGGCTTAAGAAGTAAGAAACCAACATGAGTACTTAAGTTAAAAAAGACAAGAAGAATTATTCGATCCGAATATGTGTTACAATGTGTACAAGTTATGAGATATGACAAGATTTTTGAATAAGTCATTTGAGATGTTAAGTTATGCATTTAACTCATGTTAATGTTTCATTTAAGCTATCGTTTAATGATCGTAAAGTTGAGAAAAAATTTCTTAAGTATGAAAATAGTGAGAAGCCAAAGTAAGGAAAGCTAAGCCATGTTGGCCATATGAATGTGTGATGTTAAGACATGTTTGGTGCTATGTACGTTTGTGTTTGTAGGTCAGGATTCAAAGACTGATCAGCCGTTTCTGGAAGCCCACTATGAGTAACGTTATGTAAAGATATGTTCATATAAATTATGTTCGAAATGTTATTCAATAAGTTATGATTTTTGAAATGTTATTTTGTTTAAGTGAACGAATGTCATATTTTGATCTACCATGGCATCCAAAAAAAGTCCCAAGTCATGGGAAACAGCATGTTAATACGAGTCCATGACATATATGTGATCATGAGATCTCGTTAACCACTTGATGAAGTGGTGATATGTTTGATAATCGGTGTTCGAAACCGATTACTTTAGCCGGATGACAATATGCTATGTTCTATTGGATGTACCATTAATATGTTTAAATATAAGAATGATTTTGTTATGATTTGCTTTACGAATATGATATATTCAGAATTCGTTCACTAGCCTTTTTATTTTAATGTTATTCATTGGGCTTTAGCTCACTATATGTGTATATATATAGGTGGGCGACACGAAGAACAAGCCTAGAAGGATTCCTTTAGTCGAGCCACCATCTGAAGCCTTTTGAGTTTTTGGTGCCTCCGAGGCTAAGTCTAGATGACCTTTGGCAAGTTTATGTTCATGATGTTGAAGTTTTGATGACATAAATAAGTATATGAATGTTTTTTTTGTACATGATGTCATGTATGTAATTTAGGGTGGGTAAATAAATGTTTATGTACATATGAGTTTGTTCATATAGATTCACAGCTTAATGGACTATTTGTTTTAAATATGTATTAAGCTTCTACTAGCCCCAATTATTTTGATTTGTACAAGATGGCCTTTGGTAATCTCAGATTATTGGCCGGTCACCTCACCAACC
The DNA here is from genome assembly GCA_025200525.1 of Camellia lanceoleosa. Classification (NCBI taxonomy): domain Eukaryota; kingdom Viridiplantae; phylum Streptophyta; class Magnoliopsida; order Ericales; family Theaceae; genus Camellia; species Camellia lanceoleosa. Next base: position 89,562,159 of record CM045765.1, read on the forward strand.
CTTACGGGGTGGGGTTCAGGTCATGACACTGTTCCATGTCTTCCTCTAGTCAAAGTTCTAAATTTCGAATCTGCCTATCTTTATGGTCGATTTCCTTTGAGCAGCGTGAAGGCGCATGCTTACTTGATATGAACTGTACAGTCCTTTGATAGCCCCATGGACTGAATCACTAGGTACTTGTTTACTCATCTCTGCGTTCAGCTCTGCTAAAGTCTTCCCTTCCTTCTGCTGTTGAAGAACAATCTGCCTGACATACACATTGCTGAGTTCCGACAGAGTCGCGTTCTTCTGCTACGTTCTGCATTTCGCCAACGATGGAATTTGAGGTGCAAGAAACTGTTGCCAATCCAGCGATTTTTTCACAGTGTCATGCCCTTTTGAACCCAACGTAGTAAATATGGCAGATCATATTTCCAACTTTAAATTAATCATGGGGGCGCTACTTTCCATACCATTTAAACATTTCCACGTGTCCGCTTTCAAATCCCATTGCTCAGAGCACTGGCCGCCGATCACATTCTAGGTAGTCGGCCCACGATTGGTGTGCCATTCCAGCAGGGACAGGGGCAGATATATGAATTTACTTCTTACGACCCCAACCCGCCCCTATAGGTTTAGCATCGTAACCGGCCAGTAATCTTGGGATTACCAAAGGCCTCTGAACAAATAAATAATATACAGGGGCTAGGGGAAGCAAATACAAACATATAACGTCCATCGAACTGTGTAAACATACATGGGACTAAAAATTTATTTACATAATCAAGACGTTATACCCACGTCACCATTCATACATACAGACAAACAAAAAGCTTGTTCAACTAACAAAGGAAACACAAAAGATCTTTAACATGATTCACAAAAACTTGACCACGACAAATGGGAACCTCCTCGGGAGGCACTGTGGCTGGCTAACAAAACGGAACTCCAGGCCCTCAACTCTGAGTTTGGTCATGCTTCTGGTCACCTACATACATACATAATAATATGGTGAACTGGAGCCCAGTGAATAACAACAGAGTAAAGGATTTATGAATGATGTCCGAACCGTTTCAAGAATCAGAGTTCATATCAGAAACATATTCAAATTCATATACGTAACCAGTATCATCTTGGTCCTGGGACCCATATGTATAGTCGGTACCGATGACCCAAAAAGTCCATATCTTGTGGACAAGTAGCCATGGTATTGTTTCCTCCAGGCAAGGGCCATGTATAAACATATGCCTCGGTATTGTTTCCCCCGAGCGAAGGCTATATAAACATATGCCACAATATTGTTTCCCCCGGGCGAGGGCCATGTGAACTAAGGATGCCACAAATATATTTTAAAGTATTGGACATTCATTCATTATTCATAAAATAGCAGTTCATAAATAGATCATATCTTATCATTTTGAAAATACTTATAATCAAACATAGTTTTACAGAGTTGTTACTTACAGATAGCTCCGATAGCAAAATGGACAGAACAGACAGATTGGATAGCCTATAGCGCGTGACCTACACAAACACATAACAAATGCACATTGAACTCATGCTCGAAAAATACATAACTCATTCCTTTTCTATCTTGGTGTGTTTCTATTCCTTATCCTTATTATTATATCTTAATTAAGGCTTAGGAATTCTTAAGATGCAATGAGGATGCCAAAATGTAAATTGAAACACTTAGTCAAATTTTCAAAAACAAGGTAATCCGCTCGAGCGCAACTTCGGTCGCTAAAGCGGTCTGCAAAGTCTGCAAAAATACTGGTTGCTTGATTTTTCTGCTCGACAGACGCTCGACGGTCGCTCGAGCCAAAGACTGAGTAAAAAGGGTCCCCACTCGAGCACAATTTCAATAGCTCGAGCAGTCTGCAAAAATTTGTAAAACTTCTGGGAGCATAAATTTTATCCTCAAGCTTAGACTTCTTTACTCGAGCGGAAGCATAAAACAAAAGGTGGTCGCTCGAGCGCAACATCTGTCACTCGAGCAGTGATGTCGAATTCTGGAATTTTCATATTTGCTTTCCAATTTCAAAGCTCAATTTCAATGCTTCAAAACACATCATTTTGGGCCAAAACTTGGTAAAACATTGAGAAACTCATAGTATGTGAAGAATTACAAACCATTTTGCAAAATCAAGCCCAAAAGCTTTGCCAATTGTACAAAACAAAACTCAAAACTTTGAAACATAACATGCATGTATAGAATTGAAATCTCTTCTTCTCAAAACATAAATTCATGGAGTGAAAAGTGTAAAAACATGAAAAATCCTTCAAGCCCTTCTACAATAACCTCATGCATGTGAGAGTTAGTTGAAATTCAAACTCAAAATGGGATTAAAATGCATGCATGAATGATATGATATGATTTTCCTTTCTATTCCATCAACTCAATTCTTGCATTACTCAACTTAATTCTTTGAATTCATGTGCTAAGTGACTCAATTAGAAGGCTAAAAGGTTGAATTCTTATCTTAAATGATCAATTATGCTTAGATGCTAAGTTGGTTAAGCTCACAAGTCAAATGCTCCAAATTTCTTCTCAATTCAATCTCTCTTTCTCTTGAACTCAAGCTCCTACACTTAAACTCTCTCTCTTTTCCACGTTTTGCTCTTAAAGAAATGAAGATGAATGTTATTAAGTCATCAATAGCCTTATATATGCCTAATTAGAAAGCTCTGATTAATTCTTAATTAAGGTAAGTAATTCATAATTACTTTATTCTAATTATTTTGGTTCCGAATCAAATTTCAATTAAACCAACCATAATTTTCTAAAAATTCCAAATAACACATAAATCAAGTCAATTTCATGATCAGACACCGATAAGGTCTTCAATTCATATAATGAAATAGAAACACAAACAGATCTTCCTATGCCAAATAGATATAAACGCATATAACACAATAAGCATTCAATTAATATAGAACTTCTTCTTAATTATTTATTATGCATGCTTAATCGTGGTTTAACAGTTAATCACAAATTGGGGTTGTTACACTACTCGGCGTACACATTGCCCTGCCTGTAACTCGATAGGATTCTTTGTATTGATCTCAGTGCCTTCGTTCCCAACTGGGGCTGGGGCTGATTATGGATCTACTCGGTGTACACATTGCCCCGCTTGTAACTCGGTAGGATTCATTGTGTCGATTTCAGTGCCTTCGTTCCCAACTGGGGCAAGGACAGATATATGAATCTATTCAGCGTGTGATATACCCCATCTGAGAAACAAAAACACAATTAATTGGCTTACGGTTGATTTCTATGGACAATTAAGTCAACCTCGACAATTGTGTGAATATATTTGGCAGTTAAACCTACATTCAAATTGCATTACATTGTGCCGATTGTACGAGCATTAATTCAGGAATAAGTACAATACAATTCCATCAATTCAACAAGACAATTTTGATGCACAATAGAACATTTTCATTTATAAACTAACTTTATACATGATTATCACTTTACACATAAAAACGGCCTTAGCACATCGATACAAAACAAAAAAATAAAAAAAGAACAAAAGAACAAAATAGAATGTATTAAACCAAAAAAACAAAACAAAAACTGTTGCAATTAAAACACCTAGTCTAAATTACTTGGCCTAACACTTACTCCGGGTTTGACTTTAGCAGCTCCACCTCTTCTTGCTCGAAAGGAGCATGTCAAGCGTTATTTGTGTAGCTACCAATGCCTTGAGCCAGCCATGTTTGAAGCACCGATTCTCAAACTTTAGGGTCTCGTCGACATACTTTTCTATCGCCAACAACTTCCCTGCTTCAAAGGCCTTGGATGCCGTTGATTGAGCCTCTTCCGTCGCCTTCTTTGCTTCCAGCAATTCGGCCCTAAGCCTATCTAGGTCTGACTTTGCCATTTACAAAGCGACATCAGAGAGATTTGCACTCTCTTCGGTAGCACGACGAAGTAGGTTGATGTGCTTTGTCTTCTCTTCCTTGTGATGGGTCTTGCACATTCCTCCTCAACCCTCGTTGCTTTGGCTTCGGTTCTTTACGTCGCAATAGCCAATTCAATGGCCACCAACTTTGCTTTACCTTACATGGTTACCACTTTTACTTTGAGCTAGTTGATCAACTTAACAGCATCATGATGGCGACGGTCGATCTCAGTAATCCGCTCGGCTGCTTGCCAAACAAAGCAGATATATATACTTACATTAGGAAAATAATGAGATTTTACCAAATTATTCACTTGTTTAAATCAACTACTAGAATTGCCGATTATGCGACTATGGCAATAGAAACAATATCCGGGTCGGCGTAGAACATTGCCTTGTCCAATGGAAATGTGATGGCTGTAGTCATACTTAGTACAACGCTCAGCTTCTTTATTGCCAAAGTGCCCGTTCGAAAGAGCGTTCCCTTTATTTTTGGTTGAATCATAAACGGCGCCTCCAAGTCCAATGCTGGTGAAGCTCTTGGTCTTTTATCAATTGGCTATCCGACCATCTGAGTGGACTCTGTTGGGCGCTTCTCACCCTTTTTTTCAGTCATCGTTTCTTCAATTATGGGTTTGGGAATTGGTTGTGTCGATTCTGTAGAAACAAGGTGAGCAGTGACCTCCTCTAAATGGGTCACCACTCCCGCTCCGCCAGATTTTCTTTTTGTCGCCATCTTCTTGGCATTTCTCTTCTTGGCGAATTGAGTGAGTGAGAGGGACTCACCTGCCATGTCTTTGGCCTCGGACCCAAGCAAATCGTCCAAGTCAAAAAAATATATCGGCCTCTTCCTGAGCACCTTCTAAGTCAACTCGAGCGGGAGACAACACTAGATCCAGATGTCGTTGACTAGATTCTTCGCTTTTGGCAACTTCTATAGCCGAATTAATTCCCCACTATGCTTGCTCATGGTCCTCGTTATCAGTGCTTTGATCTATTTGTTCGGTACTCTGGTTAGCTTCTTTTGTGCTCTCTTCGCTACTTTGACTATCCACCACTGTAATAACTCCCACGTCCCTCAAGTTAACGAAGCTTTCGAGAGCCAGAGTGGTTAGCTGTTGCTCTCCTTCAGGGATGGGAATATGATCTGCAATAGCAAACGTGAAGTAAGATGGATTGCATCTTAAAAGAATGTGGGCAGCATGGCTTTGCCCTTCGAGTCTTTTTGGTCCAATATACGCAAGAATAGTCTTCACTTCGTCCTCAAAAGTGACTGCCTTTTTAAGATCGTTACCTACCAAAAAGAAGGTTATTAATACATTAAACGCTAAATATAATTAAAAATGACTTATGAATTACTTGGCCACCTAGTCTCCTTTTTTGCCTTGGAATTGGGCCCGAATGCTCTTCTTTCGAATTCCCAATTTCCATTAACTAAGACCATGACATCGTCCACCCTCTTTCCTGAGCTCGCAAGCATGGTCACCAGTTGGTGATCTATGTCCCTGGTCCTTAGAAAGAATCATCCTAGCCGACCAGACGATTTTGCAAGGTAGTAGGAGTGCCGAATAGCAGAGATGCCTAAGCCAATTTGTAATCAATGGCTGAGAGCTATGATGCCCATGACTATTCGATAGAAATTTACACTGGGTTGTGAGGGAATCAGCCCCCAATAACGAAGAACAGTTCAAAGAAAAAGGTGAAGGGGAAATTGAACTCTGCCTTTAGCAATGGCTAATAACGGAAACACTATGGTATTAGTGTCCGTTCTCTCCATGTCCACCAGCGTATCTGCAACAAACTCTATTCAAAAGTCATCAAGGATGGAATAATAGCGGCAAAATGCGGCAATCTCGCTCTCAAAGAGCAAAGCTTTCAGGTAGTTTGCCATGAAGATGTTGAAAAATGGATAGGCCAAAGGCAAAAAGGCAGACCAGAGGCGGAGCAAAAATCAAAAATTGAAGAAAAAACACAAGTAAGATGAAAAGAAAGGTTCAGAGGACTTGCAAAATGAAAAACAATGAGTGTCTGAACAAATAGGGACTGCTACAATTGCAATCAAATGGTAGAAACTGAAAGGGTGAACGAGTGAAGTCTTTTCCGAAGTGAAGGGAAAGAGGCGGCGGATTTTCAAATTCATAATAAATGAAGAGCGAAGAAAGAGTGAAAAGGTGAAAAGCTTTACATATTCCCCATTTAGGTCCCATCCAACTTATCAGGTGTGATAGTGTGTCCATCGTGCGCCTAAATTTCAAGTCATGAAGTATAATTAGTTTCAAAGTCTATATAAGGTCGGTCTAGAGGGATTCGAGCATGCAACCCACTCAGCATTTGAGTTAGCTTGGTGTTGGCAATTGTGGAAGCCAAAAAAGGTACACTAGAAACGGTAAACAAAGTACATCTTGGCCTATCTGAAAAGGGCTAGATACAGCTCTCGCTCACTAGGCTTGAACCCATTGCCAAATAAACATGAAAGATAATGTAATAAATGTCGAATAAGGGGTACTTGAGTAGTACGTTAGAGCCGAGTAAAGAAGGGGAGTCGGCATGATCTCATTAAGTGGGACCAGGTTATCTCTTTCCAAAAAGCATAGTAGGGAGATGGGTCCTGACAGAGTGATGATGTAGGGTTAGGTTGCAAGGACAAAATATCAAGAGAAATGACTCTATAAAAGGGAGAGGGGGGGCTCAAGGAGGAGGTATGTTCTAAAACACTAGCACTAAAAAAAAAATAAAAAAAATAAAAACTCACTCTTCTTCACAAATAAGGCTAACTTGCTCGTCAGAGTGCTAACTTACTCCTATCTTTGTAGTGATCCATATGCTTGCCACATCCAGTTCAAAATAAGAAATTCTACAATTTTGATTTATGTTTCATGGTTGCTAGGAAAATGGAAAAAGAAGGAAGTGTATGGTATTTAGCATGTTTTGAATTCTTTTTGCTCGAGCCCTTCTTTTCTTTTCTCTTAATCGGGCTTGTGGTTGGTAATGAAATGAAATTCTGGGTAGGAAGTCTCTGTGTCGGATCAAGCTTGTACTTACTGAGAGAGCTATAGAGGAACCAGATCCGAGGAGGTTTGCCGAGATAAAGGGGATGGTAAATGGTCTATGATGACATCCAATTTGCTTATCTTTCAGCGTTTGCACTAATCAGGTTTTGTTGGTTGACTTTAATGGTGCTTTATATTAGTCTTGTTGTCGGTGCATAAGGTTTTGGCTAGAACTTGTATCCATGGACAACTAGCTTCTAGTGATTTTATAGATAGCTTCATTTATATTTCAGGGCGATCAGTAATGTAAGCAATGTTCTGATTCATTACAATAAGCCCTAGCAACATATAGCCCACAGTGGTGTTGGGAATTGTGGGGATATATTTTTTGAGTACCAACACGTGGCAAGGTGACGCTGACGTGTCAGCCGAGGTACCACGTGTCTTGGCCGTTGTGCCGAGGTCATCTCGGATAGGCCAAGGTTACCTCCGAAGATATCGGAATCCAAGATAAGCGGATAGGGGACAAGAGTCCTAGAATGAAGAGGAAACTCAACCTGGATATGGACAAGAGTCCTAGATTGGGAGAAGACTTCAGTTTGGGTAAAGATAAGACTCTTGGAGAGTTTATCCTAATCCCACTGGGAGTCCCAGATTAGCAGTAATCCTAAGTCCATTAGGGCCAGGCTCCTATTGGGACTAGGATTGTATTGGCTATAAAAGAGAGGCACCCCCATGGGTCTAAGGTATGCTTTTTGATACTCAAGCTTGTGAGTTGAATAAGATGATTGATTATCTTTGAGAGATATTGAGTACTGACTTGATCATCGGAGTACCCCCGGGTGGCGAACCACCGTGGGATTCTTCTCTTTCTGTTGCAGGTCAACCAAGTGCCATCTATTCTGCCAGTGCTCTCCAGCTAAATACTGAGTTGGCAGTGTGGTCAGAAAATCACTCACACAATTTGGCGCCGTCTGTAGGAAAGAAAGAAGAATAGATGGCCAATAACGAACAGAAGGATCAGATTGAAGACAACACTCCTGCTGGGAGTAGGAGACCTATCGACCTTGACGTTGAAGGGGACGACCGCAACACAGAAACTTGTGACTAGAGTCACGGAGTGAAAGACGCCGGCCAGGAAGGTGACGCACCAAAGACAACAGATCGAAGCGGATACTACAACGAAGATGACCTCCAGGTATGGAAGGATAGATACCTGCGGAGGAACGAAGACGCTTCCAGAAGGGATGCAAACACAGAGGGCATGAGCGCTCCTAAGGAGATAACATTCAAGTATAGAAGAGCTCAACCTGAGTGAGCAGATCCTGGATTCTAGATCCCGGATCCGAGAAGACATGATCTCGGCCTAGATGAGTAGCCTTAAAAGACGAAAGCTCAACCTGAGAGAGCAAATCCAAGATTCCAGCAGACAAGATCTCGGCGCTTAAGTCCGAGAAGAGAGAGAGCACAGCGAGCAGATCTAAGATCCCAGAGGATAAAAAGAAAACACACAAGATCAGACTAAAGCTGGCCGGGTTGAAAACCCCAGCTTGAATCCTAAAAGATGCTTAAACCGAAGTTAAGCCGAGATTATTCCTTATCTTCACTTGTTGAAATTTGTAGCAATTTACAAGTTGAAGTTAAGCTGAGATGGTTCCTTATTACCACTTGTTGAAATTTGTAGCAATTTACAAGTTGGTCAAACCGATGCAAAGTTTACCACTTGTTCAAATTTGTAGTAATTTACAAGTTGGTCAAACCGATACAAAGTTTACCACTTGTTGAAATTTGTAGCAATTTACAAGTTGGTCAAACCGATACAAAGTTTACCACTTGTTGAAATTTGTAGCAATTTACAAGTTGGTCAAACCGATACAAAGTTTACCACTTGTTGAAATTTGTAGCAATTTACAAGTGGGAGTTAAGCCGAGATTACTGTTTCTCTTCGCTTGTTGAAATTTGTAGCAATTTACAAGTCGAAGTGAAGCCGATGTTATTACTTACAGACTTATAGCAATCTATTGGTTGGCTAAACCAAAAAAGATGCTTAACACTTGTTGAAATTTGTAGCAATTTACAAGTTGAAGTTAAGCCGGCATATGATCATCTGTTGAAATTTGCAGCAATTTACAGGTTGAGGTAAAAGCTAAGTATATTGTTTAAACCCTTGTTGAAATTTGTGGCAATTTACAAGTAGATCACTGTTTAACACTTGTTATAACTTGAGAAAAGTTTACTGTATATGTTAGTCCTTGTTGAAATTTGTAGCAATTTACAAGTAGGTTAGAGTGAAATTACTGTTTACATATTTATTGCAACTTGAGAAAAATTTTGCAAAGTTTACATTGAAAAGTATATGTTTTATACTTGTTGAAATTTATGAAAAGTTTGCAGGTCAGTATCTTGCCGAAGTAAAACTTGCAGTTATTATACCCGAGGTATGTAACCCCGAGAAGATTGTGCAAAGGAAGAATTATGTAAATCACACAAAATATTCTAAGTATAGAATCATGCAAAGGCAGTCAAGAAAAGACAAAGGCACAAGCATTCAGAGAAGGAAAGTTAAATTAGACATTCAAGAACAAGGAGGCACATCGGCCATATGAAAAGCTTACATTGTCTAAAAAACAAGAAGGTACAAGAGTACAAGCGACAAAAAAGGAAAAACCTCAAAAACCGAGATGATGCTTAACCGAAGTTAAGCCGAGATGATGTTTAACCGAAGTTAAGCCGAGATGATGTTTAACCGAAGTTAAGCAGAGATGATGTTTAACCGAAGTTAAACTGAGGTGATGCTTAACCGAAGTTAAGCCGAGATTATGTTTAACCGAAGTTAAACGGAGATGATGCTTAAACCGAAGTTAAGTCGAGATGATGTTTAACAGAAGTTAAAACGAATGATGATAACACTTGTTGAAATTTTGAGAGAATTTACAAGTTAAATAGTGCACAAAGTTAAATGTCGGCAAAAGATTCACTGAAGTCAAACGTCGTTTTGATTAGAACAGAACCACTAAGTGTACGCCAGAAGTGGTGACCAGAATTGTGAAAGGAATAAATGCTTCAAGAAACAGCAATGATAGTTTGCAAAGGCCAAGAGAAAGAGGGTCTAAAGGGGGTGAATTAAATACCAGAAGTTTTAATACATCGGCGAAAGAAGAACACATCAGGTCTGTGACTACGGCATGAAGCCAACTTCCCTAATGTGATCCTAAGTGCAACTTATGTTCACATTAGGGGGCAGGGAGAAGATGCAGGGGAAAGGAATGATAATTAAGGAGCAAGGAATGTTTACACTTGTTGAAATTTTTGAGCAAATTATAAGATGAGTTAACCAAAGATTATGAAGTCTACCACTTGTTGAAATTTTAAGCAATTTACAAGTTTCATATAGCCGAGATAACACTAAAAGACGTTTCCGAGATATGATCATCCGAGATGACCAACTAGCTTGTTAAGAGATGAGAAGGTTGGCAGATACAAAAATGAAGACCTTAAAGAACTAAGGACTGAAAGCAAGAACGTCAGACTGATCTGCTTCGACGAACGACGATGGTTCAAATTTCAAAGAATACCGAGGAACTTCTCACATTACCTCGTCATCAATTTCAACAAGCAATCAAACTACTCGGGATCAGCGGCACGCAGTGTCTCGCCCCTACAAGACAGTTGGAAAGAGCTTCTCAAGAAATTTCTCTACCACGAGCTCAAAGATCAATCTCCTAAAGAGTTTGATCAAAGCTCTTCTCAGCGATTGGCACCTCAGAGTTTTGAAGGCAAGGATTGAAAGCAAAAATCTGAAAAAAGACACAAAAAACAAAAACAAGAAATGTAATTCGAAAATCAAAAATGGTGATGAAGCTATCAAGAAATCAAGACAAAAAGATTGCATAGGTATGTCAAGCCAAGAACAGTGGCAGAAATCAACAGATATGTAAACAGTGTGTATTCAAGAAGATGATTTGGAAACAACGGGTAAAACAGCAATGGTGGTTAACAATGAAGCAGAGCTTCTTGGAAAGCAACAAGTAATAAAACCAGGAGAAACAATGGCTTACCAGAAAGAGGGAAGTCGGAATGAGAATTGCCGAAATCTGACGACAATGACAGAATGACGTAAGCTTCACTGGAGGAGAGGAACGAATACAGTTTGCAGAAGCTTGAAAGCTTGGAACAATGACAGATTTAAGCAAAAGAGCTAAGAAAGAGAAAAAGCCAGAGGATTGAATGAAAAAAGAGAAAAATCAGAGTCAAGAAGACGACGAAGTTTAAAGATAAAGCCAAGTGCACAGGCGCTAAATAAGTATATGAAGAAACAAGAAAGTAATGATCCAGACACAATGCTAGCAATAGAAAGCGGATATGGCAAAAACAGTACCAGGCATTTAAAAATTTCAAAAAACTTGAAAACAGACAAAAAATAGAAGACAACAGAGGGCAAGTAAATGGATTCAGAAGAGTTATGAAAGATTGAGCTTAATAAAAGAGTTTATGAACCTACCAAGATAAGTGAACTCCAATATGAAGATCGCCGAAGTCAAATAGATGACTGGAAATCAGGAGCCCACCAAAAAATGTGAATAAAGCGGATGCAAAGCTCTTGGAGTTTATGAATTAATGAAACCAGAAACCTCGGCTAGGAGGTATGATCTCGAATAGCTTGAAAAACATGAAGCTTGATACTTGACAGAAGTGGATAGTAAAGTCCAGGGAACTTTGAGGTCGGCGAGTTTGATCTCGGACAGAGGGACACAGATGAACGAACAGTATAGGTTCCATCACCTCAGAATGCCGAGGTAATAGAACCTAGGTGGCAGTTGTGGGGATATATTTTCTGAGTACCAACACATGGCAAGGTGACGCCGACGTGTCAGCCGAGGTGCCACGTGTCTTGGCCGTTGTGCTGAGGTCATCTCGGATAGGCCGAGGTTACCTCCGAAGATATCGGAATCCGAGATAAGCGGATAGGGGACAAGAGTCCTAGAATGAAGAGGAAACTCAACCTGGATATGGACAAGAGTCCTAGATTGGGAGAAGACTTCAGTTTGGGTAAAGATAAGACTCTTGAAGAGTCTATCCTAATCCCACTGGGAGTCCCAGATTAGCAGTAATCCTAAGTCCATTAGGGCCAGGCTCCTATTGGGACTAGGATTGTATTGGCTATAAAAGAGAGGCACCACCATGGGTCTAAGGTATGCTTTTTGATACTCAAGCTTGTGAGTTGAATAAGATGATTGATTATCTTTGAGAGATATTGAGTACTGACTTGATCCTCGGAGTACCCTCGGGTGGCGAACCACCGTGGGATTCTTCTCTTTCTGTTGCAGGTCAGCCAAGTGCCATCTATTCTGCCAGTGCTCTCCAGCTAAATACTGAGTTGGCAGTGTGGTCAGAAAATCACTCACACAGGAATAATTGGTAGACTTCCATATCTTGTGGCTTGTATAACTATTCTCTTTTTGGACATGTTCCATGTTTTGCTATTACTGTCAGAGTACTTTACACTCTCTCTCTCTCTCTCTCTCTCTCTCTCTCTCTCTCTCTCTCTCTCTCATCCCTTGCATACAAATGGTATGTGGCATAATTACACTTAAAAATCATAAAAGTGCTCAGAATTTGAGAAATGTTAATCAGATTTATTTAAAGAAAGTTAGAAGGGTAGGCATGGTTTGGGAAGTGGCTCATTGGGCTTTTTTGGCTCAATGAGCCACAAAAGACAAAATAGGCTCATTGAGCCACAAAAGATAAAAAATCACATCCAATCCATAATCATTTTACTCTTCTCTCACAAAAAGAGTCAAAAAGCCAAAAAACCAAAAAGCCCTTCCCAATCCAAACTTTTGAGCCCAGGCTTATATAGCCAAAAGAGCCAAAAAGCCAAAGACCCAACCCACTTCCCAAACGGAGGCAATCCACTTTAGGTGTGAGCAAAAAGCCCCAATTTACTAAAGAGTTAGACCAGATGAGCCTAAACATGCCTAACAAAGTGGGGGGAGGGGGGCTGCTGCATAGGGAAAAAAATCCCTTGAGACTAACTTGAACCATGGCTTGATCTCAGCTCCATTAGAGTGCTAGCAAGTAGGAATTGAAAGGAGAGGTAGATGGGAACTATGTTGCCCTAGTGGAAACTGGAACCTAGAGCCACTTACTTACCAAACCCAGTAAGAGTGAGGAATCCGGATCCTCGGAAGCACTCCCCTGTGGCCCTCCAAAACGACGTCGTTTTGGAGGGTTTTTTTTTTTTTTTAAATTCTTTTTCTTTTCGTCTTCTTCTCTCTCTGGACCCTCCTCTCCAACACAGAACCAACCCATTTTTGCTCTGAATTGCACAGCTATGATTTGAACCCATTGCAATACCTTCAAATTCGAATGGTAAATGAGAAGGAACATCAAGCTGTCCACTTGAATTGCTTCCTTTGCAGATCAAAATCCCAATCTGTGTCAATCCACAAGCATGAGACACCCCACATGGTAAGATTACCAAACTCCCTCTAAATCTCATCTCCAATTTCACTCTCTAACCAACAAACAACTCTACTGTTATTCTTCAATATCCCACAAGGAAACCTCTCTGCTTCATCTTTTTTTTACCCACAAACCCAAGAACTAATTTCATCATCATCATCATCATCATCCTCCAGATCTGCCTCTCTGCTTCATCTTTTTTTTACCCACAAACCCAAGAACTAATTTCATCATCATCAAACCCAGAATAATTTCTCTGCTTCATCTTTTTTTTTACCCACCCAAAATTTCAAACCCAAGAACTAAAATCAAATTTCATCATCATCATCATCATCAAACCCAGAATAATTTCTGTCTTTGTTTTTTTTTTTTTTTTTTAATTGAAAAAAAAGATGTTGGAGGAGATGGGAAGGGTGTGGGAGTTTTTGTAGCATTGAATTGTTTGGGTGGGTTGGCCGGCGACGATGACGCACACGGTGGAGGAAGTGATGGCGAGGTGAAGAAGGTGGCTCCCTCCCACCACCTTCTTCTTCTCCTTCCTCTCTCTTCTTCCTCCTCCTCCCTCCTCCCCTCTCCTCCGGATTACTCTGCAGAAGAAGAAAAGGCCTCTGGTTTTCTTCAAAAACCAAACACAGAGCGAAGTGAAGAGAAAGAAGAAAAAAAAAAAAAAAAAAAAAACCTCCAAAACGACGTCGTTTTGGAGGGCGACAGGGAGAGCGACAGAGGAGTGCTACCGAGGATCCGGATTCAAGAGTGAGCTCCTAACCATTAAGCTAACACCTTAGAGGTATGAATTAGACTTATCTTGGATGCAGTCTACACTAAATTATGGATACTTTTTCAAATAGATAATATACAATATACGTGTAAATTTTAAGCATATATATAGCTTATTTGTTTTAATATTACAAAATGAAAGTTTGGTTTCTACATGCATATTTAATTGAGAGTTAGGAGACACCATAAATGTAAGCAATTGGCATAAATTGGTGAATCCTATATTATATTCCATGTTCCATTATTTTTTATCTCAAATTTATTTAGCCATCACATAAAAGGCATGTCCATACCCATATATATATATATTGATTGGTTGATTAAAAAGCAAGAATCAATTATGCAGCTGAACAATACAGGCACATGACATTGAAGTGATAAGGTAGTGGTGAGCATTAATCTATCTGGTTCTCATATTGGAGAACCCATTCATCAATTGCATGCATTTGGGTATGGCTTTTAATTGGTTGAAATGAGATTTTATTTTGAGTCAGAATGCATTTCTGTCTTCTGGGAAAAGCGTATGAGCATAATTTATATTTATGTTTTTCTTACCTTTTCGTTTTTGTGTTGGCCGCTCTCACCAGGCAATCAATGGATTGGTTGATGTGTCACCTGTCATGGGCCAGCAGTCTAGATTCGGCTTCAAAGTCTAGGCCTGGTCCAATCCAATTTTCATTTGGGTTTGGCTAGCCTACTCAAGGCATGGACGTGGGTTGGGTCAAAGTTCGATTTCGGGTCAAACGATGACCCGTTACAGTTACAAGCACATGAATGTATAGAGATTGGGATCCTTTTAGCCTCTTAAATGGCATTGTTTGGTATTTTCATTTTTGAGTTGAAAAAAACATTATGCTTGGTTATCATTTTTCAAAAATACTCTTAAAAAAATTCTACTTTCTTATTTTTCATGTTTTTTTCGTTTTTACTGAATTTTTTAAATATTTTGAGCAATTTTTTTAATTTTTAGACATACCTAACATAAATATACCTAAAAAGTAAAAAAAAAATTGAAAAAAACCTTTTAAAAATTCACTAAATACCAAAAATACAAAAAAAAAAAACGAGAATTCAGTACAATTTTTGTATTTTTATGTATTTATTAATTTTTAAAAATATTTTTTCACAAATTTTTTACTTTTTAGATACATCTAAGTAAAGTGAATGTAAAAAAGTTAAAAAAAAATGTTTAAAATTTTAAAAATATTCACTAAAACAAAAAAATACGAAAATCAAAAAATTCAGTTTTTAAAAAACTTAATTCAAAAAACTCAAACCAAACACATTTTCAACAAAAATTACAAAAATAAAATTTTCAACAATTTTACTAGGATATTTTTTGCATAAAAGAAGTGCATAATAGGATTCTTATGAATGGAATTTGGTTTATGTTAAAATTAGTCCAATGAACTGTTAATAAAGGTATAAAATGTTGAGTTACGCTAATAATAATGTCACTAATAAAGGAAGAAAATATTAAAATGTTTAGAATCTCAATATATTTTTAAACAATTCAAAATACTTTACATATTTTTTTATACTTTTTTTATATGTGCGTTGCAACTTATTAGAATCGTTTATAAGTTTTTATGAAATTTAAAAATTTGTATCAGGGTGTTTGAGCAGTTTTTATTTATAATTCACGAGGTAAATTTTTTTGAATAAATTCAATAAAAGAAATAATTATATGAAGGGTCCTATTAAAGACATTTCTTAAAGAAATATAAAATGGTAAAATATTTACATTTCAATATATTTTTCACATATTTTAATTTTTAATATATTTTTTTATACATTTTTTAACACTAACAGCTGTCTAAAGAGCATTTAAAAAAATAAAATAAATGAGAAATGTTATATCTATTTAAATTTTTATTAAAAACATCTATGTCCAAATATCATTGGATGTTTAAATATCATTACTTTTTTAATAACTAATCATATTGAGCATCTTATATTTTTAATAAGATTTTTAGTATACTAGAATTATTTAAAGGGTGATGCACCAATAAATTCCAAAATTGTATCTTGTAACCTATTTGGTCCTATAAATTTTCTTATGAACCGTTAGGTCCTATCCCAATGTTAATGACCATTAAACATCAAACATCATCAACATCAAAACAACATCATCATCATCAAAACAATATCAAACAACACAACATCATTATAAAAACATCAAACATCATCATCAAAACAACATAAAACATCACAACATCATCATCAAAACATCAACTACATCACTAAAAAAACATTATCAAAATTCAACAACATCATAAAAACATCATAAAACATCGTCAACTACATCACCAACATCACTAAAAAAATAATCAAACCTCAACAAAAACCAACAACATTAAACATCAACACAACAACATCAACAACATAGAAAACATCAACAACAACAAGATCAATGCATTTACGGATCATAATGCGAATCACCCACATTCATGGTGTAGACGGTGTCTTCAGAGACTCGATGATCGAATCGAGTGGCGGAGTAGATCGGCTTGGTGTGGGTCCCTCCCACCCGACCACTCTCACTTCCCCCATCGGAAAACCACCAAACTCTCACCGGAAACCGTCACACCCTCACGGATAACCACCACGACTTCTCCCTCTCAAAACCATGGCCAATCCTTCCTTCATACCTCCCATGGTCTCTCAACCCCAACGTCCCCTGCAGATCTTTCGAATCCTACTTCGGCAACGGCTTCAGTCGCCGGATCGATCTCCTCAAATCCTCGCTCTCCGATCACCACTAAAAATCAAAATAGAATCCAAAGCAGCAAACCCACAAAGTAAATCGCAGGATCAATTGGCTAGGAGAGAGAGAGTTGCAGAGGGTTTTGGAGTTCCATACCTGAGTCGCAGATTCTTGAAGATGATGATCAACAGTATTTTTTTTTTAAACCTTGATAATTAATAATAAAGCAAATGCAAAATTATATGATGTCGCGTGAAATGATGAGTTTTTATTTATTGTTCAACTTTGATGATTATTGGTGTTGATGATGTTTGATGTTGAGGAAAAAAATTAGGTTAATGTTTGGGCGAAGAAAAATGAAAAATCTTAATGTTGTTTTGATGATGATGTTTGATGATGATGCTGTGAGGTGTGATGTTGTTTTGATGAGGATGTTTGATGTTGTTTTGATGATGATATTGTGATGTAAAAAAAGGACTAAATGGTGCATAAGAAAACTTTTATGATTAAATGGTTCAATTTTTCAAAAAATAGGATTTATGGATAAATTTTCCTTATTTAAAAGCAATATCAAGAAATAAGTTTTTTTATTGGAACCCATGAAGACAAAGCCAGAGCTAAAAGGTGAACCCCTATTGGGTCAAGAAGTGATCATCATGAAACCAATGCCTGTCCAAAACTCAAACCTAGTCAACGGAGATAAATTAGGGTAAACTACTAATAGGTCCTATTTTGGAGACTTATTACCCAATAGGTCATACTTTAGAGACTTATTATCCATTAAGTCCTATTGATAAATTTATTAAGTGATAAAAATAAATTTATCAGTCTTTTATTTTTATGAATAAATTTATAGTGATAAATTTATCAGTCTCTTTGTTTTTATGAATAAATTTTTAGTGATAAATTTATCACTCTCTTATTTTTATAGTGTTAAATTTATTAGTTAGAATCTGTAGGTAAATAAATCTAGTTAATAGGACTAATTGGTAAGTATCCCGATAAATTATTGGGTGGTCTGGGCAATTAAAATTGTGTATCATTAGTTAAAGGGTTGGGCTTCTCTCGTAGCGTGTAAATTTAATACGAATTTATTTTAATAATTTGAATTATTTATTTTATAAAATTTTCAATTTATATTATTTATAAAAAAAATTAGTTCGATCCAATAATATTACTTTTTATTTTATTACAGTTGTCTTCAAAAAAATAGACGGCAAATGTATTTTTGAAATAGACCATTTATTTTTTACAGACAAATGCAATAAAATAAAAAAGTTACGATTATTGGATCGCTCTAAATTTTTTCATGACTAATATACAATAAGGACCTTATAAAATGAATAATTCGGATTATCGAACGAGACTCGTGATGAGCCTTACAAACCCCTCAAATTCTCTTATGAGAGAAGCCCAAGCTTAGTTAAAATAGTGGAGACCTTGTCATGACTAGTTTGGAACCTGTCGCCTGGTGAAGTTCTTTTTTTGGATTAGGTTAAATCGACTATTAATTAGTTACCTCAAAGCGAGCTTGTGAAAGCTACAATGTCTATATCTGAGTTTCCTTTTTTTCAGTTAATTTTTTTGTTTAATTAACTTTTCAGAATTTGTTTATGATAATTTTTAAAAGTCAATTTGGTTTAAAAAAAAAAAAAAGAGAGAGAGAAAGAAAGAGAGAAAATAATTATAAAAAAAATCATTAGACGAAACTAATGTTTAAAAATGAAAAAAATATTTTTTTATCTTTATTTTTGTCAAATTAATTTTAAATTTTTTGAAAAACTTTAAAAACAAATTCTAAAAATTAGATCACAGAGCTAAGATAATTGGTATAAAATGCCAGTAGATCAAAGCTTCATGATTACTCAATAATTTTTTTATTATGAAACTTACATTATAGAGAAGTTATTCAATAAATCTAGAGTGGTGTTAAATGTCCCTATCTTTTTACTTTGGACCTCTCATTTCTTTGAATCCCACCTATAAAATTCAGATTATTTAAAATTTCTTTGAACCCCCAACTTAATACCAAAATTATCCCTATTGCAATTACCTCTACTCTAAAGGCATGCACACCCACCGCCCCCTCACCCCACTCCACCGACGGTATTATCCCAAACCACTGATGGTCTCTTAACATCAATAAGATTAAAGTTTTCTAGTGCCAACCCATCAAAGATATATATATATATATATATTACCACATTTACATTCCGACCGACAACATCATCCCACCGATGAGATTGAAGTTGCGTGGTCCTTCTCACAAGATATTTTAAGGTTATTTTCAATTCTTTGGCTTTATTTCGATCATCAACATGCATTTTATGTACCAGAGCCGATAATGTCTGTTCGGTAGTCTAGTATCAAACATTGTGACAAAACACAGAACCTGCTTTCCAAACAACAATCATATACCCAATAGCGTGTTGCTGAACTTGAAGGAAGTTATGTCACACCCCAAAATTTAGACAATTAAATATTAAATTAAGACTAAATCTGAATTAATATTCCATCATCCAAATTCTAGGGGTGAAACAAAAAAACTAAACGCCAACCAAACCATCCATCATAATTTCATAACTAACTAATATCTCCAATATTAAAGTAACAATACATAGTCAAAATAACTTAAATAATGGACGGTTACAAACCATGCTAAATTATTCCAATACTAAAATCATAAAAAAAAAAATACTAAATACATAAACTAATATCAACCATAAGCTCAAGAAAATAAAAGAAATCCAAGAGACATGTTCAACAACTATAGTTATTCCACGTCACCATCGTAGCCCCAACTAATCCTGCAAAGGAAGCTTGGTCATAAATGTAACGCACCCGAGTTGCCAAGAGACAAAACAGGTTAGTATACAGGTATACTGATATGAGTACAAGATTTAACACCTACGTGTCCACCAGACACAAACAAAAATACATTTAATTCTTATTATGGGACAAGACAAGTAGTTTCATCCACACCGAGACGAATGGGCAGTTTCTCGAGATACGGTGGCATTTAGTTTCTTACCCGTACACAACGAAATATAAATTGAATATGAAATAAACAAAACAGAAATAAAAATATGGTGGGTCAGCCCTGCATAAAAAAATTAGTAAGACCCACCATCCTGCAAATAATAAAGTTAGTATAATTTAATTATAAATAACTTACTTAAGAAGTATAAAAATGTATCGTTTCATACTAAAATAATTTGAATTGACCAAAACTCAAAGAACAAAAGTTATACAGAATCAAATTTACTAAAAGGTGACGTGGACGAACTTAATAGAAACTAAACAGGTTGATAGAAAAACTTAATAGAAGATCCTAACTGAAATTCGATCGAAAAAAATCTGGAACTGAAAACGAAAATAAACTGCTATAAGATGAATTTTTTTTCGGAAAAGTTCAAAACACAAAAAGTGTTCAGAATAATGTTTTACTCCAGTTGAACTCGTTTCATGGGTTAAAACAGCCTCTAAAATTTGCATTGCTAAAATGAATCAAAACTACAATAACCAAGATTATTTAATTATAAGTTCTAATCGATCTTTTTAATAACAAGTTAAAACACAAAAGTTGTCTAGAATCACGTATATATGCCTCTGCTCAAATTTCATAATTTATCGAGGTTGTTTACTATTTTTGAACATGTAAAAATCAATACAATTCATACTATACCAATAAACTCATAATTAAATTCTTTATACCTTAACTCCACCATTTCGGCCCTTCACTTCCGGCCAACACATATATCCCATGTGCCTCCCGTATACCTAACACCACTCCGAAGCCAAAACTTGCACAGGAATATCGTCCCGAGTTTGACCCACACACCCCGGACGGTTAGCATATACGTACGCGCGTAAATCAAAGCACTCGAGAACGAGGAAACAATATACATATACAAAATATCTCACTCATGAGAACTAATATAAGAATGTCAAGCCTAAGGCATTCAAATAAATCTCATAATCCTCACTTTTTTTTCATACACTCTTTCTTACCAACACTCAAATAAAACAACAATCCATGGAGTCATAGTGGAGTGGAAGGATTTATCTATAGGTTCCTAATTTGTTTTAATTTCATATATCCATGAGTGTAATTACAATCATAAAATAAATCTATATAAAAACCGTAAGCTTTATATACACAACTAATCAAAATAATTAAAATCAATCAATCATCAAAAAAATCTTAAACCTTACATACACAACTAATCAAAATAATTAAAATCAATCAATCATTTACATATAAATATGAAATTAATTCAACATCAAATAAATAAAAACAACAAATTAAATATAAATCAAGAGAAATAGATTTTATACTCACAATATCAAAAAATTATTTAAAAAATTAATAAAACTACCAAAACAAAACCCTAACCTTTTTTTTCATTTTTCTTTTTTCCTCTTTCGCCGTCCCTTTTCACGCTACACACAGCACTATAATGTTTTGATTAATTCTCTCTCTCCCTCTCTCTCTCTCTCTCTTTTTGGGCTGCCGTTGCTCCTTATTTTCTTTTCTTTTTTTGTGAGGCTATAACACTTATAACCTAATATATTATTATATAACCTAATAATTATTATATTATATAATACAAATACAATATAAATACAATCTAAATAAATATGATATATATTTTATGTTATTAAATAACTACAACAACCTAATATATTATTATATAACTTAATGATTATTATATTATATAATACAAATATAGTATAAATACAATCTAAATAAATATGATATATATTTTATGTTATTAAATAACTACAACATATATAAATATATTTTATAAAAAAAACTACATGTAACACCCTTTTTTTATGTATATATGAATATATAAATATAAATATTCTGATTAATTATATATAATTAAATACTACATTAAACTAATTAAATATCACATTAAATTATCATGTAACCACACAATTAATAAAGTCAAAAATAAAATAAGATAATAATAATAATAATAATAATAATAATAATAATAATAATAAGAAGAAGAAGAAGAAGAAGAAGAAGAAGTAAATAAATAAATAAAGACTTACAAAAAAAAATCAAGGTTGCTCCAAGTTAATGGATGAAATGTATTAAAATATAGAGAGATTTACCAATAAATCTCAAAATTTGAACTTATGAACCAGTTGGTCTCATTTTTATTCTACTAAACCGTTTAGTCCCATTCAATTGTGAGGGACGTAATTACCCTCATTTTGATAAGGCAGTTAAGGAAAAATTGGGTGTGGTGCATGTATGTCACACGTGTATAATAAATGAATGGATGTGTGGTGTGTTGCATGTGATACATTGTGAGGGTGTCACAGAATGGCAAAGCGCTGTAAGGGGTTTTTGTTTTGGGCTGGGTTGGTGTGTTTGGGGGTTCACACAGGCAAACACACACACACATTCATCAAAGACCAAACCACCATCGACACAGTGCAAATCTTCGATGCCAACCCCGACATCCTCCGCGCCTTCGCCAACTCCGACATCTACGTCACCGTCACCGTCGCCAACTCCAACATCCCCGCCGTCTCCAAACTCTCCGCCGCCGTGTCCTGTGTGCCTAACAACATCCTTCCCTTCTACCCCACCGCCAAAATCCACCGCATCGCTGTCGGGAACGAAGTCATCGCCACCGCCGACAAAACTGTCATCGCCCACCTCCTCCCCGCCATGAAATCTCTCCACGCCGCCGTCAATCTCGCCGAAATATCTAGCATTCAGGTCTCCACACCAAATTCACTAGGTATATTATCAATCTCGGAGCCACCCAGTTCGGGTCGATTCAAGCGGGTTTTCGACCGGGTCATATTTGCCCCAATCCTTGAATTCCATTGCCAAACAAACACGCCCTTCATGGTCTGCCCATACCCGTTTTTCGGGTTCACATCGAATACTCTGGACTATGCCATGTTTAATGCACAGTTGGATGCGATTTACTCGGTGATGAAAAGGCTGGGCAACGATGATAAACAAACACACACAACAGCACAATGATACACACACACACACACACAATGATACACACACACAGCAGCCACTGTTACACGCACACACACAGTGATGGAATGAGCAACGTTTCCAAAAAAGGAACTGATCCAGCAAACACAATCCCACATTAAACCAAGGGCACTCTCGTCCACACAATTAAAAAAAATGGAAAAAAAAAAAAGAAGGACCAAATCAACCAACCAACAGGACTATTTGGTATACTAGAATAAAAGTGGGACTATTTGGTATAACAGTTTGTAAAGTAGGATTTATTGGTAAATAATCCTAAAAGGTAACTATTTTTTAACACTTGGAAATAACTAATCGAACAAATAAATTTTGTTTGGGATCCTATTACCGAATTATTTAGTGTTTGGAGCTTGGTTGCCGAACAACCCATATTTGTTCAGTAATCCAAAACCGAATACGTCAACTACGCAAAACCTGATTTATGTTCAAAAAAACTTATCAATACATGGCAAACCTCAATGACGGTGTTGTTGTCATGCTTCATTGCTCACTTATCGTTGTTTCTCACCTCCTTCATTGACTAGGTTAGTGTCAATATGTGAAGAACTAACACTATGAACAATGATGGATTGAATGAGAATGGATTGTGATTATGGTCAAACGATTTGTGGGGGGTGGGTGTTCAATATCAAGGTCTATGTGAGTGTGGTGAGGGTGGGTGTTTTAGTTTAGATAAGGATGGGTGTTCAATTTTTAGTTGTCCTAGAAAGTAATTTTACTTAAGGTCATAGTTGCCATTAAGAGAAAAATAAATAGGCAGGGATCCAAAGTGAAAAGGTAGAGGCATTTAGCAGCACTCTAAATCTAAGTGTACAAAGAACTAGACATAGAATATGACAAATATCTCGCAAGGGGTGAGCTTCACATGATGTAGGACCTACATATAAATCCTCTATTTGTGAAACACATTGTTCTATTATGTGTTTGGTCTATATGTTCCTAACATTGCTCAAAGTTATTTGCTAACATTGTAGTAATTTTCATATCATTCGTTACATAACAAGTATCTTTTGTCTTTAAAGAAAAAAAATGAAAAAATAGCAAGTTATGTTTGGTTTGATTTTTTGAAGTTATTTTTTGCAAAAATATAATAATTTAATTTGACAATAATAAACATCAAAAATATATTTTTTATTTCAACCGTTCAAAAGGATAAAACTATATAAAAATAATAAATATTTTTTTTTCTTTTAAGAAACTAATCTATCTATATATTAGAAAATGAGATTTTTAGTGAGAAGCATTCTAGGAGTTCCAAACTCTCATTCTAAAATTATTGAATTTTCAATTTACAAAATAGATTAAAAAATAAATTATTGATTAATATATTTAATTAATTATTAATTATTTTAGAAATAATAATTATTCATTAATTTATGGGTTTCAAATGGAAAGATAACAAAATATTCCATAATCTCCCCCATCATAATCTTTCTCACCAATTTTTAAAAAATTAAAATATTTATTCCTACTTTTTCTCTTCCTTTTCCAAACTATCTCTCTGATAAAAAATAAACCTAAATTACACAGTTCCAATATTTTTTTTAAATGTCATATGCAACTTGCTTATCCCTAAAGAGGTTATTTCATGCAATAGAGCAGGACAAAAATTTTATTATTTTTTCTGAAGTTGTTAAAGATTAGTCAATATTTAATTTTTTTCCTACTCATTACATTTTTATTTTTTAACAATACTATTTCTCTATTCTTTTACACCACATCACTTTCAAATTTTTTTTTTTTTGGCTTGAAGATCTATACTATATATATAAACAAATGTAGTGGGTGTGCTTAGGCCTCCAAATCTCTATTCCTAATTTCCTAAAATTTTTAGCACTTAAGTTTCAAACTCATTCTTCTCCCATCACTTTCATTTAAAATAAATTTTTTTTAATAATTTAATAATATATGCTCTTGGAATAATAGTTATCCGAATACAAACTTATCAACAAGAATAAAAAAAAAAAAAAAAAAAGAAAAGAGAAAGTTATCACAAAATTTAAAAATATTTGAATTGAAAATCTATATAAAAATAATCTATATCTATCAATAAAATTCAAAATAAAGGTAATTTAAATTTGAATTGAAATATATAATAAAGATAATCTATATTTATCTATCTAATTTCGTATTTCTCTCCTCCTATATAAACAGTTATATCCTTCATTTGGAATGTGGGCTGATTTTTTGATTTTTTGGCTATTTTAGCTTGGGACTAAAAAACCTAGTTTGGAATAGATTTTTTGGCTTTTTTGACTTTTGTGAGAGAAAAAATGAAATGCTTATGAGTTGAATGTGACATTTTGTCCTATTTGGCTAAAATAACATATTTTCTCATATGGCTAAAATAGTCCAAACAAGTATCCTAAACAATCCCATATTTCCATTGATTATAAACACATATAAAGCTATTATGTTGCTCTTTCTCTTTCCCCCTCTCTCTTTCTCTATATTTATAATTTTATGTTGTTATAGGTATGTGTGGGGGCTGAATATATTCTATTATGCACGAAGGCCGAATAGATTGAAGAGAGAAACCAAGTTGCGAATTACACGGCTCCATCCCGGAGGGATAAGCGCCGAATAACCACATCACCTTAATAATCACCAGACACTGGCGAATCTAATAGCTTAATAGAATATTACTCATTGGAAGAAAAGTGAGCCCAACCGTCAACATCAAGGACGACTATAAATAAAGAGAGTGTCAGCTAACACTAGATATGTGAGAACAAGTAAGTATAACTTAAGATATAAGCAACCAAGAGAGTTGATACTGACTTATCCGTCGGAGTGCTAATTCCGGCACCCCCCGACCGGAGTGTTCATTCTTTTTCAAGTGACTAACTGAGGATCACGAGCGCCCTCCAGAATCCGAAGAGTATTTCTAAACCACTCCTCTACAATTGACGCCGTCTGTGGGAATACTCCAGCATATCCATGGCGGACGTGACGGAAGATCCTCCGGTAGTCGCAGACAACCTTACACCACGAGATGATACCACTCCGAGCAATACGCTTGGACCATAGAATATTGCCGCACGAAGGGCCTTGAACTTCGACTCACCTTTAACTTCAACACATGAGACAATGTAAGCAATTATGGATCAAGCAAAGCAAAACGAACAAAGGTTGGAGAACATGATGGCTAAGAACGAGCGTATTCAACAGGATTTGGCCCTAGAGGTGGCAAAATCCCCACAAGCCACGCGCCAAGACCAAGGCCAACCTCTGAGAAAGGACAGTCGATGACCTCGAGTTCGGAGGCATAATAGTGGCAGTGATTCTGACTCATCATCCCCAGAACCTGCAAATAAGGGATGAGTCGAGGTCTCCAGCTCTTCTGAAGGAAGTCTGCATGCACGAAATAAGCGTAGAAGAAATGATTCAAACGAAGAGGACCAACATGATCCCTTTGTGCGACGGATTGCACGGCAGTACTACCCAAAAAGTTCAAAGCCCTATCGTTTACCCTATACGACAGGAAATCGGATCCCACTGATCACATCTGTCATTATAAGCAAGCCATGACGCTGCATGCAGATGACGAGGCCCTTATGTACCGAATATTTCCGAGCAGTTTGGGACCGCTGGGCGTCAGATGGTATTACAAATTGGAACCAGCATCGATTAAGAGATTCCATCAACTTCAAAAATCCTTCCAGGCAAGGTTCATCACCAATTAGGTCCAGCCAAAGCAAGCCGATTCTCTCTGGGCAATGCAAATCCAGCCGGGGAAACCTTACATGCATATTCGGTACGATATTAGGAATGCTTTAATCTCGTCGATGATGCCTGCAATGACTCCATGGCCATCACCACCTTTAAAATGGGGTTGCATCTTGATAGTGCCCTCCGCAGTTCCTTGACCAAAAGGCCCCCCAAAACAGTCTGGTCGTTAATGAAGAAACTCGAGGAATACTGCAAAATGGAAGATGATGCTTTGTGGGTCAAAGCCGGGCACAAGGCCAACAAGACGGCCCCATTTGAAATCGTTCAGCCGATAAATTTTGTGCCATCACGGAGCCCTAAACCACGAAATCGAACTAAACGAGACCAAAGACGAGATTCACGTCGATCAAATGACCAATGTCCTCATTGGGCTAATGAGCAACTTCAAGTGGATAGCAGGCGCATAAGGCGCGCGAACAAGAAATATGCGGAGTTGTCGGAGCTGATCAGCACGGCTATGTCTAAAGTTCAACATCTTCCGTTCTTTAAATGGCCACCCAAGATGGTAAGACCTCCCGACACGAGGAGAAGGGATAAGCGGTGCGAATATCACAAAGACCACGGTCATGATACCAACAGCTGCTATGCTCTAAAAGATCACCTTGAGGAGTTGGTACAAGACAGTCAGCTTAAGCAACACATTCGAAAGAACAACTCAACCAAAACAGTTGCTTTACAACAGGATTCACCTCCCCTCAATGTATTCCATATGATATACAGCTTGCCGACACCATCCGCCGTACACACAATCCAGTCACATCCAAATCCCTATAAGCAGATCACTCCAGCGAAATGACCTTATGAAGCTGCGAGTATCACCTTCGATGATTCAGATCAGGCCGGTGTAACGCTCCACCAAATTGATCCTTTGGTCATCGAACTACGCATAAACCGATTTACCATTGAACGTGTTCATATTGACCAAGGGAGCACTTCGGAAGTTATGTACTATAAGACCTTCGTTAAACTCGGCTTCACTGAGTCGGACCTGTCTCCAACCCATTATCCGTTATTCAGTTTCAACACTAATCCGGAATATCCGTTGGGCAAAATCATGTTTCTAGTCCGAGTGGGCTCCCGATCAGTGGATGTGGAATTTTTGGTTGTCAAGCTTCCTTCACCGTATAATCTCATCATGGGGCGAACTTGGCTACATACCATGCAGGCTGTGCCAAGCACTTATCATCAACTACTTCGTTTCCTAACTGAACGCGGCATTGAACAAATTCGTGGTTCCCAGAAATCGACACAAGCATGTTATCTTCTTGCCGCAAAAACACCAAGAGAGCTGGAAGTGAATTCTATTGAGGTGCCGGATTGAGAGAGCCTCGACGATGTTGGGCGGCCCCCCAAGTGAAAAGGCAACCGAGGTCCTGGATCGAGTTGAGATTGATAGGAATCCTGACAAGTTCTTCATGGTCGGCGCTACCTTGAGTAAAGTCAACAGGCAGCAGCTAATCTCTTTCTTACTCGGCAACCTTGATGTATTCGCGTTGTCGCCGTGTGAAATGCCAGGGGTGAATCCATCTGTTTCTCAGCACCATTTAAACGTTGACCCCAAATGTAAACCGATTATTCAGAAAAGCCGGCGGTCAGCCGCAGAACACACTGTTACCGTTGTTGAAGAATTTGACCTGTTGCTTGATGCCGGGGCAATCCGGGAAGTGACCTATCCCACATGGCTGTCGAATACTGTGGTTGTAAAGAAGAAAAATGGGACTTGGCGTGTTTGTGTGGATTTTACAGACTTAAACAAAGCGTGTCCCAAGGATTGCTTTCTCCTCCCTAGAATAGACCAACTCGTAGATGCCACCGCACATCATCAACGTATGAGCTTCTTTGATGCCTACAAAGGCTACCATCAAATTGCCATGCATCTAGAAGACTAAGAGAAAACTGCATTCCTCACCCCAAGAGGAACCTATTGCTATAAGGTTATGCCTTTTCGAGCTGAAGAATGCGGGGGCAACTTATCAAAGACTAGTCACCGCCATGTTCAAGGAGCAACTCGGCCGTACTATGGAAGTGTATATTGATGATATGGTGGTCAAGTCTAAAGAAGAGCAAACCCACCTGCCCGATCTAGAAGAGACATTCAGCATTCTACGCAAGTACAAAATGAAGCTGAACGTCTCTAAATGTGCATTCGGGATCGGATTCGATAAATTCCTTAGCTTCATTGTTAACCACCACGGAATCGAAGCCAACTCGAGGAAAATCACAGCAATCCTTGAACTCGGCTCCCCTTGGTCGGTCAAAGAGGTTCAAAAGTTGATGGGGATGGCCTCCGCACTCAACAGGTTCATCAGTCGTTCCACAGATCGCTGCCAACAATTCTTTCATACCCTTCGGCAGGGTAAAGCTTTTGAATGGACCTCTGAGTGCGAAGCCACTTTGAACAGTTTGAAGACTTACCTCTGATCAGTTCCACTTTTGACAACACCTTCGGTAGGTGATCCGCTTAGCTTATATCTGGCAGTTTCTGACCGGGCTGTCAGCGCTATACTAATAAAGAAAGAACTCGGGGAGTAGCGGCCAGTCTATTATGTGAGCAAAGCAATGGTTGACGTCGAAACACGTTACCTTTCATTGGAGAAACTCATCTTGACTCTCGTCATGGTAGCAAGAAAATTGATGCATTATTTTCAAGGGCATTCCATTGGGGTACTCACGAACTACCCCTTGATCAAGAAGAGTAGTGCGAAGCATCGTATGCGTGTTTCAAAATGGGTTCTGGAGCTCGGCTAGTACGATATTCAATTTCTGCCCAGAATCTCGATCAAGGGGCAAGTGCTCACCAACTTTGTGGCCGAATTCACTGGATGTTTCGCCGACTATAAGTCTGATCAAATTCAACCTAAGCCGAATTGGAGAATTTATGTGGGGGACATTTGGCAATTGTACTGTGACGGATTATCCAACCAACGTGGCAGTGGGACGGGTGTAGTGATCATGGCTCCCGACGGGGCAATAATCGAGCAAGCAGTCAAACTCGGCTTTGAAGAATCAAACAATGAGGCTGAATATGAAGTGCTGAATTGGCTTACGGAATGCACATCTCTTGGGTGCTCGGCGTCTGCTTATCTTTTGTGACTCAAAGTTGGTCATCAATTAGTTGAAGGGGGAATATGCAGCCAAAAACGACCGTATGGCAGTTTACATGAAAAACGGCGAGTTCCTTGCTGGGAAAATTCGACCACCATGAATTGAACCAAATAACCTAAGATCAAAACACACATGCAAACGCCCTGGCTTGCCTAGCCTCTGCCATCAACTCAGAGATTAAACGGACAATTGAAGTGGGGTTCATCCCTAAACCGAGCATCGGCCCTTCGAAGTCAGTCCATATCAATGTTATAGAGTTAGGGCCGAGTTAAATGGACCCTATCGCTACATTCCTATCTTCCGAACAGCTCTCGACGGATAAGAAAGAAGCACACAAGCTGCGAAACAAAGCCTTGTGATATTATTTGGATCTGCAAAGAAGCTCTACAAGAAATCCCTTTCTGGTCCGTACTTAGAATGCGTTCATCCGAATAAAGTCGAGGAACTCTTGACTGAAATTCATGAAGGTAGTTGTGGAGCCCATTCTGGCAGACGCTTTTGGCTCATCGAGCTGTGACACAAGGATATTACTGGCCGACAATGAGAGCAGATGCCGAGTGTCACGTCAATAAATGTAAACAGTGCCAGAAGTTTTCCCCTTTAACCCATTTGCCTGCTGAAGAGTTAAGCTCTATAACCAGTCCTTGCCCGTTCGCCCAATGGGGACTTGACATCATCGGACCATTACCTTGCGCCCCGGGTAGCAAGCGATTTTTGATTGTCGCGACGGATTACTTCACAAAATGGGTCCAAGCGGAGGCACTAACACACATTCGAGATACAGATGTGAAGCATTTTGTATGGAGAAATATCATAACACGATTCGGGATTCCAAGAGCACTTATTTTCGACAACGGCACCTAGTTTGATTGCGGCGTCTACCGAGAATTGTGCAGTAAGTATGGTATTCGGCCCTACTTCTCCACCCCAGTCTATCCACAGAGCAATGGTCAAGCTGAAGCCTCCAACAAAACCATTTTGAACGGCATCAAAAAGAGGTTGGAGAAAGCGAAAGGTAGATGGGTAGAAGAACTGTTGAATGTGTTGTGGGCTCATCACACTACTCCAAGGCGATCCACTAGGGAAACGCCGTTCGCTTTATGCTTCGGAACCCAAGCAATCATCCCCTTGGAGATCGGCCTCCCAACCCTGAAATCAAAAGTTTTTCATATGGGTCGAAATGACATGATGCTGGCTCTGGATTTGACTCTGATTGAAGAACGAAAAGATCGTGCCCTAACATCCGTGACACGGTACCAGTAGCAGCTTGCTAAGTCATTTAATCCGTGAGTTCAGCTACGCTGTTATGCACCAGGAGAATTGGTCCTGAAGAAAGTACTTTCAGTCACTAGGAATCCGGCTGACGAAAAATTGGGCCCCAATTGGGACGGCCCCTATCAGATTGAGTCAATCGCCGGCACAGGGGTCTATTGGCTGAAAGACATGTTTGGGAGAAGTCTGCCACGTCCTTGGAACTTCACGCACTTGCGTAAATTCTATCATTAACCCGACTTGTGGGGCATGATACTTGTTTTGAATGTTCATTGTGTACAAATTTTACTTTTACAATGCAAAGTTTCTTATTCCTTTACCAAGAAATTGAATTCGCCAAGCTAAAAGCCTCCGAATTCGGAGCCTTATCCGTGCATGACACATTTGGGCCGAATAAGTCTTCGGATTCGGAGCGCTCTTCGTGGATATCACGATTGGCCAAGTGAAAAGCCTCCGGATTTGGAGCCCCATCTATGCATGACACGTTTGGGCCGAATAAGCCTCCGGATTCGGAGTGCCTTTCGTGGATATCACGATTGGCCAAGTGAAAAGCCTCCGAATTTGGAGCCCTATCCGTGTATGACACGTTTGGGCCGAATAAGCCTCTGGATTTGGAGTGCCCTTCGTGGATATCATGATTGGCCAAGTGAAAAGCCTCCAAATTCAGAGCCCTATCCGTGCATGACACGTTTGGGCCGAACAAGTCTCCGGATTTAGAGCGCTCTTCGTAGATGTCACGATTATCCAAGTTAAAAGCCTCCGAATTCAGAGCCCCATCCGTGTATGACGTGTTTGGGCCAAACAAGACTCTAGATTCGGAGCGCCCTTCGTAAATGCCACGATTGGCCAAGTAAAAACCTCCGAATTCGGAGCCCCATCCTTGCATGACACGTTTGGGCCAAATTGCCTCCGGATTCGGAGCGCCCTTCATGGATATCACGATTGGCCAAGTTAAAAGCCTCCGAATCTAGAGCCCCATTCGTGCAGGACCGAGTAAGCGTCTGACTTCGGCACGCTTTTCATGAATATTCTGATTAACAAGCACCAACTCAGTTGAAGGATGGAAGATGATTCTTAACATGTTTAAACATAAACTAAAACAACATGAAACATAAGCTGAAACAACATGCAAACATGTAAAGATAATATGTTTTATTGAGTTAATCGATAATACATAATTCGCTCCCAATTTACGTCAGAACGGTACAATGTGTTTAATTTTATTCGACATCCCCCTCGTCATCACTCTTCTTGACTTCGAAGGCCACAAAAGAAAAATAATAACTCTGGTATAATGGCAACGCCGAATCAATGCCTGCTACCCGGAGAGACTCTGCGGCCTGCAGAGCCTTTATCCACCCGTGTTTAAATCCACGGTTCTCACATCGGCAGACCTCCTTGGTGAGCTTTTCCTTTGTCTTCTCGATCCCAACTTTTTGGCCCGTATGGAAGTCTTGTTCATAAGCTCAGGTCTTTGCAGCTTCTATTGCAAACATGTTTGCCATGTCGCGATCAGCAATCGCGTGACTTATAAGACGCTGGGTCACCCTTTCGTCTACAATCGGGTTAGATAGGCTGGCCGACTGAGTTTTAGTGGTTTTGGCTTTTCTTAACTCCCGCTCAGCTTTCTCCACGTGGGCCTCTAAACCACGAATGCGTTCATCTTTCTGTTCAATCTCCCGCCACGTGGCACGAAGGAGCATGTCGATCTCGTTACCGCTCCGTGAACACCGTCTCGAAACACTTCGAAATCTTGTCGACCAATCATTGACTGTTGGACCTTCGGCGGAAAAATCTGTCGTGCAAATTCGACTACCACACTTGGATCTCGGATGATCAAATCTGCTTTCGTCATCAGTTTGTTCCTAATAAAGACTGAAAAACTTAACGGGCACGGAGGCCCACTAGCCTCGCTTCGCGAATGAGGAGAGTTCCCCCGCTGTCGCTTTTTCCTTCTAGGCGACCTGCTTCGACGACGTGGAGAGTGACGCTGTCACGACCCAAACCCGGCCCTATGGGTTTAGCATCAGAATCGCCAAGAATCCGAGATTATCAAGGCTCCAACAAGAATACTGATTAAACAGAGTATGTACTGGCGAAGCCAATACAAGAAATAACTAGTGTCCATTGAGTCAGGAAAGTCAGATGTCAAAAACATTTTTCATGCATTCATATAGTTCAGAACAGTACAGTCTATATACAGTCTATACAATCATATACAAACATTCAGTACGGGGACCTAATCCCTCGATAACAAGACAAGAAAACAAGAGATGCCTATACAAAGAGTACAAAACAGTAAGGAGACCAATAGGGGACACAAAAACACCCCAAGCCATAGCATGGCAACTCGGAACCTCGCAGTGAGGCACATAGGCTGGCTTGACAAAACTGGGGACCAACCCACGCTCCTAGCTCCGGTCTGGCTACTGAGAACCTACATATATATATAAATAGTGAGCTAAAGCTCAGTGAATAACATAATGCGTAAAGAGGTTATGAATGAATGTCCTTACAGTAATGAAATCAGTTCATTAAACAGTATTTCAGTCATTCAGTATTTCAATCAATCAGTCATATGTGGTACACCCATTAGCCTATAAACAGTAGGTCCAAAAGGACCGAGTCTTAACAGACCCAACAGTAATGATGGCCATCAATCAGTAAACAGTATGGTTCCACAAGGGGACCGACAGAGATCTCTGTAACAGTAAATAGTAAGTGCTAAGGATGCCACAGTACAGTTCAGAATTTAGGACATACATTCATTCAGTAAACAATATCAGTTCAATAAACAGTTCAGTTCAGTATTCAAAAGATAATCATTTTGAAAATATCTTTACATAATTGTTACTCACAGAGATTGGGCTAATAGCAGCTAGAGCGCGTCCCCGAGAGCCAACCCTAAACGGTAACAAATAGAACACACACTAAGTTTTACAGTCGGGAAGGATGATAATTAAATCCCTAAATTTTCTCGGTGTGGTTCTATGTCTAAATCCTCATTAAGATGTCTCAAACTACGCCTAAGAATTCCTAGGATGGGATGGGGATGCAAAAATATAGTTGGAAGGCATTTTTCAAAAGTTGCTGAAAACAGGGGTCTCGCTTAAGCGAGCCTTCCTTCGCTCGAGCGAGGTTGCAAAATCAAAGGCTTCGCTCGAGCGGTCTGATGAAACAGTAAAAGTACTAGATGCTCGATTTTTACGCTCGAGCCACCAATCCTTCGCTCGAGCGTGGCTCAGAGGAAACGTTGGTCGCTCGAGCGAGGAATCCTTCGCTCGAGCGAAGAAGCCAAATCTGGAATTTCCAGATTTGCCTTCCAAGCTCAAACCAAGCATTCTCAACTCAATTCTCGACCTCTTGGGCCCAAATTCTGGAAAATACATCCCAAAACAATGTATAACAAGTTTCAAAAGCCAATTTATGAATTCAAGCCCCAAAGGTGAGTCAATTAAATCCAACATTCAAACCCATTTTCAAGAACAATTACCAAACATGCAATGCATGAGTTTTTAACCAAATTCAAGGTTCAAATCTTGCTCTAATGAGCTCAATAGTAGGAAAACAAAATGAAAACATGGACTTTGATAGAAACATGAACATGCATGTACAATCCATCATGAATTCAACTTCAAAATGCACCAAAATGGTCATGCATGCATGAATTCAAGCATAATTCAATCTCTATGCACTAAATCATGGCTTAATTCTACAATGGAGCCTAAAACATGCAAGATGAAGCTCAAGGACAACAATAAGAAGATAAATTCTTACCTAGAGTTACAATTTCAAGGTGTGGAAGCGAAATTTGCAACCTATGTTCCAAATCCTTCAATTTTGCTAGCCAAAACCTCAATATCAAGGCAAGTCCCTCACTCTCCCTCTAATTCTCTCCTTTGGTCGGTTGGAACAAGAATATGACCGAGGGGAAAATGTTTTGTTTCAACATGTATAAGGCTCTAAGTGTTGAAAGTAGACAAAGCCCACTCAATGGCATTTCCGTAATTACGGCAAACTCTTTAATTGGCTTAAATTAATCTAGTTTAATCATTCCTAATAAATTTTTAGATAAATATACCATTAAATTACAAATATTCTACTGATCCCAAAACTCTAAACGGTTCCTAATTCGGCCGCCGATAAGACCTTCAATTTGCAGTTTAAACATATGAATGCAAACAGATAATCAATCAATCAAGCAGATAGAAATGCAATATAATAGATAAACTTATTAAATTTCAGTTTCGATTTCAATCAGTCCATTCAGTACTTCAGTTAATTCAATTATTAGTCATTATCAGTTCAATTTAGCAGTAACCAGTAGCTAATTCAGTAGTTTATCGATAATCAGTACGAGGGTTGTTACAGACGCCTCTCCCACTCCCCAGATGCCCTAGTTCCCATTCGTGAAGGTTTCCCATCTCGATTCATCGCAAAGTCCAGCTCAGCCAATGTCCTACCCTCTCATTTGCTGTTGAAGAATAGTCTACCTGACATTCACACTTAGCTAACCTTCTTCGACAGACTGGTTTGAGTTGAGTCTTAGCACACTAATGAGACCTACGTGCATAAAGTGACTCCCTTTTTATTAACCATAGATGCACCGCTCCCAAAGCGACGCTTCAACGCTGCCCCAGCCAAATCATAAATGACTGATAATCGGCGACAACGTTCACTAATCCACTGGGACTAGGGCAGATTAATTAATCTATTCGGCTTTACGTAAGTCATTGTGCCGAACAGACAGGCTACCCCAGCCAATTCATGAACGACCGATAATCGTCATCCACCACATCTGCTGGAGCAAGGGCAGATTCATCAATCTATTGGGCTTAAATATCTGAGCTCCTAGCCGAATATCCATGGTGCCCCAGCAGAGTTTTGACCTGCCGTTTTTTAGAGGTCTTATTCATTAATTAGGCAGTCTTGTTCAAACCTGCTAGGCCAAGGGCAGATTCATCAATCTATTCGGCTTAAACATCAGAGCTAGCCGAATATCTATGGTTCTCCAGCAGAGTTTTAAACTGCTGCTTTTAGGCGGTCTTGTTCGAACTTGTTGGGACAAGGGCAGATTCATCAATCTATTCGGCTTAAATATCCGAGCTCCTATCCGAATATCCACAGTGCCCCAGCAGAGTTTTAACCTGCCATTTTTAGGAGGCTTTATTCATTAATTAGGCGGTCTCATTCAAACCTGCTGGACCTAGGGCAGGTTTATCAATATATTCGGTTTAAATATTAGAGCTAGCCAAATATCCATGGTATCCCAACAGAGTTTTGACCTGCCGTTTTTAGGTCTTATTCATTAATTCGGCAGTCTTGTTCATTGACTTGCTGAGGCAAGGGCAAACTCATCTTATCCATTCGGTCTTATTCATTAATATGCATTGTGCCCTAGCACACTACTGAACTGCCGTTTTTTGTTAGTCCTCATCAACCTGCTGGGGCAAGTGCATATTCACTAATATATATTCGGCTAAGTTGCAATGCTATAGAGTTATTCGTGAGCTGGATTGACTCTGCAGTTCATTTCGTTCATTTCTTGATTTTATATCTTACTTAGCCGTTCACAAGCACATTCATCAAGCAGAAAGGCAAAAGTAATTTATATTCGGCTAAGTTGCAGTGCTATAGAGTTATTTGTGAGCTGGATTGACTCTGCAGTTCGTTTTATTCATTTCATGATTTTATATCTTACTTAGCCGTTCACAAGCACATTCATCAGGCAGGAAGGCAAAAGTAATTTTCATTCATAAACTGAGCACAAACAAAAGTCATCTTACAAATGAAAACTACCCTACATTAGCTTCTCAAAAAACCTAATAACTCTAACAAAAATACCAAAAACAGAATGAAAAAATAGTTGACTATAGGTCAGTCTTTAGGGTCAGACATCAGCGGCTCAATGTCTACCTGCTCGTACGGAATCGGCTAATCCGATACCACATTAGCGGCAGCCAAGGCTTTGAGCAAGCCGTGTTTGAACCCCCTATTTTCAAACTTCGGCACTTTCTCTACATAGTCCGCCAAGGTAGCATCTTTGCCTTTCTAGAATGACTCAGAAATCTTAGACTCGCTTGTAATCGCCTCTTTGACTCTTCCAAGTCACCTCCTTGGCAATTGTTTCATTAGCAAACTTGAGTGCTTCTCTCGCATTCGCTTCTCAATCGGCCGACAGTCCTGCCTTTATTTTCTTCGGTATCGGCCCTAGCTCTCTCTGCCGCCACTTTCGTGGCCTTAGACTCGACTCGGAGAGAGGCCTTTGCTGTCTTAACCCTCTCGTTTTCCAACTTGGCTGTAAGAAAGCTGATCTGTTCGATAGCGTCGTGCTGGTAACGGCCAATTTCAGCTATCCTCCTCGCCGCCTGCAAAACAAGGGATTAGTAAGCTAATATAAAAACTTTCCTTTGGGTTAACCTTGCAAAATTATAAAGGGACACGTACCAATATCGCCGACTGAGCGGCTAAAGTGATGGCCAGTAGATCGGTCTTAGCCCTAAAAGCTACTTTGTCAACCGGCAGAGAAATGGAAGACGCCAAGCTCAAGGCCACGGCTGGGTCTCTTATAGCCGATACATCAGACACAACTGGCATGTTCCTGATCCTTGGTTGTACTGTAAATGGCACGACCAAGTCAGATTCATCAATGCGTGGCTATTTATCAATCGGTTTTTCCGAATAACTGACCTCGTGCTCGGCCGGGCATTTTTCCATTTTTGCTCCGACACTTGATCCTCCTGTTGATCGACAACAGGTTCCGTTTCAGCCACTTCGGTCTCAACCTCCTCAACAAGAGCAGATGGAGAAGTTTCTTCCCTAGCGTTGGATGAAGGGGGTTGAGGTTGGCTTCGCTCGGCTTCGGCTCTCCTACGCACAGCCATCCTCTTGGCCTTTTTTCGTCTGGCCAATTAAGTTAGCGACTCACCAGCCATGTTGTCCGAATACGAGCCGGGTAGGTCGCCTAAGTTGGTAAAAATATCCTCGAAGGGCACGTTCGCTCGATCGGAAGTGGATGGAGGATTGAGGCCGACTTCCTCAAAAGCAAAATTTAGTGCCGCGTCAACCTTCTCTAGTACGTCGGATCCGTTCAAAGATGGCTGATTTGGCTCATCTTCGACTCCTTTGACAACTTGTTCAGCCGCTGGCTCTGAATCTGATTCCTCAAAACCGATCTGCCTAAGATTCTTGAAACTCGGAAAAACAAGCGCCGTAAGGTGCTGTTCGTCCCTAGGAATCGGGATACGTTCTGTTGCTGAAAAAGTGGTATAGGTCGGCTCGTATTGCAGAAGAATATGGGCCGCCCTCTCTTGTTTCTGGAGATTCGGACGGCCAACGAACTGGAGTACTGTTCTGATATGTGCAAGTATGGCATCGTCGACCGAAACTAGAACTTTTTTCAAGTTGTTTCCTACACAATTAAAACGGTAAATACATGGAATTTGAATAGAAAATATTTACTAAAAATTCATGGGGGGTTAAACGGCCACCTGGTTCGCCCCTTCGCCTAGGCACTGGATCTTGGCGATCTTTGCTCTGTCAATTCGGTTCATTTAACCACAACCATAACATCGTCAACTCGCTTGCCAAAGCTGGCAAGCATAGTAACCAAGTGATGGTCGGTGTCCTTGGTCCTGAGAAAGTAGTGCCCCTGCCGTCTATAGGATTTGGCCAAGGCATAACAATGCCGAATGGCAGGGACTCCAAGGTTAAGCCTAAGGCGTCGGTTTAGTTCTATAACACCCATTATTATTCTGAAAAATTTTACGTTTGGCTGAGAAGAGATTAAACCCCAATAATGAAGGACAACCTTTAAAAGTAAATGAAGGAGGGGAAATGGACTCCGCCCTCCGTGATTGACAGAAGAGGAAAGACTATTGTACTCTCATCAGTCCTCTCCGTGTCAATCACGTTCTCCGCCAAAAGTGACAGATGAACGTCGTCAGGGATAGAAAAGTGGCGACGGAAACCAAAGACTCGCTCCGCAGAAAGAAGGGCTCTCAGATGTTTAGCCATTACAACATGAAAAACAGACACTTTACACAGCAAGCAAACAAAGAAAAAGGAGTCGAGGTGGAAGAAAGAGAAACTTACAAACAATGAGGAAGACAATGAAGAGCAGAAAAAAATTGCAGAAGGTGAGAAGCGAGGAAGTTGAACTAATAGGCAACGAGAAATCTTGAGCATTCAAAAAAGAACATACAAACAAAAAGACAACGCGGTTTCAAATCATATTAAATGAATGAAATGTATGAAGGGATGGGAAACTATAATGATGCTCAAAAGTAGTAGGCGCCCTGACGCTTGCATTGGAGTAAGGGATACTGCCGTATTTTCTGACTCTCTAGGTCCAAGGACCAAACATGCCGACTAACTAACGTTAATAGGATGTTTGGGGGGCAATTGTGGGGGCCGAATATATTCTATTACGCACGGAGACCGAATAGATTGAAGAGAGAAACTAAGTTGTGAATTACACGGCTCCATCCCGGAGGGATAAAGGCCGAATAACCAGATCAAATTAATAACCGTCAACTATAGACTGACGAATCTGAGCAGATTAGCGAATGAGGGATTACTCATTGGAAGAAAAGTGGGCCCAACCGTCAACATTAAGGACGACTATAAATAAGGAGAGTGTCAGCTAACACTAGATATGTGAGAACAAGTAAGTATAACTCAAAATATAAGAAACCAAGAGAGTGGATACTGACTTATCCGTCGGAGTGCTAATTCCGGCACCCCCGACCGGAGTGTTCATTCTTTTTCAAGTGACTAGTTGAGGATCACGAGCGCCCTCCAGAACCCGAAGAGTATTTCCGAACCACTCCTCCACAGTATGGCTGAAATATTTCGCACATGTACATTCTTCCTCTTTCTTTATCTCTATATATAATTTTATATTGTTATAGGTATGGCTGAAATGCAACACACATTTGCATTTTTTTTAATCTAAATTTTAATTTTTTTTGTAGGTGACATCATAAATATAATACCAAACTTGATGGCTAGAGAGCTTTTGAAGTTCTTTTCATTGCATCAATGTTGAATATTGTGTACCAAAATTGCAAAAATGTGTAAGAAAATTATTTATGTGTGTCATTCTCATAATGACTTTCCCACCAAACTAAAAAACTCCTTCATATTTGAGAATTTTAGAATAATTTAACTTGGCCATTGAGTATGTACTATATTCTTTTGCTTAAAATTATATCATTCAATGATATTTTGGTGATAAGTTAACATAGTTTATATGTTTTTATGTAATATTTAATTTTGTTGTTTTACATTTGATATCAAATTTATTTTTTTTAATAAGAAACTTGAATAATTGAGTATTTTATTTTATTTTGTTTGTGGATTAGCAGTAGAATATTATTTTTATCATAACAAAACATAGTTCTCAATTATATGACACTTATTGATGTTTCACTACAATTGTTTTTGATTTATTTTTTTGTTTAATTGAATTACATTTTATATTTTTGGTTATCAAAATCTCATCAAAAATAAATAATAAAAGACAATCAGTGTGGATGATATTAAACTTATAACCATAACATATCATATGTTTTGCAATTCTAGTTTTAAATTATTCATTTTAAATCATATACACCCATACATCACACGGGTTACCATTAGTTTTTATTTATTTTAAAACAAATTTATAAAAATCAAACTAAATATCACCCTAATTTTACTATTTTAAGAGTAAAAATTAGATTGGAATATTACATGGAGTTTTTTTTTTAATATTCTAAAAAATATATATAATAATTTAAAAATTGACCAATTTTTCAAACTATTTGGGAAACTAACTTACTTTTTGAAATCGCATTTTGAAAATGCAATTTTGAAATTGAAATTACATTTTTAACATGTAATTTCACCTTAAAATCACATGTTGAAAATACAATTTATATTTTACTTTGAAATTGCAGGTTGAAAATGTAATTTTAAAAAATGAAGTCCATGTCATCATAAATTATATTTTCAATTTAAAATTATATTTTTAAAATGTGATTTTAAAAAATTGCTTAGTTTTCCAAATAATTTAAAAAATTGGTCAATTTCTAAATTATTATTTTTTTTAGAATATTTAAAAAAAAAAACTCATATTACATGGGATTGTCCCAATATCAGCAAATAAAGGGTATGTTTGGTTTGTGTTTGAGAGATGTGTTTTAGAGATAAAAAGTACGAAAACATGTTTGGTTTGGTTTTTTTCAAAAGATGTTTTGGAAAATTATTTTGAGATAGAGTTTTGGAAAAAGTGATTGATTTGATATGTGTGAGAGAGAGATTTGTTTGGAAAACTTGTTTGGTTTACAAGTTTTGGGAAATTTTTTTGAAAAAATTTGTTTGGTTTGATTACTTTTGAAAACTTATTTGTAGAGAAAATTTCTCAAAATTTTTTTAGAAAATCAAACCAAACGAGCCCAAAGTTTTCAAATTATAAAATTCGAAGTCAAACCCAACCGCCGACGAGTCAAGGCAAACAAACCATACTCCTTTGTAGTCCAGTCAGTTTATACACCTCACCATATCTTATCATTCCCTATGCCCGAACTGCCCGCCCTACCCGGTCTGCTCTCCCTTTCTCTCTCTGATCTGAAATTCTAGGGTTTTGAGCTCGAATTAGATCGATACCGAATTGGAATTAGGGTTTTTGTGTTCCGATAGGGCAGACGAGGGTTTGGAGGCGATTTGGGGCTTTTCGCTTATCCCACGACTGTAGCTGGCGATTCTGCAACATCTACAGCTAATTCCTTCTTCAAGGTATTCACTTGGTTGGTCTTTCAATTGTTTCAGTATCATTTATTGATTTGCGCTGAATTGTTGTCTGTACTTCATTTTTTTTTTTAAAAGCTTCTTTTTTAGGGATTTTATAAAATTGACGTAATTAGACCGTGTTTGTTTGCCAGATTAG
Organism: Camellia lanceoleosa; assembly: GCA_025200525.1. NCBI lineage: Eukaryota > Viridiplantae > Streptophyta > Magnoliopsida > Ericales > Theaceae > Camellia > Camellia lanceoleosa. The sequence continues at coordinate 89,604,064 of CM045765.1, forward strand.
GTTGAATGGGATTACGAGTATGGTGAGATTGAATTGAGTGATGAGATTATTAGTGTGGTTGTATTAGTTTAGAGATATAAGTTAAAATGTATTTGTTTGTCTAGTGGGGTGGTATTAATTAGTTGGAAGGGAACCTATAAGAGAAAAGAAAAAGAATGATTATTTAAGTAATAAGAGAAAAGAAAAGAAAAGAAATGATTGTGATTCCTCTTATTTTTGTTTGGATAAGGAAGAAATAAAAGAAAAGAAATGATTATAATTTCTCTCATTCTTGTTTAGTTAAATTTCATTAAGAGAAAAGAAAAGAAAAGAAAAGAAAAGAAAAGAAATTATTTTATATTATATTACCAAAATAACCTTTTATATTTTCAATCATTTTATTTATTTTATTTTTATAAGGACAAAATTGGTATTATAAAAATAGTGATTTTTTTTCTTTCCCAATCTCTCCACTTTTAGAAGATTGAAAATGAGACTTATAAGAGAAATGAGTCTCTCTATTTCTCTCAGTTTCTTCCCATTTCTCTCCACTTAGGTTATCCAAACAAATAAAAGAAATGTATATCTCTCAATTTCTTTTCTTTTCTTTCCAAATCACTCAATCCAAACATAACGTAAATCTGCGAATTGTGTAAAAGTCCTTGTAAACATACAAGGTAACTCTGTTGGTTTTGCAAAATGGTCTTTTAGCCTCCAATATGGGAGGGATTGATAGTCCCATGGGATTAGCAATCCCATATCATTTGTCTACAAAGGAACATGATTTAAGTGGGTCCCACGGATTCCTATTCCAATCTCCTTTCCCAAACCCCCAATCAAACATGGCCTTAGTGAATCAGCTTAAGCTATTTAGTTCGGGTTTCGTTTATTTGAATGATACGAAATGGGAACAAATCCCAACTGGACAATCAATGTGTTTGGTACTGAGAGCATTTTGGTTAAGTATGAGAATGCCAAGGAACATGTCTAGTTTTTCATATTTTTTCTTCATTTTCTTTTGGGATTAAATTAGGTTTGGAATATAATTGTTTACTAATTTTCTGAATCAATCATATAATTGTTTCCTATGCGGATTGTTGGCAACGTGGCCAATGACGTGCAATGGAAAATAGAATGGATCGCATCTTTCTTATCCTCCTGAAATTGGAGAATTTTTTGACACAAGGTTAGAGAAATATATGTATATATAATATATTTGTTTTTTTTTCTTTTTTTTGTTTTTGTTATTGTTGTTGCAGGTCTAAAAAAGGGTAGAAGGGGGAGACCCACACATGGCAAAACATCACAAAAACAACAATAACAATATAGAGAAAGCCCAATAGAGATAATAAAACCCCAAATCGAAACTTCTAAGAACAACCCAAGAAACCCATTAACGAAATTAACATACCTACCGATTACGAGACAATGAAACAGAACAAAAATCAAAGCCAAAAAAAAAAAAAAAAATTTACCTAGAATATATACACATGTATATATTATATATATTATTTGGTATATTTATGTGTATATACACAGCACGTTTCACATTCCAAAATAATAATAGAAAAATAAAATAAATAAATAAATAAATGGAAGAAAGAGTGCAGACGGGTGTGTGCGGGTGCGGATAAAACCCGCAACCCATTCGCCACACACAACATAGAAATATTGGGAACCGCATCTGACCCTATTGCATGTTCGAATCTCGCCTCACTTGCCAGGTTCGAACCGGGTTACGTGGTTTTCGCGGGGTGGGTGAGCCTATGCCCAACCCTATCTGTGCAAGTGATTTTGAATGAAATTCTAAAATTATATGAAACTTAGCCAAAATTTTCTAGGCCCAACATGTTAGTATGTAAAGGACAATCTAAAATGTTTTACTTCCTAAACCTTGTGAACAAGAATCGTGTTCTTTATGAAGGAAAGATTAATATTTTCTTTTTTCTTTTTCTGGACAATCTTACCCTAAATATATATATTAGAGATTTGAATCAAATCTATTAGTGATTGACGTTGAAATTTTGTTCAATGATCATTGTTGGTCATTGTTCAATGATCAAATCTAGACCAGAAGGAATAAAGGCTATTCTTTGGACTAAATTCAAAGTTCAAGGTATCCGCTATTCGGTTGATGATTTCCTCCACCATTCGTAGTAGATTGGGGATATCTAGCATCTTCTTGGGCAATTTTTTTATGATTTGTTAGCTGAATTTATTAATGTTAGTTCGCTCTAATTTTTTTGTTTTTCCCTTTTCTAATTAGTGATTTGAATTGTTGTTTGTTGATTGTTGTTGATTTGTTTGTGAACTTGTAGTGAAAGAACTTGTGAAGTTTCATTTAGTTCATACTCTATTTTTTTTATTACTGATACCCTATTCAAGAAGATAGTAAAGTATTACTCTGGTAGTCAATAATATTTTACTATGAATAAGAGTAAAATGTTACTGTGAATCAGAGTAAATTTTACTGTGAATTAGAGTAACATTTTACTGTTAAATAGAGTAAAATATTGCTTTTATGTCAATTTCAATGTTAATTTTTAATTTTTATTTTTAAAGAATTTCATAGTCAATCTGAATCTTGTTTGATAGATCTTGATGAGAGTATTATAAAAATACTAATTTTATTAAAAACCGGCATTTAGATCGAAAGTTATATCATTTTAGAGTTTAAATATTAAATTACTCACTCCGGATATTTTGGTAATAATGATGTGTGCTGTACTTTTCAATGAAAACTTTTTATGCTTGTTCTTAATACATTAAAGTTTTATTTTGAGGAGATTCTGACCAAAATTTTCAAATAGACTTTGATTTATATACTTTAGGGACCTAGTGGACACAATCGGTAGTTCAGGAATTAAATAGATAATTTGAAGATAGTTTAGGGATAGAAAGAATAATAAACTCTTTTGTTAAATTAAAAATTCTGACAATAAAATATTTATAATTTATAAAATTATAGAAAGACTATGGTACACACTCCTCAAAAGGTGTGTAGGAGTGTACCATATGCACCTTGTAACTAGAGAAGAAAATGACATAGTTTTATACTTTTTGAGTCATAACTAAAAAAAATAAAAAAAATGAAGTCATAATCAAACTTAAAAGAGTCATAACTAAAATCTTAAAATAATGTCATAACTAAAGAATAAATTTGGTCATAATTAAAGAAAAAATAACATAATTAAAGGTGCATATGATGTGAGGTGTGTATAATAGAATTCCCTATATTTTGAACAAATAAGTGCCCTTGTAATTTAACAACCCCCAAAAAAAAAAAAAAAAAAAATTTATTACTCTAGTTTAAAGATTCTCTGGTAATAGTAGAAACTGTATCTGAAACAAGGGAAGGTCTAACTCACTACTTTGCTGTTTCATTCTCTCGCTGGGGACTAGAAGAGGTCGAGTTGACCCATTTTCAGCTATATCTTTCTGGGTTTTCCTCTCTCTCTCTCTCTCTCTCTGTATATATATATATATATATGCCTGCAACTATTCGTCTCTCTCAAATTTGAGGAAATACCCATTTTGCTTATATATTTGCCTTTTTTCACTTTCGATTTCTAAATTGGTGGTTCGGTCTGTTCTTATGCTCACTACATGTTTGATGAAATGCGCATTACTGTTGGAATGTGAAAAATCTGTGGTATACTTGTCTTCCTATTGAGAACCATTATAACTGTTTTGGTGGTAATCTCTCAGCATTTTTGCCGTTGATTGGTAGAAGTTCTACTTGCACAATTGCTAGAACCATGCGATTTGATTTTATTGGTTTTTGTCATTTTCCAATTTCTTAATATGGGATCAAGAGACTAGTGAGTTTGCAAAGTTGTTCCGCAATCTATATTTACAATTACTACACAATCCCTAGTTAATTCTAGCCAAAACTTCATCAGCTAACCCTAACACCTTACTTTTTTATTTTTTACATGTAATACATAATCTGTTCAAATCAAAATTTCTGGCACATGGCACACCCGTTACTTGAAGCATAGGAAGCCCTACTTTACATTCTTTTTGTTCGATTAGGGAATCAGTTCAATCATTCAATGATTGGTCCTTTGTCCAAATATAATATCTCTAACCTAGGATTCATGGATTGAAGTAAGATAGGTGAGACTTGAGAGTTGTGGGCCTCACTCAATAAAAAGAACAAAATCTCTCTGAAATAGCTTAGCAAGCCACAACTTCAATTGAGGCTGTGTGAGGAGGAAAACTCCCCAAATCCCTTTCATAATGAAACCTTTTGAAATGATAATTTGGTATGATAATTCATATTTGCGTTTGGGGTTCTATGGTTGATTGTGATTCTTCTTAATTCTTTATTACCAATTTGTTTTTCTTCTAGTTTTATTAATTTGCTTTATTACACAGAAATCTGTTCACTATCATGTTCATTTCAAGAGTTTTTGGGAGGACCCTCTTTGCTGCAGCCAAATCAGAAGCTTCTGCTGCAGCTGCCGCAGCTGCTTCTACAGCTAGAACAAGCTACAACCCTCTTGAGGAGTTCTTTGAGGTAGATAGAAGCGCAGATGATGACAAACCTGTTGTCTATGGTAGAAACTTTTCCTTTTAATTATTTTGTGCTGCTATATATCTATATACATATGTATGCAGTATACATACACAATCTCTAAATTGGATTCTTATTTTCACTAAACCTGGTGTTTGTTTGTTGTATTTATTGAACATATTCCAGCGATCTGGTGTAGATGAGAATATTTTGATAAAGGAAGGGCCATATTTCTTACAAGAACAAAAAACAATAAAATAATATATTGTAGGAGAATTTGAGTATCTGTCTGCTCTTATTCAATTTTATACTGGACTGGAAGTATGAAAAGTTCTGCCATGGTTTGAAATTCAGAAATAGTATAACTAAGAGTTAAAGGTTTTGAGTACCACTCATTGAGAAATTCAACAGAAAAATGAACTGGTAGGAAAAATGGGTGTGGAGTCTAGCTTTATTTCTCATCTCATTTTTGCAAATGATACCATGACTTTTTTCATGCTGAGGATCAGATATATATATATATAAGATGTGTGTTGATCTTCTTTGAAGTGAAGTTTGGTTTGTAGGTATATTTGAATAAGAGTGAGCTTAATCCTGTGAGAAATGTGCAAGATATTAGGGGTGTGTTTGGTTTGTGTTTGTAGAGTAGTTTTTGAGATAAAAAGTACGAAAACTTGTTTGGTTGGTCTTTTTTCAGAAATGATTTTGGAAAATTGTTTTGGGGAGAGAGTTTTAAAAAAAGTGATTGATTTGCTGTGTATGAGAGAGAGAGAGAGAGAGAGAGAGAGAGATAGTGATTTTGGAAAGTAGGTAACCAAACAAAATTTTGAGATTTTTGTTGAAAAAATTTGTTTGGTTTGATTACTCTTGAAAATTTGTTTGTAGAGAATTTTTTCCAAAAATTTTTCTGAAAAACAAACCAAACCTAGCCTATTACTCTTGCTTTGAATTTGTGATGGCTCTTCCTCCTACTTATATCTTCATAGTGGATTTTCTTGTAAGGCTACTGTGAGGCAATTTGATTGAACACTTCAAAATGGGATGAAAAAGGTAGTATGATTCTCTCTAAGGGAGGAAAACTCACCCTCATTAAAAGCACTTTATCTAGCCTTCCTATGTACTTTTTATCGATTTTCACTATCCCAGCTTTTGTAGCTGAGTGGTTGAAAAAGCTTCAAAAGAATTTCTTGTAGGGTGGTCTGGTGAGGAGTTCAAGTGCCACCTTGTGAATTGGGGCTGATTGCGAAGAAGGAAGGAGGTTTGAGTATTTGATAGTTTATAGTATAAAACACTATTACCCTCTCCCCTCCCCCTAATATGAAGTTCAACATCTTCCTACCAACTTTAGTTCACCTCTGGAAGGCCTCTTTGGGGTTAAAGTCCTTTATCCCATTTTTTGAGCCTCTAGAGGCCTCTTGCACTAAATTACTGGATTTGGTGGCCCTAAAAAGCTTGAGCCTACCTTCAATACGAAGAACCAATATTTCCTTATATGGAGCCATCGTCACTAGGGCAGAGGGAGGGAGGGGCACCGGGGCGGTCTTGGCCCTGCAAAGTTTTCAATCTTTTTGTTAGTAATGGTTTACTATTATAGTCCTCCAAAAGAAAATGGGAAATGGCCTCCCCAAATAGAAAGTTTGTCGAAGAATTTGCTAATCCTTGTTTTTAATGATAGTTCTGCCATTTGTTGTGTACATGTCTTCATCTTCTTTTTGTTTTGAAGGCTGAAATGTCAACTGATGGCGTATACAGAAATCGTTTGTGTTTGTGGTGAAAACAAAAAATGTTCAATAATGTTATAATGATCACATTTGTGTATCGTAAATTATTTATCATCTCATATGCTACCATTGCATTGGTAACAAACATAAGTAGTTGGGCCCTTTATACCACTACAACGATGACATATAAGATGGTAAACATTTTATGGTATACAAATGTTGTCATTGTAACATTAATAAAAAATATTTTATAATATTTGAGTTGACCCAACTACTAGTAGTCAAAAGGAAAAAAAAAAAAAATACTAATCAATTTAACAGTCAATATCTTTAAAGTAAGGTCACTATCAAACATAGCGGTAAATATACCAAGTACACAATGTGAAGTGGGTTTCACGTCAGGTGGTGGTACCCAAATATAAGTCTTGTGTCTTGAATGATACGTTTGTTGGTATATTTGTTAGTGTCCTATCATTACTGTTATTTATATTTAACTTCTCTCTTTTTTTTTTTTTTATCCTTTTTGTTTTTTCTTGTTAAATGAATAATATGAGTGGGTCTTAACTTTTATTTAGAATTACAATCAATAAAGATGCCGTTGTGTTTGATTAAGGCAAGTGTGGTTTAGGAAGCTTCCCTTGTAATAGCTTTCCAGAAGTGGGGTAAAAGCAATTGCTAGCTTCTTGGAGAAATTATATAATGTCAAAATAAGTGGGCTTGGGGAAGATGAATTAAAGTAGAAAGGCAAAGGGGAAAAGTTCACTGTTAAATCTTTCTACTCCATTTTAAGTAGTATGGGAGGCAAGGCCTTACATGGAATCATGTATGAACATTGGGAGTTTCCATCAAAGTAGCATTTTTTTTTGTTTGGACATGGGCCTTGGATGCTATCCCCACAATAGATAATCAGGCGAAAATGGGATTGTTTTTGCCTAATTGGTGTTATATGTACAATTGAGTTGAGGAGTAGGTGGATCATTTGTTAGTTCATTGTGATGTAGCTAGAGAACTTTGGAGCTTATTGGTTTCTATATTTGGTGGGTGGTGGGTTATATTAGCTACTATGCATCAGCTTTAGGATTGCTCGGCTCAGGGGTGCCGCACTTAAGAAGCTGAAGAAGGCTTGGAGGGAATCTCCTATGTGTTTAGTGTGGTGCCTTCAGAGAGAAAGAAACCAGTGCACTTTTGAGGATGTACAAATGGCTCTAGTGACTCAAGGTTAATTTATTACAATTTTTTTTCTTTTTTGGAGTAGTTTTGTGCGGATTCCTTTTTGTTGGTGGAGTTCATCGCAAAATTACATCTTGGGAGGGCATATAGTGATGGAGGCAGGTGGATCATTTGCTTCTTCATTGTAATATTGTTAAGGAGTTGTGGACTTATTGTTTCCAATTTGGAGGGTACAATGAATGATGCCATCCTCACAATGGATGTTGTTGGAGTGTTGGGGTATTGTTTGTTTGTGGAAGAACAGGAAGAAAGTTTGGATGGTGGCACCTCCATGGTGATTGTGGAGAGAAATGAATAGCTGCATTTTTAAAGAGATGGAGTTAGGAGTTCAAAAGCTTAAGCTGAGCTTTTGTATAGCTTCATTTTTGGTGCAAATATTTATTTGTTTATTTATTTTTGTGAACCCTCTTTTCTTCTTGTAGATTTCACAAGGGAGCTCAATTTTTGGATTACCTTTTTGATCTCTTATAATTTTTATGCGTTGCTCCTCTTTTGGCGCCTTTTCTTTAATATAATTCTTTACTTACAAATAAATACCATTACTTTTTTATGAGATGGATAAAAAAAACACTGATGTAAAGGAAGAGTCGGTGCTTGTTTTTTCAATTTGAGTCATTCCTCCATTTTAGATCTCCTGGAGTAGTTTAAAGCTTTTAATGATATTATGTGTCCAAATATACCACGGTAGTTAACACTTACTAATTTCCGTTTCTGATCTCTTTCTCAAATCTTAAATATTGCTGTCATTTACACATGGTTCAGGTGGCTCACCAATGATTTCATTTATTAGAGTACTGTCCTTTTAAATTCTTTTTAACATGTTGATTTTAATAATATTCTCTTTGAACTTTTTGTACTTGCGCTCTCTCTCTCTCTCCCTCTCTCTTTCAGGTCGAAGTTGGAAGGCTTCTGAGCTCCGTCTTAAATCTTGGGACGATCTTAACAAGCTGTGGTATGTTCTGTTGAAGGAAAAAAACATGTTGATGACTCAACGCCAGATGCTTAATGCACAGAACCTACGGTTTCCTAATCCAGAGCGTATCCCCAAGGTCTAAATCAGATTCTTTGGTTATCTTTTGGTACAATCATTATATGTTTTCACCAACACATGTTCTTTATGAGTTGAATGAGCTTACTGTTTTCCTTCCAACCCTATACAGCTGTGCACTGCTGGTCTTGGTTTCATTAATTTTATGATATTCTCGCACTAGAAATGCACAGGATTTTTGTTTTACAATTTTTTAACCAAATAGGATTTTTAGTGTTCTGAATAAATTATTCTTGTTTTTTTTTTCACTGCAGCTAAAATAGGTTCCTCCAAGTGGGCATGTTTGCATTGTGTCCTTGTGTTGCGTTTTCCTGAGGTTCGAGTCCATGTAGCATTATGGGGATGCTAAGTCTTAGTCATTGTCAAACTGTTTTGTCTTCACTATGGATTTCTAATCTAAATGGTAGTCAAGATTATATAAAATAAATAAAAATCTAAATGTAGTCAGTTGTCTACTTTGAATGCAAAATTGAATTGTTGTCTAGCTGCAAAAAGGTTATTTTTAATGCAGAAACTGAATTGACCCTATATAAGCTTCCCTGTGTTTTTTCTTCTCTTAGCTGCAAACTTACTCCTATCTTTGTAGTGATCCATATGCTTGCCACATCTAGTTCAAAATTAGAAATTCTACGATTTTGATTTATGTTGCTTGGTTGCAAGGAAAATGGAAAAAGAAGGAAGTATATGGTATTTAGCATGTTTTGATTCTTTTTGCTCTAGGCCATCTTTTCTTCTCTCTTAATCGGGCTTGTGGTTGGTGATGAAATGAAATTCAGGTCAGGAAGTCTATGTGTCGGATCAAGCATGTACTTACTGAAAGAGCTATCGAGGAACCAGATCTGAGGAGGTCTGCCGAGATGAAGAGGATGGTAAATGCTCTATGATGACATCCAATTTGCTTATCTTTCAGCATTTGCACTGATCAGGTTTTGTTGGTCGACTTTAATGGTGCCTTCTGTTAGTCTTCTTGTCGGTGCATAGGGTTTTGGCTAGAACTTGTATCCATGAACAACTAGCTTCTAGTGATTTTATAGATAGCTTCATACATATTTCAGGGCGATCAGTAATGTAAGCAATGTTTTGATTCATTACAACAAACCCTAGCAACATATAGCCCACAGTGGTGTTGGGAATAATTGGTAGACCTTCATATCTTGTGGGCTGTATGACTATTCTCTTTCCAAGTTTTGCTATCACTGCCAGAGTACTTCACATGCTCTCCCTCTCTCTGCATACAAATGGTATGTGGCATAATTACACTTGAAAATCAGGATAGTGCTCAGAATTTGAAAAGCGTTAATCAGATTTATTTATGCTGTGTTTGGTTGGGGGATTTGGGGAGGGATTTGGAAAGGGAAAGGGAAAGGGAAAGGGAAAAGGTGTGTGAAATTAGGTGAAATATAGGCATGTTTTATTCACATTTCACCTATCTTTTTCATTTCCTTTCCAAATCCCTTCTCAAATTCCCCAACTAAACACAACATTACAAAAAGGTAGAAGGGGAGTGATCAACTATGGCAATCCTCTTTAGGTGTGAGCAAAGAGCCCCTATCTACTAAAGAGTCACACTAGATAAGCCTAAACATGCCTAACAAAGCGGGGGTGCTGTACAGGGAAAATCCCTTAAGACTGGCTTTGATCCCATCCCAGCTCCGTAACAGTGCTAGCGAGAGTAGAAACTGAAAGCAGAGGTGGATGGGAACTATATTGCCCTAATGGAAACTTGATCGTAGAGCCATGTACCTACCGAACCTAGTAGGAGTGAGCTTCCAACCATTAGGCTAACACCTTAAGAGGTATGGATTAGACTCATCTTGGATGCGGTCTACACTAAACTCTAGTTACTTTTTTAAATAGATGATATACAAAATACATGTAAATTTTAAGCATATATATAGGTTATTTGTTTTAATGTTACAAAATGAATGTCAGGTTTTTACACGCATAATTAATTGGAAGTCAGGAGACACCATAAATGTAAACTATTGGCATAAACTGGTCAATCCTATGTTATATTCCATCTTCCATTATTTTTTATCTCAAATTTATTTAGCCATCACATAACGGGCATGTCCATATCCATATATATTAAATTTACCATATATATATATAGATTGGTTGATTAAAAAGCAAGAATCAACTATGCAGCTGAACATTACAAGCACATGGCATTGAAGTGATGAGGTAGTGGTGAACATTAATCCATCTGGTTCTCATTTTAGTTGGTTGAAATGAGATTTGATTTTGAGTCAGAATGCATTTCTGTCTTCTGGGAAAAACATATGAGCATGATATACATTTGTAAAGCATGTATTGCCCACAGTTATTACTTCCACTGACAGTCATGTCCTTTAGCTATGAATTGTTAAATGATTGCCAAATGTCATAGTGCCTAGACACATACAGCTACCAAAGGATTTGATATTGGCTGGGTTGCGAAAATGATGTCCAAATCCATCCACATATTGGGCTTTAAAGTCTAGGCTTAGGTCCAATCCAAGTCTCATTTTGGGTTTGGTTAGCCTGCTCAGGGTGTAGACTTGGGTTGGGTCAAAGTTCAATTTCGGGTCAAATGATGACCTGTTACAGTTACCAGCACATGAATGTATAGAGATTCGGATTTGGCATTGTTTGGCATTTTCAATTTGAGTTGAAGAAAACATTCTTTTTCAACAATTACAAAATTATGGCCTTGTTTGGTTTGTGTTTCCCAAAAATTTTTGGGAAAAATTCTCTACAAATAAGTTTTTAAAAGTAATCAAACTAAACAAATTTTTCCAATTTTTTTTTTCAAAACTTGTTTGGTTTACAAGTTTTCCAAACAAATTTCTCTCTCATACACATCAAATCAATTATTTTTTTCAAAACTCTTTCAAAATAATTTTTGAAAACATCTTTTGAAAAAAACCAAACCAAATAACTTTTCATACTTTTTATCTCTAAAACTCATCTCCTAAATTCAAACCAAACATACCCTATATTTTCCAACAATTTTACTAGGATATTTTGATCTTTTTGCATCCATTTAAAAAAAGTGCATAATATGATACTTTTGTGCATAACATTATCATTTTTCTTCTTATGAATGGAATATGGTTTATGTTAAAAATAGTCTAATATACTGTTAATAAAGGTAAAAAATGTCAAAATATTTAATTTGAGCTATGCCAATAATAATCTCACTAATAAAGGAAGAAAAATATTTTAAAATGTTTACAATCTCAATATATTTTTACACAATTCAAAATACTTTACATATTTTTATATACTTTTCGTATTTGTTATTGCAATCGTTTATAAGTTTTTGTGAAATTTAAAATTTTATATTAGAGTGTTTGAGTAGTTTTTATTTATAATTCATGAGGTAAATTTTTTTTGAATAAATTCGAAAAAAGAAATGAATATATGAAGGGTCCTATTAAAGACAATTTTTAAAGAAATATAAAATGATAAAATATTTACATTTCAATATATATTTTTTACATATTTTAATGTTTAATATATTTTATTAGTACATTTTTTAACACTAGCAACTGCCTAAAGAGTTTTTAGCATTTAAATAAATAAATAAATTAGGAATGTTATATTTACTTAAATTCTTATTAAAAACAGACATGGCTAAATATTATTATTTTTTTAATAATTAATTATGTTAAACCTTAACATTTTAAATAAGATTGTTAGTATCCTAGAATTATTCAAAAGGAATATCAGGAAATGAGTTTTTGTATTGGAACATATAAAGACAATACAAATTTGGCATCCTATAAAATTACATTTATCAGATGACCCCCTATCGGGTTAAGAAGTGATCATCATGAAACCAATGCCTGTCCAAAACTCAGACCTATCATCAAAGATAAATTATTAGGTAGCCTGGGGCACTACAGTTGTATATCATTAATTAAAGAGTTGAGTTTCTCCCATATTAATATGAAAGTACTTGTAAAGTCTGTAAGGACTATCATAAGTTTCGTTTCGATAATCTAAATTATTTATTTTATAAGATTCAATTTATATTATTCATAAAAAAATTAGTTCAATCTAATAATCATAACCTTTTCATTTTATCACAGTAATAGACGGCAAATAGACTATTTATTTTGTAGAGACAAATGTAATAAAATGAAAAAGTTATGATCATCAGATCACTCTAAATTTTTTCTTGAATAATATACATTGAGGACCTTACAAAATGAACAATTCAAATTATTAAAACGAGACTCGTGATGGGCCTCATGGACCCTTTAAATTCTCTCATGTTAAAATCTTAACAGGAGAGAAACACAACCTTAATTAAAATAGTGGAGACCTTATTGCAAACTAGTTTGGAATTGTTACTCTGGTGGGGTTCTTTCTTTTGAGTTAGGCTAAATTTGACCGTTAACCGGTTATCTCAAGACCAGAGCTTGTGAAAGCTATGATGCTCCTACAGAGTTTCTTTTTTTTCTTTTTAGTTAATTTTTGTTGTTCAATTAACTTTTTCAAATTTGTTTATGATAATATTTTAAAAGTCAATTTGGTAATTAAAAAAAAAAGAAAATAATTTTAAAAAAATCACTAGACGAAACTAATGTTTAAAAATGAAAGAATATTTTTTTATATTTATTTTAGTCAAGCTAATTTTTAATTTTTGGACAAATTTTAAAAATAAAATTAAAAATTAAATCAAAGAGCCAAGATAATTGGTATAAAATGCGAGTAGAGCAATGCTTCAAAATGCTTCATGATTACTCAATAATTTTTCATTATGAAACCTACATTATAGATAAGTTATTCGATAAACCTAAATATACAGAGAATCAAGTATAAAATGTGACAAATATCACGTAAAGGATGAGGTTCCCATGATGTAGGACCTACATATGAAATCCACTATTTGTGAGACATATTGTTCTATTATGTGTTTGGTTTATATGTTCCTAACATTACTCAAAGTTATTTGATGATATTGTAATAATTCTCATATTATTTGTTACATAACAAGTATCATTTTGTCTTTAAAGAAAAAAAAAAAAAAATATTAGGCTATGTTTGGTTTGATTTTCTAAAATTATTTTTTGAAAAAAATATAATAATTTAATTTGACAATAATAAGCATAAAAAATATATACTTAAAATTTTAAAAATTATTTCCGCTGTTCAAAAGGATAAAGCTACATAAAAGTAATAAGCAATTTTGTTTCTTGTAAGAAATAATTTTTATTTATTTTGAAACAAATTTATAAAAATAAAACCAAATATCACCCTAATTTTACTATTTTAAGAGTAAAAATTAGATTGGAATATTGCAAGGGATTGTCCCAAAATCAGCAAATAAATTCTTCAAATTGTAAAATTCGAAGTCAAACTCAATCCCCATGAGTAAGGGTGTGCGCGATACAGTTCAGACGGTTTGAGAACAAAATTACAAATTGGATAACGGATTAGCGGATTGACAAATTGCAATTTGGATAGTTTTTGACAGCTTGACTGATTGAAGAATATTCTAACTAATTATTATACATTTATATAATCTATAATACTAATTTGTACAATATTTTTTAGATATATAACACAAAGTAATTTTACATAATATATTTCATATATATAACTACTTGTGGAGAAGTGGTTTGAAAATACTCTTTTGATCCTGGGGGACGCTCGTGATCCTCTGTAAGTCACCTGAAAAGGAATAAACGCTCCTGTCAGGGGTGCCGGAATTAGCACTCCGACGAGCAAGTCAATCTCTGCACTCAAGATTACTTGTATTCTAAGTTAAGCTTAATAGTTCTCACATACCTCTTTCTAGCTGACGTTCTTCTATTTATATACTTTCTTTCTTGGGCCTCTTTCTTGGGCGTCGGGGCTGGGCCCACCTTTAGTTTTCCATTCGGCTTCTCTGAAAGCAAATTGCTTTTCACTCGGCCCTTTACCCAACCGGCCTTTTGGCCGTATAGGATAGGATTTGGAATTGCGGGACGAAGCCGAATACTATATTTATACTCCAACTCCCCAAGTTCAGCCATTCGGCCTCTTTATGATCCCAATTATTCGGCCCCCACAATTGCCCCCCAAGCACCCCACTAATGATAGTTGGTTGGAGTGTTTGGTTTTGAACTCGAAAAGTTAGGGCCGGAATTCGACGACTGACCCCATTCCAATGCAGATGTCTGAGCACACGCTTCTCGGTCATCATTTCAACTTCCCGCCTCTTCGTACATTTCTATTTGTTATGATTTAAAATTTGGACGTCCTTTCAAATACATACATACTTTCAGATATTTGTCTCTGGACTTCCTTCCGAATTATCTCTGCAACTTCCTTTCCTTCACTATCCTCTTCGTCTCTTGTAAGTTTTCTCCTTCTCTGCTCTAAATCCTTTTGTTTTTGTTTTGTTTTTGGTTTAGAATATACCTTTAAACTGAAGAAAATGGCAAAATATTTGAAAGATCTTCTCTCTTCGGATCAAATTTCTGGCTTTCAACGCCATTTTTTCATTCTTGATGACGTCCGTCTGTCTCTCGTGACAGACGGCACCCTTGATATAGAGAGGGCTGATGAAACCACGATCGTCTTCCATCTCCTATCAATCGCAGAGGGTGGTGTCCGATTTCCTCTTCACCCACTCTTTAGGGCTGTGCTCTGCCATTGGGCTCCAATTCCTTCCAAACCCAATGTCAACTTCTTTAGAATCATAATGGGAATTGTAGAGCTAAACCGTCGCCTTAGGATCAACATCGGCATTCCTGCCATTCGGCATTGTTATGCCCTGGCCAAGTCTTCCAGTCAGCACGATCATTATTTCCTCAGGGCCAAGGACACCAACCATCAACTAGTGACTATGTTTTCCAGCTCTGGGAAGCGAGTCAATGACGTTGTGGTCGTTGTCCGAGGCAATTGAGAATTCGGTGAAGGCGAGGATCGCCTCAATCTTATTCCTTGGCGGAGGGGCAAACTAGGTGGCCGTATAGCCTCTTTGTTCATTTTTCCTTTATTATATTTGTGAAGCTTGATTTTTGAGTCTTAATGGTTTTGCTTGTGCAGGGAACAATTTGAAGAAAGTTTCGACCTCGACCGATGACGCCGTTCTTTCGGAGATAGAAATCGCGTTGAAATACTTCGGCCGTTCGAGTCTTCAGAAACAAGGGAGGGCGGCCCATATTTTGCTTAAGTACGAGCTGATGTACACGAATTTCTCGGTAGCAGAAAACATCCCGATTCCAAGGGGCGAGGAGTTTCCAACGGCTCTTATTTTGACCAATTTCAAAAACTTGCGCCAAATCGGCCTCGAAGGATCCGACTCGGAGCGTGCAGAAGTTGAGGTCGCTAAAGAATCAAGCCAGTTTGAGGCCGAAGTGGACGAGGCTTTGAGGGTAGCTTTTGAAGAAGTCGACCTCAATTCAACCAACCCTCCATCCACCTCGGGTTGAGGGGAAGTTCACGACGACGTCTTTATTGGATTAGAAGATCTTCTCGGCGCGTTTCCTGAAGATATGGCCGGCTTGTCACTTACAAAACTCGCCAAAAAGGCCAACGCCAAACGAATGGCCGCGCGGCAGAGAGCGGAGGCCATTCGCGCAGAGGTCGATCGGCATGGGGCCTAGATGCTTGGCCGGTTAGATTAATAAATCTGTCTTTACCCCAGTCAGTGCATGAACTCCAAGGCATTCACGTATAATTGCCGTTTAGATAATTAGGCCATTTTAACTCCAAAAAGTCAAAAATTAGTACATGGAGTGGCTGTGGCACATATTGATCGGCATGGGACCTAGATGCCTAACCGGTTAGATTAATAAATCTTCCCTTGCCCCAGCCAGTGCATGAACTCCAGGGCATTCACGTATAATTGCCGTTTAGATAATTAAGTCATTTTAACTCCAAAAAGCTGAAACTTAGTACATGGAATGGCTGTGGCACATATTGATCGGCATGGGGCCTAGATGCTTGGCCAGTTAGATTAATAAATCTGCCCTTGCCCAAGCCAGTGCATGAACGCCAAGGCATTCATGTACAATTGCTGTTTAGATAATTAGGCCATTTTAACTCCAAAAAGTCGAAAATTAGTACATGGAGTGGCTGTGGCACATATCGATCAGCATGGGACCTAGATGCCTAGCCGGTTAGATTAATAAATCTTCCCTTGCCCTAGCCAGTGCATGAACTCCAAGGCATTCACGTATAATTGCCGTTTAGATAATTAAGTCATTTTAACTCCAAAAAACTGAAAATTAGTACATGGAATGGCTGTGGCACATATTGATCGGCATGGGGCCTAGATACTTGGCCGGTTAGATTAATAAATCTGCCTTTGCCCAAGCCAGTGCATGAACTCCAAGGCATTCATGTACAATTGCTGTTTAGATAATTAGGCCATTTTAACTCCAAAAAGCCAAAAATTAGTACATGGAGTGGCTGTGGCATATATCGATCGGCATGGGGCCTAGATGCTTGGCCGGTTAGATTAATAAATCTGCCCTTGCCCCAGCCAGTGCATGAACTCCAAGGCATTTATGTACAATTGCCGTTTAGATAATTAGGCCATTTTAACTCCAAAAAGTCGAAAATTAGTACATGGAGTGGTTGTGGCACATATCGATCGGCATGGGGCCTAGATGCCTGACCGGTTAGATTAATAAATCTACCTTTGCCCCAGCCAGTGCATGAACTCCAAGGCATTCATGTACAATTTCCGTTTAGATAATTAGGCCATTTTAACTCCAAAAAGCCGAAAATTAGTACATGGAGTGGCTGTGGCACATATCGATTGGCATGGGGCCTAGATGCCTGGCCAGTTAGATTAATAAATCTGCCCTTGTCCCAGCCAGTGCATGAACTCCAAGGCATTCATGTACAATTGCCGTTTAGATAATTAGGCCATTTTAACTCCAAAAAGTCGAAAATTAGTACATGGAGTGGTTGTGGCACATATCGATCGGCATGGGGCCTAGATGCCTGGCCGGTTAGATTAATAAATCTGCCTTTGCCCCAGCCAGTGCATGAACTCCAAGGCATTCATGTACAATTTCCGTTTAGATAATTAGGCCATTTTAACTCCAAAAAGCCGAAAATTAGTACATGGAGTGGCTGTGGCACATATCGATTGGCATGGGGCCTAGATGCCTGGCCAGTTAGATTAATAAATCTGCCCTTGTCCCAGCCAGTGCATGAACTCCAAGGCATTCATGTACAATTGCCGTTTAGATAATTAGGCAATTTTAACTCCAAAAAGCCGAAAATTACTACGTGGAGTTACCTTGGCACATATTGATCGGCGTCCGTCTTTTGGAGTTTAGTGTTAATGAAATCGCCTCGGGGTTACTGCAAGCATTAGAAATAAATGGGATGGACTCTTCGCACTAATAACTTCACTTACTGTGTTCAGGCTCAATTTAAAACAATTTGTTGCGTGGGGTTAGATAAGTGCGAATGTCAAGTAGAGTTTTCTTCAACAGTAGAGGAGAAGCGCGAACTTTGGCTGAGCTTGATACTGCAATGAATCGCAGTAGCGCACCCAACCGCGCGGGAGGAAAGGCGTCCAAAGAATGGGAAAAACGTCAGTCTCCAAGTCGTTGAAGCAGATCACCCCGAAAGGAGAAACAACAACGGGGGAGTTCTCCGCGACCGCGACCACGACTGCGACTGAGAAATGAGGCCGACGTGGCGCTGCGACCATTGAGTTTTGCAGTTTTCATGGGAAGTAAATCGATGACGGAGGCGGACTCCATTATCAAGGACCCTGGTGTGGCGGTCAAGGTCGCTCGACAGATTTTTCCACCGGAGGTTCAGTAGTTGATGGTTGGTCGACAGGATTTCGACGTATTTCGAGAGGGCATCCACGGGGCGGTGAAAGGGCTGCATACCGTTTATGAAGTCGGCATGCGCCTGCGCGCCGTGCGACGTGAAATAGAGAAGAAAGAAGAAAGAATCTGCAGTTTGGAGACTCGCACGGAAAAGGCCGAGCGTGAGCTCAGGGAGCTTAAGAAGGCTCAAACCACTGAGCCGCATGCGGTGGGTCAATCCAACCCGATCGTGGAGGAGACGGTTGAGTCACGCCATCGTTGACTGAGACATGGCAAGCATGTTCGCCATGGAGAATGCGAGGACCATGGGTTACGAACAAGGCTTCTATGCAGGTCGGAAGGTTGGCATCGACAGAACCAAAGAGAAACTTGCGGAGGAGGTCTGCCGATGTGAGAACTGGGGATTTAGGCACGGTTGGATCGAGGCACTTCAGGCCGCGGAGACTCTCTGTGCAAAGGGTGTTGATTCGGCATTGCCGCTGTACCAACACGATCATTTTCCATTTTCCGCCTTTGAAGTCGAAAAGAGCGACGATGAGGGAGATGCTGCATAAAAATATTCATTGTAATGCTCAAACGCAGATTGCGTCTAAAATTATGTAATTATTGGTTGATCGAATAAACGGACTTTATTTTTAACGTGTTTTGTTGTAATTTTCATTCGACACACACGTGTTTGCATGTTTTATTGTATAAATGTTTGAATAAACGTATTTTAGATGATTGAATAGACATTGATCGGCTTGAGTTAGTCACAGTCAAGCATTTCATCTCGAATGTTTATTTACTTTTTTGACATCATACGCCGATGGGGCTCCGTATCTGGAGACTGGATTTATCCAATCGTGATATCCACGAAGGGCGCTCCGAATCCGAAGGCTTAATTGGCCCAAAGACGTCATGCGCCGATGGGGCTCCGATTCCGAAGACTGTTTGGCCAATCGTGATATCCATGAACGGGGCTCCGAATCTGGAGGCTTAATCGGCCCAAAGACGTCGTACACCGATGGGGCTCCGAATCCGGAGACTTTATTTGGCCAATTGTAATATCCACGAAGGGTGCTCTGAATTTGGAGGCTTAATCGACACAAAGACGTAATGCGCCGATAGGGCTCCGAATCCGGAGACTATTTGGCCAATCGTGATATCCACGAAGAGCGCTCCGAATCCGGAGACTTTATTTGGCCAATCGTGATAGCCACGAAGGGCGCTCCGAATCCGGAGGCTTAATCGGCCCAAAAACGTCATGCGCCGATGGGGCTCCGAATCCGGAGACTTTATTTGGCCAATCGTGATATCCACGAAGGACGCTTCGAATCCGGAGGCTTAATCGGCCCAAAGACGTCATGTGCCAATGGGGCTCCGAATCCGGAGACTATTTGGCCAATCGTGATATCTACGAAGGGCGCTCCTAATCCGGAGGCTTAATCGGCCCAAAGACGTCATGCGCCAATGGGGCTCCGAATCCGGAGACTTTATTTGGCCAATCGTGATATCCACGAAGGGCGCTCCGAATCCGGAGGCTTTTATCGGAACACGTTTGGACTGGATTTTGTAATGAGTAAATAAGGATCTTTGCATTATAGAAAATGAGATGTACATGGCGAGTCGTTCAGAACAAGCATCATGTCCCACAAGTCGGGTTAATGATAAAATTTACATAAATGCGTGGAATTCCAAGGCCATGGCAGACTCATTCCTGACATGTATTTGAGCCGATATGCCCCTACTCCTGCAATTGAATCAATCTGATAGGGGTCGTCCCAGTTAGGACCCAATTTTCCATCCGTCGGTTTCTTGGCAGCTGGAAGTACCTTCTTCAGGACCAACTCTTCTAATGTGTAGCGGCGCAGTTGAACACGTTGATTATATGATTTAGCAAGCTGCTATTGATACCGCGCTACGGATGCAAGGGCACGATCTCTTCGTTCTTCAATCAGAACTAGATCCAAGGCGAGCATCATGTCGTTTCGGCCCATATCAAAAACCTTTGATTTCAAGGTTGGGAGGCCGATTTCCAGGGGTATGATTGCCTGGGTTCCAAAGCATAGGGCAAACGGCGTTTCCCTAGTGGATCGCCTCGGCGTAGTCCGATGAGCCCACAACACACTCGGCAATTCTTCGACCCATTTGCCTTTAGCTTTCTCCAGCCTTTTCTTGATGCCGTCCAAGATGGATTTGTTAGAGGCTTCGGCTTGGCCATTGCTTTGGGGATAAGCCGGCGTAGAAGAGTAGGGACGGATACCATACTTACTGCACAGCTCTCGGTAGACGCCACAATCAAACTGGGTGTCGTTGTCTAAGATGAGAGGTCTCAGAATGCCGAATCGTGTAATGATATTTCTCCATACAAAGCGCTTGACATCGGCATCTCGAATGTGCGTTAATGCCTCCGTTTCAACCCATTTCGTGAAGTAATCTGTGGCGACAATCAAGTATCACTTGTTCCCTGGGGCCCTTGGCAATGGTCCTACGATATTAAGCCCCAATTGGGCAAATGACCAGGGACTGGTGATAGAGCTTAACTCTTCAGCAGGCAGATGGGTTAATGGGGAGAACTTTTGGCACTGCTCACATTTTTTCACATAGTATTCGGCGTCGGATCTCATTGCCGGCCAATAATAACCCTGTGTTATAGCTCGATGGGCCAAAGAACGCTCGCCAGAGTGTGCGCCACAACTGCCTTCATGAATTTCAGTCAGAAGCTCTTCGACTTTGTTCGGATGCACGCATTCCAGGTATGGACCAGAAAGGGACTTTTTATAAAGCTTTCCTTGTGGATCCAAGTAGTAACACAGGGCTTTGTTTCGCAGCTTGTGCGCTTCTTTCTTGTTCTCTGAGAGCTGTTCGGAAGATAGGAATGCGGCAATGGGATCCATCCAACTCGGTCCAGATTCTATGACATTGACCTGGACTTCTTTCGAAGGGCCAATGCTTGGCTCCGGGATGAAACCCACCTCGATGGTCCGTTTGATCTCTGAGTTAATGGCAGAGACTAGGCAGGCAAAGGCGTCTGCATGCGTGTTCTGATCACGCGTTATCTGATTCAATTCATGATGGTCAAATTTTGCCAACAAGGAGTTAGCCGTTTTCATGTAAACCGCCATACGATCATTTATTGCCGCGTACTCCCCCTTTAGCTGATTAATCACCAATTTGGAATCGCAAAATACAAGCAGACGCCGAGCACCTAAAAGATATTCATTCCGTAAACCGGCTAGAAGGGCCTCGTATTCGGCTTCGTTATTTGACGCTTCGAAGTCGAGCTTGACGACCTGCTCAATTATTGCGCCGTCAAGAGCCATGATCACAACTCCGGCAACGCTGCCCTACTGATTGGATGATCCATCACAGTACAACTCCCAGATGTCCCCAACATAAATTCTCCAGTTCGGCTCCGGTCGAATTTCATCGGACTTGAAATCGACAAGACTCCCAGTGAATTCGACAACAAAGTTGGCTAGCACCTGTCCCTTGATTGAGGTTCTAGGTAGAAACTGAATGTCGTACTAGCCGAGTTGAAGAGCCCACTTTGAAACACGTCCTGATGCTTTTGCACTTCGTAGTACTGATTGGAGGGGATAATCTGTTAGCACCCCAATGCTATGTCCTTGGAAGTAATGCATCAGTTTTCTTGCCGCCATGACTAGGGCTAGGATGAGTTTTTCCAACGAAAGGTAGCGTGTTTCGGTGTCGACCATTGCCTTACTCACATAATATACTGGTCGCTGCTCCCCCAGCTCTTCCTTTATCAGTACAGCGCTGACGGTGGAAACTGCCAGCTACAAAATGAGCGGGTCACCATCAGCAGGTGTTGTCAAGAGTGGTACTGAGCGGAGGTAAGTCTTGAGGCCGTTGAAAGCGGCTTTATATTCGGTGGACCATTCAAAAGCCTTGCCCTGCCGTAGTGTATGGAAGAATTGTCGGCAGCGATCTGTAGACCGACTGATGAACCTGTTGAGTGCGACGGCCATCCCCATCAGCTTTTGAACCTCTTTTACTGAACGAGGGGAGCTGAGTTCCAAGATTGTTGTGATTTGCCTCGGGTTGGCCTCGATTCCCCGGTGGTTGACAATGTAACCCAAGAACTTGCCGGAGCCGATCCCAAACGCACATTTGGAAGCATTCAGCTTCATTTTGTATTTGCGTAAGATGCTGAACGTCTCTTCTAGATCGGCTAGATGGGTTTGCTCTTCTCTGGACTTGACCACCATGTCATCAATGTACACTTTCATAGTGTGGCCAAGTTGCTCCTTGAATGTAACGCCCTCAAAATTAAACTCGAAACATGGCATGCATTATTAAAAGAAGACAGCATAGTATTTAAATCATCAGAGTAATATAGAATGAAACATCAAATAAATGCCCTACGGGCTTACATCTTGCCAAGCCAACACTTGGACACAAATTCATGAGTTCTAACTCGAAACAAATAAAGCCCTAGGCTTGAAAATTTACATAGTTCAAATAAAGATAAATAAAAACATATAAAGCAAGTCTTCAAGTCCACATCCTCACAAGCTAAGTCCTTGGAGGTAATGAACCGCCTGAACCTGAAAATGAAGTTCCCATATAGGGTGAGCCACAGCCCAGTAGAGAAATACTAAACCAAGCATAAGAAATAACTAAAGCATTAGCATCTAATACATGGTTAACACACTATAATCCAGTTACACTTTCTATGACACGAATGTCTATCTTGCCTATGACACATTGTCTATGGCACATCTTACTTTTCATCTATGGCTCAGAACCTGGCCAAATAACTCAACGGGGTTTCATCTTTTATTAACAACACTTCCAATTCCACAGGAATAACAATTCAAGTTAGACCTAATCATAACAAATACACGAGTTGGTATTGTATCAATCATAATCAATTCACTTCCATACTCCCCAATTGATACACATTTTAGTGCTGTAACAATAAAACACTTCAATATAAATAAGCACACATAAAAGTGATGCTAATGGAGTCCATCCCCTATCTCCTCCCAAATAAAATCCGGTTTAGAGGTCCATCCCCTATCTTCCCTAAACCGTGGAGTTCATCCCTATCTCCTCCAAACAAATCCGGTTAGAGGTCCATCCCTATCTTCCCTAAACCGTGGAGTTCATCCCTATCTCCTCCAAACATCATGCATATGCAATGAAACATACAAATTGCCATATGCAACACACAATCAATACAAGTAATGTTCTCAGATAATTCAACAACAACATATGTGACTTAATTCCAGTTACACCTAAGCCGCATGCAAGGTCTACAACAATCAATGGCTATCCTCCACCGATAGCCCAAAACAGTTATTTCTAAGCGAGAAATAAATATCACAATATATATACGTTATCAAATCCACATATGAGTGATTAAATATTCAACTACATCAACCAATCTCAATTTCCCCAAATCGCATGAATTTAACCCAATACACAATTCCCCTTTTTAAATTAATTACATGAATTAATCTATGACAAAACCCTAAGATTTCTCCTGAATCTTGAACCACCCCCTCCCACATACTAGAACACCAACACTTAGGATTAAAACGTATACAAGGAGTAGGAAATCCCTACCTCAAAGCAATGAACCCAATAGAAGAAGATGAAGATGTTTGCCCAAATGTTAAAGTGCTCCAAATCCAACAATGCTCCGATTAAATGAAAGCCCTCACTCTCCTCTACCTATTTAATGAAGGAACTAGGTTAGAAACGCCCCCTAGATAGATCAAACCCAAGGAAAAGATGAGTTGAGAAGGAAGAAACTCGGAACTAGGGTTTTTGGATCAAAAAATGTGAAAAAGGACGTTTTAAAACTGCTGCTGCGTTTAAATATCGATGAGCTCGCCGAAGCGAAGACATGGTCGCCGAGCGACCGCAACAAAGAAACACTCGCCGGCGAAGAAAACCTCGCTCGAGCCAAGGACTCGATGCTTCAGGTCTGCAATCCAGAAGCATGCTCGAGCGACAGAATGCTCGCTCGAGCGAAGAACTCGAAAACATACACCTCGCTTGCTCGAGCGAAGGAAAGCTAGCTCGAGCGAAGACACACAGCTCAGTTCAGATTTAGACGCATCGCCGCCGAGCGAAGAAATCTCGCTCGAACCACTAGAGACAAAACTCAACCTCGCCGAGCGACCAATCTCGCCGGCGACCAACTCAAAATCGACAAAGAAGATTTGGTTTCCAACCCAACCAACTGAAACAGACCGCCTGAACATCCTATAATTCCAAATGAGAAATTAAAGAACGACAACAACAATTAAACCATGCTAGGATCTACGGAACCTAAGTCCGGATACAATAATCAAATGGGAAAAGACCGGGGTCGCTATAACCTCCCCCCCTTAAAAGAATTTCGTCCCCGAAATTAAGCATGAGTTTGTAAAAACAAGTTTTTTTTTTTTTTTTTTTTTTATTATTATTTCCCAATGATATATAAAACAATAGTCGACAACTTGACCCAATACTGGTCACTTCATCTCTTTATCAAGAGGCATCTCACAAATAAAAAAAAACAGTATATCTTTCAACCTGCATTAACAGTATGCAATTTCCTTTGAAGTTCAACATTTTTGAAATACAAGATTCCCATTTTCATATCATATTCAATTCCATGATATTCAATAATAAACCAACATATGCAATGTTCCAACAAACTTCCAAAATAAGGCAAGTTTTAAATTAATCTCCCAAAACCAAAACATTCTCAATGTTTTCCAACTTAAGACATATATAAAGCTCTTAAGTTCACAATATTACATAATCTAGATACAAGATTACAAATCAATAAACATATCCGGATATTTCTCACGGACTTCTAACTCACGCCTCCCAAGTGGCTTCCTCCACCCGTGATGCTTCCACAAAACCTTCACTAAAGGGATAGTCTTGCCACGCAGACTTGATCCCGCCTATCCAAGACTTCGAACCGTCTCCTCATATGAGACATCCTCATCAACAACTAAATCACCCAATCCAAGACATGTGACGGATCCGCTCATACTCAAGCATACTCACATGAAACACGCCATGAACTCCGGATAATCTGCGGAGGCAAAGCTAAACGATAGCAAATTTCGCCAATCCTCTCAAGGATCTCAAAAGGCCCAATAAACCGAGGGACAACTTCCCGCTCTTCCCAAACCTCATCAAACCTCGCTTTGGGTGATATCTTCGTAAAGACATGATCACCCACCTCAAACAACAAAGGTCTCCTCCTACGGTCAAGATAAGATTTCGACGACTTTGGGTCAGAATAAGCCTCCTACGGATAAGCTCAACCTTCTCTGCTGCTTCTTACCAACTCCGACCCAACAAAGGTGCATCACCCACCTCGCCCAACAAACTGGAGATCTACACGGTCGCCCATATAAGGCCTCAAACGGTGCCATACCGATACTAGACTGGAAGCTATTGTTGTAAGCAAACTCCACTAATGGCAAGTGCTTCTCCCACGACCTATTAAAGTCGAGAACACCTCAAGCATATCTTCCAGATCTCGAATAGTACGCCGGACCGCCTCACCGAGGATGATAAGCCGCTAAGGGTCAACTTAGTGCCTAAAGCACTCGCAAGCTCGCCACAACCCGGCAAAGGAAACGAGGATCTCTATCGAGACGATCGCCATCGGGACCCCGTGCAACCTCACTATGTCCAACATACAAATCGGCAAGATGATCTACCGAATCTCTAACACGATAGAATGAAGTGCGCCGACTTCACAACCGGTCTACCACAACCCAAATAGCATCACTACCTCGCCGAAGTCTTCGAAGACCCACAACGAAGTCCATAGTGACATGCTCCCACTTCCACTCAAGAATAGGCAAGGGTTGCAACAAACCCGCTGCCTTCGATGCTCGGCCTTCACTTGTCGACAAGTAAGGCACTTAGATACGAAAGTCGCCACATCTCTTCATACCCCGCCACCAAATCGGGCGCCCAAATCCCGATACATCTTAGTACCTCCGATGCACCGCAAGGCGCGAATGATGAAACTCTGAGTACCTCCTCACGGCAAGATTCCCAGACAAACAGACGATCTCGGTATCTCACGCCAGTCGGGATACACCACAAACCCTTCTCAACCTTCCCAATGGAAATCTTTTCTGAGAGATTCTACCTCAAGATCACCCCTCCGAGCCTCTAACACTCGAGTCACAAGTGTAGGTCAGTAATAATCGAAAACAAGGTCAAGAAATTTCAACGGATTCGCCCAAATGCAAATCAAACTCCCCAACAAGACCCAACATCTCCCACTCTTGATGGCTATACCGCAACGCCACCAACAGATTTTTCGCTAAGGGCATCACCACAACATTGGCCTTCCTCGGATGATAGTGCAACTCAAGTCATAATCCTCAATGAACTCCATCCACCTCCTCTGCCTCAAATTCAAGTCCTTCTGAGTGAACAAATATTTTAAACTCTTATGGTCGGAGAATACCTCAAATTTCTCACCATACAAATAATGTCTCCAAATTTTTAGGGCAAATATCACAGCTGCTAGCTCTAAATCATGCGTAGGGTAATTCTTCTCGTGAATTTTCAACTGACGTGAGCCATAGGCAACCACTTTCCCCTCTTGCATCAACACACAACCTGCACCTCTCGTGAGGCGCCACAAGAAATCGAATAACCCAACCTCCTCTCCGGAATAATCAAAACCGGAGCGGTGGTCAATCTAACTTTCAACTCCTGAAATGACCTTTCACAAGTCTCACTCCAAACAAATTTGACTCCCTTCCGAGTCAATCTAGTCAACGGTGAAGCTAACCTGGAGAAATCCTTCACAAACCGACGGTAATACCCAGCTAATCCCAGAAAACTATGGATCTCAAATGCACTCTTAGACTGTGCCCAATCTTGCACTGCCTCAGTCTTGGATGTATCAACAGACACCCCTTCCCCAGAAACTACATGGCCTAAGAACTTCCCCCCTTCTAGCCCAAACCCACTCTTCCCACACTTTGCATAAAGCTTATGGGCTCTAAGTAATTCTAGCACCACTCTCAAGTGTTCCTCGTGCTCTTCCTCTGAAGATGAATAAAGCAAAATGTCGTCCACGAAGAGGACCACAAAACGATCCAAAAATTCTCGGAAGATTCGGTTCATCAAATCCATAAACACCGTGGTGCATTAGTGAGCCCAAACGCATCACCAAACTCAGAGGGCCATACCGCATTTTAATGCCGTCTTTGGAATATCCTCCTCCTCGACTCTCAACCGATGATAACCCGATCTCAAGTCTATCTTAGAGAAACAACGGAACCCTTCAACCGATCGAACAAATCATCTATACGAGGCATCGGGTACTTATTCTAACCGTCACCCGATTCAACTTCCTAATCTATGCAAAGTCTCAAAGCACCACCTTTTTTTTTAAAAAGGGTCGGGCGCCCCCACGGTGAAACACTAGGACGGATATAACCCTTATCCAACAACTCCCGGAGTCAATCTTCAATTCAACTAGCTCGGCGGGCAAAACGATAAGGTGCCATAGAAATCGGCGCCGCATCGCACTAAGTCAATAGAGAACTCAATCTCTCGATGCGGTGGTAAATCGACTAGATCCTCGGGAAAGACGTCCGAGTACTCACAAACCACCCTCGTAACACAATCGAGTCTCAACATCCTCACTAATCGCAAGACTAGCAAGTAAACTACTAAGCTCACTCCGCCTCGCGATCATACCGTGGCAAGACACTACCAACCCCGCCCCCGTAAAATGAAAACGCTTCTCCGCTAACTGCATAAACAAGTTACCTCTCGACGGTAGTAATCAATAAATGCCCTAAGATGATGATAACCACCCATACCCAAAATAACATCAAGCCCTTCATGGGCATAACTACAAAAGAGAAAGGGATTCTATGATCATCGACCTCTATATCACAACCCCTAACACCTTGTTTCAAAATCAACTCACCCCAAGAGGCGACACTACACAAATAGGAGATGCTAACCGAGCTAACTCCAACTCCAAAATAGATGCAAATGCAAAGACACAAAGGAATGAGACGCACTCAGACGATCAATACACTAGCAACCGAATTGCAAAACAAGAAGGTACCTCTAACCACAGATGGAGCCGGTATAAGATCTCGCAGTAATAAAGATACATGCGCCCAGAGATGACCTTCGATCAACTCGCCACCCTCGAGTAAGATCGGTACGATTGGGACGAAGAAGCCTCGTTGGCCTCAAGGCTCGAATCGACCGAGTAGGCATCCGACTCGAGTCCGCCTCGAACCAAGAGGCACGTGTGCACCCAACTGGGCAAACCTCTTCATGTGCCCCACGATCAAGATCAAAAACAAGAGGACTACCGACCTCTACTCGACTCGCTCAGATCGAAATAAGAAGATGCCGCCTCAACTCCTCCTCCGAGGACAACCGAGACTTGTGGCCCAAATTGACCACACTTGAAACAGTAATGTCTCCTCGACCGCTTTTCCTAACTAGCACTCAAGACCGAAAAGTGGATCTAGAAAACTACTCGAGGTCAGCCGAGGAGTGAAACCTCGCCTCGCCATCACTCGCCATCCCGACTCTCTTGGAGCCTTCGCTTTTCCCTCTTCCTCGTGATCATATCTCGCAGGGTCAGATCAACCAATCGCCCAAATCCCTAATCATAGACCCAACAACTCTCAAAGATGAGGCCACGCCAACTTCTTCTCAAACTCAATGCACGGCTCCTCGGTTGCCACCAACTCGTGCAAACTCGACAAACTAGTGAATGCCGCTTCAAACTCGCCACGATAAACTGTTTCGCCAAGATGGCGAATCGATCTCTCAACTTCTCTTGAACAAATTGGAGACAAGTACTTCTCAAATGCATCAACAAAAGCCTTCCACGCACTCCAATACGACCCTTGGTGAACTTCCACCATCGACCAAGATCTCCTTCACCGAACGATGCCAAGGTCACCTTCAACCTCGCCTTCGATGCCTAGCATCTCAAATGTTTTCGCTGTCTGTTCGAGCCATTAATGCGCTTTTAAGCGGCTCGCTAGGATCACCTATAAACACGTCCGGTTGAGACCTAAGAATTCTCTTCAAAAAGAAGGCCCCGTGATCCGCCACAACTACCGAGCCCGATTCTCGAGCCCTAAGAATGCCCATCGATTCCCTAAAAGCTCCAAATTTATCTCTTGGGCCAAAGCGCCCATACCTTGTCGCCCATCGCTCGCCACATTGGCTTGGCCAACACCTCCTCGAATCGCCAGATCTCCTCCCAGATAGGCACTTCTGCCTAGCTCGCTTACCACGCCATCATGACCTGCCCTCGCCCCGACATCCTAATGAAGGAAACAGAGACGTTAGCATTCTAAATAATGTGCCAAAACTATAACACTTAAGGCCCTAATACATTGGACAACAATAACTCACACCACGTAAGCACATAATCACATAAGCACTATTAATTTCATTCTCGGATAATGACAGGTCCAGACGTCGCTAAAGTTCCGGTTGGAAACAACATTGATCAAGTGCCTTTCCAACAAGACATTCAGAGACTCAAGGTTCCAATCAACATCCTAGAAACTACATTCCATACTCACATAGTCACATAAACATGTTATCATAAAAGCATGCAATCATTACACTAAGTCTCTATCAAACGAGACGAACCCATTGTGATTCTAACCACTCACCACGCACTCCAAAGTATTCAAACCCGACGCCTCGATACCAAGTTGTAACGCCTCAAAATTAAACCCAAACATGGCATGCATTATTAAAAGAAGACAAAGATAGTATTTAAATCATCGAGTAATATAGAATGAAACATCAAATAAATGCCCTACGGGCTTACATCTTGCCAAGCCAACACTTGGACACAAATTCATGAGTTCTAACTCAAACAAATAAAGCCCTAGGCTTGAAAATTTACATAGTTCAAATAAAGATAAATAAAACATATAAAGCAAGTCTTCAAGTCCACATCCTCACAAGCTAAGTCCTTGGAGGTAATGAACCGCTGAACACGAAAATGAAGTTCTATATAGGGTGAGCCACACCAAGAGAGAAATACTAAACCAAGCATAAGAAATAACTAAAGCATTAGCATCTAATACATGGTTAACACACTATAATCCAGTTACACTTTCTATGACACGAATGTCTATCTTGCCTATGACACATTGTCTATGGCACATCTTACTTTTCATCTATGGCTCGTAACTCCGCCAAATAACTCAACGGGTTTCATCTTTTATTAACAACACTTCCAATTCCACAGGAATAACAATTCAAGTTAGACCTAATCATAACAAATACACGAGTTGGTATTGTATCAATCATAATCAATTCACTTCCATACTCCCCAATTGATACACATTTTAGTGTCAGAATAATAAAACACTTCAATATAAATAAGCACACATAAAAGTGATGCTAATGGAGTCCATCCCTATCTCCTCCCAAATAAAATCCGCTTAGAGGTCCATCCCCTATCTTCCCCTAAACCGTGGAGTTCATCCCCTATCTCCTCCAAACAAATCCGGTTTAGAGGTCCATCCCCTATCTTCCCCTAAACCGTGGAGTTCATCCCCTATCTCCTCCAAACATCATGCATATGCAATGAAACATACAAATTGCCATATGCAACACACAATCAATACAAGTAATGTTCTCAGATAATTCAACAACAACATATGTGACTTAATTCCAGTTACACCTAAGCCGCATGCAAGGTCTACAACAATCAATGGCTATCCTCCACCGATAGCCCAAAACAGTTATTTCTAAGCGAGAAATAAATATCACAATATATATACGTTATCAAATCCACATATGAGTGATTAAATATTCAACTACATCAACCAATCTCAATTTCCCCAAATCGCATGAATTTAACCCAATACACAATTCCCCTTTTTAAATTAATTACATGAATTAATCTATGACGAAACCCTAAGATTTCTCCTGCATCATCAACCACCCTCCCACATACTAGAACATCAGCTCTTAGGATTAAAACGTTATCAAGGAGTAGGAAATCCCTACCCCAAAGCAATGACCCCAATAGAAGAAGATGAAGATGTTTGCCCAAATGTTAAAGTGCTCCAAATCCAACAATGTCTGATTAAATGAAAGCCCTCACTCTCCTCTACCTTTTTAATGAAGGAACTAGGTTAGAACGCCTCAGATAGATCAAACCCAAGGAAAAGATGAGTTGAGAAGGAAGAAACTCTGGAACTAGGGTTTTTGGATCAAAAATGTGAAAAGGACGCTTTTAAAACCGCCGCTGCGTTTAAATATCGGATGCTCGCCGAAGCGAAGACATGGTCGCCGAGCGACTGCATTAAGAAGAACACTCGCCGGCGAAGAAAATCTCGCCGAGTTAAGGACTCGATGCTTCGTGTCCGCAATCGAAGCATGCTCGAGCGATGTAATGCTCGCCGAGCGAAGAACTCGAAAACATACACCTCGCCGCCGGCGAAGGAAAGCTAGCTCGGCGAAGACACACGGCTCAGTTCAGATTAGACGCAATCGCCGCTTCGAGCGAAGAAATCTCGCTCGAACCACTAGAGACAAAACTCAACCTCGCCGAAGCGACCAATCCTCGCCGAAATAACCAACTCAAAAATCGACAAAGAAGATTTGGTTTCAACCCAACCAACTCGAAACAGACCGCCTAACATCCTATAATTCCAAATGAGAAATTAAAGAACGACAACAACAATTAAACCATGCTAGGATCTACGGAACCTAAGTCCGGATACAATAATCAAATGGGAAAAGACCGGGGTCGCTATATTGAACATAGCCGTGACCAGTCTTTGGTAAGTTGCCCCTACATTCTTCAGCCCAAAAGGCATAACCTTATAGCAGTAGGTTCCTCTTGGGGTGAGGAATGCAATTTTTTCCTAGTCCTCAAGACGCATGTCGATCTGATGGTAGCCTCTATAAGCATCGAGGAAGCTCATGCGCTGATGGCGTGCCGTCGCATCTACAAGTTGGTCAATTCTAGGTAGGGGAAAACAATCCTTGGGGAGGCTTTGTTTAAGTTCGTGAAATCGACGCAGACTCGCCAAGTCCCATTTTTCTTCTTCACCACCACTGTATTAGAGAGCTATGTAGGGTAGGTCACTTCCCTGATTGCCCCGGCGTCCAGCAGCCTGTCAACCTCCTTAACAACGGCGGCAGTGTGCTCTGCGGCTGACCGCCGGCTTTTCTGAATAATCGGCTTGCATTTACAGTCAACATTCAAACGGTGCTGCGAAACAGGCGGATCTATACCCGGCATCTCGTATGGAGTCCATGCAATGACGTCAAGGTTGCTGATCAGGAAAGAGATTAGCTGCTGTCTGTCAGATTGACTCAAGGAGGCGTCGACCATGAAGAACTTCTCTGGGCTTTCGTCAATTTCAACTCGGTCTAGGTCTTCCGTGGCCTTTTCACTTGGAATCCGCCCAACATCGTCGAGGATCTCCCAATTTGGCACCTCAATGGAATTTACTTGCAACTCCTTTGTCATTTTTCGGCAAGGAGATAACATGCTTGTGCTGATTTCTGGGAGCCGCGAATTTGCTCAATGCCGCATTCCGTAGGAAAGCATAGCAGCTGATGATACGTGCTCGGCACGACCTACATCGTGTGCAACCAAGTTTGCCCCATAATGAGATTGTACGGCGATGGCAGCTTGACGACCAAAAATTCTACATCCACTGTTCGGAAGCCTACTCGAACAGGTAGTCTGATTTTTCCCAACGGGTACTCTGGATTGGCATTGAAGCCGAATAGTAGATAAGGAGCCGGAGAGAGATCTAATTCGGAGAAGCCGAGTCTGGTGAATGTCTTGTAATATATGACCTCCGATGTGCTCCCCGGATCAATGAGTACGCGCTCAACTATGAATCGGTTTACGCGTAACTCAATTACCAAGGGATCAATGTGGGGCAGTGCCACTCTGGCCAAATCTGAATCATCAAAAGTAATGCCTGCGGCTTCATGGGGCCGTTTAGCTGGAGTAAGTTGATTTTAAGGATCGGGATTCGACTGAATCGTATGCACCGCCGATGACGTTGGCAGGCTGTATATCATGTGAATCACCCTGAGCGGAGGTGAATCCTGTCTTAAGGCTATTGCTTTGGTTGGGTTGCCTTTTCAGATGTACTGTTATAGGCGGCCATCTTGTACCAATTCCTCCAGGTGATCCTTTAGTGCATAACAACTCTCAGTATCATAGCCATAGTCCTTGTGATACTCACACTGTCTATTCCGTCTTCTCGTGTCGGGAGGTCCCACCATTTTCGACGGCCATTTGAAGAACGGAAGGTGTTGGGTTTTGGACATAACCACACTGATCGGCTTTATCAACTCCGTATATTTCTTGTCGGCCATTGTGGCGCTCGGCCATTCAACTTGCAGTTGTTCACTTTCTCAGTGGGAGCAGTGGTCGCTTGGTTGGCGGGAATCCCGTCTTTTGTCCCGTTTCGCCCAATGCCGTGGTTCAGGGCTCTAAGGTGGTGTAGAATTTATTGGCTGAGCAATTTCAGGAGCTGTCTTGTTGGCCGTGTTTCCGGCTTTGACCCGTAAAGCGCTATCTTCCACTTTGCAGTATTCTTCAACTTTCTTCATCAATGACCAAACCGTCTTGGGGGGTCTTCTAGTCAAAGAACTATAGAGAGCACTGTCAAGATGCAAACCCATTTTGAAGGCAGTGATGGCCATAAAGTCATTGCAAGCGTCATCAACAAGATTGAAGCACTCCCAATAGCGCGCCGAATAAGCTCTTAGCGTTTCTCCTGGCTGGATTTGCATTGCCCAGAAAGAGTCGGCTTGTTTCGGTTGGATCTCGTTGGTGATGAATCTGGCCCTGAAAGATTTCTGTAATTGGTGGAAGCTTTTGATCGAAGCCGGCTCCAGTTTATAATACCACCTGATAGCTAATGGTCCTAAACTGTTGGGAAATATTCAGCACATAAGGGCCTCGTCGTCTGCATGCAATATCATGGCTTGCTTGTAGTGACGAATGTGATCGGTGGGGTCTGATTTTCCATTATAGAGAGTGAACGACGGAGCTTTGAACTTTTTGGACAGAATCGCCCTGGCAATCCGTCGTACAAAGGGATCATGCTGGTCTTCGTCATCTGAGCTGTTTCTTTTGCGCTTATGCCTTACACGAGGACTCTCTTTAGAGGAACTGGAAGTTTGAGATCGTTCCTTCTTCTTGGGCTCCGGGAATAATGAGTCGGAGTTGCTATCAGTGTCTTGTTGTCGGGCTCGAGATTGTCAACCACTTGCCCTCACAGGTCGTTCCGGATCTTGGCGTATAGCGTGCTTGGACTTCGCCATTTCCAAGGCCAAATCTTGACGGAGACGTTCGTTCTCAGCGATCATGTTCTCCAATCTCTGTTCGTTTTGCTTTGCTTGTTCCATGATCGCTTGCATTGCCCCATACTCTGGAGTCGAGGGTGAGGCGAAGTTCAAAGCGCATCTTGCGTGGATAGTCTCCGGTCCAAGCATGTTTGTTGGGATGAGGTCGTCTCTCTGCGTGGTTTTATCAGTGACTATCGGAGGGTCTTCCGTTACGCCCGCCATGGATGTGTTTGAGTATTCCCACAGACGGCGCCAATTGTGGAGAAGTGGTTTTGAAATACTCTTCTGATCCTGGGGGACGCTCGTGATCCTCTGTAAGTCACCTGAAAAGGAATAAACGCTCCGGTCAGGAGTGTCGGAATTAGCACTCCGACGAGCAAGTCAATCTCTGCACTCAAGATTACTTGTATTCTAAGTTAAGCTTAATAGTTCTCACATACATCTTTCTGGTTGACGTTCTTCTATTTATATACTTTCTTTCTTGGGCCTCGGGGCTGGGCCTACCTTTAGTTTTCCATTTGGCTTCTCTTAAAGCAAACTATTTTTCACTCGGCCCCTTACCCAACCGACCTTTTGGCCGTATAGGATAGGATTTGGAATTGCAGGACGAAGCCGAATACTATATTTATACTCCAGCTCCCCAAGTTCAGCCATTCGGCCTCTTTATGATCCCAATTATTCGGCCCCCACACTACTAATTTGTAATAAAATTTCATATCTTAGATCTCTTACACTCATTTTTACATTGATATTTCGTTGAAGGTTAAAAAATATATATGTATTAACTATAGTGGAGCAGAGTGATTCGGTTGGCGGATTATAAATTTTAACGTTTAAATTGCGTTCAATGGTTAGAACGATGCATATTAATATAAATCGGTACAATTTTAATAAATTAGACAATATTTTACACAATCATACCTATGACTCAAGGCAAGCAATTCATTGCCCCACTACTCCTTTGTAGTCCAGTCACTTTATACACCTCACCATATCTTATCATTCCCTATGCCCGAACTG
Organism: Camellia lanceoleosa; assembly: GCA_025200525.1. Classification (NCBI taxonomy): domain Eukaryota; kingdom Viridiplantae; phylum Streptophyta; class Magnoliopsida; order Ericales; family Theaceae; genus Camellia; species Camellia lanceoleosa. Next base: position 89,639,695 of record CM045765.1, read on the forward strand.
CCCACCCTACCCGGTCTACTCTTCTCCAAGTACGAAGTACACTTTTCCTCTCTCTCTCTCTCTCTCTCTCTCTCTCTCTCTAGATCGTGGAAAAGTGGCTCTATCTCTCTCTGATCTAAAATTCTAGGGTTCTGAGCTCGAATTAGATTGATATCGAATTGGAATTAGGGTTTTTGTGTTCCGATAGGGCAGACGAGGGTTTGGAGGCGATCTACGGCTTTTTGCTTTGCGAATTGGTGAATTCTAGGGTTTTTGTTGTTGTTGGAATTAGGGTTTGGGATTCATGGTTCTCGTTAGGGGAGGTAGCTAATGTTGGGGAAGATGCAAGGGTATTATGCATGGAAAGGAAGGTGAAAATAGGAAATGGAGTCAGCACATGTGGTCAAACCCCACGACTGTAGCCGGTGATTCTTCAAAGTATTCACTTTGTGGGTCTTTCAATTGTTTTCGTATCACTTATTGATTCGCACTGAATTGTTGTATGTACTTCATTTTTTAAAAAAGCTTATATTTTAGGAATTTTATAAAATTGACGTTATTAGATCGTGTTTTGTTTAGCAGATTAGGTTGAATGAGATTACGAGCATGGTGAGATTGAATTGAGTGATGAAATGATTAGTATGATTGTATTAGTTTAGTGATATAAGATAAAATGTGTTTGTTTATCTAGTGTGGTGGTGTTAATTAGTTAGAATTAAATTTGCAAATTGTGCAAAAGTCCTTGTAAACATACATGGGGTTCGTTTGGCATGAAGGTTTGAGTTGGGTTGGGTTGGGTTATTTTAGTCATAAAGAAGCAAAATATATTTTTTAGCTCAATAAGACAAAATGCCACGTTCAAACTATAATCATTTCATTTTTTTTCTCATAAAAATTAAAAAAGCTAAAAAGTCCAACCCAAACAAAATTTTTTAACCTCCAATTAAAAAATCAAAAAATTAAAAAATCAATCCACATTTCAAACGAAGTCAATATAACTCCATTGGTTTTGCAAAATGATGGACAAAATGGTCTTTTAGCCTCCAATATGGGAGGGATTGATTGTAGCAATCCCATGCCATTTGTCTACAAAAGAATATGATTTAAGTGAGTCCCTCGAATTGCTATTTTAATTCCTTTTTTTCAAACTCCTAATTAAACATGACCTTAAAGTCAATGAGGGCTTGAAACCTTTTGAGAAGACTTAAAGTAAGATGTTACAACAATAATTCAAAAAAGTAAAAAAAAAAATTAGTCATTCTCAATGTGGGTCATGGTTTGAATTAAAGTTGTTGACATTGGAGAGGGAGTGGAAGGGGAGGAAGCATTATTTGTTGGTATTTGATGGCATTGTAATGTATGTTTTTAGATGCTAGTTCCCCCATGAAAAAAAAAAACAGTAAAAAAAAAAAATATATCACTATATGCATATATATATAAATATATTTATTTATTTTAATAAAAAATGATGATAAATCTAAAAATGGAGCACATAGGGGATTAAGGCCAAAAGTACAAGTTCGGAAATTGCTATTAACCCTTACATAAGAGAAATGTTTAATCCAGCCCCGACTCCCTTGTGTTAGCTGGCACCATTTGAACCCAAATGGGCTAGAAATTAGTGAAGACTCACAACGCCATTAATATATACAGATATAATAGAACTTATGGATAAGAAGGTTTTGGGGCACTTGGGTGTGCTCTGATTATTCAGTGGTGGTGGAGGTAATGGAGGGTGAGATGCTGGTGATGGGTGTGGCTGATTAGGGGTGGTTTGGCGGTGGCAGAATGATTATTACACAAGTAGTTTTGTGATTAATTGGGGGTTGAGTGAGGAAGGCAATGGGTGGATTGGTGAAGAAGATGAGTTGGGTCACCAACTGACTGACTTACGGTGGTATTACATGTACCAATTAATGTATACATTAGTGTACTAACTAGTGTAATGTCATTATTACTGACACTACCTATTATACAAATTACAAATACACAAAATCTCTAAAATTATGTCGCATCTTCTGTTAGTATACTAGTTAGTATATTAATCGATACATATAGCATTATTCACTGATTTCACTCAAATCACTAGTTGGATTAAAAGAGGATGTAGTGGATGGACCATATTACCCTCGAAGCATAGTGATGTGCACTGCAATCTGCAAGTGATTGTTTTCTGTTAAATAAGGAGGTTAACAATTAAATTAATTGGAAACAAAGTAGAAACTTGAAGACTAATGTGTTGCAATTAAAATAAAAAGGAATGAATTGAAGCTCTACAGAAACTTTAAGGACTATTGGCCAAAATTTACCAATATAAAAATGAAAGATACTTCATGAACTGGAAGTATATCTAGCATTTCTTTTAGTTGTCTTTGTACACTTATTTTAGGCATGACAAACTTATAGTGTTTTATGCAACAATATTGCATAATAAAACTTGTCAACCATTATGTCCTCCCTAGATATACTTCTTTCTGAAATAAAAGGTTTTCATTTAAATGACAAAAAAAAAAAAAAAAAACAAAACAAAACAAAAAAATTAAACTTTATTTTTTTACCTTTTCTGTTAATTGATACAAGTTGTAAAGCATGTAGTTGGTTGTTCAGTATTTATACTATTACAAGTGTACGTCCCAGAACATGAAATTTTGTTATATTTTTTCTTTTTTCAAAATTGCCTTTATGTAACTTTCCTTATCTAACTGTCAAACTTCTAATATTATTACTTCAATTTTTAAACGGCATTGATTGGTAGCTCGAATTCGAGGCTCGAAATCTGGCTCGAGACCCAAAACGACGTCGTTTTGGGTCTCGAATTTTTATTTTTTTTTTTCGTCTGTGTTGCAAGAAAAACAGGGGAGGAGGAAGAAGATGGTGGAGGGGGAGGGGGAGGGGGCCCTAATAACAGGGGAGGAGGAGGCGGAGGCGGCGGTGACGATCTGGCGGAGGGAGGACGGCGGTGACGATCTGGAGCTGGGCGAGGACGGCCGGAGGCGAGGCCACGACGATCGACGGTCTGAAGCTCCTCCCTCCCTGCGACGATCGGCGACGGTCTGCTGCAACGGACGATCGGCGGCGAGCTCCCTTCTCTTCTCTCCCTCCCACGACGAGCCCTCTCCTCTCTCTCCCTCCCTTCTCTTTCTCCTCTGTTTCCTCTCTTCTCTCCCTCGAGCCATTTCGAGCCTCGTAGCAGTCGAGCTACGAGGCATTTTCCATTTTTAAAAGCACATCTACTAGGTGAGCAAACCTTTTAGTTAAGGCTAAATGCATATCTCTAATCACAGGAATATGATGGTCATTATTTTCTAATTATCAAGCAAGATGCAACACTTGATGAAGAGAACAAGTATCTCATGATTGATGCATCCAAGCAGAATGCGAAAATTTTAACATTTATATCCAAGCAACAACGGCTTATATTAATTTGCAGTAATGATTTAGAGCTCTAAATATTGAGTTCTAAATCCACAACTAGTGAGGTGAAAATGGAAAAGAAAAAAAAGACACAGCACACACTATAGCAGTGGGTGGAACCGACTGCCACATCACTAATGACACCTTTAATTAGAGGTCTCAAGCTTTATTGTTAATTTGTTAGTGAATGTGCTTAGTGAAAAAGGATATGATATGAACTCTTCTCCACATAGCAATTTTTTTTATTTTGAAAAAAGGGAAATGATTTCGTACTCAAACGACGACGGAAATATCCAATAGGCTCATCACACATTTCAAAAAAAAAAAAAAAAAAAAAAAAAAAACTAGTCTAAACTCTAGAGAGATGAAGGATGTTATTCATTTCAAATTTATTGACTTCAAATGAAAGATGTAAATGTAAATTAAAATCCATGACCTTAATGTTGTGTAGGATCTTGATTTGACAACGAAACAAGAAATGCAATTATTCATATTTATTTATTTATTTTGGGAAATATTTATTCATGCTGTTAATTTTTTCCTAAACCAACTAAATGTTAAAAAAAATAAATACATAAAAACGTTCAATTTATTTTCGTTGCTGGTATTTTCCCTTCCAATTCAAGATACAAACAATGTTTAAAACTGCTGGAGAAAGCATTTTCCAAGAGGCAGATTAGTAAAAAGGAAACTAACTCGAGGGAAAAGTAAGAAGATGGTCATGGAGAAAGAAAAGGTGAATTAGAAGGAATGAAATAAGTTTTATTTACACATCTATATCTATAATCTATATTTGTATAAAAATGTTCAATTTCATTGGTGAAAAACCCATAATATAAACCAACTTAAATTACAAATCCAAAATTAAATGGTGCAACTACTTAATATGCTTTACAATTCACTCCCAATCTTGCACCACCTTGCTGCCTTGTTTACTTTCCACTTCATTTGTCAACATTTGATGATGAGGAAAGATTAGACTGAAAGTTTAGTACATCATCACTACTAACATAGACCACCCGAAAGATGTCATACTTGAATTGAAGAGGAAGGTTATCAAAATAAGGCAAAATTGTCTTACGATAATCGGATGTTAGAATCCATGAGTAGCACAATTGGAGGGATTTCCATACAAAAAGACTCATTGCCCTTGTTTGGTTTTGGTTTTGACACTTAAAGCACACTCCAGAAACCGCACCATCCATCTTTGCAAAGCGAGATCTAAATATGGCTAAGCATGCATAAGGAAGGTCATTCATGTCATCATCCTTCGGAAGGATAATAGCATTCATGGAAATTGTATCACCGGTTGAAAATTGTACAGCCGAGGACCCATCTCTTGATTCTCCGACACATGCATCAGAGAAACTATGATCAACTAAGATCGCCATGCTTGATACATTTGTTAACATCGATAGCTGGGTGAGAAAAAAAAAATGAAGGACAATATGAGAAGTACAGAAAAGTAAAATTCCAAGCTTAGAAGGTCCACAAATGGCTTCTTTTGATACAAGAAATGTAAGAATGATTGCATATTTCAAAATACATGAGTTTTCTTTTGTTTCTCATTGCTACAAGATTTTATTTTATTTTTTTAATTTACTTTTTTTGTATTGTGGCAGAAAAAAAGGTTGTACTTAACTAAGTTACACTCTTGTATTGGTTTATAGTGATAAAGTATAGGAGGTGTTAGGGCTTCTTGGCCAAAAAGAGCTATCTTTTTTAGAGAATTTTTTTTATTTGAACTGCTAAACAATCTTTTTCAATTTGTGTTAAAAATGTGTTTAATTAACATGCTAATTTGATTTGATTGAATTGAAAATAGTGTAGACGACGTTCTAAATCATTGAAATTCTAGGATATTTTACGAGAAGACATCTCGCACGAAATGCAAGTGCAAGTGAGTGGGGGCGCGAGGATATATAAGAAGAGTTTTAGGTTGAGAGTGTTTAGGAAAGCATTTACATCTATATCTTTATTACTTGAGTAACACAACATATATTTTTTTAAATTAAAATTAAAATTTTTATATTTTATAGATTTATAGCACAATCATTGGGTAGGCACACACCCACTAATATATATATATATATAAATATAAAGCTCTCTTTGGATTTATGGATTTAAAATGAATAGATTTGACATTAATAATTTGATAAGTATAAGCCTTTAAACCAATGTACTATTTTAGATTTTGATATCAACAATGGATGTGAGAGCTTTATAATGATAGATTTCAATTAACCTTGTAAAAATAGCTATTCGAAATCCTCTCATGGAAGATTATATTTGTACAAGGATATTAACTAAATATATGAAACTACACGATTGTATCTGAATAAGAATTATCTCAAATTTTGCTTTAAACTGCGAAATTACAATTCTAAAGTGAAAACATTCCCCGAATAGACGATTCCTATAACTAAAGTTTGCTTTCAAAAGAAAAACTAGAAATGGTTCACGAATTTCAACAGAAATCACAACCATCTTGCCACAAATGATTTGCTTGTTTCAAACAAACAAGCAATCCCACCTAATTAATTGTTCTTAAATATGCAGCAATTGTAAAATCTAAATTTTTATGTGTAGAATTATTTTTGGATAAAGTAATAGTTAAATTAATTTATATGGATCATTTAGTACTATCAAGGAATTAGTTATGAGGTGGCTTTATAATTTTTATTACTTAGATGGTTAAGTTTGTAATTTTGGGAGATTGGGTTATAGGCTCACTTGGGCTTTAGCTCTTGGAAACATATAAGCACAAACAAATAGAGGTATTGGATGTTGTTGCTGTTGCGGCGGATTTAGGAGGAAAAAAAAAAAAAAAAAAAAAAAAAAGAAGAAGAAGAAGAAAAGAAAAGAAAGAAGATTCATAGATTGGTGATTTTGATCTAATCATCTCTTGGAGGTAAGATTTTTTTTTATAGTACTCCTAACTATTCCTTTCTACAAGTATCTGGTATGTGGTTTAGGTGTGTGTGTTTGGGTATGATATGTGATAAGCAATCCTATTGGCTTTGACTTCTAATAACTATGGGTTTATATATGTAAAGAAAAAATAACAATAGAATAGATGAAGTCTTGAGGATTGAGGAAGCTATATTTTGGGGTTTTGGATTTTACTTGTAGACTATATTATTAGATTATTATATTATAAAGAAAAACATGATAGATGCATCATGGTGATTAATATTAATTGTTTATGTGGTATAATATTTAATTAGGTTTGTGTGATTGAAGTGGTGGAGCTGGGTGTTTAGAGTTAGTATTGGAATATTATTTTAAGCGTTTGAGGTAAGTAACCCTCTATCACTGTTGGTTTATTTTTATTCCTATCGAACCGTTTAAAATCATAAATATTTATTCATAGCTTTCCTGTTCTCTTAAAATAAAATATGGGTCAAGTATAAAACAACATCGAATATTATTATGAAAGTTATTTGAATATTTTGTGAAATTATTCTGAAAATTGTACCAAATGTTTATTCCGAAAATATCGAATATTTTATTTAAAAGTTGTGTATTGTTTGGATTTTGAACATCACTCTAGTCTGACTATGATTTGGACCCTAGCCAATGGGGGTTATTTATTGGCACATAAACTAGTTTCTTTTGGGGCTTTACCACGGGCCTATGTGTGGTTCTGGGCCTTGTCACGGGCTAAGTGACCGTAGTCATTAAGACTTGGGTTTTGTGAATCAAATCATTGAACCATCTGAATATCGAACTATCAATTTGAACAATGAATTACTTTGAATTATCTTGTTGGCTTTTCATTTAAAATATATTGTATATTGTTTATTTTTAGTTATGAAACCATCTTACAAATAATTGTTCATTTATTGAACTGTAGAAAAAATTATATTTATTGGTTAGCGATTTATTTACTATTTTTTTTAATACTTGATCCAGTTGGCAGTGATGGTTGGTTATTTACTGGGCTATCTAGCGTACCCTTATTTTATTTTTTTTCAGATTCTGAAGAGTAGAGCTATGCGGGATTTTTTTTTTTTTACATATGGGAGTGCCGAGAGTAGGACTATGAATTAAGTACTTGGTTTATTGTTTTGTTAATGGATTTTATTAGTGGACTTGATGGATAATTTCATATGATAAGAATAATCAATTTTTATGGATTTTAGCGTTATGATAATTAAGGATTTAATTGAAGTATTTTATATTGTTGGTTATGTGTTAGACTCTTAGCCTTGCATGCTCACTTAAATGAGTGTGCGGCGTTGTCACGGAGCTTGGGGTGTGACAATTTTGTGGTATCAGAGCCAGGTTATAATTTTAAAGGCTGGTATAGAATAGTGGTGAGATTGGGTAGATGTAGGATTGGGAACGCTTATAATTTGATATAATGTTAATTTTTATTTTTATTTTTATTTTTATAGGAGCTTGAGAATAGAATAAGATGGGGTTTTATTATTGATGCTTTTAGGTTGCGATGGAACATGAGGAGACATTGGCAAATATGGCTAGGAATACACGCCAGGGTCAAATGAATCGACGGACTGGTAATAACAATCGGCGAGGGAACGTGACTAATAATGGTAGTGGTTCTCAAGCAGTCGGAGAAAATCAGGGGCAAGAGTTGGGACAACAAGAACAAGCTGCAATCTCCAATTCAATTGGAATGGTTCAAGTGCTTCAGACTTTGGCTGGGGTGGTGCAACAACAAACCACCATAGGGAATAACTTGACTAGACTTATGGTGCAACAACAACGGATGCACCAGTGTTGGGCCACAACCGAGGCCACGTTGTAACATTCGAGTTTAAAAGATAGCCTTGGCATTTGACGAACGCACCCTTTAGAGGCTGAAAAATGGTTGACAGTAATGGAAAAGTTATTTCCCGTTTTTTAGTGTACGGATGATTAGAAGGTGACCTATGCTACGTTTATGCTACAAGGGATAGCTAATGATTGGTGGCAGATGGAGAAGCGCATACACGAGCATGATCCCAACCTTTATACATGGGAAAGGTTTAAGAATGCGTTCAATGAGAAATACTTCCCTAGGAGTGTTCGTCTACAAAAACAGAGGGAATTTTTGAAGTTAGAGCAAGGGAATGAGACGGTTGCAGAATATGAAGCAGAGTTTACGAAGTTGTCCAAATTTGCATCAGCATTTGAAGCAGACGAGGATAGCAGAGCACGAAAGTTTGAAGGTGGGCTAAGAACGAACATTATGCAACGGGTGGTTCCTTTCGAGTTACCTACTTTTAGAGCAGTGTTGAATAAGGCTTTGTTGGTTGAGAGTGGCCTCACTAGAGCCCAAGAAGAGAAAGAAGAGAATTATAAAAAGAGGCCTAGTTCTTCCAACTTCCAAACTAACAGTTCGAAGGGCAATGCTAAAAGACAAAACACTTTTTCGGTTAAGAGTTGGGGAAGTCGAACTACGGGTAGTAGTGTTGATAAGAAGAATGATCAGGTACAATGCACTAGGTGTAATGGATTCCATCGGGATAGTGAGTGTCGTTGGAATACTAGGGCTTGTTTCTCTTGCGGGCAACAGGGGCACAGGATAGCTGATTACCCTAACCGGAAGGGACATGAGATTGAACAGAAAACATGGACAAATAAAGGAGCATCAACAGACAAAGGGTCTTCAGGAAGTCAAAAGAAAAATGGAGGTCATAAGCCAAAGACTCAGGGTTTAGTGTACGCACTCACGCAACAAGATGTTCAGACTTCCAGCACGGTGGTGTTAGGTACTGTTTTAGTGTCTTCTGTTTATGCACATGTGTTATTTGATTCTGGCGCTACAAATTCATTTGTGTCTATGGGATTTGTTGAGAAACATGGATGGAAATGTGTCTCTAGAGAGATCGACTTATGTGTTGAAACCCCGATAGGAGGTGTTATGGTTGCCGACTTAATTTGCAAATATCGAGTGTTTAGTATAAATGACAGAAAATTGCTTATAGACTTAACTGTTTTAGATATGCGGGACTTTGACGTAATTCTTGGAATGGATTGGTTGGCCACCAATTATGCTTCTGTTGATTGTCGAGGCAAAAGGGTAGTATTTCAGATTCCTAATCAACCAGAATTTTATTTTGTGGGTAGTGGAGTTAACACTCCTCTTCGGGTAATCTCAGCTTTGCAAGTTAGACGGTTGTTAAGGAATGGTTGTGAGGGCTATTTAGCTTCTGTGAGAGATACTTATGAGACTGAATTGAAGTTAGAGGATATTCTAGTTGTGAAGGAATTTCTCGATGTTTTTCCTGAAGAGTTACCGGGGTTGCCACTAGATAGAGAGATTGAGTTTGCCATTGAATTGATACCCGGCACGGGTCCTATCTCCAAGGCTCCGTATCGAATGGCCCAGCAGAGTTGAAAGAGTTGAAGGAACAGTTACAAGAGTTACTAGATAAGGGCTTTATTAGGCCTAGTGTTTCTTCTTAGGGTGCACCCGTTTTATTTGTGAAAAAGAAGAATGGTAGTTTTCGCCTTTGCATTGATTATCGAGAGTTGAACAAGGTGACAATCCGAAATAAATATCCTTTGCCTAGGATAGATAACCTATTTGATCAGTTCCAAGGAGCACAAGTCTTTTCTAAGATTGACCTTCGTTATGGCTATCATCAGTTGAAGGTTAAGGCGGAAGATATACCTAAGACAGCCTTCTGAACTAGATATGGGCATTATGAATTTTTAGTGATGCCGTTTGGGTTGACCAATGCGCCTGCAGCTTTTATGGATTTAATGAACAGAGTATTTAAACCCTTCTTAGATCAGTTTGTGGTAGTTTTTATTGATGACATTCTTGTGTACTCGAAGAGTAAAGAGCAGCACGAAGAAATCTGAGAATAGTATTGAAGATATTAAGGGAGAAGAAGTTATTTGCTAAATTAAAGAAGTGTGAATTTTGGTTGGAGAGTGTAGCATTTTTGGGTCATGTGATATCTAAAGATGGGGTGTCTGTTGACCCCAAGAAAGTGGAGGCGGTGGTGGAGTGGAATCAGCCTACTAGTGTCACTGAAATTCGTAGCTTCTTGGGTTTAGCAGGATATTATAGAAGGTTTGTTAAGGGATTTTCCCGAATTTCTATGCCTTTATGTCACGACCCGAACCCGCCTCTATGGGTTAAGGCCATAACCGGCCAGTAATCATGAGATTACCTACGGCCTCAAACCAAATAAAACAAAACTCATCAGAGAAAAAGGGGCCAAACGGAAGCAAATTAAAAACTTTGTCCATAGAGCCGTGCTTATATGCACATCAAAACATTCCAGACATACATATGTTAATAACCCACAACAGAAAGCATAGCAACATAAATTTCTGTACAGACAGGATCATTCAAAACTGAGTCAACCAAGCAAAACTATACAGATGTACTCCAAAAACTTCGCCAACATAATGAATAAAACAAACAACAACAAAGGCGATAAGGGTCTCGTGCTTGAGACACAAGGGCACACTTTCCCAAAAAAAATCTTTGTTGTTCCACACTGACTTCGCTGAGGCTGGGTTTGGACTTCTCTGGGCTCACCTACAAATACATGAATGACCGTGAGCGAAAGCCCAGTGAATAATACCAAATAAAGAACATACATTGGAACAACATACATCAAACGGCCTTGAGCCCAATTTGCATTTCTAACTAATACATACATACATAGACATATGTAAGTTAAGTAATTGAGGTTCCAACGCATAGCGTCACGGCCTCGGGCCCAATTCATTCATGTTGGACTATCATTCATTTCAGACTATTATTCGTGTCAAAACGGCCTCTGGCCCACTCATTCATGTCAATCAGCCTTCGGCCCAATCATTCATCAATCGGCCTTCGGCCTAATCATTTATCAATCGGCCTTTGGCCCAATCATTTGTTAATCGGCCTTCGGCCCAATCATTTATCAATCGGCCTTCGGCCCAATCATTTATCAATCGACCTTCGGCCCAATCATTTATCAATCGGCCTTTGGCCCAATCATTTATCAATCGGCCTTCGGTCCAATCATTTATCAATCGGCCTTCGGCCCAATCATTTATCAATCGGCCTTCGGCCCAATTATTTATCAATCGGCCTTCGGCCCAATCATTTATCAATCGGCCTTTGGCCCATTCATGTTCATCTTACATCCACAATCCCAAGTAGCAATTTATAAGCTTAAAGGGAATAAACAATTGAACATTTACAAGCATTCAAATATCGATATTACTCACAGTGATCGGCTTGCAGATTTGCCCTGGAGCTTGACCCTACACATCACATAACATATACGGGTCACAAATAACTCAATCCGTTCTTTAATTCACATATTCCTCTTTAGGCTTTATTCTTATCTCATTAACTCATTTACAATGCTTAACATATGCCTAAGAGTGCTTACAAGTGAAAGGGAACGGAAAAATATAACACAGAATGCATTTTCAGAATTTCAGAAAACAGGTCCCGCCGGCGTGGACTTCCTTCAGCGGACCCTTAGGTCTGCGAAAGTACTGGTTGCATTCAATTCCAGCTCGAGCGTGAACTCGGCCACTTGAGCGGACTTCCTGTCTACATAGCTCCCCGCTCGAGCGTTAACTTCCCCGCTCGAACGGGAACCATGTCTGCAGAAAATGCTAGGAGCTCGATTTCTCCGCTCGAGCGGCACTTCTCCCGCTCGAGCGGTCGTCGAAAATTCTGGGTTTTCCAGAACACTCCCTTGAGTTCAAACTCGACATTCAACCAATTTTTCTTGCACACTAAGGCCCCAATCTCACATATACTCATGCTAACATGGTTCTCTTGCAAGATTATAGCATTATGAAGTTCAATTTCTTGATTTACCTACATGCATGTCTCAAAACATGACAAGCTCCTCACCAATAAAATAAATTCATACACTCAAGCTCATATCTTTAATTATTCAAACATGCAAGGCCATCTTAACTTCATTTCCATTTCAAAGATGCAAATGGTGCCAAAACTCAACAAAACCAATCTTGCATGCATGATCAAGCTTCAATTCTTGCTTAATTGACATGATACATGCTAGGTTATGCAATTCTACAACAATTATATACATGCATGCCTTCATTGACCATCAATTGAACACAACCAACTCCATTTCCTTAACATCAAGTTAGCTCATGTTCTTGGTCATCAAACACACTTGAATCTACACATTTACAACAAAATCCATGAGTTCACTTACCTAGAAGCTTTGATCTTCCAAACTCTAGTCAATTCTTGAGTTAAATCTTCAAATTCCCAAGCTAGAGCCAAAAATTTCTCAACTCTCTTCCTTTCTCTCTATAGCCGGCCTCTCTCACTCTCAATTGTCTAACTCAGATTTTGAGTTTTAAGAGAGCTAAAGGAGACTGCAATGCAAATATACAACAAGCCCCTCTAACAAATATTTTAATATAAAATAATGGGGCACTTAATTTATCAATTTAATCAGTTTAAATTGACCAAAATCAATTTTCAATTAAATTTCACCGTGGGCTTTAAAAATTATGCCAATCACAATGGCGCAATCAATTTTGGGTTCTGTGGCCGATAAGGCCCTCAATTTAATTCCCGAAGCGGTAGAATCAAATAGATATTCCTACGGTGAACAGATGGAAATTCAAAACCACATATATTCACATAATTGGTACACCAAATCATATCAAACATATAATCAAATTCATATTAAGGACCAATTAGCTAATTACGGAACAGGGGCATCACACTTTAACTCGTTTAACACAAAAAGGGGTTAAATTTGAGTGGTCTGATGATTGTGAGAAGAGTTTCCAAGATCTAAAGAGTCGATTGGTGTGTGCTCCAAGATTATAGTTCCGTCCGAGATGAAGGTTTTACCATCTATAGTGATGCATCGAAGATGGGCTTGGGTTGTGTCCTCGATGCGTAATGATAAGGTAGTGGCATCTGCGTCTAGGCGCTTGAAGCTATATGAGCGAATTATCCTATGCATGATTTGGAGTTGGTCATTGTGGTGTTTGCATTGAAAATCTGGAGGCACTACCTGTATGGGGTGAAATGTAAGATATTCACTGATCATAAAAGTTTGAAGTATATTTTCACTAAAAAAAATTGAATATGAGGCAAAGGAGATGGTTGGAGCTATTAAAGGACTATGATTTGACTATCAATTATCATCCAGGAAAAACCAATGCAGTGGCGGATGCCTTGAGTAGAAAGACCCCGAGTAATTTGGCTACCTTGATTACTGACCAAAAGAATATCTTGGAGGACTTGCAGAGGTTGAATCTTGAGATTAGATGGCATAACCATGGAGTGCAGTTGGCAAACCTTAGGGTTCAACCCACATTGATTGATAGAATTAAAGATGCTCAAGGAAGAGATCCTCAGTTGCAAAAACTTAAAGCTGAAATGGAAATAGGGCTACAGATGGAATTTTGTATGCATAAAGATGGAACCTTGAGGTTTGGAGAGAGGTTGTGTGTGCCTAATGATTTGGAGCTCAAGAGAGAAATCCTGAAAGAAGCTCACAGTTCAGGATATACGGTACACCTAGGGAGCACTAAAATGTATAAAGACTTGAAGAGGAACTTTTGGTGAAATAATATGAAGAGGAAAATTGCTCAGTATGTTGCTCAATGTTTGGTATGTCAACAAGTGAAAGTTGAACATCAGAGACCTGCAGGTAAGTTACAACCTCTTCCTATTCCCGAGTGGAAGTGGGAACATATTACCATAGATTTTGTGACAGGGTTGCCTAGGACCCAAGGTGGTAACAATGCTATTTGGGTTATCGTTGATCGATTGACCAAATCTGCTCACTTTCTAGCTTTTAAGGTGGGGTTCTCCTTAGAAAGGTTTGCAAAACTGTATATCAAAGAGATTGTGAGGTTGCATGGAATTCTAATGACCATAGTGTCGGACAGAGATAGCAGATTTGTATCTATGTTTTGGAGGAGTTTGCATGCAGCTTTGGGTACTAGTTTGAATTTTAGCACTGCCTTTCATCCTCAAACTGATGGACAGTCAGAGAAAATTATTCAAACCTTGGAAGACATGTTAAGGGCTTGTGTTATTGATCTTGGAGGTTCTTGGGATGAGCATTTGGCCTTAGTGGAATTATCTTATAATAACAGTTATCATGCGAGCATTTAGATGGCACCATATGAGGCTTTATATGGACGGAAGTGTAGATCACCTATTTGTTGGGATGATGTGGGCGAAAGGAAGTTGTTAGGGCCTGAGATTGTGCAACAAACAGTGGACAAGATCAATCTTATTAGAGAGCGACTTCCGCTTCACAGTGAGTAGATGTAAAAGTTATGCAGATAACAGGAGACGCAATTTAGTGGTTGGGATTGGAGACCATGTGTTCCTTAAGGTGTCTCCTATGAAAGGAGTAATGAGATTTGGTGTTCGTGGTAAACTAAGTCCTAGATTTGTTGGACCATTTGAGGTTTTAGATCGAATAGGAGAGGTAGCTTATAGACTTGCTCTACCACCTTCACTAGCTGGAGTTCATAATGTTTTTCATGTCTCAATGTTAAGGAAGTATATATCGGATCCTAGTCATGTGATTGATCATGCACCGTTGCAGTTTAATGAGGATTTGACATATAAGGAACACCCTATACGAATTGTTGATAGGAAGGAACGGGTTTTGAAGCGTTGAGTCATTCACTATGTTAAGGTTCAATGGAGTAATCACTCGGAAAGAGAAGCTACTTGAGAACTTGAGGATGAAATGAGACAAAAGTATCTACAACTTTTTGAGACTTCAGGTATGTCAAATTTCGAGGACGAAATTTCTTTTAAGTGGGGAAGAATGTAAAATCCAAATTTTTATGTGTAGAATTATTTTTGGATAAAGTAATAGTTAAATTAATTTATATGGATCATTTAGTACTATCAAGGAATTAGTTATGAGGTGGCTTTATAATTTTTATTACTTAGATGATTAAGTTTGTAATTTTGGGAGATTGGATTATAGGTCCACTTGAGCTTTAGGTCTTGGAAACTTATAAGCACAAACAAATAGAGGTATTGGATGTTGTGGCTGCTGCGACAGATTTAGGAGTTTAAAAAAAAAAAAAAAAAACAAAGAAAAAGAAGAAGAAGAAAAGAAAAGAAAGAAGATTCATAGATTGGTGATTTTGATCTAATCATCTCTTGGAGGTAAGATTTTTTTTTATGGTACTCCTAATTATTCCTTTCTACAAGTATCTGGTATGTGGTTTAGGTGTGTGTGTTTGGGTCTGATATGTGATAAGCAATCCTATTGGCTTTGACTTCTAATAACTATGGGTTTATATATGTAAAGAAAAAATAACAATAGAATAGATGAAGTCTTGAGGATTGAGGAAGCTGTATTTTGGGGTTTTGGATTTTACTTGTAGACTATATTATTAGATTATTATATTATAAAGAAAAGAATGATAGATGCATCATGGTGATCAATATTAATTGTTTATGTGATATAATATTTAATTAGGTTTGTGTGATTGAAGTGGTGGAGCTGGGTGTTTAGAGTTAGTATTGGAATATTATTTTAAGCGTTTGAGGTAAGTAACCCTCTATCACTGTTGGTTTATTTTTATTCCTATCGAACCGTTTAAAATCATAAATATTTATTCATAGCTTTCCTGTTCTCTTAAAATAAAATATGGGTCAAGTATAAAACAACATCGAATATTATTATGAAAGTTATTTGAATATTTTGTGAAATTATTCTGAAAATTGTACCAAATGTTTATTCCGAAAATATCGAATATTTTATTTAAAAGTTGTGTATTGTTTGAATTTTGAACATCACTCTAGTCTGATTATGATTTGGACCCTAGCCAATAGGGGTTATTTATTGGCACAGAAACTAGTTTCTTTTGGGGCTTTACCACTGGCCTATGTGTGATTCTGGGCCTTGTCACGGGCTAAGTGACCGTAGTCATTAAGACTTGGGTTTTGTGAATCAAATCATTGAACCATCTGAATATTGCACCATCGATTTGAACAATGAATTACTTTGAATTATCTTGTTGGCTTTTCATTTAAAATGTATTGTATATTGTTTATTTTTAGTTATGAAACCATCTTACAAATAATTGTTCATTTATTGAACTGTAGAAAAATTTATATTTATTGGTTATCGATTTATTTACTATTTTTTTTAATACTTGATCCAGCTGGCAGTGATGGTTGGTTATTTACAGGGCTATCTAGCTTACCCTTATTTTATTTTTTTTCAGATTCTGAAGAGTAGAACTGCGCGGGATTTTTTTTTTTACATATGGGAGTGCCGAGAGTGGACTATGAATTAAGTACTTGGTTTATTGTTTTGTTAATGGATTTTATTAGTGGACTTGATGGATAATTTCATATAATAAGAATAATCAATTTTTATAGATTTTAGCATTATGATAATTAAGGATTTAATTGGACTAGTTTACATTGTTAGTTATGTGTTAGACTCTTAGCCTCGCATGCTCATTTAAATGAGTGTGCGGCGTTGTCACGGAGCTTGGGGCGTGACAGCAATCTCTGAAACTACTTGTGAGGATCCAAGACTCATGTCATGTTGAACTATTCTGGTATTGATTGGCTGCTGTCTGCCATCTTTCTCATTCCCAGCTCCAAATTTAAGCTGTGGTTAAAATATGTTTTCTTCTTTTTTTTAATAAAAAAAAAAAAGAAAAAAAATCCTCATCCAGAGGATACAATTTTTTTTTATTTTTTTATTTTAATGACAAGAAATCTCCAAGGCAGGGGGCATTTGGACCTATCCAGTAGAGTAAACCCACAACCCAATACTAGCAATCACTCTCAAATCACTGGTATCTGTTAAATTCAGGAGACACTAGCAACAATTAAACCCAAGATATATGTCTGAGTTAATGGCTCATTCCATAGTTAGCATTGTTTTAAGAAACAGGCAAGGGAATGTATATGTTCTGGGTTCTTGAATCCCAGACAAAATCTATCATAGGCCAAGAATTTTGCATATATTGAAACTCGGTCTCCCAAAAAAAAAAAAACACAAGGACAGCAATCTGACTAATCGTCCAGAAAAACACTTACAATGCAATACTTTTGATCAACAAGCCAACATACCAAACATGGGATTGTGGAATTTCAATACAAATCCAGCCGCTGATTTTTTTCTATATGAGATAATTTTGACACGGTGTATATATAGTACCTTGTAGGCTTATTAACAGAAATTCAAGTAATGTCTTGCACACCTAGAAGCCAGTTGTTTGTTAATTGTGCTGAGATTGATCTTTGCTGAAACTTGTTGAAATTGGTAGGTTCTATGATTAGTTTTTTGGGCAAAGTTAGCAAAGAAATTTTCATAAAGGATTGTATCATATATTCATAGCAGCAGTTCAAAGAGCCTAATTAAGAGTATATTGGTTCAACTTACAAGTTTTGCATTTAGTAGCTTCTTGTTCTCATCAGATCTCTTCATCCATGCTCCATACCATATGATCTGAAGAAAGAGTGTGAGCGAGCCAATGACAATACCAAAAAATGATTAATTATAGAAGTTACAAATGAACAATAAAGATTGGATATGAAGAAAAGAAAGAAAAAGTTATAAGAATCTATTGGTGAAATTACAAGGAAATGACCAGAAAAATTTATGAAATTTTGGTGACAAACAAATTTAATCAAGGTGAGGCAGCACATAAAACTTGCTCTTTTTAAGGAGATTTGAGCACGGTAGGCAAAGGCAACAAACCAATACAACATAATTTTACATTAAGCATATATGAATGAAACATAACATTGAGTTATTGTTTGATAAGCATATAGTTAAATAAATAAACTAAATAAAAGAAGAGAAATCTAAATCTAGTCATGATGAAGATCAAGGGTGATATAGATACATACCATATTACCATGGATACTCCTAAAAACAGCAGAGTGAAGACAACCTAGGGAAGAAGTGCTTAAAGAGAAGTGCTTGAGAGCATCCAATAGTTCATCCACAAGTACTACCATTGGCCTGAATGCATAAAAGCTTATCTCTAAATTTTTGTTGTTGAAAGGCACAAAACATGCCATCTTTCTTTCTTTCTTTCTCTACTTGTGAAACTTGTGATTCTCTCTCTCTCTTTCTCTCTCTCTCTCTCTCTCTCTGTAAATGACTGAAAAATGGAGAATAAAAAGAAAGTGGGTGGTCGAAGCTTTGGACTGCAAAGTTGTTTGTTTGATGACGCATATATGAGAGAGAGAGAGAGAGAGAGAGAGGGGGGGGGGGGGGGGGGGGAACGCGGACAGTCGTGGGCATTTGCGTGGTCTTCTTTGGCTTCTTTCTGCTTTTGAAATTCATAGTCACAAATGACATGAAACATGAACATAAGGGGAAGGCTACTCTGGTGTGTTCCATGTAAAAAATATAATTTATATCATAAAATATTTCTTTTATAAAAAATAGTATAATTTTTTAATTTTCACAAAAATTATAACTTTAATTATATACGTAATTTTAAAATACACATTATAATTTTATCATTCATAACTCATATTACAAAAAAAAATTTATAACTTTTACCGCAAAAAGTATTATTTTTTTCCCCTGAACATAAAGTACAGAGACGTTGGAAAAGACAAGTTTTTAATCTTCTGCCTTGACTAAATCTAGATG
Organism: Camellia lanceoleosa; assembly: GCA_025200525.1. NCBI lineage: Eukaryota > Viridiplantae > Streptophyta > Magnoliopsida > Ericales > Theaceae > Camellia > Camellia lanceoleosa. The sequence continues at coordinate 89,658,669 of CM045765.1, forward strand.
CTTATTAAACAAATAATAATAATTATTTAGTTGGGAGTAGATTGCCTCCCTTTCTTAATCGGATTGGACGGTGCTGTTTAACATGTAAAAATTCGTTGCAGAACCCGTTTTGATAATACAAACTATTAATATGTAGAATTCGTCTAATACTATATACTTATAAAAAATCACATTGATCGGATATCGATAATTATGCGATCAAATCAGTTTTGTATTAAAAAAAATAGATGGCGAACAAATTAACAGTTGACAAAAAACTGATAAGATGAGATAGCTATCGATATCTGATTAACGTGATTTTTTACAAGTATATAGTACTCGACAAGTTTTATACATTAAACGATTCGAATTATCAAAATAGAATCCGTAATGAGTCCTTACGAACTGAACAATATCATCTAATCTGATTAAAGACTGAAGACAAACTACCCGTATTTAATTATAATGTCTACAGCAAACATATTAAACTCGGCTTGGGACGCACGATTTTGACGATGGCTGCTCTAACAATTTTCGTCAAGATTTTTTTTGCCAATCAATATAAGTTAAATTATACTGTAAATTACTAAGTCTTATGTTTACAACTTATTACTTGACAAGTTCTATTAATAAATTTATTAATTTTTCTTGATTTAAAAATAAATTTACAATGATAAATTTATCAGTTAAGATTTATAGTAAATAAATCTAATTAATGAAACTGATTAGTAAGTGTCCCTAAATTATAATGGGCCTTGTTACCATATGTTTTTAGGATATATCTATAACTCTTATAAAAGTGTGAAAAGTTTGCCATATTTTTTATTTTTTAAAAAATTTCAATTTTACATTCTCAAATCTACTGTGGGTGTTTGGGAAGTGAGTTTTTATGTAGATTTTATGAGATGTAGGTTTTTATGAGATAAAAAAATTTTAGTGTTTGGGAAGATAGTTGGGTTTTTATGTAGTTGGATGTGATGTTTGTGAGAGAAAAAGTGAAATGATTATGGGGTTGGATGTGATATTTTGTTTGGATGTGTTTTTTTTGGTTTTGCAAAACTTTTGTCTTTTAGTAGAAAAAATGAGAAAAAAATTTGAGAACTTTCTTCCCAAAAAATTTGAGAACTTTCTAAAAGTCAAGAAGAATCTTATATAAACCAACTATCTCTTTATTTTTGAAATTGAATATTCAAAAATGATATATCTGTTTCGAAGAGACCTATATAAATATAAACAAACCATCGCACTTCTTATAAATAAATAAATAAAAAGTTGTCTCTCTATTTTTTAAATTGATGATGATTGAAGAATAAAAAATAAGAGAGCAGCTTGTGTCGGACTGGATGGTGCTGTTGGGCATGTGGAGGCCCATCACAAGTCCCATTTTGATAATCTGAATTGTTGAATGTGTAGAACTTGTTGAGTACTATATGCCTGTAAAAAATTACGTTAATCGGATATTGATAGCTATGTGATCAAAATAGTTTTTTGTCAACCGTTAATTTGTTCACCGTCCATTTTTTTTATTATACAAAACTGATTTGATCATATAACGATCGATATCCGATCAACGTGATTTTTTACAACCATATAGTACTCGACGAGTTCTACACATTCATCGGTTTAGATTATCAAAATGGGACCCCGTGGTGGGCCTCAACGGGCCCAATAGCACCATCCAGTCCAATCTCAAACTGGACACAAGCTGAACCCAAAAAACAATTACTCTTTCTTATTTCTTGTGTTTGTTTTTATACTGATATATATATATATATACAATATTTATAATTGTCCATCATGGATCAAATCACTATAAATAATTTTGGTTAAATCTTAAAATTGTATGCATTAATTCGAATCTAGATAGAGAAAGCGCATGCATTTATAAAATAGAGATTTATGTTGCATCTCAAAAATTCGCAAGTTATCTCCATACACTTTCTTATTGTTTAAATTATATTTTATGAACTGTAAGATTTTACATAGTACTTTAATAACCAAAATATGATGTCAAAACCACTTTCGTTAGTTTTATTTTTAAAATTTATTTTTAAATTTTCATATTTTTTCAATTTTGGTGATTAAAGATAATGAAATTTCTTAATATTTTATATTTAAATTATACTTTTGCATGAAAATCTAATATCTAATAATCTAAATATAATTAAAAAGTAAAATATTAGTTAAAAAAAATTATAAATTCAACTATGTATTGATTTTTTATTATTATATTTTTTTGTTATTATTTAATATTAATAATTTTTTTCAAAAAAAAAAATATACAACAAATTATTTTTTAAGTGTATTTAGATTAAGTGAATCTAAATCTAAAGATAAAATTAAAAAATAAAAAAGTATTAAATTAAATGAATCTAAGAAGAAAATAAAAAGGTTATTAAAAAACAGTATTAAAGACAAATATATATATATATATATGAAAACAAAAAAAATTCAAAATGAAAGTTTGAAAAAACAAACTAAACCATATCTCTTTCAAAATCTTTTTTCACTAATTTCTAATTTTACACAAATTATTTACAAATTTCTTTTAGTTTTTATATAAATTTAAAATCTAACTAAAAAATAGTGCGTACACACAAAAATGTAACACTAAATATCTATATTATAACCAACTATTTAATTATAAATAATTAATTTCTCATTGTTACCTATATTATATTGTTTTAAAATATTTCACATATTACTTTTGTGATATCTTATACATGTCAATGTCTACCTATATAAATATATTAAAAAATATATAAATGTTAATTTATATATGTTGTTATATTCATACATTGTCAATCTGTAATGTTATATTACTATCGGATACTTTAATTTTCTAACATGTATCGTTTTAGTAATGATACGGATGGGCACCCAGGAGGGGCCCAACTAACAAGGGTCCAACCCACACCCCAATTATCAAAGCCCAATAGCTCTAAGAAACTAATACTAGGCTAAGACCAATAACGTTCAAACACTTTCCAAACAAGGGCCTAGACACATAAGCAAACAAAGATCCTGCAAAGTTATTGCAACACACATCAACCATTAATGAGGCTCTCACAGGATTAAATGCGACAACCCCTTCACGTCAGAACAGGCAGCCTCACCGTAAACAATGCAAGATAGAGTATAGACTTCTGACTAACACGACAGGTCGGAATGGACAAGGAAATAATGGACAAAGGATATACAGAAGTTTCTAAGGCACATCGAAGGTTAAGTTCTTTCAGATTATCTTTCTCTTCTCTCTCTCTCTCTCTCTGTGGACACAGTCAATCTCTTTTATTCTAACTTGATCGTCGAAGAATTTGCTGGGGGGGCTCCCACCCCTTGGCGGACCTTTTTGCAGGCACGTCTAGTGAGCTCCGAGACCAGTGAAGTAGTTAGAACCGTGGATCTGCTCGACCCGTCCTCCGTTGGATCAACCACCTCATCACTTGGCGCCGTCTATGGGAACATTCATTTCGGAAAGACAGTTGTGTTCATTGTCGTCAGAAGAAACCCACAGCCATCCACCCCCGGCATCAGAGTGGATGGTGTAGACGCGCCCTTGGGCTTCACTCTACAGTTCGGACTCCCTTTTGTTGTCGGTTCTTAACTTGAACCAAAGAGTCCAAATCCGGCAAATCGTTTTGAGAAAAACAGATTTTTGAAAAAAAGTGCCAAACATGGACTGCTTTGCCAGATATAGAGTCGCCACCTAAATATTTTTAATAGGAAAATTTAGGAAACCCTGACTCGGTGCCAAAGGCCACGTGTCCGTCATCACCAAAGTTGCCTCGGCTCGGGAGCTTGGGTATGATTGGGGAAGGTCAGCTATGAGCACCCCCTCTCGCCCGGTCCGGAGACCGGCCTCTACTAACCGTGATATCTTGTTTTGAAAACATTACATGCTCTTATTCCGGTTATTAGCCTAGAATTACTATGTTATGCGCACAGCAAACAAGTATAGACTAGATCGCCTAATTTAGAATAAAACATTGTATATCCGTTTGTTTGGAAAATGCTTTGGAATTTGCTACTCGCAAGTAGGCTAAAATACGGATTTCAACGAGTTGTCCCAACTCAAACAATCCAACCTTCACCCACAGGCAATCAAACAGTTTATCTCACATAAGCATCTAGCCACATGGTAAGCATGCTGTCGTGAAAGCATTTACACTCATGTGATATGCTAAAGCATAAAAGCTTACCTAATACTCCAAGCCAAAATAGAAGCTAGTTAGCAATCAATGCATGATTCTAGCTCATGTTAAAATGGCTAATGCAACACATACAAAATGCAATTAGGGTAGGCTCGGCTAACCTAAACATGGCATGTGAAATGCTACAAATAACACATATTCAAATTGGGAATTGAAGTACAATGCGGTTTGCATGATGTACCGAGCCCTGGTGCATGTAAAACAAATGAATGGATGCACGCATGCATTGCATAAGGTATGCTAATTTAAATATGTCCTAGTCTACCATCATAAGCAGGTAAATAAAAGGGAAGAAAGACGTGAGGTTGGAAGACATACACATACTCACGCACACTTATTACAAATACGCCCTCACTCGGAGGGACCAAAAGAATATACAAATTTAGTTAACCTACAAGCTAATTAAATGTTACAGACCACCTCATTAATTAACAAATTAATTAAACTACTGAAAGCAGTAAAAAGGCCTCGGGAAGAGGGATGCACGCATGCTCGGATTGGCTTCACCCGGAAAACTCACTGCCATAGCACTGTTGCCTTTGTTTACACTGCCCTACCCCTCTGAAAATTGCCAAAGTCTCAGGATTGCTTCTTTTGACACTGGGAAGCATCATCGGCCAAGTAAAAACACCACCGGCTGAATGGGATGATCACCGGCCATCTTTGGAGATATCGGCCACAAATGTTTTTCCGGTCGGCACTGTACTTAGCCGACCAACCAAAACTTCCTGCAGAACCTGTAATTGACAGCAGCAGAGGGCAAGCAGTGTATGGCATGAAATTTTCAGACAAATATATGCACGGACACACTCCCTATCATGCAATGGACTCAAGGGAGTATGGCTCTCGACCCTCAGGCCATCAATCACGCATTTCAATGCATGATGGCCCAAAAGCCAAGTTAGCAACTTTGATATCAAATGAAATGCAAGCACAAAACACATCAAAGGCCCCAACCTCTATCATGCTTGATCAAGAGGCAAGGGATGCATGCCAAATGCAACCTAAGCATGCGAGCTAAGTATGCAATATGAGTATGCGAACAAGCATGCAAGGCATGACGCAATGTAACAACATGACATGCACAACGCATTATAACATGGCATACAAAATGCAATGCAAGATATGGCCTAAAAGAGAGGCTACAACACAAAGTATACAAATGATGCTCCAAACAGCAATAGACCCTTAATGAAACATGGAGAGGGGGTCAAGAAAAGGCCATTTTTAGTTCGGACCAAGGTCCAAAAACAGAAGCTCAATAGGCTAATGAATCATGCAAAAATGGGGCTAAAATATGGATGTCAAAGCAAGTAGTACATGGAGGACTCAAACAGTGATGAGCCCTTCTACAATGTTGAAGAAGGGCTCAAAACAAGCCTCTTTACAGTTTACAACATGCTTCAAAAAAGATTACACACAGGCCTAAAATGCTACACAAGAAATAGGCATATAAGAGGGATAATGAAGCAAGTGCAAAATGGAGGCCTCAAACAGTGAGAGGCCCTTAATAAAAGATGAAATAGAGCTAAAAAAAATGCTACTTTCAGTTATGGCTGGAGCTCAAATATACAAGAAAGAATGGCTAAGATAGGATACAAAAATGGGCTCAAAATAAGGGAAAAGGTACTCACCCTTGTAGACCAACCCTTAGCTGCCTTTTGGCTTGAGAAGTGGTGCCTCCTAGCCTTTGAGAAGACCCTCCAAGCTGCTGGAATGGAGGTAGTGGGGTGGTGCTAGGTGTTGTAGTTCAAAGGGCCAAGAGTAATGGACTTTTGAGCTTTGGAGAAGGGAGCTATGGAGGATATGGAGGAGAGTGTGTATATATATCAGATATATATCTATATATCTCTGGTTTTTTGCTCCACCAACCAACCTTTTACAATGGAGAATGAGAGCTCCTTATATAGGCAAGACTAAGCTTCTAAGACAAGCTACAAAGGGTCAAAGGAGCCCAAGCTTCTTCAGGAAGCTTGACCCTTTGTCAAAGCTTCCTCAAGAAGCTTGATCAAAAGGGTGCAAAAGGTTGGATCAAAAGGGGTGCAAAGGCTCAAAATGGCCACACATGTGTATGGGGGGTGCATGCATTCAGTACCGCACACCGCATCCATTCAATCTGTAGAATACTCCGGAAGGTCGTCGGCTAGCAAACTTGGTCGGTCGGCCATCTTTTTTGGCCGGTCGGCCATCTATTTGGTCGGTCGGCCATTTGTTTTGGCCGGTCGGCAGGAAAAATCTGCTCTGCAAGTCCAACTTCAAATGGGCATAACTTCTTCATATGAACTCCTTTTTAGGTCATTCTTGTGTCAAAATTGAAGCCCCGGAAGTAAGCTTTCCAATGGCACCAGACTTGCATCAAAATTCCAACTGTGCAAAAAGTTATGCTTGTTTTAGTGAAGGCTGCTCAGTTTCGGTCCAACCGGGATGATGCCCAACTTCAACCAATCATATCTCCGCCCTCCGGTCTCGGATTTAAGAGATTCTTGAACGAAAAATGAAGCCCCGGAAGTCTTATTTCCAACGGTGGTAGCCTCATAGTTAACTCCAAGTGTATAGACAAATAAGCTTGATTTAGCGAGGACTGCTCGTCCCTCTCTTAGCAATTCTTGCCTATCTTCTTCTCCAACTTGGTTTCTCCCCTCTTCTCCTCTTTTCTTCAACTTCAAACCCCTAAGCAAGGTGTTTTGAAAGATTTTTCAAAGATTTCATCTCTTTTTCATTCATTTCCACTTTGTCCTTGCTCGGTTTACCGAAAAGTACAACGTTTGACAAAATGCGAGTCTCGGAACATCGCAGAAACTTTATTTCAAAAAATGTTTTGAAAGAGAGGGTTTTAAGGTCTAAAAACCATTCAAAATAGCTTTGGTCCAAAATGGGATGTGAAGTTGAGATTTGTCTCTCTCCTTGCCGAAGAAATTGAACCTTTGCCCTGCACACCTTTTACCACCAAGTAAACTATCAGTAACGCCCAAGTCTCAAAGGCGGTCAAAAATGGGGTGTCTACAGATGGTCACGACTAGATCCATGGCTTTCCAACACAACGTCGGTAACCCCGAAGTTGAGCCATCGAACCCAAATAACCGACCTCCATATTTTGCAAATCTCACCAACAGTATCAACTGGCTGGCCGAGTAGAACAAAGCCCTCATCAATGCCTTCCTCCAGCATGACCTACTTACCCCGCCGGCACTACAACTGACCGCTCATCCGCACCCAGAACAAACCCATCATTACCATTAATTCCCACCACACGTACCTCAAGGAACATTTCTGCCCTTTGTCCTGCGACCTCAACCATTGAATCTTGATGGTCTGCACCCTCCTCCGTCAAGCTCGCAACCTCGTCAAGACGTGCCACTACTTTCCCATAACCACCCCTTACCATACCATGCGGCCGCACATGAGGGTGAGGCTAGCAGTGTTTAACCCTCAATTCCTGTCTGTGGTGATAATGTCACTGTCTGGGATGAAGAACTACGGGCCATGAAACTCCAACTATAGAGGGTCATACAGAACATACAGCACAAGCCATCCTCCACTGTCCATTCTTCTTTTGCCGCCTCCATCCGGGATAAAGCTCTCCCCCCAAAGTTCAAGATGCCATCGATCGACACCTTCAATGGTACCACCGATCTCGTCGACCATGTGGAGGCATATCAGACACTTATGATCTTACATGCCTTTCCAAACGAAATCATGTGTCGCGCCTTCCCCGTCACGTTAAAATGGTTGGCACGCCTTTGGTTCAGTCAGCTCCCTCCAAATTCAGTTACTTCATTTTGCCAGCTCAGCGAATCCTTTTTAAGCCATTTCATCGGCGCTCAGCGACAACGATCCAGCCACCAAACTACTAAACATCCGGCAGACAGAGGGAGAGTCGCTATGCAGCTATGTCACCCGCTTCAACACCGAAGCCCTATAAGTGGAGAAGAATGATGACAAAGTCATCCTCACCGCCTTTATGGCCAGTTTGCGCCCATCTAATTTTCTTTTCTCTCTCTCTAAAAATCCCCCAACCACCATGGTCTCCCTTCTCACCAAAGCCCAAAAATACATGAATGTCGAAGACTCCCTGGCAGCTCGCCAAGACTCCACATCCACAATTCCCCCCTCCAAGGACAAAAGGAAAGAGCCTAAGTCACGAACCTCACAATACCCGTACCGACCCCCATCACTCCCAGACCAGCCTACACGCTCAGACAGACCGCCACCAACCCACCTACCTAGTTGGTTCAAGCGATACACCCCCCTCAACTCACCCATAGAACAAGTCCTGAACCAAATTCAATGAGACTGTAATTTGAAATGGCCTCAACCATGTAGATCCCCGTCCACCCGACAGGATCAATCCAAATCTTGCTGTTTCCATCAAGACCACGGTCACAACACTAACGAATGTATCAACCTCAAAGACCAAGTTGAGGGTCTGGTCCATCAAGGATGCCTCAACCGATTCACCGCAGCCTGTCCCCCGCAGTGGCCTAGAACTAGCCCCCTAAATCATAACCGTCAACACACTCTCCCCCGACGACCAATACCGCCCAAGCGGCACGATGATTGGCCCTACAATCACCTAAGAGCTCACAGTGATCCTACCACTCTGCTAGGCGAAATAAGGGTCATTGCAGGCGGCCTTGTGTGCGGCGGACCGTCCCGGTATACACAGTAAGCCGAGCTCCGAAAAATTCGACAAGGCTCTGATAGAGAAGTAGCCACAGTGGATCAACCCCACAAGCAGCCCAAGCAATGGACCGAGCCAGTTACCTTTACAGCGACAGACTTCACCGGCGTTCGCTACCCCCATAACGACTCCCTGATCATTTTCGCCCTCCTCTCAAACTACAAAGTCAGACGAGTTCTAGTTGACAACGGCAGCTCCTCAGATATAATCTTCCTTAATGCCTTTTGCCAACTAAAGGTCGGGGACGAAAAGTTATCACCTCTACAAACCCCCTTGGTGGGCTTCACTGGCAATCGGGTTACATCTATGGGCTCCATTGACCTCCCCATCACCGTCGGAGAATACCCACAACAGTCTACCAAACTATTCACTTTTCTTGTCATAGATTGTCCCTCTACTTACAACATCATATTAGGGCGCACCGCCCTTAACTCCTTTCAAGCTGTCACCTCCACGTACCATCTGGCCATGAAATTTCCTACTGACCAGGGAGTCAGCACCGTGCGAGGTGAGCAGACCATAGCCCGAGAGTGCTATGTCGCCTCATTAAAAGAAGTCAAAATGAAAGAAACTATGATCATCGAAGGTCTAGATGTCTGGAACGAGAAAGAATTAGTCAGAGGAGAGCTAGTGAAGGAACTTGTCGAAGTACCTGTCGATCCTACGGATCCAACAAAAACAGCTAAGATCGACAGCCAGCTGTTTTCTCAGGCCAAGGCCGATCTCATAGCTCTCCTAATCGAACACAATGATGTCTTCGCTTGGACTCATTTAGACATGCCAGGTATTGACCCCACTTTTATTACTCACCATCTCAGCATCGAACCCCAATTCCGACTGATCTGCCAAAACCAGCGCATTTTTCATCCAGAACGCAACAACCTCATCGCCATTGAGGTAGACAAGCTGCTACGGGCACAGTTCATAAGAAATGTGGACTATCCCAGATGGTTGTCCAACGTGGTCTTGGTCTACAAAAACAACGGCAAATGGCGACTCTGCGTCGACTATTCCGACTTTAGCCGAGCCTGCTCCAAAGACAGTACCCCCCTTCCTAGGATAAATTTGTTGGTTGACGTAACGGCGGGACATCAGATGCTTAGCTTCATAGATGCTTTCTCTAGCTACAATCAGATCTTAATGCATGCAGCCGATCGATAGCACACCTCTTTCATCACTGACAGAGGGACTTATTATTGCCGAGTCATGCCGTTCAGTTTGAAGAATACCGGAGCCACTTACTAACACCTGGTTAATGCCATTTTCCAACACTAGATAGGTCGAAACATGGAAGTCTACGTCGATGACATCCTTATCAAAAGTGAACTCTCTTCCGACCACTTGGCAGACCTGTGCGAGACTTTCCAGACCTTGAGGCAGTATCACATGAAGCTGAATCCGAAAAAGTGTGCCTTCAGCGTGGGGTCTGGTAAATTCTTGGGGTTCATGGTCAGCTAAAGAGGCATTGAGGCCAATCCAGAAAAGATCAAGGCCCTGATAGAAATGTGGTCCCCCCCGAACGGTTAAAGAGGTTCACTGGCTAACAGGTAGAGTTGCCACCCTCAATAGCTTCATTTCGCGAGTGACGGACAAATGCCTTCCATTCTTCAAAGTCCTTCGGTAGACCTTCGAATGGAACACAGAGTCTGAGAAAGCCTTCCAGCAACTGAAACAATGCATGGCTAACCCTCATCTCCTCTCTCAAGCATTGTCAAGTGAAACCCTCTTCCTCTACCTAGCCATGTCTAAAACCACTGTTAGTGCTACCCTTATCAGGGAGGACAGCTCAGTACGGCGCCTAGTCTACTACATCAGCCGCGCACTCAGGGGAGCCGAACAGAACTACCCTCTATTGGAAAAGATGGCCCTTGCCCTGATCATCGCCTCCAGGGGCCTCCGACCCTATTTCCAAGCTCATTCTATTGTGGTTCTCATTGACCAACCTTTGAAAAAGACCATGCAACAACCAGAATCTTCAGGTCGGCTCATGCAATGGTCCGTTGAACTAAGCCAATACGACATCTCCTACCGACCCCATACAGCCATCAAAGGCCAGGCTGTCGCCGACTTTATCTTGGAATTCACAAATCTTACCCCACTAACGCCCACTCCGCCGACACGCGCCCCTATCAAAGGGGAAGATCCCCATTCCTGGACTCTTTGCGTCGACGGTTCATCCCACAAAGAGGGTACCGGAGCTAGTCTAATCCTCACCACTCCCGAAGAAGAATACTTCAAATGCACCCTCCGACTTCTATTTGCCGCCAGCAACAACCAAGCCGAATACAAAGCCCTCATAGTGGGTTTTCGCCTGGCCAAAGATATCGGAGTCAATCACCTCCAAGTAGTTAGCGATTCCCGGTAGGTAGTCGGACAGATAACAGGCGAGTTTGATGCCAAAGAAGAAGCCATGCAGTCATACAGGGACATTGCTCTCCGTTTGACCTGCCACTTTAATAGCTTTTGCATCCGACATGTCCCCAGGTAAAAAAACTCCCAAGCAGAAGAAATGGCACAGTTAGTCTTAGCAGACCAATCAAACCTCTACTATGGCGTCTAGGTCGAATACCTAACCCATCTAGCAGTCTCATCTGATCAATGAGCAATTCACCTGCTCAAGGACGAGCCTCTCCCATAGACCCAGGACATCATTTCCTTCCTTGACCAGGGAACACTTCCAGTAGACAAACATGAACCCTCCAAAGTAAGGTCTCGATCGGCGAATTATGTCATTATTAGTGGCACCTTATATAAAAGGGGATTCGGGCGGCCGTATCTTAGATGTCTCAATCCTAACCAAGCAACTTACGTAATGAGGGAAATACATGAGGGAGTTTGTGGGAATCATTCTGGGGGTCGGCCTTTGGTTCATAAAATTCTCCGAACAGGTTACTTTTAGCTCACACTCAGTCAGGACGCTGCTGATTTTGTGATGAAATGCGACAAATGCCAGTGCTTTGCTAACATCCTCTACGCGCCTCCAGCGGAGTTGATCACGCAAAACAGCTCTTGCCCTTTCGACAGATGAGGAGTTGATCTCGTCGATCCCTTACCAACCGGCAGGGGCCAAGTCAAGTTCGCCATCGTGGCGATCAATTACTTCACCAAATGGGTCGAAACAGAACCTCTCGCCAAAATTACTGAGCGGAACACCATGATGTTCATCTGGCAATCCATTATATATCGTCTTGGGATTCCCCAACCCATCGTCTCCGACAACGGCAAACAATTCGACAATGCCAAAGGGAATTCTGCACAGAACTCAACATCAAGCCCTGTTTTTCCTCCCCAGGCCATCCTTAAGCCAATAATCAAGTGGGGGTTACCAACCGCTCCCTACTAAAAATCATCAAGACCAAGCTGGAAGCCGCCAAGGGCCTCTAGGCAGAAAAACTACCCAACGTCCTCTGGGCCTATCGGATGACCGCCCGGACCCCAACTGGGGAGACCTCATTTCGCCTCACGTACGATGCCGAAGCCGTCATCCCTGTAGAAATCGGCCTACCAACACCCTGACTCATCCACCCTATTCCACACCTGAACAAAGACCTTCGAAGAGCTAATCTCAACCTCATTGAGGAATTGTGAGAAACGACCACTGTCCGACTGGCCTCATATTTACAAAGAGTCAGGACGCACTATAACCGCAAAGTCTGACCAAGGACGTTCACAATAGGAGACCCTGTCTTACGCGAAGCCACTCTCACCACCAAAAACCTGACTGAGGGAAAACTCGCATCTAAGTGGGAAGGTCCTTACATTGTCAAAGCAAGACCCCACCCAGGCACATATCGTCTCCAAGACATGGAGGGCAGAGATCTTCCCCATCCGTGGAATGCTGAACACCTGAAACATTACTTCCAGTAATGTCGCAGTTCCTACTTCTTCTGTTGTTTAAATTGTTGTATGTTTCATTTTCATGATCGGAACATTTGTCCATTTTGGCTCTTGTCATGACATGCATGCATTTACGATCACAAGACTATGACGGCAATTCAAGATCCCCCTTATTTGTGTCGTGCCTTAATCCAAACCATGTGTAAATTCTAGGCCAAACTGAGTCTAAAAAGCCTCAACTAGACTGAACCTGAAGAGATTAGCCTACAAAGCCTCAGCCAGACTAAGTATGAAGGGCTCGACCAAACTGAGTCTCAAAAGCCTCAACCAGACTGAGCACGAAAAGCTTAGCCAGACTGAGTCTACAAAGCCTTAGCTATACTGAGCACGAAGGGCTCAGCCAGACTAAGCATGAAGGGCCTGGCCAGACCGAGTCTACAAAGCCTTAGCCAGATTGAGCACGAAGGGCTCGGCCAGACTGAGTCTCAAAAGCCTCAAATAGACTGAGCACGAAGAGCTCAGCCAGACTGAGTCTACAAAGCCTCAGCCAGATTGAGCATGAAGGGCCCGGCCAGACCGAGTCTACAAAGCCTTAGCCAGACTGAGCACGAAGGGCTCGGTCAAACTGAGTCTCAAAAGCCTTTGCCAAACTGAGCACGAAGAGCTTAGCCAGACTAAGTCTACAAAGCCACAGCCATACTGAGCACGAAGAGCTCAGCCAGATCGAGTCTACAAAGCCTCAGCTAGACTGAGCATGAAGAGCTTGGCCAGACTGAGTCTCACAAGCCTCAGCCAGATTAGGCCAACCTCACTCGGACTAAGCTAAACCATCCAATGCTATTGCCTCTATTTACATGTCCACTCAAGCATGCCAACTAAGATTGCCAATACTTAGTTAAGTCTAAGCTCATTTCTATCGCAGGTCATTTTTAACTAAGTTAAATAATTCATCCAATTTTTTCCTAAGTTAAAATTACTTATCCAGTTTTACCATTCATCACTCTCACACAACACAAACACAAAAAAACACACAAACAATCACAGAACGTACCTCTTTATTTATTAACAACTTACAACCCATACATCTTTACATCTTTACAAAATAAAAACAAAAACACAAACAGAAAACCAAACGCCCAGTCTTCACTCCCTTTTACTGGACGCCAGGCCTTCCTCTTCCACCCCCTCATCCATGAGAGTCTGGGCGACATCATTTTCTCCTATTTTCACCAGATTGAAGTCCACTTTTGGGAACAGCTCCTGCGCCTTCTATTTGAAGCTTATCCGGCCGTTGTCCCAGTACTAGCTCATTTCATGCTTATAGAAGTCTGACCGCTGAAAACTTTGGATTATATCTTCTTCGGTCCTCCCAGCAGCGGCCACTCCTGATGGCCTAGCAGCCCTTTCACTCTTCCTAGCCACACTCCTCACGACCGCTGTGTCGATGGCCATCTGGAATTCAGGCGACCCCTTGAGCTGCTCTACCGCCACCAAGCACAAGTTCGGATATGCCACCCTCTCAGACGCCATTATCCTAGTTAACTCTGCCACCTTGGCCCTCTCCTCTCCCAAGGCCCTCTCTAACTCCGCAATGCGCCCATCTGCCTATTCTTTGTCTTTTAGGGCCTAGTCGCGCAACTCTTCATTGTTGGTGAGGGCCTCCTCCAAACTTTCCTTGGCGGTGTTGCAGGCATCTTGTACTTCGCCTACTTTCTTCCACTCGCCCGCCAACTCAAACTCCAAAGATACCGCCTTGTGGCGCACCACTCCCAGTTTCGATTTGGTGACTGCGAGCTCGACGGCGACCTCGGTTTGACCTACGCTGGTGTGCTTGACCAAGTGCCCTTGCACTAGCGCCAGCACCTCTATCTTCTTCGCCCTCTATGCGTACGCCAGCCCCTTCATACAGGCACTGTGCCCTGCTTTTCTCCAACCACTTACCTCCCCCCTTAAATTCTACACTTACGCCTTCGCCGCCTCCAACTCGGCCTGTAACGGCTCTATCTGTACTCTCGCTCTTAAATCTTTCTCTAGAAGGGCAGCAGCCAAGGTGCCGCTTTCGTCTGAGCTGAGCAAAATCCTCTGAGGAGGTTGGCCTTTATGACTTGCGCTACACTTCGCACCACCGCGTCCTCCACAGCCCCCAACAAACGGTCTGCGGCCACCTTCGCATCATCCCCATCCTCTCCTAGGCCTCCAACCATTGCGCGCACATGGTACATAGTGGTATTCAACGCGGCACCACTCTCTGTTCCACCTGACCGCCCTACCACCACCTCCTGCCTTGGCGATCCTTCTCTGCAAGGCACATCCTTGGGGGGTAGATTGGTCACCAGATCACCCCCTATCACTTCCCTCTCCTCCACTACCCCCTCACCCCCAACACTGCTCACTTATCCCCCCACTTTTGGGGGCTCTTCCTCCATCCCATTTTTTCACCATTTTCCCTACGACCTCTTCTTTCCCCTCCCCCTTTGGGACCACTCTCCTCCTCTTCTTCTTCAGTACCCGCTTCACCTCTTTATCACTCATCTCCTTCAGCAGGTCCGCTAGCGCTCGCAACGGCACGGAGTTAGTTCAATCTTTCGCGCCCAAGGGCTTCGGTCGTGGTCTGACCAGCCTTTTCACGACCAAGTTTGGCGCTGGGCCTAATTGCTGCTCCTTGTACTTCTCAACCTTTGCAAATGCCCGTTTGTCCTCCGCCTTCTGAGCTTTCCTCCTCCTCTCTACCTCTTCTGACGCAGGGTCTCCTTCCTTTGGTTTGGGCCTTAGGCTCAAGGCAAAGAGGGCCGAAGGTTGGACGAGGTCGTCCCACTTCACTCATTCTTTTTCCCTCCACTCCTTTACCTGTTTTCACCTTACCCTCCGCCACCGCCCCCAACTTCGGCTCCAGCGACTTCATAGGCACCTTCTAGGTCAGGCACACCCCCCTACCACTATTTGCCGACACATAAAACCATCTCGGCCTCCACCCCTTCACCGACGAGGGCAATCCCGCCACCAACCCTCCCCCCGCCACCGCCTACAGCATCACCCAGGTCTCTTGTTGCCCGGAGGCTTTGCCACACAATCATTGCCTCTCTACCAGTCGTTTACAGCCACACAATTGCGCAAGTGAATATTATCTTTTATGCATTCAGCATCAATTGCCCCGGGGCCACCTCCAATCGATTGAGCACGTCCACAACTAACTGGGAAAGGGGCAACCTTAGACTCCTGTGTAATGCCTCCTCATATAAGGTGAACTCCATCGGCCGAGCATCCGACGCCCTCTCTCTCACTGTCGGCACTCTCAACTCCACTTCTTCTAGAATCTGGTACCTACTTCAAATCTCCTCCAGATCTTCTGCCGTTAAGACTGACTTGTTCGCCTTCGTATGCCAATGGTCCAACGCCACTTGGCTAATGGACTGGACTATCGACATCATTATCGTGGATACAGAACCCGCCGCCCACTCAACCACTCTTCCAACCCTATACTGTTCTGCCAACTTTACTGCATCGTCCTCCCTTAACGATTCTAGCCCCACAGCTGCTATTTTGTTTTGGGCCATCTGTGCCACGTTTCTACGAATCGCTTCGGTTGCAGGCTCTAGGTATTCTGCAATTTGCAAAAGGGGAGAGTCCACTGCGACGAAGTCCCAAAAGTCTGGAATATGGTGATTTTTCGCAATCAGGTAAGTAAAGTGTATTGCTCCAAAGGCCCAAGGTTTACCTATCTCCCAAGGATCACAGTTAAAACTCGCCAGTTTGAATATTTCCCCAAAAAAATAAAACCCCTGCCTTTTCCATATCACATCCTAACATTTCACTTCCCACCAACGCATCACCTCCCCGCCTCCCCCGCTTCCCTCACTGTGCGTACCATCAACAAACTGGTCATAACACCGACAATTGCTTCCGTCTTCATCACGAAGTACAGGATTTGTTTGACAACGGGGTTGTCCTCCCACCAAGCTCATCAAAGTCTATAGTCACTGGATCAGTGAACCTGGAGGATAATGTGATGTGATCGGGGGACGAACCACCTATGAGAGGCACTCGGTTTACTTCAGATGTGGGGTATGGCACGCACTATTTTGAGCATTTGCGAATGCTAGTTTTTGTACTTTCTGACTTAGGTATTGAGTCAGTTCTGTTGTGTTGTTTTGAGTTTGTCTCGTTGTTTTGAGTCTGTCTTTTGACTAGGGTCTGTCTTGTTATATTGAGTCAGTCTTGTTGTATAGAAGTTGGGTGATTCCGGAGGTGTTACCTCAGGCATCACTGTTTTGTTTTGTGTTTGTTTTTTCACTTTCTTTTGAGTTTGTTTCTGCCATGGCGCCAGTTGTGCCAACAGATCTGAATGAAACAACAGTAATTTTCACACTCTTGTGTTTGCTTCTGCCTTGCGCTAGTTGTGCCAGAAGTTTTTGAATGCAACGGCGGTGTTTTTCACTTGCTTTTTTGCGCCTTTCAATCATTGCATTGACCTAAGTTTTTTTTTAAACACTTTTTGAACACTGTGATGAAAACAAAGATGAAGGAATTCCTCGGGATTTGTAAAAATTTGATCAATTGAGAAAAGAGAGGCATGCTAGGCCCTTAATGATTGAGATCTTGCTTGTTAATGTGAGTACTGAGAAGGATCCTAGCTTGACCCAGATTGGTTCTACATTGTCTTCAGTGCGAGCGATTTGTTGCTTTCTTAAAAGATTTCAAAAAATATTTTGCGCGGTCCCGCGAAGACCTGTGTGGAATCGCTCTTGAGATTGCGCAGCCTAGGATCACTCTCAGCCCTGAGACTCGATCCCTGGCTTTCAGACCTTGAACTTAGATTCAGAATGTTCAAAGGTCAACCACAATGTGAGACCTGTGTGGCCATATTTGAAGCAGCCCATGAACTATCGGCAACAATGTCAGATCAAGAATATCAGATGTGATCAAAAGAAGCTTACAAAGCTAGATCAGGAGCACCCCTCGAACTAGGGGCAAAAAATGTTAGATTATGCTCAAAGAGTCAAAGGTGAAGATCAGCAAGAATACCAAATCCCATAAGAGAGGAAAGAAGAAAGTATTGCTGAAGGACAACCCAAGTTCCTATCTGCAACACTAGGGGCAAATTCAGCCCCCAATTGGATGGACTCCTACATCATCAATAAATAGCAGGCATTCTCCTAAATTTAGATGGCTTCGAGATCTCAAACCATTCAACATGGACAAAGCTACACTTTTACCCTTGAGAGGCTCGCTGGGCTGAAAACCCGGAAGGGCGACCTAGGCAAAAGTTAGAGCAAGCAAAAAAAAAGAAAAGAATGCAAAGAATGAAAAATGAAGAAAAATAAATGAAAAAATTCTGAAAAGAAATGAAAAGAAAAGATGAAAAAAAAAGAAAAGAAATGAAAAGATTTTGAAAGAAAAGAAAACAAAGCTCACAAGGTTGAAAACCCAGAATGGGCGGCCTTGGCAAAAGTTAAAGCGCAAAAGGAGATGTTAATACCCGAGTGTACCTTAACCCCGAACTATGTAAGGCTTGATTCCCATGTTTGGGATACGTAGGCAACTTCATTCTGAAGTCCAGCCATAAACACTTCAAAATCGACTGTGTCCTTGTAATGGTTCTGATCATCTTTGTCTTCTCTGTATCCGAGAGTTCGGTTGTGATCGTCACTTTGAGGACTGATTACAGTACGCTATGATGCCATTCAGACAAGGGGCAACTTTCCGTTGCTGTGTAGTGCTATTCAAGCAAGGGGCAATTTTCCATTGTTTTGGATCTGAGGTTGTGCATCTCAAGAGTAAATTTTGTGTAGGTCGAGCAGTGGCCATTTGCAAAAGTAGATTTTTTTTTGAAAACTTTTACTGAAGTTGACTAATTATCTTGAAAATTATTCCATTTTTTCCAAAATTGGACCATTTCTTGAACCCAAAAAAGGAAAATTTTCAGTGCTCATAGCTTGACTTGCATGATTTTAAATCAAAAAGTTGAACAAGCGTGTTAATCTAACTCTCATGTTGGTCAAAATTGTTTTAATAGAAAGCCAAACCAAAAAATGGTCAAAATGATGAACTAGGGGCACAGTTGAGTTCGGTGTTCTGTGTTTTCCCCATTGTCAACGTACTTGCCAGAAAGGGCATTCTACCTGCCAGAAAAGGGCACAACTGAAGCTAATAGCAAAATGCTGAAAGCTATCTCATCCTCCGAACAACGAGGTACCAAGCCAAGTGCAAAGCACGAACTGGAATGGATCTAGATATTCCACTCCCTCGTCTGGACACAGCTGATCACGCTCAAACTCCCCAGCAGAGCATCGTCAACCGATGTCAGCTGCAAATTGGCTACACACCCAGTTGTAGCGCAACCCCTCTGTGGGAGAAGTTCACTATTGTGAGCAGAGGAGGAAGAATCTAGCAGAATGCTAGGGGCAAGAGCCCGCAACTTCTTATTTATCCATCAACCACCCAAGAGAGGGATAAAAAGAAAAAATGAGAGATTGAAGAATAGAGAGATGTGCGCTGAGAGAAAAAGTGAGGAAAATGGCTTTTTCAAAAAAACAGAGATTGAGTGCCAGAGTGATGTGAGAATCACAAATGAGAAAGTGTGGGAAACAATTCCCAGAGAAACAAGCTCCCTGTGCACGTATGAGTGTCGTGTGTGTTGTTTTGATCGTCTTGATTCTTGTCATGAGTCGTTTCGAGTGTCAATAGATGTGTTTTAGGTTGTTTACCTTTTGTTTTCCTGTGTTGAGTTGTAGTGCACTGTGTTCAGTCGTAGGCTCAATACTCGGTTAAGAACTCATTTCTTAAATTTTAAAATGATTTGTTTTGTGGTCAGAGTGCTGTGCCATTCTCTATATTTGTGCAAAACAGGATTCGTTCTTTCATAAAACTGCAGGGTTCAACCCAGGTCATATGAGAACAGTGAAACTAGGACCTATCTGAAGTTATATAGATTCCGGACTGCGAAACAAAAGAAAAAAGGAAAAATTCAGAGCATCTGAGTTTTTTTCGACTTCTGCAAGTTTCGTCTTTGCATCCTGTGTGTTCAAAATGAACAAAGTATAGCGTTCAGAACGGGTCGTGTGTTCAAAATGAGCAGTGTGCTGTACAAGCTGTGTGTTCGAAGTGAATAGAATATTGTGTCAACTATTTCAATGCCAGAATGGCTATTAGAAGTGCTCTCTCTGAGTATTGTTCCATGCCAGGGGCATCTTGGCTATGTTTGCAATGAGTTCTTAAGAGATTAACTGCGATGGTGGAAACTAGAGTTCGAATGGTTGTTGCCTAGAACACAAAGGTTTGGAATTTCCGAGACTAAAGTCTGGTTTAAATACCCAGGGGTGTATCCCCGGCTTGAAATCTGTATGGAAGCCCCATAGGTCGAGGTGGCTGGGTATGCGCCTCGATTCTGGATACTGAGCCAACCTAGTTTGTCACCCCGTTGAAGAATAAGGAAAGTTGTGAGTATGATTAGGAAGAAAAGCAGCATCCGTGGTTTCCCCAGCAGACGTTGCTCCTTGTCAGCGTTTTAGGACCTTTGAACTATGAGTTGAAGGTAAGTGTTCGAAGAACACAAAGGGATATCCCCATCAGAGTAGAGGGGTTTATCGCCACTCACCCCTTGAAATGCTTTATAAAGTGCCGTTTTGTTTGTGTATTGCATCCCTTTAACATCATGCATTGTATTGCATTCTACCCATCGAGTTTCTTTCTCATTTATGCACGGTATTGTATGTATTGTTCATTCAGAGAAGTTCCGGTTTAGTTTGACTGATACCTTTCCTGTCTTGCGTGTGATGCGCTGAGAGATTTTACCTTTCCTCTCTTGCGTGTGATATGCTGAGAGATTTTCTCTTTCCTCTCTTGCGTGTGATACACTGAGAGATTTTCCCTTTCCTCTCTCGCGTATGGTACGCTGAGAGGTGTGCCTTTCCTCTTGTTGCATTGTTTTGCACTCTCATTTCTTCGGGAAACACTGGGATATGTCCCTATGTTTCACCTTTTCTGGTTTAGAGCATTTGGAATATGTTCCAATGCTCATACCATTCCGAAACACTGGGATACGTCCCTATGTTTCTCCTTTTCTGGTTTAGAGTATTTGGAATACGTTCCAATGCTCATACCATTCCGAAATAGCGGGATACGTCCCTATGTTTCTCCTTTTCTGGTTTAGAGGATTTGGAATACATTCCAATGCTTGTACCATTTCGAAACAGCGGGGATATGTCCCTATGTTTCTCCCTCTCTCCTTTTCCTCACATGATTTCAGCGTGTTTGGAATTTATCTCAGGATTGTGTTTTGAATACGCCTGTGCGAGTTGTTTTGGACATCCTCTCACGATTTCAGCGTGGTTTGAGTATCATTTTCCTCACATGATTTCAGCGTGTTTGGAATTTATCTCAGGTTGTGTTTTGAACACGCCTTGGCGGGTTGTTTTGGACCTCCTGTCACGATTTCAGCGTGGTTTGAGTGTCCTTTTCCTCACACGATTTTAGCGTGTTTGGAATTTATCTCAGGTTGCGTTGTATACGCGCCTGATTGTTTGTTTTTCCTCCTCTCATGATTCCAGCATGGTTGGAGTTTGTCACCCTTTGCATTTACTGTATTATTTTGCGCATCGCTCTATCTTGCGCACCACATCTGCACCTGTTAGTGCATTACGTTTCATTCGCGCTATTTTGCACATCGCGCTATCTTGCGCACCTCATCTACACCTGTTAGTGCATTGCATTTCATTCGCGCTATTTTGTGCACCTCATCTGCACCTGTTAGTGCATTGCCTTTCATTCGCACTATTTTGCGCATCGCGCTATCTTGCGCACCTCATCTGCACCTATTAGTGCATTGCATTTCATTCGCGCTATTTTGCGCACCTCATCTGCACCTGTGAGTGCATTGCATTTCATTTGTGCTATTTTGCGCACCTCATCTGCACCTGTTAGTGCATTGCATTTCATTCGCGCTATTTTGCGCATCGCGCTATCTTACGCACCTCATTTGTACCTGTTAGTGCATTGCATCATTCACGCTATTTTGCCCATCGCGCTATCTTGCACACCTTACCTGTACTTGTTAGTGCATTACGTTGTCACGCACCCTTCCGCATTGTTATGCGTCACACTTAGGTTGCATTGTCATACATCCTCTTACTCGCGTTGTCTCGCATGTCTTATTTGGATTGCCATGCTTATTTCAGTTGCATTGTTATGCGCTTGTCTCGCTCGCATTGTCATGCAACCTGTTTCACTTACATTGTTATGCACACTTCACCCGCATTGTTATGCGTATTCAACAAGTGTTATTACCATATTGTACCTGTTGAGTTTCTTCCTTATGCAGGGCACGATATTGTATGTACGGTTCATTTGAGGCTGGTGCAACCAGACGGTACTGTGTGTGCGGTTCATTCAGAGGAATTCCATGTGAGACGTTTCTTGTCCTTTGAGTTCACTTTGTTTCAGTTAGAAACGCCCTGGCGCGCTCGATGTGGTACGTTGAGTGTCGCTTCTTCCTTCTCTTGTGTGCGATACGCTAAGAATTGTTTCCCTTCTCTTGCGTGCAATACACTGAGAATTGCTTTCCTTTTCTTGCGTGTGATACGCTAAGAATTGCTTTCCTTCTCCTGCGTGTGATACGCTGAGAATTGCTTCCCTTCTCTTGCATGTGATACGCTGAGAATTGCTTCCCTTCTCTTGCGTGTGATACACTCAGAATTGATTCCCTTCTCTTGCGTGTGATAGGCTGAGAATTGCTTCCCTTCTCTTGCGTGCGATACGATGAGAATTGCTTTCCTTCTCTTGCGTGTGATATGCTGAGAATTGTTTCCCTTCTTTTGCATGTGATACGCTGAGAATTGCTTCCCTTCTCTTGCGTACGATACGCTGAGAATTACTTCCCTTCTCTTGCGTGCGATACGTTGAGAATTACTTCCCTTCTCTTGCGTGCGATACGCTGAGAATTGCTTTCCTTCTCTTGCGTGTGATACGCTGAGAATTGCTTCCTTTCTCTTGCGTGTGATACACTGAGAATTGTTTCCCTTATCTTGCATGTGATACACTGAGAATTGTTTCCCTTCTCTTGCGTGCGATACACTGAGAATTGTTTCCCTTCTCTTGCGTGCGATACGCTGAGAATTGTTTCCCTTTTCTTGCGTGCGACACACTGAGAATTGCTTCCCTTCTCTTGCATGTGATACGCTGAGAATTGCTTTCCTTCTCTTGCATGTGATACGCTGAGAATTGCTTCCCTTCTCTTGCACGTGATACGCTGAGAATTGCTTCCCTTCTCTTGCGCGCGATACGCTGAGAATTGCTTTCCTTCTCTTGCGTGTGATATTCTGAGAATTGCTCTCCTTCTCTTGCGTGTGATACGCTGTGAATTTCTTTCCTTCTCTTGCTGTGATACGCTGAGAATTGCTTCCCTTCTCTTACGTGTGATACGTTGAGAATTGCTTCCCTTCTCTTGCGTGCGATATGCTAAGAATTGTTTTCCTTCTCTTACGTGTGATACGCTGAGAATTGTTTCCCTTCTCTTGCGTGTAATACGCTGAGAAATGCTTCCCTTCTCTTGCGTGTGATACGTTGAGAATTGCTTCCCTTCTCTTGCGTGCGATACGCTGAGAATTGTTTTCCTTCTCTTGCGTGTGATACGCTGAGAATTGTTTCCCTTCTCTTGCGTGTGATACGCTGAGAATACCTTCCCTTCTCTTGCGTGTGATACACTGAGAATACCTTCCCTTCTCTTGCGTGTGATACGCTGAGAATTGCTTCCCTTCTCTTGCGTGTGATACGCTGAGAATTCCCTTCTCTTGCGCGTGATACGCTGAGAATTGCTTCCCTTCTCTTGCGCGTGATACGCTGAGAGTTGCTTCCCTTCTCTTGCGTGTGATATGCTAAGAATTGTTTCCCTTCTCTTGCATGTGATACGCTGAGAATTGTTTCCCTTCTCAGCATATCGTGCGATGCGCTGAGAATTGTTTCCCTTCTCTTGCGTGCGACACACTGAGAATTGCTTCCGTTCTCTTGCGTGCGATACACTGAGAATTGATTTCCTTCTCTTGCGTGTGATACGATGAGAATTGCTTCCCTTCTCTTGCACGTGATATGTTGAGAATTGCTTTCCTTCTCTTGCGTGCGATACGCTGAGAATTGCTTTCCTTCTCTTGCATGTGATATGTTGAGAATTGCTCTCCTTCTCTTGCGTGTGATACGCTAAGAATTGTTTCCCTTCTCTTGCGTGTGATATGCTGTGAATTTCTTTCCTTCTCTTGCATGTGATACGCTGAGAATTGCTTCCCTTCTCTTGCGTGTGATACACTGAGAATTGCTTCCCTTCTCTTGCGTGTGATACGCTGAGAATTGCTTTCTTTCTCTTGCATGTGATACGCTGGAAATTGCCTCCCTTCTCTTGCGTGCGATACGCTGAGAATTGCTTCCCTTATCTTGCGTGTGATAGATTGAGAATTATTTCCCTTTTCTTACGTTTGATACGTTGAGAATTGTTACTCTTTTCCTCTCTTGAGTGTGCTACATTGAGAGATGTTGTGTTTGAGACTCTGAGTTTCCTCGATAATCGCTTTTAGACTTCTCCGCATGAGACACAGTGAGAATTGCATAATTTTCTTATGTCCTTTCTACATGAAATGTAGTTCGATTCTTATTCGCTTGCTTAAACTATTGCATGTTTTGCTTCATTGTAGCTCTTTTTGCATGATCATAAGTTATGTTTGGCATCATGCATTACCATTTGCATCTTGCCCTTGCCTGCAGGCTCATATCTTTGTTATCTTGTATGCTTGTCTAAGTCTTCGGCCTTGTCAAAAATGGGTCGTCTTTGGGCTTTGACATTTACTCCCGTCATCTTATGACTTTCGAGTTCTGTCAAAGAGGGGCAACTGTAGACACCCCATTTTTGACCATCCTCAAGACTTAGACGTCATCATTTGAACACTCGATGATCATCCATGCTCGTGTTCGTTTTGAGTTCTCGGAGGTCTCAGCCACGCACATTGCCTCAAGATCTCTCAACTTATCTGTTTTGTGCTTGGTTGTGCATCAAGGACTTGTGTTTCTGCTTCTAAGGGAAGAGGGTGGCTTGTTGGCATGATGCCATCGGCCAAAAGTGTTGGCCGATCGGCACTTTTTTTGGTCGGTCGGCCCTTATGTTGGTCGATCGGCCATATTTTCTGGCCGAACCCTGTTCATCTTCTTTTTGCAGATATTTTATGCCAGCTGTCACAGCTGGCATACACAATTCACCCTCTCTATACACGTGTATGGAGGGATTTGCCCCTTGGCTTAGCTTCTCCAAGAAGCTTTGGAATTGAATTCTATAAGAAGGGAGCCCCTCCTCCCTTCTCAGAGGTTCAGAAAATTTAGTCTTGAGGGATAGATATACTTTTGTATCTATATTCCTTTGTTTGACCTTGTTTTGTGCTCTAAAGTGTTGTTTTGTCTTAGGGTTGGTTTGGGATGTTCTAAAAAAGTGCACTTTTTGACTTATTGGCTTATATAGGTTGGGTTTGGGTTGTGTTTGATGTGATGTGTTAGAGAGGTGATGTGATTTAAATAAGATGATGTGACTTAAATAGGATAGTGACTTTTTAACTTTTTATATTATTTAGTTTATGCCAAACCAATCCTTACTATTGTACACAAACACACACTAGAACACCATCCTCTTGGAGCTGAGGTCCCTTGAGGTTGATTTCAGAGTTCTTGAGCTGGTTTTAGTTAGAGAAAGCTCATGGAGCTTTGTTCTTGAAGAGGTTCTACAAGGGTGAGCAACTAACCTTTAGATACCCCATTTTGGCTCAAGCTTTTAGCCTTTCTTGCTTGTTGTTTTAAGCTTAACTCTAAACTAGAAAAAGTTCTGATTTTTTATCCTTAAGATCTTTGTTTCAGGTCACTTTTGTGTTGGGGGTAGTCTACCCCCTCTTAGGCCTTGTTTGGCCTTGCTTTGTGCCTTCTCTTTTGAGCTTTGGAACCCTCTTGCTTTGACCTTCTCACCACTAAAATCTAGAGGATTTTTAGTGGTGGAGAAGTAGTTTTGAAGTCTTAAATAGGAGAGGGTCATCCCCTCTCCTTGTTGTCTCATTTGCTTGTATATTTGGCTCACATTGGTAGCATGTTTGCATAGCATGTTTTGGCCCGATTTCAGCAAATATTTGGTATTATCTTAGCATGCTATACCTCTGTTTTAAGTTGGTTTGATGGTCTCTTGCATGCACCATATACTTGTAGTGTAATCCTCTCTATTGCCTTAACATGCTTTGTGCTTTAAGCTATGTTTTTAGCATATTTTGGCTCGACCCAAAGGACCTTTTAGTCTTGTTTTACCATGCTTAAGCTCTATTTTGTGTTGTTTTGATCATATATGCCATGCTTTGTATAGCCCTAAGGCATCCTAGCTTGTTAGCTTCAAGTGTCCAAGTCACTAGAATGTATTACTTGGCTTATTTCAATGATTTGGCATCATTTTTTTATGTTATTTCAGTCCATGTTTCATGCTCATACACTTGCACCTATCACTCCTTTAATGCTTTAAAGAGTTGATATTTTATGCCTCATAAATGGATCATTGTACATGCCTTCATGTTTAGGTCTTTTGGACGCCATCTAAGTGGGTTTTTGGTCTTGTTTTACCATGCCATAACTCTGTTTTTTATTGGTTAAGTCATGCCATATTTGGTTTTGATAGGTGTAGTGTAACACCCCTTTTGTAGCCTTGCATGCCTCATGCTTTTGGACTTTTGTTCTAGCTTGTGTTGGCTAGTTTCAAGCTTGTTTTTGGTCTTGTATTGACCTGCCTTGGGACTGTTTTGATAGCCCTTGGCCCTTTAGGGCTTGCCTCGCATGGCCATGGTTTGAGTCCCTTGGCTAGTTTCAAGTTTTGGGCCTTCTTGCATGATTTGCTTGCTTTATTTGGTTGGTTTGGCACCTTTCCATGCATGATTTCAGAGCTTACCATGTTTGTCACATGTCCATATTTGTCCCCTTTTAAGTGTTCTTAAAAGTTACCCTCCCATGCCTAGGTGATAGGCCATCACATGTGCATGTTTGTATGTGCTTTTGTCTATCATTTCTTAGCATTTTGGCCACTAATTTGGGTATGTTTAAGAGCTATCCATTTTAGTTTAAGTCCATCTTTGCATGTTATTGCATGCCTGTCTTGCATGTTGTTGCATGCTTGCTTCATTTTGTATGTTTGTTGCATGCCATGCATGTTTACATGTCAGGTTATATGCCTATTGCATATTAGATGCATTGCATGATCTTGTTGCATACTTGTTGCATGCTTGAGTTGTTCGCATCATGCTTACATGTTTGCATTGCATTATGTGTGCATCCCTTGCCTCTTGATCAAGCATGATAGAGGTTGGGGCCCCTTATGTGTTTTGTGCATTTGATTTGATATTGAATTGCACACTTGGATCCTTTGGCCATCATGCATTGGAATGCGTGATTGGTGGCCCGATGGTCGAGAACTACACTCCTTTAAGTCTTAAACATGATAAGAGGTGTAGTTGCAAACATTGTCTTGTAAATGTATTACCATGCTCTGTTTGTCCTCTGCTGCAGCAAAAGGAGCATTTTACAGGAAGAGATGGCCGATCGGCTATCTTCAGTGCCGGTCGGCTACAAATATTTGGCCGATAGCATCAAAAATTGGCCGATGGCCATTATTCTTTGGCCAATGGCCATACCTTTTGGCCGATGACCTCTCAGCATGTCCATGAGGTGGATTAGAAGTTTTTTGGAGATTTGCACAGTTTTCAGAAGTCTAAAACAGTGCAAACAGAGGCAACATAAGGCATGGCAACGGATTTCCGAGCGAAGCCGACCAAGCATGCATTTGTTCCTCTTCCCGAGGCTACTTTACTGTTTTCATAGCTTAATTAATTTGTTTAATTAATTAAGAGTTGTGTAATAATTAATTAGCTTGTAAGTTAGTTAATTAGTTGATTTGTATTATTCTTTCGATCCCTCCATCAAGAGGGCGCAATTGTTGTAATAAGCGTGCATGTGCGTGATGCATGTCTTCCAACCCCACTTCTTTCTCCCTTTTACTTAACCGCTTACGATCGTTAGTTTTAGGGCATATTTCATTTAGCATACCTTATGTTCGCATGCGTGCATCCATTCATCTGTATTGCATGCACCGGGCTCGGCGCATTATACTAACTACATTGTATTTCAATTCCAAGTTGAATACATGTATCAAGTTGTCGCATCTCATACGCCATCTTAGAATAGCCGAGCCTATTTCTAGTTGCATCTTTGCATGTGTTGCATTAGCCATCTTAACATGAACTAGGATCACGCATGATTTCTAACTAGTTCTTTGTTTTGGCTTGGAGTACACTGTGAGTGTTTACGGTTTAGCATACGACATGTGTATATATTGCCATGACAGCATGCTTGCCATGAGGCTAATTACTTACATGATATAACTGCCTGAATGCCTGTGGGTGAAGGTTAGATTGCTTGAATTGGAATAATTCATTGAAATCCGCATTTTAGCCTACTTACGAGTAGCAAACTTCAAACCATTTTCAAACAAATGTGCAGTGTTTCGTTCCAAATTAGGTGATCTAGTCTATACTTGTTTGCTGTACGCATCACGTAGTAAGATTAGCTAATTAATCGGAATAAGAATGCATGTGTTTTCAAAAGCAAGATATCATGCTTAGTAC
The DNA here is from genome assembly GCA_025200525.1 of Camellia lanceoleosa. Taxonomy (NCBI): domain Eukaryota; kingdom Viridiplantae; phylum Streptophyta; class Magnoliopsida; order Ericales; family Theaceae; genus Camellia; species Camellia lanceoleosa. Next base: position 89,687,051 of record CM045765.1, read on the forward strand.
AGGCCGATCTTTGATCGGGCGAGCGGGGGTGCTCATTGGATGACCTTCCCCTCTTATACCCAAGTTCCCGAGCCGAGGCAACTTTGGTGATGACGGACACGTGGCCTTAGGCATGAGTCAGGGTTTCCTAAATTCTCCAAAACAAAATATTTAGGTGGCGACTCTGTATCTGGCAAAGCAATCCATGTTTGGCACTTTTTTCTTAAAAATCAGTTTTCTAAAACGATTTGCTGGATTCAAACTCTTTGGTGATTTATCGATCTTGCATTGCACTTTGCGAGATCAGATTTAGAACCGTGACATTAGAGTCCGAACTGTAGTATGCTAGAGAACAAACGAGGTTTCGTGCCTTCGCAAAGCGCGGAGCTTCGGGAGTCCTCGGGGCGTATCTACAGTGAGTTTATCACACTAATTCAAAATTTATTCAAAAACCCTTATACTTAACGACAGTGAGTCTTGTCATAAAAAAAAATATATATATATATATGATCATAGCATTATGGCAGAATTTACATGAGTGCACAACAAAGACTATAGTGGAGTATCAGGTGCCATTTTCGGAACTGAGCAGAGTAGTAATTAGTATTAGAAATTTAAAATTTCACATCAACACATCCTACAGTAAGTTTTTACTGCATACACAGATAAGGGTGGATAGATGATGAGGATGATAAGATAAAGATAAGATTACACAAGAGAGAGAGAGAGAGAGAGAGAGAGAGAGAAAAGCATGATCGTTATCACTATGAGCACAGCAGCGGATCCTGTTTCTCGAGATGCTTGAAGTAATTTTTTTTTTCACCTCCTTGAACATGTTATTGTGTTAATATGTGCATGTTTGTTGGAACATCCATATTCAAGCAAGGGATTGATTGCTGGTGTTACTTAGATTGGTTGATTATACAAGCATTCACATATTCTCCGTGTCATGGTTCTGTGGGTTACTTTTCAGGATATTGTTATTATGAAAGTTAGTAATATGCAAGTAATTGCAGTCGGAGTCTATCTCCCTCAATTGGTGAACGTGATGTGACCTAGAAGCTAGATCTTTAATAACACCAAAATTATGTATACCATATTGTCACTATGGTCATTTCATTCACCCATGCTTTCTCATTCAAACTGTCACCTAAAACTGCAAATCTGCAATCCATTTCTAGATATATCTTTGCCATAGTTTTGATCACTAAATCTCATGGTCATATCTTAATTTTTTTTCACATAAATTTACAAGCTTTTACTTATTAAACATAACCAATGTTTGTAGCATGTATCATGCCTGTGAAACCATCTCGACCAAGTTATTTGATTCATTCCTCTAGTATGAGATGATTTTGGTAATCAATGAACTTGCAATAATTGTTTTCTTTTTTCTTTTTATTTTTCTTTTTCTTTTATTTATTTATTTATTTATTCTAAGTCTAGCTCATCAGCCATTGCGCACAGTTCGAAACAAAACATAGCTTGAACCCCTTGGGCATTCATCATAGATCATCATTGCAAGCTAATTGTTATACAAGTAATTAGTATGAAGCTTTAATGATCTTATTAATATCAAGAAAAGTAATGAAATCAAAATTTCATTTTGCACTTAACGTGAAATTTGAACACAGCTATATATATCAACCATCAAACATCAGACAATGAAGGCACGAGTCTTGAAGAATAACAGAATCCAGTAGTAGTAGCTCATTTAGGATTGGAGGTGTAGGAAATCCTAGTTCTATGCAGTTCACTCTAAATCTCTAACTTAGCTGTCACAGTCTTAGTATGCAAACTGCCTTGCTATAGTGTTGATGATACATCTTAGTGATTGATGATACATCTTTTATCTTTTTATCCACTGTTTTTCAGATTCAGTTATGCTCAAAATCTCTCTCTCTCTCTCTCTCTCTCTCTCTCTCTCTCTTCTAATTTTTTATGACAATGATTAGTTGTGCCAATGAGTCATGCACTTGTTATTGTGATACTTTGCAAACTCATTCTTTTTATGGATGTGTACAAAAATAGTTAAAGAAATAGAAAGATTAACAAGAATTGGATTGATTTTCCAAATCGGATGTCAGTTGAATACGTGAATGCGATTGATAACTTCTTGAGATTTGCATACAATAATAGATGAATGTTCATCTATTAGTTGTCCGTGTCGATTTTGTAGTAATTGATACAATTTTTCACTAGAGGTTGTAAGGGAGCATCTTATTTCCAACGGGTTCGTAAAAAAGTACAAAAATTGGATTCATCATGAGGAATCTTATGTCTAATTACATGGTAATCAAGAAAACCAAACATTAATGGTGGATTTAGCGACTAGAGATGATGTGGTTAGGATGGTACCAGAGGCCCTAGGAATTCCACATATGGGTGTTGAGAATGATGAACCAACTGCAAGTGATCCAGCCCAAGCAAGGGCAAGTGATCCAAGCTATGTAGAAGAAGATGATCCGGTTCGGATAGGAGCAAATGACGAAACTATGAAATATTTTAAACTTTTGGAAGATGCACAAACTGATCTGTACCCGGGGTGTTGCAAATTTACTTCACTATCATTAATTGTTCGAATTTTGCACATAAAGGTACTCAATCAATGGACCGACAAGTCCGTTGACATGTTACTTGAACTTTTGAATGAGGCTTTTCCTACGGGCACAAAACTTCCAAGTTCATGTTATAAAGATCAGAAAGTTATTACAGATTTGGGTTTCACATATGAGACTTTTGATGCTTGCCCTAATAGTTGTATGTTGTTCAGAAAAGATGATACAAAGCTTGATAAATGTGTTATATGCAGTAGTTCTAGATGGAAACAAAATGGTGGTGTTGGAAATGATGAAAGGGAATTTGGTACACGGGTAGCAGCAAAACAAATGAGGTATTTCCTTTTGAAGCCAAGGTTGTAGAGATTGTTTATGTCATCGAAAACGGCAAAGCTCATGAGATGGCATGCGGAAGAACGGGTTGATGATGGTATGTTAAGACATCCTGCTGACTCTCTCGCATAGAAGGACTTTGATCAAGACGCTGATCTTGAGGGCCTTGACGACGCGAGCCCTCTTCCCCTCTCTTCTCTCTGTCTCTCTCTCTCGAGGCAAATTCGAGCCAATGATTCGAGGCCTGAATCATTTTTGATAAAAAATAAACATCAAATACAAGTTGAGGCAAAAAAGTTAATAAAGCACCTAAAAACCAAAAAAAGTGCCAAATTTTTATTTATTTATTTATATTTTATGGAAGAGAGAAGAAGATTTAAAATTATTTTAATCATTTAATTTGCTTAAAATGAAGAGATAGAAACTAAATGGGTAAATAACACTTACCCACCCCTATACCTGCAATTTGATTCTTTAATCCTATTAATCTAATGTTTTAAATTTAAATTTAATTTCAATTTGATTATGTCGTTCAAATTAGATACTCAAATTTATGAATTTTTAACAACAGGCACTTATATAAAAAATTAACGTTAAAAAGAAAAAAACATAATGACAAATTAAAACAACAAAAATTAAAATGAAATTTAGATAAATATGTAGAAATGAAAAGTACTATAATTTACCCAAACTAGATAATGGGTAAACAACTCCCTTAATGACACCCATAAACATAGAATATCATAAGTTAAACTAATATCTAAGATATTGAAGCACAATGTACAACACTTAAAGCACAAGGTATCACAAAAATATCTCAAATTTTAAGTCTTACCAATTTCCATGGCCACTTTTTATGGATAAACAACTCCTTTAATTTAGAATATGAAAAGTGAAACTAATACCCACGATATTGAAAAACAATGTACAATACTTAAAAGCACAAAGTATCACAAAGTTATCTCAAATTTTAAGTCTTCATCATTTTTCATGACCACTTTTTAACTTTTTTTAGGTCACAAACTTTTTATATTCTCTCTTTTATATCTTCTCTCTACTTTCTTAATATTCTCCTCTCTAATTGAATTAAGTTTTTGAAAGAGTTTTCTTGTGCCTAAAGAAAAGTCTTTCATAAAAAAATCCAAATACAATAGGTAAATAAAAGTTTTCTCAGTCAATTTCCTCATGAAGATCACATTGACTTCAGGAATATATCAGATCCAACACAAAAACCTTGAAAACCCAGTTAGGGTTTTGAGTGTTTTGCATTTGGGGCTCTAATAATTTACTTATTTTATTATCTTTACTGTTGGTTTGTTTCTAACCTCTGTCTTCATTTGTTTTAGCACTGATTTACTCATGTTCGCTAGTTTATTTATCATTATTTGCTTTGGATGTATCTGACATTTTGTTTTTTTATTTTATAAAAACTTTTGATAACATTAACAACCATGATTGCGTTGAAATCTGTGCAACTTAGCATCAACTTCGTGGGTGAACCTTTTTTTATTCGTAATATTTTATATTTCTTTGTAAATGGATATTTATGTTTGCATACATATATCTGGATTATTATATTATAGGATATTGTTTATTATGTAAGAAGATGGACCATAGGCTTTTTCTACTAGTAAGATTTATTTATTATTTATTTTTACTTTGTTCAACTTGGGTTTTGTGTCACGTTCTTTGAAGGCAAATGTTTTATTTATTTTTAAAATTTTTTCTTATTTTTGGGTGATGGCGGGTTTAGGTGGGTTTGCATTTCATCTATTTTTTGGGTTGCTTTAGTGCTTGTGATTGTGGGTGTGTGTATATATATATTTGTACAATTTTTTTCCTTATTTTTTTTATCTATTTCATTTAATTTTTGATACAATATCAGGTTGGAGGCAGTAATGATATGCATTGCATTTTACATTGGTTTTGATCCATTGGATGGTGTTTTTAAATGCTGGGATTTTAAACATATCTCTTATTATCAGAGCAAATGGGTGTCCTCTTTTCCCTATTTTCTTTAAAGGGTTTGCACATTTATGTTTGAATGGCTTTATTCTAAAATATGTGTGTGTATTTTTGTTTTTTGTTTTTTTTTTTTTTGTGTGTTCTGGCGAGTCCTTTTTGATGTTTGATGGAGGTTGAATGAGATCGTCGGGAGATGAAAGCTCGAGTGTGTTTTACTAGGATTTCCTTAGCAGTTACTTTGAATAAGAGCATTTGCTATATAATCCTCTTGGAAATGCAGTGGACACATGTCAAACGTGTATTCATTAGTAATAATTGATATGGCGACGTGGCCTAGATTGATCAAGCACACAGAAATTTTTTCAGCAATTCCATACTTGTTAGGCTATAAACAAAATGGATGATGAGTAATAGTAGTAATATGTGTTAAAAGTTCTGTGATATATGATATTTATTAAGCTTCATCAATCACAACAATTGTTGATAACAAAATATATATAGTTGATGAGTCGACATAATAAGGGTTGTTGTGCCATATCATTTTCTTATGAATGTCAAAACGTTTATTTCTTGGTTTATTTTCATTTTTAGATCAGTCAACATTTAGGATTATAGATCAATTCAGTTGTATGCTTCATTTTTAGATCATTCAACATTTAGGATTATAGGATTAGTGTCTCGTGCAAATAATTCCTGTATTGTCCATTCCACATGGTGATGAAATGAGTGAGATTAATTTGAATAGGGTTTGAAGTAAAATTTTATCATTTCATGTAAGCTTCTCTATTTATGACTTGATTATTGAGATGCCGTTTAATTCCTTTTTATGCTACGCCATATTTATGCTTATGATTCCATTTTCTATAATGAAGCCATCCGAATCCCATTTTATTCACTGCTTGATTTGCTATGGAAATCTTATTTATTTCATTCCCATAGGATGCCAATGTGCTTTTGTTGATTATTTCGGTTTATGGCTGGATTTGTTTTATTTTACATTTTCTTTTCTGTAATTTGCATATCTTTGTTGTCCTTATGTTGATGTCTTCTTCATTTCTCTTATTTATTTATTTTTTACTATATGCCCATACTTATCTGTTTGTATCATTGGGTGAATTTGTGCTTGGATCGTTCCTGCTTCGTTTCTCCAAAGAAATTTCTCTATCCGAGAACAGAGTTATTGTTTTTCTGTTTTTTGTTGATGATTATTTTTTTTATTCTTCATGATTCTGCAAATTATCTGGTTGTTTGGGATATTATTTTCACTTATTTTAAAAATTTGGATGTTCAGGGCCCATGGTAGTAAGTAAAGGTAAGGGGCTATAATTTTTCGACATTGAGTTGTTTTACTTGGCATATTGGTGATGGCACCAAGTTCAAAAATTGCAAAGGCCTGCAAGGCAATGAAGGTTATTGGCATTTCTGAAGAAACCGTTAAACCAGTTTTAAAGAATCTTTTGGACGTGTATAACAAAAACTGGAAGCTTATTGAAGATGAAAACTACAGAGTTCTTATTGATGCTATTTTTGACCACGAGATCCTAAAGGTGTGCCTTCTCGCTTGAGTTTACGTGATTATTTTTTAGCATTGCAGGTTGCTCATTTATTTAAGAGCTTATTGTTTTATTTTACATATTTCATTGCTTTCATTTACCCATTGTGGAAGAGAACTGTGATAATGTTAAACCCATAATTTGTATTATGTGCCACTTAAGGTGGACTCATTGGTCATACTTCATAACCTTCTCAATTTTATTTCATCTGTTTCTCATTCTGTGTAGAAAGGGGAAACGAGAAAACATGAATCTTGGTCCAAAGTTGAACCTGAAGAAAGTGAACCACCATTAAAAAGAACTCGATTGAGAGGCCAAACAGATCAGTCTTCATCCTCTGCTGGTAATCACAGCCCAGGTCTTGGAAAAACTTTCGGAAGGACACCAAAGGAGGCTCATGTGTCTCAAACTCATTGCAAGGAGAAAATAGATGTGTCCCCTCATCTGTGTCTCGTAGACAAAAAATTTGAATCAAGTCCATCTGAACAGTTCTCTAGTGACAGAAGAACCAAACCTGAACATCTTTCATCTCCAACACATGTGCAAGATGATGAAGAGGTAACTCAGTTTCAGTTTGTTCAAAAGGGGAAAAAATTGAAATGCGAAAGAGACACTCAATGCTTTTCCTATGAAGAGCCAAAAGGTATACCTGTTGTGGATCTTTCTGATGAGGAGAGTGTGCTTGATAAACATCATAACAATGCTGTTATTATCAAACGTGAAAGAGATGCTGATGAGCTGCCACAGCTTGATGTTCCTCTTGCTATTGTCCGCCCAGGTTTGCAACTATCTTAGTAGCTAGCTAACATTTGCAAAATATCAAACAGGCGTTCTAGAAGATTGAATTCTGTAGTTATGATTCTCATTAGATCTGGAAAGTTGTTTGCCGCGATAATGATTGGTCATGCTACTCAGAGCTCTCTGTCACTGCACATGCATATTAAAGCCATTGCAGCAAGTGATTTTAACGAACATAGTTAGCTAGCAGTATGCTAATTTCTTTCTTTTCACACAAGTTAGGTGGGTTTTGATTGGCTAAAGTTTATCATCTGATGTATGTTTCTGGGTCAACTGGCATATCATTTTGGCAACATGTGTGAACAAGCATCGTCTAAAGCTGAAGTAGGAAAAAGGGAATTCTAACTTTCAAGGTGGTTCTGCATGTCCCAAAATTAAAATTCTGGATTGTTGAATATCTGACATCTTTTAAGGCCTTGGACTGCAAGTGAAATTAAGGCTACTCTATCTATTTTTAAGAATAAATAAATAAATAAAAAGAAAAAAAAATCTGACACCTTTTAAAGCCTTGTACTGCAAGTGAAATTAACATGGGAGCAACTTGACTTTGATTGTGTTTGTTGTTTAATTTCTGTGTCTCAATTTGATCACAATCTCTTTGTTTCAAGTTTTTTTCGGCCAATTAATTATTTTTGTTCTTCTTCCTTTGCATTTCTAGAAGTTCATGCATATTATCTAAATGTCCTTGCTTTTTGATTTGCATTGTATTCACCAAATGACTTTGTGCATGCAGCGGCTCCTCTCAGTTTGGCACATGAAGATGGTTTTACAAATGGGAGTTCTTCAAATGTTAGAGAAAATGACGGGGAATTATTGGGAACAAAGCAACTAAATTCTGAAGTTGTAGGTAAGGCTCACTCACATGCATGTGCATGTGCCTGCATATTACTACCACCAGTTTTAACAGTATAAAAAAAAGGGAAAGATAAAAAAAATATTGAATTATCTGTTTGATGATGTCACTTTCTTTAGTCTAAATAGCCACTATTTTATTTATAAGTTTCTTGGGTTGACGGCATTTCATTGTAAGTTTATTGGATTGAGGGAATGCTCTACATTTGCAGCTACTTGTGCTGCCCGAAACTGAAAATTTGTTGATGTCTCTTTTTGATATATGGCATAGTCCTTGCTGCTGAAAGTGAGATTGGCGCTATACTGCAATAAATTTGATTTCCACGTGCAGGAAACCTAATATGATTGTGATTTCTTTCTTTCGTTCTTTCGTTCTTTCTATTCCGCTGATTGGGTTCATTTTTATTTTACTTTTTCCTTTTAACAATTCTGAAACTTCAGGCAAATATGATAGTGCTTTTGAGTCATATAAATAGCCATCGCTTTGCGTCATTTTTTTATATATTAAATGTTTGGATTTTAACTGATGCACCTTTGACTGGTGACTTTCTCTGTATAGTTCCTCCCACTCTGCTGTTATTATGTGGAGATGGTTCTTCAAATGAGAATTGTTCTGATGTTGAACGAAATGGGTTGGAGCTCCTGGAATATAAACAGCTGGATACAGAGGACAAAGGCGATGATTGTGCATCAGATTCATCACAATTTGACATTGCTTCCTCTCCTCAGGGAAATGTGAAAATTTCCCTGATCTGTAACTCTTCTCAGCAATCTGGTTTTCGTATTCCAAGTTTAGATGCAGTTTTGAAATTGGTGGAGGAGAAATATATTAAAACATACAGAATTACTGAACCTGGTTTCTCTGTGGTGAAGCTGATGAAAGATGTCTGTGAATGCTTCTTGGCAGAAGGCACCAATTGTACTGATGATGGACAAGTAAGATCCACAAATTTAACATCATCTCTTGCTATATCTAAGAAATTAAGTGCACAAGATGTTCTGTGTGGCAGAGTCTATGAAGGCAATTTCTGCATTCAACCAAGCTTTCCAAACGAACCATTTAGATTTAGGAATTTTATTGAGGTGCTTCCCCAGATTCCTAGGGTTCTTACTTCAACTAGTTCCAATGTTCTTAACTACATTACAGAGTTGAATGTAAATGGGAATAGCTATTGCGGAAGGGATATAAAGATTAAGGCACTGGAAGGTTTAGGACCTTCGAATCCAAGCAGTCTGGTGGTTGTTCAGAAACACAATTCATGTCTTGATCCTTTAAAGGCTTCACATCACATTGATGACATTACCAAAGGTGCAGAGAATGCTAAAATCTCATTGGTAAATGAAATTACTGATGAGTGTCTGCCAGAATTCCACTACATTCCAAGGAACATAGCTTATGAAAATGCATGTGTGAAGTTCCTTCTTGCTCGTATACCGGATGAAAATTGTTGTTCAAATTGTGTTGGGGATTGTATGTCACTCATCGTACCTTGTGCTTGTGCTGGTGAGACAGGGGGTGAGTTTGCTTACACACATGGCAGGTTAGTTGAGGAGAAGTTTCTGGAGAAATGTATTTCACTGAACTGTGATCCTGGACAGCACCGCCTGTTTTATTGCAAAGATTGCCCTCTAGAAAGGTCTAAGCATAAAAGGGTATCTGGCCCATGCAAGGGCCATTTAGTGAGACAATTTATAAAAGAGTGCTGGTACAAATGCGGATGTAGTATGAAGTGTGGAAACCGCTTGGTTCAGCAAGGCATAACAGTGAATTTGCAGGTCGGATCTTCTACATCTCTTTCTTTGACTTAAAATTTTAAAATGGTGCAATAATTTATTACAAATTCCTTGGAAGATTTATATTTTCAAGTAAAAGACACATATCATAGTAAAGATTACATATATGCATTCTTGATGTTTTAGGTGTTTATGACACCCGAAAAAGGTTGGGGTGTTAGGACACTTGAGGACTTACCGAAAGGTACTTTTGTATGCGAATATGTGGGAGAAATTGTGACCAACACAGAGCTATTTGAGAGAAATACTCAAATGAGTGGAAGAGAGAAGCACACATACTCTGTGCTACTAGATGCAGACTGGGGTTCAAAGGGTGTGCTAAGGGATGAAGAGGCTCTCTGTTTGGATGCAACAGTCTATGGAAATGTTGCAAGGTTTCTCAATCACAGGTACTTCAATGCTGTAAGTAAATACCTTTGTAATGTCACGTGTCTTTGCAATGCTTTTCCATGAGTATCAATCTGAAAATAATAAAAATTGTCCAGAAAATGCTGGTTTTACGCTAAATTTGGTTATTTTGATGCATTTGTCTGAGAAACATGAGGCTCATTTAGCTGCTGCACATGAAGGTTCTATCATTGTGGAGTAAATGACAACTTTTCAGAGGAGACATTGATATCTATGTCAGGGGGCTCTTACATTTCACCACAAGAAATTCATTTTACTTTCTCCAATTAGGGAAAGCAAGAAGAGGAAAGAATGAGTTTGGGAAAAAACAAAAGTTCTCATGCATCCATGATTTTAATATTCTTCTACTTAGTCAGTTGCTGTAGGCAACAAATCTCTCCTAGTACTTATTAAATCTTAGTCCTATAGTATCTTTCCTTTTTTTTGGGAGGATAAGTTTTTAGTCACGTAGTTTTGTTTTCCCTATTCTCTCTCTCTCTCTCTCTCTCTCTCTCTCTCTCTCTCTCTCTCTCTCATTTATTTAGTTTTGTGATTTTGTCATGAACTTTTATGTAGTGTCACATTGTCATGTTGACTCTTTGTTTAACTTTATGAGAGGGAAAAAAATCTTCCGTCTTTTTTTTAGTAAGGATTTTTTTGAAAGTTTATGTATTTGAATTATGCATTTTGTTGATTAGATGTTTTGATGCTAACTTGGTTGAGATCCCAGTTGAAGTTGAGACACCGGACCATCACTACTATCATGTATGGAATCTTAGCATTTCATTCCTGTTAATCTCTCTCTCTCTCTGCAAATTTTGGGGATTAATCCAAATATTGTCTTATTTCTTTGTAGCTTGCTTTTTTCACAACAAGAAAAGTTGATGCTTTGGAAGAGTTAACATGGGTAAGTAGGTGGTATATATGCACTGTGCTCATTGAGATGCAGCTTTGATCCATTTGACATAGATGCTCCCAAAAACCCCTTCCAAGCTTCAATTTATATTTTGCTACCTCAAATATCTGAGTTTGAGCTTAGAATCAACTAATTTAAGACTTGTTTTATATACTACTAAGGTATGACTTTACTTTTTTATATATTTTTATCCCTTATTTATTTTTATAATAATTATTTTTCTTAATAAAGGATAGATTCACTGTTTCTACCTAATTGCACTAGGTTCAAGTTAAATTCATTACAATTTGTAGATGAATCTGTAAATTCTATGTTTGGATTTTCAAATCTACTGGCTTAAACTTTTCTTCTATGTTTTATATTTTTATATATGTTTTTTTAATGTTTTTTGCAAAAAGTCTGGATTTTACATCTTGATGAAAACATAAATCCTCATGTTCCTCATTTTTTTTTGAGTTTTGTCATTCAACTATTCCCTATCGTGTAATTACTATTTTTTATGTTGTAATTTAATTATTATCTTCTTGTGAACTTAATATTCTACTGGTAATTTATATATAACAAATTATTACGTAAACTATATCAACATAATAGATTTTTTATTTTGATTACTTATGTTGATATAGATGCTTTGTGAACATGTACATTTATGCGCGCACACGCACACACGTATATATATATATATATATGTTGGTTAAAACATGGTTTTTAAAATGTATTCGGCAAGTTTGATAAATTTTCATCTTCAAGTGCATCTATATAGCTATAATAAACGTAGCGGAAAGTAAAAGACAGGAAACATTTATCTTGGCAATGACTTAAAGAACAACATAAAATCTGTTATCCATATTAAATCATGCTCATGACCTGAATAATTTCATTAAAATTTCAAATTTGAAATTTGAGGGCTGAAACTTTTCAGCCCTCCATCGTTATTATTTTCTCTCAATTCTTTATCCATGTTTCTTTACTATTGGCTGTAAACAATTTGTACACAATCAATTGCAGGACTACGGTATCGACTTCAAAGATCATAGTCATCCAGTGAAAGCATTCCATTGTTGTTGCGAAAGCATGTTTTGCCGAAATGTGAAACATCCAAAGAGTTAGTATATATTTCTGCAACCATAAAGCCTAAATATTTACCTTTTTGTTCTTCTTATGGACAGCAGAATCTAGTGCTTCATGAGTGTATGTTTATGGAAGATAATAAGCAGTATATTTCTTGGTAGCATTTCCTTACTGTTTGAGGCTCTGAAAACCGATCATTTCACTTGTTGGGAGTCTATGTGACTGAAATGCTTGTTGCACTTAGAAATTTGATACTTACAGTTGGTTTGGCAAATGCCTTTTTAGTAGCCTTTTTCTTTTTTCTTTTTGTTCTTTTTTACTTTTTAGGATACAGTTATTACTAAAAAAGTTAATGCGTTTGGCAAATGCTGAAAAAGTTGTTTTCGTTACTGTGAAAGTTTGATTAGGGTTTAGAGTTTTATAGTTTCATACCATCTGTACCTTTTTATAAATCTCAAAGTACAACGTACTCCTCAATCAGAATGGCAAAAACATTCCTATTGTTGGAGCATGACTTTTCTAATGATACTGAATTAGTGCATTACTATTTAAATTTGTATGTGCAATATGTTGCTTAAGCAGAGTATGCATGTGGTTGACATCTGATTGTTGTAAGAGGTTAGTCTTTTGGTTTCCTGTTGATTCAAGTAATACTAAAAATTGTTAGGTTTAACATAAATCTTTTATTTTGAGAAACATGTGAATAGCGTTGAACCAAATTTATTATTTATTTTTTTTTTTTATATAATCTATGTGGATTGAATTCTAATTGCATTTTCCATTTTGCGGTACAGGAAATAGATCCAGTTCATGAATTTTCAAGTGCTCACAAGGAAAATAGTACTGAGGAAGCTAGCTGTGGCTCTCTCTCAATCACTCCCTCTTATAAAGCAGTCTTATAACTGATGAAAATACATATTACAAATAGTTGTAATGAATTCTGATTTGACCTTTATGATACTGTGGCAAAGGCTAATAGAATTATATATATACATATATTAATAGAATATTATTACAAATAGTTGTAATGAATTCTGATATGGCCTTTATCAGAATTATTTATATACACATATATATATAGCAAACTATATTTTAGATATATGTATTGGGCATTTTCAGATCTGAAGGAAGACTTTCGATTTCATTAATTTCTTTGAAATTTTTAAATCCAAATTTGTGTTGCTGTTGCTTGCATGTTAACCAATTTATCATTTGGAGTTTACTTGTCACATTAATTGATTGGCTATGTTAAACTGAAAATTGACTTGTTTCTCTTTGATGGTTCAATGGAAATTCAATTTGTTCAAGTGCTCAAGACAAGCTATATGATAATGTACAGGTTGCATGCTTTGTGAGCTTGGCTTGCATTGTAACTTTGGTTCTATAGTGTCGGCATTATGTCCCGCCCCAGTTTTAAAAATTTGGTAGCAAAAACTAATTAACCTAAGTATATGATTATTTATTGGAAATTCATTGTTTTACGTTATCACTTAAGTTTGTCTCAATTCATTTTCTTCTTGTCCTTTTTTCATTTCAAAGTAAAACCGAAGTGTCATCAATGTTGTCCAATTATTAGATTTACTAAATCATTTATAACATTTATTAAGTGTGATTTGGCTACAAATAAATAAATTCTTCTAAGATAAAAAGGCCTCTAAGACTGAAGTTAATTATAAGGAAGGATAATATTTTTTATAAAAAGTTATGTTATTTTATAAGACATTTTTTTTTTCATTTTTTTATTTTCAATGAAAATTTCAATATTTCTAGTTAATTAACAAATTTTTAATGTACTCTCTCATGCTTACCCTTACATTAGCGTATAATTGTGGCAACACAATAAATAAATAAATTTCAAAGTTTAATTAAAAAGATTTGCAATTAATACAAACGAAATATGATTATAATTTTACCTTGATGTAGAATCATAAACTTAAATATTATGATAGAATAATTATTTCATTCCAACTCTTACTCCAACAAACCAAAAGCTCTTTCCCTTTACTTCAGTTTTCTCAGCACTCATACAATCCAAATTCAAAAACCCTCAAACAAACAAAATGTTAATCAATACACTTTTGTTATATAATGCTCACTTCAATATTCCCCTTCAGGTGAATACAAAGCAAAAATTTCTCATGTGCTGTGAATATTGGTTTGGCAAGACACATTGAGCAAACGCAATATGAAGATTATAAAATTACTTTTAGAGAAAGAGAGAGAGTTGTTTTGATAAGAATGTTCAAACAGATAAATGGATGCACTTTCGAAGACAATTTTGTTGGTTCCATTACAATATTATTATTTGATTTTAGTTTTTGAAACTCAAATCCATAATGTTCAAGGTTATTATCAGGATTAACGAATTTAATTTATTTTATGAGGCCATGAAATTTTGATTAGGATTTAACGTTACGTGTCAGGTGCGTATTTGGTTGATATAATCAAAAGTCACTATAATTTATCATATTATATTCTTTATTTTTCTACACATATTTTCATAAAAAATCAACTAAAATATGGGGAATTATATCTCAGTGGGAGAGTTGTTTTTTACGCAAAAGCATTTCACTTGCACCCATCACAAAATTACTTATATTTTACATATTTTATTTGATTTTCACTGTGCTGTAATTTTTCCACTAAAATACTCTTTATATAATGCCAGATAATAGGCCTACTTAAATCTTCAAAGCCCACACATCCGTGAAAGTTGAAGCCCTATAGAATTCCACAGTACTTTCTTGATAATACACAAAAAGATGAAGGTGTTTTATGTAATTTTACTAAAATAGCTCACCAACGCAAACCCTAGATCTAGCCCTCTCTATAAATTCCGTACCAGGATCCTCTAAAGTGTTGGCCCTGAAGTGATCCCTGAAGTGTGTTGATCCAACGGCTGAGAATGTAACTAATCAAAGCGACGTCGTTTTGATTAGTTATTTCAAAAAAAAAAAATAAATAAATAAATTAATTGAGTTGATTCAAAATTCCCAAATCATTCCCTCCAGTAAGCAAAGCTTTGCGGCGGGAATGCAAAAAAGAGAGAAGAAGACAGAGAGAGAAGAGGGGCACGAGTGTCGTCCAGCCATTGCCACCGCCGCCGTCCAGTCGTCGCCGCCGTCGCTGAGGTGTGGGAACATTTCATTCATCCCTTTTAACATTGTACAAATCTATACATATATACCCCAATCTCTGCACAATCTCTAGAATTTTTTCGACTCAAATTTTTATGTATATGTATTGTTTAAAGTGTCCTTCATTTTTCACAAATTCCACCGTTTAACTAAATGAATGATGATTGAGATTTAAGGTTCTTATAAAGTGAAATGTATGTTTACATGAAAACAAAAATACACTGCACTTGTATCTCAATCAGAATGATGGAGAATGGAAAGGCAAAAGCAATGTCCCTGAGTGCTTGAGCCACTAACCATATTTTTTTAGTAGTAGTAGAAGCTGGTACACCTCCAATGCTACCCGTTATGTTTCCATCTCCTGCAATTTTACATTCTTGAGCATCTTGGTTTGATTTCATTTTTAGAATCTGTTTTCTGAAAAATACTAAAAAACTAGTTTGCTGAAAATAAACACCAGAAAGATATCTTTGAATTTTCAATAACTATTTATGCACACAACCAGAAGGATGGTGATTGCCAAATGGAAAGAATTACAGCGTTGATTGAGACATAGTTAGCAAAGAGGTCGAAAAGAAAACCATTTCAAGAAATGGAACAGTAAGTCCTCCATGAAATCTTATTTTTCTAGTCCTTTCTGAAAGAAGAAGTGGAGGTATATGTATTGTTTAAATATAAGTTTATAGCCCTTCTATGCTTTTTGCACATCATTTATAGGCTGTGCTTTTGGGCAAACCTTATTTATTTTTTTATTTCATATTAGTAATTTAGCTATTATCTTGATCAATATTGTGCAATTGTAGGTTATAGCTATTTGGTTGATTTTCTTACCCCTTTCTTTTTGTTTGCTGTGGAGGTGTGGAAAATTGTGGGCATTTTGTTTAATAGAGATGGTTAAAAATAAATGAAAACAAAAAATCAGCTTTAATTGACCTTAGATTAAAAATTATCATCATGGTTTATTGTTATGGTTATCACTTTAGCTGATAAGTGATGTTGGTTTTTTAAACATTTGGTGCAGTCAAAGATAATGTATATAAATAGAAGTATCTTACATTTCATTCGTCCATTTATTTTGTTTGTTTTTGTTGTTTAATTTTAATTTTGATTTTGTAGGTTAACATGTTGATTATAAGAAAATTAAGGAATTTGTGTTCAATCTGGATCATTTAAAACATAATTTAACGTTGAAGACCATCTTTGTGCCCCTTTGTTTGTGTAATCTAATATGATACAATTCTTGTAGTGTTTTTATTTAGTTTGTATTATTTTGCAAACATAATTTACAGTTTTTATGCTAATATTGAGCACTTTTTTTATTTTTTTAAGTGACTTGGCACAGTGATATAGAACCTAACAATGTTGAGAATGACGGGGGTGATTGTGATTGAAAGCCTAGAGTTCACATGACATTTGATACAGAACAAGAAGCGTATAATTTGTCCTGATATGTTGCTGAAATTTGGCTGAAATGGTGCTCAAATTTGTGTAAATATGTTGCTGAAATTTGTGTACATATGTTGCTGAAATGGTGCTCAAAGTTGGCTGATATGTTGCTGAAATTTGCTGAAATATGTTGCTGAAATATGTGCTGAAATGGTGCTCAAAGTTGGCTGATATGTTGCTGAAATTTGTGTAAATATGTTGCTGAAATTTGGCTGAAAGGGTGCTCAAATTTGTGTAAATATGTTGCTGAAATTTGTGTACATATGTTCCTGAAATGGTGCTCAAAGTTGGCTGATATATAGCGATCCCGGGTTTACCCCTTGTTGTATAGTGATCCGGACGTGTGTCCGTGGATGTTGGTAGTGGATTGTTGTCCTGTTTACGTCCTTTCTTATATTGTATTTGAGTTATAGGATGTGTTGGGCAGGTTTGCTTCAGGTTGGTTGTGTTTGGGAGCCAAGGGTTGCTGCCCAGAATTTTTGTCCTTCGCTCGAGGCGAGTTGGTCGCCGAGCGAGAGTTGAGTTTTAGGTCACAGTGGGTCGAGCGAGCGGCTTTCAGCGGCGGCTAGCGTCTGGCTGGGAACTGAACACCATGATTTGGCTCGGCGAGCTGTTCTTCGCTTCAGCGATCTGGTTCGATCTTCGCGGCAGCGGTTAAATCGCTTCAGCGTGCGTTTAATTCAGAACTGAAGTCGAGCTCTGGCTCGAGCGAGCTTTTCTTCGCTCGGCGAGTTTCTAGGATGTTGGCTCGGCGAGACCTTCTTGGCTCGAGCTACGGTTTCTGTAATGCAGTCTCGGCGACCAAGTCTTCGCTTCGGCGAGCCTATTTATATCGATTCGCGCAGCGATCTAAACTTCACTTTTTCAAAAGTTTTATATCTTCAAACCCTAAATTTGAGAGCCTCTCTCTAGACTTGCCTTCTCTCTAAGAAATCATCTCCTAGAGTGTGAATCTACCCTAAGTGCTTTGTTAAAAAGATAGAGGGTGACTTGGGCTTCGATCTAATCTGAAAAAAGTCGGTGTTTGGAGCATTTTGATCTTTGGGTCTTCATCTCTTTTTGGGCTTAAACTTTGAGGTAGGGATATCCTACTCCTCTTTATGGATTCTGTCTTTAAATTTTGACATTTTGATGTGTTGGGGATAGTTCGTAATTTTGGGAAAGTTTGGGGCTTTTATGCAATTTTATAAAAGTTTGGGGTTTTGTTTTAAATAAACCTATATGTACGGTTGGTACATAGAAATGAGATTAATGTGGAATCATTGATGAAAATGGAACCTTAGGGGTTGAATGTTAATTATGGAAAATGCTATAATTATATTGTTTAATTAATTGGATAATTAATTGTGGAATTGAGATATTGATTATATATCCATTGTGCATTTATTTTCATTTAGAAATATCTCGCTTTGGGCTATCGGTGGAGGATAGTCTTGATTGTTGTAGACAATGCATGATGATTAGGTAAATTAAAACCAATCATTGAAATGTGTCGTTAGAGAAGAATGAAGAATACATTAACTTTATGTATTGATTTGTGATGTGTATAATTGTTGTTTATATGCATTGTGTTGTGTTGGAGAAGATAGGGGATGTACTCCGGGTTTAGGGAAGATAGGGGATGTACCTCTAAACGGATGTCGTTTGGGAGAAGATAGGGATGGACTCGTAGATAAAGCTCATATGCTTGTCTTGGGAATGTGATATAGCTAGTATGCATATCTGTGGAAGTAATGAAGTTGTAAGTGGTTAATATGAGTTGTTGTTTCATATGAGTTGTGTGGCTGTTCGAGCCATGAGTTATAAACTGAGTATTTAATGAAAATGGAGAGTGAAATGAATATAGACTTGAAGGTCTTGGAATTGTAATGTGTTATGAAAGAATGTAAAAGTGTTGACCATCTATCAACTGTTAATCTTTTAGTCATTATTCATAACTGGTTTAGTATATTTCTACTGGGCTGTGGCTCACCCTATATGGGAACATCATTTTCAGGTACAGGCAGCATGCCACCTCCAAGGACTTAGCTTGGGAGGCTAGTGGCGGATGGACTTTTTGACTTCTACTTACTTTTGATGTGTTGCATGTAACTTCAAGCCAAGGGCTTTATGTGTATTGAGCTAGAGCTCTCTTGATTGTAACCAAGTGTTAACTTGGAAAATTGTAAGCCTTTAAGGCATCCGCTTTTATTGTTTACATGTAATACTTTTGTACAGAACAGTTCAGTTAAATAGAAGAAGGTGGACTTTTATTATGTTGATGCATGTTCGATTGATGGGTTTATTGTCATTATTTTGAGGCTACTGATATGTCTTTGAAATGGTACTCAAAGTTGGTGATATATTCTTTGAAATTTGTGTAAATATGTTCTTTGAAATTTGTGTAAATATGAAATGAAAAACATATCATGGGAATCTCATTCTAGTTTGATATCGGCAAAAAATAAGTTTATTTGGGCTGATATGTTGATATGTCGATATGTAAAGCAAATAAACCAAATCTGGCTGATATGTTGCTCAATCAAATATGTCTTGATATGTTGCTCAATCATTATAAACCTTCAATTTGAATAAAACATTATTCCATTTGAATTTCCTAAAATCTGAAAATACATGTTTGGTCATAACAATGGTGCGAAATTGAGTGGGACACAAATCTGAGCATCACATAAGGATATAGATCATCGGAGTGTCTGATTTACATCAAAGTAAACAAATGGCAACAGTCCATGGAAGTCTATATATGTATACATGGACCATTGTCCTTCATATCTTCAATAACAACATAAACTAGAAGCACAAAAACAAGAACATACCATACCAACAATCCAAACAATGCTAATCGATACCATAATGAAATTGAAATTCTTTGTCATTAACTTTCAATGAAGTCTTACAGTTATTTATACTTAACAATGCTAATCGATTACATTACACCAAAGACATCTAACTAACTCCACTTTCATAACCATATCTATTCTTGCTAACTAATCTTGGTCCGGTGGTCTAACATAGCTGCCTTGCACATGCTTGGGATGAGGTGACACTTCTCTTGTGGCTGCAGTTGCAATGAGGTCTTGCCCATCTGCTGTTGGGAAGATCTGCAGCTGTGGCTGTGATGGTGACTTGAGCTGTGGCTTTGATGCTATTATCCTATGCTCCTCAATACTCCTATCAAGAACCAAGTGGATTTTGTAAATTTGGGTTAGGGGTGAAAGTGGTGGGAGTAACACAAATTTAGAAATAAAGATCACGGAAACACAAGTATAACAGAATATCAAGTGAATCATTGAAAATATCAGGCAAATCTGTATAAACATTAAATATAAAATCCAAATTATTACCCAAAAAAGAAACAAATGCAGCTTTTAAACATACAAAATAAACACATACAAAGAACATTACCTTTTCTTCTTAGCTCTCCAGCCATGAGATGGTTATATTCAAATTATCAAGAGCCCACATCTTCACTTTAGAATGAGAGGAACTCTCTTTAGCTGGATTGAAGCTCTACTCTATCAATAGTGATTCTCAACTGTCATTTGACATAATAGCCTTGTCTTAGCTCTCCAATTTGTTATTTCAAATCCATTATAATTTATCATGAGTCACGACAAAACTCTCAAAGTCAATCAACAACCAAATTTAAATTATCAAATCTTTTTTCCAAATCTTTTTTCCTTAAAATCCATAATCCAAATACACGAAATATGTACACACTTTTTGTCATCTCAAAGTAGCAAATGATGTGAAAGAGGAAATATTTTTTCAGACTCTAAATTCCAATATGTCTAGGGAATTCCAATGCCTCAATAGAATGAGAAGTAAATAAAAAGATGTCGTTTAAATTAATTTAGATTTTTGTTTTGAGTTGTAATTTTAGAGGAGGAAGACCCATGACACCTTTTACAAATTTAAAGATGTTCTAGGGATATTTTGATCTTAAAGTGCATTTTAATCCACCAATTACAATTACAATTACAACGAGATTATGTAATAATATTGAATATCGAGGGTAATATGCACATGACTCAAACTATAAGAGAGTAAAGTGAAATTTGTCCAAAAACTAATTCACAAAACTAAGAAGCCTGCCAGTCTAAACATTAGTTTTAGTAAGTAAAAAGATTGTCTGCTAGCATAATTTTAGTTACATAGGACTAGACAAAATGAATGACACCTCTTGTGCCTTTCATGTAATTTGGTTTTCAATCCATAGAATTGTTTGTTAAATAGGAGATAATTATTTCAAGGGACCTCTGTAAACATGGTCCAGGAGCCATCGGCACCTCTGAAACAATCAGAATATGTCTTCTTAACGCATCTTCATTAACAAAGCCATGGTGGACACAAGTTATGTCATCAACTTCGCCAAAAACAAGAAAGCTCAATATCAAAGGAGAGTTAAAAGTCCACACTTCATACCCTCTTCACAAACAAATACCTAGGAACATATCTAATAACAATACCAAACCACCCTACACATATAATCCAAAATGCTCTAAATACTTGTAGCTGTAAACATAAAATCCTAAGAAAGCCATGTATGATAGAACACCAACGAAATTCAAACATTTCCCTTCCCCCCAATGTCAGATCCTATATGAAATTCAAATTTTTTTTAACCATATCTCAAAAAAAAAAAAAAAAAAAATCAGATTGGAGGATTAACAAAACACTACATACACAAAGATTCTTGTATAAACATCATGATCACATTTAGAATGACAGAGTGTACCAAATTCAGATTTTCCCTAATTTTTGGATTCAAAGCCCTAATTTTTTATATTTGGAGGATGAACGAACCTGTGCTCTTTTCCTTCAATCTGCTGGAGTATGGCGGGGCAGCGGCAGCGGCGAGTCGGGGGTGGATCGGAAGCTCCTCCTCTCAGCCCTTTTCGTTCTCTCTCTCTCTCTCTCTCCTCTGTAATGCTTCACGTATCACAGAATCCGGATCCTCGGTGCCCCTTCCCTGTAGCACCTCCCTGTCGCCCCCCAAAACGACGTCGTTTTGAGGGGTTTTTTGTTTTTTTTTTTCTTTTCTTTTTCTTCTTTCTCTTCCGTTGGTCTTCTGCTACAAGACAGAAACCAGAGAGGAAGGGAGGGGAGAAAGAGGAGAGGGGAGGGGAGAAGGGTCACGGTCGGCGAGGAGCTTCTCGGCGATGAGGAGGGTCACAGTCGGCGAGGCTTGGCGATGAGGAGGGTCACTACGAGCTTCTCATTTCTGGCCGATCTGCCGAGCTTCTTGGCTTCCATTTCTGTCACTCTCTCTCTCTTCTCCCTTCCCCTCTCTCTTCTTCCCCACCCCTTCCCTTCCCTCCCCTCCCCTTCCCTTCCCTTCCCTTCCTTCTAGTTTCTGTTTTGCAGAGGCCAAACACAGACGGAAGAGAAAGAAGAAAAAGAAAAGAAAAAAAAAAACAAAAAACAAAAAACCCTCCAAAACAACGTCGTTTTGGGGGGCGACAGGGAAGTGTTACAGGGAAAGGGCACCGAGGATCCGGATTCCGTATCAGAGGGCTGAGGGAATTTTGAATAAATTCATTTTTTTTTTTGAAAATTACTAATCAAAACGACTTCGCTTTGATTAGTTATATTCTCAGCCGTCGGATCAACACACTTCAGGGACCATTCAGAGGATCCTGATACATAAATTCCACACAAAACCCTAATCTTCTCTCTTCACTCTGCAGGCAAAAATGTCGAAGCGAGGTCAGTTCATATATCTCTCTCTCTCTCTCGATCTCGACGTGTATGTATGTATGTATCGTTTTCATGGTTTTTGGGTGATTGTAGGGCGTGGAGGATCGGCGGGGAACAAGTTTCGCATGTCGCTGGGTCTGCCGGTGGCGGCGACAGTGAACTGTGCTGACAACACCGGAGCGAAGAATCTCTACATCATTTCGGTGAAGTGTATCAAGGGAAGACTCAACCGCTTGCCCTCGGCATGTGTAGGAGATATGGTGATGGCCACTGTGAAGAAGGGCAAGCCTGATCTCAGGAAGAAGGTCATGCCCGCTGTCATCGTCAGGCAGCGCAAGCCCTGGCGCCGAAAGGACGGTGTTTTTATGTACTTCGAAGGTCTCTATCATCAAACTTATGTTTTTTTGTTGATTGTACTCATTGTGATATCAAATCTGTTTGTTTTGTGCTTTTGTGGTTACTTTTTTATGGGTAATTTCTTCTTGATTATACTAATTGTGATATCAAATGGGTTTGTTTTGTGCTTTTATGGTTACCCTTTTATGCTTCTTAAAAGGGTTTAATTTAATGTTTCTTGTTGATTATACTGATTGTGATTTGAAATGGGTTTGTTTTGTGCTTTTCTGGTCACCTTTATGCGTCTTGAGGTTGTGTTTGGTTGAGGATTTGATGAGGGAAATGGAAAGGGAAAGTGAAATAGAAAGAAAAGGAGAAAGAATTGATAGGATTTGAATTCTAAGTTAGGTTTGGTTGAGTTGGGAAATGGAGAAAGAAAGTAGGATAAGTGAACCAAAAAGACAAAAAGTAGATTTGCATTTCCCCCTCACTTTCTTTTCCCCTGTGTTCTCCATTATAACCAAACAAAATGTGAGATTGCATTTTCTTTCCCTTTTCATTTCTCTCATCAATTCCTCTAACCAAACACAGGCTAAATGTTTTAATATTGAGTTGTTTAGGTAGTAATTGGATGACTATAAGTTACATTGCTTTATACAAGTTGTTTATAGATTTATGAACTTGGTTGATCATACTGATTGGAATTTATTGTATGTTAGCTGTATTGCTTCTTAAATCTACTTTTTCAATTGTCTCTGCTGGGCTGTGAAATTTTAGGATGACATGATATGGAAAAGAATGGTATGCTGGTATAGCAGCATCTTGATAAGTGAATTTATCATTCACGAATGATAATCTGGTGCTTCCTGAGACCAACTACATTAAATGTCAATCATTAGATCGAGTGGGTTATTATCTCTTAATCTGTACCTGCTCTGTCGTGGTCTGATACATTTCATCCTTTTCCTTTTTGTTTCTTAATCTCTCCTTTGTCCTCACTGTCATGATTGATTATTTACTACAAACATCTATTTGGTTTTCATTCTCCCTTTTCTCATTTTGTAATCCAGGTTTAATAATGAGCCTAAGGGGAATCTATTTCTTCCTGGTTATTTCTGCTGGTGATGTGGTGTGAGAATTACATTATCTATTTAGGGTTTCTCTACACCTCCCATACCCAGCTAAATGCACATTACCAATCTTGCCCTATATTGGATGATAAATCTGTTTATCACCCCTGTCAAGATTGGGATATGGGAGTCTGAGTTTATCGTCATCTTCTTTAATCTGTCATGAACACTAATTTTCTGAACCATTGGATTATTATGGTTTTTGGACTAATGTGATTTAACCTGTGTATTTGTCCTTTCCAGCAAGGTTTCTCTTCAATTAATTGTCAATGTGTAAATTTTAAACTTGGCCATCCTCATTTCATGTCTTTTGCTTGTTTCTGCGATAAATTTGAGATCGTTACAAGCTTTTGAGGCTTAATTTGCAGATGAAGAGCATGGAATCTATGTTAGTTAGGGGAAGTTTTTATGTGTATCGGATCTCTTTTAACCTCCCATCTGTAGCTTTTTTCCTTGAAAACCCATGTTTATTATTTTGGATGCATTAATTTTTGTCAAAGAATCTCAAGTTAGTCCACAAAAGTCTCTTTTTGGTACTTTCAGTTAGTTTGTAAAAGCCACTTTTGCTTGCTGTGTGATTGGTGCTCTTTTCCTTCAGTCTTCTCTTAGAAAACCAAAATTGGATTGTTTAGTCATTCCAACAGTGAGCAAATATCACCAGACTAAGTCAGGTATCCTCCTTTATGTGTGGTTGATACAGTTACATGTCTGGAAAATCAACAGTGTCTATCGTTACAGATGTGCTGATGCTCCTCAAGATCACATTTGCTCCATTTAGGCCTTACATGTCTATTGTTTGATATATGCAATTGGACCATTTTCTGGCAAGTAGTTGTGCATATACGCAATTGGAAACCCAATTGTGTTGTATTTATGCCTTTTGTTATCAATATTGTCTTAGTATCTCATCTCCCCACTCTGCACTGCAATTGTATTGTTGTAATTTTCTGCTTCTTATGTAATACTTGGCTTACTTGCTAGTATACAAGCATTTCTAACTTCTAACAAAAAAGTTTGCTTAGATCAAGAAAAAATTATTTGGATATCCATGAGCTTTAATCTGCCGTTACAGTTCTCTATTTGATGCAATTACTAGCCTGGGAAAAAATGTATATTGTTTCAGATGCATTAATGCTTTTCAAAGCATCTAAAGTTGGTCAACAATAGTCTCTTTTTGGTGGTTCCTGGCATCTTTTGTATTGCTGAGTTGGCTGGTTTAGATTGCTAACTGAGGATTTATTTTTCTTTTCCAAGAATCAATTGAATGTTCTTTTTGATGTTGCTAATATATACTTTTTGCATTATTGCAGATAATGCTGGTGTCATCGTTAATCCAAAAGGAGAAATGAAAGGTAAGTTATCATTTTAACAAATTTAACTCAATAATTTTTTTAAACCAAATTAAGAGATATTCCCATGAACATTTGATTGATTGCTACATTATTGCAACCCTTTTTATGTTTGGAACTGTTAAGAAAAAAACAAGTCTTTTGTCGCATTTGGGCCTATTATTAGTCTCTTTGATATTTCTATTTGGTAGAAGTGCCCATTCTTTATATAAATTGTGTATAGCCTTTTCTTCCCCTTCTCTCTTTTTTTAAAACTAAAATCCCAAACTAAAGCATTGTTTATCTGTATGTGATTTTCTTGTTTCTTTGCCTTGTTGTAAGGAGAGTTGGTGGTTGTTACATTTTGCGTCCTTGTAAGGTCCTACTGTGGGCTGTTATATGTTTCCTATATTGTTTGACGAAATAGAAAATGTCATATCTTATGGTGTGAATTTTTGAAATTATTGATTCTGGCAATAGCAAGAAGTATTTTGAGTATAATTTTTTGAATATTCTTCGAAGAATTTCTAGTAGGGAATTGTACATGTTCAATCAACTTGGCTGTTGATATGATATTAATTATTTATTGGTGTTTTGGTGAGAGGCTTCTCAATGAAACCAATTCACCAAAGGAAATTTGAGCTTTATGAAATTCAAAATATCTTATTATGGATGGTAAATCAATTCATGGAAGTGATGTGGATACCAACATAATTTTTTTGGGGGACCTCTCAAATTAAAGACCTTCCTTGCACGGTTGACTTGCTGCTTCTCACACCACCTTTAAACGAGGGGTTTGTTTAACAATTTCTTCTTCACTGTTTATTCCAGTGTGAGTTTGTTTTTTTTGGCTATTGTATATGTATCTAACCACTGGCTTCATGGTGTTTCAGGATCTGCTATTACGGGTCCAATTGGCAAGGAGTGTGCTGACCTGTGGCCTAGGATTGCTAGTGCAGCCAATGCTATTGTCTAAGTTCTGAACTGAAAGGGAAGTCGAAAGACTTGAAGCCTTGGAAGAACTAAGCAAGTGAAGTAGTGCTATGGATTTATCCAAAAAAATAGTCTCATGTTCTCATGTCTTAGATTTACCCCCCAAAAAATGTTTTAGATTTATGTTACACAGTAGAATATACTCTTTTGCTGAGAGGTGCTTGACCTTGTTTTCAATTTTGGATCGTAAGTGTTCATCTTTGGCAATGACGTGTTTGTTATTTGCTTGGCTTTTTGAAGTATTGGGTTTGAATTTGCCTATGTTTTATTGTTGGTAATTCTTTGACGAGGAATTTCAGGATGCAATGGAGTACAATTTTTGTTTTATATTGTATTGATTTTATGGTATTGTGGTTTTTTAAATTTATTTTTAATAAATCAAAATGATTAAGATGCTGTCAGGTGACATTTTTTTAATGAACATGGTTGCATACAATTGTGTAGGTTTTGATTTTGCATGGATGTAGCCTGAGATGACTGGTTCATGTGAGCAGTCTAGAGTCCCGTTTTTCTCTTATGACTCACATAACATGCAGGTTTTGATTTTGCATGGATGGAGCCGGAGATGACTGGTTCATGTGAGCAGTCTTACTAAAATTGTTGAATTATCATAATAAAATTATTGCAAGAGATCCATTCAAGAGAATCGCAAGAATAAATTCATACCAAAAAAGTAAAATCTTGAGCTTCTTGACGTACGCGTAGCTGCCACCACTTTCTGTTCATCATGACCAGCCTTCGCTTGGTTTGAGAAGTCTTTTGCTCTCGTTTGATAAACTAATCAAGTTTAAACTTTAATAAGCTCATAAAGCTCGCTCCAGAATGATTATTAAAGTAGTAATGTTAGCTATCATGAAATAAATATTATAAAAAGTCTTTATGAAGATTTTTCATACTTTGATTAGTTATAGTGTTTTATTATATGTTATGCAATCACCCTTTAATTAGTTTCATAAAATTTTTTATGATGTTTATTTTATGATACGTAATATTACTGAGTTCAATTGAAACTCTCACACTTAATTTACCATTGGCATCTTTGAGAACCTGAAAACCAGAAAGGACGATGATGGCAATACCAGTCCAAAAAAAATTAATACTTGAAGGATGATGACGGCAATACTAATCCAAAAAAAACGTGCGCACATGTAAAATTGGGCCAACTCCCCTTGATTTTACTCGTTTGTAGTCTTATTTTTAGAAAACAATATTCCATACTAATATGACCAAAATCTAGTATTAAAAAAGATATGAAAACACAAATTTTTTTTTAAAAAAAACATAAAGTTCTATTTATTTAAATGCTCTAGTTGAGTTACATTTTGGTGCCCAAATTTGTTAGAATTTGCAGCAAAAGGACTTAGAGCATATATCCTCAGCACTCCTACGATCTTGGGTTACATTATTGCTCAACAAGTGTCCTGTACATTGGCATAAGCTTGGTTGATCTCAACCGATGCAAATATGATGATCAAGGCAATGAGAACCATCCGCGAGTTCCATTGCACGTTGCAAGCTCATTTAAATTGGCACTATAATCATATATTGGCACTAATTTCGTGTTGAGATTTTCTATCTCAAAAAGTAGTTTGTCCTTTTGTTCTATCACAAAAAATCATACAATTTGTTTATTTTTTAAATTAAAAATTATTTAAATAACATATCATGCAACTATAAGCACATGAAATGAACATTTTGAGGAGAGAACTTCCATGACATTTCTTTCATATACATCCAATCAAATCAAGACAATTCCTTTGTAAAAAAAAAATGGTGTCAATTATCTTTGTTCTCATTCACATTTGAAAGCATTTAGGCTCCACATCTCCATCAAATGGATTTTTTTCTTCTTCTTCTTCACTTAAAGCCATTTGAACACCCTATCATGTGATCTACTAGACAAGTAAAAGACATGGTGACAACTAATTCCAATATAATACCCATGTGACCCCACTTCAACCTGTCACCAATTCCTCCTTAAAATCCCAATTCTCTCTCTCTCCCCCTCACTCTCCAAAACCTCATTGTACCTCTGTTGTCAAACATGACAACAATGTGGAAAAACTTCGGTAGCGTTTGCTAGAGTTTTAGAATTATAATTTGATAATAGAGTTGTATTTTGAATTTGTGAGTTTTGAAATTATAATTTAAGTATGAAATATTTGTTTGATTATAAATTTTGAAAAGAATTTTGAATTGAGTTTGAAATGAATGATGTGATATATGATATTTGATTAAAAAACTTACAACTCATAACCAAACACACAACCCAAAATTCTATTCAAAACTCATAAAAAAAATTTAAAAAAATTCCGAAAATATTTTTTATTTAAAATATAAAAATAACATGTGCAAAAAAAAAAAAAAATCCGAATACTGTTCCAGTCAAATGGCCAGACATGTAGACGTGTTTGCAAAAGTGGGTGTTGAATCAATTTTTGAAAACTATAACCAAACACCTACCTCAAACCAAGCGGTGGAATTAACTCTAGAAAGCTCTACCAAACAGAGCCTTCACTTTTCTCTTAACTTTCTTGGGTGTTTGCATTGGTTTGATAGCTGCAGATTGGAACATTTTGAACCAGAAGGGAAAACATGGGGTGGAAATCACCTTGAAAAATTACTGTAAGAGTTGGAGGATGAATGTTGAGCTTCACAACATCTGGGACTTCGAAGTCGTGGCCAAGGAATGCACGGAATACGTTGGAAAATACATGAACTCAATCCAATACAAGGTGGACTCAGAGAGGGCAGTTGATAAGTGCACTGTGTTTCTTAGCACTAGCTGCAGCTTGAAGAGAGATAGCAGAGATGCCTGGATTTTCAACATCCACGACATGCTCTTGTCGACCGTGCCATACTGCAAGAAACACCATTTTGGGTAAGTTTGATCTGTACTGTAAATTCGCTAATCCTATGATCATTTTACAATCTTGGCATGTTTTTGGTAAAATGGGTATTTTTTTTTTTATTTTTAATGTGACATAGGGGAGAAAAGTTGAACATGAGCTCTTTGGAAGAGTGGCAGAGTAAGGCTAAAGAAACAGCTCTTGAACACACATTGAAGCTTTTTAATGATCTAAAAGGAAGAGGAATGCATATCATTTTGGTTTCTTCAAGAAGAGAGCAACTTAGAACAGCCACTATTGACAACCTTGTTGATGTTGGTTTCCACGGGTGGACTAGTCTTATTCAAAGGTCTGAGCTCATTTATCTATTGAAAAATATCTAACAGATCTTATTTTTCCTAATAAATATGATTTAGTCATATTTACCATCATATTAATAGGACTCACTGGTACTACAATCAGAATAGAATTGACTAAATGAAAAAAATTTCATTTTAAAAGTAATTTTATGTACTTAAATGTATGTTTGATTGGAACATTATTATCCTTTTGATGTAGGGGACCAAGTGATGAATATAAGGAAGTACAGAAATACAAGGCTGATATAAGGAAGCAATTGATTGAACAAGGGTATCACATTTGGGGCATTGTTGGAGACCAATGGAGTAGCATTGAGGGACTCCCTACTGCTAAAAGAACATTTAAGCTTCCAAATCCCATGTACTATGTTTCTTGATTGATCAAGAGAGACTCTGTTTACAAGATTTGTCTTGTGATAAAAACTATATATTTTATGTTAGAAATTAACAAAAATAAGCTATGTTTGTATACTGTTGATGAGTTGATTGATTTTTATTGAGAGTCTGCATTTTCATTCGCCCTTGCACCATGTTTGTTTTGTTGGCCCTTTGGGTATGTATATATGATTGTGCATCTCAACTTCTGGAACTATCCAACAATACTTCTGCTAAAGTAACATTTAGGAAAAAGATATACACGAATCTTATACTCAAACCTGTCAAAATGCTAGTGGCAAATCTTACAATTAAGTCGAGTTGCCCTTTTACTAGATAATATTCCAACTTCAGTAATTTTCACTTTTCCTAAGTGACCATAAATAATCGGTACTAAAGTTAAACTTACCAGCTTGAGGAGCTCTCAACTTACAAAAGCATTTAATAATGTCGCTTTGAAATCAAAGAATATTGAAAAAGTCTAGATTACTGATTTATCGTGTTAAGTTATAGGAAATTAGGAACGTCCATTCATATATAGCACAACGGAGCTTACAAACAGATTTGATTGTTACCCCCCTAAATCTTGGGATTCTGTTCTTCTGAATTGAGGAGAAAAAACGATACAATTACATGCTCTAAATCTCAATCTCTCCCCTAAAAATGCAGTGACATTTTTGACATTATGATATTTGGAAATGAGAGAACCAAAATCAGCTACTACATAGAAATTTTGTACGAAAATTCTGCATTACTCAAACCCTTACATTGTCTTTTCATTTTATTTACTCAGATTTTATTGCACACACTAGGCAAATCCATTACATACACATCCAACAGACATATATATGTCTATAGACAAGTCTAGTAGCGGAATGTTTAGCCACAACAAAGTCAAAATATGCACAAAACAGAATTACCTCATATTAAGTGATTTTCACAACTACTTAAAGTAGATGGCCATTTATAGCCACCACAAAAGCCAACATTGGTTCAGCCCATCTTCTCCTCGCCGCCCATCTGCATCTTGGCACAATACTCAAACAAACTCCCATCAAAGCAGCGCCTAATGGCTTTCTTGGATAGCAAACCTTCATCATCCCTAGCGAGAACATACAGTACTCCCCACTCGAACTTACTTGCAAACCTTCCAAAATAGCAATGAAACAAATTATTAAGCTAAAGGAATCCAAAGCAACATTAATGGAAATAGAATGTAGTGTGCAAATCTTGGCACAAACCAGCCAAAGATGTCAAATGCTTCTCGATTTCCCTGGGTCATTTCCCAGATCTCTCCAAACGTGAGCTTGTTGGGGACTGTGCGAACGTACTTGCTAAAGATGTTTTCAAAGTTCACAGGCATGTACCTGCATATTTATTGGATATGGAATGCAAACATAAACAATATTAGAGAATTGTAAACTACATTAGATGATCTATTCACATTACTTGTGAATTCTGATATGCTTACCTTCCTTCAGTGTCATAAGTTGCGGAGTCACTCCCATGCTTGCTTTTATGGATGTTGGCAATGTATATAGGGAGAAAAGGAGAAGGTATCCACCCCTACAAAAATACCAGTGCGAGGAATGAGACGAGGGAAAAAAAATCACTAGTGTTTTTGCTATTTTAAGCAATGACTGGTTATGATTGAAACTAGAGCCCTCCGCTTCAATAGTTTAATTTCATCGTCTAAAGCTAATTCATTTAATTTCTGTTGTATTTTCGCCTTACAACGATTAGCATAGTGACCAATTTGTCACATTTGTAACATTTAACTGTAGTCTTATCCTTTTGAGGATAAATTTTCTTTTGTTTTCCTTTGGCCTTTGAAGGCTGGATTTGCTGAACTGGTTGTTTATAATATTTCTTTTTTCTGTATTTTTTGGAATAATCTTTTGAAGATTTTCCATACTTATGTTTTTTATGCTTATGTTTGGATGGATATTGGATTTTAGTATCATAGGCAAATTGTTCACAAAATTCACCTAATTCATTATGACTTTGTTTTTTCATTTGATTCTGTAATTTTAGATCATTACAAAGGGCAAGACCTTTTTTTGTAACAATTCTTATGAGTTGGCCATAAGTATATTCGGAATAAGGAATAGACATTTTACTATGCTTATCCCTTAATTTCTTTCTGATTCTTTCAGCAAAGAGGGTAGGAAGACCATCAATGAACTTGGCTTTCCAATGTTCACTATTGGCGTTAGATCGTCTTACTACTCTCATCATGAACACATCTTCATACCATCGAAAATGAGATAAAGATGGACATCTTAGATTCTGTAAAAGTTCCCTACTCCTATCTTCTAAACCATCAGGAGAAGCTCCTACAAAATGGTGTAGAATTGTGTTGATAAGAGTATAAACAGCGTCCTGTTCAGATTGAACAGTGCCTGTTAATGGGTCTATAATTCTTTTAAATGCTGTAAGAATTTCTGCTTGTTGAGTATCTGTAATGATGTTATCCCACCATCCTTTAAGGATGCCGGTAAAACCATTGACTAAGAATCGAGCGATCTCATGATCGTCATTCTCATTCTGTTTGCAAATTGTTGAATACACGATCATTTGATATAACAATTCAAATATCTGGTATTCCGAAAGACCATCTATGTTCCATTCATAAATGGTTTTTCCATGATAGAATTTTTGTGTCTGTAAAAAATCTTCTTCATAGAGAATATCCATAGGAGTACTGCGAGGATAAAAGTGTCTTGTTAGAGTAGTCCTATGATTATTTCTTGAAGATTCTCCATAATGGACTTTATGTATGGAGATTGGATTGTCCTCAAAAACATTTTCAATTTTTGCAATTTGAGAGAGTGATAAATTTTCTTCTTCTGGAATATTTTGTCTGGATAACATATTAATAGAAGAGGATTCTCCTATTTTAAGATGTTTTATCTTATCGATAAGAGTATCCATAAATTCTGTATCTTTCTTAGTAGAAGATAACTTAAATTTGGTTACTTCTAAAGGAGGTTTAATTATTCTTTGGAATAATTTCGGTTTTAACCTCGGATTTTGGTACATCGACAAGCTGTCTTTGATATGATTAATAGTTTCTTCAATTACGGTAATTTGTTTGCTCTTTGTTTGACAAAACAAATTTGTATAATTATGCTGTTTTAAAATAGGAATTAGATCTTGGACAAGGACTGGATCCCTATTCTGAGATTTGTGAGGTATTTCCATATAAGCAGCAATAGCTAAAGGTTTTGTACCCATACCACTACTTACAGGTTGTAACTCCAAAGGCTGGGTTGGTGGATGGATAGACATAAAGTTTTGACCATCTGTACTAACCCAAGTTTGCTGGATTTTTTCAATTACATTTATTTGAGATTCTGTAGGGGTTATGTTTTGAATAGACCAGTGAGGGAAAGACTGGATTATCTGGTATTGTTCCAGATATTCATCATACTGAATTTTATATTGTTCTAATTGCAAAGGAGTACGGATTTTAAAATACCATTCCCTGAATGTTCTGTATTCTTCTTTCTATAAATCCTCATTAAGGACTAATCTGATTTTACTACCTGGCGTAAAATCCATTAAAGTTCAAAATTCATGTCCTTTGGTACGTAAAGGCCGCCTTTCTTATATACGGATCCATAAATACCATGTGGTATTTGGTTTTCTGAAAATTGTACCCCCTGAACTATAGGATCTGTTTCAAGTTGGGTATCACTAGGAGGTCTGGATTGTGGTCTTATAGACTCAGCTGGTTCAGAGTAAGACTATCTAGATGATTCTGGCAGATCTACTCTGTACGATGGAGCAGTTCTGTAACTAGTACTAGACATACTTCAGGAAAGAGATCTAGGTGGTCACTTGAAAGTGAGGAACACATTCCTGCCTTAGGTTTGAATAACCTCATCTAAGGTTTGCTGAATAAGTGGCCTAGCTGGAACAGCTTGGTTTATCTGCCATCTTTCTGGAAACTTGATTTCTTCCCAAGGTATCATTTTGGGTATTGCTACCTGGCTACTGTAAAGGTTTGTATCAATTAGGACTGTGTGTCCTGCTGGACTTTGTTTCATAATGTAAGGATTCAAAGTTGTTAAAACCTTAAGGTAAATTCTGGAAATTACCGCATAAGGTGGTGATCCTGGAAGATATTCGTATCCATTAGACAACACTCTAAGTTCTAAAACTTTAGATAAGTTTGCATCAGAGAGTGCTACACTTAAATTTGGATAAATATCAAAATATACTGGACCATGTAAGAGACTAGTTTCTACAGCTCCCATGAGTGATGCCCTCCAATCAGTGTATCTTCCATCTCTGAGCGTACACTGGAGACTGGTATTTTGACCTAAAAGTGTCAAAGGCTTGAAAGCAATCTGGACAAGTCCTATATGGACATACTTATATTTTTGGATAAAAGGATATAAATCCTGGAAATGAAGGAGATATATTATCTCATCATTATTCTGGACAGGCATAGCATGCTCAAATGTTTTGATTATTTTCTTACTGGAAAAGTCAAAACTTCCTATCTTATAGATAGTATCTGGTTTGACCTTAGGAATAGTCCACTTATCAAGGGCTTCCTTCACATGCTGGTAAGCAACGAGTTCTCTGGCCTCTGATGTAGAGGCTACTGTATTGGCTACTGTATTTGCCACTGAGGCTACTTCTTCTGTAGGTTCAGTACTCATGTATGGATGTATGTGACCATATATGTATAATTAAAATTAAATAAAACTAACTATAATGAACATTAAACATGGCTCTGATACCAATAATGTGCTTGACATAGGGCAAAGCTAGCACGTCTATCAACGATTTACGTGATCAAATGACCTAACTGTCAATGACTTACGTGATCAAATGACCTAACCGCAATCACTGCTAATGGCCTGACACTACGCGACTTGGGTGACGTCCTACTAACCCTAACTCTGTTCTACCCATCATTTAGCACTAACCCAGGAATAATATTTATTATAGTTTTATTTTATTTTATCTTAATTATGCCCTATATGGTCTCATGATCTACTGTGCTGGAGAGGGAGGCCGAATGGTCGTAGCCAAAAGGCAAATTTGCTCTTGTAGTTGAGTTTGGACTTGGACAATTTTTTTATTATAGTTTTCTAATTCTTGGAGACCCCAAGAATCATTAGGCCAGATAGATAAATAATATTCAATATTATTTTTTCTTACAAAATAAAAATCTAATAATTCATTTAATATAGAAAGAGAATATACAGACATACATGAATGAGAAGAAAGAAATACTTACAAACAATACTTACTTTCAATACAGTAGACTTTTTATTATTATACTTCACAAAGTAGAGGGAGAAAGTACACACTGAGAGAGAGAGAGAGGAGAAAGTGCAAGATATAAAACTGAAAAACTAAAATATTAATTCGTGCCTACAACAAGGGTGTGTCATCCCTTAAATAGAAAATAGAAAGTAAAGGATAAGGATAAGCGAGACAAGTGGCATGTCCTGAATGGTGGTGGAGTCGAGCATCTTATCTCCTTGGATTCCTTATCTTGAATAGTGTCGGTAGGTGGACAGCTGGAGGATAAGGCAGATGAAGGAATCTGTCTGCTTTTAGCCAAAACCTATTTTGGCATGTTGCTAAGCTGTAAAGTTGCTACCAAAAGTAATTTTGTCGTAGCATGAGGCTGGATAATGATACTGGATTAGTGGAGGACCAAGAGGTAGATTATTCCTCTTTTCCTTTTCCTTTCCTGTCTTTATCTTGACTCATCTTGTCGGCAATCATGCTTGTGAGAGAGTCCTAGAAGTCGCCAAAATTGGGATCGGCTTTGGCTTCGGCTTCGGCTAGATCTTGTGATTCACCGGCTAGAATAGTGAATTCATTTTCTTCCTCATATGGATCAGTATGAGTTCTATCCTCTGGATCATCATGACTGGTACCAGATTTCATGCTGGTATCATCTTTAGAAAATGATTGGAGAAATTGTTCTTTCATATAGTCTATGCTTTTGATGACTAATTCTTGTTCTGAAAGTGCTGGATATTTTTGCCTTAATTCATTCTGAAATTGGACAAAAGGATTCTGGACTGGTACAGCTGGGATTAACTTTGGAGTAGCATCCCAGCAAGCTTGAGTATGACCTTTAATTTTTTGGAGCAATTCTTGATGGGGTTTTGGATCATCCATCTTATTCCACCACTTATAAAAGAAAACTCTTTTTAAACGGGGAATTTTATTTTGAAAATCACATTGAAAATTCCACTTCCAAATCCAAGGGATTCCAAAGCGGATTACAAAATGAACTGTAGATTTAGACATAGATATGTCCTTATATCCTGGAAGGTGACTGTATGCAATTTGCCATTCTTTGAATGCATGGCGAACATCTTGAAATGCATCAATTTGAATATCCCAAAGCGAGAAACCGGTTTGGGAGATCCATACATGAGTCTTGAACCTCTGAAGAAGTAGCCTCAATGGCAAATCTGATATCTGATAGCCTCTACATCGAGGCCAGAGAACTCGTTGCTTACTAGGATGTGAAGGAAGCCCTTGATAAGTGGACTATCCCTAAGGTCAAACCAGATACTATCTATAAGATAGGAACTTTTGACTTTTCCAGTAAGAAAATAATCAAAACATTTGAGCATGCTATGCCTGTCCAGAATAATGATGAGATAATATATCTCCTTCATTTCCAGGATTTATATCCTTTTGTCCAGAAATATAAGTATGTCCATATAGGACTTGTCCAGACTGCTTTCAAGCCTTTGACACTTTTAGGTCAAAATACTAGTCTCCAGTGTACGCTCAGAGATGGAAGATGCACTGATTAGAGGGCATCACTCATGGGAGCTGTAGAAACTAGTCTCTCAGATGGTCCAGTATATTTTGATATTTATCCAAATTTAAGTGTAGCACTCTCTGATGCAAACTTATCTAAAGTTTAAGAACTTAGAGTGTTGTCTAATGGATAGGAATATCTTCCAGGATCACCACCTTATGCGGTAATTTCCAGAATTTACCTTAAGGTTTTAACAACTTTGAATCCTTACATTATGAAACAAAGTCCAGCAGGACACACAGTCCTAATTGATACAAACCTTTACAGTAGCCAGGTAGCAATACCCAAAATGATACCTTGGGAAGAAATCAAGTTTCCAGAAAGATGGCAGATAAACCAAGCTGTTCCAGCTAGGCACTTATTCAGCAAACCTTAGATGAGGTTATTCAGACCCAAGGCGGGAATGTGTTCCTCACTTTCAAGAGACCACCTAGATCTCTTTCCCAAAGTATGTCTAGTACTAGTTACAGAATTGCTCCATCATACAGAGTAGATCTGACAGGATCATCTAGATAGTCTTACTCTGAACCAGCTGAGTCTATAAGACCACAATCCAGACCTCCTAGTAATACCCAACTTGAAACAGATCCTATAGTTCAGGGGGTACAATTTTCAAAAAACCAAATACCACATGGTATTTATGGATCCAGAAGGCAAGAAAGGCGGCCTTACAGCCCTACAGCCAGTGACATGAATTTTGAGCTTTAATGGATTTTACGCCAGGTAGTAAAATCAGATTAGTCCTTAATGAGGATTTACAGAAAGAAGAATACAGAACATTTAGGGAATGGTATTTTAAAATCCATACTCCTTTGCAATTAGAACAATATAAAATTCAGTATTATGAATATCTGGAACAACACCAGATAATCCAGTATTTCCCTCACTGGTATGTTCAAAACATAACCCCTACAGAATCTCAAATAAATGTAATTGAAAAATCCAGCAAACTTGGGTTAGTACAGATGGTCAAAACTTTATGTCTATCCATCCACCAACCCAGCCTTTGGAGTTACAACTTGTAAGTAGTGGTATGGGTACAAAACCTTTAGCTATTGCTGCTTATATGGAAATACCTCACAAATCTCAGAATAGGGATCCAGTCCTTGTCCAAGATCTAATTCCTATTTTAAAATAGCATAATTATACAAATTTGTTTTGTCAAACAGCAGGCAAACAAATTACCAGAATTGAAGAAATTGTTAATCACATCAAAGACAGTTGTCATTTACAGCCAAAATTCGAGATTAAAACTGAAATTATTCTAGTAACAATTAAACCTCCTTTAGAAGTAACCAAATTTAAGTTATCTTCTACTAAGAAAGATACAGAATTTATGGATACTCTTATCGATAAGATAAAACATCTTAAAATAGGAGAATCCTCTTCTATTAATATGTTATCCAGACAAAATATTCCAGAAGAAGAAAATTTATCACTCTCTCAAATTGCAGAAATTGAAAATGTTTTTGAGGACAATCCAATCTCCATACATCAAGTCCATTATGGAGAATCTTCAAGAAATAATCATAGGACTGCTCCAACAAGACATTTTTATCCTCGCAGTGCTCCTATGGATATTCTCTATGAAGAAGATTTTTTACAGACACAAAAATCCTATCATGGAAAAACCATTTATGAATGGAACATAGATGGTCTTCCGGAATACCAAATATTTGAATTGTTACATCAAATGATCATGTATTCAACAATTTGCAAACATAATGAGAATGACGATCATGAGATCGCTCGATTCTTAGTTAATGGTTTTACCGGCATCCTTAAAAGATGGTGGGATAACATCATTACAGATACTCAACAAGCAGAAATTCTTCTGACATTTAAAAAATTACGGACCCATTATGAGCCTGTTCAATCAACACGAGGATCTTTGTTTATACTCTTATCAACACAATTCTATACCATTTTGTAGGAGCTTCTCCTGATGGTTTAGAAGATAGGAGTAGGGAACTTTTACAGAATCTAAGATGCCCATCTTTATCTCATTTTCGATGGTATAAAGATGTGTTCATGATGAGAGTAGTAAGACGATCTGACACCAATAGTGAACATTGGAAAGCCAAGTTCATTGATGGTCTTCCTACCCTCTTTGCTGAAAGAATCAGAAAGAAATTAAGGGATAAGCATAGTAAAATGTCTATTCCTTATTCCGAATATACTTATGGCCAACTCATGAGAATTGTTACAGAAGAAGGTCTTGCCCTTTGTAATGATCTAAAATTACAGAATCAAATGAAAAAATAAAGTCATAATGAATTAGGTGAATTTTGTGAACAATTTGCTTATGATACTAAAATCCAGTATCCATCCAAACATAAGCATAAAAAACATAAGTATGGAAAATCTTCAAAAGATTATTCCAAAAAATAAAGAAAAAAGAAACATTATAAACAACCACTTTCGCAAATCCAGCCTTCAAAGGCCAAAGGAAAACAAAAGAAAACTTATCCTCAAAAGGATAAGACTACAGTTAAATGTTACAAATGTGGACAAATTGGTCACTATGCTAATCGTTGTAAGGCTAAAATACAACAGAAATTAAATGAATTAGCTTTAGACGATGAAATCCAGCAACAAATTCTTCAGATGCTTTCTGAAGATTCTGATTCCGATTCTATTTCAAATAATGGTATTGCAGTCATGTATTCATCATCCTCTGATACTGAATCCTCTCCAAAAATTTGTGCCTGTAAACCACAAATAAATCAAATTACAGAAGAAGCTAACTATTGGAAAGCAATAGTTGAAATGAATGGACTTGATATTAGTAGTCCTAGTATTAATGTTCTTACAGATGATCAACAACATATGTTGAATATTGCTGAACAAATCATTGATCCAGAAATGAAATTAAAATTTCTTGAATTATGTTATCAACAACATAAAAAAGAAGAAATTTTACCCCCAAAACATTATAGCATGAAAGAAGTATATAACAGAGTTAAAAATACTTCTGAAGAAAAACCCATAACAATTCAGGATTTAAAAAAGGAAGTTAATGCTTTAAAAGTCGAAATTAAGCATCTGCAAACTTCTAATATTGCTATTAATTCTGAAATTAAAAAGATTAATAGTAAAATTCAGCATAAAGAAAAAGAAATCATTATTAATGAATCCACTTCAGACCCTTCGGCAAATATAGAACCTAAAGAGCCTAATTATCTTATGCTCATGAATACTGTTACTTTCCAGAAATGGTATATCAGAATTACTTTTATGATAAAACCCGATTTTATCATAAAAGATGCCATTGCTCTTGTTGATAGTGGTGCTGATATGAATTGTATTCAGGAAGGATTAATTCCTAGTAAATACTTTCATAAAACCACACAGTCACTCACAAGTGCAAGTGGTAATTCTTTATACATCCAGTATAAACTTCCAAAAGTTTTAATTTGCAATCAAGGATTATGTCTTCCAACTTCTTTTGTTCTTATAAAGAACATGTCTCAGGCCATAATCCTAGGAACTCCTTTTCTGTGTTTACTTATGCCAATCTCTAAAATTGATTCAATTGGCATACATACAACCTTGAATAATCAAAAAATTATTTTTGAGTTTATTTCAGAACCTTATACAAAAGAATTAGATCAAATTAAAGATCTAGTTAATTTTAAAGACAAACAAATTAATTTCTTGCAAAAAGAAATTAGTTTTCTTACTACAGAACAAAGACTTCAACAGTCTTCTTTCCAACAAAAAATTAAATCCCTTGAACAAGAATTCAAAGATGAAATTTGCAGTGATATTCCAAATGCTTTCTAGGATAGGAAGAAACATATTGTACCTTTGCCTTATGAACCAGGATATGATGAGAGGAAGATTCCAACTCGCGCTCGACCAAGCCAAATGAAAAAAGAGTATTCAGAACTCTGCAAAGCAGAAATTAATACTCTTCTCCAGAAAAAACTTATTCGTTCCAGTAGATCTCCTTGGAGTTGTACTACTTTTTATGTCAATAAAAATGCAGAAATTGAAAGAGGCGTGCCAAGATTAGTCATAAACTACAAACCTCTTAATGAAGCCTTACAATGGATAAGGTATCCAGTTCCAAATAAAAAAGATCTTTTAGATCGTCTCCAGGATGCAGTCATATTTTCTAAATTTGACATGAAATCAGGATATTGGCAAGTCCAAATTGCTGAACAAGATAGATATAAAACTGCTTTTACAGTACCTTTTGGGCATTTTGAATGGAATGTTATGCCTTTTGGTTTGAAAAATGCACCATCTGAATTCCAGCATATTATGAATGATATTTTTAATCCTTATACAGAATTCTCCATTTGTTATATTGATGATGTTTTAATTTTCTCCTCATTAATTGACCAGCATATGAAACATCTTAATATTTTTAAACATGTTATCATCAGAAATGGATTAGTTGTTTTTGCACCAAAAATGTAACTTTTTCAGACAACAATTAGATTTTTGGGCCATAATATTCATAATGGTACCATTATTCCTATTAATATAAGCATGGAATTTGCATCTAAATTTCCAGATGAAATTAAAGAAAAAACTCAATTACAGAGATTTTTTGGTAGTTTAAATTATATTCATGATTACTATCCTAACCTTGCTACAGATGCAGCAATTTTATATTCCAGGCTTAGAAAAAATCCTCCACCATGGGGTCCAGAACATACATAAGCTGTTCAGAAAATTAAGGCTAGAGTTAAAACTCTACCTTGTTTATCCTTACCAAATCCAGAATGGAAGAAAATTGTTGAAACTGATGCCTCCAGTCTTGGATATGGCGGAATACTTAAACAATTTAATCCTAATAGTAAAAAAGAAGAACTCTTACGATTTACTTCTGGTATTTGGCACCAAGCAGCTAAAAATTATCCAACAATAAAATAAGAATGTTTAGCCATTATTAAATGTGTTCTTAAATTTCAGGATGATTTGCTAAATCAACATTTTTTAATAAGAGTTGATTGTTCTGCAGCCAAACAAATTTTCAAAAAAGATGTACAGAATTTGGCTCAAAAACAAATTTTTGCCGCATGGCAGGGCTAACTTTCAGCATTTGATTTTGATATTGAATATATCAAAGGAGAAAATAATTCTCTTATAGACTTTCTAACCAGCGAATATTTGCAGGGTCCAAATAATGCGAAATAGAGGCCGAGGCCCGGGCATACGGGGCCGTGGCAGGGGCTCAAACCCTTATCATACAGAATTTCCAGGCTTATATGCCTCTTCTAGTAAAAAAGGGGAATCTAGCCAAACGGCTAAAGATGTCCTTCTTGCTCCTCCAGTACCATATGTCCAGAATTTCATTACTGAGGAAACAGTCCTCTGTTTTGAAAATACAGATATCCAATGGATGAAAGATCCATGTTAAATTAAAAGGAGGTATTTGACAACTCAACATTCTTTACCTCACTTTGATCAGTACAGATACATATATGAGCAGATCTTAGTTAATACTGCCTTTGTGGATTTTAAGCATACTCTTGCTAAACCAAATCGCATAGCCAGTTCCATTAATTACAGCAAAGCTACCATCCAGCACATCATGCCTATGCCAGCTTGGGGTATGCATCTCCATATTACCCGCACTCTTGAGATTCGTTCTAAGGAATCTCGTTACAGCTACTGGGATTATATTGATGCCTTCTCTCAGGCATTCTTCTATATGAATCCCCCACGGAACCATTCTTGGTTTATCCGTGTTCTTCCAGAACTTTTACAAAATGATCTCCCAAACTGGTTTCTCGTTTGGTGGGATAAGTTTGGTATTCAAATTGATGCGTTTCCAGAAGATGTTCGCAATGCATTCAAAGAATGGAAAATTGCATATAATCACCTTCCAGGATATAAGGACATATCTATGTCTAAATCTACAGTTCATTTTGTAATCCGCTTTGGAATCCCTTGGATTTGGAAGTGGGATTTTCAATGTGATTTTGACAAACATGCAATTCACACATTTAAACATGAAATTTCACATCAAACACATGAACACACATATAATCACGTATATAATGAGGGAATTAAAGCATATTAGAGGGTTGGGTTATTACAGTATAGTTCTTGCCTGACCTTTTCTGGATTTTGAAATAAGTAAGCGCTAACAATGTGAAAATTTCAAAGGCTAGAAGACTAACCCATACATTAAAGTACTTTCTTGGACTTTTTATTAAGACAAATCCCTTTGAGGACAAATATTGTCACTCTTAAGAGAAACTCCATGCTTCAAAACACTTAGACTAGGCTTCGAAGCAAGATTGGTTAATTCGAGACTGTAATTTACATGGATTATATGACCAAAGTGAGGAATAAGGTCATATTAACCATGCAATTGGAATATGAAAAACCCAATTTTATTAATAAAACATTTACATTGGGAAAACCTTTACATTCTCATTTTCATAAAAGTAAGGAATGGACAAAGTCACAAGACAATGAAACTTTGTCCAGTAAAATTCAATAAATACATATTCCTTTTCAAGCCTTTTTTCTATCCTATCTAAATTTGGTTTATCTAATTGATGAGTCCTTATTTGGAAGAAGAGTTGCTGGGCCTTCATTTCGAACTCTATTTGCTTAAGAGCTCTCTCCACTTTATCCATCTCTCTCATCCCATACATATCATCCATATTGGCTTCTTCTTCACACTCTAAATCCTGGTTCTTGAAGTCCTCATATTCTTTAAGAAGGTTCTCTGCCTCATACTGGGTTTGAATGCAAAATTGCGAAGCCTCCTCGATGATACCTTCTTTGGCGAAGCATATTTGTGCCAGTTGAGCAGCAAGGGAAGCTGGTCCAAGAAAATGTAAAGCTCTGCTTGCGCTACAGGGTTGAGAATGTGGCTTCGAAAGACAATATCACAAGCCCATAAAAGGTTCTTGCGAGGGATGTCATCTCGAAGGACTTTGAAGGATAAATGTGAGAAAGCAGCAAGCAAAGTCTGGGCTCTATACTGCTGATAAGCAATTGGAGGAACTAGAGCTTGATAGGGAGCAAAATGCTAACTTTTGAAGAGGGTGAGCATCAATTCCTCAATCTAATTAAGATTTGAAGGCATGAGAGAAGTAGTGGTCCCCTCCAAAAGAAGGTGGAAATTGTAGCTCATTCACACTCTCTAGCCAGTCAGAGGAGCAAAATTTTGCTTTCCTAGTTAAGAGTGAGGGGCTGATTCCCAAAGCTTCAATGGGTGGAGAGTCTTTCGCACTATTCTGGTCGGCAGGGTAGAAGTGTACCATGTCGAGAGCAAGTTGTCTTCGAGGCAGCGAAGATGGTTGAAGGGAACATACGGGTAAACTATAGAATTGTGCATAGAGGGATGAATTATAAAGGGGTCATCAAATTTAGGAAATCTATGGTGGATCCACTCCCTTGTTTGAGGTTGATTAGGTGTTGGCCAATTACTCCAACCAATATCCTAGAAGAAGATGAGGTAGCTTCGTTCCATGCAGAAGGTTTCTGAGCAAGGGAAGAGCTTCCGAGATCCATTTTGGCAAGTTCTTGGTTCAGGGGCTTGTATTTTGCAAAGGCTTCCATAACTTGTATAAATGGAGGCGGATAAATATGGCCAATAAATGCATGAATGATTTTTCGATATTGATCATCATTGTTCAAGAACTCTTCATATGCTTGATCAATGAAAGAG
Source organism: Camellia lanceoleosa (assembly GCA_025200525.1). Lineage (NCBI taxonomy): Eukaryota > Viridiplantae > Streptophyta > Magnoliopsida > Ericales > Theaceae > Camellia > Camellia lanceoleosa. The sequence continues at coordinate 89,731,369 of CM045765.1, forward strand.
ATGGTTTGGTTAGCCATTAGAGGAGTATCAGTCCTTTCATTTACATAGATAGTGGAGGCAGTTCAAGCAGTAGGGAAAATTTAATGAAGTTCAGTGTTCCATTGCCTGGAGACGGTTATACTTCCAAGTCAAATACATTCCATGCACGTCCTAGGACGTGGGCAAAGCACATTGAGCCACTAATATTACCAAGCATTGATTATATTAGTGTGGGGGGTATTGTTGGCTACATATTTTGTATCGGCCAATCATAACTTAACACGTGGCTTGTAAAGGGTAATTTGGGGAGTCAATGCAAGTCTCCAACCAGCGACAGATAATTGGTTGGAAATTAAAATTTTTGTAAGGACTTATTGATCCTTGTTGGCACGCTTAAAATTACATTATTAACCTTCAAAAGCCAAAAAAGCCAACACAGTCATATTTTGGTATCAAATATCAACTCCCCCCGATATGCCAAATGGTGAGTTGGCATTTGGCATTCAACATGTCAAATTTGAGATGCTCTATGTTGATATCAAATGTTGAATCTACTCAATAAAATAATTTTATTTTTAAAAAACAATAGAATAATAGATTGACATATCGAGTAAAGAGTTTCTATGTCAAATTAACATATGCCAATTTATCACCTAAGCCTTTAAAAAATTTGACAAATTTTGAAAGTTTGGGTGCAGATACTCTTATATGTTAAATTTAACGTAGGAAAGGTAATGCCAACTCACACCTAAGCAAATGACATTTTTGTTAGACCTGGTAGAGATATCAAATATTACTTTTTTGAGATGTCACTTAAGATTTGTGGTCTTAGTTGGATGTTCATGATCTTTTTAATATATATATATATATATATTTAATATCTACAAAGTTAGCCTGTTGGCTAAAAGTTCATGCATATCATTAGGTTCTTAGAGATTTGATTTTATTGTGATGTCCCATGGTCGTTGACCTGACTTGAGCATGCCTTTTCGGATTTATTGACTTACCTTCGGGTCTTGAGTGTTGTGAAATGTGCTAATGTTGAGCACTGAACCGTGTCTAGCCTTTTCTATTGTTTTGCGAGTTAGAAATTTTTGAATTTTAGGTGTAAGGATAAAAAACGGAAATATGGAATCACCTTGGAAAGAATTGGGCTTGAACAGGTGTTGTTGCACATATGGCAGGTAGGCCTGCACATGCGGATTGGTGCAAGCAATTTGGAGTTTCTGGGCTGGTGGCTCCACACGTGTGGTGGCATGGGCTCGCATGCTTGGCAATGAGGTAATGGTGATGTTTGTTACTGCGAAAAACATCATGTACGGCCGAGGGCCACCGCATATGGGGCTGAAGGCTTAGCACGTGCAGCCTATCGTGTTTTCTGAACTCAAATTTCGTGCCTCTCACAAAATCTGACCCTCTCTTTCCTTTTATTTCATTTCTCTCAAACCTCTCTCTCTCTACATCTCTTTTCTCTCCATTCTCTTTAAAAACCTACCCAAAGTGATGAGCATGTCGAGGGTGTCGTTTTGACTAGAGCGATCGAAATTCTAGCAAATTTAAATTTGGAGATTTTGTTCTTAGTTCTCATCTTCTCTCCAAGAAGTAGGGATTTTTCTAATTTCTCTTAATATAGTTTTATTGATGGATATGTGGTATTTTCATTATACAAAATTTAAAAATTTTGTAGAGATTTCAAAGCATGTTCTATGAGAAATTAGGATTTGTTTTGTATTATATATTGCTTGAGGTATTCATCATTTAATGTGAGTTTGAAAGGTCTTGGAACATATGGAAACTTTGAAATGGAAAAGTCCTAAATATTTAAAGAAAAATCATATTTTTCTTGAAATTATATGATTTGGAGAAATTGAAAAGTTTATTGATCATTTTGGGAAATTGGAATTGAATATTATTAATTGAAAGAATGATGAGAATAAATCACATACATTTTGGACAATTGTTTCAGATTGATGATAATTTGAGAAATGTTCAACTATATATATTTCTGAATTCATTGAGAGTGATTATTTATATTGTTGTTAGGTAGCTCTAATATTGCTAAATTGAAATATTTTGATAGAGATAATTGTTATTGGCGATCGGTGGAGAATTACATTGTTGTAGAATATTTCAACCTAGGGTGAATAAAAACCCCATTTGTAATTAGATAATGAGACAGAAACTATAGTGCTAATAGAGATGCTTAAACTCATGAATTGTACAATTGAGTAGTTGAAGGGGAATGAATAAAAGTTATTTGATATGCATTGGTTATGTATAATGTGGTATGCTATATTGAGATAATGTATTCGTTCTAGCTAGCAACCGGTAAAGCAGGTTGTGTTATATGTAGGTAGCATGTTCCTTCTGGCTAGCAACTGGTAAAGTAGGGTGTACTATATAGTGGTATCGCATTCTGACTAACAATCAGTAAAGTGGGGTTGTTATGTGGGGCTTGGCGAGACTACAAAGAGGTATATATGTTTGATATTCATTGTTGGTATATTTATGTGTGTTGAGATCCTTCGTTAATGGATATGCGAATTGAAAATTCATTTAGATTATGCATAGCATCAAAACTAATTATGCGTTATGTGTGCTGTGGTTCATTATAGGCAAAATGAAAATACTTTTGAGGTAATCGTGTATTTTAAAATATAAATGAGAACTCGGATAGTATCTAAATATAATGTGGAGCATTATGATCATATACATGTATGGAGTATATTAATTGGGATAAAAGAATTTGCCTACACGTTGAAACCTTTTTTGATACCGACGATAAACCACAATCATAAGTTGGTCTGAAAGTTGAGTATGAGCTAGATGAGTTTTTATTTATTTATTTATTTATTGTGGTCATAGGGCCTTTAATTGTAGGCAGAATGTCATATATGTATAAATGATTACACCTTTTTTTTCTTTTGTTGATGTCAACCTGAGGAAAATTATCAATAGGTACTACTTTTGGAATTTATTATCCATTAAGTCTTATTGATAAGTTTATCAAGTGAAAAATTTATCAGCCTCTCTTATTTTTATAAATAAATTTACAGTGATAAATTTATATCAGGACTTGTAGGTAAATAAATCTAATCAATAGGACTGATTAGTAAGTGTCCTTAAATTTTATTGTATTCAATGACTCTCATGTATGGTTATCATATTTATGTATTTATTTGAGAGAGACCCCTTATATTATGATTATTACTGCTTTGTTATCACTATTCGAGTTTATTTATTTTAGATTGGATCATCTATTCTATTTGCGTGATTATTCAGTATTCCCGGAGTATGGACACGTAGTACTCCATAAAATTTTGATTGGTAGAGAGGGGTAGTGGCCTATGATTTATGTTGAGGATGGAGAAATAACATAGGGCTAACTAATTGGTGATTGGCTTGGAGTATGGCCACGTTGTGTTTCAAGATTATTAAATAATTTTCCTATTTTCGGGTGATTATTCAGTATTCTCGGAGTATGGACACGTGGTACTCTATAAGGTTTTGATTGGTAGAGAGGGGTAGGGAGCCATGATTTATGTTGGGGATGGAAAACAACATGAGACTAAGTAATTAGTGATTGGCTTGGAGTATGGCCACGTAGTGTTTCGAGATTATTAAATAATTTTCCTATTTTCGGGTGATTATTCAGTATTCCCAGAGTATGAATACGTGGTACTCCATAAAGTTTTAATTGGTAGAGAGGAGTAGGGACTCACGATTTATGTTGAGAATGAGGGTTACATTTATCCACTTGCGTGACCCTTGTAATTTTTTTTATTATTCTTTTATTTTTTTTAAAGGTTTATTGTATATTTGTTGTTATACATTGTACTTTTTTTTATAGTCCAATGTTCAACTTCATATAATTGTCATAATATTTATAATCAGTTTTTGTTAACATGTACCTTTGTAGAAATTTAAAAGCTGTCAAGACTAAAGAAAATTATTTTACATAGAGTCCAAAACACCTTTTGGCACTATCCTTCATTATTTTTTAATTTCCCTTTTATTAGTTTATTTTTTACCTTTCAGCAAACTTGATGCTTTACCTTACTTTTATTTGCTATTTTTTATTTATTTTTTTTGGGTAATAAGAACATAATAGAAGAAATTGAAGCAATGTGACAAGTAAGATTTTTATTATAATATTATAGTATTAATAGATTAATGGGAAAATTCTATAATACACTCCTAAAAAAATTTAGTTGTTGAAAACCACCAAATTTATTTTCATTTGTGCTTTATAATTTTGGGTAAATTACAAATATATGAGATTTGCTTAACAACAATGATTCATATCACTAAAAAAAAGATCATTAATAGCACTAATGCATTGAGAATGCCAAAAAAAAAAAAAAAAAAGCATAGGCAGTGGACACCACATTATTAGTGGTGCAATTAGAGCACCACTTTTAGTGCTCTCAACCATTTTTCTTTGCTTAAAATATAGATTGGACCCTTTTGAAAATTACATCCTGTCATTTCAAGTTTTTAATTGCATAATAAATGATCATTTTTATTAATAAATAATCAAGTCAATTAACATTTTTTTAATGATGTCAAAAATATATTTCAATTAACAATTCTGATAATTTTATTATTATATAGGAAAGTAATTAATTAATTAATTTTTTTTTAGTTAATTCAATTAAATAAAGATTTATGACAAGAGAATATTTGTAATTTATAGAACCACGGGAAATAATTTGTATTTTAAGTAAACCGTAAGAGAAGTATTTGTAATTTATTCTATAATTTTCTATAAAAGTAAAAGTAGTTAAAGCCATTAATTACTTTTTTAATACAAGTGGTTGGGCATATATGTTACACGTGACATGAGATTTTTTATCAACTGTTAATATTGTAATTATGCGTGTCTCTTAAATTGATATGTAATTTGCTTACAAAGTATGGAGATTTATATGGGTAAATTGATCTGTATCCAAAATACAACTGAGCAAGAAATGAATACATACTCGACTGAAGAATTTAAATAATAAATGAGAAATTTTATAAATATAAACATTAATTTATAGCTAGGTTATTGAGATCACAATCTTATCTTAAATAATAAATAATAAACAAGTCATTTAAATATATAGTATTACACAAATCTTTTTCCATTAATTTCCCACTTCAAATTCTATAATCCATACTTGTAATATAATTGAAAGTATGAAATTAATTGCACAATTACACAATTTTGTTTAAATAGTTCATCTCATAATATAAATTCATTGAACTCACTATTGCATATTTTTTTGTATACTATTGGTGTAAGAATGCATTCTTATCAATATGTAATATATTTTTATACATCAAGAGTTGTTGAGTTTCGTTTCTTGTGCCACAAATATCTTGCATGAATATCTTGCATAATGAAAAATATAATATTAGTCATTAGTATACAATTGCTATAAAATTGTAGTGAAAAAAATAAATATAAAATGTACAATTATTATTGTGATGTAAGTGTTCTGTAAAGTCTTGGTTTATTATTGAAAGTATTTGTTATGGATACTTCACTATTAAAGAAAGTACTTTTTGAGACCGCTACAAGTTGTCGCAAATAATAAAAAACAGTCGCAAAAGACTTTTTGCGATGGCCCATGTGACGGCAAATGAGGGTCGCGAATGTGGGGGTGGCAAATACTTTTTGCGACCGCAAAATAGCAGTTGCAAACTATTTACGACCGCCTAACCTACTTATAGCGACTGATATTTTTCCGTCACAAAAGAGTTTTAAAAAGGCCTACAATGTAGTAGCGACCATCTTCTTACCGTCACCAAAAAAAAAAAAAAAAAAAACTACAATCATATATATATATGCAAATATTATATACAATAAACGTAAAGACATATTTGCAAAAATCTCAACATTCATGCATTATTTTCCATTATTTAAAAAGACCTACAATGAGAACTTTTGCTTTTGGAAATTATAGGGCAGCCCAAATCCAAGCATTCAAAACAGACAATAAGTCTCTTGAAAGGGAAAAATATAAACATGTAGAGGATATTGCATTAGACAAATTGATTTCAACTGCTCTAGTGAGGTCTTCCAAGTAGATATGGCCATCCTCTAACTGAGATATAACGCCCATGATCTATCTTCTCCCTGTTAGCCCAATGAGACTCTGAATTGGAGATATCTGCCCAACATATACACATAAATAAGCACATTTTGTTTAATTAACATATGTGTCTCCAATCTCGATATGTTTATGTGCAAGACAGAGAGACGGGTTACCTCACAACTGCCGAACTGAGACCTTTCAGTATCAAATGCAGGTTTAGAAAAATGCTAATCACGAGAGCCTCTGGAGCAACAAGAGAAATCTATCCCTATATAAAGTGGCTTTGGCAGAAGCATCACCATGAATTGAAATCTTTCATGTATGCCTACAATTCAAAAAATAAAAATGGCATAACTAACACCACCTAATCAAATGTTCAAATTAATATATTAGGCATTCTTTTTTCTAGTTATCTATTGTGATGACAAAGTAAATAACAGATTACCCTAGCACCCATAAGTTGCCATAGTCATGCAAGAACTGCAATTAAACCTACTTAAGTTTTTATCTCCAGTGTCCTACCCAAATTAGTTCAACCACAAGCACAGCAAGAAAATTAACTAGTGCACATTTTGATTTTAGTTTTTTTTACAATTTCACTAGTAAGACATCTTTGATTAGATATATGGGGTGAAATCGCCATGGGTAAGGAAGTCAGGTGCTTATGTCTAATACCAAAAGAAACAATCATACGCTTACATGAGCAACACATCAACCAAATCATGGATTCCTATGTTGATAATGCAAAAAAGGATTCCTAATGCTTTCATTGACTATCTGCTCTGTATGTGAACTAAAATAGATGAATTGGATAGTAGTTTCCTAAGAACATTTTGATATTGATGTTTTGGACAGTGATATCCTTCAAGAACTTCATATACAACAAATATCATAAATACATGCAGAAATATACGGGAAAAGAGAAGTATTCCAAAGAGATATTCATATGTAACAGTTGCACAGCAGGGCAAACAACATAAAGGACAAAAATGCTTTTCTTTCTAACTGATTGATTTAAAAATGGCATTCATAAGCTAATAAAAGCTGGATAATCTTTGTAAATGAACACTTCCATTAATTAAGAACTTGAATAAGGCAAGATCAGACTCGACTCCAAGTTAAGCAATATTCAATCCTATTATCACTTACATATAGTTTAGATCCAATTATGCACAAGCGTGTCATATAGGAGTGCAAGAAGGGAAAGTCTCTACAATCTATAAAACAGAGTCAAGTATTCATATGCACGCCTTAGAAAAAGCTATAGCACACATTTCATACTCAACAAAGCTATCTCAAAATAAAAGAAATGTTTTTTTTCTCCAATTCAAGTAATACCAGTAATATAACATAGCCAAAGATATTGACAATAATAAATCCTTGCTGCAGAATGGTGAGGCCCATAACCTCCCATATCAGGAGACTAGAATTGCAATTCGTAGGTTTCTTTTTAAATTCTACTTGATTCTTTGAGATTTAATGAAGACCTCAGAAACCAGATCAATGATGACGAAATAAAGCTTACCAATTTAGTGAATTTTTTGACTCCCGAAGTTTTGCCTTGTGAGAACTTTCTATCTCCTCCTGCAACATTAGTAAGTTAGTTCAATGTTATTGCATTCTCCTTTAAAACACCATGTCTAAAGTTAACAAAAAAATATAGAGGAAAAATCTTATTAACATGCAATGTATGGGAGGAACTGAAAGCAGGGTGTATAACTAATCTAAATCCATCTCTGAAATTCCCATTAGAAAAATAAATGAAACTTCTTTCTCTATAGAATAAGAAAAGAGTGTATTTGGTGGAAAGCTAGAAGTGGCACAGATTGGAGAATAGAGAATTGTTTGAGATGGTTTGATTACACTTAGACCGATTATGAAACCAGTGCAGAGGAGTGATTTTGGTCCAAGTTAAAGGTAAAAGAGGATAAGAGGCAAGAATGGACATTGTCAGGAAGGATGTGATTGCCTTGGATTTGATTGAAATATGGCTTTAAAAGATCACGAACTATGAAGATGGATCCACATATTTGATTTCAAAGAGTTGACATTAAAGCCAATTGAGTTGAAATGGCATGTATTTGCAAGGAAAACACTAATTAAAGAATATTGTTGGCATGGATAAATTTAAGTTGCATAAAAATGAAAACAAATAAACTACGCAAATAAAAATGAGACATACCTTGCATGACCTGAGTAGAGGCTGCAAGAAATATGATTTGAAATATGTAATTGACTTTCCAAGTGATGTTCTATCCCACTCTGCTCAAATAAACCAAAAAAATATTTTAATTAAATGGTTATCTTTGGTACAAAATAGGAAATGAGCTACATAGTCTACTCAAATTCTAACAATTACAATAAAGAATTAAGTAATTTAGAATCCACAGTAAGCCTTGCCCTGGCATCTACATAAAAATTCTTTGTGCACATCAAATATTTTGACATCACCACCATGGATTTTAGGAAGGAGAAAATGCTGGAAATAAACATGATCCAAGTTTACTGAAATTTCAATTGACATATTGTCATCACCATCTACTCTCAAACCTTGCACGTTAAGTTTGCCCAAAAAAAGTTACTCTACTTACAAAATACCAGCCATTATAAGTAGATCACAAATTTTTCAACAACAAAAAACTACTGAACAATGTTGAGGCCATACATACACCAAAAAGAATTGATTTAAAATACTAATTCCATAACGACTCTCAGAGAAATAGGCAACCTAATTCATAATAAGCTGAAAAATTCATTAAAAGTAAAGAAATAGGTTAGTATAATGTGTAAATAATTTCCTTTTGAAGAGTAGAGTGGCATACCTATTCATTTTCTTTTAAAGCTTGTTGCCCACTAGATGCATCTGACACCTACAATATGTTAGTATAATGTGTTTCTAATTTTCATATGTATATATGCAAATTGATAAAATGTAAAATTCGTCAATTTGTAAGTATTGCACCTCTCTCAAGTTCGTACTCCTAGCCACACCCTGTGACTCTAAGAACAAAACACGTGCCGTTAGGTTCTTGATCGTCATAGTGAACCTAGACTCAACGTCTTGTGTCACATGCTGTGTGATCTCATCAATAAATGAAGGGGCTGCTAATGATTGGGATGGGCTGCTACCTCGCGCATGCACCGCACTCCAGCGCACTCCTCTCCCATAGGTCTTGCAATACCCATGTCCATCATTCCCAATGATTTTATGGTAAATCCCATCACAATACTCAATCGTATGTTGCTCCTTAGGAACTTTCCAAAGATGCACATTGTATTCCTCCTACATTTTGAAAACATAAGGACAATGTTTGGTAAAAAGCAAAATATGTGTAAAAACTTTTAAACCATAGACATTCCACAATTGCCACCACATCGGGATCATTCAGGTTGCGTGCCCTCTTCCAGAGACTCATCTTATCTATCTGCTCTCCTTTATGTGTCATCTGCAATTTTTTTCAAGTTAGGAGCTCAAGTCTTCACAACATAATAAGTCAAAAGTACAGCACTAAGTGCAGCTACAACTGCAGCCACAACTGTCACACCAAGTGCACTAGGTGCGGTTGTAGCTGCAGCACCAAATGCAGTCTTAGATGATGCCTTAGGTGCAGCCATAAGATCAATACATTGAAACGAATATTTGAGAAAGATGTCCTTCCAGTCGTATGTGGAGGCCCACGAAATCCCCGATTAGAAGAATTCTTCTTAGCAATCGCCTATGACATTGGTTAGAATATCAAACATATTTACTTATCATTAAAACATTAATTAAAATTTTATAACGAATACATATACCTGTACTTCTTTACTCGCCTAATATTGCACAAGTTTCCTCCACTGGGTTGGCACTATGTTACTAGGTGCTCTAGAAGCAATGTCTGTATCATTCTTGAATGGAACCCAATACTTGGACTTTGTCTTGCTTTTATGATCTTTCCACGATGTTCTACAAAGTCGCATACAAACCTCCTTGAATTCATCTGGACAATATACCAAGTTGTCCTACAAAGTACAAATTGAAAGCCAATTTCATCCTCACAATTATAGAGCATACACAAATGCACAAGCAAGCTAATAACTAATAACTAAACACAATTAACAAGAAATCAGAAATCAAATAACTAATAACTAATAACTTGGAAAAATTTAAAAATCTAAGCATAAACCCTAACCCTAATTAGCAAAAGGGAAAACTATATACCTTCACCTCCTGCCAAATATTCTCCTTTATATCAACATACATCACATTCCAACTGATATATGTAAGTGGGCCTCTATGCCCGCTGCGCACGATCAACCCCAATTGTCCCTTCAACTTTTTGCCATCATCCTCCACCGGCTGAAACTTATCATCAAATTTTACTTGGATCTTAGTGCCTGTACCCCATTCATTTATCCCTCAGGCAAATCCTCGACCTCGTCGTGTTAAGGTAGTTGATACTATATGTGGAGATGAAACAGATGAAGAAAATGCTCCATCCACAGTGCGAGATAGCGAAGGACTTGCCCGCACACGTAAAGCCTCATCTATAGTGCAAGGGGCCTTAAAGGTCTTCCTCTTCCGCTTCATCCTAAAATGAAAGAAATATGAAAAGGTTAATACACAAGAAATATGGATATCAATTTACTAATAATAAAACACAAGATATAAATATAAACAAATGATAAAAATTAGTTTCAGAACAAATAGAACTTTAGCAGTAAAGTTTACCTCGAAACATATGGAGAAGATGCTCCATCAATAGTGCAAGGTAGCGAGGAACTTGCCCACACACGTAAAGCCTCATTCATAATGCAAGAGGCCTTAAAGGTCTTCCTCATCCGCTTCATCCTAAAATGAAAGAAATATGAAAAGGTTAATACACAAGAAATATGGATATCAATTTACTTATAATATAACACATGATACCTGTTGGCATCGTCGGTTGTCTTCCCAACAATTCTTCCTTTGGGCAATACTGATAACTGTCAAGAGTGCAAGTTAAATTCAAAACCAATTTAATACATGAAAAATAACATCAACTAACAAGATAAATTCATAAAAAAAACTCCTACGAATATTGACTAGAGAGGCAACATCAACTCCAATTTCATTTGGGGCCTGTTAAGTAAATAAATAAATAAACAAACTATCTAACATGGGTTATTCAATAAATAATCAAATATGTATGAAGTATGGGTGATGCAAACCATTAGAAGAACAAGAAAAATTAAACAATGAACATGGTTGGTCAGCTCTTCAGTTTGCTTAGCTAGGACATTTGGTGTAAGCAAGCTTGTAATTTTGTTATTTGTTGCCTAAGCTTGATTAGTTGACATGCTGAAATTTTAGTTGCTGCCTGCAGAATGCAGATACAAATAAAAATAAGAAGATAAATCTGAATATAAAAACAAGAAAGAGAAATACGTCCCAGAATGTACCTCATTTCCTGTTTTAGCAGTTCTCTTTATCTCTATAACAAGCTTCTTTTCCTATATCAACAAATAATTTATAATTAGATCAAACACTAAAACCTTGCAACAAAAACATTACCTATAAACTCTTTAACATACTTTCAATTGCAAGGTGGTGATTTCCTTCTCAATTGCATTAGCCATTTCAAAGAACAGAGATCTGTATGTAAGTCCACAACGATGTCTCCTAAGCTCGTAACTATTAGAACCAACATAGTAATTGAATAAAAAACAACCACCACAACAAGTAAACATTCATTATAAAAAGAAAGAAAATCTTTATGAAGCTCTACACCAAGCTCATTTTGGGAATACTACTAAGTAGATGAACACTTGATAATAAAACAATACATAAACATATATAAATTTCTCACAAATTCAGCAATATTTAAACTTTTCTTATTTGCAAATAATAGAAAACTAAGAAACACGAAGCATAGTTCAAACCTCTTCCTCAACAATCACAAACGAAGTTCAACCCTCTTCCTCAACATCAATTGTTGCTCCTTCTATTCCTTCTTTCACCCAACCAATTTCTTTATCGCGAAGCATAGCGTTGTCTTCCAAATGTTGAGTCATATAGGTTTCAACTTGAGGGTCATCAAAAAGACCTCTTTGAGACATCTTTACCACAACTTGCCAATCTGGTTCCAAGGGATCAAGAACATACCAAACTTGCTCGACTTGGGATGATAATATAAAAGGTTCATTACTAACATGATCGGTTGGGTACAACAAACGATTGAAGTTGACTAATGTGAATTTGAAAGCGTCTTCCATTTTCCCCTAGTGTTATCAACCTAATCACACTTAAACAACACATATTTCATATATTTAGTGTACCGGATTTCGACAATATCAGTCAACTGTCCATAGTAGTACACAGCACCGACGCGAGGACTCTTGTCCTTCTGACTAGCATAACTCATTGTATCAGCCTTTAAAGCTACACCACTATTTTGAGTCACCCGACGATCATCCACAACCTTCACATGAAAACGAAACCCATTGATAATGTAACCATTGAACTGCCTAGCCAAGGTATGAGGACCATCTGCTAATCTATTGATTTCTTCAGTAAATGTAATATTACTGTGTGTGTGAATTTCCGATCACACTGCCCTCCTTAGTGATTCAGCAGAAGAACACTGGCAGAGTAGACGGCTCCTTGTAACCTGCACAGAAGGAAAAGACTCCGGCGGTGGTTTCGACCACCCGGGGGTACTCCGACGATCAAGTCAGTATATCTCTCAAGGATAATCAAGTACTTAACTCACTATCTTGAGCATAAAAAACGTACCTTAGACCCATGGGGGTGCCTCTCTTTTATAGCCAATCCAATCCTAGTCCCAACAGGAACCCGGTCCTAATGGACTTAGGACTCCTGCTAATCTAGGACTCTCCGTGGAATTAAGACATACTCCCTAAGAGTTTATCTTTACCCCAAACTGAAGTCTTCCCCCAACCTTGGACTCTTGTCCACATCCAGGTTTGAGCTCCCTCTTCATTCTAGGACTCTTGTCCTTTATCCGCTTTTCTCGGATTCCGATATCTTCGGAGGTATCCTCGGCCTAGCCGAGATAACCTCGGCACAACTACCATAACACGCGGGGAACTCTGCTGACACTTCGGTGTCACCTCGGCCACGTGTTGGTACTCAGAAAATATATCCCCACAACTGCCCCCTAGGTTCTATTACCTCGGCATTCTGAGGTGATGGAACCTATCTTCGAATTTTATCTCGCACATCGGCCTAAGAACTTTTTAGCCGAGATCATTCATTCGGGGCGGCATGTCCTCTTGATTCAAATCAACTTCCTTACGTGTATGGCTGTCATACACCAATCTTCAACCATTACGAGGGCGCATTTCATTCTTCTTGGTCGTACGGTGGCCGCCTACAAAGTCTTTTTCTCTGCACTGCTTGGCAAATGCGCATGCGTTACCCTAGGCGTCATTATTGCTGTTTTGCCGCCGCTTCACTTTTGACAAAAACGTTTGTCTCTCTCTCCTTCGCTTCACTTCTGCATTTTGAAATTCTTGTTCTCTCTCTCTCTGAAGCTTTTTTTCTTTCGAATCCTCCATTGCCCCAAGCTCGAAGCTCTGCATTAGGTCTGCCTTTGCCATTTCTGTGGAGCTCAAGCCGCTGTCGCCTAAGTCACCTGACCTCGGCGGGACTCATCTCGGCTTCATCCTTTACGGTAAGCCCTGTTCCTTCTTTTCCATTTCTTTGATCGTTATTGGTTTTCTCGCTTCTAATGTTACGTGTGTCATGTAATTTTGAATCATTTCTTGATTTTGCATCGAATACTTGCACCATCTCATACATTTTTGGCCTTCCACTTTCTTGTATTCTGAATCTGAAACTTCTTTTGCTTTCTGTTTTCAGTTTTACGCCTTCCATTCTCATTTATTAAAGATTTAAGTTTGGGATTTGTTGTAGAACCATCAATCTCTAGGAAAGAAGCTGAAACAATCGATTACTTAGGTTTTTAGCGAGGTCCTTAAAATCCTTAAGAATACTCATTTACGTAGCCAAACACTTATAAAGACCATGGGTGTGTGGAAACATAGGGTGGATACCCCACAAAACTAGAACACTTTAGGCAAGAATTCTCCATTCAGGATGGCGTCCAACTCGGACTAGGCGGGAGGAGGACTCCATTATGCTTGATGGCGATAAAATGCCTTTCCCTGTAGTTGCCTTCGTCCAGTGTGGACTTAGGTTCCCTCTTGATATCCTCTTCCGCGAGGTCCTTAACTACTACAGCCTCAACCCCATGCAACTTACCGTAAATGCCTATAGGACCCTTATCGGAATAATAGCTTTAGCTCGGCAAGAGGGTGTTAGAATCACTCTTGCCGATATCCAGTATTGTTACACCATGAGTGCCCTTAACCTTAAGGAGAGAGGTTTTGTATATTACCTCAAGCCGAGGTCTACCGAATATAAGATTGTAGCCGAGCTCCGGACTCCAACAAAGGGGCTCTTGAGGATTATCTTATTGTCCTTTGAGGCTGGGAATTTGGCCCGGTGAAGAAGTCCACCTTTTCCCTCTCCCACGAGCGATAAGGAGGGCAAGGGTAAGAGCCCATCTCGAACTACTTAGCTTCTTGTTTTCTTCAATTTTCCAAAATATTTTATCTGTTTCTCATGTTTTGTTACATTTTTTGCAGGCGTTCACGACCTCCCAAGGACTTTCGTCGATCCTACTTCCTCGAACTGAGCGAAAAAAGCTCTTGGACCTTCCTCTTGAAAGCATAAGGCCCTTTGGTCTTGAACTTCATCCCCACATATACTTCAAAGTTGCCCGACGTTCCAAAGGCAGGGAAGAGCACCTCCTCATCAGCGCCTCCACTAAACAAGTTGCTTCCACGTCTGAACCGATCCAAGAAAAAAGCGCCGCGAGACTCGTCAAAAGCAATTTGAAATGGAAAAAGCAGAAAAGCGGTGCTCAATCTCTTGGCCGACTGCACAGATGACATGGGGATGAGCCGGCTCAAACTATGCCCCCACCAAAACCGAAGAGAACCAAGAAGGCCCAACCGAGGCTAAGGCTCTTGAAGGCGATCCGAGGTCGAAGATGCCCGCTAATCTCGGCTAGCGGAGGCGGGAAGACCACCTATGCTCTGTGAAGAGGTCGGTGAGGCGACCCTCTGGATCTGGTCCAAGAAAAAGCAAAAGCCTTCAACCTCGGGGTCGGGGTTCCCAAAGTTCCTGAGCCCAAAATTACACTTGAGACAGGCGGTTTATGCCAATGAAAGCGCCTCGGCGTTAACGTCGGCGTGGCACTCGGCATGGCGTTCTCATCGAAGGTGATCTTGAGAAAAACTCCAAGATCGGTGAATCTGAGAACTATGCCCTCATGTTGCAGCGTTACGTCCAAGTAAGCCTTGAACTTTGATGATCTTGTTTTATCTTCATACTTGTAAAACATCATTTTCACTCTGTAATAACCTTTGTCTTTATGAACTGTCGGGCCGTTCAACATGCCCACGCCTTCTCTGTAAAGGCATTTGAAACAAGGAGGAGCTCTCTGAATTAAAGAAGGAGTTCTTTGCCCTTCAAAAGACCCAAAAAGAGATCAGCGAGGATGAAAAAAGCTGGAAGAAGCGGTAGTGACCACAAAGCCAATCACTTGCTCTTCAAAAGGCGGTATGGCGTCAAGGAAGTTGCGAAGCCGAGAAAAAAAGCCGAGGCTAAGAAGGCGAGGAAAAACTTAGGGATGCTCGGCCACAAAAATTTGAAATCGGCGCCTACAACCAAGGCATGGCGGGCGTTCTTTGAAGACTACAAGCTTGGTCAAAGCTTGCAACAAAGGATCGTCCTAGGTTGGAATGCTCGACCAAAAAGCTTGATCTTCGGTCGACTTCGCCATGGCGCAAGACCGAAACTGCGTCTTCCTTGCCCACTTCCTCCATCTCCAAGCCAAGATGAATCTGAATCTGAAGCGAGGATGAAGATGAAGAAAAAGATGAAGATAAAGATGAACCCTTGGTGAGGAAGGCCAAATCCTCCCAAGGCCGGATTTTGGACCTCCTTTGGGGATGAGCAGTCGAAGCAATCCAAGGAAGGCTGGCTCGATTCGATATGCTTCTAATTGGGAGAAGTGTTGATGAAACCTTAGCGAAATCGTGGCTGAGGTTGCGGTGACAAACACTCGAGGTCGTGGCAAATAAAGAACACAGGGTTTAAATTTGAAAAAAGATGCAGAGGTTGTGGACCCAAAAACACCGAGGTGGTTCTTCGAGAACCTTCCGAGGTTCGACCAACCTTCATTCAAGTTGAAGAAGATGACCTTGACGCTTTTGTTTTCTTCTATTTCTTGTACTTTGTTTTCTTTTCTTTGTAATTTGTTCATACGTGGCGATGTGCCTCTCTGGCTTGTAAACAACTTATTTATGCATTTGTTTGTTCTTGAATGCTTAGGGCTTTTAATTCTTCTTTACATACGAATGATTCTATACTTAGAATATTTTGCATGATTTCGATTCTTCCTTTTTGCACAATCTCCTCGGGTAACATACCTCGGGCATTACACCGCAAATTTTACTTGACAGAAGCGTCTTGTAAATTGCTACAAATTTCAACAAGCGAGGTCAAGGAATCTTCTAACTTAACTTTAACTTGTAAATTGCTACAAATTTCAACAAGTAAAGATAAGGAATTTATCTCGACTTAACTTTAACTTGTAAATTGCTACAAATTTCAACAAGTAAAGATAAGAATTTATCTCGACTTAACTTTAACTTGTAAATTGCTACAAATTTCAACAAGTAAAGATAAGAATTTGTCTCACTTAACTTTAACTTGTAAATTGCTACAAATTTCAACAAGTAAAGATAAGGAATTTATCTCGACTTAACTTTAACTTGTAAATTGCTACAAATTTCAACAAGTAAAGATAAGGAATTTATCTCGACTTAACTTTAACTTGTAAATTGCTACAAATTTCAACAAGTAAAGATAAGGAATTTATTTATCTCGGCTTAACCCATTTAAGCATTACTAATGTCTTCTCTCTTTAATGTGAACCTAAGTTCCTCTTGGGTTCTCATTATTCAAAAAACAACATCGTGCCAAGTTGTATAAGTTCGAGAAATTACGCTAAGATTTTATTTATCATATCGGCAAGAAAAAATCAAACAATATCTAATGATAGAAAAACTTTAAATTACAAGTGTTCCATGGTCTAGGCAATGCTTTGCCCTCATTATCTTCGAGCCGGTATGCCCCATTCCCTAACACGAAATTATTACGTAGGGGCCTTCGATTTGGGCCAAGTTTGCCCTCTCGGCATCCTTCTTATTGCCGACCACTTTTCTTAAGACTAAGTCGTTGACTGAAAATCCTTGGATTGACCTTCTTGTTGTAGCTTTGGCAAAATTTGTTCTTTGGTATCTTTGCAAAATTCGGATTGCAACTTTCTCTCTTCTTTCTTCTAGTAGGTCCAGATCTCGGGCTAAGAGCACATCATTAGACCCGTTCTCAACTCCCTGTGTTCTGATCCCTGGGATGCCGATCTCCAATGGAATGACTGCTTCTGTGCCATAAGCCATGGCAAAGGGGGATTCCCCTGTTGATCTTCTCGGCGTAGTGCGATATGCCCAGAGCACGTTGGGCAATTCGTCTACCCACTTCCCTTTGGCTGCCTGCAGCCTCTTCTTTATTCCATCTAGAATGACCTTGTTTGATGCTTCGGCTTGCCCATTACTTTGGGGAAAGCTTGGTGTTGAGAAGTAATTTTTTATCTTGAATTTGGCGCAAAAATTCTTGATGAGTTTCTTTGTCAAAGCGTGTTCCGGTTATACAATGATTGCTCTTGGAATCCCAAATCGTAATGATGCTTTTCGGATGAAGTTCTTCACATCCACATCTCGGATTTTGGCAAGAGGCTCTGCTTCTATCCATTTTGTGAAGTAATCCGTAGCCACCAGTAGGTACTTCCGTTGCCCAGTTGCTTGGGGCAATTTTCCAACAAGATCCATGCCCCATTGGGCAAATGGCCAAGAAATTTGAAGCGATTCAAGTCGGCGGTGGTGGTGTATCAATGGTGCAAACCTCGACATTGTTCACACTTCTTTACATAGGCCTGCATCTTTACGCATATAGGGCCACCAATACCCACGGTAATGGCCCTATGTGCGATCTGCCCTGCGTGGCTTCCACAAACTCCTTCATGAATTTAAATGCGAAAGTCTTCGACTTGAAGAGGGTGTACGCACCTTAAAGAGGTCCATGAAGGATCTTACATGCAGATGTCGCCTTTGCCGGTGAATCTTGCCGACTTCAATCTGACCTTGTGTGCTTCCTTCCGATCTTCTGGCAGCTTGCCTTCTTTTAGGAATGCAACAATTGCATCCATCCAGCTTGGTCCCAAATCCGCACATAATGCTTCTTGCATTGCGTTCGGTGACTCTATGCTTTCGAACTGGTAGGTAGTCAATCATTATTGTCCTTGTCTTCGGTTTGTCTTGAACTTGCCAAATTAGCGTCGGCGTGGTTGTTGTCATCTCGGCTAACTTTGAAGAAGTCGGCGGTTTTGAAACATGTACGCGACTGATGACTTCTTTTACGTATCTTGACATTCTTTCATCTCGGGCGACAAACTCTCCTGTAGTTTGATTTACTATAAGTGAATCACAAAAATAATTACCTCATGCCTCTGCTTTGCTATTGCGGCTTCAATCCAGAATCAATGCTTCATACTCCGCCTCATTGTTCGAGGCCTTGAACCCCGATCGAATTATTTGCTCCAATATCTCCCATCGGAAATTAACACTACTCGGCTCACCGCGGTTTGAGCTCCCATCAACAAAAAGTTGAAAGGAATTGCGATGTAAATCTTTGCGGTGCGAGTTTCTCCTTCCTTGGTTCTTTGGCTTTGGTGGGCTTCTCTTTCCTTATGCGGGCATCGTTCATCTCGGCTCGACGGGCGATGTTCGATGTATTACGGTGAGAACTTCGGCCAAAAGTCGGCCAAGACTTGGCCCTTAATTGCGGTTCTCGGCCTAAACTCCGGTCATATTGGCCCAAAACAACGGCCCATCTTGCAATTCTTCGGTCAAGTCTCCTTCTCGCAACAAGGATTTTAATGGGTGCTCTGTCGAACCACTATCTTGTGAGCACGAAAATAGTGGTTCGGCTTCTTTGAAGCCATTACCAAGGCCGGCATTAATTTTTCTAATGGCGGATACCTTGTTTCTGCGTCGGCCAAGTCTTGCTCACATAGTAAGCGCCTTACATTCGCCCTTTTCTTCTCGGATAATCCAAAGCACTTCACTGCGTGCTCTGGCTGCTAGGTATAAACAGTTCCTCCCGGGTTGGCGTTGAGAGGATCGGGGCGAGGTAAGGTACTTCTTGGTCGGTCCAAGCGGCCTCGCATTCCTCCGTCCATAAAAATCTGTGGCCTTTTTCACAGTTGAAAAAAGGTTTACACTTGTCCGAACCGGCTTATAAATCTGTTTAGGTGCGGCCCTTCGATGTATCTGAACACCTTAGCCGATGTCGGACTCTGTAATTCGAGAATGGCCTTGATTTGATCTGGGTGGCTTCAATGCCCTTCTTGTCACGGTACCCCAAAAACTTACGGATCCGACTCAAGCGCGCATTTCGATGCGTTTAGTCGGGCCGATATGTTTGAGTATGTTGAAGACCTCTTCTAAGTCAACGAGATGATCCTTCGGTTCCTTGGTCTTCACGACCATATCATCGATGTAGACTTCCATTCGACCAATCAAGTGTCACGAACATCCGGGTCACTGACCTTTGGTAAGTTGCTCTGTGTTCTTCAACCCAAAGGGCATGACTCATGCTTGATCTGAGACCTTTGGGAGTAATATTGTCTTCTCCTCATCCGGGGTACATGGCTATCTGGTGATACCCCTATATCGTCCAAGCTCATCCTACCATGTCGAGATGTGGCGTCCACCAACCCAGTCGATCTTTGGCAGAAGGAAATGTCTTTGGGGCGAGCTTTGTTCAAATTTGTGAAGTCTACGCAGACCCTCCACTTGCCATTCTTCTTTTTACTACCACGGTATTTGACAACCACGTTGGATAATTGGCTTCTCGGATGGCCTGGCCTCTAGAAGTCTAGCTACTTCCTCTTCCTGCTTCGGCGTGTATCGCGTCGGTCTCTGGCTTCGTTGTATTACGAGGTTTGGCCACTGTCGCGTTAGTCTGTGGCATGTGACCTCGGGGTCGATGCGGGCATTTCATAAGGTGTCGGCGAACACCTCAATATATTTTCTCGAAGGCTTCCAACTCCCTTTCTTCTTCTCGGCTAATCTGTCGAGAAGAAAGAAGCGTTCCTCATCACCCTCTTGGTCGAAGACTTTCTTCATTGCTTCTTCACTCTTCTCGGTCGGCTCCTTGCCGACATCATCTAGCACTTTCATGTCCTCTTCTTCAACCTCTGCTTCATTTGGTTCTCGAATCTGCAGTTAACTTCATTCTTTGCCATGGAGCGCTTTTTACTTCTGGCGATCTCCTCGATTTCCTCAATCCCATGTTACATTGGGAATCGCGGCAGTTGATGCAAGGTGGAGGAATCGCCCCATTGCATGCAACCACCTCCCGGGATGATGTTGTAAGGTGAAGGCGTATCAATCACAATAAATTCATCCTTACCTTCTTTGTGCGGCTTGTACCTCCAAGCTTGTTGCGCCTAAAAGGCCACGTCGGCGTTCCATTGAAGCCGACCATCGGGCGTTTGGTATTCCATGTCATCGGGGTGAAGGCCTAACTCCTTGTAGCATCGACATACATGATGTCGCAGAGCGCCTTGATCAATCAAGATCGTTTCACTGGCACTCCCCAACACGGAGGGATACTACGAGCATCATTGTGCGGGTCTTGAACCATGTCAAGGTAAACCGTGAAGGTTATCATAGGTCTCGGCAATCTTCGGGCCGAGGTCTTTTCAGTCCGACCTGGTTGACATGCTGCAGATGTTTCACCCTCTGCGTCTCCCCCCGTATATCGTTTTCATTCACCTTTGAGTGGATCACGTTAACCACCCGAGGTCCACACTGTAGTTCTTTGTCTTTGGGGCGGGGCTTTGGTGCTTGAGGCAACGTGCTGTTCTTCCTGGTTCGCCTCATCCACAAGATCTCTTAAATGGCCTTGTCTCACCAGATCTTCTAAGTGTGCTTTAAGGGCCTGCAACCCCGAGTTGGGTGTTCGCTCATTATGGTAGGCACAACGCCCTCGAGGTTTCTCCCATGAATTCTCCTTGTGCTCTTGCGGCATACCAAGTAGGGTGATTTAATTTGGTCAAGGACCTTTTGGATCGGAACTCAAACACAATCGCCATCCGCTTGTTTAGTCCTCAACTCGCTCTCTGTTTGTTTTGTCCATTGTTGCCTCGGCCTCGCATACGAGCCGTTTTTTCTCATCTTTGTCTCCTTGTTCCCGAGGTATCCTCCTCGGCTCGTGCATACTTCTCAATCCTCGCCATGAGCTCTTCCATACTCTTGGCGGGGTTTTTTGCTAATGACTTCGCGGTGGCGGTCATCCTTTAGGCCGTTCTTGAAAGAGACGACCGCCACCTCCTGGTTGCACTCGGTATTCGATTGAACACCTCATAGTACCGCTTTGAGGGCTCTGAGGCTCTCATCTTTGCCGATCTTGAGGCCATCAATGCATCCACCCTCAAAGGTTGCAGTTTGTTTGTTATGAACCTGGCCACAAACATCTCGGCCAGGCCTTCCCAGTTCTTTACGCTCCCCTTCGGTAGTTTGTGGAACCAATCTGATGCAATCTCCCCAAAGGATGGAGGGGACACTTTGCGAACAACGGCTCGTTCCCCACAGATAACGCCATTGAATTCAAAAATAATCCAACATGGAAGTTGGGGTCCGACTTACCATCATATATCTGGAACCTCGGCATCTTTGAATCTTTTTGGTGCCACGAATTTGTCCAATTCCACCGAGAATGGAGTCCTCGGCTTAACTGGGGAGGTTACTTCGGCTCCAGCATTCTCCTGTTTCCTCTTGAGGTAGTCTCTCAAGTCCTCTTTACTTCTCCCTGCAGCCCGGCTATCAATGGACTTCAGCCTTTTTGGCGCACTACTCTCGGCCTCATGGTGGCCCCTTTTTGATCCTTCTCCGCAGGACGCATCAAAACACAACACCCGCCCCGGAACATGCCGATGTTCTTTGGGGTCTGCATCCTTCTCACGATGTGTCCTTCGGGACTCTTCTCTCCTCGGCTCTTCTCGGCCGACCTCCCTGGATGGTCGGTGAGAGTGCCTTCCGCTCCTCGTATGCTGAGGGGCTTCGGGGACTTCTTTCCGTCCCTTCTTTTGGGCGTTTGCTGCTGGCATTGGTGTGTCCTGCAGCGGGTATGGCGGCTGCATGACATTATTCTGCATCATAAAGTTGACGACCGATTGAAGGTCAGCCAGTTTATGTGCCATCTCCTTTACTTCTTCATTCCTCCTCAGACATCTGTCTTTCCAGGTCTGGAGGTCATCCTCGTTGTAGTACTTGCTCTGGTTCGCTTTCTTTGATGTGTCGCCGTCCTGGCCGACGTCTTTTTCTGCGTGATTCTGATCACGAGTTTCTTCGTTGCGGTCGCCTCCTTCCACGTTAGGATCGACAGGTCTTCCACTCCCAGATGGAGTGTCGTCCCCAATATTTTCCTTCTGCGCGTTATTAGCCATCTACTCTTCTTTCTTTCCCACAGACGGCGCCAAATTGTGTGAGTGAATTTCCGATCACACTGCCCTCCTTAGTGATTCAGCAGAAGAACACAGGCAGAGTAGACGGCTCCTTGTAACCTGCACAGAAGGAAAAGACTCCGGCGGTGGTTTCGACCACCCGGGGGTACTCCGACGATCAAGTCAGTATATCTCTCAAGGATAATCAAGTACTTAACTCACTATCTTGAGCATAAAAAACGTACCTTAGACCCATGGGGGTGCCTCTCTTTTATAGCCAATCCAATCCTAGTCCCAACAGGAACCCGGTCCTAATGGACTTAGGACTCCTGCTAATCTAGGACTCTCCGTGGAATTAAGACATACTCCCTAAGAGTTTATCTTTACCCCAAACTGAAGTCTTCCCCCAACCTTGGACTCTTGTCCACATCCAGGTTTGAGCTCTCTCTTCATTCTAGGACTCTTGTCCTTTATCCGCTTTTCTCGGATTCCGATATCTTCGGAGGTATCCTCGGCCTAGCCGAGATAACCTCGGCACAACTACCATAACACGCGGGGAACTCTGCTGACACTTCGGTGTCACCTCGGCCACGTGTTGGTACTCAGAAAATATATCCCCACAATTACTTGTCCTTCGCAAAGTTTGAACCTATTAAAAAGACAAATATAAATTCAACTTTAACTTCAACTTCAACTCAAAATTTATGTATATTTAGATATGTGAAATGAAATGTCTAAATACATACATGGTCCTTAAACCAAGTGTAGAATGTTTTGAAATGCTCAGATTGAATTTAATGATCGCTTGCACGTGGCATTTTGCTCTTAATGACTTTAAGGTGTTTTCTATGTAAATTGAAAGAGAATAGTAAATATCATATAGATTTCACTTTAGAATTTTACAATATTGGGGGAGTGATAAATTACCTTATGAACGGTGCAACTGAACTTGTGTTGAACAACACATATCGGTGACATTGTTGTAATTCATTATCATTAAGATAAAATGTTGTACTTTTGCCTACAGCTCGACCCATGTTGTTATCACCTTCGTTGTTTCTCCTCGGTCGATTAGATTTGGTTTCCACATCAAGGAGATAGTGAGAACAAAAGTTCATGCATTCTTCCATCAAATACCCCTTAGTTATTGAGCCATCCGGATGAGCTCGATTACGCACATATTGTTTCAGTGTAAGAAGAAACCTTTCAATAGGGTACATCCATCGAAACTGTATTGCTTTAGTGATCAAAGCTTCATCAGCAAGATGTACAGGCAAGAGTTCCATTATGTCAAAGAAAGATGGTGGAATTTTTTTTTCAAGATGACAAAGAGTTATCGCGATACGATCCTGAATATATTCAAATCACTTGTACGATTCACTTGGGAGAACAATTGTCTAAAAAAAGTGCTTAACTCAATCAATGGTTCAATCACATTCTTAGGCAAGGACCTCCATATAGCTAAAGAAACAAGTTGTTGCATCAAAATATGACTATCATGGCTCTTAAGACCCCAAATACTTCTATCTTGTAAGCACACGTGTCGCAAGATATTGGATGCATAACCGTCCGGTACTCTTACTTCCTTGAGTACTTTGATAAACATATCTTTCTCATCATTGATCATTGTGAGTTGTGCAGGAGGTACATAAACTTTATTGAACCCTCTTGACTGCAAGTGCAATGGTTTTTTGATATTTATTTCTTGCAAATCACGTCGAGCATTCACATTATCTTTGGATTTTCCTCAAACTCCTAGTATTGTCCACAATATATTATCGCAGACATTTTTCTCTATGTGCATTACATCAAGATTGTGTCTTATTAAGTTGTGCTCCCAATACGACAATTCATAGAATATACTTTTTTTCTTCCAATTATGGCTTCTTCTTCTGTTACTTTCCCTCTCTTCTTGTCTCCTGAACATTTCTTTAAGGTCATTCCTCTTGTACTGACTAAGGACACCTTTTGATTCTAACTGATGCAACATCTCATATCCACATAACATTTGAGGTTTTAGTCTCCATTCTCAACTACCATCAAATGATACTTTATTCTTTCAAAATTTATGATTAATTGGTAAGAAACGACGATGACTCATGTATGAATACTTCCTACCATGCTTCAACCAACATGATTGAGTTTTCACATTGTAGCAAGGACAAGCATATTCACCTTTCGTACTCCATCCTAATAAGTTGGCATAGGCATGAAAGTCACTGATTGTCCATAACAAAGCTGCATGCAATTGAAACATTTCATTGGTTGATGCATCAAATGTTTGTTCACCTTAATCCCATAATTCCTTCAACTCCTTAATCAATGGTTGCAAATACACATTGATCTTATCGCCAGGTCCTTTTGGCCCATCAATCAGCACAAACAAAATCAGATTTGGTTGCTTCATGCACATCTATAGTGGTAAATTATACGGAATCAACACAATTGGCCAAGTGCTATGATTTATGTTCATCGATCTAAATGGGTTGAATCCATCTTACTAGCAAAACAAGTGTTTTGTCCGGCGTCGCCTCGCCCGATCGTCGTCTCCGGCAGCCCCCGCCTCTGCCTCGCCTCCGTGCTCCTCCTCCCCTGTAAATAGGGCCCCCTCCAGTCCTCCTCCTTCCTCCTCCCTTCTCTTCTCTTCTCCTTCTTCCTTCTTCCTTCTTCATCTCCTTCGTCTCTGTTTGAACCAGAAAAGGAAAAAAAAAAAAAAAACCTCATTCGAGCCAAATTCGAGGCCTCTATCACCGCTCATTTTTTATTAACACAACTCTTTTACTTGAGATAATTGCAAGTACAAATATTCGTTTAACGTTCTTGAACCTTGGTTGTTGACTATGTTTGGCCACTACTTGACAACTTTTAGGAATAAAGAATTTACATTGATATTTGTAATGAGTAAGTGAATAATTTTTTTTTAACAACGTTGATAAAATGATTGTGTTCGCAAGTCTAAAATAAATCAGTAGGCACAAAACATAAATAAATATCGTGTCGTCCATATTAATTTTAAATCTGATTCATATTATACTAGATTTTTAATTTAAATTGCACATTGTTTTTTTGAGTAAAGTTTTATACGTGTATCTTTATCAAAAATTAATTGTGACTGGGTATGATGAAAATGAATTCAAGAATACGTCAAAAAAAGAAAACAAAAATACAAGTCACTTATCACCATTTTTTTTTAATACTGATTTTAAAATACTTTTAATGGTTTCATCTAATTCCAAATAAGACACTATGCTCAATTGTATAATCATAGTTTTGTACTCAACTATATTATTCCCATGATATTATTATTATTATTATTTATAATTCTGAACACAATCCCATAGCATCCAATCTTCCCACAAAATAATCTCATATCAAACATGCCCTATTCTCTGCAATTATAATTTATGTTTATTTATTTCATCAATCGATAAGAAATCATTTATTCTTATTGTCTGTTTTGAATGCTTGGATTTGGGCTGCTGTATAATTTTCAAAAGCAAAAGTTCTCATTGTAGGTCTTTTTAAATAATGGAAAATAATGCATGAATGTTGAGATTTTTGCAAATATGTCTTTACGTTTATTGTATATAATATTTGCATATATATATATATGATTGTAGGTTTTTTTTTTTTTTTTTTTTTTTTTTTTTTTTTTTTTTTTGTGACGGTAAGAAGATGGTCGCTACTACATTGTAGGCCTTTTTGAAACTCTTTTGTGACAGCAAAATATCAGTCGCTATAAGTAGGTTAGGCGGTCGTAAATAGTTTGCAACTGCTATTTTTCGGTCGCAAAAAGTATTTGCCACCGCCACATTCACGACTCTCATTTGCCGTCACATGGGCCATTGCAAAGTCTTTTGCGACTGTTTTTTATTATTTGCGACAACTTGTAGCGGTCTCAAAAAATACTTTTTTTAGTAGTGAAGTGTCCATAACAAATACTTTCAATAATAAACCAAGACTTTACAGAACACTTACATCACAATAATAATTGTACATTTTATATTTATTTTTTTCACTACAATTTTATTGCAATTGTATACTAATGACTAATATTATATTTTTCATTATACAAGATATTCGTGCAAGATATTTGTGGCACAAGAAACGAAACTCAACAACTCTTGATGTATAAAAATATATTACATATTGATAAGAATGCATTCTTACACCAATAGTATACAAAAAAAATATGCAATAGTGAGTTCAATGAATTTATATTATGAGATGAACTATTTAAACAAAATTGTGTAATTGTGCAATTAATTTCATACTTTCAATTATATTACAAGTATGGATTATAGAATTTGAAGTGGGAAATTAATGAAAAAAGATTTGTGTAATACTATATATTTAAATGACTTGTTTATTATTTATTATTTAAGATAAGATTGTGATCTCAATAACCTAGCTATAAATTAATGTTTATATTTATAAAATTTCTCATTTATTATTTAAATTCTTCAGCCGAGTATGTATTCATTTCTTACTCAGTTGTATTTTGGATACAGATCAATTTACCCATATAAATCTCCATACTTTGTAAGCAAATTACATATCAATTTAAGAGACACGCATAATTACAATATTAATAGTTGATAAAAAATCTCATGTCACGTGTAACATATATGCCCAACCACTTGTATTAAAAAGTAATTAATGGCTTTAACTACTTTTACTTTTATAGAAAATTATAGAATAAATTACAAATACTTCTCTTGCGGTTTACTTAAAATACAAATTATTTCCTGTGGTTCTATAAATTACAAATATTCTCTTGTCATAAATCTTTATTTAATTGAATTAACTAAAAAAAAATTAATTAATTAATTACTTTCCTATATAATAATAAGATTATCAAAATTGTTAATTGAAATATATTTTTGACATCATTAAAAAAATGTTAATTGACTTGATTATTTATTAATAAAAATGATCATTTATTATGCAATTAAAAACTTGAAATGACAGGATGTAATTTTCAAAAAGGTCCAATCTATATTTTAAGCAAAGAAAAATGGTTGAGAGCACTAAAAGCGGTGCTCTAATTGCACCACTAATCATTGTTGTTAAGCAAATCTCATATATTTGTAATTTACCCAAAATTATAAAGCACAAATGAAAATAAATTTGGTGGTTTTCAACAACTAAATTTTTTTAGGAGTGTATTATAGAATTTTCCCATTAATCTATTAATACTGTAATATTATAATAAAAATCCTACTTGTCACATTGCTTCAATTTCTTCTATTATGTTCTTATTACCCAAAAAAAATAAATAAAAAATAGCAAATAAAAGTAAGGTAAAGCATCAAGTTTGCTGAAAGGTTAAAAATAAACTAATAAAAGGGAAATTAAAAAATAATGAAGGATAGTGCCAAAAGGTATTTTGGACTCTATGTAAAATAATTTTCTTTAGTCTTGACAGCTTTTAAATTTCTACAAAGGTACATGTTAACAAAAACTGATTATAAATATTATGATAATTATATGAAGTTGAACATTGGACTATAAAAAAAAGTACAACGTATAACAACAAATATACAATAAACCTTTAAAAAAATAAAGGAATAATAAAAAAAATTACAAGGGTCACCCAAGTGGATAAATGTAACCCCCATTCTCAACATAAATCGTGAATCCCTATTCCTCTCTACCAATTAAAACTTTATGGAGTACCACGTATTCATACTCTGGGAATATTGAATAATCACCTGAAAATAGAAAAATTATTTAATAATCTCGAAACACTACGTGGCCATACTACAAGCCAATCACCAATTACTTAGTCTCATGTTGTTTTCCATCCCCAACATAAATCATGGCTCCCTAACCCTCTCTACCAATAAAAACCTTATAGAGTACCACGTGTCCATACTCTGAGAATACTGAATAATCACTCGAAAATAGGAAAATTATTTAATAATCTTGAAACACAACATGGCCATACTCCAAGCCAATCACCAATTAGTTAGCCCTATGTTATTTCTCTATCCTCAACATAAATCGTAGGCCCCTACCCCTCTCTACCAATCAAAACCTTATGGAGTACTACGTGTCCATACTCCAGAAATACTGAATAATCACCCAAATAGAATATATGATCCAATCTAAAATAAATAAACTCGAATAGTGATAACAAAGCAGTAATAATCATAATATAAGGGGTCTCTCTCAAATAAATACATATATATGATAACCATACATGAAAGTCATTGAATACAATAAAATTTAAGGACACTTACTAATCAGTCCTATTGATTAGATTTATTTACCTACAAGTCCTGATATAAATTTATCACTGTAAATTTATTTATAAAAATAAGAGAGACTGATAAATTTTTCACTTGATAAACTTATCAATAAGACTTAATGGATAATAAATTCCAAAAGTAGTACCTATTGATAATTTTCCTCAGGTTGACATCAACAAAAGAAAAAAAGGTGTAATCATTTATACATATATGACATTCTGCCTACAATTAAAGGCCCTATGACCACAATAAATAAATAAATAAAAACTCATCTAGCTCATACTCAACTTTCATACCAACTTATGATCGTGGTTTATCGTCGGTATCAAAAAAGGTTTCAACGTGTAGGCAAATTCTTTTATCCCAATTAATATACTCCATACATGTATATGATCATAATGCTCCACATTATATTTAGATAATATCCGAGTTCTCATTTATATTTTAAAATACACGATTACCTCAAAAGTATTTTCATTTCGCCTATAATGAACCACAGCACACGTAACCCATAACTAGTTTTGATGCTATGCATAATCTAAATAAATTTTCACTTCGCATATCCATTAACGAAGGATCTCAACACACATAAATATACCAACAATGAATATCAAACATATATACCTCTTTGTAGTCTCGCCAAGCCCCACATAACAACCCCACTTTACTGATTGTTAGTCAGAATGCGATACCACTATATAGTACACCCTACTTTACCAGTTGCTAGCCAGAAGGAATATGCTACCTACATATAACACAACCTGCTTTACCGGTTGCTAGCTAGAACGAATACATTATCTCAATATAGCATACCACATTATACATAACCAATGCATATCAAATTACTTTTATTCATTCCCCTTCAACTACTCAATTGTACAATTCATGAGTTTAAGCATCTCTATCAGCACTGTAGTTTCTGTCTCATTATCTAATTACAAATGGGGTTTTTATTCACCCTAGGTTGAAATATTCTACAACAATGTAATTCTCCACCGATTGCCAATAACAATTATCTCTATCAAAATATTTCAATTTAGCAATATTAGAGCTACCTAACAACAATATAAATAATCACTCTCAATGAATTTAGAAATATATATAGTTGAACATTTCTCAAATTATCATCAATTTGAAACAATTGTCCAAAATGTATGTGACTTATTCTCATCATTCTTTCAATTAATAATATTCAATTCCAATTTCCCAAAATGATCAATAAACTTTTCAATTTCTCCAAATCATATAATTTCAAGAAAGATATGATTTTTCTTTAAATATTTAGGACTTTTCGATTTCAAAGTTTCCATATGTTCCAAGACGTTTCAAACTCACATTAAATGATGAATACCTCAAGCAATATTTAATACAAAACAAATCCTAATTTCTCATAGAACATGTTTTGAAATCTCTACAAAATTTTTAAATTTTGTGTAATGAAAATACCACATATCCATCAATAAAACTATATTAAGAGAAATTAGAAAAATTCCTACTTCTTGGAGAGAAGATGAGAACTAAGAACAAAATCTCCAAATTTAAATTTGCTAGAATTTCGATCGCTCTAGTCAAAACGACACCCTCAACATGCTCATCACTTTGGGCAGGTTTTTAAAGAGAATGGAGAGAAAAGAGATGTAGAGAGAGAGAGAGAGAGAGGTTTGAGAGAAATGAAATAAAAGGAAAGAGAGGGTCAGATTTTGTGAGAGGCACGAAATTCGAGTTCAGAAAACACGATAGGCTGCACGTGCTAAGCCTTCAGCCCCATATGCGGTGGCCCCCTGCACATGCGGTGGCCCTCGGCCGTACATGATGTTTTTCGCAGTAACAAACATCACCATTACCTCATTGCCAAGCATGCGAGCCCATGCCACCATACGTGTAGAGCCTCCAGCCCAAAAACTCCAAATTGCTTGCACCAATCCACATGTGCAGGCCTACCTGCCGTATGTGCAACAACACCTGTTCAAGCCCAATTCTTTCCAAGGTGATTCCACATTTCCGTTTTTTATCCTTACACCTAAAATTCAAAAATTTCTAACTCGCAAAACAATAGAAAAGGCTAGACACAGTTCAGTGCTCAGCATTAGCACATTTCACAACACTCAAGACCCGAAGGTAAGTCAATAAATCCGAAAAGGCATGCTCAAGTCGGGTCAACGACCATGGGACATCACAATAAAATCAAATCTCTAAGAACCTAATGATATGCATGAACTTTTAGCCAACGGGTAACTTTGTAGATATTAAATATATATATATATATTAAAAAATCATGAACATCCAACTAAGACCACAAATCTTAAGTGACATCTCAAAAAAGTAATATTTGATATCTCTACCAGGTCCAACAAAAATGTCATTTGCTTAGGTGTGAGTTGGCATTACCTTTCCTACGTTAAATTTAACATATAAGAGTATCTGCACCCAAACTTTCAAAATTTGTCAAATTTTTTAAAGGCTTAGGTGATAAATTGGCATATGTTAATTTGACATAGAAACTCTTTACTCGATATGCCAATCTATTATTCTATTGTTTTTTAAAAATAAAATTATTTTATTGAGTAGATTCAACATTTGATATCAACATAGAGCATCTCAAATTTGACATGTTGAATGCCAAATGCCAACTCAGCATTTGGCATATTGGGGGGAGTTGATATTTGATACCAAAATATGACTGTGTTGGCTTTTTTGGCTTTTGAAGGTTAATAATGTAATTTTAAGCGTGCCAACAAGGATCAATAAGTCCTTACAAAAATTTTAATTTCCAACCAATTATCTGTCGCTAGTTGGAGACCTGCCTTGACTCCCCAGATTACCCTGTACAAGCCACGTGTTAAGTTATGATTGGCCGATACAAAATATGTAGCCAACAATACCCCCCACACTAATATAACCAATGCTTGGTAATATTAGTGGCTCAATGTGCTTTGCCCATGTCCTAGGACGTGCATAGAATGCATTTGACCTGAAAGTATAACCGTCTCCAAGCAATGGAACACTGAACTTCATTAAATTTTCCCTATTGCTTGAACTGCCTCCACTATCTATGTAAACGAAAGGACTGATACTCCTCTAATGGCAAACCAAACCATCTCTTTCATTGATCAAGCATATGAAAAGTTCTTGAACAATGATGATCAATATCGAAAAAACATTCATGCATTTATTGGCCATATTTATCCGCCTCCATTTATACAAGTTATGGAAGCCTTTGCAAAATACAAACCCCTGAACCAAGAACTTGCCAAAATGGATCTCGGAAGCTCTTCCCTTGCTTAGAAACCTTCTGCATGGAACGAAGCTACCTCATCTTCTTCTAGGATACTGGCTGGGGTAATTGGCCAACACCTAATCAACCTCAAACAAGGGAGTGGATCCACCATAGATTTCCTAAATTTGATGACCCCTTTATAATTCATCCCTCTATGCACAATTATGTAGTTTACCTATATGTTCCCTTCAACCATCTTCGCTGCTTCGAAGACAACTTGCTCTCGACATGATACACTTCTACCCTGTCGACCAGAATAGTGTGAAAGACTCCCCACCCATTGAAGCTTTGGGAATCAGCCCCTCACTCTTAGCCAGGAAAGCAAAACTTTGCTCCTCTGACTGGCTAGAGTGTGTGAATGAGCTACAATTTCCACTTTCTTTTGGAGGGGACCCAACTACTTCTCTCATGCCTTCAAATCCTAATTGGATTGAGGAATTGATGTTCACCCTCTTCAAAAGTTAGCATTTTGCTTCCTATCAAGCTCCAGTTCCTCCAATTGCTTATCAGCAGTATAGAGCCCAGACTTTGCTTGCTGCTTTCTCACATTTATCCTTCAAATTCCTTCGAGATGACATCCCTCGCAAGAACCTTTTATGGGCTTGTGATATTGTCTCTCGAAGCCACATTCTCAACCCTGTGGCGCAAGCAGAGCTTTACATTTTCTTGGACCAGCTTCCCTTGCTGCTCAACTGGCACAAATATGCTTCTGCCAGCAGTGCATCACTGGAGGAGACTTCTGCAGCTTGCATTCAAACCCAATATGAGGCAGAGAACCTTCTTAAAGAAGATGAGGACTTCAAGAACCAGGATTTAGATTGTGAAAAAGAAGCCAATATGGATGATATGCATGGGATGAGAGAGATGGACAAAGTGGAGAGAGCTCTTAAGCAAATAGAGTTCGAAATGAAGGCCCAGCAACTCTTCTTCCAAATAAGGACTCATCAATTAGATAAATCAAATTTAGATAGGATAGAAAAAAGGCTTGAAAAGGAATATGTATTTATTGAATTTTACTGGACAAAGTTTCATTGTCTTGTGATTTTGTCCATTCCTTACGTTTATGAAAATGAGAATATAAAGGTTTTCCCAATGTAAATGTTTTATCAATAAAATTGGGTTTTTCATATTCCAATTGCATGGTTAATATGACCTTATTCCTCACTTTGGTCATATAATCCATGTAAATTATAGTCTCGAATTAACCAATCTTGCTTCGAAGCCTAGTCTAAGTGTTTTGAAGCATGGAGTTTCTCTTAAGAGCGACAATATTTGTCCTCGAAGGGATTTGTCTTAATAAAAAGTCCAAGAAAGTACTTTAATGTATGGGTTAGTCTTCTAGCCTTTGAAATTTTCACATTGTTAGTGCTTACTTATTTCAAAATCCAGAAAAGGTCAGGCAAGAACTATACTATAATAACCAAACCCTCTAATATGCTTTAAGTCCCTCATTATATACGTGATTATACGTGTGTTCATGTGTTTGATGTGAAATTTCATGTTTAAATGTGTGAATTGCATGTTTGTCAAAATCACATTGAAAATCCCACTTCCAAATCCAAGGGATTCCAAAGCGGATTACAAAATGAACTGTAGATTTAGACATAGATATGTCCTTATATCCTGGAAGGTGACTGTATGCAATTTTCCATTCTTTGAATGCATTGCGAACATCTTCTAGAAACGCATCAATTTGAATACCAAACTTATCCCACTAAACGAGAAACCAGTTTGGGAGATCGTTTTGTAAAAGTTCTGGAAGAACACGGATAAACCAAGAATGGTTCCGTGGGGGATTCATATAGAAGAATGCCTGAGAGAAGGCATCAATATAATCCCAGTAGCTGTAACGAGATTCCTTAGAATGGATCTCAAGAGTGCGGGTAACATGGGGATGCATACCCCAAGCTGGCATAGGCATGATGTGCTGGATCGTAGCTTTGCTGTAATTAATGGAACTGGCTGTGCGGTTTGGTTTAGCAAGAGTATGCTTAAAATCCACAAAGGCAGTATCAACTAAGATCTGCTCATATATGTATCTGTACTGATCAAAGGGAGGTAAAGAATGTTGAGTTGTCAAATACCTCCTTTTAATTTCCCATGGATCTTTCATCCATTGGATATCTGTATTTTCAATATAGAGGACTGTTTCCTCATTAATGAAATTCTGGACATATGGTACTGGAGGAGCAAGAAGGACATCTTTAGCCGTTTGGCTAGATTCCCCTTTCTTACTGGAAAAGGCATATAAGCCTGGAAATTCTGTATGATAAGCGTTTGAGCCCCTGCCACGGCCCCGTCTGCTCGGGCCTCGGCCTCTATTCTGCATTATTTGGACTCTGCAAATATTCGCGGGTTAGAAAGTCTCGAAGAGAATTATTTTCTCCTTTGATATATTCAATATCAAAATCAAATACTGAAAGTTGGCCCTGCCATGCGGCAAAAATTTGTTTTTGAGCCAAATTCTGTACATCTTTTTTGAAAATTTGTTTGGCTGCAGAACAATCAACTCTTATTAAAAAATGTTGATTTAGCAAATCATCCTGAAATTTAAGAACACATTTAATAATGGCTAAACATTCTTCTTTTATTGTTGGATAATTTTTAACAGCTTGGTGCCAAATACCAGAAGTAAATCGTAAGAGTTCTTCTTTTTTACTGTTAGGATTAAATTTTTTAAGTATTCCGCCATATCCAAGACTGGAGGCATCAGTTTCAACAATTTTCTTCCATTCTGGATTTGGTAAGGATAAACAAGGTAGAGTTTTAACTCTAGCCTTAATTTTCTGAACAGCTTCTGTATGTTCTGGACCCCACGGTGGAGGATTTTTTCTAAGCCTGGAATATAAAATTGCTGCATCTGTAGCAAGGTTAGGATAGTAATCATGAATATAATTTAAACTACCCAAAAATCTCTATAATTGAGTTTTTTCTTTAATTTCATCTAGAAATTTAGATGCAAATTCCATGCTTCTATTAATAGGAATAATGGTACCATTATGAATATTATGGCCCAAAAATCTAATTGTTGTCTAAAAAAGTTGCATTTTTGGTGCAGAAACAACTAATCCATTTCTGATGATAACATGTTTAAAAATATTAAGATGTTTCATATGCTGGTCAATTAATGAGGAGAAAATTAAAACATCATCAATATAACAAATGGAGAATTCTGTGTAAGGATTAAAAATATCATTCATAATATGCTGGAATTCAGATGATGCATTTTTCAAACCAAAAGGCATAGCATTCCATTCAAAATGCCCAAAAGGTACTATAAAAGCAGTTTTATATCTATCTTGTTCAGCAATTTGGACTTGCCAATATCCTGATTTCATGTCAAATTTAGAAAATATGACTGCATCCTGGAGACGATCTAAAAGATCTTTTTTATTTTGAACTAGATACCTTATCCATTATAAGGCTTCATTAAGAGGTTTGTAGTTTATGACTAATCTTGGCACGCCTCTTTCAATTTCTGCATTTTTATTGACATAAAAAGCAATACAACTCCAAGGAGATCTACTGGAACGAATAAGTTTTTTCTGGAGAAGAGTATTAATTTCTGCTTTGCAGAGTTCTGAATACTCTTTTTTCATTTGGCTTGGTCGTAAGGCAAAGATACAATATGTTTCTTCCGACTAGATACTATCTATAAGTTAGGAACTTTTGACTTTTCCAATAAGAAAATAATCAAAACATTTGAGCATGCTATGCCTGTCCAGAATAATGATGAGATAATATATCTCAATCATTTCCAGGATTTATATCCTTTTATCGAGAAATATAAGTATGTCCATATAGGACTTGTCTAGATTGCTTTCAAGCCTTTGACACTTTTAGGTCAAAATACCAGTCTCCAATGTACGCTCAGAGATGGAAGATACACTAATTGGAGGACATCACTCATGGGACCTGTAGAAACTAGTCTCTCACATGGTCCAGTATATTTTGATATTTATCCAAATTTAAGTGTAGCACTCTCTGATGCAAACTTATCTAAAGTTTTAGAACTTAGAGTGTTGTCTAATGGATACGAATATCTTCCAGGATCACCACCTTATGCGGTAATTTCCAGAATTTACCTTAAGGTTTTAACGACTTTGAATCCTTACATTAGGAAACAAAGTCCAGCAGGACACACAGTCCTAATTGATACAAACCTTTACAGTAGCCAAGTAGCAATACCCAAAATAATACCTTGGGAAGAAATCAAGTTTCCAGAAACATGGCAGATAAACCAAGCTGTTCCAGCTAGGCCACTTATTCAGCAAACCTTAGATGAGGTTATTCAGACCCAAGACGGGAATGTGTTCCTCACTTTCAAGTGACCACCTAGATCTCTTTCCCGAAGTATGTCTAGTACTAGTTACAGAACTGCTCCATCGTACAGAGTAGATCTGCCAGAATCATCTAGACAGTCCTACTCTGAACCAGCTGAGTCTATAAGACCACAATCCAGACCTCCTAGTGATACCCAACTTGAAACAGATCCTATAGTTCAGGGGGTACAATTTTTAGAAAACCAAATACCACATGGTATTTATGGATCCGTATAAGAAAAAACGGCCTTCTGACCAAGGACATGAATTTTGAACTTTAATGGATTTTACGCCAGGTAGTAAAATCAGATTAGTCCTTAATGAGGATTTATAGAAAGAAGAATACAGAACATTCAGGGAATGGTATTTTAAAATCCGTACTCCTTTGCAATTAGAACAATATAAAATTCAGTATTATGAATATCTGGAACAACACCAGATAATCCAGTCTTTCCTTCACTAGTATGTTCAAAACATAACCCCTACAGAATCTCGAATAAATGTAATTGAAAAAATCCAGCAAACTTGGGTTAGTACCGATGGTCAAAACTTTATGTCTATCCATCCACCAACCCAGCCTTTGGAGTTACAACCTGTAAGTAGTGGTACGGGTACAAAACCTTTAGCTATTGCTGCTTATATGGAAATACCTCACAAATCTCAGAATAAGGATCCAGTCCTTGTCCAAGATCTAATTCCTATTCTAAAATAGCATAATTATACAAATTTGTTTTTTCAAACAGTAGGCAAACAAATTACCAGAATTGAAGAAACTGTTAATCATATCAAAGACAGTTGTCATTTACAGCCAAAATCCGAGGTTAAAACTGAAATTATTCCAGTAACAATTAAACCTCCTTTAGAAGTAACCAAATTTAAGTTATCTTCTACTAAGAAAGATACAGAATTTATGGATACTCTTATCGATAAGATAAAACATCTTAAAATAGGAGAATCCTCTTCTATTAATATGTTATCCAGACAAAATATTCCAGAAGAAGAAAATTTATCACTCTCTCAAATTGCAGAAATTGAAAATGTTTTTCAGGACAATCCAATCTCCATACATAAAGTCCATTATGGAGAATCTTCAAGAAATAATCATAGGACTGCTCCAACAAGACATTTTTATCCTCGCAGTACTCCTATGGATATTCTCTATGAAGAAGATTTTTTATAGACACAAAAATCCTATCATGGAAAAACCATTTATGAATGGAACATAGATGGTCTTTCGGAATACCAGATATTTGAATTGTTACATCAAATGATCATGTATTCAACAATTTGCAAACATAATGAGAATGACGATCATGAGATCGCTCGATTCTTAGTCAATGGTTTTACCGGCATCCTTAAAGGATGGTGGGATAACATCATTACAGATACTCAACAAGCAAAAATTCTTACAGCATTTAAAAGAATTACAGACCCATTAACAGGCACTGTTCAATCTGAACAGGACGCTGTTTATACTCTTATCAACACAATTCTACACCATTTTGTAGGAGCTTCTCCTGATGGTTTAGAAGATAGGAGTAGGGAACTTTTACAGAATCTAAGATGTCCATCTTTATCTCATTTTTGATGGTATAAAGATGTGTTCATGATGAGAGTAGTAAGACGATCTGACGCCAATAGTGAACATTGGAAAGCCAAGTTCATTGATGGTCTTCCTACCCTCTTTGCTGAAAGAATCATAAAGAAATTAAGGGATAAGCATAGTAAAATGTCTATTCCTTATTCCGAATATACTTATGGCCAACTCATAAGAATTGTTACAGAAGAAGGTCTTGCCCTTTGTAATGATCTAAAATTACAGAATCAAATGAAAAAACAAAGTCATAATGAATTAGGTGAATTTTGTGAACAATTTGCCTATGATACTAAAATCCAGTATCCATCCAAACATAAGCATAAAAAACATAAGTATGGAAAATCTTCAAAAGATTATTCCAAAAATACGAAAAGAAATATTATAAACAACCAGTTCAGCAAATCCAGCCTTCAAAGGCCAAAGGAAAACAAAAGAAAACTTATCCTCAAAAGGGTAAGACTACAGTTAAATGTTACAAATGTGGACAAATTGGTCACTATGCTAATCGTTGTAAGGCTAAAATACAACAGAAATTAAATGAATTAGCTTTAGACGATGAAATTAAACTATTGAAGCGGAGGGCTCTAGTTTCAATCATAACCAGTCATTGCTTAAAATAGCAAAAACACAAGTGATTTTTTTTCCCTCGTCTCATTCCTCGCACTGGTATTTTTGTAGGGGTGGATACCTTCTCCTTTTCTCCCTATATACATTGCCAACATCCATAAAAGCAAGCATGGGAGTGACTCCGCAACTTATGACACTGAAGGAAGGTAAGCATATCAGAATTCACAAGTAATGTGAATAGATCATCTAATGTAGTTTACAATTCTCTAATGTTGTTTACGTTTGCATTCCATATCCAATAAATATGCAGGTACATGCCTGTGAACTTTGAAAACATCTTTAGCAAGTACGCTCGCATAGTCCCCGACAAGCTCATGATTGGAGAGATCTGGGAAATGACCCAGGGAAATCGAGAAGCATTTGACATCTTTGGCTGGTTTGTGCCAAGATTTGCACACTACGTTCTATTTCCATTAATGTTGCTTTGGATTCCTTTAGCTTAATAATTTGTTTCACTGCTATTTTGGAAGGTTTGCAAGTAAGTTCGAGTGGGAAGTACTGTATGTTTTCGCTAGGGATGAGGAAGGTTTGCTGTCCAAGGAAGCCATTAGGCGCTGCTTTGATAGGAGTTTGTTTGAGTATTGTGCCAAGATGCAGATGGGCGGCGAGGAGAAGATGGGCTGAACCAATGTTGGCTTTTGTGGTGGCTATAAATGGCCATTTACTTTAAGTAGTTGTGAAAATCACTTAATATGAGGTAATTCTGTTTTGTGCATATTTTGACTTTGTTGTGGCTAAACATTCCGCTGCTAGACTCGTCTATAGACATATATATGTCTGTTGGATGTGTATGTAATGGATTTGCCTAGTGTGTGCAATAAAATCTGAGTAAATAAAATGAAAAGACAATGTAAGGGTTTGAGTAATGCAGAGTTTTCGTACAAAATTTCTATGTAGTAGCTGATTTTGGTTCTCTCATTTCCAAATATCATAATGTCAAAAATGTCACTGCATTTTTAGGGGAGAGATTGAGATTTAGAGCATGTAATTGTATCATTTTTTCTCCTCAATTCAGGAGAACAGAATCCCAAGATTTAGGGGGGAAACAATCAAATCTGTTTATAAGCTCCGTCGTGCTATATGTGAATGGACGTTCCTAATTTCCTATAACTTAACACGATAAATCAGTAATCTTTGGAAAAGGGAGAGACTTTTTCAATATTCTTTGATTTCAAAGCGACATTATTAAATGCTTTTGTAAGTTGAGAGCTCCTCGAGCTGGTAAGTTTAACTTTAGTACCGATTATTTATGGTCACTTAGGAAAAGTGAAAATTACTGAAGTTGGAATATTATCTAGTAAAAGGGCAACTCGACTTAATTGTAAGATTTGCCACTAGCATTTTGACAGGTTTGAGTATAAGATTCATGTATATCTTTTTCCTAAATGTTACTTTAGCAGAAGTATTGTTGGATAGTTCCAGAAGTTGAGATGCACAAGCATATATACATACTCAAAGGGCCAACAAAACAAACATGGTGCAAGGGCGAATGAAAATGCAGACTCTCGATAAAAATCAATCAACTCATCAACAGTATACAAACATAGCTTATTTTTGTTAATTTCTAACATAAAATATATAGTTTTTATCACAAGACAAATCTTGTAAACAGAGTCTCTCTTGATCAATCAAGAAACATAGTACATGGGATTTGGAAGCTTAAATGTTCTTTTAGCAGTAGGGAGTCCCTCAATGCTACTCCATTGGTCTCCAACAATGCCCCAAATGTGATACCCTTGTTCAATCAATTGCTTCCTTATATCAGCCTTGTATTTCTGTACTTCCTTATATTCATCACTTGGTCCCCCACATCAAAAGGATAATAATGTTCCAATCAAACATACATTTAAGTACATAAAATTAATTTAAAAATGAAATTTTTTTCATTTAGTCAATTCTTTTCTGATTATAGTACCAGTGAGTCCTATTAATATGATGGTAAATATGACTAAATCATATTTATCAGGAAAAATAAGATCTGTTAGATATTTTTCAATAGATAAATGAGCTCAAACCTTTGAATAAGACTAGTCCACCCGTGGAAACCAACATCAACAAGGTTGTCAATAGTGGCTGTTCTAAGTTGCTCTCTTCTTGAAGAAACCAAAATGATATGCATTCCTCTTCCTTTTAGATCATTAAAAAGCTTCAATGTGTGTTCAAGAGCTGTTTCTTTAGCCTTACTCTGCCACTCTTCCAAAGAGCTTATGTTCAACTTTTTCTCCCTATGTCACATTAAAAAAAATAAATAAAATACCCATTTTACCAAAAACATGCCAAGATTGTAAAATGATTATAGGATTAGCGTATTTACAGTACAGATCAAACTTACCCAAAATGGTGTTTCTTGCAGTATGGCACGGTCGACAAGAGCGTGTCGTGGATGTTGAAAATCCAGGCATCTCTGCCATCTCTCTTCAAGCTGCAGCTAGTGCTAAGAAACACAGTGCACTTATCAACTGCCCTCTCTGAGTCCACCTTGTATTGGATTGAGTTCATGTATTTTCCAACGTATTCCGTGCATTTCTTGGCCACGACTTCGAAGTCCCAGATGTTGTGAAGCTCATCATTCATCCTCCAACTCTCACAGTAATTTTTCAAGGTGATTTCCACCCCATGTTTTCCCTTCTGGTTCAAAATGTTCCAATCTGCAGCTATCAAACCAATGCAAACACCGAAGAAAGTTAAGAGAAAAGTGAAGGCTCTGTTTGGTAGAGCTTTCTAGAGTTAATTTCACTGCTTGGTTTGAGGTAGGTGTTTGGTTATAGTCAGTTTGAGGTAGGTGCTTGGTTATAGTTTTCAAAAATTGATTCAACACCCACTTTTGCAAACACGTCTACTTGGATGTCTGGCCATTTGACCGAACAAAGATTCGGATTTTTTTGTTGCACTGTTATTTTTATATTTTAAATAAAAAATATTTTCGGAATTTTTTTTAAATTTTTTTATGAGCTTTAAATAGAATTTTAGGTTGTGTGTTTGGCTATGAGTTGTAAGTTTTTTAATCAAATATCATATATCACATCATTCATTTCAAACTCAATTCAAAATTCTTTTCAAAATTTATAATCAAACAAATATTTCATACTTAAATTATAATTTCAAAACTCACAAATTTAAAATATAACTCTATTATCAAATTATAATTCTAAAACTCTAGCAAACACTACCGAAGTTTTTCTACATTGTTGTCATGTTTGAGAACAGAGGTACAATGAGGTTTTGGAGAGTGAGGGGGAGAGAGAGAGAGAATTGGGATTTTAAGGAGGAATTGGTGACAGGTTGAAGTGGGGTCACATGGGTATTATATTGGAATTAGTTGTCACCATGTCTTTTACTTGTCTAGTAGATCACATGATAGGGTGTTCAAATGGCTTTAAGTGAAGAAGAAGAAGAAAAAAATCCATTTGATGGAGATGTGGAGCCTAAATGCTTTCAAATGTGAATGAGAACAAAGATAATTGACACCATTTTTTTTTGGAAAAAGTTAGGGATCATGAAAAATTTGTCATGAAAATGATTATGAAAAATTTATGATCCTTGGATTACCTTAATTAGTGTGTGGTCCTTTTTCTAAGTGTAATCCAAGGGTCACAAAATTTTCATAATTATTTTCATGAAAAAAATTTCATGATACCTAGCATTGCTGTTTTTTTTTACAAAGGAATTGTCTTGATTTGATTGGATGTATATGAAAGAAATGTCATGGATGTTCTCTCCTAAAAATGTTCATTTCATGTGCTTATAGTTGCATGATATGTTATTTAATTAATTTTTAATTTAAAAAATAAACAAATTGTATGATTTTTTGTGATAGAACAAAAGGACAAACTACTTTTTGAGATAGAAAATCTCAACACGAAATTAGTGCCAATATATGATTATAGTGCCAATTTAAATGAGCTTGCAACGTGCAATGGAACTCGCGGATGGTTCTCATTGCCTTGATCATCATATTTGCATCGGTTGAGATCAACCAAGCTTATGCCAATGTACAGGACACTTCTTGAGCAATAATGTAACCCAAGATCGTAGGAGTGCTGAGGATATAAGCTCTAAGTTCTTTTGCTGCAAATTCTAACAAATTTGGGCACCAAAATGTAACTCAACTAGAGCATTTAAATAAATAGAACTTTATTTTTTTTTTTTTTAAATTTTGTGTTTTCATATCTTTTTTAATACTAGATTTTGGTCATATTGTTATGGAATATTGTTTTCTAAAAATAAGATTACAAACGAGTAAAATCAAGAGGAGTTGGCCCAATTTTACATGTGCGCACATTTTTTTTGGATTAGTATTGCCGTCATCA
Source organism: Camellia lanceoleosa (assembly GCA_025200525.1). Taxonomy (NCBI): domain Eukaryota; kingdom Viridiplantae; phylum Streptophyta; class Magnoliopsida; order Ericales; family Theaceae; genus Camellia; species Camellia lanceoleosa. The sequence goes on from CM045765.1 coordinate 89,774,440, forward strand.
TCCTTCAGGTATTAATTTTTTTTGGATTAGTATTGCCATCATCGTCCTTTCTGGTTTTCAGGTTCTCAAGGATGCCAGTGGTAAATTAAGTGTGAGAGTTTCAATTCTCAAGGATGCCAGTGATAGATTAAGTGAGAGTTTCAATTGAACTCAGTAATGTTACGTATCATAAAATAAACATCATAAAAAATTTTATAAAACTAATTAAAGGGTGATTGCATAACATATAATAAAACACTATAACTAATCAAAGTATGAAAAATCTTTATAAAGACTTTTCATAATATTTATTTCATGATAGCTAACATTACTACTTTAATAATCATGCTGGAGCGAGCTTTATGAGCTTATTAAAGTTTAAACTTAATTAGTTTATCAAACGAGAGCAAAAGACTTCTCAAACCAAGCGAAGGCTGGTCATGATGAACAGAAAGTGGTGGCAGCTACGCGTATGTCAAGAAGCTCAAGATTTTACTTTTTTGGTATGAATTTATTCTTGCGATTCTCTTGAATGGATCTCTTGCAATAATTTTATTATGATAATTCAACAATTTATATTTAAAATTAAAACTATAAATTATGTATTTTATTAACATGTCTTACTGTAATAAAAGAACACAGCAAGATCACTGAAAAAAAAATGATAAGACTGCTCACATGAACCAGTCATCTCCGGCTCCATCCATGCAAAATCAAAACCTGCATGTTATGTGAGTCATAAGAGAAAAACGGGACTCTAGACTGCTCACATGAACCAGTCATCTCAGGCTACATCCATGCAAAATCAAAACCTACACATTTGTATGCAACCATGTTCATTAAAAAAATGTCACCTGACAGCATCTTAATCATTTTTATTTATTAAAAATAAATTTAAAAAACCACAATACCATAAAATCAATACAATATAAAACAAAAATTGTACTCCATTGCATCCTGAAATTCCTCGACAAAGAATTACCAACAATAAAACATAGACAAATTCAAACCCAATTTTAAATACTTCAAAAAGCCAAGCAAATAACAAACACGTCATTGCCAAAGATGAACACTTACAATCCAAAATTGAAAACAAGGTCAAGCACCTCTCAGCAAAAGAGTATATTCTACTGTGTAACATAAATCTAAAACATTTTTTGGGGGGTAAATCTAAGACATGAGAACATGAGACTATTTTTTTGGATAAATCCATAGCACTACTTCACTTGCTTAGTTCTTCCAAGGCTTCTTCAAGTTTTTCGACTTCCCTTTCAGTTCAGAACTTAGACAATAGCATTGGCTGCACTAGCAATCCTAGGCCACAGGTCAGCACACTCCTTGCCAATTGGACCCGTAATAGCAGATCCTGAAACACCATGAAGCCAGTGGTTAGATACATATACAATAGCCAAAAAAAACAAACTCACACTGGAATAAACAGTGAAGAAGAAATTGTTAAACAAACCCCTCATTTAAAGGTGGTGTGAGAAGCAGCAAGTCAACCGTGCAAGGAAGGTCTTTAATTTGAGAGGTCCCCAAAAAAAATTATGTTGGTATCCACATCACTTCCATGAATTGATTTACCATCCATAATAAGATATTTTGAATTTCATAAAGCTCAAATTTCCTTTGGTGAATTGGTTTCATTGAGGAGCCTCTCACCAAAACACCAATAAATAATTAATATCATATCAACAGCCAAGTTGATTGAACATGTACAATTCCCTACTAGAAATTCTTCGAAGAATATTCAAAAAATTATACTCAAAATACTTCTTGCTATTGCCAGAATCAATAATTTCAAAAATTCAAACCATAAGATATGACATTTTCTATTTAGTCAAACAATATAGGAAACATATAACAGCCCACAGTAGGACCTTACAAGGACGCAAAATGTAACAACCACCAACTCTCCTTACAACAAGGCAAAGAAACAAGAAAATCACATACAGATAAACAATGCTTTAGTTTGGGATTTTAGTTTTAAAAAGAGAGAAGGGGAAGAAAAGGCTATACACAATTTATATAAAGAATGGGCACTTCTACCAAATAGAAATATCAAAGAGACTAATAATAGGCCCAAATGCGACAAAAGACTTGTTTTTTTCTTAACAGTTCCAAACATAAAAAGGGTTGCAATAATGTAGCAATCAATCAAATGTTCATGGGAATATCTCTTAATTTGGTTTAAAAAAATTATTGAGTTAAATTTGTTAAAATGATAACTTACCTTTCATTTCTCCTTTTGGATTAACGATGACACCAGCATTATCTGCAATAATGCAAAAAGTATATATTAGCAACATCAAAAAGAACATTCAATTGATTCTTGGAAAAGAAAAATAAATCCTCAGTTAGCAATCTAAACCAGCCAACTCAGCAATACAAAAGAAGCCAGGAAGCACCAAAAAGAGACTATTGTGGACCAACTTTAGATGCTTTGAAAAGGATTAATGCATCTGAAACAATATACATTTTTTCCCAGGCTAGTAATTGCATCAAATAGAGAACTGTAACGGCAGATTAAAGCTCATGGATATCCCAATAATTTTTTCTTGATCTAAGCAAACTTTTTTGTTAGAAGTTAGAAATGCTTGTATACTAGCAAGTAAGCCAAGTATTACATAAGAAGCAGAAAATTACAACAATACAATTGCAGTGCAGAGTGGGGAGATGAGATACTAAGACAATATTGATAACAAAAGGCATAAATACAACACAATTGGGTTTCCAATTGCGTATATGCACAACTACTTCCCAGAAAATGGTCCAATTGCATATATCAAACAATAGACATGTAAGGCCTAAATGGAGCAAATGTGATCTTGAGGAGCATCAGCACATCTGTAACGATAGACACTGTTGATTTTCCAGACATGTAACTGTATCAACCACACATAAAGGAGGATACCTGACTTAGTCTGGTGATATTTGCTCACTGTTGGAATGACTAAACAATCCAATTTTGGTTTTCTAAGAGAAGACTGAAGGAAAAGAGCACCAATCACACAGCAAGCAAAAGCGGCTTTTACAAACTAACTGAAAGTACCAAAAAGAGACTTTTGTGGACTAACTTGAGATTCTTTGACAAAAATTAATGCATCCAAAATAATAAACATGGGTTTTCAAGGAAAAAAGCTACAGATGGGAGGTTAAAAGAGATCCGATACACATAAAAACTTCCCCTAACTAACATAGATTCCATGCTCTTCATCTGCAAATTAAGCCTCAAAAGCTTGTAACGATCTCAAATTTATCGCAGAAACAAGCAAAAGACATGAAATGAGGATGGCCAAGTTTAAAATTTACACATTGACAATTAATTGAAGAGAAACCTTGCTGGAAAGGACAAATACACAGGTTAAATCACATTAGTCCAAAAACCATAATAATCCAATGGTTCAGAAAATTAGTGTTCATGACAGATTAAAGAAGATGACGATAAACTCAGACTCCCATATCCCAATCTTGACAGGGGTGATAAACAGATTTATCATCCAATATAGGGCAAGATTGGTAATGTGCATTTAGCTGGGTATGGGAGGTGTAGAGAAACCCTAAATAGATAATGTAATTCTCACACCACATCACCAGCAGAAATAACCAGGAAGAAATAGATTCCCCTTAGGCTCATTATTAAACCTGGATTACAAAATGAGAAAAGGGAGAATGAAAACCAAATAGATGTTTGTAGTAAATAATCAATCATGACAGTGAGGACAAAGGAGAGATTAAGAAACAAAAAGGAAAAGGATGAAATGTATCAGACCACGACAGAGCAGGTACAGATTAAGAGATAATAACCCACTCGATCTAATGATTGACATTTAATGTAGTTGGTCTCAGGAAGCACCAGATTATCATTCGTGAATGATAAATTCACTTATCAAGATGCTGCTATACCAGCATACCATTCTTTTCCATATCATGTCATCCTAAAATTTCACAGCCCAGCAGAGACAATTGAAAAAGTAGATTTAAGAAGCAATACAGCTAACATACAATAAATTCCAATCAGTATGATCAACCAAGTTCATAAATCTATAAACAACTTGTATCCAATTACTACCTAAACAACTCAATATTAAAACATTTAGCCTGTGTTTGGTTAGAGGAATTGATGAGAGAAATGAAAAGGGAAAGGAAATGCAATCTCACATTTTGTTTGGTTATAATGGAGAACACAGGGGAAAAGAAAGTGAGGGGGAAATGCAAATCTACTTTTTGTCTTTTTGGTTCACTTATCCTACTTTCTTTCTCCATTTCCCAACTCAACCAAACCTAACTTAGAATTCAAATCCTATCAATTCTTTCTCCTTTTCTTTCTATTTCACTTTCCCTTTCCATTTCCCTCATCAAATCCTCAACCAAACACAACCTCAAGAAGCATAAAAGGTGACCAGAAAAGCACAAAACAAACCCATTTCAAATCACAATCAGTATAATCAACAAGAAACATTAAATTAAACCCTTTAAGAAGCATAAAAGGGTAACCATAAAAGCACAAAACAAACCCATTTGATATCACAATTAGTATAATCAAGAAGAAATTACCCATAAAAAAGTAACCACAAAAGCACAAAACAAACAGATTTGATATCACAATGAGTATAATCAACAAAAAAACATAAGTTTGATGACAGAGACCTTCGAAGTACATAAAAACACCGTCCTTTCGGCGCCAGGGCTTGCGCTGCCTGACGATGACAGCGGGCATGACCTTCTTCCTGAGATCAGGCTTGCCCTTCTTCACAGTGGCCATCACCATATCTCCTACACATGCCGAGGGCAAGCGGTTGAGTCTTCCCTTGATACACTTCACCGAAATGATGTAGAGATTCTTCGCTCCGGTGTTGTCAGCACAGTTCACTGTCGCCGCCACCGGCAGACCCAGCGACATGCGAAACTTGTTCCCCGCCGATCCTCCACGCCCTACAATCACCCAAAAACCATGAAAACGATACATACATACATACACGTCGAGATCGAGAGAGAGAGAGAGAGATATATGAACTGACCTCGCTTCGACATTTTTGCCTGCAGAGTGAAGAGAGAAGATTAGGGTTTTGTGTGGAATTTATGTATCAGGATCCTCTGAATGGTCCCTGAAGTGTGTTGATCCGACGGCTGAGAATATAACTAATCAAAGCGAAGTCGTTTTGATTAGTAATTTCCAAAAAAAAAAATGAATTTATTCAAAATTCCCTCAGCCCTCTGATACGGAATCCGGATCCTCGGTGCCCTTTCCCTGTAGCACCTCCCTGTCGCCCCCCAAAACGACGTTGTTTTGGAGGGTTTTTTGTTTTTTGTTTTTTTTTTTCTTTTCTTTTTCTTCTTTCTCTTCCGTCTGTGTTTGGCCTCTGCAAAACAGAAACTAGAGGGAAGGGAAGGGAAGGGAAGGGAAGGGGAGGGGAGGGGTGGGGAAGAAGAGAGAGGGGAAGGGAGAAGAGAGAGAGAGTGACAGAAATGGAAGCCAAGAAGCTCGGCATCAGCAGCAGCCGAGAAGCTCGGCCGTGACCCTCCTCATCGCCGAAGCTCCTCGCCGGCCTGTGACCCTCCTCATCGCCGAGAAGCTCCTCGCCGACCGTGACCCTTCTCCCCTCCCCTCTCCTCTTTCTCTCCTCTTTCTCTCTCTTTCGCCTCTCAGTCTTGTAGCGAAGACCAACTAAGAGAAAGAAAAAAAAAAAAAAAAAAAAAACCAAAAACCCCCCCAAAACGACGTCGTTTGGGGGGGCGACAGGGAGGTGCTACAGGGAAGGGGCACCGAGGATCCGAATTCTGTGATACGTGAAGCATTACAGAGGAGAGAGAGAGAGAGAGAGAACGAAAAGGGCTGAGAGGAGGAGCTTCCGATCCACCAGGCTTCACTGCCACGCCGCCATACTCCAGCAGATTGAAGGAAAAGAGCACAGGTTCGTTCATCCTCCAAATATAAAAAATTAGGGCTTTGAATCCAAAAATTAGGGAAAATCTGAATTTGGTACACTCTGTCATTCTAAATGTGATCATGATGTTTATACAAGAATCTTTGTGTATGTAGTGTTTTGTTAATCCTCCAATCTGATTTTTTTTTTTTTTTTTTTTGAGATATGGTTAAAAAAAATTTGAATTTCATATAGGATCTGACATTGGGGGGAAGGGAAATGTTTGAATTTCGTTGGTGTTCTATCATACATGGCTTTCTTAGGATTTTATGTTTCCAGCTCCAATTATTGAGAGCATTTTGGATTATATGTGTAGGGTGGTTTGGAATTGTTATTAGATATGCTGCTTGGTATTTGTTTGTGAAGAGGGTATGAAGTGTGCGGACTTTTAACTCTCCTTTGATATTGAGCTTTCTTGTTTTTGGCAGAAGTTGATGACATAACTTGTGTCCACCATGGCTTTGTTAATGAAGATGCGGTTAAGAAGACATATTCCTGATTGTTTCTGTAGGTGCTGATGGCTCCTGGACCATGTTTACAGAGGTCCCTTGAAATAATTATCTCCTATTTAACAAACAATTCTATGGATTGGAAAACCAAATTACATGAAAGGCACAAGAGGTGTCATTCATTTTGTCTAGTCCTATGTAACTAAAATTATGCTAGCAGTACAATCTTTTTTACTTACTAAAACTAATGTTTAGACTGGCAGGCTTCTTAGTTTTGTGAATTAGTTTTTTGGACAAATTTCACTTTACTCTCTTATAGTTTGAGTCATGTGCATATTACCCCTGATATTCGAATATTATTACATAATCTCGTTGTAATTGTAATTGTAATTGGTGGATTAAAATGCACTTTAAGATCAAAATATCCCTAGAACATCTTTAAATTTGTAAAAAGGTGTCATGGGTCTTCCTCCTCTCTAAAATTACAACTCAAAACAAAAATCTAAATTAATTTAAACGACATCTTTTTATTTACTTCTCATTCTATTGAGGCATTGGAATTCCCTAGACATATTGGAATTTAGAGTCTGAAAAAATATTTCCTCTTTCACATCATTTGCTACTTTGAGATGACAAAAAGTGTGTACATATTTCGTGTATTTGGATTATGGATTTTAAGGAAAAAAGATTTGGAAAAAAGATTTGATAATTTAAATTTGGTTGTTGATTGACTTTGAGAGTTTTGTCGTGACTCATGATAAATTATAATGGATTTGAAATAACAAATTGGAGAGCTAAGACAAGGCTATTATGTCAAATGACAGTTGAGAATCACTATTGATAGAGTAGAGCTTCAATCCAGCTAAAGAGAGTTCCTCTCATTCTAAAGTGAAGATGTGGGCTACTGATAATTTGAATAAAACCATCTCATGGCTGGAGAGCTAAGAAGAAAAGGTAATGTTCTTTGTATGTGTTTATTTTGTATGTTTAAAAGCTGCATTTGTTTCTTTTTTGGGTAATAATTTGGATTTTATATTTAATGTTTATACAGATTTGCCTGATATTTTCAATGATTCACTTGATATTCTGTTATACTTGTGTTTCCGTGATCTTTATTTCTAAATTTGTGTTACTCCCACCACTTTCACCCCTAACCCAAATTTACAAAATCCACTTGGTTCTTGATAGGAGTATTGAGGAGCATAGGATAATAGCATCAAAGCCACAGCTCAAGTCACCATCACAGCCACAGCTCAAGCTGCAGTCTTCCCAACAGCAGACTGGGCCGCAGCCTCAGCTGCAACTGCAGCCACAAGAGAAGTGTCAGCCTCATCCCAAGCATGTGCAAGGCAGCTATGTTAGACCACCTGGACCAAGATTAGTTAGCAAGAATAGATATGGTTATGAAAGTGGAGTTAGTTAGATGTGCTGGTGTAACAGAATCAGTTAGCATTGTTAAGTATAAATAACTGTAAGACTTCATTGAAAGTTAATGAGAAAGAATTTCAATTTCTGTTATGGTATCAGTTAGCATTGTTTGGATTGTTGGTTTGGATTGTTGGTATGGTATGTTACTGTTTTTTGTGCTTCTAGTTTATGTTGTTATTGAAGATATGAAGGGCAATGGTCCATGTATACATATATAGACTTCCATGGACTGTTGCCATTTGTTTACTTTGATGTAAATCAGGACACTCCAATGATCTATATCCTTATGTGATGCTCAGATTTGTGTCCCACTCAATTTCAGACCATTGTTATGACCAAACATGTATTTTCAGATTTTAGGAAATTCAAATGGAATAATGTTTTATTCAAATTGAAGGTTTATAATGATTGAGCAACATATCAGCACATATTTGATTGAGCAACATATCAGCACAGATTTGGTTTATTTGCTTTACATATCAGCACATATCAACATATCAGCCCAAATAAACTTATTTTTTGCTGATATCAAACTAGAATGAGATTCCCATGATATGTTTTTCATTTCATATTTACACAAATTTCAGCAACATATTTACACAAATTTCAGCAACATATCAGCCAACTTTGAGTACCATTTCAGCACATATCAGCCAACTTTGAGCACCATTTCAGGAACATATGTACACAAATTTCAGCAACATATTTACACAAATTTGAGCACCCTTTCAGCCAAATTTCAGCAACATATCAGCCAACTTTGAGCACCATTTCAGCACATATTTCAGCAACATATTTACACAAATTTCAGCAACATATCAGCCAACTTTGAGCACCATTTCAGCAACATATGTACACAAATTTCAGCAACATATTTACACAAATTTGAGCACCATTTCAGCCAAATTTCAGCAACATATCAGCACAAATTATATGCTTCTTGTTTTGTATCAAATGTCATGTGAACTCTAGGCTTTCAATCACAATCACCCCTGTCATTCTCAACATTGTTAGGTTCCATATCACTGTGCCAAGTCACTTAAAAAAAATATAAAAAAGTGCTCAATATTAGCATAAAAACTGTAAATTATGTTTGCAAAATAATACAAACTAAATAAAAACACTACAAGAATTGTATCATATTAGATTATACAAACAAAGGGGCACAAAGATGGTCTTCAACGTTAAATTATGTTTTAAATGATCCAGATTGAACACAAATTCCTTAATTTTCTTATAATCAACATGTTAACCTACAAAATCAAAATTAAAATTAAACAACAAAAACAAACAAAATAAATGGACGAATGAAATGTAAGATACTTCTATTTATATACATTATCTTTGACTGTACCAAATGTTTAAAAAACAAACATCACTTATCAACTAAAGTGATAACCATAACAATAAACCATGATGATAATTTTTAATCTAAGGTCAATTAAAGCTGATTTTTTGTTTTCATTTATTTTTAACCATCTCTATTAAACAAAATGCCCACAATTTTCCACACCTCCACAGCAAACAAAAAGAAAGGGGTAAGAAAATCAACCAAATGGCTATAACCTACAATTGCACAATATTGATCAAGATAATAGCTAAATTACTAATATGAAATAAAAAAATAAATAAGGTTTGCCCAAAAGCACAGCCTATAAATGATGTGCAAAAAGCATAGAAGGGCTATAAACTTATATTTAAACAATACATATACCTCCATTTCTTCTTTCAGAAAGGACTAGAAAAATAAGATTTCATGGAGGACTTACTGTTCCGTTTCTTGAAATGGTTTTCTTTTTCAGACCTCTTTGCTAACTATGTCTCAATCACTGCCAGAATTCTTTCCATTTGGCAATCACCATCCTTCTGGTTGTGTGCATAAATAGTTATTGAAAATTCAAAAATATCTTTCTGGTGTTTATTTTCAGCAAACTAGTTTTTTAGTATTTTTCAGAAAACAGATTCTGAAAATGAAATCAAACCAAGATGCTCAAGAATGTAAAATTGCAGGAGATGGAAACATAAAGGGTAGCATTGGAGGTGTACCAGCTTCTACTACTACTAAAAAAATATGGTTAGTGGCTCAAGCACTCAGGGACATTGCTTTTGCCTTTCCATTCTCCGTCATTCTGATTGAGATACAGGTGCAGCGTATTTTTGTTTTCATGTAAACACACATTTCACTTTATAAGAACCTTAAATCTCAATCATCATTCATTTAGTTAAACGGTGGAATTTGTGAAAAATGAAGGACACTTTAAACAATACATATACATAAAAATTTGAGTCGAAAAAATTCTAGAGATTGTGCAGAGATTGGGGTATATATGTATAGATTTGTACAATGTTAAAAGGGATGAATGAAATGTTCCCACACCTCAGCGACGACGGCGACGACTGGACGGTGGCGGTAGCAATGGCTGGACGACACTCCTGCCTCTCTTCTCTCTCTGTCTTCTTCTCTCTTTTTTGCATTCCCGCCACACAGCTTTGCTTACTGGAGGGAATGATTTGGGAATTTTGAATCAACTCAATTAATTTTTTATTTTTTATTTTTTTTTTGAAATAACTAACTAAAACGACGTCGTTTTGGTTAGTTACATTCTCAACCGTTGGATCAACACACTTCAGGGCCAACACTTCAGAGGATCCTGATACGGAATTTATAGAAAGGGCTAGATCTAGGGTTTGCGCTGGTGAGCTATTTTAGTAAAATTACATAAAACACCTTCGTCTTTTTGTGTATTATCAAGAAAGTACTATGGAATTCTATAGGGCTTCAACTTTCACGGATGTGTGGGCTTTGAAGATTTAAGTAGGCCTATTATCTGGCATTATATAAAGAGTATTTTAGTGGGAAAATTACAGCACAGTGAAAATCAAATAAAATATGTAAAATATAAGTAATTTTGTGATGGGTGCAAGTGAAATGCTTTTGCGTAAAAAACAACTCTCCCACTGAGATATAATTCCCCATATTTTAGTTGATTTTTTATGAAAATATGTGTAGAAAAATAAAGAATATAATATGATAAATTATAGCGACTTTTGATTATATCAACCAAATACGCACCTGACACGTGACGTTAAATCCTAATCAAAATTTCATGGCCTCATAAAATAAATTAAATTCGTTAATCCTGATAATAACCTTGAACATTATGGATTTGAGTTTCAAAAACTAAAATCAAATAATAATATTGTAATGGAACCAACAAAATTGTCTTCGAAAGTGCATCCATTTATCTGTTTGAACATTCTTATCAAAACAACTCTGTCTCTTTCTCTAAAAGTAATTTTATAATCTTCATATTACATTTGCTCAATGTGTCTTGCCAAACCAATATTCACAGCACATGAGAAATTTTTGCTTTGTATTCACCTGAAGGGGAATATTGAAGTGAGCATTATGTAACAAAAGTGTATTGATTAACATTTTGTTTGTTTGAGGGTTTTTGAATTTGGATTGTATGAGTGCTGAGAAAACTGAAGTAAAGGGAAAGAGCTTTTGGTTTGTTGGAGTAAGAGTTGGAATGAAATAATTATTCTATCATAATATTTAAGTTTATGATTCTACATCAACGTAAAATTATAATCATATTTCGCTTGTATTAATTGCAAATCTTTTTAATTAAACTTTGAAATTTATTTATTTATTGTATTGCCACAATTATACGCTAATGTAAGGATAAGCATGAGAGAGTACATTAAAAATTTGTTAATTAACTAGAAATATTGAAATTTTCATTGAAAATAAAAAATAAAAAAAAAATGTCTTATAAAATAACACAACTTTTTATAAAAAATATTATCTTTATAATTAACTTCAGTCTTAGAGGCCTTTTTATCTTAGAAGAATTTATTTATTTGTAGCCAAATCACACTTAATAAATGTTATAAATGATTTAGTAAATCTAATAATTGGACAACATTGATGACACTTCGGTTTTACTTTGAAATGAAAAAAGGACACGAAGAAAATGAATTGAGACAAACTTAAGTGATAACGTAAAACAATGAATTTCCAATAAATAATCATATACTTAGGTTAATTAGTTTTTGCTACCAAATTTTTAAAACTGGGGCGGGACATAATGCCAACACTATAGAACCAAAGTTACAATGCAAGCCAAGCTCACAAAGCATGCAACCTGTACATTATCATATAGCTTGTCTTGAGCACTTGAACAAATTGAATTTCCATTGAACAATCAAAGAGAAACAAGTCAATTTTCAGTTTAACATAGCCAACCAGCTAATGTGACAAGTAAACTCCAAATGATAAATTGGTTAACATGCAAGCAACAACAACACAAATTTGGATTTAAAAACTTCAAAGAAATTAATGAAATCGGAAGTCTTCCTTCAGATCTGAAAATGCCCAATACATATATCTAAAATATAGTTTGCTATATATATATGTGTATATAAATAATTCTGATAAAGGCCAGATCAGAATTCATTACAACTATTTGTAATAATATTCTATTAATATATGTATATATATAATTCTATTAGCCTTTGCCACAGTATCATAAAGGCCAAATCAGAATTCATTACAACTATTTGTAATATGTATTTTCATCAGTTATAAGACTGCTTTATAAGAGGGAGTGATAGAGAGAGAGCCACAGCTAGCTTCCTCAGTACTATTTTCCTTGTGAGCACTTGAAAATTCATGAACTGGATCTATTTCCTGTACCGCAAAATGGAAATTGCAATTAGAATTCAATCCACATAGATTATATAAAATAAAAAAAATAATAATAAATTTGGTTCAACGCCATTCACATGTTTCTCAAAATAAAAGATTTATGTTAAACCTAACAATTTTTAGTATTACTTGAATCAACAAGGAACCAAAAGACTAACCTCTTACAACAATCTGATGTCAACCACATGCGTACTTTGCTTAAGCAACATATTGCACATACAAATTTAAATAGTAATGCACTAATTCAGTATAATTAGAAAAGTCATGCTCCAACAATAAGAACGTTTTTGCCATTCTGATTGAGGAGTACGTTGTACTTTGAGATTTATAAAAAAGTACAAATGGTATGAAACTATAAAACTCCAAACCCTAATCAAACTTTCACAGTAACGAAAACAACTTTTTCAGCATTTGCCAAACGCATTAACTTTTTTAGTAATAACTTTATCCTAAAAAGTAAAAAAGAACAAAAAGAAAAAAGAAAAAAGCTACTAAAAAGGCATTTGCCAAACCAACTCTAAGTATCAAATTTCTGAGTGCAACAAGCATTTCAGTCACACAGACTCCCAACGAGTGAAATGATCGGTTTCCAGAGCCTCAAACAGTCAGGAAATGCTACCCAGAAATATACTGCTTATTATCTTCCATAAACATACACTCATGAAGCACTAGATTCTGCTGTCCATAAGAAGAACAAAAAGGTAAATATTTAGGCTTTATGGTTGCAGAAATATATACTAACTCTTTGGATGTTTCACATTTCGGCAAAACATGCTTTCACAACAACAATGGAATGCTTTCACTGGATGACTATGATCTTTGAAGTCGATACCGTAGTCCTGCAATTGATTGTGTACAAATTGTTTACAGCCAATAGTAAAGAAACATAGATAAAGAATTGAGAGAAAATAATAAGGATGGAGGGCTGAAAAGTTTCAACCCTCAAATTTCAAATTTGAATTTTTAATGAAATTATTCAGGTCATGAGCATGATTTAATATGGATAACGGATTTTATGTTGTTCTTTAAGTCATTGCCAAGATAAATGTTTCCTGTCTTTTACTTTCCGCTACGTTTATTATAGCTATACAGATGCACTTGAAGATGAAAATTTATCAAACTTGCCGAATACATTTTAAAAACCATGTTTTAACCAACATATATATATATACGTGTGTGCGTGTGCGCGCATAAATGTACATGTTCACAAAGCATCTATATCAACATAAGTAATCAAAATAAAAAATCTATTATGTTGATATAGTTTACGTAATAATTTGTTATATATAAATTACCAGTAGAATATTAAGTTCACAAGAAGATAATAATTAAATTACAACATAAAAAATAGTAATTACAGGATAGGGAATAGTTGAATGACAAAACTCAAAAAAAAATGAGGAACATGAGGATTTATGTTTTCATCAAGATGTAAAATCTAGACTTTTTGCAAAAAACATTAAAAAACATATATAAAAATATAAAACATAGAAGAAAAGTTTAAGCCAGTAGATTAGAAAATCCAAACATAGAATTTACAGATTCATCTACAAATTGTAATGAATTTAACTTGAACCTAGTGCAATTAGGTAGAAACAGTGAATCTATCCTTTATTAAGAAAAATAATTATTATAAAAATAAATAAGGGATAAAAATATATAAAAAAGTAAAGTCATACCTTAGTAGTATATAAAACAAGTCTTAAATTAGTTGATTCTAAGCTCAAACTCAGATATTTGAGGTAGCAAAATATAAATCGAAGCTTGGAAGGGGATTTTTGGAGCATCTATGTCAAATGGATCAAAGCTGCATCTCAATGAGCACAGTACATATATACCACCTACTTACCCATGTTAACTCTTCCAAAGCATCAACTTTTCTTGTTGTGAAAAAAGCAAGCTACAAAGAAATAAGACAATATTTGGATTAATCCCCAAAATTTGCAGAGAGAGAGAGAGAGAGATTAACAGGAATGAAATGCTAAGATTCCATACATGATAGTAGTGATGGTCCGGTGTCTCAACTTCAACTGGGATCTCAACCAAGTTAGCATCAAAACATCTAATCAACAAAATGCATAATTCAGATACATAAACTTTCAAAAAAATCCTTACTAAAAAAAAGACGGAAGATTTTTTTCCCTCTCATAAAGTTAAACAAAGAGTCAACATGACAATGTGACACTACATAAAAGTTCATGACAAAATCACAAAACTAAATAAATGAGAGAGAGAGAGAGAGAGAGAGAGAGAGAATAGGGAAAACAAAACTACGTGACTAAAAACTTATCCTCCCAAAAAAAAGGAAAGATACTATAGGACTAAGATTTAATAAGTACTAGGACAGATTTGTTGCCTACAGCAACTGATTAAGTAGAAGAATATTAAAATCATGGATGCATGAGAACTTTTGTTTTTTCCCAAACTCATTCTTTCCTCTTCTTGCTGTCCCTAATTGGAGAAAGTTAAATGAATTTCTTGTGGTGAAATGTAAGAGCCCCCTGACATAGATATCAATGTCTCCTCTGAAAAGTTGTCATTTACTCCAACAATAATAGAACCTTCATGTGCAGCAGCTAAATGATCCTCATGTTTCTCAGACAAATGCATCAAAATAACCAAATTTAGCGTAAAACCAGCATTTTCTGGACAACTTTTATTTTATTTTTATTATTTTCAGATTGATACTCATGGCAAAGCATTGCAAAGACACGTGACATTACAAAGGTATTTACTTACAGCATTGAAGTACCTGTGATTGAGAAACCTTGCAACATTTCCATAGACTGTTGCATCCAAACAGAGAGCCTCTTCATCCCTTAGCACACCCTTTGAACCCCAGTCTGCATCTAGTAGCACAGAGTATGTGTGCTTCTCTCTTCCACTCATTTGAGTATTTCTCTCAAATAGCTCTGTGTTGGTCACAATTTCTCCCACATATTCGCATACAAAAGTACCTTTCGGTAAGTCCTCAAGTGTCCTAACACCCCAACCTTTTTCGGGTGTCATAAACACCTAAAACATCAAGAATGCATATATGTAATCTTTACTATGAAATGTGTCTTTTACTTGAAAATATAAATCTTCCAAGGAATTTGTAATAAATTATTGCACCATTTTAAAATTTTAAGTCAAAGAAAGAGATGTTGAAGATCTGACCTGCAAATTCACTGTTATACCTTGCTGAACCAAGCGGTTTCCACACTTCATACTGCATCCGCATTTGTACCAGCACTCTTTTATAAATTGTCTCACTAAATGGCCCTTGCATGGGCCAGATACCCTTTTATGCTTAGACCTTTCTAGAGGGCAATCTTTGCAATAAAACAGGCGGTGCTGTCCAGGATCACAGTTCAGTGAAATACATTTCTCCAGAAACTTCTCCTCAACTAACCTGCCATGTGTGTAAGCAAACTCACCCCCTGTCTCACCAGCACAAGCACAAGGTACGATGAGTGACATACAATCCCCAACACAATTTGAACAACAATTTTCATCCGATATACGAGCAAGAAGGAACTTCACACATGCATTTTCATAAGCTATGTTCCTTGGAATGTAGTGGAATTCTGGCAGACACTCATCAGTAATTTCATTTACCAATGAGATTTTAGCATTCTCTGCACCTTTGGTAATGTCATCAATGTGATGTGAAGCCTTTAAAGGATCAAGACATGAGTTGTGTTTCTGAACAACCACCAGACTGCTTGGATTCGAAGGTCCTAAACCTTCCAGTGCCTTAATCTTTATATCCCTTCCACAATAGCTATTCCCATTTACATTCAACTCTGTAATGTAGTTAAGAACATTTGAACTAGTTGAAGTAAGAACCCTAGGAATCTGGGGAAGCACCTCAATAAAATTCCTAAATCTAAATGGTTCGTTTGGAAAGCTTGGTGGAATGCAGAAATTGCCTTCATAGACTCTGCCACACAGAACATCTTGTGCACTTAATTTCTTAGATATAGCAAGAGATGATGTTAAATTTGTGGATCTTACTTGTCCATCATCAGTACAATTGGTGCCTTCTGCCAAGAAGCATTCACAGACATCTTTCATCAGCTTCACCACAGAGAAACCAGGTTCAGTAATTCTGTATGTTTTAATATATTTCTCCTCCACCAATTTCAAAACTGCATCTAAACTTGGAATACGAAAACCAGATTGCTGAGAAGAGTTACAGATCAGGGAAATTTTCACATTTCCCTGAGGAGAGGAAGCAATGTCAAATTGTGATGAATCTGATGCACAATCATCGCCTTTGTCCTCTGTATCCAGCTGTTTATATTCCAGGAGCTCCAACCCATTTCGTTCAACATCAGAACAATTCTCATTTGAAGAACCATCTTCACATAACAACAGCAGAGTGGGAGGAACTATACAGAGAAAGTCACCAGTCAACGGTGCATCAGTTAAAATCCAAACATTTAATATATAAAAAAATGACGCAAAGCGATGGCTATTTATATGACTTGAAAGCACTATCATATTTGCCTGAAGTTTCAGAATTGTTAAAAGGAAAAAGTAAAATAAAAATGAACCCAATCAGCAGAATAGAAAGAACAAAAGAACGAAAGAAAGAAATCACAATCATATTAGGTTTCCTGCACGTGGAAATCAACTTTATTGCAGTATAGCGCCAATCTCACTTTCAGCAGCAAGGACTATGCCATATATCAAAAAGAGACATCAACAAATTTTCAGTTTCGGGCAGCACAAGTAGCTGCAAATGTAGAGCATTCCCTCAATCCAATAAACTTACAATGGAATGTCACAACCCAAGAAACTTATAAATAAAATAGTGGCTATTTAGACTAAAGAAAGTGACATCATCAAACAGATAATTCAATATTTTTTTTATCTTTCCCTTTTTTTTATACTGTTAAAACTGGTGGTAGTAATATGCAGGCACATGCACATGCATGTGAGTGAGCCTTACCTACAACTTCAGAATTTAGTTGCTTTGTTCCCAAGAATTCCCCGTCATTTTCTCTAACATTTGAAGAACTCCCATTTGTAAAACCATCTTCGTGTGCCAAACTGAGAGGAGCCGCTGCATGCACAAAGTCATTTGGTGAATACAATGCAAATCAAAAAGCAAGGACATTTAGATAATATGCATGAACTTCTAGAAATGCAAAGGAAGAAGAACAAAAATAATTAATTGGCCGAAAAAAACTTGAAACAAAGAGATTGTGATCAAATTGAGACACAGAAATTAAACAACAAACACAATCAAAGTCAAGTTGCTCCCATGTTAATTTCACTTGCAGTACAAGGCTTTAAAAGGTGTCAGATTTTTTTTTTCTTTTTATTTATTTATTTATTCTTAAAAATAGATAGAGTAGCCTTAATTTCACTTGCAGTACAAGGCTTTAAAAGATGTCAGATATTCAACAATCCAGAATTTTAATTTTGGGGCATGCAGAACCACCTCGAAAGTTAGAATTCCCTTTTTCCTACTTCAGCTTTAGACGATGCTTGTTCACACATATTGCCAAAATGATATGCCAGTTGACCCAGAAACATACATCAGATGATAAACTTTAGCCAATCAAAACCCACCTAACTTGTGTGAAAAGAAAGAAATCAGCATACTGCTAGCTAACTATGTTCGTTAAAATCACTTGCTGCCATGGCTTTAATATGCATGTGCAGTGACAGAGAGCTCTGAGTAGCATGACCAATCATTATCGCGGCAAACAACTTTCCAGATCTAATGAGAATCATAACTACAGAATTCAATCTTCTAGAACGCCTGTTTGATATTTTGCAAATGTTAGCTAGCTACTAAGATAGTTGCAAACCTGGGCGGACAATAGCAAGAGGAACATCAAACTGTGGCAGCTCATCAGCATCTCTTTCACGTTTGATAATAACAGCATTGTTATGATGTTTATCAAGCACACTCTCCTCATCAGAAAGATCCACAACAGGTATACCTTTTGGCTCTTCATAGGAAAAGCATTGAGTGTCTCTTTCGCATTTCAATTTTTTCCCCTTTTGAACAAACTGAAGAGTTACCTCTTCATCATCTTGCACATGTGTTGGAGATGAAAGATGTTCAGGTTTGGTTCTTCTGTCACTAGAGAACTGTTCAGATGGACTTGATTCAAATTTTTTGTCTACGAGACACAGATGAGGGGACACATCTATTTTCTCCTTGCAATGAGTTTGAGACACATAAGCCTCCTTTGGTGTCCTTCTGAAAGTTTTTCCAAGACCTGGGCTGTGATTACCAGTAGAGGATGAAGACTGATCTGTTTGGCCTCTCAATCGAGTTCTTTTTAATGGTGGTTCACTTTCTTCAGGTTCAACTTTGGACCAAGATTCATGTTTTCTCGTTTCCCCTTTCTACACAGAATGAGAAACAGATGAAATAAAATTGAGAAGGTTATGAAGTATGACCAATGAGTCCACCTTAAGTGGCACATAATACAAATTATGGGTTTAACATTATCACAGTTCTCTTCCACAATGGGTAAATGAAAGCAATGAAATATGTAAAGTAAAACAATAAGCTCTTAAATAAATGAGCAACCGGCAATGCTAAAAAATAATCACGTAAACTCAAGCGAGAAGGCACACCTTTGGGTTCTCGTGGTCAAAAATAGCATCGATAAGAACTCTGTAGTTTTCATCTTCAATAAGCTTCCAGTTTTTGTTATACACGTCCAAAAGATTCTTTAAAACTGGTTTAACAGTTTCTTCAGAAATGCCAATAACCTTCATTGCCTTGCAGGCCTTTGCAATTTTTGAACTTGGTGCCATCACCAATATGCCAAGTAAAACAACTCAATGTCGAAAAATTATAGCCCCTTACCTTTACTTACTACCATGGGCCCTGAACATCCAAATTTTTAAAATAAGTGAAAATAATATCCCAAACAACCAGATAATTTGCAGAATCATGAAGAATACAAAAAATAATCATCAACAAAAAACAGAAAAACAATAAATCTGTTCTCAGCATAGAGAAATTTCTTTGGAGAACAGGAACAGGAACAGGAACAGGAACAGGAACAGGCACAAATTCACCCAATGATACAAACAGATAAGTATGGGCATTTACTAAAAAATAAATAAATAAGAGAAATGAAGAAGACATCAACATAAGGACAACAAAGATATGCAAATTACAGGAAAAGAAAATGTAAAATAAAACAAATCCAGCCATAAACCAGAAATAATCAACAAAAGCACATTGGCATCCCATGGGAATGAAATAAATAAGATTTCCATAGCAACTGAAGCAGTGAATAAAATGGGATTCGGATGGCTTCATTATAGAAAATGGAATCATAAGCATAAATATGGCGTAGCATAAAAGGAATTAAACGGCATCTCAATAATCAAGTCATAAATAGAGAAGCTTACATGAAATGATAAAATTTTACTTCAAACCCTATTCAAATTAATCTCAGCTCATTTCATCAGTCATGTGGAATGGACAATACAGTAAATTATTTGCACGAGACACTAATCCTATAATCCTAAATGTTGAATGATCTAAAAATGAAGCATACAACTGAATTGATCTATAATCCTAAATGTTGACTGATCTAAAAATGAAAATAAACCAAGAAATAAACATTTTTGACATTCATAAGAAAATGATATGGCACAACAACCCTGTTATTATGTCTGACTCATCAACTATATATATTTTGTTATCAACAATTGTTGTGATTGATGAAGCTTAATAAATATCATATATCACAGAACTTTTAACACATATTACTACTATTACTCATCATCCATATTGTTTATAGCCTAACAAGTATGGAATTGCTGAAAAATTTCTGTGTGCTTGATCAATCTAGGCCACGTACGCCATATCAATTATTACTAATGAATACACGTTTGACATGTGTCCACTGCATTTCCAAGAGGATTATATAGCAAATGCTCTTATTCAAAGTAACTGCTAAGGAAATCCTAGTAAAACACACTCGAGCTTTCATCTCCTGACGATCTCATTCAACCTCCATCAAACATCAAAAAGGACTCGCACAGAACACACAAAAAAAAAAAAAACAAAAAACAAAAATACACACACATATTTTAGAATAAAGCCATTCAAACATAAATGTGCAAACCCTTTAAAGAAAATAGGGAAAAGAGGACACCCATTTGCTCTGATAATAAGAGATATGTTTAAAATCCCAGCATTTAAAACACCATCCAATGGATCAAAACCAATGTAAAATGCAATGCATATCATTACTGCCTCCAACCTGATATTGTATCAAAAATTAAATGAAATAGATAAAAAAAATAAGGAAAAAAATTGTACAAATATATATATACACACACCCACAATCACAAGCACTAAAGCAACCCAAAAAATAGATGAAATGCAAACCCACCTAAACCCGCCATCACCCAAAAATAAGAAAAAATTTTAAAAATAAATAAAACATTTGCCTTCAAAGAACGTGACACAAAACCCAAGTTGAACAAAGTAAAAATAAATAATAAATAAATCTTACTAGTAGAAAAAGCCTATGGTCCATCTTCTTACATAATAAACAATATCCTATAATATAATAATCCAGATATATGTATGCAAACATAAATATCCATTTACAAAGAAATATAAAATATTACGAATAAAAAAAGGTTCACCCACGAAGTTGATGCTAAGTTGCACAGATTTCAACGCAATCATGGTTGTTAATGTTATCAAAAGTTTTTATAAAATAAAAAAACAAAATGTCAGATACATCCAAAGCAAATAATGATAAATAAACTAGCGAACATGAGTAAATCAGTGCTAAAACAAATGAAGACAGAGGTTAGAAACAAACCAACAGTAAAGATAATAAAATAAGTAAATTATTAGAGCCCCAAATGCAAAACACTCAAAACCCTAACTGGGTTTTCAAGGTTTTTGTGTTGGATCTGATATATTCCTGAAGTCAATGTGATCTTCATGAGGAAATTGACTGAGAAAACTTTTATTTACCTATTCCATTTGGATTTGTTTATGAAAAACTTTTCCTTGGGCACAAGAAAACTCTTTCAAAAACTTAATTCAATTAGAGAGGAGAATATAAAGGAAGTAGAGAGAAGATATAAAAGAGAGAATATAAAAAGTTTGTGACCTAGAAAAAGTAAAAAGTGGTCATGAAAAATGATTAAGACTAGGCTCTGTTTGTTTATATTCTGAAATTAGTTTTCAACACTTGATTTTGAGCATGACAATTGGTTTCGTTTTCAAATCAATTTTCTACACTCTCTGCAGAGAACTGTCCACCCGGATGACTACCCGGTAGACCACCCGGATGTCCACCCGGTAGACCATCTGGATGTCTACCCGGATGACCACCCGGTAGACCACCCGGATGTCCACCCGGATGTCCGATGCGATTCCAGATTTTTTTTTTTTTTTTTTGCAATTGATTTACATAATCAGGAAAAATATTTTTTGAAATTTTTTAAATTTTTTATGTGCTTTAAAATAATTTTGAGTTGTATGTTTAGTTATGAGTTGTAAATTTTTGTATCACATATCAAATGTCACATCAACAATTCCCCACTCAAATCAAACCTATTTTCCAAAACTATTTTCAAAACTCTTTACCAAACAAATTTTCTACACTCAAATCATAATTCCACAACACACAAACTCAAAATACAACTCATACTCTCAAATCACATTTACAAAACTCTACCAAACGCTACCTTAAAATTTGAGATAACTTTGTGATACTTTGTGCTTTTAAGTGTTGTACATTGTTTTTCAATATCATGGGTATTAGTTTAACTTTTCATATTCTAAATTAAAGGAGTTGTTTATCCATAAAAAGTGGCCATGGAAAATGGTAAGACTTAAAATTTGAGATATTTTTGTGATACCTTGTGCTTTAAGTGTTGTACATTGTGCTTCAATATCTTAGATATTAGTTTAACTTATGATATTCTATGTTTATGGGTGTCATTAAGGGAGTTGTTTACCCATTATCTAGTTTGGGTAAATTATAGTACTTTTCATTTCTACATATTTATCTAAATTTCATTTTAATTTTTGTTGTTTTAATTTGTCATTATGTTTTTTTCTTTTTAATGTTAATTTTTTATTTAAGTGTCTGTTGTTAAAAATTCATAAATTTGAATATCTAATTTGAACGATATAATCAAATTGAAATTAAATTTAAATTTAAAACATTAGATTAATAGGATTAAAGAATCAAATTGCAGGTATAGGGGTGGGTAAGTGTTATTTACCCATTTAGTTTCTATCTCTTCATTTTAAGCAAATTAAATGATTAAAATAATTTTAAATCTTCTTCTCTCTTCCATAAAATAAAAATAAATAAATAAAAATTTGGCACTTTTTTCGGTTTTTAGGTGCTTTATTAACTTTTTTGCCTCAACTTGTATTTGATGTTTATTTTTTATTAACACAACTCTTTTACTTGAGATAATTGCAAGTACAAATATTCGTTTAATGTTCTTGAACCATGGTTGTTGACTATGTTTGGCCACTACTTGACAACTTTTAGGAATAAAGAATTTACATTTATATTTGTAATGAGTAAGTGAATAATTTTTTTTTAACAACATTGATAAAATGATTGTGTTCGCAAGTCTAAAATAAATTAGTAGACACAAAATATAAATAAATATCGTGTCGTCCATATTAATTTTAAATCTGAATCATATTATACTAGATTTTTAATTTAAATTGCACATTGTTTTTTTGAGTAAAGTTTTGTACGTGTATCTTTATCAAAAATTAATTGTGACTGGATATGATGAAAATAAATTCAAGAATACGACAAAAAAAGAAAAAAAAATACAAGTCACTTATCACCATTTTTTTTTTAATACTGATTTTAAAATACTTTTAATGGTTTCATCTAATTCCAAATAAGACACTATGCTCAATTGTATAATCATAGTTTTGTACTCAACTATATTATTCCCATGATATTATTATTATTATTTATAATTCTGAACACAATCCCATAGCATCCAATCTTCCCACAAAATAATCTCATATCAAACATGCCTTATTCTCTGCAATTATAATTTATGTTTATTTATTTCATCAATCGATAAAAAATCATTTACAATATGAACAACATGTACATAATGACTAAAACTAATAAACTTGAAACTGTAACTCTAGCAAGAGAAATGCTAGAGTATTTGCGCATTTGAAGCCAGACTTGATATGAATGCAAGCAAACTATGTACACAACTGACAAGTCGCAACATATTTTGTGTTCTACATATATTATTTAAAAACCATATAATGACCCAATTATTCAACTCTTTATTAGTCGAGGATTCATATATATATAGGCTCCCAAATCCTTTAGTCTCAATGCATTGTCAGTCGTAGAATCATATGATAATTTTGAATTACAGGAATCTCGAAACATGATAATATTACTGAAAGTGTATTGTTTGGGGGCGTTTTCTGTGACAATTTTGAATCATGAGAATCTCGAAACATAATCTTACGACTGGAAGTGTATTGGGATACTCTCTATGCTTGACAAAGAAATTTAAGGACAGAGGATCCCGTACTATATATATCCTAATTGAAACAGGGTGTTACAAAATTGTACAAGTGCTTCATGAGACAAAACTGAGGATCAAATCCATGATTGAATTGGATAGTTGCATTTGAAGGAATTGACACCATTGATATGAGCAAAGATATCTAAGGAATCCACCATATCTTCTTTTTCTTTCGCAACTACCTGTAAGGACTGGGCACAAAAAACATTATGTAAAAAGCTCATATATGTGCAACTGATCATTGTTCATAATATGACTAATTAAGAACACCTACATCTTCATCTATATCCTCTTCATGGTTGCTACAAGTTGCTTTTTGGGTCACATATTCGGACCGTCTTACATGATAGCAGATTTGTAATTATGACGTTTACTCACCATTTCTCACACGTTTGGGTTCGAACACTCAGACACTTATTCAAACCCTCTTGCATGATGTCAGATATGTAATTATGGTGTTTACCTTTTCTGATGCATTAGGGTTCTAGCACTCGGCCACTTATTCGAACCCTCTTGCATGATGGCAGATAAGTAATTATGGTGTTTACTTACCATTTCTCATGCATTGAGATTCGAACACCCTAACACTTATTCGAACCCTCTTATGTGATGGCTGATATGTAATTATGGTGTTTACTTACTGTTTCTCATGCATTATGGTTCGAACACTCGGACACATATTCAGACCCCCTTGCATGATGGCAAATATATAATTATGCTGTTTACTTACCATTTCTTATGCATTAGGCTTTGAACACTCGGACACGTATTCAGGCGCTCTTACATAATGACAAATATGTAGTTATGGTATTTACTTACCATTTCTCATGTATTAGGGTTCGAACACTCGGACACATATATAGGACCCTCTTGCATGATGGCAGATATGTAGTTATGGTGTTTACTTACCATTTCTCATGCGTTTGGGTTAGAACACTGGGACACTTATTCGAACCCTCTTGCACGATAGCAGATATATAATTATGTTGTTTACTTACAATTTCTCATGTATTAGGGTTCGAACGCGCGGACACATATTTGGACCCTCTTGCATGATGGCAGATATATAATTATGATGTTTACTTTCCATTTCACATGCCTTAGGGTTGGAACATTCGAACTCTTTTGCATGATGGCAGATATGTAAATATGGTGCTTACTTACCATCTCTCATGTATTAGGGTTCGAATACTCGGACACTTAGTCGAATACTCTTGCATGATGGCAGCTATGTAATTATATTGTTTACTTACCATTTCTCATGCATTTGGGCTCGAACACTCAGACACGTATTCAGACCCTCTTGCACGATGGCAGATATGTAATTATGGTGTTTACTTACCTTTTCTCATACATTTGGGTTCGAACACTTGGACACGTATTCAGACCCTCTTGTACGATGGCAAATTTGTAATTATGGTATTTACTTACCTTTTCTCATGCATTTAGGTTCGAACACTCAGACACTTATTCCGACCCTCTTGCATAATGGCATATAAGTAATTATGGTGTTACTTACCATTTCTCATGCATTAGGGTTCGAACACTTGGACACTTATTCGGACCCTCTTACATGATGGCAAATATGTAATTATGGTGTTTACTTACCATTTCTCATGTATTAGGGTTCGAACACTCGGAGACTTATTTGGACCCTCATGCATGATAGAAGATATGTGATTATGGTGTTACTTACCATTTCTCATGCATTATGGTTCGAACACTTAGACACATATTCGGACCGTCTTACATGATGGGAGATTTGTAATTATGGCGTTTACTCACCATTTCTCTCGCGTTTGGGTTCGAACAATCCGACACTTATTCGAACCCTCTTGCATGATGGCAGATATGTAATTATGGTATTTACCATTTCTGATGCATTAGGGTTCTAGCACTCGAATACTTATTCTGACCCTCTTGCTCTATGTCTATGGATCTTTCATCCATTGGATATCTGTATTTTCAATATAGAGGACTGTTTCCTCAATAATAAAATTCTGGACATATGGTACTGGAGGAACAAGAAGGACATCTTTAGCCGTTTGGCTAGATTCTCCTTTTTTTACTAGAAGAGGCATATAAGCCTGGAAATTCTGTATGATAAGGGTTTGAGCCCCTGCCACAACCCCGTCTGCCCGGGCCTCGGCTTATATTCTGCATTATTTGGACCCTGCAAATATTCGCGGGTTAGAAAGTCTGGAAAAGAATTATTTTCTCCTTTGATATATTCAATATCAAAATCAAATACTGAAAGTTGGCCCTACCATGCGGCAAAAATTTGTTTTTGAGCCAAATTCTATACATATTTTTTGAAAATTTGTTTGGCTGCAGAACAATCAACTCTTATTAAAAAATGTTGATTTAGCAAATCATCCTGAAATTTAAGAACACATTTAATAATGGCTAAACATTCTTGTTTTATTGTTGGATAATTTTTAGCAGCTTGGTGCCAAATAGCAGAAGTAAATCGTAAGAGTTCTTCTTTTTTAGTGTTAGGATTAAATTGTTTAAGTATTCCGCCATATCCAAGATTGGAGGCATCAGTTTCAACAATTTTCTTCCATTCTGAATTTGGTAAGGATAAACAAGGTAGAGTTTTAACTCTAGCCTTAATTTTCTGAACAGCTTCTGTATGTTCTGGACCCCATGGTGGAGGAGTTTTTCTAAGCCTAAAATATAAAATTGCTGCATCTATAGCAAGGTTAGGATAGTAATCATGAATATAATTTAAACTATCCAAAAATCTCTGTAATTGAGTTTTTTCTTTAATTTCATCTAGAAATTTAGATGCAAATTCCATGCTTCTATTAATAGGAATAATGGTACCATTATGAATATTATGGCCCAGACACATATTCAAACCCTCTTGCATAATGGCAAATATGTAATTATGGTGTTTACTTACCATTTCTCATGCATTAGGGTTCGAACACTCGAACACTTATTCGGACTCTCTTGCATGATGGCAAATATGTAGTTATGGTGTTTACGTACCATTTCTCATGTATTAGGGTTCGAACACTCGGACACATATATAGCACCCTCTTGCATGATAACAGATATGTAGTTATGGTATTTACTTACCATTTCTCATGGGTTTGGATTGGAACACTGGACACTTATTCAGACCCTTTTGCGCGATGACAAATATATAATTATGTTGTTTACTTACCATTTCTCATGTATTAGGGTTCAAACGCAAGGAAACATATTTGGACCCTCTTGCATGATAGCAGATATGTAATTATGTTGTTTACTTTCCATTTCTTATGCATTAGGGTTGGAACATTCGGACTCTTTTGCATGATGACAGATATGTAATTATGGTGTTTACTTACCGTTTCTCATGTATTAGGATTCGAACACTCGGACACTTAGTCGAACGCCCTTGCATGATGGCAACTATGTAATTATGTTATTTACTTACCATTTCTCATGCATTTGGGTTCGAACACTCGGACACATATTAAAACTCTCTTGCATGATGGTAGATATGTAATTATGGTGTTTACTTACCTTTTCTCATGCATTTGGGTTCGAACACTCAGACACTTTTTCAGACCCTCTTGCATGATGGCAAGTAAGTAATAATGGTGTTACTTACCATTTCTCATGTATTGGGGTTCGAACACTCGGACACTTATTCGGACCCTCTTGTGTGATGACAGATATGTAATTATGGTGTTTACTTACCATTTCTCATGCATTAGGGTTCGAACACTTGGAGACTTATTCGGACCCTTTTGCATGATGGCAGATATGTGATTATGGTTTTTACTTACCATTTCTTCTGCATTAGGGTTCGAATACTTGGACACTTATTCGGACCCTCTAGCAAGATGTTGATATGTAATTATGGTGTTTCTTACCATTTCTCACGCTTTAGGGTTCTAGCACTCGGACACTTATTCGGACCCTCTTGCTGGATGACAAATATGTAATTAAGGTATTTATATACCATTTCTCTTGTATTAGGGTTCGAACACTCTAACACATATTCGGACCGTCTTGCATGATGACATATTTGTAAATATGGCGTTTACTCAACATTTCTCATGCGTTTGGGTTCGAACACTCGGACACTCATTCGGCCCCTCTTGCATGATGGCAAATATGTAATTATAGTGTTTACTTACCATTTCTGATGCATTAGGGTTCTAGTACTCATGTATGGATGTATGTGACCATATATATAAATTAAAATTAAATAAAACTAACTATAATGAACATTAAACATGGCTCTGATACCAATAATGTGCTTGACATAGGGCAAAGCTGGCACGTTTGTCAACGACTTACGTAATCAAATGACCTAACCGTAATCACTGCTAATGGTCTGACACTACGTGACTTGGGTGACGTCCCACTAACCCTAACTATGTTCTACCCATCATTTAGCACTAACCCAAGAATAATATTTATTATAGTTTTATTTTATTTTATTTTATCTTAATTATGCCATATATGGTCTCATGATCTACTGTGCTGGAGGGGGAGGCCGAATGGCCGTAGCCAAAAGGCAAATTTGCTCTTGTAGTTGAGTCTGGACTTGGACAATTTTTTTATTACAGTTTTCTAATTCTTGGAGACCCCAAGAATCATTAGGCCATATAATATTCAATATTATTTTTTCTTACAAAATAAAAATCTAATAATTCATTTAATATAGAAAGAGAATACACAAACATACATGAATGAGAATAAAGAAATACTTATAAACAATACTTACTTTCAATACAGTAGACTTTTTATTATTATACTTCACAAAGTAGAGGGAGAAAGTACACACTAAGAGAGAGGAGGAGAGAGTGCAAGATATGAAACTAAAAAACTAAAATATTAATTCGTGCCTACAACAAGGTGTGGCATCCCTTAAATAGAAAATAGAAAGTAAAGGATAAGGATAAGCGAGACAAGTGGCGTGTCCTGAATGGTGGTAGAGTCGAGCATCTTATCTCCTTGGATTCCTTATCTTGAATAGTGTCGGTAGGTAGACAGCTAGAGGATAAGGCAGATAAAGGAATCTGTCTGCTTTTAGCCAAAAACTATTTTGGCATGTTGCTAAGCTGTAAAGTTGCTACCAAAAGTAATTTTGTTATAGCAAGAGGCTGGATAATGATGTTGGATCAGTGAAGGACCAAGAGGTAGATTATTCCTCTTTTCCTTTTCCTTTCATGTCTTTTTCTTGACTCATCTTGTCGGCAATCATGCTTGTGAGAGAGTCCCAAAAGTCGCCAAAATTGGGATCGGCTTCGACTTTGGCTTCGGCTAGATCTTATGATTCACCAGTTAGAACAGTGAATTTATTTTCGTCCTCATATGGATCAGTATGAGTTCCATCCTCTGGATCATCATGACTGGTACCAGATTTCATGCTAGTATCATCTTTAGAAAACGACTGGAGAAATTGTTCTTTCATATAGTCCATGCTTTTGATGACTAATTCTTGTTCTGAAAATACTGGATATTTTTGCCTTAATTCATTCTGAATTTGGACAAAAGGATTCTGGACTGGTGCAGCTGGGATTAACTTTTGAGTAGCATCCCAGCAAGCCGGAGTATGACCTTTAATTTTCTGGAGCAATTCTTGATGGGGTTTTGGATCATCCATCTTATTCCACCACTTATAAAAGAAAACTATTTTTAAACGGGAAATTTTATTCTGAAAATCACATTGAAAATCCCACTTCCAAATCCAAGAGATTCCAAAGCGGATTACAAAATGAACTGTAGATTTAGACATAGATATGTCCTTATATCCTGGAAGGTGACTGTATGCAATTTTCCATTCTTTGAATGCATTCCGAACATCTTTTGGAAACGACTAATCTGATTTTACTACCTGGCATAAAATCCATTAAAGTTCAAAATTCATGTCACTGGCTGTAGGGCTGTAAGGCTTGGAAACGACTAATCTGATTTTACTACCTGGCGTAAAATCCATTAAAGTTCAAAATTCATGTTACTGGCTGTAGGGCTGTAAGGCCCAGAAGATGTCCGCAATGCATTCAAAGAATGGCAAACAGAATGACGATCATGATCATGTATTCAACAATTTGCAAACATAATGAGAATGACGATCATGAGATCGCTTGATTCTTAGTCAATGGTTTTACCGGCATCCTTAAAGGATGGTGGGATAACATCATTACAGATACTCAACAAGCAGAAATTCTTACAGCATTTAAAAGAATTACAGACCCATTAACAAGCACTGTTCAATCTGAACAGGACGCTGTTTATACTCTTATCAACACAATTCTACACCATTTTGTAAGAGCTTCTCCTGATGGTTTAGAAGATAGGAGTAGGGAACTTTATAGAATCTAAGATGCCCATCTTTATCTCATTTTCGATGGTATAAAGATGTGTTCATGATGAGAGTAGTAAGACGATCTAACGCCAATAGTGAACATTGGAAAGCCAAGTTCATTGATGGTCTTCCTACCCTCTTTGCTGAAAGAATCAGAAAGAAATTAAGGGATAAGCATAGTAAAATGTTTATTCCTTATTCCGAATATACTTATGGCCAACTCATAAGAATTGTTACAGAAGAAGGTCTTGCCCTTTGCAATGATCTAAAATTACAGAATCAAATGAAAAAACAAAGTCATAATGAATCAGGTGAATTTTGTGAATAATTTGCCTATGATACTAAAATCCAGTATCCATCCAAACATAAGCATAAAAAACATAAGTATGGAAAATCTTCAAAAGATTATTCCAAAAAATACAGAAAAAAGAAATATTATAAACAACCAGTTCAGCAAATCCAGCCTTCAAAGGCCAAAGGAAAACAAAAGCAAACTTATCCTCAAAAGGATAAGACTAGTTAAATGTTACAAATGTGGACAAATTGGTCACTATGCTAATCGTTGTAAGGCTAAAATACAACAGAAATTAAATGAATTAGCTTTAGACGACGAAATCCAGCAACAAATTCTTCAGATGCTTTCTGAAGATTCTGATTCCGAAGGAGGCGTGCCAAGATTAGTCATAAACTACAAACCTCTTAATGAAGCCTTATAATGGATAAGGTATCCAGTTCCAAATAAAAAAGATCTTTTAGATCATCTCCAGGATGCAGTCATATTTTCTAAATTTTACATGAAATCAAGATATTGGCAAGTCCAAATCGCTGAACAAGATAGATATAAAACTGCTTTTACAGTACCTTTTGGGCATTTTGAATGGAATGTTATGCCTTTTGGTTTGAAAAATGCACCATCTGAATTCCAGCATATTATGAATAATATTTTTAATCCTTATACAGAATTCTCCATTTGTTATATTGATGATATTTTAATTTTCTCCTCATCAATTGACCAGCATATGAAACATCTTAATATTTTTAAGCATGTTATCATCAAAAATCAACTAGTTGTTTCTGCACCAAAAATGCAACTTTTTCAGACAACAATTAGATTTTTAGGCCATAATATTCATAATTGTACCATTATTCCTATTAATAGAAGCATGGAATTTGCATCTAAATTTCCAGATGAAATTAAAGAAAAAACTCAATTACAGAGATTTTTGGGTAGTTTAAATTATATTCATGATTACTTTCCTAACCTTGCTACAGATGCAGCAATTTTATATTCCAGGCTTAGAAAAAATCCTCCACCATGGGGTCCAGAACATACAGAAGTTGTTCAGAAAATTAAGGCTAGAGTTAAAACTCTACCTTGTTTATCCTTACCAAATCCAGAATGGAAGAAAATTGTTGAAACTGATGCCTCCAATCTTGGATATGGCGGAATACTTAAACAATTTAATCCTAACACTAAAAAAGAAGAACTCTTATGATTTACTTATGATATTTGGCACCAAGCTGCTAAAAATTATCCAACAATAAAACAAGAATGTTTAGCCATTATTAAATGTGTTCTTAAATTTCAGGATGATTTGCTAAATCAACATTTTTTAATAAGAGTTGATTGTTCTGCAGCCAAACAAATTTTCAAAAATGATGTACAGAATTTGGCTCAAAAACAAATTTTTGCCGCATGGTAGGGCCAACTTTCAGTATTTGATTTTGATATTGAATATATCAAAGGAGAAAATAATTCTCTTCCAGACTTTCTAACCCGTGAATATTTGCAGGGTCCAAATAATGCAGAATAGAGGCCGAGGCCCGAGCAGACGGGGCCGTGGCAGGGGCTCAAACCCTTATCATACAGAATTTCCAGGCTTATATGCCTCTTCCAGTAAAAAAAGAGAATCTAGCCAAACGGCTAAAGATGTCCTTCTTGCTCCTCCAGTACCATATGTCCAGAATTTCATTACTGAGGAAACAATCCTCTATATGGTTGTATATGTTTGGATATACCATGAAAAGATGAAGGAATGAAAGAAATGTGAAAATTTAAGTTGTATATATACAATTAAAATGAGTTATGATCTAATTGGGTCTGAGATTCATGCTTATTATGGTCTTATGTTATGTTTTTGAAATGAAATTGCTTGAAATAGAGCCTTGAAAATGCCATTGGGAAGCTTTGAATTGTTGAATTTTCGGATTGCATAACAAAGCCCAGGATCACACGTGCGGGACTCATGGTCGCACGTACAGAATGCACAGCCGCACGCACGTGCGGGGCTCACAACCACACGTGCGAAAAACAGGGAAAGCAACTTTGGCAAACTGAAATAAAAGCACGTTCAGGGCCGCATGTGCGACACACCTCTCCACACGTGCGTTGGGGGACTTCCGCACGTGCAGGAGTTAGGGAAAAATTCTGCTAATTTTTGTTACTTTTTTGACCCTCTGAATTTGTTAATGTACATATTTAATCCCTTCGAAATGTTTAAAATAGAATAGAAAATGAATGAATCGAAGAAATAATTAAAGAGAAAAAGCTAAGAAAGGATGCATTGTTTATCAAGTTTGTGTGTACCATGTGTAGGTTACTTGCCAGAAGGAACTGTTACTTAGCCGAATCATTGTGAGTAATAGTAGTGTAACAATGTGTTGAAAGTTGCAATTTATATATTTTCGATCACGAATGATATGTTCTATACAAATTGTTCTTTGATTAAAATGGTTGAGCATTTGACAACAATGACATATGACATAGGCCTGAGGCCGTTCTGTTATAATATTAGGCCTAAGGCCGTTCCGTTTTATGTTGGGCCCAAGGTTATTATGTTCTTTGTTGGGCCCAAGGCTATTCTATCGTATGCAGGCCCGTGGTCATTCTAGAATGTGCTTATGAATAAGACGTACATGTGCTAGTAAATATTCTTCAAGGCACATACTCATTTATATGCATACCTCCCTATATTATTATTATTCTCTGAGCCTTGCTCACTCCGTATTTATGTATGTTTTGTAGGTGGTCAGCTTCGAGGCCAACCCTAGGTCAACGTCAGGAAACTTTTAATGAACCATTTTGTTAAGCGTTTAACGTTGGAGTCTTTTTGTCTTTTCGAGAGGTTCCATTAATGCCACCTTTTTGTTAACCTTTGGTGGCTACACTTTGTTAATAAATAATTTTGACCAGTTACCTCTTTGTATATGCTAGCATGACTTGGACTCGTGTATATATGGCTTATGTATGTGAACTTTCCATATTTGACATGATGTTTTAGAATCCTGACATATAAGCACTGTTCAATAGACGTTCTGTTATGTGATTTTTCTTTCGCTTTAGGCCCCAATAGGGTTTGATTATTTTGAATCATTGTTTTGAAGGCCTAAGTAGAGGGTGGTCCTGACCTAAACTTTTAGGGGCAGGTTCGGGTCGTAACATATACTCTACTCAAAGAATACTCACAAAAAAACTCTTTCAAAGGAAATTGCCTTTCATGGACAGCCTATAAACATACTTTCAAAACCTTAGAAGTAAACAAGGCCTAACTATACTTGAGTTTAAGGCATAAGTTTAAAGATTATGGGAAGAAACTGGCTTCGAAGCCAAGCTGAACATTTGAAATGTGTTTTTCCCTCCAAATGATGATTTTGAAGAAAACTCCCTTCGTTATGCTTTCAGGACCCATCTTGTTCTAAAATAAAGACCTTAAACCCCACATAGGTCCAAAATAACCAATTTAATTAATCTTGGATCTATTTGACCCCGTTAGGCTGAATGGCTAATTTTGGACAGAAAGTTTAAAACCCCTATTTCACGCCATCTTACCTATTCACTTGTCCAATATTTCCCTTCCACTCCCATTGCTATTGACTTCAAGTTCTTGCCCTTCTCATATTCACTCTCTTCACCCTTCTTTCAGCCTCTTACGCATGGCTTCTTCTTCCTCAAAAGTACCAATTATTGAACGCGTGAGCCTTTCTGTGGCTTTGAGGAGGTGTCTCAATGAGGAGATAGAAAAATACAATGGTGGTAAATAGAGTACCATTGATGGGTGTATCTTTGTCCCCCTGTCACCACGCTCAAGGAGAGCACGTCCTCGGACCTATCTTTAGAGAAGCCCCTACCCTGTTCCTTGCTTCGTATCCTCGCTTGGAGGATCACCAACTCATCTATGAAGGGAACCTTGACTAGAGAAGTTGGAGGATGAACCGACATCATCGCTGCTGGCCCACATTGAAGACAGAATGGGAGGAATGGTATGACAGAGTTGTTCTTGCCAAAGAATGGGACCTGCAAGAGCTTTGTATCCTCAATGCCCTTTGACTCTCCAGGTTCATTATTCCTAAAAACCCTTTTTTGATTCTTGCAGCCCTTTGCTTTTGGAACTTAGCTTTTAATATTTTTCTAATTCAAATGTGGTATGATGGCTCCCACTGTCCTTGATATCTGCTATCTCCTAGGGCTCTCACCAATTGGTGATCCCTTCACCTTTGATTATCCAAACCCTTCGGTCAATTTCACCTTTCCATTTTTAAACTCTTCCTTCAATGACTTTGTAAAAACTGAAAATAAGAAGGAAGGTCCTGTGACCGACTGAGAGTTCTTTTCATTTATTCTATATTGGCTATGCAAATTTCATTTTTGTACTTCATCTCAAAGGATCATGCCTGAGTTTGCCTTTTTTGCCAAGGCTCTTGTTTCGAAGAAAAAAATAGCCTTAGCTCTTTATGTTCTAGGCTATGTTTCTAGGGCATGTTCTCAATTTTGTAAAAAAAACCTCTAGATATTAATCAAGGAGGCCCATTCGGGGTACTCCAATTCTGGGTTTTTGCATATTTTACGGGCTTGCACTCCAGATGTTTGAAATTCCTAGTGCAAAACCCTACTACCTATGGAGAGAAATATGCCAGAGTTTCCCTCTATCCTTCTAGCTTTGCTTATTACTTCACTTTCTTCTATCAACTCCCTATTTCTCCTCTTTCCATCTTCTTCTACCCCTTCGAAGCTAACATAGGGCCAACATGGCTGAGAACCTTTTTGGCTAATAGAACATGCTCTAGGCCCTTAACAGAGACATGTGAGCCTCCATTCTAATTCCAAGGGAGCTCTTTATTGGCACCTTGAACCTTTGAGCTTTCAAGTGCATCTCTGAGGCCTACTGCCCTTCCTAATATACTAGGCAATTTGGACTCACTCAGGGGATTTCTGTCCCTCTTTGCAACCTCTCCAATTCAGATCTTGCAACCAGAGAGCTAAAGGTGCCTAAAACCAAGTTGGGTGGAGCAAACTTTAACTGATCAAAGACTTGGAAAAATTTGAATTCACTTTCTTCATCCCACAAGGCAAAGCTCTAAAGAGATTTCAAGATAGATGGACATCCAACATGGAGGTGCACCTAGCCACTGCTCCCAAGGATCTACTAAAAAGGCTAGATATGACCTCTCAAGCCAAAACTCAAGAGACTGGCATCATCATTACCTCCACGTTGCTCCTGCTGGCTCATCTCCTCCTCCTAGAATCATTAGAACTACCTTGAAAAAAGGTATACACTTTGCCTCCCTTACCCCTTTCTTTTTATGATGCCGCATCTATTTACTTATAGATTCAATATATTTGGTGCAGGATCTCCACAGGAGGTTTTTCCTCAAAGGACTTAGGCCTTGAACATTCTCAAGGGCAGGCAGCAACAAAAGAAAAAAAAACTCCAACTGCAACCAGACCCTACAGAGATAACACCTGAGGTCCACTCAGGAGAGGAAGAAGAAGAAGTTCCACTGAAAAGGAAAAAGAATACATTCTCCCCTACTGAGATTGTCATGCGTCATGGACTCCACTCATGAGGCAGCTGTCAAAGCAATGGAGAAGGAACAAACCAAAGAAATTATTGTCTTTCAAAGATCAGAGAAGAGGAGGCAGCAACAAATATTAAAAGAAGAAGATGCTGCTGCTGATGCAATAAAAAAAGGAAGCTGTAAGGAAAAGTAAGACTGTTGAGCATTATGCTCTTCGCAGCTTTCCACTCATTACCACTACCACCACTGAAGCTAGTAATTTCCCTCAACTCCTTGTAACTTTGACAATTTTCTTTTAAAAGGCTTAGCGTGAATTTAACATTTCTTTTGTTCTCTAGAATGCAGTAGCAATAGCAGCAGCCAGCCTATCCCTTGTCTAGGGATGAAGGGCCCTTCTTGACTTCTTTGGAGCTAAGGACAGCTCTAAAAGAAAAAAGAAAGTTAACCTTGGAGTGTCATTGGGTGTAGAACCCCTCCAGATAATGCTTCTACTTCTTGGCTCTACATTCTCTATTTCTTCTTTCCTGTTTTCCTTGAGGCCAGACATCCCATATTCCCTTTCTCCTGGCCTTTTCAAGTCTTCGAACCTGCCCCTAATCTCAATTGCCTCAACTCTGCACACTCCCAAAGTCCTGGCTATCCCATTATTACCTGAGATAGCCCCAGTTATGACTTTACCTCCAGTGGCAGCTGGTACTTCCAAGGATGATACTGATAGCTCACCAATTCCCTCTTCACTATCCAGCTCCAGTCCCTCTTCTTTTGACTTATTGGTAGCCAGGATAATAGAAATTGCTAAGAAATCCTCCATTCCTTCTCCTATCCCCATGCTTTCATCTTTTCCTTCAATTAGTGATTTCTCTGAGATGTTAATGTTAAAGGAACAGATGGACATCTTCGAAGCCCAGCTAGCTAGTTTATTTGATATATCTTCACCAGCTTGAGCAACAAGCAGTGAGACTGAGCCATTGATCCTTGCTGACTCCCTTTTGGAGATCATTGAGAGCTCTTCCACTATTGTAGAAACCTCTTTGCCTCGAATGGACTTAGGCATATACTTGGATTTGTTGAGATCATTCTCGAGAATTTCATTTGAAGCCCTACAAAAACCCATTATCAAAAAAACGTTTCCTCAAATGCTGCAAAGTCTTCGAGCAATCCAATATGTCCTTCACAAGCCACTTATCCCAAGCAGCAGCCACTATTGACTTTTATATCAACATCTGCCATATGGCCAAATTGCAGAAAAGGAGCTACTGAAGGATAAAGAGTTTGTTTCCCATAATCATGCTAAAGTGTTTGACTTAAAGGGACAACACTCTTATGCCTCTCAACTTCGAACCCAACTCTTGTAGAGGAAGGCACAGTTGGAGGATGAGCTAGCAGCAATCAACCTAGCACTAGACCAAAATGCTGAGAGATTACAGACTACTAACCAAGGGCTATCTGATAAAAGGCAGGAAATGGCCACAGTTATACAGTTGTTCCTATCCCTTAGAAGTAGAGAATCAATTGTAAGGAAACAACTGAGACATTGTATTGATTTTTGGGCCAATCTATGGCCACGTGTATTTAACTCTCTATGAAATGAAAAATCCTTACCATATTATATCATTTTGTTTGATCTAAGTGTTCAATGCTCCTTCATTACTCTTACTTAACATTTCTCACATTTCTTGTGTTTCCCACACAGTTAGATAATAAGGTTTCAAATACATGCCATTGATTTTCTTGGGATGCACATAACCATTTAGATTTCTCAGATGATAGGCTCCCCCAGGCAAGACTCTATGAATTTGGTATGGTCCCTCCTAATTAGGGGACAATTTGCCAAATTTATGGCTTTTAATGCCCACTGGAAGTATTGTCTTTCATACCAAATCACCCTCATAAAAGCTAATGTGTTTGACTTTTTTATTATAGCTTTTGGCTGTCTTTTCTTTTAGAAAATGATATTATTTAATGCCAAAATCCTAGCCTCATCCACGTTCTCTACCTCCAAGAACATGTTTAGATGATATTGCTTAGTAGTTAACTGGTCTTGGCATTTTACCCTCAAGGATTTAATGTTAATTTCTACAGGCAACACTAATCATGCCCATACATTAGGACATAAGAGACGATTCCTGTACTTGACCTTGGAGAAGTCCTATAAGCCTATAACACATCAAATAACAAATTATGACAATCCCTAGGATTGTCTTCCACAACTCTTTGTATCCTCTTTTTAAAAGACTTGTTAGATGATTCAGCTAGACCATTTGCTTGCGCATAATAAGAGATGGAATTAATAAGACTGATTCCAAACTCTGCTGTGAAAGATTTTATCATATTTCCATCGAACACAGTCCCATTATGCACAGTTATGGTATATGAGATGCCAAACTTATGGATCAACTCTTTGATAAAGTCAATCACCCCAGATTGATCTATAGCCTTATAAGGCTTAGCTTATGGGTTAGTGAAATAATTTGTCGCCACTACAATGAAACAATGTTGCTTCAAAGAGGATGGATATCTGTTCCCCATCATATCCATTGTACATCCTCTAAATGGCCAAGGCTTCACTACTGCATGTAGATCAGTTATCGGCACATGTCTTATCATACCATGCTTCTAGCATGCCTGACAGCCCTTTGCATACTATATACAATCCTTAAGGATGGTTTGCTAATAATAGGAATGCCTTCGAAGCAACTATCTCATCTTAACTCCGGACTGGTGAGCACCACAAATGCCCTCATGCACTTCAGTCATGGCAATCAAAGCTTCCTCTAGTCCCAAACGTTCTAATAAGAGACCATCTGCTCCTCTTTTGTAAAGAGCATTCCCATACACTATGTATTGCATAGACTGTAATTTTAGCTTCCTGCTGACCTTCGAAGAAAAACTAGTTAAATATTGAATGATTGGTTGTCGCCAATCATGTTCTTCCACATCATTTTGGTTAACTTCTACCATGATACCCCTTTTAGCCAAACGTGGTATTAGCTTTTGATATGTTGCTTGACTTATGTCTATTTAAGTGTCAACCCTTCTTCTGAAATTCGAAGCCCTCTGAGCTACGTCATTGGCTTTGTAATTCATGAATCTTGGGATATAAGTCACATTTGCTATTTGAAACTAAGAAAGCAAATGTAAAGTAACAACATAATATGGTCATATGCTTGCACTTTGACATTTAAAAATTCATTTTACTTGGTTGATTACCAATTGGGAATCTCCAAATATCAACTGCATGAGTCTATAATCCAATAAGTATCTCAAGTCCCATTACCAAAGCTTCATACTCAACTTGGTTATTGGAACAAGTAGCTTCATCAATTCTGAAACCATGTGTGGTTTCTACCCCTTGTGGTGACTTAACTACAATACCAATTCCGACTAGACCATTGGCTTTTGAGCCATCGAACCACATTTGCCATGGCACTACATCAATAGTGCCAAGTTCCATATCTGTTGCCTTTTTGTTTGATATCAATGATTAGCCAAGAAGTTAGCCAAAACCTACCCTTTTACTGTCTTTTGGGGAACATACTCCAAGTGAAATTATGATAAAGCTAAAATCCATTTGCCAATTCTTCCTCTTAACATGGGTCTAGATAACATGTATTTAACCAAATCTATTATTGCAATTACCAAGACAATAGTAGACAAAAGACAATATCTTAATTTCATTGCTGCAAAATATAATGTTGAACACAACTTTTTTACAGCTAAGTATTTACATTCGCAAGAATTTAAAAACCTAATAAAGTAGTATACTGCTTGATCTTTGCTTTCTTCATTGTCCTGAGATATGAAAACTCCCAATGAATCTTCTGCTGCAGCAATGTATAGCTTGAGAGGTATGTCCCTCCTTGGTGGCATCAATACTAAAGGCTTGGCCAAGTAGGTTTTGATTCCTTCGAAAGCAACTTGATGCTCTGCTATCCACACAAATTCTTCTTCATTTTTTAACTTTAATAAAGAAGAAAATACTTTAGCTTTTCCAATAGTGTTAGAAATAAACCTTCGAAGGAAATTAACCTGACCAAGGAATTTTGGCAATTCTTTCTTACTTGATAGAGATTTAGCCTCAATGATGGCTTTGGCTTTATTCTAATCAATCTATATTCCCTTCTTGTGTAATACAAACCAAAAGCAATGAACTTGTATTCCCAAGAAATTTCCAGCTGATACACCAAAATCACATTTGAGATAATTGAGTTTCAGCTTGAACTTTTTCATTCTTTCAAAGGCTGCTGTTACGTAAACCAGATGCTCCTCCATAGACTAGGATTTAACAACAATATCATCAATATAACATTCTAAGTATCCCCCAATGAGATCATGGAAGATGGTGTTCATTACTCTCTGGTATGTTGCTCCAGCATTCTTTAATCCAAATGGCATGTTAACCCATTCAAAGGTGCCAATGTTTCCAAGACACCTGAAAGCTATCTTGTGAACATCCTCCTCTGCCATGCAGATCTGGTTATAACCAGAATGTCTATCCATTATAGAAAAAATCTTGTGTCCTGCCGAACTATCCACCAATAAATCAACTATAGGAATAAAGTACTCATATTTTGGACTTGCCAAATTCAGGTTTCTGAAATCAATGCATACCCTCAATTTGCCATTCTTTTTTACCACAGGCACAATATTGGACAACCATTCAACATACTTGGCTATTCTGATGAAGCCTGCTTTAAGGAGCCTAACAATCTCCTCTTTCACCTTTTGAACCACTTCTGGGCTTATCCGTCTTGGTTTCTACTTATGTGGCTTGAAATTAGGCTTCATTGGAAGCCTATGTTCTACTAATGACCTGTCCAACCCAGGCAACTCATTATAAGACCAAGTAAAACAATCTTTATAGTGTTTCAAGACAACCAACAACTAATTCTTGCCAACAGGATCCAACCAAGCACTGATGTAGGTGGGTTGTTGTATTGAACCCTCCCCTAGGTTGACTTCTTCTAAGGGATCTTGCATTTGAGCACTCACTAATGTTCCCCTTTTGACTTTTTCTACCTTCGTAACAACCTTTTCATTTTGTTCAGCTCCTGCCTTTTCTAGTTTGACATCATTACCTCTTCTTCATAGACAAAATATGTC
Source organism: Camellia lanceoleosa (assembly GCA_025200525.1). Lineage (NCBI taxonomy): Eukaryota > Viridiplantae > Streptophyta > Magnoliopsida > Ericales > Theaceae > Camellia > Camellia lanceoleosa. The sequence continues at coordinate 89,815,687 of CM045765.1, forward strand.
CATAGAGCCTTTTTTTCCTGTATTTTCTAGACTTTAGTTTCAATGTCCAATGCACAGTACTTACCAAGAGCCAAAGGTCCGACCTTTTGTTGCCCCCGACTATAGCCAGTCACCATGGCTTCTTTCTCCTTTTCCTGCACCTTCTAGACTATTGTCTGTGTGTCCAATGTTGAAAATTTGATTAAAGCCAATGACATAGTTTCTTGATCTTGATCATTTTGCCTACAACCAAGTACCATTGGTATCTTTGATGATGAACTCATCATCAGCACTTTCCTATACTAGATGCTTTAGGTGTGCCACCTCTCATCAGCTGTCACTTCGGCTACTACATCAGACTTTCTTAGTACACTAAGAGGTACCACCCCTTCAGTGTACAACTTGGCTTCCGCAAAATCTACACATACAAAAAAGGGCTGTGGGTCTGCATCGATCTCCTCTATTTCCACATTGCCTATTACTATCATTATCTTCTAGTGCAAAGAAGAAGGCACACATTTGTTTGTATGGATCTAATCCCTGCCAAGCAAAGTATTATATCTGGCATTGCTATCTATGACAAAAAATCATGTCATGCAATCTTTGCTTCCCACACTCAAGTTAATAGGCAGAATGCCTTGAGCCATCTGCTTGTCTCCAGCAAAACCAGCAATGGTAGTGCTTGTTGGGATCAACCTGAGATTTCTTTTCCCCAACTTCTTCAAGGAGGACCTTGGAAGCATGTTCACTACTGCCCCATTGTCCACCAATACTCTACCCATTTTTATTCCATCGAAATAAGCCTTAATATACAAGGGCTTAACATGTTGGGTCATGGATACTATAGGGTATTTGAAGAGATATGAAAGGTTGATACTTACCTCTTCACTCTCTTCATCAGTTTCCATGGACCTAGCCACCTCAGATTCATCTTGGACCATGCTGGTTCGTGAATCCCCGCTGGAAACTGGAATGGGATCATCCTCCTGGCCTTCTTGGTTCTCCTCCTCAGCCTAAAACTCCCAAGGCAGCACATAAACCATATTAACTGACATTAAAGGGAATGAGCCAAATTGTATTACTAGTTATGTTTGCTCTGCTTCCATATTGGTTTGCTCTAATACTTGGGAAGCATCCTCCATACTGCATTCTACTACCTCATTGCAGGCAGGTTCCTTCAACGCAGTTTGTTAGTGGTCTAGCTCTATTGGCATTTCAACCATGAAAGACGGTTCAGCCATAAAGTCTTCGAACATTTCCTCTTCAGCCAATGCCTTTTCTTAGTCTGGTTATATTTCTTCATTTGTCTCGTCATCAATCTCTATCAAGGCCTTTTCAAGGCCTACTAGACTGAATTTTTCTTTGGCTCTTAGTTCAACATGAACTTTGGCCACTTGTTGCCTGCATGTACTCCTTTTTATCTTAGGACTAGGCTTTGAACCTTCTCCCTCTTCTGTCTGGCCTTTTGACTGGGCCAAGGAAGTGCTTTCTGCACTCCCCTTCAAATCTCTTTGGTACTGAGTGTACCAAAGCTGGATCTTCCTTCTTTAAGACCTAGAGATTACAGGAACCATATCTGGTTCCCTTGTCTTTGGGTTTTTTAGTAATACCCAGTTATTTAGGGCTACCAAAGGGGGCTTGTTCATCATTTCCTTTCCTTTCAAAACTCTGGGCATCTCTTTAAGTTTGTTTTGCATGACAAACCAATTAGGTACCCCTGGTACCCATGTACTTACTGCTCCGGTTGTTGGGCTTGCTATTCTTGTCTTTGGAGTTGTCTTCGAAGGCCAATCATTAGCTCTGGTGCCTTGTCTCAAGCCAAATTCAGGCTTTCTTTCAAGCTGACTGACTGTCTTGTGGTAGTTATGTGGCCTGATCTCACACAGAGGCCTCTTACCCCTTGGCAGATGCATGGGTTCTGGAAGCTCAGCCAAAGGTGGCTACTGTTTAGAACCAATCGGAAATGGCCTCCTTCCATAAGTGTTGGTTGGCCCACGGTCTCTCTACGTATCTTTGTAGTGTTGCTTCCCATCAATTGGGAGTCCCTTCAGCCATTTGTAACTAAACCTATATTTGAGACACATTCTCTGCATTACAGTTGCTTCAAGGGAGTCATCATCTAATGTTTCTTCACTGGAGCCACCCCTTTGACCTACAAAACTTTGTCCACTGGCTGGTAATCCTTTTATGTTCCTCTTGAAGGTAGCATGGCTAGCAACATGCATTAGCATATTGACTTCTTCTAATTCCTTCAAAGAAAGATTCTGGAAATCTGGTATGCCAACATTAGCTACTGCTTCTCTAATTTCTGAAAATGGGTTGGTATCAATTCCCATGGCCTTTTCTGTCTTAGTTGGAAATTTCAATCTCCCCTTCCGAATTTGTTCTTGGATCCTATCTCGAAAAACAATGTAGTTTTTAGTTCAGTGGGACTAAGAATTATGCCACTTGCAGTACAATCTTCCTTTAATTTCTTTAGAATTTGGGATCTTAACTCCCTTAGGCAACTTTAAGTAATGTGCTGCTAGCAAATGATTAAATATGTCATCTACTTTTGTTATGTCAAAAGAATATTTCCTATAAAGGTCTTTCCTTTTGAATTGTTAGTAAATTGTAGTGTCTTTCTGAACCAATGCTTCACAGGTCATAGGTTCTTTTCATATGATCTCTTGCATCAGTTTTAAAGTTAGGGTCCCTATAATAGATCCTATATAATGAATTGCTTCGATCTTGTTATTCTTCAAGTAAGGTTTCATATCTAGAAACTTTATAAGTGAGTTCCACTAGATCTCAAAACTTTATCGAATCAAACTTCTTTCGAAGCCTAAATTCTAGCCCATTTTGGGCCAATCTAACAAATTCTAGTTCGGGTAAAACGACCCTACATTTGTTATGTGCTTTTTTGAATCTATGAATTGAGCAGCCTTCTCATCAGGCCTTTGGCTCAATCTTGCCAAGTCTACCATAGAAACCTCAGGTTCTATTTGAAAAAACTGGGCATGAAACATTTCCTCCATTTGTTGCCAAGTTTGAATAGAACAAGGAGCAAGGTTAGTGTACCAAACAAAAGTTGTCCCAGTTAGAGAATTTGAAAAAAGTCGTAATTTCATATAATCATTATTGGTAAATTCACCACATTCGCCTGTAAATCTAACAATGTGTTCAATGGTTGACTAGTTTCCATTTCTATAAAAAAAAGGTCAAAATCCGGCATTTTATATCCCTTTGAGTACTCATGTAGCCTATCCCACCCATTCTGGGTAAGGGTTTTTATAGACAGGAGTTTGGACCCCCCGAGCCATGGGTTCACAGATTTCTCTTACTACATCTGCAATGTGATCTCTAGGTACCATGTTTGGCGCCAATTGAGCCGCTATTGGGGGAGCAAACACTGGGTTTGGAGGAACCACTTGTGCTTGGGGTCCTCTTGGTCCAAGCAAAGGCATATTTTTTACTGGTTGTACCTATTGTGCCTGGTAAGCCTGAGGATACGGCTGACCTCTTAGGGAAAATGCCTGGCCTACAAAAGACGCTGTAAAAGGAACCGCTGGACGGAGAACAAGTATTGTTTCTCTTCCAATTGCAAGAATCCCATCCAACCCCTTGGGTATAGCTTCGAACATGGGATTAGCATATGTTCTATCATTCCTTTGTGTTGACCCTATTCCACCAATATTTATGGCTTCACAAGTAGGTATAGACATATTTTAGCCTGTTGGCATTCTAGAAAGGGGCTCATACCATGACTGAGGCACTGGTACTACTCTTTCAGGTGTTTGATTACTGGTTTGACCATTATTTTGCCCATTATTTTGTATAGGCTGTCTATTTCGAGCCAATTGCTGCTGAAACAGATTTATGTTTTCTTCAGCTTGTCTAATGATAGGTGGTTGATATGTATGCATTCGATCCAAAAAGGATACTGCCCACCTCTCCATTGTATACATTAACTGTTATCCCATAATATCCACTAAACCTCCCCAGTGATTAGCTAGTGGTGTGGATGAGACAGTCGAAGGGCCTACTTCATGGCCTTGCCCAATATTCTGGACTTGGGTTATATACCCTGAAGTAATGGCTTCTTCAACCAATTGTGGAGGATTGTTTGAAGCTGACACGTTTTCAGGATATGGCTCAACATCTTCCTCTATATTAGTTCCTTCTAACCCTTCTTCGAGGTGGCCATTTTCTCCTCTTGCTCAACATCTAGCCATTTTTCATGTCCCACTAGGCGTGCCAAAAATATATGTTGACTTTTTTGGCTTTCGAAGGTTAATAATGTAATTTTAAGCGTGCCAGCAATGATCAATAAGTCCTTACAGAAATTTTAATTGAAAATCAATTATCAGATGATTGTGTTAGAATTCTTTTAGCCTCAATGAAAATGACTTTTACTGGTGACTTTTGCTCAGGAGAAAATTAAAGATATTGAAGATGATAATAGATAAAAACAGTTTTATGAACTGAATTTCATTAAATGATATGAACTTACAATGATACCTTTGCACTCTCACATCTCGAAGGTGTTTTACAGCAACAAACTACTTGGAACTACTCCTAAGAATTGAAGTACAGTACAGGAATTGAAGAACAAGAAATGTAAAAATTGAAAAAATATAAAGTAAATAACTGGTTTTCTAGATCTGAGTATGGGGTCTTTCCCTATTGGCCTTCTCTTCTATTTATGCTCTCTAATGGTAACTGTCGAAGTGGACTTCTAATCGTCGAAATACCCTTCCATAATCACTGGTCATGACCTTGAACAGTTTGCTCCCACCACGTCATTCTTGTAGTTGGACTTTCCTCTTGAATTTGAATTTAAATTATGAGTAACCGTTGGGCCACGTCACCTTACGCCTTCTAACTACTCTAATGCTGCACAAATCCATCATCACCAACGTAAGCTATCACGTGTCTATCGCTGAGTGGAGACTTACATTAACTCCCCAAATTACCCTTTACGAGTCACGTGTTAAGTTGCGATTGGCTGATACAAAATATGTAGCTAACAGACTGTTAAAGTGCGACGACAAATTTGATGTATTGGGTAAGGAGAGGGATGTCAAATTTATTTGCTTTGTGTTTTGTTTTTTATGTGGGAGTCACATTAAAAGAATTTTGTTTGAATAATTGAAAAGCAAATTGAAGTAAATATATATATATATATATTAAAGTAAAAACTGTAATAAAATTGTAAATTCCACATAAACCTAAAATATATATATATATATATATATAAATTAATACATGAACTAAAGTCCTTATTAAAAGAACACGTGTCCAAATATTCTTGGAGGTTTGAGTATCATTTTTTGGGGGGGAGGGATGTCAAATTTATTTATTGAGTTATGTTAGGAATTTTAAATATTTTACCAAACCTCTCACATGGGTATAGGACCCATATACATGTGGATTTATGTGAGTCTCACTCAATGTGAGAGATTTGGTAAAATATTTGGAAAACATAGCATTTCTCCTATTTATTTTTTTGTTTTGTTTATGTGGGAGTCACATTAAAAGAATTTTTGTTTAAATAATTGAAAAACAATTTGAAGTAAAAAATATTAAAGTAAAAACTATAATGAAATAGTAAATTTAACATACTGGGTGAAATGTTTCTTTTTAAAAATGTCAAATGTGATGATATCAAATTAACCACAAAAGCCTTAAAAAAATAGAAATTCTACATGTTATTTATTTGATAAGAAATATAATAAAATTATGTAACAACGAATATCAATTAATCTGATTTTTTCATAAATGATATACATAAAAACTTAAAAAATAAAAATTCGGATAATTGAAATAGACTCTATGCTAAGGCCTAGAGGCTAGGTTCGGTTGAAGAAAAAAATAAAATAAATAAAAATAAAAACGTCACCCTTTCAAAAAAACATTTTCCCTTTGTCAAACAAGTTCTTCATTTCACTTTCTACTCTTTCTATTTTCAAGAACAGCTCAAGTATTTCTTTTCCTCCTAAACACTGAACAACATTGGTCTCGTTTGGAAAAAAAAGTTAGGCTAAAATAACTAATAAGACGAAATATCACATCTAACTCATAATTATTTTACTTTTTCTCTCACAACTATCAAATTAATTGAAAAAAAAAAAAAGAACCAACCAACTAACTTTTCAAACACAACTTTTTTAGTTAGACTAAAATAACCAAAAAATAAAATAACCAACTAACATAACCAACTTCCCAAACAAAGCCATTGACTTGCCAAAATAAATAAAAGGCCCATCAATTTTTGTTTCATTTTAAAATTAAAAACAAAAGAAAAAATTGTTCACAATTTGGGATTTTCCAAATTTTGCGCTTAAACTTTTTATTTTAAACTAAAATACTTTAATAATATTCAAATTTTATTCTAATTTTGATAGTTTTATTTAACCCCCATACCACTATACTTGACCCAACCTTATCAATGCTCTCCCAAACCTAGAATCAAGTTTGAAAAAGTAACCATAGGTTGCGTAATTTTTTCATCCTTATTCACACCAAAGGGTGACATATTTCTGCCAACCCTCTACAAGTTCAAAACATAAGAATGATGATACATAACTCTAATTTGGAAATTCTAAATAGAGCTTTAGTGAGGTGAAAGAGACAGTGAGAGAGTAGAGAGAGATAAAGAGAGGAGTGTAAATCCTACTTTCACATAAGTACTGTCCACATCATTAAAATTACATTAAAACTCTCAAATATGATTAAAAATATAAAGCACCCCATCATCATTTTTAACTTCAGAAATGTTTGAGAACTCTAAACCAAGAAGTCTAAAAGAGCTCTAATGAGTGAGACCCACCCATTGATTTGATGTTTTTTTTTTTTTTTTAATAATGTTTGAGAGTTCTAATTTAAAAATTCTAATGTAACTCTAATGATATGAAAAATGTCCATGTGAAGACGGGACCCACACTCCTCTCTCTATCGCTCTCTACTCTCTCTCTTCTACCTCACTAGAGCACCATTTAGAACTCTAATATTAGAACTATGTGTCATTACTATTTTTTTTTTTTTGCCCTTGCTACTTCAAAAATATTTGAGAGCTCTGAACTACGTGCTGAACTACGTGTGTGGTGTGGGCTATGGCAGATTCAACAAATTACTAGGTGCCGCACACCAAATTGTAATTAATGCTACCAAAGTACTGCGAGGCACATCCCTCCCAATTGAATTATAATTCGACACGCATCATTGTAATTCAGAATTGCATCAAAGAAAAAAAATACATTGATCTCACTGATCCATTCCAAAAATAATTTGTAATTATTTCACATGAATGATGGACCAATTATTTGACCAATCTAGTATCTTCCTTCGAGGGGAATAATTCTCTTTTGTCAAAAAATGAGTACAATATAGATTTGGAACCATCATTTCCTATCCCCATTGCATCCTGTCTAAACCATCATCTGCATAGTATCTTTGATCTGAAACTAGATAATTTGAAGTAAACAACACCTGCTGTTTCTCCTCCCAAACATACATTAATGTATACTAATTGGACGTTATTTTTTAATATTAAGTTGTTTCCCCATCAAATCAGCGAGGGGAAGAAACAATGAACTATATATATATATATATTCTGGCCGAAATTCATGGCTATATGTCACCTGCAACACAGCATCGGAAATTTTTTTACAAAACAATCACTACTATGGTCATGAGTTTGAAGTTCAGAAATCAAGCATCAAGCAGAAAGGTACTCAACAGAAGTATGCATGACGGTCGTGTTTAAAAAAATAAAAGCTAAAGAACTTCTCAGATACATTACCTCATTAAAGGTCAATGGGAATTCTCAACCCATCACGTGCAAGCTGAACCGGGATCCCTTCTCTATAAGCAAAACAACGACAAAAGCTAGAAAGATCAGTTCTCTACAGTTAAGAAGCTTTAAATATTTCAGTCCCACATCCCATTTGGTCTTTCAACCACAAAGATTGCAATTAGGCCACTGAGACAGAGATCACAAAGAAATTGCAAGATACAGTACCTTGTCGACCATTCCCTAAGAAATTCATTGTCCACGTGGTAATCAAATTCATGGGTCATTCCAATTAACAAAGCTCGCTTTGGGCACAACTTCTTCACAGCATCAAGGGTCTGAAAACAAATACTAACATGAACAACCCTGGCAAGCATCAAATTATTTAATGGAAAATTTTCAGTAATTTTAGGAGTTACACGAACCTGGGGGAAGCAAAAGTGAGTGTTATGGGACCCCTTCTGCAGAATTTGGAAGAAAAAAGCAGTAAAGAAAATTAGGGGAAAAAATGAACAAGGGAAAGAAGAAAAAAGACAGCAATAAAATATAAAATGAAGCAACAAGTTTCCATCAGCAGAAATAATTAGTGGAAGCTGAGACATAGCGAATCAAAGAAAGTTGTTTGGAAGTATATGGTAAAAATCTATGCATTGTATATACAATAATGATTCAAATGAAATTGTGATCAACTGTAAAGAGACAAGTAATGTCAGCTGAGATGAAACAAGAAATTTAGGGCCCTGAGTTGACCCAAAAAATAAAAGATTAGATAATTATAATGGCAAGATGGCTCAAAGGAATCATGTAGGCAACACCAAATACTAAGGCAATTGGCTATTTTAACCAAAAAGCCACTAGAAGGCCAAAAAGCTAAAAAGTTTTAAATTCATACAAAAAAGTCACAGATTCCTTCACATTCACTCTACTTTTTGCATGTTGTTTCATAAAAAGCCAAAAAATCCTTCCGAATCATATATCAGTTTTTTCACCTCATATTTTAGTTGAAAAGCCACTTAAAAAACCACTTCCCAAACGGGGCTCTAAAAATGAGGCTTCTCTGAATGCCTGTGGTAGCTTAGCAACTGTAATAATGATTGCATTCAGCCATTGCTGGCTTCTTTCTTGAGTCTTTTAACTATATTTCCTCTGCTGCAAGTTCCACCTCTCTTTCTGACCAAACCAAGGGTCAGAAGAACTGTCCAAAAAAGTCTTAAAATTGTTTTCGATAAATTCAAACCATGTGTAGGCACAGGCCACATAGCTAAATACCTCAAAAGAAAATTGCGTGCATCATAAATCCTGAAACACACGGAACCCCACAGAGACAACAGGTTCTTCAATCTTAAAGATCTTTAAGGACAATTTTTCCAGTCCTTAATAATCAATCCCATTTAAAATTTCTTAAACCTCCACCATTTTCATAGGCAAAAAAATGGATGTATTAATCTCCTTTTTGGGGCAAAAAAATCCTTCTTGAGAAAGTAATAGTATTACTAAAAGTTCTAAATTTTATGTATGAAGTGTGCAAGATGTATATGGATAAAATACCTGCATGTTAGGACTTGAAAATCCAAACCATAAACATCTAAACACATGCAGAAGCCCATGAATGACGGAAATCATGGGGAGTGCCTCTAAAATTGAGGTATAGAGTACCACCAGAAGGCCACAATACTTTTATTCTTGTTTCAATGGACTCATTCCAGCTTAATATCATCAGAAATTATCCTGTTCTGTACTGCTTTCAAATAAAACATCCTAGTGCAATGAAACCTACCATCCACACTATCATTTATGGTCTATTCCAAAACATTAACCAGATTCCACATTGAAAAGAGCTATCGTCCAAGCCATATCAAACCTATCCAAGAATGTTGAAAAAGAAAAAAGAAAGTTCAATCTAGTTACTAGATAAGAACATAACAATAGGTGTGTAGAAATAATTTTGGCAACAAACAGAAGCAACAAATGCAATCCATCTGCTCCTCTTCCTTATTTTTTATTTTTATTTTTTAAATCACTAATGCAGTTCTTTTCATGATGGACATTAGCAAAAATACGTTCCCACCAAGTTGGATGGTTGGACACCTGATAGCTAAACTCACTGGAAAATGGTCTTTATTTTGTTACAAATTTTCTCTAGCAAGTCTTTCTTTAATGAGCTCCCTGATAATCCTAGTATTGCTCCTCATGATATCATTTGAACTGTATGCGTACCTCTTAAAGTCGAAGTGTTCGTGTGGTCATTGGCTAAGAGAGAAATTAATTTCAACGGCATGTTTGGAAAAGGAGGCCTAATCACTTTTTTGCTTCCACAATGGTGTATTTTGTATCAAAGGATGAAGAAAGTATCAATCATCTACTTTTGCATTGTCTGGTGGCTTTTACATTGTGGTGCACACTTTTTAAGCTGTGTAACAATTGGCTTCTATCTCTTGCATCCAAATTCTTTTGATTGATTTTAGCAATTTTGGTACTAATAACAAGGTGCGATTCCTTTGGAATTGTGTTACAATCACCATGTTTTGGGAGACATGATTAGAGAGGAATACTAGCAATTTTTATGATGAGTTTGATGATGAAGAGGGGATATCGGATAAGATTTGTCATCTAGCTTATTTTTGGGCTTTGATTTCATCTCCTTTTAAAGGGGATTCCATTATTTTTTTTTATTAGTAGAGATTGGAGAATTGTGTGTGACATGTAATTTTGGTTTTTTGTTGTTATTTTGGTGGATTTCTTGTCCACCACATCCTTGTACTAATAAATTTTGGGATAATTACTAGCAGATCTTATTGACTGAACTTATTTACTCATGAGTCCTAAGTTAAATTTTTTTACATATTTGTCCCTCGTTTTGATAACAAAACCAAAACCAAACCAAACCTGGAGTCCCATCAAATGGGGTCGGCTACATGAATCCTTCTTTTCCACTCGACTCTATCAATGGCCATTTGATTAGTCAAATTAAGAAGATTCATATCTATATTTACTACACTAGCCCACGTTAATCTAGGTCAGTCCCTCGTTTTGATAATGATAAAATTTTGAGACTTTTTTAATTTGTTTTGTGTTTATGGAATGATATTTGGTGAATACTGATAAATTTATCAAAGAGATAAATGATTGCGACCTCTTGATTTTTGTTTGCGAGTTTTGATTTATTCTAGCTTCATTTGCGTTTGTTTGTATTCAAATATGAAGTGGGAAGTGTATATATATATTTAAATTACTGTGATAAATTCATCCTTGAAAATTGGAGTAAGACTATAAGTCCAGTCCACTGGACCGGCTCGTAACTTTCCCTAATTTTCATTTAAAAAAAACAAAAATCAAGCAGATTTAAATGTGTTCTATATAGTTCAGCAATCAAACATTATAGAGTAGCTAGAATATTGTTGTCCATAATGCACAGGCAACATAGATAATGACTTGTATTAAAAAAATTAAAACTAACTTTTAATCCAAACTTAGAATTTTAATAACAACAAAAGTAAAAGGAAAAAAAATAAAAATAAAAATACAAACTGAACAGGCAAGGAAAATATGAGGAACTAACCTATTGAGCAAAATCATGAGGGAACTTTTAGTTATTAATAGAGTATATTTATAGTTCAAAAGGAAAGGGATAACAAGACTCGGAGAGAGGAAACAGAAAAAAGGGCATACATTATTACTCTAAAACAACTCAGTAACAAATAGATATCTACAAGAAAATAGGGAAAATTATCAATAAGTCCTATTTTGCTCTTAAGATTACTATTGAGTCTATCAAGTTTCAATATAAACAACGAAGTCCTATTTGTTACAAAATATTCCCAAAAAGTTCGCTCTTCCATAATGATGTATCTTATTCCAATTTTACCCCTCATTTAATATGAACAACAATTTCATAAATATCTTTAATCTAAGTAAAATTACGTTTTTTTAATTGTAAAATTTATTATATTGTATTAAAAAAATCATAAATCACAATAAAAAATTACCAATAAGTTCTATTTTGTTTAGAAAATTATTATTATTGAGTTGTATCAAATTTCAGTATTAATAAATAAGCCTTATTTTCTTTTTTATTTTATAAATTGTTATAAAAAATTCAATTGTTCAAAATAATTTATTTTATTTTATTTTTATTTTTATCATTAAAATATGAACCAAAAAATTCATAAATAATTTATTTTAGATAAAATTTTATAATAAAACTATTTTTAATTGTTGAAATTAAATAAATTTCCATTAAAAAAAAAAGCATAAATATAAGATTTATCAACTATTTCATACATTGAGAAATATATAAATTTATCATAGTATTATTTTCGTAACTCTTCGGAATTTTAATAGAATTTAGTCCTTTTAGATTGTTTACACTAAAAAAAAAAAAAATCATAATTTGAAATAACAAAATTATTCATTTTATACTATAATTGTTTTGATCCAATTATTATTTATGATTTTTTAATATAATAATAATAATAATTTTTACAATTAAATTTTTTAATTTTAGTTAAGTTAAAATTGTTTATAAAGTTATTGTTCATATTAAATGAGAAGAGTAAAATTGGTAAAAGATACAACATTATGGAGGAATGAACTTTTTGTGAACATTTTATGACAAATAGGACTTATTGTCCATATTGAAACTTGATAGGAGTCAATAATAATCTTGAGAGAAAAATAGAACTTGGTATTTTTCCCAAGAAAATATTCAAACCTATTTCCACTGCAAGTCAATCATATTTTCTCAAATTACAATGAAACTAACTTTAGCTTAGTGACTGACCTTGTACAGTGTGTCCAAGATAAGGAGATCGAGTTGTTGATCACTATTTTTTGAAATATCTGCAAAATGAAAACCTTCCTTAAGCCAACAGTTCAATTTGGATAAAGAAACAAGATTGGAAATGCAATTCTAGTTCCTTGGCAAAAAGGGTAAAGGTGAATGAGAAATAAATAACTTTAACTGACAGAATTATGAATGGAAAAAAAAAAAAAAAAAAGACCTAATTATAATGCTGTGAACAATGTGAAGCATGCAAAGTATATATCCATGTAATGCCAGCAAGTACGCAAACCAAGCTGGATAAATTTCATCATGAGGAACGGAGAATGGAGGTGAGTAACGAATATTAACGTCCATTTTAAAAAAATAAAGGATTGCCTTAATATTTTTTTTTTTTGAGTTACCGCAATTACCTTAGTTATGTTTTTGGAGCATATTGGCACATGGCTTCAAAAAAACATTGGTTTTGGATAAAGTAGAAAGGTGAAACAGCCTTCATGTAGGCACCATTGTGTAGTTGGAACAAGATTTTAACTAGTTAAGCTGCAGAGTCGATACCATATACTTGCCAAGTAAAAATAAAGCTTCTTATGATCTCCTAGGTGGACTGGACACAATTAGAAGCTTAGATGAATATACATTCTTGGAGCCCTCACTGATTGAATAAATATAGCTATGATATACTAGGAATGTGTTAAAAAGGAAGAAATCAATTTAAATTTAGTGGCAAAAGAATTTGGATGTATCAAAATCAAAGTGAATGGAAGTGAAATCTTGGAGTCCGTTGTCCATATCAGGAGACAAAAATATTTACTATTCCAAGTATTTCTTTCAAAAGTTTGGTTTGTATGTTGAAGAAGATCAGTAATGCTGGAGCCAATTACAAAAGAATAAGGAAAAAAAAAAAAAATCATAATACTGGAGAGGTTGACTATAATTCAACAGTTCCTCCATACATTAAAATAAATGGACCTGATGTAAAAGGAGTTTAATCACAATTTTTATGACAATAATATTAGTTACGCTTTGAAATAGAGGCTAAGTTTAAGCTCTATTGAAAAGCCCCTCCAGAAAGGTTGAGTCATGAACTTGCACATCAAGAATCGAGGGAAATTTCGATGTGGTAGGCTATAACTCTTTTACCATATACTCTCTTGGTGGTAGGAATGTGCGCGGTGCAATTTGAGAGTAAAATTGTAAACCAAACCGTGAATAGCGAATTGGCAAATAACCAAATCGTGGTTTGAGCAGTTTGGGAAGTTTCAATTTGTTAGTTGATTGAAGAATAAATTGAAACAATTATCAAGCATTTACCTAATATATAACACTAATTTGCGTAATATTTTTCATATATATAACACTGACTAATTTCACATAATATTTTTCATATATATTGTAGACACAAATTTCGAAATGTGAATTGTTTCAACACATTTCGAAATTCAAGTTATAAATGTCCACTATTTAGTTTTTTTGACTAAACAATGTTGATTTCCAATCTATATTCCAATTCGTTAATTACACATTTTAATTAAACAAAATCTCTTAGTGAAAAACATAAAATTTAACAGTTTAAGAAAAAGAATTATTTTATTGAAATTTTAGGGATTTAGAAACCTTGAATACAAGATAAAATTGTTGGGTTTAGAACCCTTTCCCTATCGCTTGCCATCGTATGAGATGTTTGTAGTGTAAGCTTTTGAGTTCTCTCGGTTTCTTTTCTTCTTTCTTGTGAAGACTTATTTGTTGGAGATAATATTATATTGTCAAAATATTAGAAGATATAGAAGATATCATAATAGATGGAGATCCCATGATTTGTTCTTAGTATGATTTTTTGTATCTTTGATTTATTTCAATTCCTTAATTGAAGGGATTTGATTTTATCATTTAAACAAGAGCATCAAATTGAGTGAATGAAAGATGTAACCCTTTAGGGCTTTGTGTGTGTGAATGTAGGCCAATATTGGTCGAACCACGTTAAACCTTTATATTCTTACTTTTCTATTTTCTGTCTCTATTATCTTTCAATATTTAACCTTATTGCCTTATTACAAAACTTGACTTTCTTCGACTTCTAATTTCTTTCTCTCTAGTTGATCTCTAATCTTTGATTTCTAATCTTTTGGTCTTCCCCCCTTCCCTCCCCTTGTTCTTGTGTGATGGTCTTTATATTTATAGAATGCCATCTATGTGATAAGAGCGCCTTATCTTCATTATAAATTTCAAATTGTATGATAACGCCTTTGAATTTAGGCGAAATCATATCTGATTAATTGTATATCTAATTAACCGTATTGATCTTTTGGGTTTCATCCCTTGTGGTGTCCTTGTTGTACGCTCCACAAGTGTCATCCTTTGGTTGAGCATTCTGTACTTCAAGTCTTGTAGGATCCACATGTTGTTTGAATATCTTGAATAACATCGTTAAAATACGACATTGTTGTACTTTATTATGCACTTCAACGGATCATATTGATCCTTTTAGGAAGTAATTACCTACAACATTCCTATCGTAGGCTCTATACATGCCATTGATTGATTGATTGACCATATTTGAAATTTTAACATAAATTTCGTTGAAATTTATGTGCGTATTTGCAACAAATTCCACATCTTAAATCTCTCATACTACTTTTTACTTTGATATTTCATTAGAGATTAAAATATATATATATATATATATGGTGCGGTTTCGAATGCGGATTATAAATTTCAAACCGCAAATCAAACTAACCCGCAGTTAAAGGGAGGATCGGTGCAGATTGAGCGGTTTTAGCAAATTTGGTGGTATTTTGCGCAGCCCTACTTGGTGGTGGTGGGCTAAATTGCTTACAATACCTTAACTCTTTGCACCATATACATAATGTAGCTCCACTATTTCATAAAAGTGCCAAACATCAAATGTGCCTAACATCATTGTTCACTTATTAAAAAGAAAACCAAATTTATAAATGTAGAGTTCAAAAATGAAACATTAGAAGGACAATTGCATATAAACATGCTTGTGTGTAGAGAACTGTGATTGTGTCCACAACTCCATTAAGCATCCAAGGCCAAGACTCAACAGATTCATAAGATCCATTAACTATTTGTAAACATGCAAGTCAATTGAACCTCAACAATTTACAGGTTATAAGGTGCATGATGCTCATGACTTCTTATCTCAGACTAGGAGACATAACTTGATTAAACCTACAGGGTTCCAGTAACAAAAATTAAGTCACCTGATTCAGCAATTTCGTTATTTTTAAACACAGTTTTAGATGTGCACGTAGGAGATAATCGGATCATAATTGATCTTTGAGTCGGGACCCCTAAATAAGCCATATCCAAGTTCTTTGTAGCAACCATATGTAGGAGTGAGAATTATTATAATGGAAGGATGAAACTTCGAGATATAATGGACATGACCACAAACAAGAAGAACAAAGGAAAAGACTCACAGTGCTTGGTGGTTGGAAGAATTCGAGAAACATCAGATATATAAGCTACTTTACATTTTTCACCAAAAAGAAAACCCAAAGAAATATAATCTTCACCATGCATCACCTACATCCACAAAAGAAACAGTAAGAAACAAGGGAATACATAATCGTAGTGGAAAGAGACGTGGAGAAACTAACTGGCAAAGGAACAAGTTCTAGCCCTGATGCAACAAATGGTTTCTGACAGTCATTCTCGATTATCTTCCAGTCAAGCTGTGCAACCCGTCTCAATTCCTGGCCTTCCTTCAGCTTTTTTGGAATCAAGTACGGAAATTTCACACCAACACTGTTTCATTGTCAAAAGAAAATAATGAATGCAAATTAGGAGCGCAAATAGTATATAAACTGCAGCGTGATATGCCAGCATAGTCCATAAGTGAGACCAAAAACTAAAGTTCTTGCTGAAGAGCTACACACAAGGTGTCATTTCTAGTTCCCAGTGCTAATGTTATGTTCAACTGTGAAATGCTAGCCTCCTGTAGTGCTTTTATAATGAAACTGGTCAACAACTAGTTATTAATTTATATTCAATAAAGGG
Organism: Camellia lanceoleosa; assembly: GCA_025200525.1. Classification (NCBI taxonomy): domain Eukaryota; kingdom Viridiplantae; phylum Streptophyta; class Magnoliopsida; order Ericales; family Theaceae; genus Camellia; species Camellia lanceoleosa. Next base: position 89,832,246 of record CM045765.1, read on the forward strand.
GAAAACATTCGACAGGTTAAAGAAAGTTCAACAAATTATTAATTTGTAGTCTTTGACTTCATCCTCAATAGTCATCCCTGCAAAGGGAAGACATGGGTCAGCAATGACTCGAGACAGAAAGCCTAAGGGGACAAGCCAAACACCTGCAGTGGAAGTCTCCTCAACCATTGGTACAAGAGGTTGGTAAGATTATATTGGTGAGCAGTTGTTTGCTCACCGTTACCTTACATGTACTAACGTGTGCCCATTGGTATGAGCGCCAAACGGGCTATTCATTGTTTACTTTTGAGCATATTAGTGTAGACTTTCAAATAATTGGGCTTGCGCCTTATTTATTTTGAATGTATTTCATTGTAATTCATTCCATAATCTATAATTTAAATGTTGTATTTCATAATTTGTATTATAAAGTACATACTTTCATTTATATTGGGATGTGTGCCATGTGAGGTTGAGTCATTGCATTGAGAGAACTTTTCATTTTAGGATAAAAATGTGATTTCTCTAAAAACTATAAATTTGGGTACATTTCTAATATTATTCATTCAAAGACCTTTAGGCACGTTTTACGAAACAAACCTAATTTTTAGAATTGAGAGAAGTTGGCTAAGGAATGCAATTTTGAGAATGAACAAAGTAATAAGGGTAAATTACACTGACACCCCTGAGGTTTCTATTTAATACAGATCCCTCCTCACATTCAAAAAATTACACTTACCCCCCTGTCAGATTAAAATGACATATTTGCCCTTAGCCTTTATACATATAAAATAATATTGATATTTTGTTCATGTCATTTCAGGAGAAATAACAATCATCTTCTTTGGTTTAACTCACACAAAAAATTAATTTTTGTATTTTTCGTGTTTTTTGCTGTTACTGAATTTTTTTAAAATATGTTAAGCAACTTTTTTACTTTTTAGATACACCTAATCTAAATATACTTAAGAAGTACAATATTTTGTGATTTTTTTTTTTTAAATTCACTAAATACAAAAATTCAGTAATACTGTAATAAATGTGAATGACGGTGTTTGGTAATACTGTAATAAATGTGGGTGAATAAACGAGAAAGAAAAATGATGGTGGAAATAAAAATGAAAAATTCTATTCATGTATAAAAATTTATACAAAAAATATCATAAAAATGTTGTGATAGTGATGCTGTAAATATAAATCATGTTTATGAGTGTTTTGTTTTAAAGTGAAAGGCCAACATTAAACTACATCATTGTATTTGAAAATTTTATATAAAATTTATGTTAGTATATCATCACTCAATAAGAAAATGTCCAGATAGAATTTAATGATGGAAATTTGTAAAATGCAGTCATGATGATAGGAAAAAGAAATGGTAGGAAAAGGGTAAAATGGTCATTTAGAAAAAATTTAGGGCATGACATCAGCAATTCAGGGGTAATTTGTAATGAGATAACAAACTTCAAGGAGGGAAATGCAATTTTTCAAATGTGAGGGGGGGATCTATATTAAACAGAACCTCAAGGGGTGTCTGTATAATTTACCCAAGTAATAATGGGAGTTTTTACTTCAAAATATCACGCTTAAATTAATTAGTTTCCACCTAGTTGATCTTTGAAAATCGGAGCATGACATTTGCCTTGCTTTTCACCCAACAAATAATTCTCTCATCTTAGCTTATCATCTATAATTTTTAACTCTTCAAAATTATACAATCATTCTACTAATTTAAATGTTTTGGACAGTCTACACACATGCACACACACATATATATACATATTCATTTATATTTATATATGTATATATGTTGAATATGATTTGCATATGACACTGGTTGTTAATGCGTCGTCGTCGTGGTGGTGGTGGTGGTGGTGGCAGTGGTGGCGGTGGTGGTGTTATGAGAGAGATCAATTCCAAAACAGTGATATTGGGTTGGCCGACTGAGCTTAGAAAGAGAAAGGAAGATAGAAAGGGAAGGGGAATGTTTGGTTGCAAAGATAAGTATTTTTATTGGATGTTTTAATTAGGGTTATTTGGCTACAGAGGTAAGAAAAGAGGTAAAAGGAGGAGGTGACAATGTAAATTACATTTTTCATCAAATGTCCATTACCAGCATCTCTAACATGGGAGGGCATTTTAATTGCACAAACCATAAGGGAGGTTCCAGTAATAGCCAGAAACCTCAAGGGAGATCCATGTATTATCCCAAACTTAAATTATCAACAAAGGGATCTTTTTAACTTCATGTTTTCAATCTTATTACCAAGTCAAAATTAATAAAAGAACAAATTAAATCACAGATGAAATGTATGCAAATAAATGCTTAAATATAATTATGTTATCCTTTGGATTTGTTAAGCAAATTAAGGTATCTGCAACCCCAGTAAACACAAAAGCAATTATGTGCAACAAAAATGCACACAAATGTGGACATTTATGCTTCTATTTTCATTTCAAGTCTCTAACCCAGGCTGTTATTGAAGCCATCAATACCAATTTATCACACATATCACAGTTATATCTTGGTAGCAAGTGTGAGTTCTAAATAATCAACTGATGTGGTAAGGGAACGAAAAGCATATCAGTCAGAAAGTAGTTCAAGAGGTTACCTATCCATTGCCTCTTGAGAAAGGTAAATGGGAGTGGGAGCAATGTCATTTGTAGGGCTAAATGGTTGCACAAGACGAATATCATCCAGACCAAGAACTGCATCAGCATGTTCGTGAGTCAAAACAATCTGCAGTTTACACAAGCATTAATTTGTCACACTCTTGATTTCAAGTATCAAGAGAAGTCACAGATGTTATTCACAGACAATTTTGCACAACACAAAACCAAAAAAAGATCAATTATGAAGTAATTCTGTAGAAAATTAATGTATTATTGATTGATTGTATTCAATATCTTGTATTTACAAGACCAAATGACACTCCTTATATAGGAGATATTACAAACATCATCATAACCCCTTAAACCCATTATATACCACTTACATATTATATATTTCCACTATCTACCACTATATATTTCCACTATCTATATGGTGCACTAATTATAGCACTAACCTACTCACCTAACACACTCACATCTACTTACCACACTTGGTGGAGTTTTTACATTTACATTCAATATCTTCAACAGCCCCCCTCAAACTCAAGGGGGATAGGAACTAACCAACTTGAGTTTGGAGAGAAAGTAACAAAACAGGAAAAATAATCTGACAAATAAAAGTAGATAGGAGACACTGTATGGTCGTGTCAGACCGTTGTAGAAGACAGTTTATGGGGTCATGTCGGACCGTTGTAGAAGATAGTTTATGGGGTCATATCGGACCGATGTAGAAAACAGTTTATGGAGTCATGTCGGACCGTTGTAGAAAACAGTTTATGGAGTCATGTCGGACCGTTGTAGAAAACAGTTTACGGGGTCATGTCGGACCGTTGTAGAAAATAGTTTATGGGGTCATGTCGGACCGATGTAGAAAACAGTTTATGGGGTCATGTCGGACCGTTGTAGAAAACAGTTTACGGGGTCATGTCGGACCGTTGTAGAAAACAGTTTACTCGGTCATGTCGGACCGTTGGAGAAGAGAACCGAAATCAATGTCGGAACAGTTTACAGAGTCTTGTCGGACCCATATAGAAGCTAACCGGAATCAAAGTCGAAACAGTTTACCGAGTCTTGTCGGACCCATAAAAGTTGCACCCTCAAAAGGCGTGCCCAATCTTATCAAAAGGCGTGCCCAATCTTATCAAAAGGCGTGCCATCAAAAGGTTTGCCCGACAGCCATCAAAAGTCGAGCCATCAAAAGGTGTGCCCGACAGCCATCAAAAGGCGAGCCATCAAAAGGCGCGCCGATTTGTCGTCTGGTGTTGAGGCGCGTAAGGCGCGTGTCTGCCTTGCCTATTTAACCAAGGCGAGGCTGTCGCTGATGCATAACAAACCAGCTGAAAAAACTCTTCGTTCTCTCTGTAACACTTCTGAGAGAGATACTCTGAAACATGCTACAACCAACCCTGAATATGGCCTCTTCTTCTCGTTCCGCTACCCAGAACATAGCCTCTTCTTCCCGAGGTCTAACTCTCTTTCCCGACCTTAATGAGTGCACAAGAGAGATAACCGAGGCAGTTGCCCTGGAACCGCAACCAAGTGCCCTTAGACCAAGCCCCTCTGGGTTTGCACCGTTGAACTATCCGATGGTGGCAGTTGAGCAGATAATGGCTGCTCAATCTGATATTGAGGCCAATTATTATACATTAAGGTCATGTGTTGAGACCATGACTGCGGTCAACAACCCGCCGACCGCTTGAGTAGAACCAATGAGGTGCGCAGTAAAGCTCAACTGCTCGCTCCAAATAAGATGTATACGGATGCCCGAGAAGAGATATGTGTGCTGAAGGCAGAAAACAAGGAACTGAAGCGGAAGGCCACTGTGATGCTCAGATTTAGAGGGCCACCATATGTGACAGTTGAGGAGCAACGGAAAGTGAACGTGCTCGGCGGCGTGGGAAACACGGAGGCAGCACCGGTAAGGGACGCCCAAGACAAAGGCAAGAGGAAGAGATTGGCAGAAGAGGCGAAGAAGTGAGGCCGGTTGTTTGTGTTTGTATTTTTTTTTTTTTTTTTTTTTTGTTGTAAAATGGTGATCGGGTTTGAACCCTGTTATGAATAAAATGAGTGTTTGTTTGGTTTTGTTAAAATCTGCAAATAATTATTAAGGCTGTAGATTCCCTTTTCTCTGCCAATACCACTCATCTTATTGCCATCAAAAGGAATTGCAGCATCAAAGACATCAAAGCAATTAACCCATACAGTCCCGGCCTTCAGTGCCCGAGAAATGGTGTTTGCAGTATCCACATTGCTAGTGAAAACTCCAGTAGCTAGACCGTAGCGCGTTGTATTTGCCCTCTTAATCACATCACCAATGTCGTTGAATTTCAAGATGGACTGCACCAGCAGTTGGACCAAAGCCAGAAACTATATTTAGAACACCTGGAGTAAGGCCAGCCTCATGAAATAGCTTTGCCACATAAAGAGCAGTTAATGGGGTTTGCTCAGCAGTCTTCAAGACAATAGTATTACCACATGCAAGTGCAGGACCAACTTTCCAAGCAAACATGAGAAGAGGAAAGTTCCAGGGAATAATCTGCCCTGCAACGCCAATTGGTTCGTGCAATGTCTGCACATGGTATGGTCCATCAGCCGGGCATGTTAGACCATGGATTTTATCAGCCCAACTGGCTTAATAGTGAAACAAACGAACCAACATCGGTAATTCAACCGTGGCAGCTTGTTCATAGGGCTTCCCATTATTCCATGTCTCAAGAGCTGCAATCTCATTGCTGTGTTTCTCAACCAAATCAGCAAAACGTAGCAGTATCCGTGACCGTTCATAAGCGGTCATTTTTGGCCATGGTCCCTCATCAAATGCCTTACGAGCAGTAGATACAGCACGGTTTATATCTTCTGTATGACCCTCAGCAACCTGAGCAATAACATCTCCTGTTCGAGGGTCATAGGTTGGAAATGTTTTTCCGGACACTGAATCCACAAATTCGCCATTGATTAGAAGTTGGGTGATTGGTTCCTCTGCCACTGCAGCAGTGCTAAATCTGATGGCGCTTCTCCCCAAGCTAGAATTTCTTCCTGTAGAGAGAAAGGAACCAGCAGAAGGAGCAGAAAGAGAGAGAGAACGACTGAGTAAAGAGGAGATTATGCGAGCTGCAGCCATGGATGGCCTTCTACACTACAAAGTAGAGAGATGAGAAATCTTGAGGATGACATATTATCTCGAAGCTATATGTGTATTGATAGAGATTACAGTGAAATAGGTTGAGGTCCGGCGGACGGCCAAGGCAAGGTTGAGGCCCGCCAGTAAGGCGAAGAATACCAAGAGCTTAACCTATAGCTCTGATACCATGTAGGAAATTAATGTATTATTGATTGATTGTATTCAATATCTTGTATTTACAAGACCAAATGACACTCCTTATATAGGAGATATTACAAACATCATCATAACCCCTTAAACCCATTATATACCACTTACATATTATATATTTCCACTATCTACCACTATATATTTCCACTATCTATATGGTGCACTAATTATAGCACTAACCTACTCACCTAACACACTCACATCTACTTACCACACTTGGTGGAGTTTTTACATTTACATTCAATATCTTCAACAAATTCTCTAAATTCTACTAATCTATATAAGACACTTATATCATCAGCTTAATGTCATTTAATGCTTTTACTTTTCACATTAAATTATTTTTACTGGGTCGGCCTTTTCTAAGCACCTTAGTTCAAATGCCAATATCCAAAGAGAGTTCATTTTGACTCCATGAGAGATTGATGAAATTTCTGAATTATTAGAGTTCACATCAAATGTCTGTACTAGTTCTCGGTTTTATCGAAAAAGAAAAAGAAAAAGAAACCAAGAAGGAGAAAAAGGAAAGGCACCAAATTGATCTACTTAGAGATATAACCGCACGAGGAAGCAGAGCAAGACAGAGAACTTCTGCATTATAAAATAAATGAAAAGGGTTTTGAACAACAGTTAACCAAAAAAACATCCGACATAATGATGTAGGACAGTTTGGGGACCTTGAACTTAAGCCTTCTAATTGGTTTTTGTGGTGAAATAGGGTTGCAAAAAGCTAGTAAGTTTGGGGTTGAGGTTAGCTCCATTTGGTTCAATTTTTGAATCAATTTTTCAAAACCCAAAACCCAAAATTTGTTTAGTTTAGGGTTTTTGAAAACTCACTCTAAAACCCAAAACTTGTTTGGTTTAGGGTTTTTGAAAACTCATTCCAAAACCCAAAACCTATTTGGTTTAGGGTTTTCACAAAATCGATTTTGTTTGGTTTTCACAAATTGGCCAAATAATTTTTTATGCTTTGGATGTATATGATCTAGATAGACTTAAACAGTAAACAAAATGTGAAGAACGCAAAAACAAATTTAATAAATACATAAAACATTAAAATTGTATTAATTTTTAAATTGAGTCAATTTTTATTTTTACATATTTCTCATTATTTAGTAATTTAAAAAAAATACATTTAAATGTGAAACGCCTTAAATGTATATAGATTGAGTGGATATAAAACCAAAAAAGAAGTGTTAAAATTTTTAAAACATTCATAAAAAATAAAAAATATGGAGTGAAACTTTGCCCTATAAATTAGATTAGATGCATCTAAAAAGTAAATTAGGTAGATGAAAGAAGTAAACAAATTTGATTATAATATTGCAAAAAAGTTTGACTACAAGATCCAAAAAAAAATCAAAAACTAGTTTTGAAAACTAATAAAACAAGTTTTGAATTTTCAAATTTCTAAAAAACTATTTTCAAAATATACAACTCAAAACTTGTTTGAAAACTCACAACCAAACAGGTTTCAAATTTTCAAAACTCTTTTGAAAACTAATTCCAAAACTAAACCAAACGCACTAAAAGGTCTAAAATAGGCTCAATGTAGAATGTGTTTTTTTAAAGAATCGGTGCTGGAAGTATCTACACAGCAACAATTGCAATGGTATTCTGGTGGGCAACAAAAGCCAAAACATAGGGGGAAAAGGACTAGGAGTAATTTAGGCTTCATCTTTTGATAGGGTTATCAAAATTGGGCTGCTTTGGGGATATCAGCAATCACCTACTTCTTGTCTTGTGAAAAGAAGAGTATGTAAAAAGGAAAAGGAACTTTTCGTCCTTCAAGGGTTAGAAAAATTCATATAAACACAATTACCAATTCTCTATTAAACTCAACTTCATTATATAGAAAATTACACGTATATTTATAAGCTGTTGGACTTATTCTAATACTACTAGGATTATGAATCAATAATAAAAGACTAAAAGACTGCGCACAGAATATTTTAGGCCACTAAAGACCATTTGAAAAACCTGAAAAAATAACTTGACCAGTAATATGATCCATAGGCCATTCTACAATCTATGGCCAGAAAAACTTATTACTATCAAATAACCATGACCACCAAAATATAATACAAGGTAAATAACACTGACCACCCCTATGGTTTAGTGAAAATACATATAGCACTTCTGTGGCTTCAAAAATTACAAGGACTTCCCTGATTGTCGGCAAACAACTGTAACAGAAAAGTCAACAAACACCATTCTTTTTCTTTTTCTTTTGCTTCTTCTCTACAACAGCATCACCACCATTAACTTCATGTGCAATGTACAATTTGATTGTGTAAGGCTAGTATAGTGCTTTTAGTATTTGGTGCAGATGTGTCCAGGCATTAGAACTTCATAAACCTAAATCTTAGGATATTAGGATATGTATCCAAAAGTTGGATATGGGTATGGGGATGTGTCATGGACACACATATATTGCATATTGTATAATATTATTAGATAATATGTTTTAAATTATGTAGAAATGTTCTCAAAATTAAATAGGATTTAAGACATTGCTTTTGCTAATTTGAATTGAATGATGATGTAAAATCGATCTATTTGCGACATCATATCCATAGTTAGCGCATTCATCATAGTTAGCAACTCCAACTCCATATCATGGTCACGATTGATATCATCACTAGAAAAAATCTTTTATGATAAAAAAAAATTCATTCATTTCGGTTATTTCACAAAAGGAAAAAGAAAAAAATCGGAGATCTATTGAATTTCAAGTATTTAGTTTTACCAATAAGATACTACTACTTCCCATTCTACTTCTAATTGGCCATGAACTAGATCTAAATCATTCTCAACGAGTACATAAAAAGTGTTCCCATTGTTTTCATTGGGTCTGAGTAGAGACCAAGACAAAATTGTTTCAAGCACCAACAAAACCAGAAGTGCCCCTTGTTTCAAAAAGAGGAGGACGAGGATAGCGAGTTACAAATTGTCACGGTAGGAGAGTGCTTTCGCCATTGGTGTGCTTGGTAGTTTCCTTTCGTTCTTGCGAGCGTACTCCCTAGGCAAGATACATTACCCTTTAGCTACAACACTACACGGGTCAATACGCACAGCGTCTAGCTCCTTCCCAAGGGCAAGTTCTTACATGCTACTCACCCGTTGACCGTAGATCATTACCAACAGAGGACCGGACAGCTGATATCAAAATTCCAAATTCAAAATTCAGTGATCAATCAAATATTGCAAAGCCCCGGTATTTATTATTGATTAGAATCCAACCATAATGGAATTCTGGTCTATACCAGCACCATAATATCAAACTAAACAAGTCCGAATTAATTGAATATTTGTATCACAAGTTCCCCAAATTGGTCTGCCATTTCCATAAAGGATAGTTTGATAACCTGCTATTAATTCTTCTTTAGCGAAAATGTGCAAAAGCTCTATTTGCCTCTATTTATCTCTCATCTATGTGAGAAGCTAGAAATATTACTTTACTAGCAAATTAAGTTTCTTCTTTTTCTTCTTCAAACATTGTAAACAATTAAAGGATCCAAGTGTCTAAGTTGGTACAAGTGTTGGACCAATATCCCTCACCCTTATCCTTGTCATGTTTAGTGGATACAAGTACTTCAGGATAAATGGAAGACACCATGTAACATAGGTGTGATGTTAAAAAATAAACATAAAGTTTTTTGCTTAGGAGAAGAAAATGTATGTTAAAAAATAAAAATAAAGTTTTTGTTTAGGAGAAGAAAATGTAACATATGGATTCATAATATGTGCATATAACAATGTGTGCACCGCCATATAGGAGGTGGGAAGTACTTCACACTAAATGTATTAAATTTGTCTCATGAAGAATACTGAACTACTTTAAGAACTTTTACAATTTTGATGAAGTTCTCTATGTGATGAGCAAAGAAGATTAACTTAATAAGTTCTACTCAGACACAGCATCAATAAGAAAATCAATCAAGTTTAATGACATATAACACACTCAGAATTTGAAGACAAGTTGGTTACACATAAGAGAAACTAGTAGATATTACCACATGCTTCTTGTCGCATCTCAATTGATTAGTGGATAAGGTTTTTATGCAGGCTGGTCATCTAAATTACATAGATGAATTAAGTAACATTTCATCAAAATTCAGGGTTTCATTGACAAGAGATTTCAGTACTTCCTTAAGCTGAGGAATGCACGACGACTTGTTCCTTGTTTTAAATTTGATTTATGCAACATCAACTTAATTCATCGCAAAATCTTCTAGAACATCACTTCTCATCATCATTAGCAAGATGCAAAGGCGAAAAAAGGAAGAAGAAATTGAGGACTGGTATCCAGATTGATCAAAAGGCCCAAGACTATAATGCCAACGCATGATCTGACTACCTCACTAATTTTTTTTTTTCCCTACAATGGCAAAGGTATACATTTTTTTCCTTTTTCAACCCAACAAAACCATAAGTTTAGGGAATATGCATGATGTAGTGCATAACATCATCTCTAACCCTTCTTCTCTTTTTTAACATCATCAAAATTGTTTTCCCTACAACAAAAAGTGAACTCAATTTGTATTTCCCTAGCAAGAGATGATGCCAGTAAATCAACAAAAAAGACCTAAGTAGCACAAACACGGAAATGCCAACATGTTGATTTTAAAAAATTGCAAGACACAATACATCTAGGACACGATAAAAATTTATATTTTTATAAATTTATTATGTATCAAATACATTAATAGTTTATTCAAAGGTAATAAAAAAAACACAACATAACACTAACTAAAACTTAAAAACCGTATATTCCATAACTTAAACTTCAAGATATTATTCACGTAACAATTTTTTTTTTGTTTTTTTGATTGGCACTAGAGTATCCGGATCAAAACCCGACTAATCTTCAGGGGTGCATAGGCCCTCAGAAAGGAGTTTCTCACAAGTACACCACGATCAAGGTTTCAAAAAATGGTTGCAGCCGTCGTAACAGTTGTGGTGGCGTGGTTGCGGTTGCGATTGCGGGGTGTAAAGGCCATAGCGTAACGGGAACCGTGAATTTTTAAATTTTTTGAACAATTTGAAAAAAAAATTACCGATACGCATATTTCTTTTTTCAAAATCATATTTATAAGGGTTTAAAATATATTTTGATTAATTTTTGTTAATTTTTAAGTATGATCTAATATATTCCATATTTTTAAATCACTATAAAACGAGTTTTTTTACATTTTATTTCAATAGTTAATGACTTTAAGAATAATTATTTTTAAATGTCTATAAAATTATTTTTGACCAATACCTGAACTAACTAAATAAAAAATATTTACAATTATTAAATGAAATGATTATAAAAAAAAAATTGTGCCATAAACAAAAAATATTTTTGAGTTGATATTTTTTTTTTAAAAGACATTTTTTCAAACAACACTTTACAGCTAACTAAATAAAATTATTTACTATTAAGTAATAAATGAAATGATTATAAAAATAAAAATTGTGCCATAAACAAAAATTATTTTTGAGCCACTGATTCTTATTTAAAAATATTTCTTAGACAACACATTATGGTAGCAAAATAAAAAATATTTACAATTAACTATTAAATGAAATTATTATAAAAATAAATACAACGACTATTTATATATTTTTCATTTTACATGCTAATGTAATGAAATAAAAATTAAATAATAAAGAAAAAAATTTATTCAAGGTTTTTTCTTTAGACTTGGATGACCTGAGTATTCGTTCTTTTTTTGTAAGAGTTTTTTTTCTTTGGAAAGGAAGCTATTCAGAATATTGTAACGGTGTGCAATGGGCCGTTACAGCCGTTACGGTACCAGTACCGCTACAGCTATTACATAACACCGAAACGGCCATTACATTTGTGAATTTCCATCACACCGCAAAAGTGGGTGTAACGGGTAGCGTTTACCACCGTAACCGTTACGTAATGGCCGCAACCATTACGTAAAACCGCTTTTTAAAACCTTGACCACGATTAATACAAGGATTTTTTCTCAGTTCGATGGCCCCAAGAAATTGTTAGCACCTAAGAGGTTTCGATCCTTGAACCTTAGAGAGAGCATACCCCTAAAATCCCAGGCCTTGCCACCAAGCCAACCCCTTGGGATTTATTATTGACGTAGCAACTATAATCTAAACAAAAAAAAATGCAAAACAATTGTAGAATATAAAAATACAAATGATGTATTCAACTTATAAATGTTTCAAAATACATTTAGAGTGAATAATTGCATTCTAAAGAATACAGAACATTGTTACTATGAGGAGATTCATTACATAAGTCGTGTTTGTAGGGTTTAAGAAGTATCACATTGTTTGCCAAACTAGATTAGCTGGGATTATGAGTACAGTGAGATTGAGTGAGGGGATTAGCAGTGTAATATTATTGGGTTGGAGTTGTAAGATATATTGTATTTGTTTATACACTATTGTAGTGATATTAGCTGGTTGGGATTAAATGTATGAAATTACGTAAATACCCTCATTATATAAAATATGACTTTGTTGTTTTGGTAAAGTGGAGGGCAAAGTAGTATTTCACCCACAATCCCATGGGATTGGATTATCAATACCACCACCCCCATGAGATTACTAATCCCCTCATCGGAGGGTATTCATAGTCCCATGGGACTATCAATCCCATGGCATTTTTCCCAAACAAACATAAAACTTGTGAGACCCAAAGACTACTAATCCAATCCCCCTCTCCAAACTTCTAAACAAACATGGTGTTCGAGAAGTGTCTGTAAAGTTTTACATTTTTAATTAAGACACAAAAAAGTGTCAAACATGCTTCTTAGGAGTGTCCGAAGAGTCACCACGTGCCTCTCCATAGAAGTGTATGCTTCTTAAGATAAAACAATAGTTCCCAAATATTTTCTTTTCTTTTCTTTTTTCTTTTCTTTTTTCTTTTTTTTTTTTTTTCTTTTTTTGATGAGTTATAATAGTTCCCAAATCTAACAGTGGAATACATATTAAATGCGTGTGTATGTAGGTCATCTTACAGTTTGAAAAGGCTCACTCATTTAGAATTATACATGTTGTAACAGAAAGCACATAAAGAAGTAAACTCACAGAATCCACCCGAGGTATCTTGTGGAAAGTAAACCACCGAAGCACTTGTTCTCTAAACGTCTTTCCAACATCTATCAATATATAACTGTGTTCACCATCGCTACGGCAATAATCAATGAGAAGAGATGTGTTGCACCTACACATTCATAAACCATTAGGCTCAGACCTCCATTTTACAGCTATAAGAACTCAATGGATCAATGACAATAAAAATAAAATACAAAAATAATACAAGCAAAGTGATTGCCAAAGTTGTTTCCATGTTCAAGATTCTTTCAAGTGGCAATGCCAAATGGGGTGCTTCCAGCTACCAAATAAAATATGAAAGGCTCTATTTGGGAAGAGGGTTGGAGGTTAAAATAGTCAAGAAAGACAAAATAGGCTAAAATAGTTAATAAGACAAACTATTACGTCCAAACTATAATCATTTCATTTTTTTGTCATAACCATCAAATCAACTATATAAAAATAAAAATAAAAAAAACAACTTTCTTCTCAAACATAACTTTTTTAAGCCTAAAATAGTCAAAAAAAAAAAAGTCAAAAATCCAACTAAAATACCCCCTAAATAAAGAAAAAATAAATACACTCCAACAATGGGTCATCACATTTACTGATGAAATCTATGTAAACCCGTCATTTACAATCTATATGTGCAATTTGCAAACCTAAAAAATGTTAATTTTACTCAAATTTTATTCCAAAGAAGCTACAAGTAACCATGAAAACATCCAATTGAAGCCAAAAAAACACCCATTCAACAAAATCTAAAAACAATACTAAATAAATAAACCCTACATTCACAGATCCATGTCTGACTTTATAAATTGTGCACAACTCCAACAGAATTCAATTTAAAAAAAAAAAAATCATGAGATTAATCTGATAACCTGTAGTTAGGGTTGCGGTCAGGAGGGAGAGAAAATGACTGGAAGCAAACTTGGCAGGGAGGATCGGAGGGCTGGATCAAGCACACTGCATTCGGGACAGCGCTCGAACAACCTGTGCCTAGGAATATCAAAGCGGATCGGGCTTCCGCATGGCCGTTCTCCACGACATTGCCGGAGATTTTTTCCATTTTCCGATGTCTCCGAAGAAGAGAGAGAGGAGCGAATGAGGGAGCAAGTGTTGTACAAGGTACACGGTTTTGGCAGTTGGTGTTTTGCACACATGGTTCGTGTCCAACGCTTGCGATTTTTTTTCCCTCTTAACTTTTCGTACCAAGAAAAACAGGGATTAATTTTGGGAAAATATCACTTCAATACTATTTTTAACAAATAATTACAAATCAGTGATAAATTTTATAACTATCAGTAATTACAAATCAGGTAGCTACTTTTCTCTCTCCTCAAGACATTCAAAATATTCTCAAAAGAGCGGTGATAGAGGCCTCGAATTTGCTTCGAATGAGGTTTTTTTTTTTTTTTTCAAACAGAAACGAAGGAGATGAAGAAGGAAGAAGGAGAAGAGAAGAGAAGAGAAGAGAATGGAGGAGGAATGGGGAGGACTGGAGGGGGCCATTTGGAGGCAGAGGCGGGTCACGGAGACGACGACGGCGAGGCGACGCCGGGTGACGCCATGACGAAGTCAGCTGCGAGGACGCCGGGCGACGATCGGCGGCGAACGCGAGCCTTCTTCCCCTCTCTTCTCTCTGTCTCTCTCTCTCTCTCTCTCTCTCGAGGCAAATTCGAGCCAATGATTCGAGGCCTGAATCATTTTTGTTCTCAAAATTCATATGAGTTATGTTAGGAATTTTAAATAAATTATCAAATTTTCTATCAAACTTCTCACATAGATATGGGAACCACACCTATGATAATTTATTGGGGGAGTTATGGGCCGGTCTTATTACTCAGCAGGTCCTACTCAAAAAAATCAAACAGTATTTTTTATTTTTACCCTTAGACTCAACACTGCAAATTTATTACTGGTTTAAACAAATTTATCACTAGTTTAAACAACTTTATCACTAGTTTATCACTGATTTAAACAAATTTATCATTGGTTTAAACAAATTTATCACTGATTTATTACTAATTTAAACAAATTTATCACTGGTTTTAATTTATCACATTCTTGTCCACAGCTTCGTAACTTTTGCTATTTTTCTCAAACCGTCGTCGAAGTCTCAACAATGGCGATGGCAGGTTTACAGAGACTCACATCCCAATTATATCGAAACCCTTCACTCTCTCTCTCTTCCAAAGTCGTAATCACCCGATTATCTACTTCATCATCCTCACCATCTTCTTCACCATTATCATCATCTAAGAAAGTCTCTGATCGAATCATGAAGCTCTTCGTGATCGATCTCAACGACAAGAAGATGGTAGCAGATTCTCTCTCTCTCTCTTCCCCGCTAACTATTCATGGCGTAGATATGCCCTTTCTCTCTCTCTTCTTTGCCAACCATCTATGGCAGATTCTCTCTCTCTCTATTTCTGGATTTGTATTCGTAAATCCCAAAGAGAGAAATTTTTTTTTTCCATCTCTAGATCTAATTATAACAACATGAGGATAAAAATGAAATAAATAAAAATGTTCAGGACTTATAGGTAAAAAAAAATCTATTAAGGACCTGTTGGGTAATAACCCTTGAAAATAAAACTGACCCATAAAAATTCCTAATTTATTTGGGGTCCATAGTATTTTACAATTCACATTCCTAGGTTTGTTATTGTGAGTAACATCTCCCACTTGAAAGAATTCATCTAATAGAAAATTTTCAACTAAAGCTGCTTATGGTGTGATTACTGAGCAGGAATATTTGGATACTTTATATCAATAGGTCTAAATTTGGAAAATTAAAAGTCCGTAGGAATTGAAAAGTGTTATTTGGTAACTTATGTATGGAAAGATTCTTACCAACCACTAAAGAGTTATTCGTGGTCTAACCAATACGAACAGTTGTCCAACATGCAAATTTTAATGTAGAGACATCTCTCATTTATTCCATAAGTACCCTATTTTCAACGAAATTTGGAAAGTTGTTAGAAGTGCTAATTGGTGCCATCATAAGTCTAGTATGACCATCAATTAATGGTTACAAACCAACCTTCAAAGTAAGAAATTGAAGCAAAACAATATCTATTGGAGCACAATCTTCATCGTCGCTCTATGGAGGATTTTGAAGATTAAGAATAATGTGGTATTTCGCCAAGAGAATTGCAATATTCAAGAAGCAACTAGACTCGTCTTCCAGCAAGAAAATGAAATTCATAAGGCTTTTCACTCTAACCTTATTACTGGATTATCTATTAACAAACTAACTTATTGGTGTTGTCCCCTATAAGTGCTATCAAGCTCAATACAAATGGCTACTCAAAAGGAAACTCGGGTCCTGCTGGTTTTGAGGGCTTGCTTCTAGATGCTGGAGGTGCATGGCTAATTGGTTTTCATGGCAACTTAGAAACAACTAGCGAGGAAGCAGAATTATAAGGTGTATACAGAGGTATGACCATCATCTTTGAGAAAGGCTTGAAGAAAGTCATCATCGAATCTAATTCGGAACAGTTGATTAATTTAGAAAATAGACTTGCCTCAACCTTCCCCAACGAGCTTTGCTTGAAGACACTAAGTTCCTTATGGAACATTGTGATTGCTCCCTCAACCACGTCCGGCGCGAAGGAAATGCATGTGCTGACACTCTTGCCAACATGGATATAATTAACCAAGACCCTTCGATTGTCTTTGAAGACCCGCCTAATCAACTTATAAGTTTGCTTGTTGCAAACAAGGTTAACATTTCCTGTGAGCGGCACTAGTTACCCTCTTGTAATCTGTCTGTTGTTGTTATTTTGAATTAATAAAAAAAAAACTATTACTAATTAAAATTTTAAATTTTTTCATTAATTGGTAAATATTTTGTCAAAACACTACTAATTTATAATTTCTGCATTAATTTTTAAGCCACTTTCCTAATTTATTAGAGTTTCGCTTGTTTAAGAATTGTTTTTAATTTTAACTTTTGAAATACATATATATACTACTACTTTAAAAAATGTGAAGCCTTGAGAACAAGAATATGAATCACAACTACTACTACCAATAGTTGTGATGTTTCAAAATGAACATGAATCATTTGTTGCCTACATGAGTAGACACCATTAATCTCATTGTTTGATTATATATGTAGATATATGTGTATGTATATATAAAATGAAGAAGAAGAGAAAAAAAAATGAGCGATGGCATTGCGATGGGAAAGAAGGACCTCCAACAACGGCAGGTGTAAAAAAAGGAAAGGACGGCAGTGATTTGTTAGGATTAAACACACACAGCAAATGGTCTATAAACAATCACACACAACTGAGACACAAACATTTACGTGGTTTGGCCCAATGCCTACGTCCACGGAAGAAAAGAGAATGTACTGTAACAAAGCAAAAATACAAAACAAAGGAGGATGAGGAGTATCTCACTCTCTTTACTCAACTCAGAGCACTCATACACTTTTCACAACTCTCTCTTTCTTCACCCTCTGATTGATATATTCAACTCACAACTCTTCTCCAATTTATACACAAATAGGAGAGCTGCTTGCCAACAACCAATTACCATTGCCAACCTCTGCTTGCCAACAACAAACTACCAAAGTTAATAGCACAGCCACCCTAGGTTGGAAAGAAAATCTGTAGCCCAAACTCTGTAACCTCCATTATTGACTCATGGTGTGGATACTGAACAATTCTCCCCATCCACACCCATGAGGAGTAGGATCCTTACTAAGAGTCCATCCAAGAAATGTCCCTGCATACTTCGAGTTTGTCTCTCGAGACTACCTTTGTAAGCATGTCAGCTGGATTCTTATCTGTGTGGATCTTGACCAATTTCAATAGCTACTTCTCCATCACTTGGCGTATCTAATGATACCGAACATCAATGTGCTTTATGAGAAAATGGTATATAGCACTCTAGCTGTCACAATGTACCGTGAACTTCTCTTGATTTAGTCATAGTTCTTGGAGAAACCGTGTAAAATCCAAGTTTTGTATATAATTGTTTTTGGATAGATTAGTAATTAAATTAATTTATATGGGTCATTTAGTAATATCAAGGAATTAGTTATGAGATGGTATTATAATTTTCATAACATAGATGGGCAATTTTGTAAGTTTGAGAAACTAGGTTAATAAACCCACATGTTTTGCTTCAAGTCTAGGAGAAGAACAAAAAAAAACAAAGGGCTTGGGAGGTTTATTTTGAAGGTTGCGCAGGGTTTGAAAAAGAGAACAAAAAAAAAAAAAAAAGGAAAAAGGAAAAGATTTATAGAGTGGTGATTTTGATCTAATCATCTCTTGGAGGTAAGATTTTTAATGGTATTATTATCTATTGATTTAGTTTCAATATAACAATGCATGATTCGTATGGGTAAATGTGAAAAGATAAACATATTTGTCTAATCTGATATTGGATGTCGATTTTGCCAAAATATGAATACGGTGGGTTGTTTTAGCACTGAAAAGGGGATTTCTTTAGACAGAGTATCTTGTATGTTGATTGGGTGTGTATATTTTGGGGCTGATATGTGATAGGTAATTCTAATGGTGATGCATTTGTAGGATACAAGCTTTGACTGCTAGCAACTATGGGTTTACATATGTAAAAAAATAACAATAGAATAAAATAAGTCTTGAAGATTGCGGAAGTCGTATTTTGGGGTTTTAGAATTTACCTGTAGACTAAAGGATTAGATTATTACATTATAAAGAAAAGAATGATGGATGCATCATGGTGATCAATAATAATTGTTTATGTGGTGTAATATTTTATTGGGTTTGTGAGATTGAGGTGGATCTTGGTAATTTGAGATTAGCTTGGGAAATATTATTTTAGCTGTTTGAGGTAAGTAACTCTCTATCACTGTTAGTTCATTTTTATTCCTACTGAATCGTTTAAAATTATAAATATTTATTTATAGCCTTCATGATCTCTTAAAATAAAATATGGGTCAAATATAAAACAACATTGAATATTATTGTGAAAATTATTTGAATATTTTGTGAAACTAGTCTGAAAATTGTACCAAAGGTTTATTATGAAAATATTGAATATTTTATTTAAAAGTTGTGTATTGTTTGAATTTTGAACATCACTCTAGTCTGACTAAGATTTGGACCTTAGCCAATGGGGGTTATTTATTGGCACAGAAATTAGTTTCTTTTAGGGTTTTACCACTGGCCTATGTGTGGTTCTGGGCCTTGTCACGGGCTAAGTGACCGTAGTCACCAAGACTTGGGTTTTGTGAATCAAATCATTGAACCATCTGAATATCGAACCATCGATTTGAACAACGAATTTATTTTGAATTATCTTGTTGGCTTTTCAATTAAATGTATTGTACATTGTTTATTTTTAGTTATGAAACCATCTTACAAATAATTCTTGATGTATTGATTTGTAGCGAAAATTATATTTATTGGTTATCGACTATTTATTTATTTATTTTTGTATACTTGATCCAGCTAGCAGTGATGGTTAGTTATTTATTGGACTGTCTAGCTTACCCTTATTTTATTTATTTGTTTAGATTCTGAGGAGTAGAACTGCGCGGGGTTTTTACTTGTAGGAGTGCCGAGAGTAAGACTATGATTTAAGTACTTGGATTATTTTATTTTATTAGTGGACATGGTGGACAATTTCATATGATAAGAATTATCTATTTGTATGGGTTTTAGCATTATGTTATTTAAGGACTTAATTTGAGTATTTTACATTATTGGTTATGTGTTGGACTCTTAGCCTTGCATGCTCACTTAAATGAGTGTGCGGCATTGTCATGGAGCTTGGGGAGTGACAAACCGCTTCAACCACAACATCTATTTCCCATCTTCTGCCACAACAATATATTCTACCTCGGTTGTGAATAAAGCAACACATTTCTACAGCTTGGATTGCCAAGACATAGCTCCCCCTGCAAAAGTAAACATAAATCCTGATGTAGATTTTCTACCATTAAGATCACCTGTCATACCTGAATCTATATAACCTTTCAAGATTGGTTTTTCTCTCTCCAAAGCACAGACACATTTTAGATGTACCCCTAAGGTACCTCAGAATCCACTTGATTACTTCTCAATGCTCTTTCCCTGGATTGGAAAGAAATCTGCTTACAACTCTAACAGTATGAGCAATATCTTGTCAGGTGGATACCATTGCATACATCAAACTCCTTACAGCAAATGAGTAGGGAATTGCTTTCATCTCTTCTCTTTCTTTTGTAGAAGAGAGACAAGAACTCTTGCTCAGCTTGAAATGATTAGCCAGCAGAGTACTGACTGGCTTGGCATCTTTCATGTTAAACTTTTCAAGTACCCGTTCAACATACTTCTTCAGTGATCTAATTATTGTGGCATCCTGTCCAACAATTAGCATGTTATCAACATAGAGTATGCATGTGATGAAGTTTCCACCCGAAAATTCCCTTACATATACACACTAGTTTGCAGTAGTTCTCTTGTACTCATGACCCACCATGAATGAGTCAAATTTCTTGTACCACTGTCTCGGCGCTTGTTTGAGGCCGTAGAGACTTTTCTTTAATCTGCAAACTAAGTTTTTTTTCCCTTTTACTTCAAAACTTTCTGGTTGCTGCATGTAAATTTCTTCCTCCGAATTACCATGGAGAAATGTCGTCTTCACATCCATTTGTTCAAGTTCCAAATTCAAATTGGCCGCTAGTCCCAAAACTACTCGAATGGATGTCATTTTTACAACTGGCGAGAAGATTTCATCAAAATTAATACATTTTTTTCTTTTTCTCTATCAATGTGCTCACATTGCCATCAATTTCAAATGTTGATTTTTTGTGATTTTTTTAGATCATTACTTGTTTAGTTACTATGAAATTATCAGTGTTTCTCCAAGGCATGAATTTCTAAATTGATTTTTGTGAATTTTATAGATCACTGGTTGTTTGGTTACTGTGAAATCATCAGTGTTTCTCCATGTTTTGCCTTCGCTTCTAGATCTAGATCGACCACCACTATGACTCCGATATGGTCATAGTGGTTGTTTGGTTGCTGTAAAATCATAAGTGTTTCTTCACTTTGTAGACACCACTACCATCGCTGTCAGCGAGAGAAAAAGGAAGAGAAGAGACGAGAGATGAGCTTTAAGAAATGGAGATATAAGAAAAGAGTGAAGAAAATGTGTGTAGCTTTGCAAAGTTTTTTGTTTTGAAATTAGAGAAGCGAAATAGAGAGAAGTGGTGGTCATTACCATTGTTGCAATTGTAGAGTTCAGTGTGTGTGTTGAATTTTATGGTTTGTCACTTTTGTGAATTTGAGTTACTGTTCAAGTATATTTATTTATGCAAAAAGATTGCATATCCATATTTCCTATTGAAAGTATTATGAAATGCACAAATCTCTTTCTCTCTCTATCTATCTAAAAAAATAAGAACATTGTTGTATCAAAATATAAAAAAATTAAACAGATAAAATCTAGATAGAACATTTGTATAGATAAAACAATTGAATAGATAAATTTTGGATAGGTAAAAAGTTGGGGATGTACAATTAGTTGAAGTGTTCTACTGAGTGTGGTGGAAGTCCCAAATTTGAGTTTTTTTTTTTTCTTCTTCTTTTTTGTATGCACAAAAGCAATGTATGGAGATGAGTTAATGAAGAGAGAGAGAGAGAGAGAGAGTAATTGCAAACATAGGGGTTAGAGGGTTCTTGAGTGGGTTGGGTTCGATATCTGGTTTAAAGAGAAGCATCAAGTACAAGAGGTATGTGATTTGAAGTGAACTAAATAGGTATTGAAAAAGCTCTGATTTTTGCACAGATCTGTATATCTGTAGAGTATATTTGAGTGTTAGTGCGGAGAATTTCAACAGATAAAAAAACAAGTTTGTGAACTTCAAATAGAAAGGAATGGGTTTTCAAATATGAGTTTAACAGATAAAAAAAAAATTCAACAAATAATTTCAATAGATAAGAATTTTTTAACAGATAGATTTTATTTGGATGGATATTTGAACAAAAAGGGGAATTTTGAATTGAAAAGATCATATAGGATAAAAAAAAAATTGAACAGATAGGGAAAAATTTTGAACATATAGAAAATAATTTGAATAGATAGATATAAATTTGAACAAATAGTCAACGAAAAGTCAATAGATAAATTAAGGGATAAAATTAAAAACAAAATGTCTTCCAAAACCAATAAAAGGACTTTTCACTAAACTATTTTACAAAGGATAAATCTCTCACCAACAAAAAATATCTATTAAATCTAATGCCTTATAGTTTGGACTTTTCAACAATTATCTCTATTTAAAATATCTTACATACTAAAAAACAAAACCAAATTGTTTACCACGTCCAGACAGAACTCAAGGCTTATATATTAAGGGTATAAGTGACCATTTCATGTCAAAAGAAACAGTGTATCACAGTAGCAATGGTGAAGAAATATTTATAATGTGCATATATATGTACTAGAGACTAATACATGTGATGTAAGTGTAATTTAAATAAATAAAAATAAAATAAAAAATTTATTATATATCGTGTGTCATTTAAGAGGTAAGAGTTTTCTTTATAGATTACTGATTTTAGATTTGAGTCCCACTGTTTTCTCTATTATTATTATTATTACTAT
The DNA here is from genome assembly GCA_025200525.1 of Camellia lanceoleosa. NCBI lineage: Eukaryota > Viridiplantae > Streptophyta > Magnoliopsida > Ericales > Theaceae > Camellia > Camellia lanceoleosa. The sequence continues at coordinate 89,854,837 of CM045765.1, forward strand.
TGTTATTATTATTATTATTATTATTATTTGAATAGAGAATTTTGTTTTGAATATATACCACCAATATTTTTCACTTCATACAGATATATATTATATTATATATGAATAGGAAATATTTTTGACAACAATTTAAAAAATAAATAAATAAAAACATAGCCGAAAAATGTTGCTTTTAATCAAATTTAATTTCAAAGAAACAACCATTAACTATAAAAACATCCAATTTAGCCCGGAAAATACTCATTCAACAAAATCTGAAAACTAGATAATTATAAATTGTTCACAACTTGAATAGAATTCAATAAAAAATCATAAGATTAATTTGATTACCTGTAGTTAGGGTTCTGCTCGGGAGGAACAGAAAATGACTGGAAGCAAACTTGGCAAGGAGGATTAGAGGGCCGGATCAAGCACACGGCATTTGGGACAGAGCCTGAACTACCTGTGCCAAGGAATATCAAAGCTGATTGGGGTTCAACTTGGCTGTTCTCTACTACATTTTTGGAGATATCCATTTTCTCAAGTCTTCAAAGAGTCTTCAAAGATGACGGAGTAGAGAGAGAGAGAGAGAGAGAGGAGAGAGAGAGAGAGAGAGATATGGAGTAGAGAAAAGGAGAGGGAATAGAGGAGGTACAATATATAATAGATAATTGATTGAGACTACTAAAAAACAGACCACTAACATCTCTAATGAGTTGAAAAATGTTAAAAAAAAGAAAAAACCAATAGAGACAACCATAGATGACGGAGTAGAGAGAGAGAGATATGGAGTAGAGAAAAGGAGAGGGAATAAAGGAGGTACAATATATAATACAGAATTGATTGAGACTACTAAAAAACAGACCACTAATATCTTTAATAAGTTGGAAAATGTTTAAAAAAAAAAAAATCAACAGAGACAACCATCACATCAAGGCGGAGCCAGTTCATTACTGCTCGCCTAGTGCTCTCTTTTTTAGTCCTCCGAAGTATTAATCTATATAATACGGATTAGAGAGTGTGTTTGTTTGAAATGTAAGTTAGTTTTTGATTATTTTAATTTGGTATTAAAAAGTTTTGTTTGGAATGAGATTTTTTTATTTTTTTGACTTTTATAAGAAAAAAAATTATAATTTAAATAGAAAATTTTATTTTATTAGAATTTTAACATATTTTATCTTTTTATTAGTATTTTAACTCAAAAAAAATTTATGCCAAACATAGCAGGCATTTTGGACTGAGTAGGTGCACTAATTTTTGGCTATTGGTGTTTTGTACACGCGGTGTATGTCCAATGGTTCTAATTTTCTCTTTCTTGTCATACGCGGAAAACATATATTCATTCTTACACTATTATTCACGCCTGTACGGTATGAATCTTAAAATTATAAAATAAAATACAAAAAACATAATTTAAATTTTCTGAATGATAATTAAAAAAAAAATCATAATTAAAAAACACATAAGTTATAATTAAAATAAAATTATAATTAAATAAAAAAATTATTTATAATTAAAAAAATAAAATAACATAATTAAAAAAGAAAATAATATAACTTAATAGTGCATATGATAGAGCAGTGGCAGAGCCAGGAAACTAGATTAAAAGGGCACTTATTGATTACAACTTCAATTTTTTTTCCATAACCAAGAATAAGAAAATAATAATAATTTTTGAATTAATATGAAATGCGAAAACTTAAATAAATTATTACAAAAGAATTTCACATAAAATTTTACAATTAATTTCGAGTAAAATCGAAAAGAAAATATTGCGTGTAACTAGTGTATCACGGACAAAATAAAAAGTCATATATTTAAGTCTTAATATAAATTATATACTGGTAAGATAAATCAAATTTTTACAAAATTTGAGTAAAAATTTCATATAATAGTGATATCATGTCATTATTGACATATGATATTATCAACCAATAGTAAAACAACATATAGTGAACTCTACATACAAATATAACTAATAATTTTTACATATATATTGTGAGATTAATTATATTTGTTTTTCAATAATGATCATTTATATTGAGATTTTTTCACAAAATTTTTATACATAAAAATATAGTTTGTTATAGTTACTTCATTTTCAATAAAACAATCACTATTGTTTTTATAAATTTAAAAATGTCCTTGACATTTTATTCTAAATAATATTTTTGTTTAAATTTTTATTATATACATATGTAAAACAATAATAATAATAATAAATAAAAAAAAAACTAGGGGGGGTCACGTGACCCCCGGGTCACATGGTGGCTCTACCACTGAATAGGGGTGTGTATAATAAAATTTCCAATATATATGTTTTATATTATTTTTTTGGATAGGATCTCTAGTTGGCAATAACTAAAAATTTTATAATTTTTTTTCCAATTCTATTTTTTTTTTGTTTTTTGGGTTTATAGTAAGGGGTTGCTTGAGGTGTCCTAAATAAGTGTACTTTTTGTCTTTTTGGACTAAAAAATTAAGGAAGAAAATATGAATGTTTGGGTTAATTTTTTGACTTTTTATAAAAAAATGTGTAATAAAAAATTGTAAAAATTAATTTGTAGGGAAAAATTAGTATTAAGAGTTGTGCAGTCATAATTGTTAACTTTTGATGAATAGTGTTAACTTTTTAACTTTTTAAGTAACTTTTTGACTTTTTAACTTTTTTGATACATGCCAAACTTGGCCTAAGAAAGTTTAACATTTTGTTGGTTTTATTTTTTGTTTTTTATTTTTGAGATTCATCTAGTTTAGAATGATTTATAAATAAAAAAATTAGAAAAAAATCAACAAAAAAAAAAAAACAAAAAAAAAAATTTTTTTAATTTTTTTTATCTTCAGTGAATTTTAAAAAAATAAAAAATAAATAAAACTTTTCAAATTTGTCTTGTCTAATAGAACTTAAAAATCAATGAAACTTTTTCAAAAAAAGTCAATTTAAAAAAATGGTTTGGCTTCTCTCATATTGGGAATCCAACTTAAGAGAGTATTTAGATTTAGTGGACCAATTGTAAGTACAATCTCAATGATTTAAACCGTTCACTTTTTAGTACTCGTTAAAAAGAATATTAATGTAAAAAATCAAGATGGTTGAATTTTGATGGCTATGTTTGAATCACATCTGTCTTAAAAAATGGACAGTTATTCTTGAAATTTTATTTGCCATATATTGTTTTTAAAGAGAAATGTGATTAAAATATATAACTACAAAAGTCTAATTATCTTGATTTTTTTACATGAATGTTCTTCTTGATGAATTCTAAAAAGTGAATAATTTAAATCACCGAAATTGGGCTTATAATGAGCCCACTAAATCCAAATGCTCTCTCGAATTGAATTTCCAACATGAGAGAAGCCGAATAACCCTTAAAAAAAACTGCTAAAAAATAATTGTCAAACTCAATTTTAATTTCACGTGAAGTTTATATTTAACTTTATTTGATTTGGTTGTAATGAATTTCATGTATACCTAACTTTCTTTGATTTTGTTGTTCACCATTGTTTAGTCACATTATTAATAATAGTCAAATATAAAAAATAACAATGTTATATCTATCTAATTTGTTACATCTAAATAATTTTTAATGATATGGCATTAAGTTTAGACTCCGCATGATAAAATGTTTGATAAATTAAAATTTGGCACTTGCCAGACACATTATTAGAGGTGGTCTTTAGGGGTAATAATTAGGTGTCTTAAATATTTTTTTATTAAAAAAATTAATATTTCATCTACACAATTTCTTTCCCTGCAATCCCCAATGTGGTGACAAGATATAATGCAAGTTCATACCAATTGGAATGTGGGTCAATTTTTGAAAATTTGTTTGCCACCTCGTTTGTGAGGGTTATGGGAGAGAAAATTGTGTGAATGTAATATTGTTGAAAAATTTAAGTTTGGGTTCTCTATATATATGTTTTATATTATTTTTTTGGATAGGGCCTCTAGTTGGCAATAACTAAAAATTTTATAAATTTTTTTCCAATTCTTTTTTTTTTTTGGGTTTATAGTAAGAAAGTTTAACTTTTTAGCCCTGTTTGGTAGAGCTGTGAGAAACTGCTTATAGCTTATGCCCAAACAGCTTATAGCTTATAACTTTCAGCTTAAGCTGATTTCCAGCTTATTCTCAAAGCATCTCCTGCCCCACTTAAAGAATAAGCTGATTTCTGACTTTCACAAAGCTATAAGCTATAAGTATAAGCTAAACCAAACATATCAAAACAGCTTAAATTAAGCTGAAAGCTGAAAATAAGCAGTAACAAACAGGGCTTTTGTTGGTTTTATTTTTTGTTTTTTGTTTTTGAGATTCATCTAGTTTAGAATGATTTATAAATAAAAAAATTAGGAAAAAATCAAATAAAAAAATACAAAAATAATAATCATAGTTTTTTATTTTTTTTTTGTCTATAGTGAATTTTAAAAAAATAAAAAATAAAAAAAACTTTTCAAATTTGTCTTGTCTAATAGAACTTTAAAATGATGAAACTTTTTCCAAAAAATCATATTTAAAAAAATGGTTTGGCTTCTCTCATATTGGGAATCCAACTTGAGAGAGCATTTGAATTTAGTGGGCCAATTATAAGTACAATCTCAATGATTTAAACTATTCACTTTTTAGTACTCGTTAAAAAGAATGTTAATATAAAAAATCAATATGATTGGATTTTGATGTCTATATGTTTGAATCACATCTGTCTTAAAAAATAGGGGTGAGCATATCCGGATTGGACCGGATTGAGGTAAAATCAAGATCAATCCGTTATCTACGGTTTTTGAAAAATTGAAACCAATCCAATCCATTTAAATCATGGAACCAATCCGAACCAATCCATTCAAACACGGATTGGATCGGTTTAGGATCACGAATTTACATAATTAAATAACAAAAAATATATATATAACACTTTAATTTCATAAAAATATAAATATAGCATCATATTAGTTTCACAATAGCAACATATCTTTTCATAATAGCGACATACTGTTCTAAAATTTAAACAACCACAAGAAAACTAGTTCCACCATAAGTATTTAGACCATTACAAATTAATACCAAAAACTAGCAAACAAAAGTAATAAAAGAAGATACTATGTGAGTTTAGGTTTGGATTTAAGTTTTATATGGAATAAGGAAGGATACTGCGCAGGAGGGTGTATAATAAAAATATAGACTATTTGTATACGGTCCGAATCGGTTCTAATCCGGAACCGTGGGGTTCAATCCGGAACCAATCCGTGAACTACGGATTTTTATTTTTTCAATCCGGAACCAAACCATGGATTCAAAAAATCAATCCAAACCTACTGGATTGGATTGGACTGGATTGGATTACGGATTTTACAAATTCCTTGCTCAGCCCTATTAAAAAATAGATAGTTATTCTTGAAATTTTATTTGCCATCTATTGTTTTTTAAAGAGAAATGTGATTAAAATATATAACTACAAAAGTCTAATTATCTTGATTTTTTTGCATGAATGTTGTTGGCTTTTTGGCTTTCGAAGGATATTTTTGTAAATGCGAGCGTGTCAACAAGTGCAAGCGTGCCAGCAAGGATCAATCAATCCTTACAGAAATTATGATTGTCAATCAATTATCAGGCAATTGTGTTTTAGTTCTTTTAGCCTCAATGAAGATGACTTTTACTGGTGGCTTGACTTAGGAGAAATTAAACAAAATAACAGTTAAATGACGAACAATTGAAGTATTTCATTAAAATGAAAACTTAAAATGATCCAAACTCAGCCTCGTAGAGGTTTACAACAACAATCTACTTGAAACTACTCCTATGAACGAAGTGCAGTACATGAATTTAAAGTGCAGGAATGTAAAGAATAGGTATTTAAAGTGCAAGAAATGTAAAGACTGGAAATGTAAAAACTGGAAAAGAAAATATGAAGTAAATGACTGGTTTGTTGGATCTGAGTCCGGGGGCTTTTTCTGGGGGCTTCCCTGCTATTTATACTCCTCAAGAATGACCATCGAACTGCACTTCAAACCGTCGAACTGCTCTTCCATGATTGCTTGATCATGCTGCCTTAGAAGTAGTTCCACTACGTCATTACTTGCAGTTGGGCTTCCCTCCTATAGTTGAATTTGAATGTGAGTAACCGTTGAAGTCACGTCACCTTGTATTTCTTCACTAATCCAATGCTACTCAGATTACGCAAGAACCAATATTAACTGCCACATGTACGATCATGATCGAAGATTAAACATTCTTCCTGTATTGCCCTTACTTCGCCACGTGTCGAACTGTAACTGGCTTTTACAAAATATGTAGCCAACATTACCCCCCGCATTAATATATCCAATACTTAGTGATATTAGTGGATCAAAGCCTTTCTCGCGCCTTTTGGAACGTGCATGGAGTCTATATTCTGGAAACATAACCGTCATCCATTGATGATTACTTGCATTAATTTTGTTTCCGACCTTTGGAACATCTCCACCACCTTAGTAATCGAACGGACTAATATCTCTTTTATGACTGAACCAAACTTCTTCTCTATTGATCAAGTACATGAAGAGTCATCTGATGATGTTGTTTTCTCTCAAAAGAACTTCCATGCATTCATTAGTCACTTTTACCCGCATTTCCATATTCATGTCATGGATGCTTTTGGAAATTACCAACCTTTGGATTATGAACATATTGCCCTTAATCCTTCGATTCAGAAAGTTGCAAACATGGACATGGGAAATTCTTCTTTTGATTCACCCGTGAACTGTGAACAAACTGCCCTTAGTCCTTTGATTCAGAAGGTTGTAAATATGGACATAGAAGGCCCCTCTCCACAATCCTCTGCATGGGATAAGGCTGTGGCTTCAAATTCCTCCGGGGCTTCAGGCTGGTCAAGCTGGTCAGAACCTGAGGTCTGGGAATTAAGGGAGCGAATTAACCATCACTTTGTCGAATTCACCGACCCATTGGACTTTCCTTCTTATGCGCGAAGCTTGGTGGTTTATCCTTACATGCCTATCGACTGTCAATGCAGTTTAGAGGACAATATATTCGTGGCATGGTACACATCATCCATGCCTACAAAAATGATACAATCTGTTCCACGTTCAGAAGAGGCACAGGGGTATAACCCTTTATTTTTAGCCAAGAAGGCGAAGCTTCATCCTTCTGACTGGCTTGATTGTGTCAATTCTCCTCAATTTCCTCTTTCTTTCGAAATGAGGGCCTTTATACCTCCTCCTTCGAAAAAACTTTCCTGAATAGAGAAGCTGAGGCTTACCCTTTCTGCAGAGAAAGTTTTCCCTCCTTACGAGCCTCCACCTTCTCCTACTCCAGCTCAACAAAAGCAAGCTCAACTCCTGCTTGCAGCCTTTTCTTACCTATCCTTCAATGTTCTTGAGGAAGATGTTCCCCTTAAGAACTTTCGATGGGCTTGTAATATTCTGACTCGGGGCCACGTTGTCAACCCCATTGCTCAAGCAGAACTTCACATGTTTTTGGACCAACTTCCATCACTTCTTCATTGGCACCGCACTTCTTGGGCCACCACTCAATCCTTGGACCAACTTTCATCGCTCCGAGTTCATTCTCAATATGAAGTAGAGAACCTCGTCGAAGAATACAACGACTTTCAAAATAAGGATTCTGCATACTGGGATGATTTGGAAATGGATGAGTTAGAATAAGGACTAAGAGAAACGGCGTTCGAAATAAAGGCTGAGGAGCTTTTTTATGAAGTGAGAACGCATCAACTCATGCAGCCAATGTTAGAAGAAATAGAGGATAGAATAAAGAAAGAACAGAAATTCATTGATCATAGTTGGACTAAGTTTCATGATCTTGTTATTTATTCCATTCCCTATTTTTATGAGCTTGAGTTTGTACCCAAATAGGGTTATTATGTAATCATTTTTGCTTAAATATAATTAAGACTTTTCCTCTGTTCGGCATTGTCTCTGTTTGCCTTTAAAAGCAAATTCAAGACTTTGAACTGAACAATCTCATCCTTCGAATCTGGACTCAATTGTCTTAAATGAAACACTGCAAAGAACCAATTATGAACTTTTCCAATTTATGGAATAAAGTTAACAGTTTTTGCTGATTTTCATCTAGAAACAATGTTTCGAATCTACCAATCTTATACTTAAAGCTTGTTTCAGCCATGATCAACATTTGATCATGGTTAATATGATCAATTTAGTTTTAAAATTGACCATCTTTTGCTTCGAACAACAGTTCATGCTATTTTTAGTTCAAAAGATAAAATCTTCCCGTATATACACCAACCAACTATTGGTTTTGATGTTTCGAACAACAATTCACATCCTTAAGAGGCCTTAAGTTTTGTTTCGAAGGACTTCACTTTCTGAAGTAAACAAATACTTGAGCATTCTTGTATCCTTAAGTATGGAATGTGCTTCGAAGTCGACTTCTCCGTTTCGAAGCCGTTGTTTTTTGGCTTTTGGCGCCAAAATTTGGCTTCGAAGCCAAATATTTTACTTCGAAGCTAACCTCAGTATCTGGGATGTGTTTTTCCCTCTAAAAGTATCAATATTGAAGGAAACTCTTCGTATTCGTACTTCTAGTACTTAACGACTTACGCAATATATTTTTCAGACACAAAAGCTTTTTAAAAACCCTTTTGTTTCGTGCTCTGAAATCACTTGCTCTTTTAACACACAAACCCTACCGATCTTCTGTTAAACCCTCTCTTTCCTTGCTACTTGCTATCAATGGATCCTTCCTCGCTGAAAGTGCTCGCTGGTGACCGTATCAGCCCTACCATGGCTTTGAAGAAATGCATTGATGAAGAAATCGCCAAGCTAACAACTGGTGGGTCAAGCGCCATAGATGGACGTCTCTTTGTTCCTCGCCACAGTAACCAACAAGAGTACGTCATAGGTCCCATCTTTCGGGAGGCCCCTGACCAACTTCCAGCTTTATACTTTCATTTGGAGGATCACTTTTTTCTCTACGAAGGAGGGCTTGATTGGAGCAATTGGAGAATGACCCGGCCTCATCGCTGCTGGCCGACATTGAGAACCGAATGGGAGGAATGGTATGACAGGGTTGTGCCTGCGAGAGAAGATGACTTACAGGAGTTCTGCATCCTCGATGCTCTTCGTCTTTCCAGGTTCATCATTCATGAGGACCCCTTTCTAATTCTGCTGCTCTATGTTTTTGGAATATGGTTTTTAATTTCTTCTAATTTCGGTGCGGCATGATGGGCCCCACCATTCTTGATATTTGCCATCTTTTAGGGCTTTCACCCCATGGCTCTCCTTTTACTCCCAACTACCCGGACCTCCCTATCAAATTTTCCCTTCCAGCCTTAAACTTTTCTTACAGTGACTTCGTAAAGGTTGAAAATAAAAGGGAAGGCCACGTAAGAGACAGGGAACTATTTTCCTTCATTTTATACTGGTTGTGCAAATTTCTCTTTTGCACCTCATCTCAGAGGATTATGCCTGAGTTCGCTTCACTTGCGAAGACACTTGTCTTGAAAAAACACATAGCTCTTACCCCTTATCTTTTAGGTCATGTCTACAGAGCTTGCTCCCAATTTTGCGAAAAACCTCTTGATGTTAACCAAGGAGGTCCCCTCTGGGTGCTCCAACTCTGGCTCTTCGCCTATTTCACTGACCTACATCCCAAATGTCTAAAATTCCTTGTTCAGGATCCTAGCACCTATGGGAAAAGTATGCTAGGATTGTTCTTTACCCTGCTTCTTTTGCTTATTACTTGCCTTCTTTTACCAAATCCCTATTTCTCCTCCTGCTTTCCTTTTTTGTCCTTTTGATGCCCATAAAGGACCTGCTTGGCTGCAAACTTTTCTGGCTGATAAAGAGTGCTCCACCTCACTACACAAAGATATGTGGGCTTCAATTTTGTTACCGAGGGAGTTGTTCATTGGCACTTTAAACCCTCGAGGTTATAAATGCATATCTGAGGTGTACTGCCCTTCTCAGTTTGCCAGACAATTTGGGCTTACTCAAGGGATACCTGTTCCACTTTGCAGTCTCTCGAATGTCCACCTTACGGCTAGAGACTTGAGAATATCTAAATCAAAGCTAGAGGCGGCAATATTCAAACTGCTGAAGGAATTGAATGAATTTCAATTTGTCCCTTTTCTCCCATCTGGCTTCGTTTTGAAAAGATTCCAGAACTGGTGGACAACCAATATGGAAGTGCGCCTATCTGTACACCCTCATGACTTGCTAATAGGGTTAGGAGTGCCTTCGAAGGCTAAGTCAGCAACAGTTGAGAACACTCCCCCTCTTCCTGAAACTACCAAAACTGCTCCTGCAGCTTCATCCTTTCCATCTAGAGTCACTAGAGCTGCCTCAAAAAAGGGTTAGTATTTTCATGTCCTTTTTTTTTTTTTTGAATCTCTTGTTTGTTTCCTTTACACTCATTTTTTTCTTTGATGCAGGGTCCCCACAAGAAGAATCCCCAAAGAGAGCTGAAACTTTAGCTACTCTTAAAGAGAGACAACAACAGAAACAGAAAATGAAGCTAATCCTCCCTTCTGAGGAATCTGAATCTCAGGCAGAAGAAAGAGAGATTGAGCAAGAACAAGAAGTACCTTTGCAAAGAACAAAGAGACAAAAAGTGGCTGTCTCCTCATCCGATATAATCGAAAATCCTGTTCACGAGGCAACTACCATAATAGTGGAGAAAGAACTTACCTCTGAAGAATCTGAACCCCAGGTTGAAGAAAAGGGGGTTGAAAAGGAGCCGGTAGTATCACTGCCAAGAAGGAAGAGAAAAAAAGTGACTGTTCCTACTACTGACTTGGTTGAAGACCCTATTCATGAAGCAGCTGCTAAGGCAGTAGAGCAGGAACATTCCAAAGCCATGATTGTCTTCGAGAGGGCTGAAAAAAGACGGCAGCAACAATTTCTGCGAGAGGAAGCTGCTGCTGCTGATGCATTACAAAGGGAAACGACAAGAAGGCAAAAGACTGCCGAACATTATTCCCTTCGCAGTTCTCCCATTATTTCTGAAACAAGTAATTTCCTTCATGCTTCTACTGTTTTTCCCTTGTCAGCTTTTGGTATTGAAGTTTGACATTGCTTTACATCTCTTTCTCTTGCAGCGACAACTACTGCGTTTATCTTTCCAATGAGGCCTTCCTCAATTTCAGTTGAAGTTGATCAAATGCAGAATGCCAGGGTTATTCAAATCGTACTCCCACTTCCAAGGCCTACATTCGATGTACCTTCTTTAAGCCCCAGCATTCCTGCATCTCTTCTTCTTGGCTTAGAGCCATACCTCTCTTTCTTGACCTTTGACCTACCTCAGTCCACTTCTCCTTCGAGCCTTGCTCTTCCTCCTTCTTTCACAGAAATTCCAACTGTTACTCCATCTCTAATGGCAGTTGATTCTCCTACAGAGAGTGCTGGTAGCTCTCCAACTCATAGTTCATTACTTTTACCTACTTCCAGCCCCTCTTCACTTGATTCATTGGTGGCTAAGACCATAGAAACTGCCAAAGATGTTCCATCCACTTCTCCTATCCCTATGAAGTCCTTTATGCCTTCCACCACAACTCTCTCTGCACTCCTCATGTCTACGGATGAGGTAGACATCTTCGAAGCCAGACTAGCTAGTCTCTTCGATGTACCCTCTACCTCTCCAACATTGAATGTTGAAGCTGAGCCATTAGTTTTGGCTGACTCCTTGCTGGAAATTTTTGAGAGCTCTTCTTCTTCCAGCAGCAGGCCTTCTGCACCTTTGATAGACCTAGACACATGCCTGGAACTATTGATCTCTTTTTCGAGGATTCCCTTCGAGGCTCTACAAAGGCCTATAATCAGAAAATGGGTTCCTCCAATGCTGCAAAGTTGCTGAGCAGTCCGGCATGAATGTTTCAAGTCATCTATCTCATGTAGCAGCTACTGTCGATTTTTACATTAGCATTTGTCAGGCTGCCAAGATTGAGGATGAGAAATTGGCTGGCGACTAGAGTTTTGTTTCCCACGTACATACCGAAGTATCAAAGCTTAAGAAACAACACTCCTCTGCCTCCCACTTTCGAGTCCAGTTGCTGGAGAGGAAAGCTCAACTTGAAGAGGAGCTATCTGCAGTGAATCAGACCTTAGTCTGAACTGACACTAAACTGCAAATTACCAACCAAGGACTGGCTGATCGAAAGGAAGAGATGGCTGCAGCTATTCGACTGTTTTCAGCATTTACCAATAGGAAATCTGTTGTACAAAAACAATTAAGACACTGTAATAATTTTTGGGCCAATTTGTGGCAAAATGTACTTAATTCTTTATGAAAAAGAAAATTTTTGTCTATCATTTAAGCAGTCTTATGTTCTTGTACTTAATATTTATTTTATTCCTTGTGTTTCCCAAATGGTTGGAAAATAAGGCTTCAAATATCTGCCATTAATCTTTTGGGGATGTATATACCCATTCAAATTTCTCAAATGGTATGCTCCAAAAGGCAGAACTCTATGAATTTGATATGGTCCTTCCCAGTTAGGTGACCATTTGCCAAACTTATGGCTTTTAATTTCTATTGGGAGTATTGTTTTCTATACCAAATCACCTTCATCAAAGCCAATGTATTTGACTTTCTTATTGTAATTTTTGGTCGCTTTCTTCTTTTGCAAGAGAATACTGTTTAATGCCAGAATTCTGGCTTCATCTATGCTTTCTAACTCTAAACACATACTTTGATGGTACTGCTCAGGATCTAACTGATCTTGACATCTTACCCTCAAAGATTTAACATTAATCTCCACAGGTAACACTGCATCATGCCCATATACTAAGGCATAAGGAGTGACTTCTGTGCTTGACCTTGGGAAAGTTCTGTAAGCCCACAAAACATCCAACAACAGGTTATGCCAATCCCTAGGACTATCTTCCACAACCTTTTGTATTCCCTTTTTCAAGGACTTATTGGATGATTCAGCTTGACCATTGGCTTGTGCATAATAGGGTGTGGAATTAACAAGGCTAATTCCAAATTCTGCCACAAAGGACTTTACCATCTTCCCATTGAACACAGTCCCATTATCCACAGTTATAGTCTGTGGGATGCCAAATCTATGGATCAAATCTTTAATGAACCCAATGACCTCTGTCTGGTCTACAGCATTGTATGGCTTGACTTTGACCCACTTAGTAAAGTAATCAGTGGCCACTAGAATGAAACAATGATACTTCGAAGAAGGTGGATGTATTTTCCCCATCATATCCATAGCCCATCCTCTGAATGGCCAGGGCTTCACTACTGCATGTAGGTCAGTTATGGGCACATGTCTTATTGTGCCATGCTTTTAGCATGCCTGGCAACCATTTGCATACTCTATGCAGTCTTTAAGGATAGTTGGCCAATAGTAGGAATGCCTTCGAAGCAACCATCTCATCTTCACACCAGGTTGATGAGCACCACAGATGCCTTCGAAGCAACCATCTCATCTTCACACCAGGTTGATGAGCACCACAGATGCCTTTATGAACCTCAGCCATAGCCGTTAATGCTTCTTTTGGGCCTAAACATTCCAGCAATAAGCCATCTTCCCCCCTTTTGTAGAGAGCACTACCATATATCATATATTGCATAGATTGTAATTTAATTTTCCTGCTAGCCTTTGAAGATGGACCAGCCAAGTATTGCATTATTGGATGCCTCCAATCTTGTTCTTGTAAGTCATTATTCCAAGCCCACATTCATTTTATTCAAAGGTGGTATCAATTTCTGATATGTTGTTTGGCTTATGTCCCTTTGGGCGTTATCCCTTCTCTTGAAGTTCGAAACTTTCTGAGCCACATCATTAGCTCTATTATTCAAGAATCTTGGAACATGAGTTACATTTTCTATTTGAAATTGAGAAAGCAGATGTAATACAACAACATAGTATGGTAAAATGCTTATGCTTTGACACTTGAAAATTCCTTTCACTTGGTTAACCACCAATTGAGAATCTCCAAATATGTCTACTGCATGGACTTGTAATCCAATAAGAATTTCCAGTCCCACTATTAAGGCTTCGTATTCAGCTTGGTTATTAGAACAGGTAGCTTCATTCACTCTGAAACCATGTGTGGTTTCTACCCCTTGTAGAGACCTAATCACAATACCAATTCCAGTTAAGCCATTGGCTTTCGACCCATCGAACCACATTTGCCATGGCTCAACATTAGCCATACCAAGTTCCATTATCTCTTGGCTCTCTGTTTGAGATGGGTGGTCCGCCAGAAAATTGGCTAAAACTTGCCCTTTTACTGCCCTTTGAGGGACATATTCTAGATGAAATTCTGATAAGGCTAGTATCCACTTGCCAATTCTCCCCCTCAATATAGGTTTAGATAACATGTACTTAACCAAATCTGTGATTGCAATTACCAAGACAGTGTAGGTAAAAGATAGTATCTTAATTTCATTGCAGCAAAATACAAAGCAAGACACAGCTTTTCAACAGCTGAATATTTACACTCATAAGAATTTAAAAACCTACTAAGGTAATAAACATCTTGCTCCTTGCCTTCTTCATTATCTTGAGCCAAGAAAGCTCCCAACGAATCTTCTGCTGTAGCTATGTATAACTTCAAGGGCTTATCACCCTTTGGTGACATCAGCACTAGAGGGTTGGCCAAGTAGGCTTTGATACCTTCGAAAGCAATTTGATGCTCTACTGTCCACACAAATTCCTCTTCATCTTTCAGCCTTAACAAGGAAGAAAATACTTTAGTTTTCCCTGCAGTGTTAGAAATGAACCTTCGAAGAAAGTTAACCTGTCCAATGAACCTTTGTAATTCTTTCTTACTTGATGGAGGTCTGGCTTCAATGATGGCTTTGGCTTTATTTTGGTCAATCTGTATTCTTTTCTTGTGTACTACATAGCCCAAGAAGTTTCCAGATGATACGCCAAAAGCACACTTAAGAGGATTGAGCTTCAATTTGAACTATCTCATTCTTTCAAAGGCTGTTTCTAAGTGAAACAGATGCTCCTCCATGGATTGGGATTTAAATACAATGTCATCAATATAACACTCTAAATACCCTCCAATGAGGTCATGAAAGATAATGTTCATAACCCTCTGATATGTAGCCCCAGCAGTCTTCAGGCCAAATGGCATTTTAACCAATTCGAAAGTGCCAATATTTCCAGGACATCTGAATGCTGTCTTGTGGACATCCTCCTCTGCAATGCAGATTTGGTTATAACCAAAGTGTCCATCCATCATTGATAAGACTTGATGCCCTGCTGAACTGTCTGCCAACAGATCCACTATAGGCATAGGGTACTCATCTTTTGGAGTTGCTAGACTTAAGTTTCTGAAATCAATGCATACCCTCATTTTACCATTCTTCTTGACTACAGGCACAATATTAGATAGCCATTCAACATACCTGGCTGTCCTAATAAAGCCTGCCTTGAGTAGTCTAAGAATCTCTTCATTGACTTTCTGAATTACTTCTGGACTCATTCTTCTTGGTTTCTGCTTGTATGGCTTGAAATTAGGCTTCATAGGGAGCCTATGTTCCACTAATAACCTATCAAATCCTGGTAGTTCATTATAAGACCATGCAAAGCAATCTTTATATTTCTTTAGAACAACCAATAACTGGTCCCTGTCCAGATCATTCAAACAAGCACTTATATAGGTGGGCTATTGCATAGAGCCTTCCCCTAAATTTACTTCTTCTAAGGGGTCTTGTGTCTGAGAACTTATTGAAGCTTCTTCCTTGGTTTCTTCTACCTTCGAAACAACTTTCTTGCTTTGTTTTGCTCCCAGGTTCTTTAGCTCAACATCTTTGCCCTCCTTCTCATAGACAAAATCTGTCCATAAGGCATCATCTTCCTGTATCTCCTGAACTTTTGTTTCAATATCCAATGCATAGTATTTGCCAAGGGTCAAAATTCTGACCTGTTGCTGCTCCTGTTTGCAGCTAATTATCATAGCTTTTCTCTCTTGCTCCTGTACTTGCTGGATTATTGATTTTACATCAAATGTTGAAAACTTAATTAGAGCCAAAGACTTAGCTTCTTGTTCTTCATCTCTTTGCCTACAACCAGGCATCATTATCATCCTTAATGATAATCTCTTCATCAGTACTTTCTTGGACTAAGTGCTTCAGGTGTGTCACTTTTTCATCAGCCGTCACTTCGGCTGAGCCATCAGCTTTCCTCAGTATACTGAGTGGTGTCACTCCTTCTATATACAACTTGGCCTCTGAAAAGTCTGCACAGGCTATGAAGGGTTGAGGATCTGCATCAATTTCCTCTGTCTTTCCATTGCCTAAGGCCATCATAATTTTCTGATGCAAAGAGGAAGGCACACATTTGTTAGTGTGGATCCAATCTCTCCCAAGTAAAGCATTATATTTAGCATTACTGTCGATTACGAAGAATCTTTGTCATGATCTCTGGATCCCACACTCAAGTTAATGCGTAGAATCCTCTCAGCCATCTGTTTGTCTCCAAGAAAGCCGGTGATGGTTGTCTTTGGTTGGGATCAACCTGGGATTCTTTTTCCCTAGTTTCTTCAAAGAAGATTTCGGTAGTAAGTTCACTGCTGCCCCATTGTCTATCAGGACTCGGTTCAGTTGTATCCCATCGAAAAAAGCCTTGATATACAAAGGCTTGATATGTTGTGTCATAGAATTCGAGGGATACTCAAAAGGATACGAGAGGTTAATGCTCACCTCTTCTTCACTCTCATATTCAATTTCCATTGGGGTAGCCATTCCAGAATCATCTTGTACCATACTTACTTGTGAGTCTTCTCTAGAGATAGGAATAGGATCCATGTCTTGGTCATCTTGGTCCTCATCTCCAGCCTGGAACTCATGAGGCAGTATGTGTACCATATTGACTGATACTGGAGGAAATGAGCCAAATTGGATGGTCATTCAGACTGCTTCCTCCCTTGGCCACCTTGTTCAGTTACTTCAGCAGCATCCTCCATGCTACACTCTGACACTTCGTTGTTAACTGATTCCTTCGAAGGATCTTTCTCAACTGGTTTTTCAACCAAAAATGTTTGCTCAGCCATGAAGGCTTTGAACATTTCTTCCTCCACCATTTCTTTCTTTTGGCTTATGCCAATTTCTTCTTCTGTCTCGCTATTACTCTCCATCAGAGCGTTCTCCAATCCTGCTAAGCTAGACTTCTCTCTGGCTTTTAGTTTAGAATGAACCTTGGCCAACTGTTCTCTGCTGCAACCCACTTTGCTTTGTAGAGTTGGCTTTGGAGTATGGTCTGACTTTGGAGTCTTCTTTCCTTTTGTCTGGACCAATGAAGAGCTGTCTCCATTTTCTTTCATATCGTTCTGGTACTGAGTGTACCTGCGCTGAATCTTTCTCCTTTGTGATCTTGAAATGACTAGGACCATATATGGTTCCTTTGTCTTTAGGTGTTTAAGCAATACCCAATTGTTCGGAGCCACCAAAGGAGGCTTGACCATCCTACCTTAGTTTCCAACATCTCTCTGGGCAGGCACTCCCCTAGGTTTGTTTTGCATTACAAACTAGTCTGGAACTCCAGGTACCCACGAACTTACTGATTCAGATGTTGAACTGCTTTTTCCTACCTTCGAAGCCATCTTCGAAACTGGCTGTGAAGGTAAATGCTTGGCTCTAACCTCATGTTTTGAGCTTGATTCAGACCTTCGATGAAGGTAGCCACTTTCTGTCCTGCATGAGGCTAGTCTAGGGGGCCAATCTCTAGCTTTGATCCCATGAACTGAGCCTCTCTCCAGTCTTCTTTCAGAATGACTGCTCTCCATTCTGTAATAGTTAGGTGGCCTGGATTCATATAAGGGCCTTTTGCCTTTAGCATGAATTCTGTCCATTGCAGGCTCAACCACTAGTGGTCGCTACCTATCACTAGCCGGATACGGCCTTTTGTTTTAAGCATTGGTTGATTTAGGACGTCTCTATACATCCCTGTAATATTGCTTCCCATCAACTGGAAGCCCTTTCAACCACTTATAACTCAGTCTGCACCTGGGACACATCGTTTGCATTACTGCTGCCTCTAATGAATCATCATCCAGTGATTCTTCATTAGAGTGTTTCCTCCGGTGTGAGAAACCTTGTCTAATAGCTGGTGGGTTTCTGATGTCCTTTTTTATGGTTGTCTAGTTAGCAACATGCATCTGCACATTGACTTCTTCAAATTCTGTCAAGGACAAGTTTTGGAAGTCTGACGTAATGACATTGGCTGCCGCCTCTCCAACTTCTGGAAATGGATTACTGTCAATCCCCATGGCCTTTTCTGTTTTGGCTGGGAGCTTCAAACTTCATTTTCGAATTTGTTCTTGGATCATGTCTCGAAAAACAATACAGTTTTTAGTCGAGTGAGACCAAGAGTTATGCCATTTACAATATAATTTTTCCTTAAGTTCATCTGGAGATGACAATTTTACTCCTTTAGGTAACTTAAGGAAGTTGGCCGCGAGCAAATGATCAACGATGTCATCTGCCTTTGGTAAATCGAAAGAATACTTTCTGTGAAAGTCTTTCTTTTTAAACTGTTGGTCAATTGTTGTATCCTTATGAATTAATGCCTCACAGATCACAGGTTCTTTGCCCACAATCTCTGCTGCATCGATCTCATAATTGGGATCTCTATAATATGTCTTGTACGATGCATTATTTCAATCTTGTTCCTTCTCTAGTAATGCTTCGTACCTAGACACCTTATAGGTCAGTTCCACCAAATCTTTGAATTCAGTTGAGTCAAACTTCTTTCGAAGCCTGAACTCTAGGCTATTTTGAGACAATCTTACGAATTCTAGCTCTGGCAGGATGACTCTACATTTATTTCAAGCCCTTTTAAATCTGGCAATAAACTGAGTAGCCTTTTCTTCAGGCCTTTGACTCAATCTTGCCAAGTCTGCCATAGAAACCTCTGGCTCCAATTGGAAGAATTGGGCATGAAATGCCTCTTCCATTTGTTGTCAATTTTGAATGGAGCCAGGTCTAAGGTTGATGTGCCATACAAATGCTCCCCCAGTTAGAGAATTTTGGAATAATCTCAGTTTCATATAGTCATGATTAGTAAATTCACCGCATTGAGCAGCAAACCTAGCAATATGCTCTACTGTTGATTGATTTCCAGTCCCATAGAAAAGGGTAAAACCTGGTATCCTGAACCCCCTCGGGTATTCATGTACCCTATCTATCCATTTTGGGTATGGTTTTCTGTATACAGGAGTCTGGACCCCCCGAGCCATCGGTCCACACATCTCCTTAACAATATCAGCAATTTGGTCCTTAGGGACCATATTTTGTGCCTGCTAAACCACTACTGGAGGGACAAACACAGGATTTGGTGGACAAACTTGTGCTTGCGGTCCTCTTGGTCCATAAGGTGGTACATTTGGGACTGGTTGTCCTTGTGGTGCAGGTTGCTGTTAGGGGTGTGGGTAACCCCTTTAAGCTTTGTCTGAAAGGACTGCGAAAAGTCTTTGGAGCAGTGTTGTGTCCCTTCCATTTGCAGGCCAACCTTCCAACCCCCCGGGTATAAATTTGAATAAGGGATTATTATACCCCCTAGTGCCAGGTATGGCTTCGAACATGGGATTTGTAACCATTCTTACGCCAGTTTCTTGTACTTGACCAGATCCACCAACTTGTGTGGCTTCATTGTTGAGTACTGAGGCATTTTAGCTTGCTATAGGCCTTGAAATGGGTTCATACCAAGACTGAGGTGATGGTCTTTCATAGTTCTGATTACTAGTTTGACCATTAGAATGCCCATTAACTTGCATAGGTTGTTTGTCTCTAGCCAATCTTTGCTGAGGGACATTTAAAACTTCCTCTATGTGTCTTGTGTTTGTTGGTTGGTGGTTATTCATTCGATCCAAAAAGGATGTTGCCCACCTTTCCATTGTGTTCATTAATTGTTGTCCCATAGCATCTACTAGGCCATCCCATGGATTTGTTGGCTGAGTAGATGGAACAGTGGATAGTCAAATTCCTTAGTTTCGTCCAATATTATGAACATATGGTTCTTGTCCCGAAGTACTGGTTGTTCGACCACAGGTTCTGATAACATGGGAGTTTCCACAGGATGTCTTACCACATTATCCTCTGGATTAGGTATTTCTACCTCTCATTTTACGCCTTCTTCCAAGCGTTCATTTTCTCCTTGTCTTCTTCGTCTAGCCATTTTAACGAGTCCCACCAGGCGTGTCAAAAATATATGTTGGCTTTTTGACTTTTGAAGGGTATTTTTGTAAATGCGAGCGTGCCAGCAAGGATCAATCAGTCCTTACAGAAATTATAATTGCCAACAAATTATCAGACGATTGTGTTTTAGTTCTTTCAGCCTCAATGAAGAGGTCTTTTACTGGTGGCTTGACTTAGGAGAAATTAAGCAAAATAACAGTTAAATGACGAACAATTAAAGTATTTCATTAAGATGAAAACTTACAATGATCCAAACTCAGCCTCGTAGAGGTTTACAACAATAATCTACTTGAAACTACTCCTATGAACAAAGTGCAGTACATGAATTTAAAGTGCAGGAATGCAAAGAACAAGCAGTTAAAATGTAGGAAATGTAAAGACTGGAAATATAAAAACTGGAAAAGAAAATATGAAGTAAATGACTGGTTTGTTGGATTTGAGTCTGGGGGCTTTTTCTGAGGGCTTCCCTGCTATTTATACTCCTCAAGGATGACCATCGAACTGCACTTCAAACCGTCGAACTGCTCCTCCGTGATTACTTGATCATGCTGCCTTAGAAGTAGTTTTATTATACCATTACTTGCAGTTGGGCTTTTCTCCTATATTTGAATTTGAATGTGAGTAACCGTTGAAGCCACGTCACCTTGTATTTCTTCGCTGATCCAATGCTACTCAGACCACGCAAGAACCAATATTAACCGCCACGTGTACGATCATGATCGAAGATTAAACATTCTTCCTGTATTGCCCTTACTTCGCCACGTGTCGAACTGTAACTGACTTTTACAAAATATGTAGCCAACAAATGTTCTTCTTGATGAATTCTAAAAATTGATAAATTTGAATCATCGAAATTAGACTTATAATGAGCCCACTAAATTCAAATACTTTCTCAAATTGAATTTCCAACATGAGAGAAGCCGAATAACCCTTAAAAAAAACTGCTAAAAAATAATTGTCAAACTCAATTTTAATTTCACGTGGAGTTCATGTTTAACTTTATTTGATTTGGTTGTAATGAATTTCATGTATACCTAACTTTTTTTTTTTTTGGTTGTTCACCATCGTTTAGTCACATTATTAATAATAGTCAAATATAAAAAATAACAATGTTATATCTACCTAATTTGTTACATTTAAATAATTTTTAATGATATGGCATTAAGTTTAGACTCCGCATGATAAAATGTTTGACAAATTAAAATTTGGCACTTATCAGACACATCATTAAGAGTGGTTTTTAGGAGTAATAATTAGGTGTCTTAAATATTTTTTATTAAAAAAATTAATATTTCATCTACATAATTTCTTTCCCTCACAATCCCCAATGTGGTGACAAGATATAATGCAAGTTCATACCGATTGGCATGTGGGTCAATTTTTGAAAAGGGTCGTGATTCGTCCACCGAATCCAGCGCCCCCGAATCTCCCGATTTTCCACTTTAAGTAAAAAAAAAAAAAAAAAAAGAAAAAAGAAAAGAAAAAAGAAAACAGTTTCCAAAAAAGGAAATTAAGAGGATTAGGGGGATTATTTTTAGGGGAATTTTTCATTTCTCTTTTGAAAATTTGTTTGCCACCTCGTTTGTGAGGGTTATGGGAGAGAAAATTGTGTGAATGTAATATTGTTGAAAAATTTAAGTTTGGGTTCTCTCCTTGGTAATTTCAAGCGGAGTCATGTTTGGCCCTTTGTAGTCCAATTACTGGATCCATCTGGATGACTGAATAATTTATTTTATAGGATTTTCAAAATAGGATTAACTTGTCTCTAGTCCACAAAAAAGTGGACTGAACCGTGTTATTTAGGTTTGTGGACAACAAGGGTCTCGTTTTGATAATTCGAATCGTTCATATTTTAGATTACAATGTGTAGATTATTAATGAAAAAAATTAGATCGATTTGATAACCATAACTACGTTAGTTTATTATATTTATCTCTAAAAAAATGAATAATCTAGTTTGCAAATAATATTTGTTGTTCATTTTTTTTGCTAATAAATGTCATAAAATAATATAGCTATGGTTATGGGATTAACTTTACTTTTTTCGTGGATGATGTAAATGTGATGGTGTAAAAAATAAATAGTTCGGCCCAAACAACAAGGTCCAAAGACAACCTACTGCCTTTCTGAATATATCATCATATAAAAAATTATATTGATCAGACAATTATGATAATATAATCATATTACATGTATTTGAAAAATTGAACAAAATTGTAATTTTAATAATAAATCGTATTTTTTAAGATAATTGTTATTTAATCATTGTTATAACTATCTAATTAATATAATTTTTTACGTGAGTAATCTACTCAAAAGACCTTACAAAGTACCGGTTCATATCATTAAAATATGTTTGATTGCTCGGAAAAGGCCAATATGACCCTCTAGTTGAATTTACCAATAGAGTAATTTTTTATGTTTAGATATAGTTACCAAATTTAATATAATTTAAGAATTATTAAATGCACGTAATAAAGTTCACTATGTGCATATGAAATATTAATATTAGATGGTTACATCATGTGTCATGTGTCAATATTAACATTAACATAATATTACCATTGTAAGGAATTTTCACTACAAAATTTGACATAATTTGATCTTTTCCTTTAAATTTTTAGGTTAAATTCTCGGGTACTCGGGTCATGAATCCAATTTTAAAATTTTTAAGACAATATGCCCAAGCTCTTATCTTTTGTGGCCGTAAAGTAATAATAATTTGAAAGACCATATTATTCCTAATTATTTGTCTATCTATCTATTATTCCATTTATTTATCCACGTCACCTATTTGTGCAGTATCACTTAGGGTGTGTTTGGTAACGTTTACGTTTTCAGTTTATATTTGCAAAAATTTTATAAACTGGTTTTTGTTTATTTTTAGAAAAACATAAATTACAAACGCGTTTAGTAATTGAAAAAATGTTTTAAAAAATTAAAAAAATATAAAAAAGAGTGAGAAATGGCAAGTGGTGGTAAGTGGCGGCGGAAGACGGAGGTGGAAAGTGGTGACGGTGGGTGGTGGGTAGCAGGTAGTGGCGGGTGGGTGGTGGTGACGGATGGGTGGGTCACGGTGGCGAGTAGTAGCGAGTGAGTGGTGATGGTGGTGGTGGTGGTGGGTGGTGGCAGGTGGGTGGCAAATGGCGGGTGGTGGTGAGTGGTGGTGGCGGGTGGTGGTGGTGGGTGGGTGGGTGACGGTAGCAGATGGTGGGTGGTAGCGAGTGGGTGGTGGTGGTGGTGATGGCGGGTGGTGGGTGGCGGATGGCGGGTAGTGGTGGCGGGTAGGTAGCGGGTGGTGGTGGTGAGTGGGTGGGTAACGATGGTGGGTGGTAGTGAGTGGGTGGTAGTGAGTGGGTGGTAGTGGTGGTGGCGGGTGGTAGTGACAGGTGGGTAGCGGATGGGGGGTGGTGGTGGGTGGTGGCGGGTGGGTGGTGATGGTGGGTGGTGGTGGGTGGTGGTAGGTGGGTGGTGAGGGTGGGTGGGTGGGTGTGTGGCGGTGGTAGTGAGTGGTGGTGGTGGTGGTGGTTGTGGTGGCGGGTGGTGGGTGGTGGTGGTAGGTGGGTGGCGGATGGTGGGTGGTGGTGGGTGGTGTGGTGGTGGTAGTGGTGCGTGGGTGGGTGTGGGTGGTGGTGGTGGGTGTGAGTGGGTATGAGTGGTGATGATGGTGGTGGTGGTGGGTGGTGGGTGGTGGGTGGTGGTGGTAGGTGGGTAGGTGGTAGGTGGTGAGTGGTGGTGGTGTGTGGGTGGCAGGTGGCTGGTGGTGGTGGCAAGTGGGTAGTGAGTGGTGAGTGGTGGTGGCAAGTAGGTGGCGGGTGGTGGTGGCGGGCGGTGGATGGTAGTGGCGGGTGGTGGGTGGTGGTAGGTAGATGGCAGGTGGGTGGTTGATGGTGGTGGTGGTGGCGGCGACGACGACGAGGGGTGGGTGGTGGTGGCGAGTGGGTGGCATGTGGCTAGTGGTTGGTAGGTGGTGGTAGCGGGTGGTGGGTAGTGGTGGCAGGTGGGTGGTGAGTAGTAGTGGCAGGTGGTGGTGGCGAAAGACAGTGGTGGAAAATGGTGGGGAGTGGTGGCTAGTGTTGGGTGGTAAAAAAAAAAAAAAAAACTCAAAACTCAAAACGAAAACACATTTTGTGTTTTCATTTTTTGGCCAAATTTATAAACTGAGACCACTGATTTATAAATCAAAAATTTTACCAAACAAGTTTTTAGTTGAGTTTTTAAAATTTTTGTAAATATAAACAGAAAACATAAGTGTTACCAAACGGCACCTTATTAATCGATTTATAATTAAACAAATTAATAACTTAATTGAAATAGTATACATCATTGTGATAAATTTATGGGTCATATTTTATAATAAGGCTGTGTTACATCCCTTAATTTTTTGCCCTCTAATCCTCCTAAATTTCAAACCAAGGCAAAAAAAAAAAAAAAAAAAAACATCATTTTAGACATTAAAAGAGTTAGGGGGATTTTTTTTAAGGGACAAATCATTTTCCTTTATAATAATTGTAAGGAGATTTCAAATAAGATTTTGGGGTTTATAGATGTTGGGATGTTATTTTATATTATTTTCATGTAATGCCACTATTTGAAATGGAGACAAAACCTTGTTTGGCTATGGTTGCTAAACAAATAAAGATTATTCAAATCTAGTTACTGAACATCTTAAGGTTGTTTGGACAATTAAGTCCGAACATGACTAATTTTGCCCATTTTTGTTCGTTCAGCCGGCCAGAGCTAAATAAAAATGATTTGTTCAGTCTTGATTGGCTAAACAAAGCTTATAAAAAAAAACATCTTCCACATCAATACCATCCCAACCCTCTCTATTCCCTACCTTGTTGCTGTCCTTCTCCAGTAGTGATGAAAACCAAATACAAAGACTGAAGAAAAGAAATAAATTTTGTAAGACTCTTAATATGTATATTATTCATGAAAAAAATTAATTTGATTTAATAATCGTAACTTCTTCATTTTTATAGCATTTGTTTCTGAAAAAATAGACGACAAATATAGTTTTGAAATATAGCATTCATTTTTTAGAGACAAATGTGATAAAATAAAAAAGTTACGATTATCAGATTGACTTAAATTTTATCGTAGATGATGTACATTGAGAATCTTACAAAATAAACAGTTTAGATAATTAAAACGAGACCCGTAATAAACCCTACAAGCCCTCAAGTTCTCTCATGTGTTGAGTTATTGAGATCTCAACATGATAAAAACCTAACCCTTAGAAAATAAGTTGAGGCCTCTTTTTGGTAATTACCAAAAAAGCCACCTCTTTTTCAATTTTTTTTTGTCTATAATGATTTTTGTTTTTAAATTATGTCAATTTTTTTTGTACTTTTCTAATCCGTCTTGTTGAGACGAATCTAAAAAGTATATTTTTAAAAAAAAATTGAAAAAACTAAAATAAGAAAAAAAGTTCTTTTTTTTTTTTTTTTTTGTGTGTGTCTTTTCTAGACCTTTTTAAAAAAAATTATAATTAGAAATTTAAATTGTTTTTATAAAATGTTCACTAAAATAAAAAATAAGTCAAAAAATAAACAAACCCCCAAACACCTCTTAATGAGTTCAAGTTTCTTAACAACTCTTAATGAGGTCAAGGTTCTTATATTTCCATTGAAACACGTTCTCAATTTCATCGTCTTCGTTACTAATTGTCAAGTTGCCAACTCATCTTGTTCCGACTCCAACCGACCAACCAACATTACTTTCATTAAAGTTACATTACTTTTAATAAAGTTGAATGATCAACCATTAATGATGTCTGTATCTATGTACCAACTATTAGGAGCGTAAACATTATGACTCAATTGGCGTGAGGGAAAATTTAGGAATTAACTAAGATTTGGAGTTTTTTGGACTTAGTCTTATTACCGACGTTTTGTAAAAAATTTCTCTAGACTAACCTTACCATTGATTAGATTGACGAAAAAATGAATTATATTTGTGTGGAGCGAAACTTGTGAAAAGTCATTTCAAGAATTTAAAGTTAAACTCACCACTACTCTACTCTTGATTATTCCAAAGAGAGGTTTGGGATATTTGGTTTATTGTAATGCATTTCGGGAAGGTTTGAGTTATGTATTGATGCAAGAGGGGAAGATGGTAGCGTACGGTTCACGACAGTTGAAAACATATGAAAGAAATTATCCTACTCACGACCTAGAGTTAGCGGCGGTAATTTTTACTTTAAAAATATGGAGACATTACTTATACGGGGAGAAATTTGAAGTGTTTTCTGATTACAAAAGTTTGAAATATCTGTTTTCATAGAAAGATTTGAATTTGAGACGGAAGAGGTGGATGGAGTTTATGAATGATTGTGATTTCGAGTTACACTATCATATGGAGAAGGCTAACATAGTGGCTTATGCTTTGAGTAGGAAATCCGTAAACAGTGTAGCTATTGTCATCCAGAAATGGGAGTTGTTGGGCGCTATTGGCGAGTTTGACTTGTACCTGGGCGAATCCATTGAGTTGGCCACCTTAGTTACCATAGTTGCCCAACCTACTTTAATTAGATGAGTTATAGAAGTACAATAGTGTAATCACAAAGTAGAGGCTATCTGTCACGACCCAAAACCTGTCCCTATAGGTTTAGTGCCGTAATCGACTAGTAATCCTGAGATTACCAAAGGCCTTTGAACAAATTAAATAGAATACAGGGGCTAGCGGAAGCAAATACAAACATACAGCGTCCATAGAGCTGTATAGAGATACATATGACAGAAAATTTAAAACTTTATATACATATAAGTGACGTCACGTCAAATAACCAACAGTCTTACGTGTAGAGACCCTAATTTTTGAAAGTCCATTAAATCCCTAACCTTGAGTTTATTTCAATAAAACCCTTGAATTTTTACTTAATTGCGTTTTAAACCCTCGAATTGGGAAGCATCACGGATTAATTCGAGTAAACATTAATCGATCCCGGTAGATTAATAATCACCTTTAAAACTCTATTATTAATTATTAGACCCTATAATAATAAATTAATCACTTTAAAATCTTAATTCCCGGTAATACTGTTTTTGCTCGGTT
This sequence comes from Camellia lanceoleosa, assembly GCA_025200525.1. NCBI lineage: Eukaryota > Viridiplantae > Streptophyta > Magnoliopsida > Ericales > Theaceae > Camellia > Camellia lanceoleosa. The sequence goes on from CM045765.1 coordinate 89,882,007, forward strand.
TCTCGCATTTGTTTGCGTTTTAATTTAACGGGACCCAAATTTATTATTTTAACTATTTTCTAATGTTAGTATATTGTATACTAAATATCAAGGTTTCATAAATTTAGACTTGATCCCTATATACTTCTATTTTATTTCATTCCAAACCTTAATTATAATATTTTCTTAGTTAATTTATTTATGCCTATTATTTTATATTTATAAATACAAATATCTCATATATACATATATATATATATATATATATTTCTTGGGGCCCAAGTAGCTAGTCATGTAAGGGTTTAAATGGCCTTGATGGCATTGATGGACAACTTTGACCAATTACACCTAAGAAACCTTCCAATCCTTTCTATATATATGCACACTTCTCTCCCTCATTTTACACATTTTCAGCCATGCACTAGAGTAGTGAGAGAGAGTGATCTTGGAAAAAAAAGAGAGAGGGAGAGAGAGAGAGAGAAGAGAAGAAGAGAAAGAAGAATTGTGTTGAGTCTTGTACAACAAAGGTAAACATACATCATCTCTTCTCTCAAGTTCTTTTACCACTTGTTTTTTTCACTCCTAATGCATGCTCTTTGTATATATATATGTTGTAGTCTAGGCCTACACTCTTGTATAAATGTGTATTAATCAACAAATTGTATGCTTCTCTTTCTTTCTTAAATTTCCAACAGCAAATCTTTTCTCTCTCTTGAATTTATTTTCCTATCAAAACTCCATAAACTCAAAATCTGTTTTTATGGTCTAATATTTGGTATGTCTAGAGTATGTGGTAATTTTGGTAGGTCCTAAGGATATATTTTTATAACCTAAACAATTTTTCTAAGTTTGTTACTCACAGAACTAGAAAAACAGTCAACTTTCTCTATTTTTAGAAAATTCCAGAAAAATAATCTTGAGCCCAATTTTATGTCAAAATATTAATCTTGGTGTTATATTTCAACTAAATTTGTTTAAACTCAAGAGAGTGAGAGGTTCAAGAGAAAAACCGATTTGCGTAACGGTCAACAATCTTGGTAATTTTGAATTATCTTAAAATTTAAAATACCTATTCTATTTTCGTAAATTGATTTTGAAGCTAGACTTGTTTATATACAAACTCACATGAGGCTAGGTACTTAGGGCCAATAAAAGTATTTTTTTCATAATTATTTTCAAACTGGTTCAAATCTGGAAATCTGGAAATTTGTGTTAATATACTCTTATTTGGTTTGCAACTCTTATATTCTATGTTTCTTGAATGTTTCAGTCTCGATATGTAATCTGTGATAAGTTGTGAATTTGCTTTACCATGAATAAATTACTTGTTGTTTAGTTTGGATTCGTAATTATATTGACCATGCTTTGCTATAACTGAGAACATAATGCACTTAATAAAGGGGAAATCAAATGGGATGGTAATGGGTTGCGATTATTGTATTAAATTTTATGAGATAATGAACAATGGATTCAAGAGTATAATATAGTGAAAGGTGTTCCATCTTTGTGAAGTCTTGCGCAAGTGTGTTTTCGAACCGTAACATGGCACAAGAGGTATTTTGGCTGCTTAACGGAAATGTGAGGCATAAGGGTGGCAGTGAGGGTCTCACACAAAGAGAGTATCCCTGGAAGCCCGTTCCCTTAGGGCAAATCGTGATGTCACCACTCGGGTATGTAACCTAGGTACGTGGGCATCATTGGTAATTGTGCGGTAAGCGACGCACTGGTGGTTATGTGATAAGCAATGCATTGGTATTGTATTAACCAAGGGGGAATCAGAATTGCCCGTGGCCAGAGTTAGTGGTTGGGTAGGAATGACATTCCGCGGGGAGTTGCCTAGAACTAACTAAAATTGACTATTATTCATGAGAACTAAAATTTAATTATAAGCTCTGCTTAATTATTGTTTTCGTTGTATGTTAAGATCGTATCGTTATGTTATTTGTGTATTTGGAATAGGAAAAGGGTTGGGGTATGTATGTTTACTGGGCATTCCAAGCTCATGGCGTTTTATGCTAGGTGAATGCGAGTTTTACACCAAGAACGGAACCTGTAAAAGCTTTGCGGAACCATGGCTGCCTTAGAGATTAGATTTTATATTTCATGTATTTTGGATAATCTTTTTGTATCAAGGAACTGATCTGTATTTAAAGATATAAAGAATTTTATCTTTAACTAATATTTTCTTTTAGTGTAATTATCTGTATTTTGTACTTAAAAATGATGTGTGTCCACTAGTTAAACCACGGTGTATCGCTGTATTATATTATCAAAATTTGGGGTGTCACATTACATCACCTGATAAACAGATAAAACAGAATGATACTAACCCAATATACAGATAAACAAAAACTTGTTCAAATTTCAGTAAAAGAAAACAAAGTCTTAAACTTGGTTCACAAAACTCGAGCACTTAACTTGGGAGGCACAAAGGTTGGCCGACAAAATGAAACTCCAGGCAATCAACTCTGAGCCTAAGCACGCACCTAGTCACCTACATACATAAATAATACAGTGAGCTGGAGCCTAGTGAATAATAACAGAGTAAAGGGTTTAATGAATGTTGTCACAAATATAGAAAACAAAATTCGGTTCATATCAGAAATAGATTCATGTTCTTATTCAGATATCAATATTCATAATAGAAATGGAATCATAATCATATTCATAATCAGAATTTACAATTAATCATACGTAGTACATTCATTAGTACTAATAGAAATAGTTGACCTATAAAAGGGCGGCCATAAAGGCATACAATTGACTGACATACACGGAGACAGTACAGTTGGTCATGAGACGTACAGTTGGCCCATAAGTGGGACGTATACAGAAGGATCTATAACAGTTGGCTTATGAGACATACAATTGGCCCATAAATGGGACACATACAGAATAGATAACAGATGTCCTCTGAAGCTAATGATGCTATGAATATATTTCAGACACATTGTACAATCATTCATTCATAAAGGAAATAATATTTCAGAAAACAAATCATTTTATGTCATTTAGAAAGTACTTATACTTGAACTTAGCTTTGCAAAGTTATTACTTACAGTTGGTTCCAATAGCAGATAGATAGAGCAGATAAAAGCAGATAACCAAATAGCCTACAACGCGTGACCTACACAAACACAGAACGGATACACATTGAAACATACGTTTAGAATTCATTTAATTTATTTCTCTCTTGCCTAGGTGTGTTTCTAATCTTTATCCTCATTATTATGTCTTAATTAGGGTTTAGGAATGCCTAAGATGTAATAAGAATGTCAAAATGTAACTTGAAAAACTCAGTCAAATTTTCAAAAACAGGGTAGTTTGCTTGAGCACAACTTCTGTCGCTCGAGCAGTATGTAAAGTCTACAAAAGTACTGGTTGCATGATTTTTCTGCTCGACGGACGCTCGACCGTCACTTGAGCACAAGACTGGGTAAATAGGGTCTTTGCTCGAGTGCAACTTTCTACGCTCGAGCGGTTTGCAAAAGTCTATAAAACTACTTAGAGCTCTCAATTTAAGCTCGAGCGTAATTTCGGTCGCTCGAGCAGAGGGTCAAAAATAAGGGTGACCGCTCGAGGGCAAGTTCTGCCGCTCGAGCCAACCCTCAAACTCTACAAAAGTACTAGGAGCTCACATTCTCCGCTCAAGCGCAGACTCCACCGCTCGAGCGGAGGGTGTAAATTTTGGAATTTCTATATTGCAGTTCTAAGTTCAAAACCCAATTCTAAGGCAACAAAACATATTCTTTTAAGCCAAAACTTAAGAAAACACTTATAAATTCATAATGCATCAAGAGTCAAAAGCCATTTTGCAAAATTAAGCCCAAAAGCTTTGTCAATTCTATAAAATCAAGCCTTACACTTTAAGAACATAATGTGAGCATAACATGCATGGTATGGTATGAACGCTAATCTTTCAAAACATGATCAAATGTGATATTTAGCTCAAAAACATGTTGAATTCCTTGAACAAAACCAAGATGTAGACATACATGTGAAAATTCTTTTGAAATAACTTCTAAAACTTCATGATATGCACATGCATGTATGGGATGATTTCCAATTCTACTCTTTTTGCTTAATTCTCATGTTTTAACACTTAAATTTCTTGAATTCTCTTTCTTAAGAACTTAAACACAAAGATTAAGAGTCAAAAACTCAACTAATCTTGAATTATTAATGATTCTAAGTTGTTCTTCTCAATACTCAAGTCTCTAGCTTGATTCCAAGCCAATTCCCCTTAATCTCCTTCTTCCACAATGTTGAACTCAAGTTCTTTTCTTCTTTCCCTCTTTCCATGTTTTTAACCTCAAGATTGAAGATGAAGTGCATGTAAGAGAGAGTTCTAGAGTGATATTGGCCTTATATAAGCTCATCAATGAAGTTTAATTACTTTTTGCTTAAGCTAATCAAAAATTATTATTTTATTCTAATTATTAGGTTTCGAATCAAATCTCAATTCAACCAACCATAAAATTTAAAAAATGCTAATTAGCATGTATTCTCAGTCAATTTCACATTCTGTGGCCCATAAGGCCTCTAAGTCGTAGAAACAAACAGAATTCTGAACAGATATTTCTATAACAGACAGATATAATGCAAATACCACATAACTCATATAATTAACATAGAATTTCATCTTAATTACTTATTAGGCATTCTTTATCATGGATTATAGGCTAATCACGGGTTGGGGTTGTTACAGTCTTCCCCTCTTAAAAAGTTTGGTCCTTCAAACTCAAATTACCTTCATTTTAGAAGAACATCGAATCCAAAGAAAACAAATCAGGGTATCTCTTCATCATATCCTCTTTGGTCTCCCACGTTGCATAAGTTCATTCATGATTTTGCTAGTCAACTTTCACCAATGGGATTTCTTTGTTTTTTAGCTTTTTGATCATTCGATTGACAATTTGAATCAGTCGTTCTTCATAAGTAAAATTGTAACAACCCTCATATTGACTACCGTTTAACCACTGAATTATATACTGATTAATGCTAAACTGATCCGCTAATGACTGACAATTGAACTGATTAAAGTACTGGACAGACTGATTGGAATCGAAACTGAAACTGAATAAGACTGTCTATTGAATTGCGTGTTACATCTGTTTGAGTGTATGATTATCTGTTTGCATTTTATGTTTAAACTGCTAATTGAAGGCCTTATCGGCGGCCGATTTAGAAACCGTTTGATGTTATGTAATCAGCGTAATATTTGTGATTTAATAGTATATTTATCTGAAAATTGATTAGGTATAATTAAATTAGATTGAATTGAGTTAATTGAAGAGTTTCGTTTAATTACATGTTTGCCACCCTCAGTGGCCATTTGTTTATTAGTTATATTGAGCCTATACACTTAAAACAAACATTTGCTCAGCCATTCTTCTCACACCCAACCGTCCAAGAAGAGTGAGGGAGAGAGTTTAGAGAGAGACTTGAGCTCACCTTGCCATTGTTGTGGAATTGCTTGAAGACTTGAAGGTTGATTGTCAAATTTAGCTTGCTAGACTTGAAATTAACACTCTAGGTAAGGAATTCATTGTCACCTTGTCATCTTTAAGCTCCATCTTGCATGTTTCATGCATCATTGCCATGTTTGAAGTTCAAGAATGTTGAATTGGAGCTCCATTGTTGCATGCATGTAGAGATTAGTGAATTTGGAGTTGAATTCATGGTTGATTGTACATGCATGTTCATGTCTAAGCTTTAGTCCATGTTTTCACTTTGTTTTCCAACTAATGAGCTCTTGAGAGCAAGATTTGAAGATTGGAATTGGTTTGAAACTCATGCATGTCTTGATTGAGCATGATTCTTGGAATTGGTTTGAAATTGGGTTTGAATTAAACACCCTTGGGCCTTGATTTCTTAAATTGAGGTTTGAAACATGTTATATTATGTGTTTTTATGAGTTTTCGGAAAATGGGCCCAAGAGGATCGATTTTGGAGGTTGAAACCTTGGTTTTGAATTGAACACAATTCTGGATTTTCAGTTTGTTGTCCGCTCGGCGGAGTATCTGCCTTCGGCGTAGAAATCACTCGGTAATTGTTGCATACTTTATGCAGGCGCTCGGCGGATAAATTCACGCCGAGCGGGTTTTCGACCATCGGTATATTTTGCGATCGCCGGCGGAGGAAGTTACGCCGGCGTGTAACGCGTTACTGTCGCCGGCGGGTAATTGTCTTCGGCGGGACCTGTTTTACGAAAAAATTCTGAAAATGTTTTCGGTATGCATTTTTGCATCCTCATCGCATCCTAGGCATTCTTAGGCCTAGTTTAAAGCATCTTAATGAGGATTTAGACATAGAACCACACCGAGGAGATTTAGGGATTTAATTAACATCCTTTCCAACTGTAAACTTAGTGTGTGTTCTATTCTGTTTATTGTTTAGGGTTGGCTCTCAGGGGACGCGCTCTAGCTGCTTTAGCCCAATCTCTGTGAGTAACAGATGTGTAAAGATATGTTCAAAGTGGTTATCTTTTGAATCATTTCAAGCTTGTTCTTGAATCGATATTATTTATCGAATGAATGTATGTCCTATTTCCGAACTGTATTGTGGCATCCTTAGCACCTACTGTTATTGACTGTTACAGAGCTCTGTCGGTTTCCTTGTGGAACCATACTGATTGATGGCCATCATTATTGTTGGGTCTGTTAAGACTCGGTCCTTTGGACCATACTGTTTATAGGCTAATGGATGTACCACATATGACTGAATGATTGAAACACTGATTGAATGAAATACTGAAAGATTGAATTACTGTATAATGAATTGCTTTCATTACTGTAAGGACATTCATTCGTAACCTCTTTACACCTTATGTTATTCACTGGGCTTTAGCTCACTGTTTATATATATATATGTAGGTTCTCAGCAGCCGGACCAGAGCTAGGAGCGTGGGTTAGTCCCCAGTTTTGTCAGCCAGCCTGTGTGCCTCACAGCGAGGTTCCGATTTCGCCATGCTATGGCTTGGGGTCTTTTGTACCTCCCCTGTCTGTCTCACTGTTTTGTACTGTTGTGGGACCATTGTATAGACTGTATTACTATACTATACTGTTCTCAAGGGATTAAGTCCCTGTACTGAATGTTGTGAATGATTGTACAGAATGTACCGTTTTGAACCGTATGAATGCATGTATGAATGAAAAATGTTTTTAGCATACAGATTTTCACAGCTCAATGGACACTAGTTATATACTGTATTGGCTTCCGCCAGGCCCTGTACTCTGTATTTACTGTATTACTGATTGGCAGGCCTTTGGTAATCTCGGATTACTGGCCAGTTACGGTGCTAAACCCATAGGGCCGGGTTTGGGTCGTGACAAAAATCATCTTTCAACAATACGTGTGTTGGCTCAATTACGCGTAAAGGATCTCTCAAGTAATCTTGGAGCATTGAAATATGAAAGACATTATGCATTTGCTCGATGATCAGAGGTATGGCCACTCGGTATGTTATTGAATTAATTTTCTCTAGAATCTCATATGGACCAATGTATCTCGAAGCCAACTTTCCTTTCACTCCAAATCGTGTTTGCCTTTTCATAGGAGTTACTTTGATAAATACATAATCCTCAACCTCATATTCTCTGTCTCTTCTTCAGACATCCGCATGACTCTTTTGTCGACTTTGTGTAGTTTTTAATCTTTGTTGAATCAATTTCACGTTTTCAGTCGTTTCTTGCACCAGTTTCGGTCCCAACAAAGGTCTATCACCTACCTCGGCCCCAACAAATCGAAGAACAACATTTTCTACCATATAAAGCTTTATAAGGAGCCATTTCAATACTTAAGTGATAACTATTATTGTACACAAATTCGGCCAGAGGCAGATAAGTCTCCCAATTTCCTTGGAAATCTAGTACACACATTCTGAGTATGTTTTCCAAGGTTTGAATGGTTCTTTTAGATTGGCCGTCTGTCTATGGGTGATAAGTACTATTTAATTTCAGTTCAGTTCTTTAAGTCTGTTGTAAACTTTGCCAAAATCTTGGAGTGAATTTGGAATCCTTGTCAGATACAATAGATACTGGCACCTCGTGTAGTCTCACAATCTTATTTACATAGATGTTAACTAATTTATCCGCATTATACAAAATTTTAACAGGTAAGAAATGAACAGATTTAGTCAAACGAGCTACTATGACCCAAATAGAATCCATACCTCGGGAGGAACGGGGTAGTCTAACAATGAAGCCCATCATAATATGCTCCTATTTCCATTCCAGTATTGGAAGCAGTTGGAGTAGTCCAGCGGGTCATTGATGTTCGGCCTTTACTTGCTGGCAATGCAACACCTGGCCATAAAATCAGCAATACATTTCTTTATTCCAGGCCACCAAAAGTTTTGTTTCAAATCTTTGTACATTTTCATATTTCCAGGATGCATGGCAAATTTTGAACTATGAGTCTCGGTCATAACACGCTTTCTTAATTCTGAACAATCCGGCACACATAACCTATTCTAAAACTTTAACACATTATTCTCAATTACGAATCCTACTCTTGGTTTTGTGTCAATCTCATCAACAATCCTCTGCAAGAATTCATCTGGTAATTGTTTCTCTCTAATTTCTTCGATAATTATAGGCTGGGTAGAGATGGCGGCTAGAATTCCACCCTATTCGCGCAACACAATTTCAGCCTCATTCCTTTCTAAGTCACATAACAAGTCTTTCTAACCGGTAAGCAAACGTGACAAATTCCCATTGACTTCCTACTCAATGCATTTGCAATGGTATTTGCCTTTCTTGGATGATACAGAATTTGTAAGTCATAGTCCTTTATCAACTCAAGTCATCGTCTCTGTCTCATGTTCAATTCCTTTTGAGTAAAGAAATACTTTAGGCTTTTATGATCAGTGTACATTTCGCAAGTCACACCATACACATAGTGTCTTTAAATTTTCAAAGCAGACACTACAACTGCGAGTTTATGGTTATGAGTTTGGTAGTTCTTTTCACGTGGTCAGAGTTGGCGAGAAGCATAGGCAATCACTTTCCCATTTTGCATAAGCACACACCCTAGACCCATTATATGACGTGTCACTATAAATCTAAAATCCATTTGTACCATTAGACAGAATCAAAATTGGTGCTATCACTAATTTGGTCTTCAACTCTTGGAAAGCAAATTCTCTTTAGTCATTCTAATCAAATGACATATTTTTTTGCGTCAGTTGTGTCAATGGCATAACAAGTTTTGAGAAATCTTTCACAAATCTGCAATAATAACCTGCAAGCCACATAAAACTTTTGATTTCTGACACATTGGTTAGTCTTGGCCAATGCATAATAGCCTTAATTTTCTGTGGGTCCAGCGTAATGCCATATTTGTTAATTACATGCCTTAAAAATGTTACACAGTCAAGCCAAAATTCACATTTGGACAATTTTGCATACAACTTCCTTTCTCCCAAGATTTGTGAGGCAGTGGTCAGATGATTCTCATGGTCGTCCCTACTTTTGGAGTAAATTAGAATATCATCAATAAACATAACTATAAATTCATCAAGAAATTGTTTGAAAACCCTATTCATTAGGTCCTTAAAAAGCTGCGGGTGCATTAGTTACCCCAATGGCATCACTAAAAATTCATAGTGCCTGTATCTAGTTTTGAATGCAGTTTTCTCTACATCTTCTGCCTTGACTTTTAACTGGTGATACCCGGATCTAAGGTTTATCTTAGAGAACACTTGTGCTCCCTAAAGTTGGTCAAACAGATCATCTATTCGGGGTAGTGGATATTTGTTCTTCACGGTTACTTTATTCAATTCACGGTAGTCAATACATAACCTCAAATACCCATCTTTTTTTTTAACAAACAAAATTGGAGCACCACAAGGTGAAGTACTCGGACGGATAAATTTCTTGTCCAGTGGTTCTTGTAATTGGGTTTTCAATTCTTTCAGTTCAAATGTTGATATTTGATATAGGGTTTTTGAAATTGGTCATGTTCCAGGTACAACATCAATAGTAAATTCAATTTCTCTATCAATCAGATCTCTGGGTAATTCATTGGGAAGCACACCAGGAAACTCGTTAACTACATGGATGTTCTTAACATTAGCATTACTAGCAATCATATTCAGAACATAACATAAATAACCTCGACAGCCTTTTCACGACAATTTACTGGCTTTCATAAAAGAGATCAAGTACGGTGGAGAAACTACCCCATTCCCAGCAAATACAAATTCAGGTCCCCGGAGGTCAGAATACAACAGATTTAGTCACATAATCGACAGTAGCATAATACTTGGTTAACCAATCCATGCCCAATATACAATCAAAATGATCAATACTCAATGGTAACAAATCAACATATAATGTCACATCACCAATCATTATATCACATGTCGGATAAACATAAGCACATACCATAGAACCTCCAGATAGTGTAGATACAAATAGTAGATAATTCATAAGTTCTAAAGGTCTAGTTAATTTCCAACAAAAGGTATGTGACACAAAGGAATGCGTAGAACCATAATGTATCAACATATAGTTATTCTGAGCACAGATAGAGATGATACCTAACACCACTGATTCAGTGTTCTGTACATCACCAGGCACAAATGCAAAAATTCTACCTTGCCTTAAAGTTTCCCTCATGGTGTTGGTTATCACATTTGATCTCAACACAAGAGCCGATGAGGTTGAATTTGCAGCAGGATGGTTGGCATTTTCAAATCCAACTAGACAATCTCTTATCATGTGGCCTATCTTGCCACATCGGAAGCAAGCACCAGATACAAGATGGCAAACCTTCCTATGTCTTCTTCAACATTTAGCATAAACAAGTGCGGATCCATTGCTTTGACTTGAACTGCTAGTAGATCCCGTATTTTGCTTCTTATTCATAACAAATGAACAGATCTTTTTGAAACTAAATCCAGATCTTCTACCTCTCCATTTAGTTGTTGGCGCTTTAGTCTGTTTTAGTACAGCTAAGTTGGCTTTAACCATTAAGGCTCTATCAACCACATCTACGTATTTGAGCAGTTTTAATACACTGACCCTATTAAACACCTCCAAAGTCAAGCCTCCTTCAAATTTTTGAGTCTTTTTGTAGTCTAAATCTACCATATGAGGAGCAAATCGGGCTAACTCGGTGAATTTAGCCTCATACTCGGCCACAGACATGTTGTCTTGCTTCAACTGTTCAAATTCAGAAACCTTGCGATCTCTGAAGCACTGAGGGAAGTATTTTTCATAGAAGATTATCCTAAATTAACTCCAGGTCATGGTCCCAATATTATTTCTGATCAACATCCACCAACGTCGAGTATAGGTGGCCAGTAGAACTTTCTGAGTTTCTGAACATGGAAACACTTCAAATAGTGTCTCCATTTCTAGCATCCATATCTCGGTTTTTAATGCCTCAATACCACCTAGAAAGGTTGGTGACTTTATCTTAGTAAATTTTTTAGTCAATGAGATGATATCGGTGTTCTCCGATTCTACTTAGACCAGAGGAGGCAGAGGTTGTTGTCTTTATTGCTGTCTCAATGATTTTGTTAAGGCTTCAAGCATTTGTTCCATTCGGCACATGTGAGTCTCAGAGGATTCAGTTGCATCATTACTTCTCGTATTCTTCATTTGCTATAGGTAACAGAGCACTAATAAACACAGGCAAATAATACTATCCACAATGTTCAATTTCAGTTTATTTCATTTTAGTGTCAATGTATATTGGTTCAGATATGTTCACTTGATATCACAAACTCACACATGCAGATGTAATGTCATGTCCCTAAGTCTTGCTGGGACATCCTATAACTCATATGGACTCGTATATGCGGTAGAACACGTACTCTGATACTACTCTGTTACGACCAAAAACCCGCCCCTATAGGTTTAGTGCCGTAACTAGCCAGTAATCTTGAGATTACCAAAGGCCTTTGAACAAATTAAACAGAATACTGGGGCTAGCAGAAGTAAATATAAACATACAACGTCCATAGAGCTATGTAGACATACATGAGACAGAAAATTTAAAACTTTATATATATATATATAAGTGATGTCACGTTAAATAACCAATAATCTTACGTCACTTGATAAACTGACAAAACAGAATGAGACTTAACCTAATATGCAGATAAACAAAAACTTGTTCAGATTTCAATAAAAGAAAATAAAGTCTTAAACTTGGTTTACAAAACTCGACCACTTGACTCTATCCGGAGCCTCCTCGGGAGGCATAAAGGTTGGCCGACAAAACGAAACTCTAGGCAATCAACTTTGAGCCTGGTCACGCGCCTAGTCCCCTACATATATAAATAATATAGTGAGCTAGAGCCCACTGAATAATAACAGAGTAAAAGGTTTAATGAATATTGTCACAGATACAAAAAACAGAATTCGGTTCATATCAAAAATGGATTCATATTCTTGTTTAGAAATCAACATTCATAACAGAAATGGAATTAGAATCATATTCATAACCAGAATTTACAGTTAATCATACGTGGTACATCCATTAGCACTAACCAAAATAGTTGACCTATAAAGGGACAGCTATAAAGGCATACAGTTGACTCACATGCACGGAGACGATACAGTTGGCTCATGAGACATACAGTTGGCCTATAAACGGGATATATACAGAAGGATCCATAATAGTTAGCTCATGAGATGTACAGTTGGCCCATAAATGGGATGTATACAAAATAGATAACGGATGTCATCTGAAGCTAATGATGCCACGAATACATTTCAGAAATATTGGACAACTATTCATTCATAAAGGAAATAATATTTCAGAAAACAGATCATTTTATATCATTCAGAAGGTACTTATACTTGAACTTAGCTTTACAAAGTTATTACTCACAGAGGGCTCCAATAGCAGACAGACAGAACAGATAAAGCAGACAAACAGAACAAATAACCAAATAGCCTATGGCAAGTGACCTACACAAACACAAAATGGATACACGTTGAAACTTACGTTCGGAATTCATTTAATTTATCTCTTTCTTGCCTGGGTGTGTTTCTAATCTTTATCCTCATTATTATGTTTTAATTAGGGCTTAGAAATGCCTAAGATGCAATGAGGATACCAAAATGTAACTTGAAACACTTAGTCAAATTTTAAAAAACAGGGTAGTTCGCTTGAGCGCAACTTCTGTCGCTCGAGCAATACGCAAAGTCTGCAAAAGTACTGGTTGCATGATTTTTTCACTTGACAAACGTTTGACCGCCGCTTCAGTGCAAGACTGGGTAAACAAGGTTTTCGCTTGAGTGCAACTTTCTACGCTCGAGCGGTCTGCAAAAGTCTGTAAAACTTCTGGGAGCTCTCAATTTATGCTCGAGCATAACTTCGGTCACTCAAGCAGAGGGTCAAAAATAAGGGTAGTCACTCAAGCGTAAGTTCTGTTACTTGAGCCAACCTCCAAACTCTGCCAAAGTACTAGGAGCTTGCATTCTCCGCTCGAGTGTAGACTCCACCGCTCGAGTGGAGGGTGCAAATTCTGAAATTTCCAAATTGCAGTTCTAAGTTCAAAACTCAATTCTAAGGTAACAAAACATATTCTTTTAGGCCAAAACTTAATAAAACACTTATAAATTCATAATGCATCAGGAGTCGAAAGCCATTTTGCAAAATTAAGCCCAAAAGCTTTGTCAATTGTACAAAATCAAGCCTTAAACTTTAAGGACATAATGTGAGCATAACATTCATGGTATGGTATGAACGTTAATCCTTCAAAACATGATCAAATGAGATATTTAGCTCAAAAACATGTTGAATTCCTTAAATAAACCAAGATGTGGACATGTATGTGAAATTTTTTTTGAAATAACTTCCAAAACTTCATGATATGCATATATATGCATGAGATGAATTCCAATTCTACTCTTTTAGCTTAATTCTTATGTTTTAACACTTAAATCTCTTGAATTCTCTTTCTTAAGAACTTAAACACAGAGATTAGGAGTGAAATACTCAACTGAGATCTTGAATTATTAATGATTCTATGTTGTTCTTCCCAATACTCAAGTCTCTAGCTTGATTCGAAGCCAATTCCCCTCAATCTCCTTTTTCCACAATGTTGAACTCAAGTTCTCTTCTTCTCTCCCTTTTTCCACGTTTTTAGCCTCAAGATTGAATATGAAGTGTATGTAAGAGAGAGTTCTAGAGTAATATTGGTTTTATATAAACTCATTAGTGAAGTTTAATTACTTTTTGCTTAAGCTAATAAAAAATGATTATTTTATTCTAATTATTGGGTTCCGAATCAAATTTCAATTCAACCTACCATAAAATTCTAAAAATGCTAATTAGCATGTATTCTCGGTCAATTTCACATTCTGTGGCCGATAAGGCCTTCAAGTCGCAAAAACAAACAAAATTCTAAACATATATTTCTATAATAGACAGATATAATACAAATACCACATAACTCATACAATTAACATAGAATTTCATCTTAATTACTTATTAGGCATTCTTAATCATGGATTATAAGCTAATAACGGGTTGGGATTAGTACACTATCCGAGAGAAGATCTCCAGTGAGAAGGTGGAGAAAGGTTTGAACATTCATTCTGACTCGAGTATGAGATATCTAGATTGTCTTTTGTGCCAGAATCTTGTAAGGAGGAGGCACTCCGAGAGTTCTACCTTTCACGACTTGCAGTACACCCAGGAGGCACAAATATGTACCACGACCTTAGTCGCCAGTTTTGGTGAAGGGGCATGAAGAAAGACGTAGCCTTATTTGTTTCGAGGTGCTTTACTTGTCAATAAGTGAAGGCCGAGCATCAACGACCAATGGGTTTGTTACAACCCTAGTCTATAATTGAATGGAAGTGGGAGCATGCCACGATGGATTTTGTTGTGGGTGTTCTGATGACCCAACGGTAATGATGCCATGTAGGTAATAGTCGACCGGTTAACTAAATCAACACACTTTGTACCTATGCGTACGAGTGACTTGGTAGATTACCTTGCCGACCTATATGTTAGGGATATAGTTCGATTTCATGGAGTCCTTGTGACTATCATCTCAGATAGAGATCCACATTTCATGGCTCGGTTGTAGCAGGGCCTACAGAATGCCGTAAGCACTAGGTTGACGTTTAGCACTACCTATCATCCTTAGATTGACGGGCGGTCCAAGTGCGCCATTTAGATTTTAGACAGTGTGATTTTTTGATTGGCATGCTTTTGTGTTTCTTGTTTAGTGATACAGTTTCAGAACTCTACTCTGTACCATTTTAGCATGCTTCATGCATCACACTATATTACACTAGTTCTTGCAACTGAAAAGGAAGTAATAATACCCTTTGAAGCCATTAATATGTTTTCTTCTTCTCAACGTGCTATTCTTATTGTACCGACTTACGTTTTGTTATGTCAAATCAAAGCTGAAGCAAATGTTGCCAAAGCTCTTGCAGAAGGTCTTTACCTAGTAAAAATTGTCTTAGACAGAGTGGTTTTGACTTCAACAGGTGTGCTTCTGGGGTGCTGGCAGGTTACTTCCTTAACTTACATTATTTACATTTATCTTATATACATATAAATATGTATCTATTCTTTTAAGTTTGTAGTATGGAGCAAACAATAAGAAATTCAAAACAAATCAAGATCCAAATCAAACAACAAACAATAAGAAATGTATAGAATCTACTCCTTTAAGTCTGCAGTATGGAGCAAGACAACCCCCAAATCCATACATATTTGCCAATTTTGCAAAGAATTCTTGACTCTCTTGGATGAACAAGCTCTATCTCTAACTTCCTTGATTATTCCAGCCACTATCACTTCCTTGTGACTAAAAGTCTAAGCAAAAATTCTCCTATTCCTTTCCAAACATACATGATATTAAGTGCAAGCCAAAGAAAATTTGAACATAGTGTTGCTCAAATTTTAAATCAAAGTTATGTTGTGCTTAAATAATTGATTTTTGACAATTCATTTTTGACAGTACTATCAATCCCCACCATAGCAAGAATGTGCAATATGGTACTATGAAACAACAATACTACAAACCCATAATGATCTACCCATAATTTACTCAGAAACAACAATCAATGGTTCAAATTCATTTCACTCGTAGACCTTATATTTCATCAATTTAATCTCCGTTATACATACCCATTCTAGGTAAATTCTGGGATCCTAATTCTGGGATCTCAAACTTTTCTGCTAAGAAATTGATGCAGAGTTAGAACTTCAGATGAACAAATTGGGTTTCAAAGTTGAGCTTCTAAAGCCTCACAATTTGTTCTTTAAAGTTGGACCCAAATACTGTGACACGTGTTTTGGGCTTCCTCGTGTTCCATCTTTATGTTGGTTTTTTTTTGTGAACTTTTTTTAAGATTAATTTTGATTTTGATTTTTGTTTTGAGGTTAATCTTAGACTACATGACTATAATTAATTACAAATAAATAAAAATTCATCACTAAAGATGAAAGGACCAATATTTTGAATTTGACTTTGCTAAAATATAGATCGCGTTCTTAAATTTTAAGTGTGATTTTATCTGTGAGGCCCTTTATGACCACAACCTTTTCTCTTTCAAATTTTATTTGCAACTACTCACCTGAACTCAACAAGTTGTATCTCAATTCCATGGTGTAACAACCCTCATCACTGTTTACCGATTAACTACCGAATATTGCTAAACTGAGACTGATTATGATAAGTAATGGAACTGATTGAAATACTGAACTAACCGACTGAAATTTGAAACTGATTGATTAACTGTATCTGTTTAAATGCATTTCTATCTGTTTGACTGTTCGACTATCTATTCATATTTTTATGTTTAAACTGCAAATTGAAGGCCTTATCGGCGGCCGAACCAGAAATTGATTGATGTTTTGAGATCATGAGAATTTATATGATTTTATGGTATATTTAATTGAAAACTAATTTGGTATGATTAAATTAGATTAAAATAAGCTAATTTCAAGAGTTGGCCTTAATTACCATATTGCCATATGAGTGGGCTACTTAGACAACACATATGTGAGCCTTATTACACTTGCACAAAACATGTCTTTGGCCTCATTTCTTGTTCTTGCCGAATTGAGAGAGAGAGAGAGTTAGAGAAAGCTTGAGTTCTTCAAATTGGCTTAGGGACTTGTAAAGATTGAAGGGATTCTTGCATATTGTGCTTCCATTCTAGTATTTAAGGAACCTAGGTATGAATTTCATCCTTTTGATTGTGTCTTTAAGTTGATTCATGCATGGTTCGTGTCTAAATAAGGAACTAAGTCATGTTTTAGTTCTAACATGTTGAGTTATAGCTTGATTCATGCATGCATGTTTGAATTGTTGAGTTTTAAGTTGTTTTCATGGCAAAATGTTACATGCATGCTCATAATTATGTTAAGTCCATGATTTCATCTTAAATTTGAAAGAATGGGCTCATTAGAGCATGCAATTGAAGCTTGAAAATTGGTTAAACTCATGCATGTCATGTTTGTAGCATGTTCATGAAAATTGGTTTGAAATTGAGTTTGAATTAAACACCCTTGGGCTTTGATTTCTCAAATTGAGCTTTGAATCATGTTGTTCTATGTGTTTACAAATGGTTTCTAGAAAATAGGCCCAAGAGGATCGAATTTGGAGCATCAAAACTTGGTTTTTAGCTTGGAGGTGCAATTTGGATTTTCCAGATTTTGCACTCCCGCTCGAGCGGGGAAATATGCACTCAAGCAGGGAATTCGAGCATCCAGTACTTTGCACTGTTTTACAATCCGCTCGAGCGTGGTATTTGCCACTTGAGCGAGGACTTGTGTGTTACGCTCGAGTAGGTGTCGAGCGCCCATTGAGCGTAATTTTCACACATCCAGTACTTTTGCCATGTTTTACAGTCCGCTCGAGCGGAATAATGCACATTCGAGCGAAGACCTTTGTCTGCGTATCCGCTCGAGCCGGGAAAGATACGCTCGAGCGGGACTCTGTTTCACTGAAAATTCTGAAAATGTTTTTAAAGTGCATCTTTGCATCCTCATTCCATCCTAGGCACTCTTAGGCCTAGTTTAAGACATCTTAATGAGGATATAGATGTAGAACACACCGAGGCAATTAGGGATTAAATTATTATCTCTCCCAACTGTGTAGCTCAGTGTGTGTTCAATCTGTATATTGTGTAGGGTTGGCGACTGGAGACGCGCTCTAGCCTAACTGTAGCCCAGAACTCTGTGAGTAACAACTGTGTAAAGATATGTTCAAAAATGATTATCTTCTGAACAATTGAACTGCATCGCTTCGAATCGACATCGTTAATCGAATGAATGTGTGTCTTATACTCGAATCAGACAGTGGCATCCATAGCAACCATCATATCGATCGTTATCAAGTAGAGATCTCGCCGTTCCCTTGTTGGAACCACTCATCGCATCGATTGATGGCCATCATTAAGCTCGGGTCTTTCAAGACCTATCGCCATCAGATCGCTATGCTAATGGATGTACCACATATGACTGAATAACTATTATACTGATTTAATGAATTGTTTTCATTACTGTAAGGACATTCATTCTAAACCCCTTTACGCATTATGTTATTCATTGGGCTTTAGCTCACTGTTTATATATATATATATGTAGGTGTTCAGGCATCAGACCGGAGCTAGGAGCGTGGATTAGACCTCCTTTTTTGTCAAGCCAACCATTGTGCCTCACTACGAGATTCCGAGCCTGCCAAGCTATGGCTATGGGGCGTTAGTTTCCCCCTCCTGCCCTATTTTGTAATGACTGTTACTGTACTGTTTAATATGGATTAGATCCCTATTCTGAATGGTTGTAAATATTGTATATACTGTTTTGTCACTGACTGCATATATGTATGAAAAATCTTTTTGCATACAGACTGTCACAGCTCATTAGACATTGTTTATCTCTTGCTTTTGGCTTCGCCATGCCCTCAGACTGCTTTTATCAGACATCATTAGCGTGCCTTCTAGAACCCTTGACATCGGGTCAAGTTCTTGTAACGCTATCAAAAAAATAACATTAAACTTAACAATATTGACATGTATTGATATATAAAAGATCAATATCCTTCTATTCATCAGAGTATTTTCTTACAAAAAGTATTACATGTTGACAACAAAAGTAAACGCCCCATGGGCTTACAATTTTCCAAGCCAACACTTGGTTACAAGAAAAGAGTACTAACTCATATACACATTAAGCCCTAGGCTTGAATTTACATGTAATACATCAAAAGGAAAATGACATCCAAAAAGTCTGACAGCCTCTAGCCTCCCAAGCTATGTCCTTGGAGGTGGCATGCTACCTGTACCTGAAAATGATGTTCTCATATAGGGTGAGCCACAGCTCAGTAGAAATACACTAAACCAGCTATGAACAATGACTAAAAGATTAGCAGTTGATAGATGGCCAACACTGATACATACACTTATACCACGTTAAAGTTTTATGACGTACAAGTCCATATTACTTTTCATTTTTCCATTTCTTATTCATTCCTCAATTCTTAACCATGACTCAGAACCTAGCTAATCAACACATATGAGACAGTAACTCATATTAGACACTTTCCCATTTCACAATAGATAAGCATATTAGCTATACCAACACATCAACAGATAAGCATAAGAGCTATATCACACTTCCAGGGATAAGCATAAGAGCTGTATCATCATAATAGTAGATAAGCATATGAGCTGTATCTATGGAGTCCATCTCCTATCTTCTCCCAAACAATATCCGGTTTAGAGGTCCATCCCTCATCTTCCCCTAAACCGTGGAGTACATCCCGTATCTCCTCCAACACAACACAATGCATATAAACAATTATTATACACATTACCAATCAGTACATAAAGTTAATGTATCCTTTCAACCGTCATACTTAATGACACATTCCGGTAATTAGTTTCTGTTTGCTTAATCATCATGCATTGTCTACAACAATCAAGACTATCCTCCACCGATAGCCTAAAGCAGTTATTTCTAAACAGAAAATAAATGCATCAAATGGATATAAAATCAACATTTCAATTTGGTGAGTGATAACTAATCCAACTACACCATTTAATCCCATACATTCCAAATCCCAACATTTCCAATTAAATTCCTCATTTCTCAAATTAATTATTCAAATTAATTTATTAAACCAATTAGGGCAAATTCCCATAATTAACAAAACAACCCTAAGGTTCCATTTTTATCCATAATCCATCATCTATCTCACTTTTCTATGCCAATCTTGCATATAGGTTTATTATAAACAAAACCCCATCTTTTGTAAAATTACACAAAAGATCCAAACTTTTGTAAAATTACACAACAACACCCAACATATCAAAAAGCTAAAATTGAAAGACAAAGTCCATAAGAAGGAGTAGGGTATCCCTACCTCAAAGTTTGAGCTCCAACGGAGATGAAGACCAAAAACCAAAATGCTCCAAATCGCCAAATTTTCAGATTAAATCAAAGCTCTCAATACCCTCTACCTTTTTAACAAAGAACTTAGGGTAGATTCACACTAGAAAGAGATGAAGATTTAGAGAGAAGGCAAGTCTAGAGAGAGAGAGTCTCAGATCTAGGGTTTTAAAATGAAAAATGATGAAAATGTTATGTTTAAAATCGCTGCTGTCTGCTGATATAAAACAGGTTCGCTCGAGCGAAGACTTGGTCGCTCGAGCGACCAAACACAGAAAACCTCGCTCAAGCCAAGAAAGTCTCGCTCGAGCCAACAAACCAGAATCTCGCTCGAGCGAAAAAATGTTCGCTCGAGCCAACAACTCGAACCTACAGGTCTGCAACCAGACGTACGCTCGAGCGACGGAATGCTCGCTCGAGAGAAGAAAAACCAGATCGCTCGAGCGAAGAAAATCTCGCTCGAGCCAAGAAATGCAACTCTCAGGTCCAGAGCTAGACGCAATCACTCGCTCGAGCAAAGTCACTCTGGCTCGACCCACCAGACACAAAACACACTTTTCGCTCGAGCTACCAAACCCTGGCTCAAGCGAAGGACCAAAACAAAGATCTCACTCGAGCGACAAACTTCTCGCTTGAGCGAAGGTCCAGAATTCTAGGCAGCAACACTTGGCTCCCAGACACAACTAACCTTTAACAAACCTGCCCAACACATCCTATAACTCAAAACAAAGTGTGAAAGGATGTAAACAAGAGAATAACAACTGCTAATATCCATGGACTCAAGTCCGGATCACTGTACAACAAAGGGTAAAATCTGGGATTGCTATAACCTCCCCCCCTTAAAGAATTTCGTCCCCGAAATTAAGTGCAATTTTTTCAAAAACAGGTTTTTCTCCATTTTAAACAATGTTACATTTCAACATTAAACAACTTGACCCATTACCGGTCATTCCATCTCTTATCAAGAGGCATTTCACAACATATACATTACAATATGCATTTTCTTTCCATTTTAACAGTTTTCAACATACATGATTTGCATTTCCATATCATATTCAGTTCTCATGATATAACTCCATTTCTATAATATAGCCAACATATGCAATATTATAATCAACTTCCATTTCAAGGCAAGTTTCCACAATATATCCATAAACCAAAACATTTACAATGTTTTACAACTTAAGACATATACATAATGTTCTTAAAGTTTCCACAATATATCCATAAACCAAAACATTTACAATGTTTTACAACTTAAGACATATACATAATGTTCTTAAAGTTCATTAAAATTACAAAATCTCAATACATGACTACACATCAACAAACAAGTCCGGATATTTCTTGCGGACTTCCAACTCACGTTCCCAAGTGGCTTCCTCCACTCCGTGATGTTTCCACAAAACCTTCACCAAAGGAATGGTCTTGCCACGCAGGACTTGATCCTGCCTATCCAAGACCCGAACCGGTCTCTCCTCATACGAGGCATCCTCATCTACCTCTAAGTCGGTCCAATCCTATACATGTGATGGATCCGGCTCATACTTCTGAAGCATACTCACATGAAACACGTCATGAACTCCGGACAACTGTGGCGGCAAAGCCAGACGATAGGAAACCTCACCAATCCTCTCAAGGATCTCAAAAGGACCAATAAACTGAGGGGTTAACTTTTCATTCTTCCCAAACCTCATCAATCCCCACCTAGGTGATATCTTTAGAAAGACATAATCATCTACCTCAAACACCAAAGGTCTCCTCCTACGGTCGGCATAAGATTTCTGACGACTCTGGGCTGTAACAAGCCTCCTACGGATAAGCTCAACCTTCTCCGTCGTTTCCCTCACTAATTCTGGACCCAACAAAGGTGCATCACCCACCTCGGCCCAACAAACTGGAGACCTACATGGTCGGCCATACAAGGCCTCAAACGGTGCCATACCGATGCTAGACTGAAAACTGTTGTTGTAGGCAAACTCCACCAAAGGCAAGTGCCTCTCCCACGTCCCACTAAAGTCCAGGACACAACCTCGAAGCATATCCTCAAAGATCTAAATAGTACGCTCGGACTGCCCGTCAGTCTGAGGATGATAAGCTGTACTAAAGGTCAACTTAGTGCCCAAGGCACTCTGCAAACTCTGCCACAACCTAGCAGTAAAACGAGGGTCTCTATCTGAGACGATTGTCACTGGGACCCCGTGCAATCTCACTATGTCCCGAATATACAAGTCGGCAAGATGATCTACCAAATCTCTCACGCGCATAGGAATGAAGTGTGCTGACTTAGTCAACCGGTCTACAACCACCCAAATGGCATCACTACCTCGCTGAGTCCTCGGAAGACCTACAACGAAGTCCATAGTGACATGCTCCCACTTCCACTCTGCAATAGGCAAGGGTTGTAACAAACCCGCTGGCCTTTGATGCTCGGCCTTCACTTGCTGACAAGTAAGGTACTTAGATACGAACACTGCCACATCTCTCTTCATACCCCACCACCAAAACGGGCGACCCAAATCCCGATACATCTTAGTACCTTCCGGATGCACCGCAAGGCGCGAATGATGAAACTCTCAGAATACCTCCTCTCGGCAAGATTCCGACATAAACAAACGGTCTCGGTATCTCACAGTCAGATCGGGATACACCGTCAAACCCTTCTCAACTTTCCCACTGAAGATCTTCTCTCAGAGGGATTCTACCTCAAGGTCACCTCTCTGTGCCTCTAACACTCGAGTCACAAGTGTAGGCTGTGTAACAACAGAAAACAAGGCCGCAGCCTCAACAGATTCGCCCAGATGCAAATTAAACTCGCCAAGTGCCCCAACATCTCCCACTCCCGGATGGCTACACAAGCTACATCTCTAATGGATTTTCTGCTAAGGGCATCGGCCATAACATTGGCCTTTCCTGGATGATAATGCAACTCGAAGTCGTAATCCTCAATAAACTCCATCCACCTCCTCTGCCTCAAATTCAAGTCTTTCTGTGTAAACAGGTACTTCAGACTCTTATGATCCGAGAACACCTCGAATCTCTTGCCATAAAGGTAGTGCCTCCAGATTTTCAAGGCAAAGATCACTGCTGCTAACTCTAGGTCATGTGTAGGGTAATACTTCTCATGAATTTTCAACTGACGCGAGCCATAGGCAACTACTTTCCCCTCTTGCATCAACACACAACCCAAACCCTCTCGTGAGGCATCACAATAAACCGCATAACCCAACCCCCTCTCCGGAATAATCAAAAATTGGAGCGGTGGTCAATTTAACTTTCAGTTCTTGGAACGACTTTTCACAAGTCTCACTCCATACAAATTTGACTCCCTTCCGAGTCAGTCTAGTCAACGGTGAAGCTAACCTGGAGAAATCTTTCACAAACCGGCGATAATACCCAGCTAATCCCAGAAAACTGCGGATCTCATACACACTCGTAGGCTGTGCCCAATCTTGCACTACCTCAGTCTTGGATGTATCAACAGACACCCCTTTCCCTGACACAACATGGCCTAAGAACTTGACTTTCTCTAGCCAGAACTCACACTTCCCAAACTTGGCATACAGCCTATGGACTCTAAGCAATTCAAGCACCACTCTCAAGTGTGCCTCGTGCTCCTCCTCTGAAGGTGAATAGATCAAAATGTCGTCCACGAAGACGACTACAAAACGATCCAAGAATTCCCGGAAGATCCGGTTCATCAAGTCCATAAAGACTGCCGGTGCATTGGTAAGCCCAAATGGCATCACCAAAAACTCATAATGGCCATACCGTGTACGGAATGCCGTCTTTGGAATATCCTCCTCCCTGACCTTCAACTGGTGGTAACCCGATCTCAAGTCTATCTTAGAGAAACAACGGGAACCCTTCAACTGGTCAAATATGCGGGGCATAGGGTACTTATTCTTAACAGTAGCCCGATTCAACTTCCGGTAGTCGATACAAAGTCTCAAGGCACCATCTTTCTTTTTAGCAAAGAGGGCCGGTGCTCCCCACGGCGAAACACTAGGGCGACTGAAGCCCTTATCTAGCAATTCCTGGAGCTGAACTTTCAACTCAACCAACTCTACTGGGGCAAAACGATAAGGTGCCATAGAAATCGATCTTGTCTTGCACTAAATCAATAGAGAACTCTATCTCTCGGTGGGGTGGCAAATCAACAAGATCCTCGGGAAAAACATCCGAATACTCACAAACTACCATCGGCAACACAATCTGGGTCTTGTCACACTCACCACTCATAAAGCTAGCAAGTAGACCACTAAGCTCACTCGCTCATGATCATACCCCAAAGGGTAAAACACTACCAACCCGGTCCCCCAAGAAATGGAAACACTCCCCGCTCATGGTACAACAAGTGACCCTCTAGCGGTAGCAATCAATAACTGCCCGGTATGACGATAACCAGTCCATACCCAAAATAACATCAAAGCCCTTCATGGGCATAACTACAAAAGGAAACAGAAGCCTATGATCGGCGACCTCTATATCATAACCTCTACATCCGTGTTTCAAAATCAACTCATCCCCAACAGGTGACACAACACAAATAGGAGATGCTAACAGTGCCAACTCCAACTCCAACACAGATGCAAATGCAGCAGATACAAAAGAATGAGACGCACCCGTATCAATCAATACACTAGCAACCGAGTTACAAAACAGAAAGGTACCTCTCACTACTGATGGAGCCGGTATTAGGTCCTGCGTGGTGACAGCATACACGCGCCCTGTAGGCCCCTGATCCACCTGCTCACCTCTAGGAGCAAACGATTGATGCACAGACTGGGAAGACGAAGCTCCCAGATTGGCCCTCAAGGCCTGCACAGACTGAGTTGGCTGATAACTCTGCGTCTGCCTAGAACCTGACGCCCCTGAAGTGACACTCAACTGTGGGCAAAACCTCTTCAGGTGCCCATGCTGTCCACACTGATAACAAGATAGAGGCTGGCCCCTGCTTTGACTCTGGCCCTGAGGTCTAGCTGAAGAAGAAGCCATTGACCCTCCCTTCAAGGCAAATCAAGACTTGTGACCCAGCTGGCCACATGTAAAACAAGTCAAGCCTCCCTGATTATCTCTCCCAGATCCTGCACTCGGCACTGGAAAGGTCGATCTAGCCAAACCACCTTGAGACTGCTGAGGGTTATAACCCCTCTGTCCCCTACCATCACCCTGGCCATCTTGGTTCCTCTTAGAGCCTCTATTCTTCTCTTCTGCCTCCTCCTCCTGCATCATGAGCTCCATATGAGCTGCAGCATCCACCAGATGTCTATATTCCCGAATGAAGGATCCACCAACCCTCAAATTGAGGCCACGCCTTAACTTCCGCTCAAAGTCAAAGCAACGGCATTCCTCGGACGCCACGAGTTCAGGTGCAAACCTGGACAAGCTAGTAAAAGTAGCCTTAAATTCGGCCACTGACAAACCCTGCTGCTTAAGCCAGCAAAACTGATCCCTCAGCTTCTCCCTAGCAGCTGAAGGTAAGAACCTCTCCTGGAAAGCATCTACAAAAGCCTTCCATGCCCCACCAACACGAACCTTCTCGCACTTCCACCATTGACCCACATCTCCCTTCAGCTGGAAGGATGGCAAGGTCACTTTCAGTGCTCCGTCCTTAATGCCAAGTATCTCGAACGTCTTACTCATTTGTTCCAACCACTCATCTGCCTTAAGTGGCTCCTTTGGGTCCCCAACAAACTCATCCGGGTTAGACCGGAAGAACTCCTTCCTCAAGAAGGAAGGCCCTGCATCAACCTGAGCCTGAACCTGATTCCCTGCTCTGAGAATACCCAAAGCTCCTACTATCTCTCGGGCCAAGGCACTCATGGCTTGCTGACCCGCTGGCTCGGCCACATTGGCCTGACCAACTCCCTCCTGTACTGCCGGAATCTCATCCGGTATACACTTCTTGCCTCATAGGCCTACCACGCCTACCACCTCTTCCTCGTCCTAACATCCTAATAAAGGAAACGAAGAACATTAGCACTTTCATAAATGTGCCGAAACTAAACACTCACGTCCTAATGCATGGACAACTGTAATTCACTCCACGTTAGCACATAAACACATAAGCACTTACGAATTTCATTTTCGGATAATGATAGTCCCGAGGCGTTACTAGAGTTCCGGTTAGAAACAGCATTGACCAAGTGCTTTTCCAACAAGACTCACAGAAACCTAAGGATCCAATCAACATCGTAGAAATTAAATCCCATACCCACATAGTCACATAAGCATGTTGTTAATTTAAACACATAGCATATGACTCTACACCTAAGTCTCTATCAAGCGAGACAAACCCATTGTGATCCTAATCACTTCCCACGTACCCAAAGTATTCGAACCCGGTACGTTCTGATACCAAGTTGTAACGCCCTCAAAAAAATAACATTAAACTTAACAATATTGATATGCATTGATATATAAAAGATCAACATCCTTCTATTTATCAGAGTATTTTCTTACAAAAAGTATTACATGTTGACAACAAAAGTAAACGTCCCATGGGCTTACAACTTTCCAAGCCAACACTTGGTTACAAGAAAAGAGTACTAACTCACATACACATTAAGCCCTAGGCTTGAATTTACATATAATACATCGAAAGGAAAATGACATCCAAAAAGTCTGACAGCCTCTAGCCTCCCAAGCTATGTCCTTGGAGGTGGCATGCTACCTGTACTTGAAAATAATGTTCCCATATAGGGTGAGCCACAGCTCAGTAGAAATACACTAAACCAGCTATGAACAATGACTAAAAGATTAGCAGTTGATAGATGGCCAACACTGATATATCCACTTATACCACGTTAAAGTTTTATGACGTACAAGTCCATATTACTTTTCATTTTTCCATTTCTTATTCATTCCCCAATTCTTAACCATGACTCAGAACCTTGCTAATCAATATATATGAGACAGTAACTCATATTAGACACTTTCCAATTTCACAATAGATAAGCATATTAGCTATACCAACACATCAACAGATAAGCATAAGAGCTATATCACACTTCCAGGGATAAGCATAAGAGCTGTATCATCATAATAGTAGATAAGCATATGAGCTGTATCTATGGAGTCCATCCCCTATCTTCTCCCAAACAATATCCGGTTTAGAGGTCCATCCCTCATCTTCCCCTAAACCGTGGAGTACATCCCGTATCTCCTCCAACACAACACAATGCATATAAACAATTATTATACACATTACCAATCAGTATATAAAGTTAATGTATCCTTTCAACCGTCATACTTAATGACACATTCCGGTAATTAGTTTTCATTTGCCTAATCATCATGCATTGTCTACAACAATCAAGACTATCCTCCATCGATAGCCCAAAGCAGTTATTTCTAAACAGAAAATAAATACATCAAATGGATATAAAATCAACATTTCAATTTGGTGAGTGATAACTAATCCAACTACACCCTTTAATCCCATACATTCCAAATCCCAACATTTCCAATTAAATTCCTCATTTCTCAAATTAATTATTCAAATCAATTTATTAAACCAATTAGGACAAATTCCCATAACTAACAAAACGACCCTAAGGTTCTATTTTTATCCATAATCCATCATCTATCTCACTTTTCTATGCCAATCTTGCATATAGGTTTATTATAAACAAAACCCCATCTTTTGTAAAATTACACAAAAGACCCAAACTTTTGTAAAATTACACAACAACACCCAACATATCAAAAAGCTAAAATTGAAAGACAAAGTCCATAAGGAGGAGTAGGGTATCCCTACCTCAAAGTTTGAGCTCCAACGGAGATGAAGACCAAAAACCAAAATGCGCCAAATCGCCAAATTTTCAGATTAAATCAAAGCTCTCAATACCCTCTACCTTTTTAACAAAGAACTTAGGGTAGATTCACACTAGAAAGAGATGAAGATTTAGAGAGAAGGCAAGTCTAGAGAGAGAGAGTCTCAGATCTAGGGTTTTAAAATGAAAAGTGATGAAAATGTTATGTTTAAAATCCCTACTGTCTGCTGATATAAAACAGGTTCGCTCGAGCGAAGGCTTGGTCGCTCGAGCGACCAGACACAGAAAACCTCGCTCGAGCCAACAACCTAGAATCTCGCTCGAGCGACAAAATGTTCGCTCGAGCCAACAACTCGAACCTACAGGTCTGCAACTAGACGCACGCTCGAGCGACGGAACGCTCGCTCGAGCAAAGAAAAACCAGATCGCTCGAGCGAAGAAAATCTCGCTTGAGCCAAGAAATGCAACTCTCAGGTCCAGAGCCAGACGCAATCACTCGCTCGAGCGAAGTCACTCTGGCTTGACCCACCAGACACAAAACACACCTCTCGCTCGAGCTACTAAACCCTGACTCGAGTGAAGGACCAAAACAAAGATCTCGCTCGAGCGACAAACTTCTCGCTCGAGTGAAGGTCCAGAATTCTGGACAACAACACTTGGCTCCCAGACACAACCAACCTGTAACAAACCTGCCCAACACATCCTATAACTCAAAACAAAGTGTGAAAGGATGTAAACAAGAGAATAACAACTGCTAATGTCCACGGACTCAAGTCCGGACCACTTTACAACAAGGGATAAAACCCGGGATCGCTATAGTTACAGTGCTAAACCCATAGGGGCGGGTTTGGGTCGTGACACATGGCGTCAACTTTGTGAATCTATTCCTCCGAGTTATTCATAGTCATCCTCAATTAAGTTGATGTTAATCATGAATCATGATGTTCCTTATCATATCTGTTGACTTTTTGGCTTTCGAAGGTTACTTTTGTAATTATGAGCGTGTTAGCAAGGATCAATCACTCCTTACAGAAAATTAATTACCAACCAATTATCAAACGATTGTGTTTTAGTTCTTTCAGCCTCAATGAAGAGGACTTTTACTGGTGGCTTTATTTAGGAGAATTAAGCAAATAACAATTAGATGAAGAACAATTGAAGCATTTCATAAAAAATGAAAAACTTACAATGATCCAAACTCAGTCTCGTAGAGGTTTATAGCAACAATCTACTTAAAACTACTCCTATGAACGAAGTGCAGTGCAGGAATTTTAAAGTTCAGAAATATAAAGAAAAAGAAATGTAAAACTGGAAAAGAAATAAAGTAGAATAAGACTAGTTTTTTGAATATGAGTTTGGGGCTTTTTTTGGGGGCCTTCTTGTAACGGCTCCATCACGTATAATGATTAGTACTTGATTAATTAGGATGATTTGAAATTTAATTGCCAAGTATTATAATTTAATCTGGGATTCACGAAAAGTATGGAGATTGATTCATTTATGGTTCTATTAAGTGCTTATTTTGGAATTGAAAATTAAGGGTCCAAATGGTTCAAAGAAGTGAAATGAGGAGGTTGAGTCAATTTAATTTTAATTACGAACTCATTTGGAAGTTTAATTAAATATTTAATTTAGTTTAATAAAATTGAGATTTAATTAATTAGGTCCTAATTGGAGCTAATTAAGTTATGAAGATTGAGAATTGTGATTATTACGGATTAAATTTATTTATAGGTTGTCCTATTTGAATATGTAATTTAATTGACGGAAACTTGGAGTCTGATCAGAAATTGAAGACCTAAATGATTTAAGGAACCAAAATTGAGGTTGGAAATAAGTTCAATTTAATAATTGGAGCCTTTTGGGATATTGATTAAACATCTGATTTGGACTGATAAATTTAAATATATTTAATTAATCTCTAATGGAAGTCAAATAGATTAATTAAATTATGAGAGATTTATGATTTGTTATAATTAATTTAATTATGTGTTAATCAATATTTATTTTGATTAAGTGTGGCCTAATTAAGTTAGTTTTAATCACAAATTGAATGGTGTTAAATTTGAAGGTGTATGTGGGTGTGTGCAGAGAAATTTAGGTGGGTGTATTGAGAAATCTGTTTGTGTGTGTGCATGTGAGAGTGATGTGCTGGAATAAAAAAAAAAGAGTGAACGTGTGCTGTGTTGGTGACAAAGAAGTGAGGTGTGTGTGTGTGAGCGTATAACTTAATGAAGCTCAGGAAGAAAACACAAAGAAAGGAAAGGAAAGAGAGCTCTGTTTTGTAGCCGAATATATAAGAGAGAGAGAGAGAGAGAGAGAGAGAGAGAGAGAGTTGCTGGTAGGAACAAAAAAAGAAGAAAAGCAATAGAAGTTCAAGAAAATTAAAGGAAGGCTCAAGTTTTTGGAAGGAACCTAAGGAGAATTAGAAGGAATTCAACTAAGGTATGGAATTTATGTTAAATGTGTAGAATCTTTACCTTATACTTGAAATTAAGGATGAAATTGGGATCAATAACAAGAAGATGAAGAAAAATTAACTTAAGTATGAGATTATGGAAGTTAATTTGGAATTGGGTTCAATTGCATGTAAATTAAAAGGAATTAGTAAAAGGGTAGTGAAATTGAATTAGATTCAAAATCATGGAAATTAATTTGAAATGGGTTACATGCATGTGGATGGTTATGGAAAATAAATTAGAAATTAATTATTGGAGGTTTGATGTTGTGATTAAATATTTGAGTTTGATTTTCTTCATCCTTCACATATTTGAAGTTTATCATTACATGCATGGTAAGTTTTCAAGATTTTAGAATTTAATTCATATTTTAAAGTTTATGAGCTTGAGATTAAATTGTGATATAAATTAAGAAGTCAAATTATAAATTGAGCTTGATAATGTGAAATTGGTTGGATTTGATAAGTGTTTTATACATGCATCATGGATTTTGAGGAATTTAAGGTAAACAATTTCATGTTTTGAAGAGAAGAAGGAAGAAATTTGATAAGAAAAATCAAGTTTATGGAAAATTAAACATTGATTTAATTTTGAATATAGAAAATTAATTAGTTTTAATCTTAATGTCATGTATGCAAATATTTTCCTAAGGGTCATATAACTTCAATTTCATGTCCATTAAAAGGAATTAGTAAAATGGTATAGAAATTGAATTATGATTTCTTAAATTTGTTAACTTGAGTTCAATTTCATGTAAATAGAAGAAGTTAGCAAAATGAGGAATAATTGGAGTTATGTTCAATTTATGAAAAATTAGACATTGATTTGATTTTGATCCCCAACCCATGCACACAATATAATGAAAGAGTTTTATTTGAAATTTAAATTTATGTTATGGAACCTCTATGATTATGAATTAAAGTGAGGTTAAAATAAATTGAGTGAAGTTGAATTTCTAAGAAATTGATTTGTGTACTTCATAATTAAGTCCATTTTGTTATTAATAATAAAGTTGGATCTATTTGTATTACGTACATCATGGAATTTCAAGAGGTTGGGAAGCCTAATTTATATCTTAGAATTGTGGGTTGATATTGACAAGATGAATTAAAACTAAATTTGGGCAATTGGAGCATGATTTTGAATTAATGTTTTCTAATTGAAAGTGTTTACTAAATCATACAATGGTTCTCTATTTTTGTGTACCAAAAATATATGTTTGAGGCTTTGAATATCAAATTTGAACTTCATTTGCAATTCTGAAATTTTCATAATTCATGCTGTTCGCTCGAGCGAGGAAAGTCTCGCTCGAGCGTGAAAATCGAGCTCCCGGTAGTTTTCAAATTTTACAGTCCGCTCCAGCGACCAAAGTGGCGCTCGAGCGGAGACTTATTTTCAGCATATTTTGGGAAAGTTGCATTTAGTTCAAATTTTTATTCTCATCTCTTTCCAAGGCATTCTAGACATGATTTGTGACTCAATAAAGATTATTAAGCTACCAATCAACATAGATTAGTTAGTTAAAGAATGAATAATTGATCTAGTGGTAATTGTTTAAGAAGCCAAGTAAAGGATCAATCTATTTGGAAAAGAAGGGCTTAGTAATGAAAGAATATGTGAAATAAGAAACTGGTTTATTTTCTATGAGAAAGAATAAGAGGCAATGTAATGAAAG
Source organism: Camellia lanceoleosa (assembly GCA_025200525.1). Classification (NCBI taxonomy): domain Eukaryota; kingdom Viridiplantae; phylum Streptophyta; class Magnoliopsida; order Ericales; family Theaceae; genus Camellia; species Camellia lanceoleosa. Next base: position 89,914,280 of record CM045765.1, read on the forward strand.
CTAAGCCCTAATGGCCACTTGAATGTATAATGATAAGACATGCTTGTGTTATGTATTTTGTGATTGTAGGTCAAGACTCGCGGATTGATTGACCGCTTACTGGAACTACTGTGAGTAATGTTATCGTAAAGATACGTTTATATGAAGTTATGTTCCAAATGAAATGTGATAAGCTATGCTTTCTGAAATGATATATGTTTCTGTGAATGAACATTCCAAGTTTGAAATCTATTATGGCATCCATAGATAGTCCTAAGTCATGGGGGACGGCATGAAAATGCGGGTCCATGACATTTACGAGATCTCGTTAGCCACTTCATTGTGGTGATATGTGTTTAATCGGTATCTGGAACCGATTACTCTAGTCGGAAGACGTTATGTGATATGTTCGATATGTTCTATGGGATATGCCATTATTATGTTCTGATATGAGATGACTATGATTATGCTATGATCTGTTTTATACATATGAAATGTTCGGAATTCGTTCACTAACCCCTTTACCTTAATGTTATTCACTGGGCTTTAGCTCACTGTTTGTATATATATGTATATAGGTGAGCATTCTAGAGTGCAAGCCCGAAGGCTTTGTAGGGGGCTGTGTTTCTGTTGTCAGTCAACCATTGCGCCTCACGTGGAGGTTCCCGACGTGTCTTGGATTCAAGTTTTGATTAGTCTTATATATATATAAGACTTGATTTGATTATGCTGGTTGTACTTAAAATTAAGTAATGTGTATGGGTGTAAGTATGGTTGACTATCGGATATGCATATAAAGTTTTAATTTTTCTATTTCATATAAGTCAACACAGCTCAATGGACGTTGTATATTTGTTATTTGCTTCCGCTATCCCCTAATATTATGTTAATTGGTCTCAGAGGCCTTCGGTAATCCCAGGATTACTGGCCGGTTACGATGCTAAACCTATAGGGGCAGGTTTGGGTCGTGACACTTCTCTGCTATTTATACTTTTCAAGAATGACCATCGAACTGCATTTTCAACCGTCGAACTACTCCTCCATGATCGCTGACCATGTTGCCTTATAATTAGCTCCACTATGCCATCACTTGCAGTTAGGCTTCCCTTCTAATTTTGAATTTGAATGTGAGTAATCGTTGAAGCCATATCACTTTGCATCTCTTTGTTGATCCAATGCTACTTAGATCTCGTAATAACCAATACTAACTGCCACGTGTACGATCAGGATCAAAGATTTGAATAATCTTCATATATTATCCTTATTCTGCCACACGTCGAATTGTAATTGGCTTATATAAAATATGTAGCTAACAATATCATTCCATGTTCTTCTTAGCCTTCTTCCTTTTCTTTTACCGCCCTCCGTGTGGATTGGATCATTCCTCCTCACAAGTACATTAACTAGTCTAGGATTCACAGGTTCATACCATCTGCAACAATTTCCGTCGCAAATACTTTTTGTCATGCTCCCTTCTGCCACCCCCCATTTCCCGTTGCTACTTCGTCACAAAAAGTCATTTGTGACGATATGCGAACCTTTTGCAATTTTTAAGATCGTTGCAAAAGTTCCGATTTTTAGTAGTGGATATCAAATAAGATCGATATTCAATGTAAATTATGAAAGCAAAAAAAATTGAGAAATTTTGCTAGAGAAAATAAATATTATTGCAGTTGTTAATTAAAAAAACATATATAATAATTCTAGGTGAGATGTTTCTCGATTTTCACTATTAATCGAGAAATTTCTCAATTATAACAATGAAATTTTTGTTGTTATAACACAAAAAATGCAAAATTGTAACTGTGAAACTGATAATTTCTCACTTAAGCATACAAAAGTTAGCTTAGAAATTACTCAATTATAGTAATTAGGGGTGCAAGAAAGATAGTCTTAACCAACCGCTTAATACCGATTGAAATTTCAATTTTTGATATATTTTCCATAATGTACCAATTTTGGTTTGAAATTTTTTGTACACTAAAACAAAACTAAACCAACCGAAATATTATATCTAAAATAAGTTTCTATTTTAATTCTTTGCGTATCAGAAGATAAGTGACTAATTATACATGTTTTATAATAAAAATAAGGAATGGATGCCTTTGTAGAACAACTTTCACCATTTTTATTAATTTATTCCCAATGTGAGATTTTACAAGTTTTTTTTTTATTTATAAAACTCTTTAAAATCTTATGTGAATCCCTTCTCTATACCAAACCGATAAGATTGACAAAACCAGACCGTAGTATGTGGTTTATTTAGGTTCCCCAACTAACAAAATTGAAAAGTTTTGCTCGGTACTAAACTTTGCTTCAATTCTGACCGAATCGAATCGTTTACACCCCTAATAGTAATTGTGAAAATTTTCAATTATTCACACAAAAATGCAAAATTTATCAGTTATAGTAACTGCAAAGTTACACATCACAAAATTGAAAATTCATCGATTTTGTGCTTATTTTATGCAATTTCATATTTAATAATGAACTTATTTAATAGATTTCGATGAGTAGATTTCAAAAAAATAAATTTATTAAAAATGAATGTGTACAATAAAAGTTATGGCAATTTAAAGTATGAAAAAAAAAAAAAATAACTAGACATCGCAACACGGAACATGTAATATGTCAAGATTAGTTTGAATCTTCCATTAAAATTTAAAGATTGGACCTGACCTATATGGTTTGTTTTGAAAAGTTGGTTAAAAGTTAATTTTTTAATTTTTAAAAAAAATATATAATAAAAAAAAATAAAAAAGTGATATAATCAAAATAAGTTAAAAATAAAAAATTTAACCAAGTTTCTAAATTAGGACTATGTAAACACAACCAATGGGCTGTGAGCGGAGTTTTATGTGGAGTGGGGATGGGTTGTGATTGCCTAGAGAACAGGGTTATAGTTGTAAAAATGTTTGGGACTCCAAAGTTGGAGACTCTCATGATCTCAAAATGATGTAAACTAATCATGTGTCTTTTTTTTTTTTTTTTAATCACAGGTAAGTAGGGGTCTGTAGCATTATTGGTTATAGTTGGGCGATGACTTGGCCATGGTTAGCCAAAATAGGGTGCACTTGTTACAGCAACAAGATAAATGAAATAAAATAGAGTAAATTACATTTACATTATTGATGTTTGGGTTTTATACATATCATTTCTTGACATTTGAAAAAGTATACTGACCCTTTCTCATTATTATTATTAGCCTATCACCCGTGCTATGCACGGGATAATTATAGATATTTATATTTGTTTTTATTTTTTTTAATATATAAATTAAATACATGGGATTTGACCGAGGAGTTTGAAAGAATTTAATAAGTGTTTATTTATTTATTTAAGAGGCATTTACACAATAATTACATGGGTCTCTTGGGGATGCAAAAAATAAGAAAATTAAGATGTCATTTATTGCGTTATTCATTTAATAAGTGTAATTATTATAAATTAAGTGTTTATTGTAATCAATAGTGTAATTATTACAATCTTTGAACCAATCACCAATCACCAAGTCAATTTATTTTAAAAAAAATATTAAAAAATCAGATAATTAGGATTGGCATGTTGGAGCTTCCACAAGCCTTGGGTTTTAAAAGACCATTTTCCTTAATATATAGATAATTTAGACGGAATTAATGTTGGTATAAAAAAGACGTTGAATTCATACACTCTCTCTTTTTTTGTTTTGTTTTACTCTTTTTTTTTTTTCAATGTAATTCTTTTTATTTTCCTATTAGGAGTTGTTGAGCAGGAGTTTGTAAAATGAGACTATTAACTATAAGAGTGAGAATGTAATTTTTATAATGTTAAGAGATGAGATGTAATTGAACCAAATCTTAAAAAATATCAATATAATTTATCTAATAAAATAAGGTTTGTAGTGATGGATTGTGCAGGATCTTTTCAAGTCAATTTACAAAATACTTGGCAACATGTGGGTTTTGGACAAAAGAGGCACACGTAATCAATAGAGATTGTAGACATAATAAAGAAAGAAAATATGAAATGTATATATATATATATTTTATTGCTTTGTAATCGGACACAATTTTAAAAGGTAAAATTGAAAATGTAATTAAATTAGTCATTTCAAAAATTTGAGATTCCTATAATTTCATTAAACTTAAGAAAGATTAGTATAATTTACAACTAAATCTCAAAAGACATTTTTATCATTTCAAAATCTTATAGAACGTTCTACAATATCATTAATCTCATAAAATGTCAGTATAAATTAAAGTTAAAATTGAAAGGAGGTTTTTATCAGTGAGATTTCTGCAATTTTATTAAATTTTAGGGAGATTAGTGTAATTTATCCTTTAATTTAGACATCAATAAAATAAAATAAATAAAAAATTGGCTGTTACTAATGCCAGAACATTTCAAGCTCTTACCAGGAGAGTGTACAATCAATAATGCTGTAAGGAAAATGTAGGGAGTTTTGGAAATAGCAGCAACCGAAAATGACCGTTCCGTTTCGCTGTTTTCCTGAGCTCCAGCACCTTTTGATGGGTAACTTGGCTCTTTTGGAGAGACTAAAATGAATGGAAAGAAATCAATGACGAAACCGAACTGAAAGTTTGCAAAAATTGAGAGACAAGAGGGGCATCTTACCGGGATCATGGATTTGGTGGCCGATCGGATGGCCCTTAGCTCAGTTAGATTTTGGTGGTGTTCCATGTTTGTTGGAAGGCAAACACTCTTGGCAAGGTTGAACGCCATCAAGTGATCCTTCTCAGCAACCACCGAGTCGGTCTCCTGAATATCTCGATTCTGAAACCTGAGCTTGGGTGCCCACCTGGTGGTAGCTCGGTTAGAAGGCTCGGGTTGTGGACTCGGTGGACGGCTCGGTGGAAGGGTGGTTTCGTCCTCATCCGCTAGACGCTGCTCGGTTGGGGTAGTCTGGGCGCGCTTGGATGGGCGTGATGAAGTAGGCTGTTGAGAAGGAAGGGCCACGACGGTCTGTTGCGTTTGGGGTGGTGGTGTTACTTTGGGTCTGTTGGTTTCGGTCAATAGGGCCCTGACTCTGTTTCTCTTGGCCATTTCTTGTTCGGCTGTAAGGGGGACTAGGTTAATCTGGGGCAAGGTTGGGTCCGGTTCTGGGGCGTCCTTAAGAAGAAAGTTAGTTACTCTGGCTTTCCGGCGGCCACTGTATCTATATATCGGCTCAAAATTTAGAAACTTGGACCAACTTCTCTCTAGGTATCGCAGTGCGGCGTGAAGTACGCCTAAGTTGGGGTGACTATATAATGAGTGAAGATGGGCAGAATCAGCAAAAGAAGACAAACTGTTAGATCGGTTTAGAATTGGAAGCCGAGGTAAAAGAAAAGAATAAAAAGAAACCGAAGTAAGTTATACCGGGGATTCCTTTGTTCCAGTTTATACTTCGGCCAGGAATCTGGGCTTGATGATTTTCAAAATTCCCAGAAACCCAGAAAAAATCGTCATCGTTTAAGTCTTTATCCAACGTATCTTTTATTATTTTTTCTCTGCGACGGTGTATCCTAAGGTAGTAGACCCAACCGTCATCTTTGGAGCCAATGGAGTACTGGTGGAATATTTCAGCTAAACCGAGGTTAAGACCGGCTTGGTGATTTAGTTCGGCTATTCCCATTATTATACGGTAAGAATTGGTGGATAGCTGGATTGGGCATATTCTGGTTTGTCTGAGGAATTCACAAATCAAAGGTTGGACTGGGAATCTGTAACAACCCTCGTACTGATTACCGATTAATTACTGATTATTACTGAATTAACCATCGATTCGTTAATCGAGACTAATAATGGTGATAATCGATCAATTTGAATAAAATCGAGCCGGTAGTGAAATTGAACCTGAAATGATTGTGTATATACATGGTATTGCATATTTTATCTGTTTGATTGATTGTTTATCTGTTCAGGTTTTATGTTTAAACTGCTAATTAGAGGCCTTATCGGCAGCCAAATCCGAAATTGACTGATGTTTTATAATCATCATAATTAATGTGATTTTATAGTGTAATTATCTGAAAATCGATTCTGTATGATTAAACTAGATTAAATAAAGCCAATTAAAGAGTTTGACGTAATTACCATTTTGCCATTGTGAGTGGGGCCTTTGTTTATTCATCTTTGAGCCTTATACACTTAATCAAAAACATTTCTTCTCCCATTTCTTGCATACAACCGAATTTAGAGAGAGCGAGGGAGAGAATTGAGGGAGACTTTGACTCCAACCTTGTGAATTGCTTGAGAACTTAGGGGAAATTGAAGATTGATGTATTTTTGAGCTCCTAAACCTTGAATACAAGACTTAGGTAAGGAATTCATCTTCTTATTGTTGACATTGAACAAGTCTTGCATGATTCATGCTTCATTGTAGAACTAAGTCATGATTTAGTTCAAATATGTGGGATTCTAGCATATATCATGCATGCATGCTTGAATTGATGAGTTTTGAGTTGATTCCATGGTCAAATGCCACATGCATGTTCATAATCATGTTTAAATCCATGTCTTCCTCTTGTTTTGAAAAGATTGAGCTCTTTGGAGCAAGAGTTGAAGCTTTGAAATGGTTTTAACCCATGCATGTCATGTTTGAAGATTGTTCTTGAAAATGGGTTTGAAATTTGGCTTTAATTGACTCACCCTTGGGCTTTGAATTCACAAATTGGCTTTTGAAACTTGTTGTATATTGAGTTCAAATGTGTTTTCCAGAATTTGGGTCCAAGAGGTCGAGTATGGAGTGGGAGAATGCTTGGTTTGAGCTTGGGAGACAAATCTGGAAATTCAGTTGTCTTCTTCGCCGAGCGAAGGATTCTCGCCGGCGACCAACGTTTACTCTGAGCCACGCTCGAGCGAAGGATTGGTGGCTCGAGCGTAAAATTCGAGCATCCAGTACTTTTACTGTTTCATCAGACCGCTCGAGCGAAGGATTCCTCGCTCGAGTGAAGCCTTTTATTTTGGAAGCTCGCTCGAGCGAAGGAAGGCTCGCTCGAGCGAGGGACCTATTTTCAGCAAATTTTGCAAAATGTTTTCTAAGTGTAATTTTGCATCCTCATCCCATTTTAGGCATTCTTAGGCCTAGTTTAAGACATCTTAATGAGGATATAGATGTAGAACACACCGAGGCAAATTAGGGATTAAGTTATTGATCTTCCCCAACTGTATAGCTTAGTGTGTGTTCATCCTGTATACTGTGTAGGATTGGCATTCCGAGGAGACGCTCTAGTTACTGATAAGCCCAAACTCTGTGAGTAACAATTGTGTAAAGATATGTTCAAAATGATTATCTTTTGAATACTGAATTGAACTGTTTATTGAACTGATATTGTTTACTGAATGAATGTATGTCTTGTATTACGAGCTGCCTTTGTGGCATCCTTAGCACTTCATTGTTTCTTTATTACAGAGATCTCTGTCGGTTCCTTGTGGAACCATCATTTATTGATTGATGGCCATCACTACCGTTGGTTAGATGTAAGACTGGTCTTTAAGACCTACTATTTCTTTGCTTGATAGGCTAATGGATATACCACATATGGTGATTGGTGAAATCTTGAAAAATGAAATCTTGTTTAATGGCGATTTCATTCTTGTAGGACATTCATTCATAACCTCTTTACGCATTATGTTATTCACTTTGGGCTTTATTCATTGTTTTATATATATATGTAGGTGGTAGCACAAGACCACGGCGAGTTGATGGCCCCTGTTTTGTTTTTAATTGACCACTGCGCCTCAGGAGGTTCACTGAAGCCTAACTCTGTGGCAGTTTTGTACCTCATGCTAGTCAGTGGTAGCGTGTTTGTGAAGTCGGACCTTGGGACGTACTTATGTAAATATTTTGTACATATTGGTGTACTTCGACTGGCATGATTATGTATATAAATAAGTTTTGAATTTTCTGTCTCATGTATGTCATCACAGCTCATTGGACCTTGTTTATTTTACTATATTGCTTCCGCAGCCCCTTAATATTTGTTATTCTATTTGGAGGCAGTAGGTAATCCACGGATTACTGGCCGGTTACGTCGCCAAACCTATAGGGGCGGGTTTGGGTCGTGATAGAGTGGTATCAGAGCGATACTTAACCACGGGTTATGCCGCACACACGTGTCCAAATGAGCTATAGGATGTCCTAGAAAAGAAGTTAGGGCATTGCATGAGCATAAAAAGTGTGTGTGGTTATGACATGACTGATTATATGCCAATGTGTTAAACTGTTTAAGTATGCAACTGTTTATGTTTATAATTGCTACCACTGCTTATAGTGAAATGAAACGAAACCTATATGCATACTTAAAGAAGTTAAATGGAATAACATGTAATGTTAATGTTACTACCGACTGTGGAAATCTATAAGAAAGTGAACGTGTGAAAGTAAAGGGTTATGTGACCATACCTGAACTGAAATGAAAGTATATACACGTCTGATATGGAATAAAATGTGAAATCAGTGAGAACTTCCCTGTGTTGATCAAAGAAATATGTGGGAACCTAATTTGTGGAATATTAAACCGTAGAGTCTCATGCCTTTGTTGAATGACCTTGAAAGTCCGATTGGAATCACGTTGGCCAGCGTTGCTTCGAGTCGGAAATTCTTGGTAAATTCCTGGGGAATGAATAGGTTAACTGAGAATCTGAAATAACAACAACAAGGGCGAGGATTGTGAACGAACTGAAACTTCTAATATGAGGATTAACAGGCTAGAATGAATGATTGAGGCCTTAATCGAAAATCTGAGAGAATAAAGGCAGACATACGTGCCTGAACCAACTGAATATGAACTGATGACACTAATACTGAAACCCAAATAAACTGAAACCACCGGAATTTCTGGGAGGTACTGAACCACTGAAAACTGAGACTTGGGTTTAGAAACTGAGAAAATATGTGAAGTTCTCTTCGGAAAAAAAAAAAAAAAATGCTTTCCCCAATACATCTGAAATAGGAAAGTATCCGAGTTTGAACAACTTGAGTAAAGTGATAGGACTGTGGTCGAATATGAGGTAAAATTTACTCAGCTAATCTTATAGGCAACCCACATGATAGACACTGATTGGAAAAGAACTGGAGGTGGGAGTGACCTAGATGTGTTTGACATCGTCAACTGAAATTAGAAAGAATGAAACAAAAATAACAGAAAGTGAAAATGACCGGTGCTCCAATGACCTCCGTGAATGGAAAAATCTCGGCAATAGCTTTGACCAATGAAGGTTAAAGAAGTAATGTGAACAACGATATACCTATCTGTACCGTATGTGGGAAATACCAATGGGGCATTGCCACCGCCTATCTGAAACTTATTCTAGGCATGGACAGGAGGGATATTTGCCCAAGTCTTGCCCACAAATGCTCGGAATACTGGAAAGACTGACGTAGGCATGACACAAACAGATGAAGCTTATCTGACGCGTTTGTGTGGGAATCGTATATTCGTAATTTGGTATAGGCTGTGAACATATTATTGCGCTAATTGAACTCTGGAATTATGAACCATACATCGAGAAGCTTAGAACTTGTGAACTGTTAAATGTGACCTTTTGAACTGTACTAGAACTGTTGAACATGAGAATACCTTATGATTGACTGTAATTCGAGAAATTTGTACGACTATGATTTGTACTGAACTGTTACGTATTGACGAACATTATTGAATGAACGGACCCTTGAACTCGAATTATACACGTGAACTGTTTGTATGTGGGACTGCTGAAATTGAGAACCCATATTGGTTTGTAAAGATGAACTTCTGCTTATGAATTTGTGAACGAATGCCTACATGAAAACTGATTTTGATCTCACACTTGTATGTATGTTCCCATGCTTGTAACACTGTTAAGATTGAGAGGAATGGACTGTGAATAATGGATCTTTTGAAATCTACAGTTGATGCGGACTATATGTGCGACACTGTAAAACCTCATGTTAACATTTACCTATGCTAAGGAAACCGCTTAGACTTGTGTACATATCTGCTTACCTTTGCTTAAGGATATTACTAGACTGAATAGATATATGACTGGTTATCTTAACTATCGTATCTGGAGGAACTATTTTGCATTGTACATTGAACCCATGAACCTGTAATGGGACTGTTAGTAGATTTTGAGCATGCACATATATGACTGTACCTTTGCTCGGAATGACTGATTAATTTGTTTGATAAGTTAACCGTTGGGACTATGACTCAGAATCGCATGGTGAATAAAGACCCCAACCGATAAACTCTTATTTGGGAATCGTGATTGTAGAAAATTGACATGACTGTTGGAGTTGATCTGCGAGCCTATGCTTTAGTGACTATATGACTGATTTGGAACCCTTGTATGACAACTCACCATTATGTGCCACCAAGAACTTTGTGTGATGTATTACTGTATATCATATGCTTATATGAAGGATTTATTTGGAAATTGCTATATTGGTGTGATGCTTACCTCGATATGACTAGCTAGGTTCTGTGCATTTGTCTGTAAACTTATTGGGAGGAACACACTGTATGTGACCTGTACTGCTTTGATATAAATCGTAATGGTACCGGACTCTGATGTAAGTTTGATAATTGATGAACTCAGATTGATTGTGAAACTACTATGTACCGAAATGACCAGAGTATGAACTAATGTTAACTAATCTGGAAATGATAAGAATGGAACTTTGATCTGAACTAATCTGATGGAACCGTGGGTTAATGAAACCCTTTTGTGTAACTGATGGAACTTTTGTTTGATGCTTGCGCTTCGAACTTTTATTTGATATGTTTGGACAGAACTTGCATCTGAAAAGACCTAGTCGAACTTTCATCGATTTGATCTGAGAAAACTCTTATTAAGAGCTATTACCGGATTTGTTTACAATGTAGGAAAAACTGGGTATGTGGCATGTGATTAATTACCCGGTATTACCGTTATAACCATGAACTTGTTTGACTAGGGAATGATTGTTTTGGTGATTACTGTACTTCAGAACTGGTGGGATCTGTTGACCACAGACCGGTTTTGATCATAAACTCTGACTGTCTGGAAGTATATGTAATCTGTATGACTGCTTTCGTATTGACATGTGCTATGACCGAATCGGTAAGGACTGGCACTGATGAATAGTAAATGAATGCTTAAGAACTCTGCCTACTGCTATGGGAGTAATGTACAAATTCGCCTTATGTTCCCGATAACTCCCGAATGAACTGGACTGACTGTGATGGCTTACCGAATCGAGAATCAAATTGAACTAAGACTGGGTGAACAACTCGGGAGAGAACGAATCGAAACTCTGTAACTTAACGGGGGAAATTACTTATGAAACTGAGATCAGTGCAAATCTATAACCCCGATAAGTACTTGATATAAGTAGTGCGAATACTACTATACTGCTATCATCTTTATTCTTTGTATTATCGCTATCGCCATCTTTGTCTTGTACCATTGTGTACTACTGTGCCACTTTATTCATATTTCGTGTCACGAAATAAGTTTTGTCTCGAAAATGCTATATGTTGTTTACTGAATGATTGTTCGACCCCTGTTATATATTTGTGACTCTTAGTATTATGTAATATATGTTAGCAGCCCGGTATCGGAGGTTCCTTTATGGAACTTATATCTGTCTGCACTCTGTTACCCGTACCGGAGGCCTCGTCATGAGGGCCCAGCTGTCATCGATACGTTACATTGCGGATTCGGGATTCCCTTATGGAACTGGTTATTCATAACCATTATGTAACTGTATCTATTCTGTACCTGCCATGTCTACATCTGTTCTGTATCTGCTCTAGTAATGCACCATGTATACATAAGCCAGGATTGTGCATCTACGTATGCTCTAGACAAAAATATGCAAATGAGCATGTATCCGAATCTGTCATTGACTGAAAGCTGAAAGTGCATTGTTAAGATTGGGAATGGGTCATGAATCCGTTTTTGTATATGATTGTGCTCCTGTTATAGAGTGAAAGTTACCTTTATGATAGGCATCATCTCTGTTGTCATATGTTAACCCGAGTTTGGAGGATCAAACTCTTTATAAGGAGGAAGCGTAACAACCCTTATCTTGATTCTGGAATTAATTCTTGATTATTATTGAATTAACCGCGATTCACAGATTAGCGAGACCGATAATGTGATAATCGGATTTGAATAAAATCTGCGAATGGTAGTGAAATTGAACCTGAAATGATTGTGTATATACATGGTATTGCATATTTTATCTGTTTGATTGATTGTTTATCTGTTCAGGTTTTATGTTTAAACTGCTAATTAGAGGCCTTATCGGCGGCCAAATCTGAAATTGACTGATGTTTTATAATCATCATAATTAATGTGATTTTATAGTGTAATTATCTGAAAACCGATTCTATATGATTAAACTAGATTAAATAAAGCCAATTAAAGAGTTTGACGTAATTACCATTTTGCCATTGTGAGTGGGGCCTTTGTTTATTCATCTTTGAGCCTTATACACTTAATCAAAAACATTTCTTCTCCCATTTCTTGCATACAACCGAATTTAGAGAGAGAGGGAGAGAATTGAGGGAGACTTTGACTCCAACCTTGTGAATTGCTTGAGAACTTAGGGGAAATTGAAGATTGATGTATTTTTGAGCTCCTAAACCTTGAATACAAGACTTAGGTAAGGAATTCATCTTCTTATTGTTGACATTGAACAAGTCTTGCATGATTCATGCTTTATTGTAGAACTAAGTCATGATTTAGTTCAAATATGTGGGATTCTAGCATATATCATGCATGCATGCTTGAATTGATGAGTTTTGAGTTGATTCCATGGTCAAATGCCACATGCATGTTCATAATCATGTTTAAATCCATGTCTTCCTCTTGTTTTGAAAAGATTGAGCTCTTTGGAGCAAGAGTTGAAGCTTTGAAATGGTTTTAACCCATGCATGTCATGTTTGAAGATTGTTCTTGAAAATGGGTTTGAAATTTGGCTTTAATTGACTCACCCTTGGGCTTTGAATTCACAAATTGGCTTTTGAAACTTGTTGTATATTGAGTTCAAATGTGTTTTCCAGAATTTGGGTCCAAGAGGTCGAGTATGGAGTGGGAGAATGCTTGGTTTGAGCTTGGGAGACAAATCTGGAAATTCCAGATTTGTCTTCTTCGCTCGAGCGAAGGATTCCTCGCTCGAGCGACCAACGTTTACTCTGAGCCACGCTCGAGCGAAGGATTGGTGGCTCGAGCGTAAAATTCGAGCATCCAGTACTTTTACTGTTTCATCAGACCGCTCGAGCGAAGGATTCCTCGCTCGAGCGAAGCCTTTGATTTTGGAAGCTCGCTCGAGCGAAGGAAGGCTCGCTCGAGCGAGGGACCTATTTTCAGCAAATTTTGCAAAATGTTGTCTAAGTGTAATTTTGTATCCTCATCCCATTTTAGGCATTCTTAGGCCTAGTTTAAGACATCTTAATGAGGATATAGATGTAGAACACACCGAGGCAAATTAGGGATTAAGTTATTGATCTTCCCCAACTGTATAGCTTAGTGTGTGTTCATCCTGTATACTGTGTAGGATTGGCATTCCGAGGAAACGCTCTAGCTACTGATAAGCCCAAACTCTGTGAGTAACAATTGTGTAAAGATATGTTCAAAATGATTATCTTTTGAATACTGAATTGAACTGTTTATTGAACTGATATTGTTTACTGAATGAATGTATGTCTTGTATTACAGCGCCTTTGTGGCATCCTTAGCACTTACTGTTTACTGTTATAGAGATCTCTGTCGGTTCTCTTGTGGAACCATACTGTTTATTGATTGATGGCCATCACTACCGTTGGGTCTGTAAGACCTGGTCTTTAAGACCTACTGTTTACTACACTGATAGGCTAATGGATGTACCACATATGACTGATTGACTGAAATACTAAAAGACTGAAATACTGTTTAATGAACTGATTTCATTACTGTAAGGACATTCATTCATAACCTCTTTACGCATTATGTTATTCACTGGGCTTTCGCTCACTGTTTTATTATATATATATATGTAGGTGAGCCGGCACAAGACCCTGGCCAGAGTTGATGGCCCCCTCCTGTTTTGTTTTTGGTCAGCCACCTGTTGCGCCTCCCGAGGAGGTTCCGCTTGAAGCCTAACCCTGTGGCAGTTTTGTACCTCATGCTAGTCAGTGGTAGTGTGTTTGTGAAGTCGGACCTTGGGACGTACTTATGTAAATATTTTGTACCTATTGGTGTACTTCGACTGGCATGATTATCTATATAAATAAGTTTTGAATTTTCTGTCTCATGTATGTCATCACAGCTCATTGGACCTTATTTATTTTACTATATTGCTTCCGCAGCCCCTTAATATTTGTTATTCTATTTGGAGGCCGTAGGTAATCCACGGATTACTGGCCGGTTACGTCGCCAAACCTATAGGGGCGGGTTTGGGTCGTGACAGAATCTTAGTCTGGTTTCTATTATTGAGAGGAGGGTGAAAGGTACATAGCCTTCTTTCCCCCATGGAACGATGTCTTGTTCGGCCAGAATAAGTTAGATGTCATCAGGTATATTGTAATCTTTGCGGAATTTGGCTAGACCGCCAGGCGTGTTTACTAAGAACCTATACTTCCCCATTTATTTTATAAATTACGAATAAATTAGTTCGGTCGAAAAAATTGTGCTCAGTAGCTCGGTTGAGCGCACAGAGGAGTGCCTGGGCAACCTAAGTTTGCAAAGTGGAAAACAGAGGTGTTAAGCACAGATCGTTGGACCGTGCTACAAAGTAAAAGCAAGATAAAAAGGAGTCCTATTTCAGTTATATGGGATGCTACAGGTTTTATCTCGGTTTCAACAGGATGCTTGGTAGCCCGGGTTGAGTAAGAGGTTTTGTTAGCTCGGTCTTGGCAAGCGGTGTGTTATTTCGGTTGGTGTGAAGGTTCTGTTAGACCGGTTGGGCCTCTAGGGGCAGCTTTCTGAGTTCGGTCTAAAAACTAAGAAAGCTAGCTCGGCCCCCAAGGTCTAGTTCGGTCGAAGGCTAAGGTTTTCAGTATACTAAATTCAGACTTATTTTGGTTTGTGTATGGGGTTGGTTATCTTGGCTAAAGTAAATACTTATCAAAACTATCGATATATTCACTAGTCCTAGTTCGGTTACGATCTAGATAGATTTTCATATAGCACAAACAGTATCATAGTCCGGTTAGGACATGTTTATGGATTAAAATACCGTTCTACGGATTATTATATAAAGTTCATAGGGTTTTTATGAAGTTTTTTCCAGAAAAAACACGAAGCTAAGCATAAAAAAGTGTTTTGCAAAAACAAACACAGTGTACTATGGATTGTATGAAGCAAATATGAAGAACTCCAAAAGCAAGAAAAGTAGGATTTGTAATACTTACCAGAGGAAGAGGAACGAACTGGAGATTGGAGCAACAACAGCGATGAGGAACACGAACACAGTAAAGATGGGGATTTCAGAAGCTCAAGAACAAGAGAGGAGAGTGTATATTTTGGTGAAATGATTCAGGGAAACAAAAGGGTTTTGTTTTGATGAAGAAACCTAAAGGCGGGAACTGTTCAAAATTTACGACATACGAGGGCGGCGTGACAGTGCAGTTGACCAATACCCGCATGCCACGTGTCATGGGAGGAGAAGCGATTCAGTTTCTGCGACTGAAGAGACATTTTGACCGGACAAGAACAGCTCGGCTTAAGTTTAGCTCGGCTGGAGAAGCTAAAAGAGAATTTAGCTTGGCTGGAGAGGTTAAAAGGGATTTTTTAGCTCGGCTGGAAAAGCTTAAAAGGTCTTAGCTCGGTTGTTAGCTCGACTGGTAGACAAATAATCCCTATCATGCTATGCAGATGGAATTAAGGGGCAATTGAGAGGGTAATTTATATGGATATTGGGCCGAGCTGGTTAATGGGCCGTTTTGGGCCGCAATACGAAGGGCTGAGTGAAATGGCCGTAAAGTTACCTCGGTCCATAAAAGGCTTTGAAGTTAGTCCGGTCCCAGAACCGTAATGTTTAGTCCGGTCGCATAAGACCTTATTCTATAGTCCGGTTGAGAAGTATACTACGGATGATTCGGTCTTCATTAGTTCGGTCGTGGCATATGGAACCGAGGTATGCTAAGTCCTCTTAAGGACTTGGTTCTGAGGATAGTTCGGCTCGACTCTCTTATGTATAGCTCGGTCTTAGCATGGGAAAGTCGAGGTAAGAGAAAGAAAAGTAATAACCGAACTGACAGTTACCTCGGTCTTATGATAGTCCGGCTATGGTAAAACCATCTCACTTGGATTAAGTAGTGAGGGGGGTGTTGAGAGATAAACATTATCTTTCAGGAGTATGAATCCTAGGAGGACTCTGCATGGAGGAGTAAAAGTCCTACTAGGATTGTGCCACGCGAAACCTATAAAAGCTCACAAACATTACCTATGGAGAGGTAACACAACTTTGATTCCTGAATACACAGAGCTTTTGTCTATTTGTCTAATTTGCTGACTTAGGCATCGGAGAGGTTTCCGGCACCCACCCGCCGGCTAGCTCACGTTTGTATTTTCAGGTAGTAGAACGACGTCGTATGGAGGAGCGCAGACTTGATCAACAGGATTATACGAGAAGGTTTATTTATTTCCCGTATATTTACATTACTGATGTTTGGGTTTTATACATATCATTTATTGACATTTGAAAAATTATACTGACCCTTTGTCATTATAATTATTTATACGGAATTAATGTTGGTATCAAAAAGACATTGAATTCATATACTCTCTTTTTTCTTGTTTTGTTTTACTTTTTTTTTTTTTTTTCAATGTAATTTCTTTTATTTTCCTATCAGGAGTTGTCGTCTTTTATATAAGCAGGAGTTTGTAAAATAAAACTATTAACTATAAGAGTGAGAATGTAATTTTTATAATGTTAAGAAATGAAATGTAATTAAACCAAATCTTAAAAAATGTCAATGTAATTTATCCAATAAAATAAGGTTTGTAGTGATGGGTTGTGTGGGATCTTTTCAAGTCAATTTACAACATACTTGGCAACATGTGGGTTTTGGACGAAAAGAGGCACACGCAATCATAGAGATTGTAGACATAATAAAGAAAGGAAATATGGAATGTATATATACATATATATATATATTTTATTGCTTTGTAATCGGATTAAAAGGTAAAATTGAAAATGTAATTAAATTACTTATTTCAAAAATTTGAGATTCCTATAATTTCATTAAACTTAAGAAAGATTAGTGTAATTTAAAACTAAATCTCAAAAGACATTTTTATCATTTCAAAATCTTAAAGAACGTTTTACAATTTCATTAATCTCATGAAATGTTAGTATAATTTAAAGTTAAAATTGAAAGGAGGTTTTCATCATTGAGATTTCTGCAATTTTATTAAACAGAAATGTTTTTTAGCACTAAAAATTTGAGCACTAATGCCCCTAAATTTCCATTTTTGGCAATTCTATTTTTTTTTTTTTTTTTTTTTGCCTTGTGTTTTTTTTTCTTTTTGCCTTTTTTGGATTTTCGGGGCTTTCGAGCCCCTTGAATTCGAGCCAAACATCAAAACTGTTTATTAAATTTTAGGTAGATTAGTGTAATTTATCCTTTAATTTAGACATCAATAAAATAAATAAATAAAAAATTGGCTGTTGCTAATGCCAGAACATTTCAAGCTTTTACCAGGAGAGTGTACAATCAACAATGCTGTAAGGAAAACGTAGGAAGTTTTGGAAATAGCAGCAACCGAAAATGACCTTTCCGTTTCTTCTTGTTCTTCGTCCTGAGCAGAGGAGAAGCCACGCTCTTTAGCCAACCAGCCTCTCTGCCTGTGCCAGGTGACTTTTGTCAATTTTCTTAGTTCTTTCTTGATTGCTTGGTTGTTCCAACTCTTAATACTGAGTTTGAATTTTTCCCACAAATGTTGTTTATTTTCAATTCAAAATTTTAGAAAATTGTTTGGGTTTAATGCATGTATTCATGGCATTGATATTGAAGATACTAGGGAGAAGAGCTAACTTCAGCAGACACCCAATAGCCTTTACTGCTATTGATGCATTTTTTGCATCATGGTCATCAAGGAACCCTAAACCCACTTCTTATTCAAACCCTAATTTGTGTGCCCAATGTGTGGAAACCAATCAAATTGATGATAGTGAACATGGGTTTGAAAGAGTTAAAGAAACGGGAGTTAAGAAATCTAGTGCTGACTGTAGAGAAAATTATTATTTTGATGATTCAAATGATGAGTCTGAAGGAGTAGAGGGTGAGAGTGATAGTGATGATGATCTTAGGGTTCTGAACATGGTCAATACAAAGCAGCTGCAAAAAGGGGAAGATTTAATGAGAGTTGAAGGGGATGAAGATGAATTAAGACACCCTCTAGTGAAAGAAGTTTGTAGGTTAATTGATCTTGGGTCATCTTGGACTCCCAAGCTTGAAGGGGAGTTGAGGCATTTACTTAGAAGCCTCAAACCTCAGCAAGTTTGTGCTGTGTTGCGTTCTCAAGTCGATGAACGGGTGGCTTTGAAATTTTTCTATTGGGCTGATCGGCAGTGGCGGTACCGTCATGACCAAATTGTATACTATGCAATGCTCAATGTTCTCAGTAAGACTAAGTTGTGTCAGGGTGCTCGAAGGGTCCTTCGTCTCATGCTCAGAAGGGGAATTCAATGTTGGCCTGAAGCTTTTGGTTGTGTGATGATTTCATATAGCCGAGCTGGTAATATCAAGAAAGCAATGCAAGTCCTGTATCTGATGCAAAAGGCAGGAGTTGAACCCAATTTGTCCATATGCAACACAGCCATTCATATTTTGGTAAAGGGGAACGGGTTGGAAAAAGCACTGAGGTTCTTAAATAGGATGCAAATTGTAGGGATTGAACCTAATGCTGTCACTTATAATTGCTTGATCAAAGGGTATTGCGATACTCATCAGATCGAAGATGCATTACAGTTGATCGCCAAAATGCCATTTAACGGTTGTTTACCAGATAAAGTTAGTTATTATACAGTGATGGGTTTTCTCTGCAAGGAGAAAAGGATCAAAGAAGTGAGGGAGTTGATGGAGAAGATGTTGAAAGTTAGCAAACTATTGCCAGACCAGGTTACTTACAATACACTTATCCATATGCTATCCAAGCATGGTCATGGTGATGAGGCACTTGAATTTTTGAGGGAAGCAGAAGAGAGAGGATTCTTGGTCGATAAGGTTGGGTATAGTGCAATAATTCACTCATTCTGTCAAGAGGGAAGGATAGATATGGCAAAAGAACTTGTAAGCGAAATGTTCTCAAAGGGCTGTAACCCTGATGTAGTGACTTTCACTTCTGTTATCAATGGGTTTTGTCGCATAGGAGATGTGGATGAAGCCAGAAAGTTGCTCCAGCAGATGCAAAAGCATGGTTGCAAACCAAACACTGTATCATATACTGCCTTTTTAAATGGGCTTTGTAGAAATGGGAAATCGGCAGAGGCGAGAGAAATGATGATCTCGAGTGAGGAAGAATGGTGGACCCCAAATGCCATAACATACAGCGTTGTCATGCATGGGCTTCGTAGGGATGGTAAATTATCCGAGGCCTGTGATTTAGTTAAAGAAATGGTCAGCATGGGCTTGTTTCCAACTCCAGTCGAAATTAACTTACTGATTCAGTCTCTTTGTCGAGAGGGTAGAGTAAATGATGCTAAGAAGTTCATGGAGGGGTGTCTGCAGAAGCGGTGTGCAGTGACTGTGGTGAACTTTACCACTGTAATTCATGGGTTTTGTCAGAAAGATGACTTGGATGCTGCTCTCTCATTGCTTGATGACATGTATTTGAGTAACAAACACCCCGACACATTCACGTATACGACAGTTATTAACGCATTAGGAAGGAAAGGTAGAATAGAAGAGGCAATTGAACTGACCAAGAAAATGCTTCAAAAGGGTTTAGTTCCTAGCCCTGTTACATACCGGACAATCATCCACAGGTTCTGTGAGCATGGTAGGGTGGAAGATTTGTTGAAATTATTGGAGAAGATGCTTTCAAGACAAGAGTGCCGAACAGCGTATAATCAGGTTATAGAAAAGCTTTGTAGTTTTGGAAACCTTAATGAGGCTTACAAACTCTTGGGGAAGATTTTGAGGACAGCTTCAAGAATAGATGCCATTACTTGCCACATGCTCATGGAGAGTTATTTAGGTAAAGGGATTCCTCTGTTGTCATATAAAGTAGCATGTCGAATGTTTAATCGGAATCTGATCCCTGATTTGAAGTTATGTGAGAAGGTGAGCAAGAGGTTGATGCTAGAGGGGAAAGCAGATGAAGCAGATAAGCTGATGCTACGGTTTGTAGAATGTGGATGCATTTTACCTCAGCACCCACAAAATGTGCAAAGCTAGGCTGCATTCTTCTCAATTGAATTGTGATAGGCATGGTTTTGTTTTCAATTCGTTATGCTCTGGTGATGGAGCTATATCTGTAGAATTTAATGTATAAATTGATGTATTATTGATTCATAATCTGTGAATGTTATACATGGTCTCCTTTATATAGGAGAAAATTGCCTAAGTGGTATACACACTATACAAAACAACATCATGGCCTAACATCATGGCCTAAAGAGAAAGTGGTCACCGAAAGGGGAAAGGGCCACCGAAAGGGGGAAAGCATACACACTAATAACTAATATATTCTAACATCCCCCCTCAAACTCAAGGTGGATAGGAACCAACCAACTTGAGTTTGGAGAGAGTAACAAAACAGGAAAATAATCTGACAAATAAAATAAAAGTGGATAGGAGACACTGTATGGTCGTGTCAGACCGTTGTAGAAAACTGTATGGTTATGGCAGACCAATGTAGAAGACAGTTTACGGGGTCATGTCGGACCGTTGTAGAAGACAGTTTACGGAGTCTTGCTGTACCTTGTAGAAACTAACCGGAATCAATGTCGAGACAGTTTACCGAGTCTTGTCGGACCTATGTAAAAACTAACCGGAATCAATGTCGGGACAGTTTACAGAGTCTTGTCGGACCCATGAAGGAGCTAATCGGAATCAATGTCGGGACAGTTTACAGAGTCTTGCCGGACCCCTGAAAAGTCGCACCTTCAAAAGGTGTGCCCAATCTTTCAAAAGGCGTGCCATCAAAAGGCGTGCCCAATCCATAAAAAGGTGTGCCGGACATGATGGCGCTGCGCGTGACTGCCTTGGCTTGCGCGCCCATTTTGTCGTCTGGCACCGAGCGGCGCGCGATACGCGTGTCTGCTGTGGCTATTTAACCAAGACGGAGGCTGAGGCTGAGACAGAACAAAACACCTGCTGAAAACCTCTGAAAAAAACTCTTCGTTTCTGAGAGAGATACTCTGTAACCCTCTGTTGCCCAGAAAATGGCCTCTTTTTCCCGCCCCGTTACCCAGAACATAGCTTCTTCGTCCCGTGGTCTGCTCACTCTCTTTCCCGACCTCAACGAGTACACAAGAGAGATAGCCGGGGCAGTTGCCCTTGAACCTCAACCAAGCGCCCCTGGTTTTGTGCCGTTGAACTTTCCAATGTTGTCAGTTGAGCAGATAATGGCTGCTCAATCTGATATTGAGGCCAATCATTATACTCTGAAGTCATGTGTTGAGACAATGACGGCGGTCAACAACCTGTCGCACCGGCTTCAGAGTAGAACAAATGAGGTGCAGTAAAGTTTAACCGGCTCGCTCGGCGATGTATACGAATGCCCGAAAGAGATATGTGTCCAAGGCAAAAACAAGGAACCGGAAGCGAAGGCTACCGTGATGCTCGATTTGGAGGTCCGCCATATGTGACAGTTGAGAACAGCAGGAAGTGAGCGTGCTTTCGGCGTGGGAAGCTTGAGGCGAGCCGCGAAGTCGCCAAGAGGAGGGCAAAAGAAAGAGACCGGCGACAGAGGCGAAGAAGTGAGGTCGGTTTTTGTGGTTGTTGTGGGTTGTGGTTGTTTTGGTTTGTGTGTGTGTTTTTTTTTTTTTTTGTGGTGTAAAATTGTGATCGGGGTTGATCCCTACGATGAATAAAGCAAGGTTTGGCGTGCAAATCTGTATATGGTGTTTTTTTTTTTTTAATGGAAAAAGAAAGATAAAATAAAATAAAGAAAGTGGAGATTGGAGGGAGTCGGTGAGTAGGGTGCAAAAGGTGAAGATTGGTTAAAAAAAAAATAAAAATAAAAATAAAAATGAAAATGGGTATTAGGTGTGTGCAAAAGGTGTTTAGTGAGAGCAGAGAGCCGTGTCGTGTCTGTAGGTATGAGTGTGTATCATGAGTGCATGTGGGTGAGAGGCCTTTTGCATGTGTTGGGTGTGTGTGTTAGAGTGTGTATGGAGTGGGTGTGTGAAATCTGTGATCATCCCGTGAGAGAGAGAGATGAGAGGGAGAGAGGGTGAGAGGCCTTTTGCATCATGAGTGCATGTGGGTGAGAGGCCTTTTGCATGTGCTGGGTGTGTGTGGAGTGTGTATGGAGTGGGTGTGTGAAATCTGTAATCATCCCGTGAGAGAGAGAGATGAGAGGGAGAGAGGTTGGTCATGTGCATGCCTCTTCTTTTTATTTATTTATTTATTTATTTTTTTATTGATGATCGGGTTTGATCCCTGACATGAATAAAATGAGGTTGTTGTGCAAATGCGGATGGCATGAAGGTACATGACTGAGCAGAAAAATCAATTGGATAAAATGAGTTTTTTTTTTTTTTTTAAATAAAAGATAAAAAAGTTGGGCGGTGAAAAAAAAATAAAAAATAAAGAATGTTCGGGCGGTGGAAAATAAAGAATGTAAAATATGATGATGGTTTTGGGTGGAGAATATTTGAGAATGGAAAAGTTTATATATAAAATATCTTTCTCTCTTTCCTGGAAAGAGAAAGCTGAAAAAGAGTGGGTTGTAAAGGTGAGAGAGAGAGTGAGGGGCCATGTGACTGATATAGGAAATGGTGGTAGAAGGGTTGTGTAGGGTATATGTGAGTGGGTTGGACATTATAGAAAGCAATAAGATGTTGGGGCCAGCACAGAGAGAGAGAGAGAGTCAGTTGTAGTGGTCTGTTGCGTTAGCATCGAGTTTGCAAAAGTTCCATGACAGCAACTGCAGTCAATTATCATAACAGGCTTCTTATTTGCCAGTAAATAAAAAATGCTCTTCACTTGAAGCACTTGACTTCACCCATGCCTTCAGTACCGATGTTCCATCTTCTCCTTGTCCTGGTAGCGCTGGACATACGTGTAGACGCCGACGAGAGGAGCGAGGTGGAGGGTGGCGCTGATCCAGTTCGCGGTGACTCGTGGTGGATCTTTTCGGGCAGATCCTTCCAGAGACCCGGCATCACCTTTTTATGGAACGGCGACAGCGCGTACACCACCGCCTTCATCCTCACCGGATTTAGTTTGATGAGCTTGTGAAGAATTTTGAATCTCACAAATTGTCGAGACTGACTTTGCTGAGGTTCCAGCTGAGGCATTTAAAACCCTCACCAGCCTGAAGTGTGTCACTGGTTTTGGTTTTGATCTGGGTCGTGGAGCACAAACTCTTGAGTTGATGACAAGTGGATTCCCGTCAGGAAAATACCTTTTTTGCTGGAGTGGTTGATGGAAGAAATATATGGGCCAAGATCTTGAAAGCATCGTCGCCGGGACAAAACACTGTCAATCCACCATCGAGATTGTCCGCTACAGGAAGAGGAGGGTACGAGCACGGGTTGGTTGAATACGGAAGATGAGAGCTTCATGTTGAGGTGTGATATACGCTCTGCATGGCGTGTGGGTCAACTTTAGGTAGCCTGAAATTGGTTGGCGTGCGGAGTGGGTATGTTTAGAGGTCCGGCGGGCAGCGAAGGCAAAGTTGCCGGCCGGCCGGCCGCCGGTGAGAAAGAAATACAGGCCTAAATCTTATAGCTCTGATACCATGTAGAATTTAATGTATAAATTGATGTATTATTGATTCATAATCTGTGAATGTTATACATGGTCTCCTTTATATAGGAGAAAATTGCCTAAGTGGTATACACACTATACAAAACAACATCATGGCCTAAAGAGAAAGTGGTCACCGAAAAGGGAAAGGGCCACCGAAAGGGGAAAGCATACACACTAATAACTAATATATTCTAACAATATCTTGAGTTTCAATCATGTCAAGGTGAGCAAGAGATTGATGTAGGAGAAGAGAAGGAATCCAAATGAACCCAATCCAATTTGAAAGGTCTCGACACCCACTAAGTTTAGGCTTGCTTGTGATGCTGCAAGGACTTCCCCCTCTGGAAATATAGGCTCTTGAACTGGATTTCTTTACCAAGTTCCCTCTTGGCTGACATGCTGCTTGGAATCAGCACGAACAGGGGATTATGCATTCTATTGGATGCATTTAACCTCAATTTGAACTGTATTTGTTGAGCGCCTTGGAATGTTTTTTTGAGCTGCAGTGTGATAACCAGGGTCTTGCCTATCCATCGAGTGTCCTGCTGCTAGAATTGTGTGTTATAGAGCTTCAATCATGGTAATGCCATCTCGTTTTTCCCTCTTCATCTCTCTTTACAAACTTCCTTTTGATGATGAGTAAACCTTGTCGACCTTCTCTCTTCTTTTTTTATAAATAAAAGTAACTTTATTAGAAAAGAAGCATCAAGACGATGCTAACAAATATAACCTGCACCACCAGAAGTACATATTAAACAAATAAAGAATCAACAAAATCCAAAAAAGAAAATAAATCCGGCTAAACCCTCCCCAACACCCAACACCCAACACCCAACACCCAACTAGATGACACCATCAAAAATTTATTCTTCAAACAAGGCACCGACACCTCTACCCCTTAAAAAGTTTGACGGTTACGCTCCAACCAAACTAGCCACATTAAACATAGGGGCGCCAAATTCCAAGCCTTCTGATACCCGATCCCTCCTCCAACTGCGCAAAACCTCCTTCACACTTCCTTGCTGCACCCAATCCAATCCAAACACTACAAAAATCAAACCCCAAAGCGGGAAGGCCACATGACAATGAAGCAGCAAATGCAAGACGAATTCCACATCCTGACAAGGCAACACATACAATACAACACTAATTGACCAAAATTTGATGATGACGAATCAAATTATCCAAAGTCAAAATCCTACCACACACAACCATCCACACAAAAAAATGCCACTTTATTTGGCACACCCACCACCCTCACACTCCACGGAGAAGAACAATCCAAAAGCCCCACCTGGGCTTGGTAAAAAGAGGACACCGAAAAAACCCATTTAGCACCCTTACAACATCACACCACTCCATCCTCCCCCACCCCAACCCCTTGAATGCCATACAACAAAGCTAAAAATCCGCCAACTAACCAACCTCCTAGTCAAACACTTGCCTCTGAAACCTCACATCCCACACGACCCTCTCATCTACTAGGGACATATACGACGTTACCATGACATCCTTATCTTCCACAAGACGAAACATTAGCGGGAACCGAACCACCAAACTCTGTTCACCACACCACCTATCCTACCAAAACTACACCCACACATCCCTGCCCACCTAGAAATTCACCCACTGCCAAAACTTCCTCAAACCGAGCCAAATTGTCACACCTCGATTTTCAAAGATCAATTAGGTGGAAACTAATTAATCTAAGCATGAGATTTGTAAGTAAAACTATCTTTATTACTTAGTTCATACTTGAAATCACTTTTCTTATTCAATTCTCATTAAATTCTCAAAACTAAGTTTGCCTCGTAAAACGTGCTCAATGGCCTTAGATTAGATGAGGTGGGAAAACATGTCTATTTTTCCTTTATATAGCCTAACTTAACTTTAGGTGGCAAACAAAGTGTTTTTGATAAAGTTCGACTTACATTGAGAAGCGTGCCGTTTGATAAATTTTGAAATAATTCACCCTTTTAAGTTCGAAAACTCAAGTGTTCTCTCACATGCTGAACACATCCTCACCTAGTGTGCAAATCAACAAAATAAAGTACATCATGCAATAATGGAAATGAATGCTTAAGTTACAGTGTCAAAATTAATTAATACAATAATCTAACAAAAAGGTGTAAAGGCATGCATGCCCAAATTAACCTAGGGTCTATAACAAAAGAAACCATGTCCTAATGCTCATATCAACCGGTGTCCATCGATACCTACACAATGCAAGGGGGTGAGCTAGGAAGCATGGATACGGATATGAGATACGGATACAACGATATGATAAAACCTAAAACAATAGGATATAGGTATGGCTAGGATATGTTTGTAAAAAATATATTTTTAAAAATTATTAGTAATATGTTGCACATAAGCTAAAGAATGTTGAGAAACTACAATGTTATTTATAATGCAAAATACTAACCTTTAAGAATTATGTATTAATTTAAGTTAGTAGTTGTTTACCTTTTAAATTTTCAACACGTTTTGCAAATATTTCATTTATGTTTATATTACAATAATAGAACAATTCACAACTTGTCTATATGCTTTTCCCGTTGACATTAGTAAAAAATATTGTATTCAAGTTTACTTGCTTATTTATTTATTGATATTTAGTTTTACTATTGTTATATTCTTTTGTTAATCCTTACTTTCTATGTAGTTACAGGAGACATGCATGAAACAATTAGGATACATCAATTTGACAAATTCTATTATTTAACTCACTACGTTCTTCTTATCAAAGAACTAAACAAAGTGTTAGAAAAATATTCTTATATTTATTCTTTTAACTATATTGTATTATATTATAATATTATACAATAAATGTTACAATTTTAATTTTGTAAAACAAGTAATACATGACTTGGAGTATCCGATACTCCAAAATTAATGAAAAATTAATTAAGAAGTATCTGATACTTTTAATAAGTATATGATACGTATCCGCTTTGGCAAGTATCCAATGAGTATTGGTATCCGATACAGACACGTTATAGATACCTCACCTTATTTGAAGTATCTGTGCTTCATAGGGGGTGAGTATTGACACTCATCGGACAGTAATCTCATTTCTTACTAAGTAAACATGTTAGTGTCGTGATAGGTAAAATTCTATTGGTACCACTCTAATAGTGGCACAAGGCACCTCAGTTAGAAGTGGAGTTGCAAGGGTTTCTTTTTAGTATATGCTTCCATTTCACATGAATGGATATGCTTGGTTGTGATCCTTTTATGAAATTTATGTCCCCCATTTCCTTCATGTAGTTGTAGACTGGTAGTAATCGAGTATTAGTGATGAGATTTCCCAATGTGTATATATATTGTTCAATAAGTGTGACGAGATTTCCCAATATCATGTTAAGAATAGCTACTGATAGACAAATTTGTTTGGAGACAGATTTATCACCAAAAAAAAACAAAAAAAATTGTTTGGAGACAGTGTTTTTATCACGGAATTACATCTGTGTCATGCCTGTTAAGAATAGCTGCTCATGCTTGTCAATATCTGTTTGCAAAATATCCATTTCCTCTGCTTTTTTCTGTATCTCTTCCTGCAGTTTTTCTGTGATATCTTTGCCCTCAGATTCTAATGCTGAAAATTTCAGCAACAAATCTTGCTGCAAGGTCGGAAGAAAGAAACAAAATTGTAAAGCATATCAACATAACACAAATAAAATATATTTTACATATGATTACATTTACCATTTTACACTCAGATAAACCTATTTATTAAGAAGACAGTAGGTACCTTTGAAAAAAGCTATGGTAATAATGGGAAAAAAATTCCTAGCATTTCCTCTGGGAATTGAACATGTTGCTAAGATTGCTTCTTGATTTAAGGACAAGATGATTGATGGGAAAACAATAATTTGAGCAAATGCCTTTGTAGAGATAAAAATAAATGGCCCCTTTTCACTCATGCCTCTAGTTGTGAGACTCTACTGAGTAATGACCTTTTTAGTACAAGTCTTACCTAGTTATTTACATACCATGCAGAAATGTTTTTACAAATAACATTATGCCATTTGATTCTAACAATTAATTCCGCTAGTGCCAATATTTTAATGACCCAGAGATAGTGATGTTCTCTAGGTGCCTTGCTATCTTCACCTAAGAGGGCATGATGTAGGTGCTCTTCAACCACATGGACAGAACAATGGTTGTTGATGTTTTTCGATGTGGCTTATTATGCACTCATCTTTGGCCATAATTCTTTATCCATTATTTACTGACATTTTTCATCTACGAAATTAAACCAAGATTTGTCATGATAATTGACAAAGCAGAAATAATTTCTTCGAAATTGTTGGCCTTTACTTTCTTTCCTTTGTTTATTATATTTGTAGTTTACAAAATATAGAATGTTTATTTATTTATTTTTTATTTAATGATTTGCTGCTTGAACTCAGCACTTTTCAAGCATTAGTTTCTTAATTGGGACTGCAACCCTAGTTTGGAAATTAATTTGGTTTCTATATTTTGTACTATAAAAAAATTGTTTTTCTACTGAATTGCAGATCAGGATGGTTGCAGGACAGTAATGCAGTACTTTCACATTTTAACGAGTACTCAGAGCATTGCTTTGTAGAGGTTTCCACTGATTTCTCTAGAAATGCACATCTCTTAAGGTCTATGAAGTCAAACCTCGATTACATATTTCAAAAGTTGAGGTATGCTTATCATTTTTTCTTGCACCCATCATGCTGAGTACTTACTGCATGCTTAATCTGTTTGGAGTGATTGTGATTGTCAATTTTTGGTTGCCAATTCATGATATTTAGATGGTATTTTAACTGTGAATTTTGCTAATATGCGAGTATAATAAAATGTACAAGGACATTTTGCTGAAATGGTTCCTGCACTTGAAAATTTGTGTTACTATTCAAGTATGTGTGTGGTTGTGTTCTGGTCTATCAGTCCTGCTCCCTAATGATGTAACTTGTCACAGTGCATCCTTCAAATTGACAATGCTATGTTGTGCATGAGAGTTCTCATTTCTTTTGTTAAAAAGTCCACTATGCTTTCCTCATTCTCTGCCTCTTGGACCCTAGGTCCCTATGGGTCTGGCATTTCTTTTCATGTACAACCCTCAACTGTTGCAATTCAAGTCTCCACTGCATTTAGTATCAATTTTGTGAAAAGTTGAAAACAGAAGACCAGACTTAGAGCAACTATTACAAGACTAATGCATATGTGCGAGCAGTTCTTTTTCTTTTTTTCCAATTTTCTTTATTGACTTATTGATTCGCCATATTTTGCTAGTTAAATATATGTTAAAATCTGCCATCCATTACTAGGAACATGTGGTTCAGTTTGAAATGGCTGGAAGAAGGGGCTTTGTCCTCTAGTTGCTCAATAGTGTTATTACCAATATTATGATTTATAATTTTTGAACATCTGTACATACTGAAAGTGGAAATTTAGTCCCCATCCAATGGAGACTAAATTGGGCATATTTTTATTTATTTATTTAATTTAAGCTCGTGGTAGCTCCAATAGTTAATTAAATTTAAGCTCCATTTTCTTTTCCAGAAAATGCTCTGCTTAAATCGAAGTGGAAGAATTACTGCCCAGGATGCACTCAAGCATTCGTACTTCAGAAATGTTGCAGCTGGTCGTTGATAGCCATCCCTTATCCTATCTGCTTGCTGGAATGGACTGGTATAGCAATTAGGTTACAATTTGAACTAGAGTACGCAACTTTGTTGATTTTATTTTCTCCCCTTGAATTAGATTTATACTAGCATTGAACAGGTGCTTGGAATCTCTCTCTCTCTCTCTCTCTCAGTAGGATAACTCATAAGTTTTCTTTGCTAAGACAGGTTTACTTGAGTCCTCATTTTGACCATTGTACATCCATTGCAAAAGCATATGGAGATGGTGACCGTTTAAGTAGGTGGTGTCTACAAATTTATTCTGAATATATATATGTTGTGCATCAGTACATGTTTGTGAGTGTTAACAAAGAACATCTATTTCATATATCTTGAACAATTATTGAGTACAATATATATAACCTAAACCTTAATAATCTAATAGACGAAACTACCCTAAATAACTAATAGAAAATACAATAATCTTCACACCCCCCCTCAAACTGAGGATGCGAGCGCAGAAAGTATCGAAAGTTTGCTAAGAAGAAAACGAAAATGAGCAACAGTATGAGTCTTCGTAAAAAAATCGGCCAACTGAAGAGAGGACGGAACAAAAGGAAGAGAAATAGTGCCAACCTGAAGATGCTGTCGGACAAAGTGACAATCGATTTCAACATGCTTGGTCCGCTCATGGAAGACTGAATTATGAGCAATCTGAACAGCACTCTGATTATCACAATACAACGGAGTCGGATCAAAAAGAGAGATGCCCATATCAAAGAGAAGCCAGCGAAGCCAAACTATCTCGGAAGTAGCATGAGCCATGGCATGATACTCAGCCTTAGCAGTGGAACGAGCTACAACAGATTGTTTCTTACTTTTCCAAGATATGAGAGAATCACCGAGAAAAATACAAAGACCAGAAGTGGATTTGCGATCAGAGATGTCACCGGCCCAATCAGCGTCAGCATAGGCACGGAGAGTCAAGTCCGAAGAGGCAGATAACAGCAGACATTGCAACAAGGTGCCCCGAAGGTAGCGCAGAGTACGGAGTAAGGCAGCCCAATGTGTGGAACGAGGAGCAGAAACAAACTGACTGAGAATGTGCACAGCATAGGAGATATCTGGACGAGTAACGGTGAGATAAACAAGGCACCCAACCAACTCACGATACAAAGTGGGATCTTCAAGAGGAACGCCATCAGAAGCAGAAAACTTAGCATGCAACTCAAGAGGAGTGTCGACAATCTTATCATCAGTGAGATTGGCACGAGAAAGAATATCATGGGCATATTTAGTCTGAGAAAGAAGATACCCAGTAGGAGAAGTAGCAACCTCAATACCAAGAAAATATCGAAGAGACTCCAAATATTTCATCTCGAACTCCTGAAACAACTGATGCTTAACCTCCTCAATAGTATTACAATCAGAGCCAGTGATGATCATATCATCCACATATAAGA
Organism: Camellia lanceoleosa; assembly: GCA_025200525.1. NCBI lineage: Eukaryota > Viridiplantae > Streptophyta > Magnoliopsida > Ericales > Theaceae > Camellia > Camellia lanceoleosa. The sequence goes on from CM045765.1 coordinate 89,945,183, forward strand.
GAAGAAGAACAAGGCCAACAGAAGTATGCCGAACAAATAGAGCACAATCATGATGACTAGGGAAAAACCCAAGCTGAAGTGCAACAGAGTGAAATCGCTCATACCAAGCACGAGGAGACTGCTTAAGACCATAGAGAGCACGACGAAGACGACAAACCACACCAGGAGGGTGTGAGAGACCCGGTGGAGGGCGAATATATACTTCCTCTGCAAGATGCCCATTCAGAAAGGCATTTTTGACATCAAGTTGAAACAAAGGCCAGTGATGGGCAGCAGCAACAGAGATAAGAGTGCGAACAATAGTCATCTTGGCAACAGGGGCAAAAGTCTCATCGTAATCAATCCATACTCCTGAGAAAAGCCCTGGGCAACCAAACGAGCCTTGTATCATTCCAAAGAACCATCAGAAAGGGTTTTGACCTTATAGACCCATTTAGAGCCTACAATATTCTTGCCAGTAGGTAATGGAATCAAATCCCAAGTCTGAGTGTTAGCCAAAGCAGTTAACTCGTCATTCATGGCAGCAATCCAATTGGGATCATGACAAGCTTTCTTGTAGGACCTAGGCTCAAAATAAGTATGAAGACAAGAAAAGACTGATAGGAAAGGGAAAAACATGTATTACCAAAACCATACCAGTTCAGAGCACGACGATCACGCATGGGAAAACGACGTGCAGGAGGAGCGGGATCCAAAGAAACAGCTGGAGGGACAGTAGAGCTAGAGACAGGCGAACTCGGAAGTGCTTTGCGACGCTGATAAACAAGAAGAGGAACAGGGGAAACGGGAGCTGGAGAGGGAGGAGCTGGCGAGATATTAGAAGTACTAGGAATAGGCAAGGTAGAGATCTCAAGGTCAGAAACAAACTCATCAGACGAAACATCAGAAGGAAATGGGTCAATGTGAACCAATTCCTCCTTGGTAATAGGGACAGGGGTGGAAGGTATAGTGTAGTAGGGTAGTTTTTCCAAAAAAGTGACATGCCTAGACACATAAAGCTTTTTGGTGGCAGGATCATAGCACCGATAACCTTTCTGATTAATGCCATACCCTAAAAAGACACATAGGACACAACGAGAACTAAGCTTAGAGCGTGCCTGTTTAAGAAGGAGCACAAAGCATGTAGAACCGAAAACACGAAGAAGAGAATAATTGGGAGTAACACTAAGAAGACACTCATATGGAGATGAACCGGAGAGAAGAGGAGTAAGCATTCGATTGAGAAGATATGCAGCAGTGAGCACAGCTTCTCCCCAAAAGATAGAAGGGACAAAGGATGAGAGTAGCAAAGAACGACCTGTATAAAGGAGATAGCGATGTTTATGCTCAACTCGACCATTTTGGGCAGGAGTGTCTGAACAAGAAGACTGATGAATAGTACCATGAGTAGCTAAAAACTCCTCAAACTCAGACAAGTAATACTCACTCCCCAAATCAGAACGGAGAACTTTAATGGTGGTGGAAAATTGAGTGCAAATCATGGAGTGAAAATTGGAATAGATTTTGTAAAAATCAGATTTTCGTGTCATCAAATAAACCCATGTAAACCGACTGTAATCATCCACAAAAGATACATAATATTGCGAACCTCCCTTAGTAACGATAGGGAAGGACCCCAAACATCAGTATGAACCAATTGAAAAGGAGAAGATGAAATAGAACTACTTTTATTAAATAGAAGAGCAGACATTTTAGCCAGTTTACAACCACGACACTCTGAAATATCAGCAATGGGAAAATGGCCTAAATGACCAGACTGAACTAACATCCTCAAACGATCACTCGACAAATGACCTAACCTAGAATGCCAAATATAAAATAAAGATGACTTATTGTTTAAACAAAAAGAAGACAATGCAGTAGAAGACACATCTAAAGGAACATGTAAGCTATCCAAGATATATAGTTCTCCAACTCTACGTCCGATCCCAATCTGCCTCTTGGAGACCCAATCCTGCACAACACAATGAGAGGAAGAGAAAACAACATCAAAACCGGAATCAGATAATTGACTAATAGAAATGAGACTAAGTGAGAGGTGAGGTATATAAAATACAGGAGAAAGAGACAAATGGGAAGAGAAAATAGAACCAATAAAGGAGACAGGCATAGATGAACCATTAGCAGTAGCAATAGTGATAGGAGAAGGAGGGGAGACACAATTACTAAGGAGAGATGCAACAGGGGTCATATGATGTGAACAGCCAGAATCAAAGATCCACGAAGTGTGGATATTACCTAAGGATGATGATCCAGACAAACCTAATTGAGTGGTAGTCATAGCGGAAGCCTAGGACGAAAGAGTTGGATTGGCCACCATGAAAGACTTGAACTGCTCAAACATAGACTGCATATTGGAAGATAGACCATTCTCAAAAACTGGTGCAGAAAAGGCGGCAGATGAGCGAGATCCCGAAGATGTCAGCTTAGAGGATGGTGGACCAGGTGAACGGCCCTTGGGCTGCACCAGCTTAGGACAAGCATGTTTCCAATGACCTTTCTGATGACAGAAGCTGCACTCATCCATAGAAACCCGAGGCTTGGGCTTACCAGTAACTTGAAATAAAGAAGATGGTAAGGTTGGCAAGAGCGGAGGAGTGGCAAAAACTGATTGGGAATGAGGAGTACCATGAGCCACCTTAAACCGAGTTTCTTCCGCAATAAGCTCACGGATAGCACCATCAACAGAAGGTAAGGGGGACCAATGAAGAATAGCTCCCCGAAGTGGCTCAAATTGATCACGAAGGGCCATAAGAAACTGAACAAGACGTTGCTTCTCCGATACTTGGTATAACTGTCAAGTAACTGCAAATCTGATGGTTCCATTAACGCAAGCTGATCCCAATAAGTTGTCATCTCATTGTCGAACTCCTGAATGGACTTATCTTTTTGACTAGCACTGCGAATAGACATCTCAAGTTCATACTGTTTTGCAAAGTTAGACTCAAGGTACATAGTTTTCAAATAGTCCCAAACTTGTTTAGAAGTAGAATACTTGGAAAAATTCATACCAATGGTGGTTTGAATTGAATTATGAAACCAAGTAAGAATTTGTGCATTTTCCTTATCCCATATAGAAACAGCAGTCTGAGTTTCTTTGGATTCCACAGGTCTAATAGTTACACCAATAACATAGTTTCACATGCCTTTACCCATTATTAAATTCTTCATTGCATGAGACCAATAAGAATAATTGGTACCATCTAACTTAGTAGTGATAGCTTGCAATTTATCCTTAGCCATATTTCTAAATTTCAATTCACTGTTCCAACACTTACCAACAAATAGCCCTCAAATTTTCCTCTAAATACAATTTCTATAACTCACCAAATGCTCATATAACTCAAATGAATAGTGGAAGTGAACAGTACCCAAATCAATAACTCAAATTAATAGTGGAAGTGAACAGTACCACAGAGAGAGAGAAGTGGAGACGTTGTTTATCAACCCAACCGTGGGTTTTGAACACAAAATTCCAAGTAAACCCTAGTACATGATCAAACCACTCTGAAGGCTGCGATGCACTGGGATGGACGTGTTAGCATGTAATATAGCCGAAAGTGTTTTTATTATTTTCTTATTCACCGAAAGTTAAAGGTTGTTAAAGGTTGTATTATTCTATGCCCTTCAGGGCCTATCTTGTCCCTTGTAAACCCTAAATGCCATCTATTAATCAGGGATGATGTTGTATCATACCCTAAGCTGGTTAGTAAAGCTTCATGGTATCAGAGCTTCACATCTAGGGTTTCGGCACACCTTCTCTCTAGGGTTCGAACCTTACCTGGGTGGATCCTCTGCCTCGTCGATCTCCCACACCGCCGATCTCGCCTTCAGAGCTCGACGAGGCTCTGCCGTCTGCGTCTTCATCACTCGTCACTCGCCGTCACCGTCGTGCCGACCGCTTGATCGCAGTCACTGCCGATCTACATTCGCCGTCGCCGTTATCCTCTGCTCCTCAGCTCGTCGTCCTCAGCTCGTCGGGAACTCTGGTATACTCTGTTAGCCCCTCTGTTTGGTATGATATAACCTTGGTATGATATAACCGTACTACATACATGTATACCTAAATAAATCAATACATATATATAAATATGCTTCTCTGAAAAAAAAAAAAAAAAAAAAAAAAAAAAAAAAAAAAAAAAAATGATTTATTAATTTGGTTATGCTCTTATAGTGGTCACTGTGCCTGTTCGATCACCACCACCACCTTCCGGGTTTGTGATTGCCACTAGTTTTGTTGCGGGTTTGGTAGTATTGTATCCATGACAGATTCCTCCAGTGTGTCCCCTTCTTCTCAAACACCAAGAAGTGAGAATCTCACCATTATACCTACTACTATGACTGAAAACCCCAACCCTAGTATGAAAATCACCACCTCTCTATTTAATGGTCAAAACTACCTAACATGGTCCCAAAGTTTGACTATGTTTTTGAAGAGCAGAGGGAAGATGGGGTATGTTGATGGCAGGATAAAGGCACCTAGTACCACTGACTCCGGTTATGATCAATGGGAAATTAACAACTCTTTGATTATGAGTTGGCTTATCCATTCGATGGTTCCAGAACTTGGTGAGAGCTACTTATCTATGGAGACTGCCCAGGAAGTTTGGGATGCTGTGGCTGTCACCTATTCCCGCAAAGGGAATTTTTCACAGGCATATGAGTTGCGCCGCTCTATTGAGAGCTCAATTCAGGGAGAGCAGACTGTCCTGCAATATTTCACCTTCCTCACCAACGGCTGGAAACGCCTCGACCACCTGGAAGACTATAAGCCCGTTTGCCGATTCTCGCTTGCACAAGAAGTTCCTCTCACGGGAACGGGTCTTTAAATTTCTGGCCGGCCTAAATGTGGAGTATGATCCAGTTCGGGGTCGCGTTCTGGGTATGGACACTCTTCCTTCACTTCAGGAGGCATTTGCATATGTACAGGATGAGGAAAGTCGTCGGTCGGCTATGATGTCTCCTGTCTCTACTGACCGGCATTCTTTACTCACTCCTCGAGATGGCCTCAGCCTGACTCCCATCTCTCCATCTGCTGCTAAGGAGTCTGTCGTCTGTGATTATTGCAAGAAGCCACGGCACACTCGTGAGACGTGTTGGAAGCTTCATGGGACTCCATCCGGGGGTCGAGGTGATCGGTCGGGTTCTCGAGGCGGTCGGTCAGGCCCATCTAGAGGACGTGGTTCCTATTCCCGGGCTCATCAGACTAGTGCCGTTGATCCTCCTGATTCTACTTACATTGGCCCAACTTGGATTTGGAGGATGCTTTGCGCCAATTGTTGGACCGTCGGTCTTCTTCTGCTCTCAGTACAGCTTCCTCATCCTTTGCCCGCTCAGGTAACTTAGCCCCTTCTCCTTGTGCTTTCCTGTGTCATAAGTCTTTGCCTTGGATCATTGATTCTGGTGCCTCAGATCATATGTCTGGCTCCTCTGATCTTTTCTCTGTCTATAAGCCCTCTTCAGGTCAAGACAAAGTTAGGATTGCCGATGGTCTTGCTTTCTTCCATTTCTGGAAAAGGTTTAGTCCACGTCACTCCTACTATACATTTGTCCTCTGTTCTCCATGTTCCCAATTTTTCTGTTAACCTGTTATCCTTAAGTCGTCTCACCCAGGATTTGAATTGTAGTGTGACATTTTTTCCTGATCATTGTCTTTTTCAGGACCTTGTCACGAGGAGGACGATTGGCAGTGGTAGTGCAGAAAATGGTCTCTACTTCCTAGATCAACCGGACAAACTTGCTTATTCTTCCACCACATCTTCTACTACCCCCGCTGATTTATGGCTGTGGCATCGGCGTCTTGGGCATCCTTCATTTCATTTACTTAAGCATTTATTTCCTTCTGGTTTCGCCAATCATCATGTGTCTGACTTTCTTTGTGAGTCTTGTCAACTCGGAAAACAGCACAGAGCTTCTTTTGCTCCCAGTTTGAATAAAAGTTTAGTTCCTTTTTCCTTAATACATTCTGATGTTTGGGGTCCCTCGCGTGTCATGTCTGTAAAAGGTCATCGATGGTTTGTTACATTTATTGATGATTTTTCTCGTACTACATGGGTGTATCTCATGAAAGATAAGAGTGAGGTTTTCTCTGTTTCAGACTTTTCATAAAATGATTTGTACTCAGTTTGGGGCCACTGTCAAACTCTTTCGTTCTGATAATGGCGGGGAATACATAGACTCTGGGTTAGGACAATATTTCTCTACTAATGGCATTATCCATCAGACTTTTTGCACCAATACCCCTCAACAAAATGGGGTGGCGGAACGCAAGAATCGACATCTTCTTGACATGGCTCGGTGCATGTGTTTTTCTATGAATGTGCCTCGGCCCTATTGGGGTGACGCTGTCCTCACCGCTGCCCATCTTATTAATCGTCTCCCTACCCAGGTCTTGCAAAAACAGGCTCCTCTTCATGTCCTCCTAGGTTCTCAGTCCTTGTTTTCTATTCCCCCCAAAATTTTTGGTTGTGTCTGTTTTGTTTATAATCACTCTCCCTCTCGTGGTAAGTTGGACCGTCGCTCCCTCAAGTGTGTTTTCCTTGGTTACTCTCCTACTCAAAAGGGGTATAAATGTTACCACCCTTCTTCTCGTAAGTGGTTTGTCTCCATGGATGTTACTTTCTTTGAGTCCCAGTCCTATTTCTTGTCCTCTCCGGTGTCACCGTCCTCATTTCCGGGGGAGCCTTGGTGTGAAGTGAGTCCTGTGCTTCCTATGGTGAGTCCTGTGCTTCCTATGGTGGAACCAGTTGTTCTTGCACCACCCTCTTCTACTGAAACTATAGAACCCACTGTCACTAAGGATAAGGTCGAGCATGTTTATGTCCGGGACACAGACAGACAACACTGGATACAAGGGACCACTTCTGCTACTCCACTGCCATCTCCTGCTTCTGATGAGAGTCGAGGTAATTTTAAATCTCTTGAATCCATTGATCTTGATGTTCCTATTGCCAAGAGAAAGGGGGTGAGATCTTGTACTCAACATCCTATCTCACAGTTTGTGTCATACTCTCATTTGTCATCCTCATATAGAGCGTTTGTGTCCAATATTTCCTCTGTTAGCATTCCTAACCATTTTCAGGATGCTCTTGCTACCTCTGAGTGGAAACTAGCCATGATTGAGGAAATGAAAGCACTTAGGAAGAATGGCACTTGGGAATTGACTAAGTTACCTACGGGCAAACGACCTGTGGGATGTAAATGGGTATATACGGTGAAACACAAAGCAGATGGGTCTATTGAGCGTTACAAGGCAAGACTTGTGGCAAAAGGGTTTACTCAGACATATGGCATCGATTATCAGGAGACCTTCGCACCCGTGGCTAAGATGAATTCAGTCAGAGTACTTCTCTCTCTAGCAGCTAATCTTGATTGGCCACTTTATCAGTTTGATGTCAAGAACGCCTTTCTTCATGGTGACCTCGAAGAAGAGGTATATATGGACATTCCTCATGGTTTTGAGAATCATCAGACGGAAGGCAAAGTATGCAAGCTTCGGAAGTCATTATATGGTCTCAAACAGTCTCCAAGGGCTTGGTTTGAGAGATTCACTCAGGCTATGTCTAAATATGGCTTCAAACAAAGTCAGGCAGATCACACATTGTTTGTGAAACATTCCTCACATGGTAAGACTACAGCACTTATTGTTTATGTAGATGACATAGTTCTTACAGGCAATGATAGTGAGGAAATACCTCTGTTGAAGAAATATTTAGCAAATGAGTTTGAAATCAAAGACTTGGGAAGCTTGAAGTATTTTCTGGGAATTGAAGTTGCTCGCTCTAAGGATGGGATATTTATCTCACAGAGAAAATATGTGCTTGACCTTTTGAAGGAAACTGGGATGCTTGGCTGCAAGGCATGTGCCACCCCACTGGAACCTAATCAGAAATTGGGGGATGATGACGGAGGAGAAGTTGTTGATAGGGGGAGCTATCAGCGATTAGTGGGTAAACTCATATACCTATCTCACTCCCGTCCTGATATTGCTGTTGCTGTCAGTGTGGTTAGTCAGTTTATGCATGCTCCTCATCAGATTCACCTTGAGGCTGTCATGAGAATCTTGAGGTACTTGAAGTCAGCCCCTGGTAAGGGTCTTTATTTTTCGAAGTATGATCATCTTCGTGTGGAAGCCTATACAGATGCTGAAATTTGGCCGGATCAAGAATCGATAGGAGATCGACTTCAGGGTATTGTACATTTGTTGGATGCAACCTAGCTACTTGGAGGAGTAAGAAAGAATGTGGTTGCTGTCAAGCGCAGAAGCTGAGTTTAGAGCTATGGCACAAGGTGTGTGTGAACTTTTATGGATCAAGTTATTGTTGAGTGATCTAGGTATTGATCAGAAGGACTCCATGCGGTTATACTGTGATAATAAGGCCGCCATCAACATCGCTCACAACCCAGTTCAACATGACAGGACAAAACATGTTGAGATTGATCGCCACTTCATTAAGGAGAAACTCACTAGTGGTACCATTTGTACTCCTTTTGTCCAGTCTGGTGAACAACTAGCTGACATTCTCACCAAGGGGGTTGGGAATAAACCATTTCATGACATATTAGGCAAGCTAGGCATGAGAGATATCTTCGCACCAGCTTGAGGGGGAGTGTTAGCATGTAATATAGCCGAAAGTGTTTTTATTATTTTCTTATTCACCGAAAGTTAAAGGTTGTTAAAGGTTGTATTATTCTATGCCCTTCAGGGCCTATCTTGTCCCTTGTAAACCCTAAATGCCATCTATAAATCAGGGATGATGTTGTATCATACCCTAAGCTGGTTAGTAAAGCTTCAGGACGATGCTCTACGATGCAAGAGAGAGAGACAGACGAAGGTTGCGATGCACTGGGATGGACGATGCTCTGCGATGCGAGAGAGAGACAGACGAACCACTTGCAAGCACTGGGATGGACGATGCTCTGCGATGCGAGAGAGAGAGACAGACGAAGGCTGCGACGATGCTCTGCGATGCGAAAGAGACAGAGGCAGATCTGCGATGTGCAACTTCTGGTGCCAAGAATAACCTAGGTTCGATCACAACTTTGCTCTGATACCATGTTAACAAAGAACATCTATTTCATATATCTTGAACAATTATTGAGTACAATATATATAACCTAAACCCTAATAATCTAATAGACGAAACTACCCTAAATAACTAATAGAAAATACAATAATCTTCACAGTGAGAACATAGACACACTCTTCCATGAAGAGTTGAAAATCAATCTATAAGGGCAATTTATCTTCACTTCTCATGGCCTAATTCTTGCCATAAAGTCCTATATTGATGAGTGCATTCATTGGACTATACTGGGTGTTTTTATTATGCTAAATAGCAAGTACCATTAACTTTCACAATCTCAAAAAATGCTTTATACATGATATATATACATCAAGTACCTGAAAGATGCTTGTTGGACTGCAGTTTAAGTACATGAAGTCCTCAACTACTTCCATTACCAGCACACTTGTTCCTCTGTCTGACACTATGGACATTAGTGGTTGTAAATGTCAGTTTTGTTTACTTCATTTGTTGTCCTGATTCTAATTTGTTATGGAGTGATATATAGCTCAATAATTGTTGAGTAGTTGAAATATGCACACACACGAAACGGACAATGACTGAAAAGATCAGCAGTGAGCTTAGCAATGCAACAATGACAACCATGGTACAATGCTAGGAGCTCCAGCAGCTGTCTTATTGTTATATATTCTTAATGGCGTTAGAACAAGAAGGGTATTTATAAATGAGACATAATACCTCTCAATTCCCTTATTGTTCTTGGGTCTATGAGAGTTAGTTGTTCAGTCATTTTCCTGTAAATGCTTAATTACTATCTTCCAATTCTCTTGTGTGTATTGAATTTCCTTTAGAGATATTATTCTCCGGAATTTATCTTCATCGTCTTTGCTTATAGTTCCTTCATGTTTTCAATTGCAGAAACAGTACAATGTGAATGCACCTTGCTACTATCAGGTTGATGGATGAGGTGATGGTGGTTTCATTTACAAGACAATCAAGAACTTTGTGGATTACATACATGGTGGTCGTGTTTTGAATTTATAAACGTTTGTGTTTGAAAAATGACACATGGATTTGTAAATTGTTGGTGGATTATTTTTGGTGGTTAATTTTGAATTTGTTGTGGTTGTTTTGAAAAATTATTGCATGGAGTTGGTTAATTTTGATGTTTGCTTTTAATAGTTGGTGGAATATTTGATATATTTTTGGGCACTCGATTCATAAATCCAAATTCAAGTTTTATTTGGTGAACAGTCCAGGCGCTAAAATTGTTTGTCTAAAAAGACAAACTCAAGCAAAATGATCAAAATGCCCTTATTTATATAATATTAAATATGATCCCAAACCTAACAGTCTTGCACACACAATATCTCTCTCTCTGTCTCTCCTCTGCAAACCAAACCCAAGCGTCTCTGTCACTCTCTCTAAACCATCGACATCGATTACTCTCTCTCCTCTCTCTCTTTGTCTAGAAACCACAAACATCCACTATCACCACCGGCATGGCTGGCTTTGTCAGTGAGCACGTGTCAATTGTGCTCAAGCGTCGTGCCGCCGTCGACAGTGTCACCTGCTTCTCCAACCAAATCACCGAGTTCATCAACCATCGAGGCATTCATGAGAAGACCTTCAACATATATCACAGTACCATCGATATCAATCAGATTTGTGATCAATGTGGAGCCGTCAATCTAGATGTAGCCGCGAAATTCTGAGTTTCAAGTCAATTCTTTGAGTTTCTAGCTTTCACTTCTGCGAACATAGTTGTACTTCAGGCCTCGATCTGTCTATTCTCAACAGTATACACTCTACTGAAAGCAAGCAAGTATGTAATATTGAACGCAAGTGGTGCCAACTATTACTCAGTAGTTAAGACAACAATCATGTATGTAATATTTGTATCTTCACTGTCTGTTCAGGTCAATCTCTCTCTTGCTTTCTCTCTATAGAAAGTGTCAATACTATGTAATATTTTTATCTATACTGGTTTGGCAAGTGGGTTTGGATAGGTTTGGGCTATTTTAGTCACAAAAAATAAAATAAGTTATTTGAACTATAACGAACAAACATCACATCCAATCCATAATCATTACACTCTTCTCTCATAAAAAAAGTCAAAAAAGTCAAAAAGTCCTTCCTAAACTAAGCTTTTTAGCCCAGACTAAAATAATCAAAAAAGTCAAAAAACTAACTCATTTCCCAAACGAAGCTATATGTTTTGGTTTTAAGAATTATATATATATATATGTTAGTGGGTTCTTTTGTGAGTAATAAATATTGTTTGTGTTTTATTTGGTTTGTAGTACTAGTAAGTGGTTTGGATTGAAATTTTCAAGAAGCTTAAATCCAGAGCCATGGAGGTGTAGAAGGACAGATGGGAATTGAGAAAATTATACAGATAAATTTGTGCAGATAAAAATTATATAGATATGAAAATTCATACAGATAAATTTGGATAGAAAATTTGTATAGATAAAAATATTGAATAGATAAAAAAATTGGACAGGTAAAATTTGGACAGTTAAAAAATTTGCACAGATAAAATTTGGATATAGAAAATTTACACAGAAATATTTGAACAGATAGAAAATTTACACAGAAAAAATTGAACAGATAGACCAAAAAATTTGAACAAATAGATATAAATTTGAACAGATAATCAATGAAAAGTCAAACAGATAAAAAAAAAATCAAGGGGTAAAATTAAAAAATAAATGTTCTTCAAGACTTCTCACCAAATTATCACCAACAACAAAAAAAATAAAAATAAAAAATAGACCTAATGCCATAGACAATTGTTAGAGTGGATTTTTCACCAATTTTCTCTATATTTTGGTTCAATTAAAAGGATTATTATGTGTTTATATATATAATGTTTGAAGTATTTATCCAAAACAAAATCAAAAGGCAAAAAAACAAAAAAATAAAAAATTTAGCAACGCGCAATTAAAATATTGTCAAAAAAGAGACCAATTTTAATTTTCTTAAAAATCAAAGCTTTTTTAGATCAATTTCAATTGTCTGAAATGTTTTGAAAACCGGACCGGTGAGCGAACCGGAAAATGGATCGGGTGGACGGGTCACTGGTTCAACCATCGAGTCCAAGCAGTCGAATCGTGACGTCATAATTAATATTATATAATTAAAAATATAATAAAAAATTATAAATAAATAAAAATAAATATAATTTTTGAAATAATAAAAAAAAGTGTTGCATAATATTTACTAATAATATTTAATAAGTCATAATTGATAAAAAAAAAAAAGGACACTAGTTTTAAAGAAATTAAAAAAATTTAATATTCCCTCCATACAAATTGATTGAATGTTAGATTTAATTTTGGAGGGAAATGAAATTGATAATGAAATTTTCAACATTATCAAGAAAGAAAGGGGAAAAAAAAACCGGGTTGGTCGAGAATCGGCACCAGTTCACCAGTTGAACCACCGATTTTTTTGATTTTTGCAAATAAGACCGGTTTTTGGCCTAGTCTGGGTTTAGAGGGTTTTCTGGACAGAGAGAAGGACCGGTTCTTGGTTCAACCGGTTCGACCAGCCAGGGCGGTCCGAGTTTGAAAACATTGGTTTCAAAAACCAAAACTTTTTCCCACTGCATAATGTCATAATTCCATCCTTAAAAGTTGAAAGTTCATTATTTGGTTTTTAGTAGCATGATTTTAAAATTTTGGTGATAGACTTTTAGAGATAAATTTTAGCTGTATAAAAAATCAAAACATTTTGTCATGACATAATTTTGTCTTTAAAAGTTTATTTATAGTGACGATTTCAAAATTTTGTTACTAAGGGTTTATTTTTTAGTTTTTCGGGTGACACATTCTAGACTAAGCGCACAATTACGTGAATCGGTTGGTTAAAGTTTTTACCGACTAACATTGCACTTTTAGGAACAAAATAAATTTGTTCCTAAAAAGCTTATTTGTTTTTCTAGCTCAGTCAAAAGGCCATGCTCTAGTCCTGTTCAAACTCAAGAGATCCTTAGTTCGAACTTATGTGGCATCGATTTTAGCTGCCACAGAATCATGACAAATGTCTTGAAAAATCTTCCATTGGGGAGAATCTAGGAGTCAAATCTCTTACGTTTTAGTATGGTCTAAAGACTTTTGAACAACCAACTAAATACCACTACTTCAACTATAACTAAGATTGGAGAGATTGTCTCGAGCAACACTTTTAATTTTGTTACTTGTGACTTCTCGGGCTGCTATGATTTTTCTTTTATTTTCATTTTTAAGTGTTGCGGATTGGGTTTGTTTTGATTGGATGGGTTGTAGCATTGGTGATTTTTCTTTTTCTCTTCTTTGTTGATATAAGACTTGTACTATTTTTTTTAGAAATATTTCACTCTCCAAATTTTCACATATTTTTTAATTTGACTTCTAAACTTCAATTAATATCAATTTTACACTTAAATTTTCGAAATTTTAATCAATTTGACACTTGTTGTCACATTCCGGTGTTGTTTGGCAAGTTGGTTTGTGGCTAAAATAGCCACAAAAGACAAAATAGGCTATTTTAGCCACAACAAACAAAACATCACATCCAACTCATAATCATTATACTCTTTTCTCACAAAAAAAAAGTCAAAAAGTCAAAAAGTCCTTCACAAATCAAGCTTTCTAGCCTAGACAAAAATAGCCAAAAAGCCAACCCACTTCCCAAACGGAGGCTCCGTCTACAATTGGACAGAATGTACTGACGTGAGGGGCAAATTGCTTTTTAATTTAGGGGACAAATTGATTTTTAAGTTGTAGTTTGGAGGGTAAAATGAAATTTCAAATGAATTTTGGTACCATGTCATCACATTTCGTCTAATTATAGACAGAATGTAACGGCAGGAGCTAAGTTGATCAAAATTTCAAAAGTTTGGATGTAAAATTAATATTAATCAAAGTTTGGGAGTCAAATTAAAAAACACGTGAAAATTTAGAGGTTAAAATGATATTTCATCTTTTTTTTTTTATCAATAAAATTTCTTCTTTGCTGATAAAAAAAAAAAAAAATTTATATAAAAAAAAAACTTATAATAATGAGTAGCTGATATCTTAGCCTTATTAAGTTAATTTGCGAGTTAGTATGGATTGGGTGACCAAAAACATTTAAAAAAAAAATAAAAAGTGGCAAAAGATTCAATTTCGGTTGTTGAACAAGTAGGCACATGAACAAATGATCAATTTTTGGGTGATCAAAATGAATGAATATATTAGGGGTGATAGATACAACCAGATACAATAGTATAGCACATGCCATGCTGATTTCATTTGCACTCAACTAAAGATAAAAGTATAAGAGGGCCATCCCTTGTTTCTCCTCTCTCATTGTATATATAATATTTTTATATATTTTTTATTCAATAATACAGTTAGCAGGTTCCCCTTCCCTACCACATTTGCACAGTATAAGGTGCTTATGCTGTCTTTGAGTTCACTAATTTCTGTGGACCACTGTACACAACATGAAGCAGACCAAATGTTTTGGTTTGGTAGGTTTGTTTATGACCTTACTCTGCCAATCAAATAAAAAAAGAATCAGTATATATATATCTTCATCCTAACTACAAAAAAGAAATGCTACTCTCTCTTCTCTCTCTCTCTCTCTCTCTCTCTCTCCATGTATGTATAAATGTGATTTTGTGGAGTAGAATGTGCTGGGTCCTCCATAGAAAAAAGTAAGATTTGTGATGATCTTTGGTTGGAAGAAGAATGATGATATTTGTTTCTTAAGTAAAGATGAAATGGAAAAAAGTAAAGAGATGGACATGGGGGGTGGGGGCTTAAAGTTTATGTCAATCAACATTACAGCATGCATTGTCTCCTTTTGAGGTATCAATCATCCTTTCCCTTGCCTTTAAATTAACACTTTCCTTTATTCACTACACCCAATTCACTTTTTTTTTCTATTATGTCTTTCAAATCAACTTCAGTTAACATAGGTTATCAAACTAATAATAATAAGAAGGAAAAGAAGAGGAGGAAGAAGAATATTGTGTGCTCCACAAGCATACATCTAATAGATTTAATATAATTAAGGGTAAAATTTAGTTTACTCCCTTATAATTTAAGACAAAAACACTCTACTTTCTATGATTTAAATATAGGTAGAGAGGCCTCGTACGATTTTGGACTAATGAGATTATTTATACGAAAATTTGTTAAATTATTGAAAAGTATTATTTTGACTCCTGAGCTATACAAGCGTACAAATTGACTCCCTAAACTATTGAGAAATGTCGATTTGCCTCCTAAACTATAAAAGCATACAAATGGACCCCATAAACTATTGACGTATTTAATTTTGATCCCTTCCATTAAGCGGTCAAATTGGTAAATTTTAGGAAATTCATTTGTGCACTTTTATAGTTTAAGTGGTAAAATGATACTTCTTACTTATATGCTTTCATAATCTAGGAGGTTAAAGTGATATTTCTCAATAGTTTAAGAAATTTTCGTATAAATAACCCACTAAATTGCGACATTAACTATGTTAATGACATATTTGAAATACCTTAATACCTCTCTGGACTTTTGCCTCTTTTTTTCCTTCTTTTACGCTCTCTTCTATATTATATATATAATGATCTCTAACTTAAATAACATTAATTTAATTAATTCACAAATTAATCCTAAATATCTAATTACACTTTATATACATTATATATATGCGCTGCATACAGTAATAATTTCTAACTCAAATAACATTTATTTAATTAGAATAAAAATAAAAATAAAAATAAAAAACAGATTTGTCTTCTCTCAAATTGCCATTTCAAGAGGAGAGAGTATATAGGCTCATTTTAGGACCGATTTCAGTGACCTAAACCGTTTACCTTTTAAAAAACATTGAGCAGAAAATTTATGTAAAAAATTAAAATAATTGAACATCATTGACTATATGTTTAAATAATATTTGTTTTAGAAAAATGGACAACGAATAAAATTTTAAGAATATCTATCCATTTTTTGTAATACAAATTTGATTCAAACAAATAACTGCTGAAGTCTAATTATCTTAATTTTTTGTATGAATATTCTACTAAACAAATCCTAAAAAGTGAATAGTTCAGATAACCGAAATTAATCCCAAAATAGGCCTACCAAGTCCAAACACTTTCTCAAATTGAGATGACCAACTTGAGAGAAATCAAACTTAAAAGAAAACATTCACTGTGCTTGGTTTCAATTTTCTAAAAATTGAGTTTTTTATTTTTCGTATTTTTTTGTTTTTAGTGAATATTTTTAAAAATTTAAGCAAATATTTGTAAAAAAATATTTTAAAAATCAATAAATACATAGAATACGAAAAATGTATTAAATTTTTTTTAAATTTTTTAATTTTATATTTTTGGGATTTAATGAATTTTTTAAAGATTTTTTTCATAAATATTATACTTTTTAAATATATTTATGTTCGGTGTATCTACAAATTAAAAAAATTGCTTAAAACTTTTAAAAAAAACCAGTAAAAAAAATACGGAAAACAAAAAATTTCAATTTTCTAAAAAATAAATCCTGAGTTATGAAACCAAATTAATTTTATTAAATCACAAATTAATCCTAAATCTCTAATTAGTTATCCTAAATCAACTATATATATATATAACTGTATACATAGCTCTATATTCTTGCTTTTCTTTTGTTTTGCCAAATGAATGCTACGAATTTGAAAATCTTGAGATGGAATTAACATAATTGTTGATAATTGAGCTTGGTATGGAGCATTCTTTTTCTTTATGTGAGGATGGAAATGGTGGTTAACGCAAAATAAATAAATAAATAAATAAATAAAAAATGTGATGGTGGCAGTGGTCAAGGAGGGAAGAGAGAGTTGTCATGGTAGTCAAGGGGACTGAAGAAGGTGAGGCAATAGTGGTTCGGAATTGAAAGGGAGCAGCAATGGTGCTGAAGGCGGGAAGAGACGGTGATGGTTAGAGGTGTTGGGTTGGTATGACTAGTTAGGGTTAGGATTTTTAGGTGTTGAAGATAATTGATGAAGATTAGGGTCCCGTTTGTTTTGGAATATAGAAGGAAGGATGAAATTAAGACAGATGTGAGACTGATTTAATATTGTGTTTGTTGGGGAAGGAATTGAGATGGAGGAAGGGATTAGATTGGGCCTTGGAAGGGGGATTGAGACGAAGGAGGTGGAGATAGATGTGGACGTAATATCAGAAAAATAGTCCGCCGGACTAGAAATTATTTATTTATTTATTTTTTACATGTTAGACATTTTTTTAAAACATTAAAGTTTAATTTTTTGTATTTTTTATTAAATAAAAATCATTATTTCATTTGTTTAATTTTTTCTGAAATTTTTTTATTTTTTATTTTAATTTTTTTACGTATTGGGCATTTTTTTTTAACATTAATGTTTAAATTTTTGTATTTTTTATATTTGTTTTATAATTTTATATTTATTTTATATAAAAATAGTTAAACAATCCCTACACTAACAACTATCATAAAAACAAATACAATTTTATTTAATTCTCTCACTATCAATTCTTTCACTAACAATCCCTTTACTATGAATCTTTTCCATTCTACCTCTAAATACAAACAAGGCCTAGGGGTGTAATAATGGCCTGGCCCATGGCGGGCCGTGCGAGCTCTCACTTTTTTGGCAGGCTAGCGGGGCTAAAAAGTGGAGCTCAGGCCTAGGCCCACTCAAATTAGAGCCTATGGCTTGGACTCGGGTCGGGCCTGGTGGGCCTGTTTTTTTTTTTTGGTGAAAAATAAACAATAAATATATTATGTAGGGATTAAAAAAAATTATACTACAGTATTTTAATTAAAATTAATGAGATATTTGGTTATGTTTCATGTGTGGTGGTATTTAAATTTAATTATGTATGACTTTTTTTATTTTATTTTAAATAGATAACATTTATTGAATGAATAATTTTTATTTCAAAATGAAATAAAATATTACAAAAAATTATATCATTAAATAAATAGATGTAGATTATTAATGATAGTAAAGCAATTGTATCACTATAGGTCAAGTACATCCCAATTAGGTTGACACCCCACCTCAATAATCTAATACAAAAAAATAATAAAATGAAACAGTGAAAAATAAATTGCTGGTCAATCATTGAAGAAGGTAGACAATTCACTCACATTGCCCGATGATATGTCATCCAAATCGATTTGAATTCTCTCATTTTCACTATAATTTTGTCTTCTCGTAAGCACATGCATGATCTCTGGATATCATCAGCGCCTTAACCATTTGGGGCAACAGCTTACTGCGATAATCTCTCAGCACCAACCCACCGGCACTAAAAACTATTTCTGAAGCAACTGTAAAAATATAAACAGTTAGTATATCATGGGCCATCTATGAAACCACATACCGCATAGTTTTATTTTGTTTATACCAATCTAAAATGTTAAAAATTTTAAAATCATCCATTGATGGGCTTTCCAAATAACATTGTAGTTCAAAACTACTTACACTTGTATGTTGAGATATTTTTCTATTTTTTATTACTGAAAAAATAGTTAATCTTTCACCTCGAGATGAGGCTGCTGGTATATAGGTGTATTTGCAGATGCAACTGCCTTATATTCTTCAAATAATATTTTGCATGTTTTCATAATAGGACAAATTGTTTTTGAACAACGAAAATTCGTTCTAAAAATTTTGTAAACCAATTTCTTTAGACCTAGGATTAATTATTATGGCTAAACCTAAAAGATGAGGCAATTGATCAAAATATTTATTAAATTTTTATTTCTTTGCAGTAATAATAGTTATATAATATTTATTACCTATATATTTTACGAAAAATTTCATTATTGCTGGTAACATATGTAATACAAATGGTGAAATATGAATATATATATATATATATAAGAAAATAATTTTGTTACAATATCAAAAACTTTTAGAAAATCTTTATATAAGGTTACTTGGTGCCAATTAAATTTTGTGGGAGTCAATAATCTTGCTATTGATGTTATTACAAGAAAATATATCTATTACTTTTATTTGTTTACAAGTTATCTTTAACATATTATACGTTGAATTCCACTTGGTGTATATATCTAAAATTAATTTTTTAAATGATATACATTCTCGTTGATAAATTTCCTATATTCCGAGATTCGATTAGCAGAAGACATAATAGTATCAATCACATTTTTTATTGTCGCTATAGAAGTCTCGTACATATGCATAGTTTCTTTAACAATCAAGTTTAAAAATGAACACAATAACGAACATGAAATAAATCATCACCAACAAGTAAATATAAAGTTGATTTTAAATGGGGTACAGTCTGATTGTAATATGTTGCATTATCTAAACTAATGATAAATATTTTATTTTGCAAAGTTTACTCATATAATATATTTCTTATTTCTACACCAAGTGAATGACCAATGTATAGAAGTTCAACTAATCTAAATGAAATAATTTCTTTTATTTAATTTTTAATCATTATCAATAAAATATGCAATGATGTATTGATATTCTAAACCATTATTTGACCACAGATCAGATGTTAAATAAACTCTTCTATTCAAATTTTTGAAGATGTCAAATAATTCACTTTTAATATTTTCAAATTTCTTTAAAATCTTATTTCTAGTTGTATTTTTTTTTGAAAAATTTTGATATTGCGTTGCAAAACTTTAGTAAACCATTTGTTAAAAAATCAGGATATTCACTAGGAGTAAAAGATTGTTCTTTTTTAATAATATAATAAACTACAGAATTTTGTGCACGTATATGATCATATGAAAATATTTACAAATGACTAGTTAATGAAGTCCCTAATTGCATTTGACTTCTAATATTAGGTTGTTGATTTTGTATATGTTTGTTAGCATGCCTTTTTAGATGACTAGTATTCCCTGTAGATGCAGTACTAAGTAAATGTGCACAATATTTACATTTTATTTTAAATGTAATTGTACCATCAATATTATTTACAAATATTTTTTTGAAATGATCCCAAACACCACTAGTCGTGCTCCTAGATGATGATCCAGCTTTTGGAAGAGGGATATCAAGTATATTCGAAAGAGAATCAACATATTCATGTTGTGTAGTATATGCATCACTATCAACATAAATATTAGGAATATTAGGATTCGTAGTAATGTAAGTATAATAATATATAAGAACTAACAATTAATTTAAATAATGAGTAAACAATAACAACTAATATATATCAAGAAATAATTAATGTAAAAAAATGAATAATTAATAAATTTAATTCAACTAATTAATGCTACTGACTGGCGAATGCGATACAAAAATTAGCTTCTTCTAATAAAAGTTTCTTCTTGCATAATTGAAATTGCCACTTAGGGATGAAATTTCAAAATTAATAGAGAGAGTTGAAAGTTGAGAGAAATTGAGAGTTTGAGATAGAGAATTGTTTGTAAGAAATAAAATGAAGAAGGGAGGATATTTATAGGAGTTTGGGAGGAAGGGGGTCAATTTTGTAAAATAAAAATAAAAAAACAATTGACCGTTGGAGTAATGATCAAATGACCATTTGATTATTATTATTATTATTATTTTTTGAATCTGACTATTGGAGAGAGACATTGGAAAATGGGTCGAGCAGTCTACAGGGTGGAAATTTTTTTAGGCAGGGTTGGGCTGGCAAGGTAGGCCGGACTTTAAAATGACGGTCTAGGCCTAGAGTCCCAAGCTGGACAATCATAAGCCGTGAACAGGCTTAGGGCCACCCCCGAGTCGTTCTCCATTTTTACAGCCCTAATAAAGATGAGGGAATAAAAATCTTTTTAACTTTAATAATTTCCAAGTAGATTGTCCACTCTCAAAAAATGGAGTGTGCATACATTCTGTCAAATTAGATGAAAAAAAAAGTGATGTTTGCACTATGATTCAAAATTACATAGAGATTCTTTGCCCTTGAATTATAAAGGAATAAAGTGTTCAACTCTTAAGTCATAACAGGATAAACTGAATTTTACCTTTGAATTAATTATAATAACATTAATGGGAATCATTTTTCTCATGAGTTCGGAAGATATATCCACCATCTCTAACTTTTATCATTTCCACCCCTTTTTGAGTTTAAACGTAAAAGAGTACATAAAAGGGAAAAATAATAAAAAATTTATACACACCCCCTTTTTGAAATATGAAAGTGTGCATAAATGGTTAAAATGCAATTGAGAACGTTAATTTAATTAGAGAGTGACAAAAATGCCCTTGTCTATTTCATTTTCTTCTACATAAGCACCTAAGAGAAAATTTCATTTTTATCTTTATAATTGTCTCGATTTTCAATTACACCCCAGACTTTAAATAATTTCAATTTTACCTCCAAAATTTTTGAAATCGTATCAATTTTGCCTCTGTCATCAAATTTGAAACGGAAAAAGTTTAAAAAATTACATTTTTGTCCTAAATTTCAAAAAAAAAAAAAAAATGCA
Organism: Camellia lanceoleosa; assembly: GCA_025200525.1. Lineage (NCBI taxonomy): Eukaryota > Viridiplantae > Streptophyta > Magnoliopsida > Ericales > Theaceae > Camellia > Camellia lanceoleosa. Next base: position 89,966,646 of record CM045765.1, read on the forward strand.
GACCCACCCTCTCCTACAATCAAACCACCACCACCACTTCATGCCCTTATATCTCCTTTGTCATAATTTCGTTTTGCCTCATTTTTACGTCGTTGGATTCACCCACAGCCTAGTTTTCGTATCACCTCTCACACATCTCATTCTTTCTCTTTTTGGATGCCGTTGGAGCTCCGAAAGTTAATTAAAAAAAAAGGACTTTTCTTCGTGACTTGTGCTTTCCAATTCGTGTGTTTAACAATGCCTTCTCTTTGTCTGTTAGGAATTCAGTAGTCTTGATCTGGGTAAGCGGAATAGAGAAACGACATTGAACCTTGTTAGCATCGGTCTTGTACAACGGCTTCTGAATCAACAACACCAAATCACAACCCTTCAGCTCTTCAATTTTAGTCTTGAAAATCACATCAACTTCGGTGTGGTCGGGTCTGGTAGAACTGAAGTAACAGCCATTATCCTCTTGATCTTTTTCTTTGCTCTACCATACTCACTGTCATTCTCATCAGTATTATTAGAGGATAGCCGCTTTGGACCATAGTTTTCTTGTCCATCAAGTATTCATCATTAGTAATGAATTTCATGATCTTATTTTCTTGGTTAGAAACAGAAACAAAAACAGAGACATCAAATAGGTTGGTCGTAGGATTCAAGGAGGGCGTCTCTGTGATCATCAATGCCTTACGCTTTAATGAATGATCAACAGGGGATGTGAATGAACTGTGGACAATCCTTTTGATTGATCTTTTGGCCTTTGGTATGCAAACTGAGAATGCAAGAGATGGGTGTTTATTGGGGGCTCTCTTCTCATCATTATCATCATCATCATCATCATCCTATCTCTCTTTGTGTCTGTGTTTAGTTTCTTTTTCTTATTAGTTGTTGTTGTCTGTGTTGTATATGGTTTTGATCCAGAAATAAATGTCTGTCACCATGTGGATGAAGTTGGTAGTTCGGGTGGTAATGTCGATGAAGTTAATGCTCATCTTATCTATATATATACATATCATCTAGGGTGTATTTATATATACATATCATCTCATCTCTTCATCAACCTCATCACCTTCACCAACATCACCATCCGAACCACCAACTTCACTGTCACCGAACTTGATTGCCGCCACCATGAGCATCACCAGCACCACATTTCAACACCAAACCTACCACCTTCACAACCAAGTTTCTTTACCACTACCATCAAGCTCCACGGCCACCATCACCTCGAGCTCTACCGCCATCGCCGGATCGCCACCATCACCAACTTTGTTAGCACCTAAAATCATGCTCCACATCATGTTATAAGTGAAGAAAAAGAAGAAGAATGAGGAAGATGAAAGAGAAAGAAGCAAAAGATGAATGTTTCAGAATTTTCAAAGTTAGTTTTCGGACAACTTTCGACATACCAAAACCGCCCATTACACGAAAGAGTGAGAAAGCTAGGTGGTGTAGGATGAAGTAGGAAGTGAGGTGAAGAGAATGGTGAAAGAATGAAGTAGAACCGTCAAGAATCGAGAAAGATACGAAGTCCGAAAGATGGCTTGAAGAAAAGTCAAAAAGGGGAAGAAAAGTCTTTTTTTTTTTTTTTTTATCAACTTTCGGAGCTCCAACAGCATTCAAAAAGAGGAAGAACGAGACGTGTGGGAGGTGATACGAAAACTAGGCTATGAGATGAATCCAACGATGTAAAAATGAGGTGAAACAGAGTTACGGCGAAGGAGATAGAAATGCTTGAAGTGGTGGTTGGTGGTGGTGGTGGTTTGGGTGGGTCTGCATCTTTCTTTTGAAATTTGGGGCCAAAATATAATTTTTTAAACTTTTTCCATTTCAGATTTGACGGTAAGGGCAAAATTGATACGATTTCAAAAATTTTATGGGTAAAATTGAAATTATTCAAAGTTTATAATGGTAAAAATGAAATTTTCTCAGCCCCTAGCCCCTTCTATTGCCCTCTCTAACCTTTCCTCACCCCGTTGACTCCTTTTCTACCCACCGTTAGGGTTGCAAATGAGTCAAGCCGAGTCGAGTCTTAGTATGTTTGAACTTGTTTATTTAGATTTTAGCGAGTTCGAATATAATAAAAATTTAACGAACCAAACTCGAGCCAAGTTAGCCTAGGTTTGACTAGAGCTCGTGCCTGTTCACAAGCCTTAACGAGCCAAAAAAATTATAAATTTATACTTCTGTATGAGAGTAAAATTATAATTAAAACTATGACTATACAATTATATATACAATATATATAAAAATACTAAAAGAACAGTCAATACCTTATACCACTATTATATAAATATATTATCTATAGTTAACTATAAGTTACACTATTTAAATATATAAATAACATATTTATATCATTTAATATATAAATAATATATTTATCATATTATTTAAATAAATATTAAACGAGTTGAGTTAACGAGCCCAATTTTAGTATATTTGGGCTTATTTATTAAAATTTTAATGAGATCAAGCTCAAACTCAATAAAAATTTAATGAATCAAGTTAGAATGAATGCTTACAAAGTTGAACTCGAGTTTGTTTATGAACGACTCTATTCATTTACAGCCTTTCTCATCGTTAACACCGCACCCACCTATTTCGGTCACCCCACGTTTGTCCCATCTAACTCCACTCCTTCCCCATCCATTCATGTCACAACTGACCCTTTATTACATAACTTCGCCTAAGCCAACTAAACCCTAGCCACCAAAATCACCTAAATGCCTTCAGTCCCTTCTTGTCACCACCATGCACCCCATCTTTCTATTGATGTAAAAACAAGTAAAGAATACAAGACTATGTGTAGGGTGTAGGTGATAAGTATGCACAACCTGGTTTCAACAATAGTAACAAGAGAATGAGCAGGGTTGTTAGGAGAAGCAACTGAAAGGTTTAAGATAGTTGTGGTAGTTAAGTTTTTTATTGACCAAGATGTTGGGTTGGGTTGGGTGATAGAGTGGTTGAGGTGACGAAAATGGTTAGGAGAGGGGCAGAGCTAGGTAGGAAAAAGACGAGGTGATCGGAATGGGTGGGGAAGGGAAGACAAGAAGAAGTAATGGAGGAAGGCGTAGCAAGAGGCTAGATGCAAATGACAAATATGTACAACTCACAACTTGCAATTGAACTCGTGCACACACGACACTTGTATCCAAAATAAAATTGCAGCAACGAGAAAAGAGGATATATGGATGTAATGGTGAAAATGGAATAGGGTGGAGAAAGGAGAAGGTTTGGAGTGGCAGAAGAAGATGAGAGAGGATAAAGGGGATTCATATTGGTGGTGGAGTGTCATGACCCAAACCAGCCCCTATGGGTTTAGCACCGTAATCGGCTAGTAATCCGAGATTACCAAAGGCCTGCTTAACAGTAATACAGTAAGACAGAGTACAGGGGCTGGCGGAAGCCAAAATAGTAATTTAAACAATGTCCAATGAGCTGTGACAGTCTGTATGCGAAAAGACTTTTCATACATATATACAATCAGTGCAAAACAGTATGTACAATATTTACAATTATTCAGGACAGGGACTTAATCCATGTTAAAACAGTTCAGTAACAGTCTAAACAGTTATTACAAAACAGATGCAGAGACCGATGGGGGAAATAAAACACCCCTAAGTCATAGCTTGGCAGGCTTAGAACTTTACACTGAGGCATAGTGGTTGACTTGACAAAAAAGGGAGTCTAACCCACGCTCCTAGCTCCGGTCTGGTGCCTGAACACCTATATATATATATATATAAACAGTGAGCCAAAGCCCAGTGAATAACATAATGCGTAAAGAGGTTGAAAATGAATGTCCTTACAATAATGAAAACAGTTCATTAAATTAGTATTTCAGTCGTTCAGTCATAACAGTCATATGTGGTACATCCATTAGCATAGCAGTACAGTAAACAGTAGGTTTTAAAAGACCGAATAATCAATGATGGCCATCATAACAGTAAACAGAAGTTCCAAGATAGGAACTGACAGAGATCTCTGTAAGCGATATGATAAAGAATTAGTAGTTGCTATGGATGCCTGTACTGATTGAGAATAGAGGACAAACATTCAATCAAGATGATGTCGATTCGTAAACAATACAGTTTAAACAGTCACTTTTGAACATATCTTTACACAATTGTTACTCACAGAGTTCTGGGCTATAAGCAGTTAGAGCGCGTCTTCGAAGGCCAACCCTATACAGTGACAAAATGAACACACACTAAGTTCACATTCGGGAATCAAAGACTTAGTCCCTACTTAGACTCGGTGTGGTTCTACACCTATATCCTCATTAAGATGCTTAAACTAGGCCTAAGAATACCTAGGATAGGATGAGGATGCAAAGATGTACTTTAAAAGCATTTTCAGAATTTTCAGAAAACAGGGTTCTCGCTTGAGCGCAGGTTACCCCGCTCGAGCGTAAAGGCTAACAAAATACTCCGCTCGAGCGGACTGTAAAACATGCCAAAAGTACTGGATGTGTGAAAATCACGCTCGATGGGCACTCGATCGCCGCTCGAGCGTGAGATACAAAGTCCCGCTTGAGCGTCCAATACCCCGCTCGAGCGGACTGCAAAACAATGTAAAGTACTAGGAGCACGAATTTCATGCTCGAGCGCCAGTCACCCCGCTCGAGCGTGAGTTCAAAATCTGAAATTCCCAGATTTGAACCTCAAGCTTAACTTCAACTTTTAAAACATACATTTCGATCCTCTTGGGCTAATTTGCTGGAAAACACATCAAAACTCATAGTTTAACAAGATTCAAAGCTCAATTGTAAAATCAAAGCCCCAAAGGAAGATCAAATCAACCCAATTACAAACCAAAACTCAAGAACATAATTTCAATTGGACATGCAAGGCTTTAAACAACTTTCAAGCTTCAAATAATTGCTTTAATGAGCCAATTGTTCCAAAAACAAGATGAATTTATGGACTATAACACTAATATGAACATGCATGCACCAATTGCCATGAAATCAACATCCAAATGCAAGGATATAAACATACATGCAAAGATTAAGCTTCCATTCAACAATTTAGCACAAATTCTAGGCTCTACTCTCAAATGGACCATGAACTATGCAAGAACAATCTTAAATACATCAATAAAAGGTTGAATTTCCTACCTTAAGTCTCCAATTATAAGACTAGAAGCTCAAGTTTGCAATCCTCTCTTCAATTCTTTCAATTTCAAGCAAGCCACCAATTTGAATTCAATTCTCTCACTCACTCTCTCTTGGTCGGTTGTAACACTCAAATGGCTGAGAGAAATGGCTGAGCAAATGTATTGTAAGGCATATGAATGAGTCTCAAAAGTGCTAAGTTAGTGGCCCACTAGTGGTGGCAAGGTAGTAAATAAATTCAACTTATGTAATTTAGTTCATTTTAATCTAATTTAATCATACTAAATTACATTTCTAATAAACACACCATAAAATCACATTAATTCTAATGATTATAAAATACTAACCAATTTCAGGTTCGGCCGTCGATAAGGCCTTCAATTCGCAATTTAAACATAAAACCTGAACAGATAATTACCAAACGAACAGATAGACATGCAATTTAACAATATACTCAATCAATCAATTTCAGATTTCAGTCAGTCAGTTCAGTATTTCAATCAATTCAATTACCAATTATAATCAGTCTCAATTTAGCAGTAATCAGTGGTCAATCGGTAATCAATGGTAGGGGTTATTATATAGAGGGTAGTGGATGAGATGGGAATTGTAGAAAAGTGATGGTTGGTTGGTGGCTCAAACTAGTGGTTGGAGTTAGAGAAGTGAAAAAAAAAAAAAAAAAAAAAAAAAAAAACTCAAAGCAATTTGATAATTCATTGAGTAATTCTCACTAGTTTGTAAATAGTTTTAATATTTTCATTTCAATTGTAATTTATGAAAAAATATTTGGAAAAAGGGGGGGAGCTCGAGGGGAGTGCCCCCGAATCCCCCGAAATTGCTGTTTTTGGTTTTTTTTTTTTTTGCCTTGTGTTTTTTTTTTTCTTGCCTGAAATGGAAATTGTGTGCATTGTGTGCACACAATTTCGAGCTCTCAAACAAAACCGAAAATATTTTTAGCCCCATTTATGACCTGTTCCCAAAAGATAAAAAATAAAATAAAATCTCCAAAATTGAAAAATGTCATGAAATACTGTGGGGTCAACTATCCAACATCTTTCTAGGAAAGCAAGATGCCAATCATCATCATTATATTCGTCTATGTGTTTTCTAAAATTCTACTACTCATCATCACAAACATTTAAAAATAAAAATAAATCAATGCATAAATAATAAAGCCCGACCAAAAAAAAAAAACCAAAAAAAAGACAAAAAAAAAAAAAAAAGTATGATTAAGGGACTAAATATTTTATCAATATTTTTATTAAATATTTTATATATGTATGAGATTCACATGTAGATTTCACGTTCACATGAAATATTTAAGAAAAATATTAATAAAATATTTAAAATTTTTAAATTTAAAAAAAAAAAAAAAATCTAATCTCATCTAAAATAGAAAAAGAACATTTTCATAAAAAGCAACTTTTACTGAAGCATATATTGACGTATACGCATATATATAATATAGACACAAACACAAAATGCATAATAATAGGCAGTCAGGTGTGAGGTTGGTGTCGCCGGCAATGGACGAGTCGTGGAGGATGAGAATGGGAGCAGGCACGAAGATGAGGCCGAAACCGAACCCGAACCTCCCGCGGCGGAGATCGACGGAGGAGACCTCAGCGAGGCGAGCCGTCTTCGACTCCCAAACCCTACTACACCCCGACGACTTCACCGACGTCTTCGGAGGCCCTCCTCGGACCGTTCTCTCACGCCAATTCTCAACCGCCGACTTCGCCAAGTCATCGAATCCGTTTTACGAGGAGATATTCCGGGAGACGGCGGCGCCGATGGTCGGGAAAGGACGGAACTTGCCGGAGTTCAGGATTCCGGCGAGCAGAGACAGGAGCGATAGGTTTTACAGCGATATATTTGGGAAGAAGAATGATGCTGATGTTCGGAGGTCGAGGTCGAGGTCGAAATCGAATTCGTCGTCGGTGTTGAGTTCGGAGCAGTTGAGTCCTCTACGGCCGGAGGTGACCACCGCCGCCGACGACTTTTCGATCTCGTCGTTTGCTTCGAAGCTCAGGTAAAAGAACACTAACGTTTAGTTTTTAAAATGTGTATTGGGCCTCGTTTTGGCAAACTTTGGTTTGAGTGTGGGAGACGAGTTTTAGGGATAAAAAATACGAAAAGTTATTTAGTTTGGTTTTTTTTAAAAGATGTTTTGAAAATTATTTTGAGAGAGAGTTTTGAAAAAAGTGATTGATTTGATGTGTATGAAAGAGAGATTTGTTTGAAAAACTTGTAAACCAAACAAGTTTTGAAAAAAATTTTTGAAAAAATTTGTTTGGTTTGATTACTTTTAAAAACTTATTTGTAGAGAATTTTTCTCAAAATTTTTTGAGAAATACAAACCAAACAAGGCCTTTATTTTTTTAGTTAATAAGTTAGAAAGTTATTAAAAAAATTAAAAAGTTAATAATTTATATTAAAAATTTAAAGATTTTTTTTTTATTTTTTACACATTTTTTTTTTGTAAAAAATTAAAAAATATTCTAAACATATTAAATTTTTTACATAATATTTTAATGAAAAAAATATTAAAAAAATATGTTTGTAAACGAGTCCGTAGTTGTATTTTGAAAGATGAATTTATGGAAGTTAAAAATTTGTTTTATTATTATTTTTGAAAATAATTTTTAAATGACTTATAATTTTTTTTTTCATTGTATGATTTTTGAAAATGATTTTTAAATAATTTGTAATTTTTTTATTTTTTCAATTGAATAAGTAGGTGTGAGAAAAAATTTAATTAATTGATAAGTAGAATATGAGAAGATAAAAAAATAATTGATTTATTTATTAATAATAATAAAAGACATAAAAAATAAAATTTTGAATCATATTTTAAAATTTAACTTTCAATTTTTTTATTTAAATTATATTTTAAAAATCAAACCGAACACTGTCTAACTGACCACTTTCACTGTGGTTTTTATCAACTGTTTCAGTACGGTTATGTTTAAAGGGTATCACATTAGTTTAGTTTTGAAAAAATAATTACAAATTATTGAGAAATTTTATATATATAAATAATTAAAATCATAATTTATTTATAAATATGTAATTTTATTTTTTGACACCACTAAAGTGTGATCACTCATGTTTATAATGACTTATTCATTCCTACTATTAATTGAGGTAATTTTATTTTAATATAAGTTTAGAAAAATATTTTTAAATTAATAATAAATTTTATAAATATTAAATTATTAAATTATACTAAATTTCAGAATTTTTCCTTATTTTTATTTTATTTTATTTTATTTAGCTGTGTAGTTTGGTTGAGAAGTTGGATGGGTACTACAATACTACCATGATAAGGCGGCGTGGCATCCCCTAATCACGGGGGAGAAAGTAAAAGTTACTTTAAATGACATTTTGTTGAAAAACCGGAACCGTGCTATTAATAGCACTCAAGTTTCTTCTTTCATGTCAATCAAAAAACAAAAAAAAAAAAATTCTTTATTTGATGGACTCCACCTATTCTTTTTTTAATTCTATCATTAAATTTCAAGAATAAATTACACTCATATCCCTTTAAATTAAAAAAAAAAAAAAAAACTCTTTCTGTTCCAAAATTGTAATTCTTTTTGAGGAATAGTTTTTTTTGATAATACAATTATTACATTTGAAAAAAATTGATTTTCAAAATTATGTTTTGATAGTATATTTTTTGGAGAATATCAATGTCATAATTGTACTTTTTATGTTATTAATGAATTTAAAAGAAAGACAAAATGAGAAATTTATATTATTTTTGTAGATTACTATTTTGGGACAATGAAAAATGAAATAAGGAATTAATATTTTGGAATTTATATATATAATAAATTTCATAATTTTATTATTTTTTAAGGAAAATTATACTAGCAGTCTTTATATCATTTTAGTCTTTCACTTGTAATTGGTTTGATTTTGACCATTAATTTTAAATTTTATTTCAATTAAATTCAATTGATAATATCATTAATATTTTTTAAAAAATTTATCACTAAATTAGTTGTACTTAACTTACTGAGTTAGGATGAGAGAGAGTAGAGAGGGTTTGACCGGAGTTGGGGAGGGAGAGGTTGCTAGGCGAGGTGGGGTTGGGTGGGGGTCAGGTTAGGTTTTGAGATGATAGAATTTAATTTTATTATGACTTCACAAAAATTTGAATCAGTAGTTGATATTTGAATAATTAATTTTTATTTCAAAGTTGATACGTGAATATTTTGTTATTCGAAAGTTAATATTTAACGACATAAATTGTGTATATCAAATAATGTGTTGTGCAAGTAAAACTATTGATGGAAAGAAGGAAAAAAAAAAAAAAAAAAAACCCTTTAAATGACTTTATTGCCCTAGTGCCATTTATAGAATGACGTAAGTGCATGGTTGTTCACAAATTGAATTTGTCCCGTTTTAAAGTAAATTAGAAATTGAACTAGTTGTTATGATTTCAAAAATTAGAACCATAACTAAAATGTTAAAACTTTTGTAATCGGTTAAAAATCGAACCACATAAACCGATTTGATTAGGCTCGATTTTATGATTTTAGAAAGTTTATATATATATATATATATTATAATAATTAAGTTGGTTGAAATTTGTCAAATTTACAATTAATTGTTCAAATCTCACTATTAATTTTTATTTTATTATTTTTACATACAAAAATATTTTTAAAATATAAAAATAAGCATATAACAGTTCAGTTTAGAACCGTGAATCAAACCGATTTGAATGGTTCAATCATTTTTGAAATTGAAACGAAAATTGAAACTAATAAAAACCGAACCAAATCAATGGGTTAGGCCGGATTGGTTCCATTTACCAATTCCACCATTTTTATTTATTTTTATTTTTTAAAATAAGTGTGTGGTGTAGTTTTTGTGGAGCGACAGCCCAATCAAAGCCATGTAGTCAATATATTTCACCCACTAGAAGCTTCGGTTGAAAATGTGCTGCAAATTGGTGAAGTATGTGTTTTTTGTTAACTAATTGAGCTTCGAAATATTGTTAAGGATGAGTTTTTAGATTGATGCAATATAGAGCTTGTTTAAATTTGGCCCAACAACCTTGAGAATATCGTTCAAATAGAGCAACTACTTTGTGGTTGAAGGGTAAGTTCGTCTCTATCAACTCTTCCCAAACCCCATTAATGGTCGTAAATGTAACTCCTTTGCTTTTTTTATTTTTTAATACATCTCCAATGGTTGGTGTCAAAATGACAAGAAATTATTCAATATTTTTGAAGGATTACGTGTCTGTACTCCCTAACCAATTATTATTTAATATATTCCTTGATATTTCCCAATCACCCAACACAATACTCCACCTACCCATCTTCTCTATCAATCATAATAGTATGAAATACCATGTACTCATATTCCGAAATTACTGAATAATTATTCCAAATGGCAATGTCAAAATCAAAATTTAAAATATTACTATTTGAAAATGTAATAGTTCGACAATATTAATTCAATACTGAAAACTGTCACTTTTCTATTTATTTTCAACAAAAGTCCAATATAAATGTCATTTATAGACTTATCATAAGAGAAAAAGAGAAAGTGCTCTTCCCAAAATTTGCCATTTTGTCACGAAATTCTGTATCACTAGCTATAATTTGGCATAGAAGATTACCATTGGAGATAAATCTGGAAGAGTTATTACCAAAACTTGACTTTAGGATGGAGGATATAGCACACCACAATCCATTGAAGTTACTCAGTATAAGTTAGTTTCATTCTATCTCCAAGAGAAATCAATAGATCATAAACAAGTAAGCTTTTATGATTAAGTGGAATTAATTTCTGAAACAATAGCTTCTCACATACTATGCAACATTGCTAAGATTTTGCTCATTTACAGGCCAATAAACATCCCATGTAGATGGAACTCATCAACAATGATGCCGAACGAACACCCTATGCAACAGGAGATGCCTTATTTTGTTCCGTGCAGTCGGTCTTCCCACTGTGATGACCAATTTCCTCAAAGTGAGCACATTGACAACTTCAGAAGCTCCCACTTTGGATTTTCAAGGCTTGTTTCGTCCCCAGAGATCAGTAGTCTTGAACCCAATTCATATAGAAATGTCAAGGTCTCCATGGATGATCTAGAACTCAACTCCCCTTCATCTGTAGTCTCTTCACTATGTCAAGATCATGAGGTCAAAACCAGCAAAGTTCAATATAAAGGATGGGGAGAACAAGAAATGGAGCAAGAAGAAGATGAAGTCATGAGTTCTTATGTTATTGAGATTAATGCAGACCATAGGGAAGGGACAGAGGAAGAAGCACTAGGTGTTGACGAAGCAATTGCATGGGCCAAAGAAAAGTTCTATACACATCATTCTGATCAAATTTGGAGCAAATGTGAAAAAGATCAGTCTGCTGATGCAGAAGGTGGTATGGAACTTCTTATAATTTCTATACGAAACTTTGACATGTGAGAAGTTTGTAAGAAAATTTTATGTATGTCTTTGAAATTCTGCAGGATTTTCAGATGGACAGATGGATAGACAAGGAGCAACGCAATCTCTGCTGGTAAAATTCAGTTTTTCTGTTAAAATTCACAAAAATAAACACTGAGAGAGAGACGACTAACAGTCCTATTTGCTGAAGTGGCATGTCTCTGTATATATGAAGGGGGTTAATAATAAAACTCTAGAAACAAAACTGAAAACATGAACAGAAAACCTAAATTAATGACTAGTCCTTATAAGTCTATCAGAATCAATTATGCATAATTGTGTAAGAAAAACAAACAATTGGATTCAGTGCCTTCTGGATTATGTTCTATTGAGGAGGCTAAGACTATCCCTGTTGTAAACCAAAAGTGAGATTAGCATATTTGCAACAATAAAACTATAAAATGTTATGCAAAATTGTTCTTAGTTCTGGAATTTTATGAAGGAAATGTTATAACCTATTATATCCCATTTTTGTGTATTTGTGCCTATATGTTGATGATAACTTTGAATTTTTTGGATGGCGGAGGACTCTACATTAACTTCTTTCCTTGTGCAGGAAGAAGAACCGAATAAATGGGCACCTGAAGGAAGAGAACTGGAAAAAGATGTAAGTTTCTTCTAGTTAGGTTTACATCTATTTACTTTGAACACATGGTAGAAGAACCATAAACTTGTGCTTATTGGGCACATTGATATGCATAGGAGAAAACTTGTAAGCTTTTTACACTCAAAGTACTTCAGGTGACTGCCCATTCATTTGCAAAAACAGATCATATATTACATGCTATGTGACAAGGACTTGTGTACAAGTGTTGAGTGTGTGTATGTGTCTATATGTTAGATTCATCTAATTCTCATCTCCAAGGATACTTAAGACATGACTAGATGTCATATTTTTAAAACAATTTTTTAGGATAAAATGATATTTACAAACTAAAAGAAAGAATGTTAACCAAAAATGTTAATCTTAGTAAATTCAACTATTTACAAATACTTGTCTGGCACATACCAACTGCACATACTTGTTGGGAACATATCCAACTAAACATGTCAGACACATACCAAGTGTTGGGTGTTGACAAAGGTACTGCACAAATTTAAAATAGCCCATCTGACATAGATTATAGGTAGATGGGTTTTTGACTCTCTGTTTTGGCAGGTAATGTCTAGTTTTTCATAATACATTCTTGCTAGTTTATATGGCAGTTTGTATCTACAGATGCATCTAAACCCTTTCTCAAATGTTAAGTACTACTGCCTTCATACGTTATTGAGCTTAAAGTTAAACTTGAAAATTTTATTACGGACCAGGAAAACTATTATAAGGTTCAAATCAAACAAGCAAATAAAGAAACAAATTATGTAGTGTTATTTGTATTATAGCTTTTGATCAGATCCTTCCAAAATCTCAAGACATACTTGATTTCGTGATTATAGAACTCTGGTAATCACATATCAATGTTATTGATTGCTACTACAGTATGGTTTAGGAAGTACCAAAAAAAAAAAAAAAAAATCACAAGGTGTTGAATCTTCTTCTCTCTCCATTTCATACATCATAAACAACTTCCACTTGGCTTTTGTCTCCAATTTTTTTTCCCCCTCTCAAGAGATATGAACCAACTGTTGAAAAATTCACTTTTTTATCTACCTTCAAAATGAACAGATGGAAATGGAGGTATTAGATGAAGGTATACGGTTGTGGTCAGCTAGTAAGGAAGCTAACATCCGGTTGCTACTCTCAACATTGCACCAAGTAAGATATCTAAAGTTGTTGGTATTGTTGCAGCATCATTTCAGAGTTAGTTTTGGTGATTTGAACCACACATTTATGACAGTTTATTTATTTATTTATTTTATGTAATTCAGATTCTATGGCCCGACAGTGGTTGGTATGAAATCCATATAACAAACCTGGTAGAAAGCTCACAAGTGAAAAAGGCTTATCAAAAAGCAAGGTTGTGTCTGCACCCTGACAAGCTGCAGCAAAGAGGTGCAACGTTCATGCAAAAATATGTTGCAGAGAAGGCATTTTCAATTCTCCAGGTACGTTTTGGTGCTTGTATTACAACTTGAAAAATTTATGTATTAATCAAATGGAACAAACGGTAAATAAATTAGAAAGAACGATGTGAGAAAGATGAGGGAAGAATTTTGATCGAAAATGGTTTCAGACCATGGATAGTGAATTTTTCAGTTGATCAGAGTTGAACAAGAAAAATGGAGATGGAAAGTTCTATCTGTAATTTGGTGGTGAAGGGTGAGCATCTAAAGCTAGAATTGTTAGGAGGAGAAATGGTAATTTAAATGAATTCCAAGGCAGACTTATGATCATAGTTACCAGAAACTCTATTCAAAAGGGAAAACTTGTTTCCCATAGACTGGTTTGGGGAGGAGTGGGTAAAAAACTCTAATGAAGTGTTAAGAGAAATTTCTCTGAGAAGTATAAAAAGATCTTACATAATTTAAAGAAACCTTTCAGAAACTCTTAAAAAGCAACTTTCTAGAAACATGCTTCTCATAGTCTATACTATTTTTGCTCTAGAATTTTATTTTTCAAAATAATATATAGTTCTTTTGATATATTTATGTAGATATTATGTTGTGTTAGTTTTTTAATGATCATCAAACTATGTTGATGCTTTGTATTGTTATTCTTACAGTTTTTAACAAAATTTCATATATAGATATTCTATTGAATCTTATATTACCTACCATTTTCCGTTTCTCTTAATATATATATATATATATATATTTATCACGTATCACGTTTCTATTCCCATATTGCATTCCGGTTTCCATTGACAACTATGCTTTTGATTGTGAGTCTTTCTCAATGAGATTTTGTGATGTCGTAACAGGAAGCATGGGCAGCATACATCTCCCAAGACGTCTTCTTTAGCTAGAGGATGACTAGTAGTCAGTCCTCTCTGGAAAGGAAACCTGTTTCAACTCAAAACTGAGGCACCTTATGTATATATTCAAAGAAAGTGCCAGAGATGAAACACATAATTCCATTGTTTTTAGTACAGATGTTTCAAAAACCTGCTTCTTTTGTATCCATATGCTGTTGTGTTTTGTCACTCAATGGCTAGACTATGTAATTTTATAATATGAGAAATGCGTTGCCCACCCCGACCTGAGGTATGCATCAAACCCTGGTGTTTTACTCGAGAACTAGATGTTCACGTCTTCATCAAGTGAATCCAATGGCGTGGTGGATTGAAGGATGATAGTGAGATTACCACGACTATGAGTTCCTCATTGAGATTTCAATTGTACTAGCAGAAACAGTCTTGGAGCTCTAATTTTTCTCTTTCTTCCTATGAGTTTCACCAGTTTCTTTACTCGACAATTTTTAAAACTTTATTTATCAATTGCATCGAGATTAGGACAATCACTTTTTTTTTAATGAAAATGTAACTGCTTAGTTTCTTGATTTGAAGCTTGCCAAATGTTAAAAATCTAATAATGTTTGAAATTGAAAAAAAAGAAAAAAGAAAAAAAAGGGTGATTGTCAATAATACTTTTGTTAGAAGTCGTAGCTAGCAACTTAGCAACCAAGTTTTTTCCACTCATAACCAAAAGGATATATGGCAATGACATTGTAGAGAATCTGGAGGAGAGGGTACTGAGACTGAGAGGTTAGTATTGGAGAGGTGAAAAATTGCAGATGATAAACTGGGATCATTGGATACTGTCATTGTATAAATATTAAGGTAAACAAGAGTGAGCTTTAGCTCTAACATAAATGCATGAAAAAGTGTTGGGGTAGAGCTCTAATGAAACTAGACTACAATAAAGAAATTCATAGGGAAATTTGAGTACTTTAATCTTCGTTGTCCTCAATGAGTTTCGAGAGTATTATGGTTAGATTGGGTTTTTCTCTCTCTTTTTATTCACTTATGAACTTTTCACCCTCTTAATGTTGTGTTTAGTTGGAAGATTTGGAAGGGAATTTGAAAGGGGATTTGGAAAGGAAAAGTAAAAAGGTGTAAAACTAGGTGAAATGTAAGTATATTTTATTTAAATTTTACCTACCTTTTTCATTTCCTTTTCCGAATCCCTTCTTAAATCTCCCAATCAAACACAGCATAAGGAATCCACTTCGTACTAGGGATTTGTTCACACGTTTTCTTTAAGGCAATCACACTTTACCATGTACTTTAATTAATTTCAAATCATTCCACATTAATTAATGAAGTTTCAATTTTTTTTTTTTTTTTTGGTTAATATATATTTATACATTGTTAAAGTAGATAAGCCAATTTTAGTCTGTTGATTTTGGGCTTGCTTAGTATTACTTAATTACTCGTGAACAAAGACATTTACGGTCTCACCAAGTATGCTTAGCCCAAGGGCTCATTATCATAGTACTATTCTCACCAAAAAAGCAGTCGACAAAACACAAGGGCTCAACTATCCTAATACTATTCTCACCAAGCACACTTAACTATTTGGTTATGGAATCTGGTATATTAGTGCTGCGAAGATAAAACCTCTTTAAGTGTGGACAACTCAAGTTGCCAATCAAAAAAGAAAAAGTGTGGACAACTCAAGTTATTTTGCCTATGGAAAAAAAGAAGAGGAAATTGTGGGTGAAACCAGGAGCAAGTCAACAACATATGTACCATGTTTTTTTGGGTGAATAATGTACCATGTTTAACATTGGCCATTCCATGAAAATATTATCTGCTCAAGAGCTCACATTACATATGAAGATATAGCCCACCACCATTACCATTTAGTACGAGTTCATTCACAAATATGATCACGAAAACATGCATTTATTGCTGTAAATTTGTAGATAAATTGGTTAATAAGTACAAAGCAAAATGATATCTTGATCCCTCCTAATCTTTGTTTTTTCTTTATAGATTTTTACAGGGTCAATATAGCCATATGTATATATATACACACATGAGTGTTACTATTATCATCCCAATTAATACTTTGGACCTCACCTACAAAAGTCAAAACTCTCAAAATTTCTAAGAACCCTCAAATAATACCAAAAGTGTCCTTATAAAAATAGGAAAATTCTATTTGCACACTATACAAACTCTCAGTACATACCATAAATGTGTTTAGATATAAATTTTTGAACACATATCAAATGTTCGGATTTAAAGTTATGAACAAAAATAAATTATTTAAATATACATTCTGTTTAATTATTTATATCTAAGCAACTGCTTATGTTTATAAAATTATATCCGAATATTTGACTTTTATTCATAAATTGATATGCGAACACCATTGATGGTGTGTATTGAGAGTTTGTACGGTGTGCAAATAGAATTACCCATAAAAATATCACACCTACCAAAATGCACACCCCTTCAGAACATTTCATCTCCTAGAACCCTTAATTGTCGAACTCTCACCATTGAACTCAAGTTTTCTCTTACCGGGAACTCTTGAACTCTCACTGTTGAACTCAAGCTTCCTCTCACCATTGACAGAGCTTTACCATCGATCTATGCCTGCCGTCGATCTTTGTCACAAGCTATTTCTCACAGCCGACCTCTCTCCACCGGCGATCTCTCTCACATCCGATCTCGCACTGTCAACCTCTTTTTGTCGTTAATCTCTCTCATAGTCGATCTCTCACTACCGACCTCTCTCCGTTGTCAATCTCTCCACCTCCATGTTTGGACATATGTTGCCAAACAAATTACCCATGTTCGGATTGTGTTACTAAACAATTTGTACATGTTCGGACTTGTATTACTAAATAATTTGTACTTATTCAAACATGTGTTACGGAACATTATAAAAATGTAACGTCCTGTGAACAAGTTTGACCCGTCAAAGTTTAACAAATAAAGATAAGTATGCATCAACTAGTTTGATTAACAAATAAAACTAAAATTCATCGCATAATCAAAACATAAGTATGCATTAAGGTTACATCCAAAGTGCCAAACATATGAATAAAAAAGTTTGGATCCAAAGTGCCGAACATATGAATAATGTTTAGTTAGACGTCACCATGCTAATGCCTTTAATTCGGCCCTATGTTGCTATTTTTTTGGCATATGTTCAGGAGTTTAGTATTGGAAAAAAAATCGAACTGTTTTCACTATTTATTCATTTGTTTTCTAAAAAACTTATCATTTCAAGATTAACCTCCTCCGAACTATGGACATCATCCAAACTGTGAATCTCCTCTGAACTTATATTGTGATTTTCCATTCGTCTCATGGTAGTGGGCTGTCGGAAAAATTTTCACTCATCGCCATTATCAGAGAAGTGTGTACTGTCAAATAGTTGCCATTGAAAGTTGCCGGAAGGCTGGCCGCTGGAGGGTTTTGAAGTGTATAGGTGGTGATGGAGGTAGCCACTCTCGTAAACCCTATGTTATGATTTAGCGGGTGAGTGAGTTTAATTGTGAGATGAGGTGTTCCAAAATAATTCATGGTCCTTTTTAAGAATTTCGTTTGCGATTATTATTGTTATAAAAAAAATTAAAGAAATTGGGGGGGTCCAAAGTATTAATTGGGATGCTAATAGTAGCACTCATATACAAAAGTATATATATTCATTGACCTTGGTGTTGAACGTGGAAAGGACGAATGGGAATGGGATGTTGTAAAGGCAAAAGTGAAGACTTATCTCTTCCGAGTCTGAGCATAGGCTGAAAACACTACAATGTGAACTGATTCAACTAAGACCAGTTTATTCTAATTGATCGGCCTTTGGAATTACAGTAGAAGAAGTTTCGATTGTTACAATTACACTAAAGCCAATTTGAAGAGTTTTTGCCAGTACTACAATAACACTGAACTGTCTCAACTAACATTTCCAAGTGTCAACAACTATACTAAAGCAAGTTTGAAGAGTTTTGCTCACATAACAACTGCATGAAGATTAAAATGGAATATTTGATGAACTGAGGAAATACACCCTCCTCACCTTACAAAACCATTGATGGAAAAATTAAAGGAAAAGAAAGTCTTTAGATGTAAAATCATTATTTTGTTCTTGTAATGACCCTGTGTGCTAGATTTACAGGCGCCTGCCTTGAGTTTTGAACATCCTCATCATCACTCTTAGGAAGAGAGTCGATTGTAGTTGAGGCAACATTCGCTACTAGTTCTCTCATTCTCTATTCCATGACTCTTTCCAAGGTAATCAAGAGCCTGCATTTCCACTTTCATTTAGCTTTCATTAATTAAATTACATATGAGTGATAATATTGTGTGTGCATTAGAAGTTGAGACAGACTTCAAGCAGCATGCACTCAATTTGAATTATAGACCCAGAGTGCAACTCATGGCATTTAAAATATCAAGAAACTTGCCAATTATGAATTGTCTTCAAGACAATGCAAATAAATTAGAATATAATTTATCAACAATAATAGAATATCACCTTTTTCTTTTCAAATAAAAAAAAGAAAAAATAGAATATCGTCATTTCCTCAACAAGAAAAAAACTAGAAACAGTAAATATCCGAACCATCAATTGTCTAGATGCAATTTAACAACCCTGCTAACACTTTTCACAGAGATTTTATACATTAAGAATTAGGTTTGGCCAATGAATACAAAAACCAGAGGGCAAACAAGACAAAAAGAAAGGCTTCAGACAGGTAGAGGTTGTGAGGTCCAAATCAAATTCTTTGGAAAAGAAAGGCCTAAATAAAGATAATCAGATTCAGAGTCATCAAAGTTTTAGTTCAAAATAGGATACAGTTGGCTTTGGTTTCTCGGGGGAGACATGAGCATCCTTTAAATTGTGAACTTTTGAGAGGTGCCACACAAAGGCAGTTGTTTTTTGCTAATACAATGCAGATTTTAACTTTTGTCCCAACCAATAAAACACAAAATATATATCTAATAAAAAAAAAAACAAAAAACAAAAACAAGCGTACATAAATATTGAAAAAGTAGCACATTTATGAACATTCCCAAATTGGAATAAAATGTTAAATTTTAAAAACTCTGTAAAATGTTACAACCTTGACACTAAACTGCAAAATCATGTACAATATGTGAAATATAACATGAAAACTTACTAGATCTACATCTATAGGGTTCTCAAATCCCTGATCAACAGCAGCACATAATTGTGGGAACTCCTCCATGGCATATAATATTGGAGGCGTTATAATTCCCTACAAAAGAATTTTAATTTTATGCACTCGTAAAATCAGTAGATACAAGTACAATTGCTGACTCTATTGAACATAAAACATTAAGATTTAGATGCTAGAAAAGAGTAGAATATTACAACTAAAAATTTATATGGCCAAGGAGATCTGTGCACCGCACTATATATGCGTGTGTATAATTTGTTTTTAAGTATGAAAGAGGCATTGATAGTTATCCTCAATAATGATACTCAACATAAAGTGCTTGTGAACACAAACTAATCATTAATATGAAAAAAAAAAGAAAAAAACATACCTTAATGCGTTAAACAAACCTCCAAGGAAGCAAATTATAAGGAATGAGAAACATGTGTATGCAGTAGGTTTTGAAGTGCCTGAATTACAATAAACACAATAACCATTGGCAGGGAAAACATCCAAAATATTACTAGGAAAGCAACATTCTGCAATCACTAGGAAGATAATAACTGAATGTAACATATTGGTGATTGTGGAAAGTAGGCTGGAGTAGGGCTTTCTGGGAAGATGGCAAGCACTGAGATGGCAAAAAACCACTAAATGTGGAGGAGTTAAAGGCTGAGGTGGTCTTAGAGAGAAAGAGAGAGAGTTTCTACGAAGAGGTAGTTGATCACTTGTGCATGGAAAGGTCAACCATGAAGGCTAACTGAACAATGCAAAATTCCCTATGCAGAGGGACATGTGGATCAACCCACTTGGTTTAACAATCTGGAGGTTTCTCAAATAGTCTCAATGCTCGTGGTGCAAGTGTCTTTTGAGAGAGGGAATGACAATGCACCTTGACAAACTTTCAACTCTAGTCTCCAAGCTGCAATTCCCCTCTATGATTTGGAGGGGAGGTCATGAGGTTACTCAGGCACCCCATAATTGAGCCACCAACCTTGAGGGGGTTCCTAGCCTTGCTCCTAAGTAGGTAGACATTGGTACGGGTATATTTATGCCTATTACCACATGGAAAGCCTCATAAGTTCCATACCATAAAAGAAAAGGATCTCTAGGTAACGAGCTTAGAGAAAATCATTGGTTAAGTGTGCAAAAGGTGAGGATTTGAGGGTGTTAGTAAAAAAAGAGATTAAGAAAATGAGGAAAATTATTTTGAGAAACTGTTAAATGGAAAAAATTCAGAAAACTTACAAGGATAGGAATATGATAGCATTGATGGAATTAAAGAATATAGGCTTTATTGTCAACTAAAGGAGTTTGAGGTAGAATTTGAACTAAAGAAGATGCAATTAGCAAGGCATTACTATTAGATTGTATCCCTATTTAAGGCATGGAAATGCTTACGTAATGAGGGGTTATCTTGGTTGACAAAATTCTTAAATAGAATTTTTGATTAGGAAAATGACTGATGAATTGAAAAAAAGTATTTCAATACCTATATATAACAATAAAAAAGATACCCAAAATTGCAAGAACTATAGAGTTCCTAAGTTAACAAGTCATACATTGAAATTGTGGGAGCGAGTGATTGAGCATCGGTTAAGGGTTACAACAACAACATTAGAGAATCAGTTATGCCCAGTAGATCAACTATGGAAGCAATATATTTTACTAAAAAGATTAATAGAAAATATAAAGACAAAATGAAAAATCTACATGTTGTTATTATAGATTTAGAAAAAAAGGAGGGATCTACATATTGTGTATAGGATTTCTCCCTATTTATTTAGAGATTTATTGTAGTAGATATTGAGAATAATACAATATTAAACTTCTATCTCTAAACTCGCATGTTGATGGATAAAAGACATACGTGATAGAATTGTGACTACAATTAATTCACCTACAAGAGAAACTAGTAAATTTCCAATCATTGTAGGGTTGCATTCGGGTTCACCTTTGAGACCTTATCTATTTGCCTTAGTGCTAGATGAATTAACTAAGTACATTCATTCAGAATGTATACCCTATGGAGTATGTTGTTCGTGTATAATATTGTTCTAGTGGATGAAAATAAGGAAGGAATTAACATTAAATTAGAAATTTAGAGAAGTGCTGGAGTCAAAAGGGCTCAAAATTAGTAGAAATACAACTGAATATATTGAACATAATTTTAGTGAAATAGATGTAGAAATAATGGAGAAGTAAAATTGCAAACTAAGAGATAACAAATAGTGAACATTTTTTTTTTAAACTTATGTTTGATTATTAATAAAGATGGTGACGTTGGAGATGATGTGATTTATAGAATAATGAAGGTAGGTTGGCTCTAGTGGAGGAGTTTATTTGGCATATTATATGATCTGCGAATACCAACAAAATTGAAAGCAAAAATTTTACACAACAATTGTAAGGCAAGCGAAATTTTATGGGACAAAATGTTGGGGAACTAACACTACTACAAAATCATAAATAAATCACACTTTGATAGATGTGCAAGGAAATATAAAATTCAAAATACATATATTCATGAAATGGTAGGAGTAGCACCAATTGAAGACAAGTTGAGAGATAACATGCTAATTAAGATCATCTATGACAAAGACATATAGATTGAACAATAAAGAAGAGTAATCTGATTACCATAAATAGAAATATAAGGGGACAAGGAAGACCTAAACTTCCATGGGATGTAGTAGTGAAAAAAAGATATAAAATTTATTTGATTTAATTGAACAATAGCCTTTGATAGAGCTAAATAGAGGAGGAGGGGGGGGGGGGGGGGGGAGGGGAGGGGGAGTTCATGTAGCCAACTTGACTTGAGTAGGACACAAGGCCTAACTTACACAGGGGCACAATGGTAGTCTAGCCAACTAAAGTTTAGCTCCAAACTATGGCACCATGAGATAAACCAGAGCATGGGACACTCTAGGGTGACCATGGGCATCACTCTAGGCCAACGATTCTTCGCTCTGTCATACCATCTCCGATCCACAATGAAACAACTTGGCATCCCTTTGGCTCGGTTAAGGGACCAAACCATGACCCTCCTACACCTCATCACTAATGAGTTATTGTTGAAATAATAAACATGATTTTAGTTCAATTAATTTACACATTTTCTAGAAGTATCTATTTATATTTTATTCATTTATAGTTAATGTTCATATATTTTTGAGATTCATGTATTCCTAGAATGAATGTATCTAGAAAGATTCATGTATGGTACATTGGATGTAGAAGATGTATTGGTCTCATGGCTTGTTCATCAGAGACTATAAATACCTCATGTACCTAAGTGTTTTAATTAAGTGGAATCAAATATTTGAGAGTTAAGAATTCATTTTCCCTCTTTCAATCTCTCTAGCCTTTGTGTAATCCATTTTATTTCCAACAGTTATCTCCTAATCAATCAAGACATCTTCGTTACCACCATGATGGCCTAGGTTGGGAGCAAGGCTTGGGAGTCTTTGCTCAAGATCACTGGAGGACTTGTCACCTCGAGTCCAGAGTTGAAAGGATTGCTAAGGTCGTTCAACCTACCCCCTCATGGTACCTATATATAGACATCCCATTTTGACTGACTATAAGAATTCGGGCGCTTAAATGCTTCCTGGTGATGAAATGGTAATTATTTCATCCCTAGAGATCCTTGAAGTTGTTACGAGCTGCTGTAGTACCCCATTTTAAGCCAAAACTGTCTTTTTGTAAAAATGACCATTCTACCCTTGAACCCAATTTTAGCCAAAACCCAACTCTTTGGTCCCATTTAGAAGAGAGAGAGAGAGAGAGAGGTCTGGTTAAACCTGAATTGATAATATTTCTCAAAACCAGAAACCAATTTTATCCAAAAAATTGATTGAGAGGTAAACAAACTTACTTAGGTAACAAGGAAGCCCAAAGGCATGGAAACCCGCACCTTAGCATGTGGAGTGACACCTGGACAGTCATATTGATATATGTAGTCCCTTTACTGTTCCAATTATTTCTGGACATAAATATTTTATTACTTTTATTGATGACTTTACTAGATTTACTTAGGTGTATCTTATTCGTGAAAAATCAAAAGCACTGGATATGTTCAAACTCTATAAAGTTGAAGTTGACTATCAACTTGGTAGATGGATTAAAAGTGTAAGATCTGATAGAGGCGGTGAATATTATGGTAGATTCACTGAGTCGAGTCAAAATCCAAGTACTTTTGCTTTATTTTTAGCTGAGAATGGTATTATTGCTAACTACACAATGCCCGGTACACCTGAGAAAAATGGTGTAGCTGAGCGACGAAACCGTACTCTTTTAGACATGATGAGAAACATGATGAGTAACTCTTCTTTGTCAGATTACTTGTAGGGTGAAGCTTTGAAAACTGCTATACATGTTCTTAGTAAGGTTGTGCCTGTAACTCCTTATGAGTTGTGGGTTGGTAAGAAACCTAATTTGAATTATTTACATGTATGGGGTTGTCCTGTTGAAGCAAAAAATTTTAATCCACAAATAAAGAAATTAGACCCTAGAACTATAAGTTGTTATTTCATTGGATATCCTGAGAGATCAAAGGGCTTTAGATTCTATTGTTCCACTCATAGCACAATAATTATTGAAACTAGAAATGCTGTGTTCTTAGAGGATGAAAACATTAGTGGGAGTATGAATCTCAAAATTTTTTTTTTGGAAGAAAATTGTGCTTTTACGCCTTCCACGATTATCCAAGAAAATGAAGTGCCTGAACCTATTATGGATAATGTTGGTACTCAAGAGATTTCTCACATTGAAAAAGAAGTTGTCCCAGTTGTAGAACAACCTTTACGCAGATCATAAAGAGAAAAGAAACCAGCCGTATCAGATGACTATGAGGTTTACCTAAATGAGTGTGATATAGGCTTGGAAAACGATCCTGTTTCTTATGCCCAAGCCATGAAAAATGGAAATGCAACTCAATGGTTAAATGCCATGAAAGATGAGTTAAAATCCATGAAAGATAACAATGTCTGGGATCTTGTAGAATTGCCTAAGGGAGCCAAAACTGTTGGATCCAAATGGGTTTTTAAAACCAAACGTGATCCTAAAGGCAATGTCGAAAGATACAAGGCCAGATTAGTTGCTAAAGGATACACTCAAAGAGAAGGGATGGACTATAAGGAAACTTATTCTCCTGCTTCTAATAAAGATTCCTTGAGAATACTCATGGCCTTAGTAGCTCATTATGATTTAGAGTTACATCAAATGGACGTTAAAACAGCTTTTTTGAATGATGACTTATATGAAGTGGTCTACATGGACCAACTTGAAGGTTTTCAGGATGAAAGTAAGGAAAAAGTGGTTTGTAGGCTTAAGAAGTCTATATATGGTCTAAAGCAGGCATCTCGACAATGGTATCTTAAATTTCATGAAGTTCTCACCAAATTTGATTTTGAGGATAATGTGGTTGATCAATGTGTCTACCTTAAAATCAGTGGGAGAAATATCTGCATTATAGTTTTCTATGTTGATGATATATTTCTTGCTAGCAATAATTTGGGAATGATACATGAGACAAAGCAATTCCTTATGAGGAATTTGAAATGAAAGATCTTGGTGAAGCCTCTTTTGTCATTGGGATAGAAATTCATCGAGATAGGTCTTGCGGTATTTTAGAATTGTCCCAAAGAGCCTATATCGAAAAGGTTCTTAAAAGGTTCAACATGCAGAACTATTCAAGTAATGTTGCCCCTATAGTTAAAGGTGATAAATTTAATAAATTTCAGTGTCCCAAAAATAATTTAGAAAGGGAACAAATGAAAGAAATTCCTTATGCCTCTATAGTTTGGAGCATTATGTATGCTTAAGTTTGTACACGACCTGACATAGCATTTGTAGTTTGTATGCTTGGTCGATACCAAAGCAATCTCAGACTTGATCATTGGAAAGCAGTTAAAAAAGTGTTGCGATATTTACAAGGCACTAAGGATTACATGCTCACTTATCAAAGAACAGACAGCCTTGAAGTAATTGGTTATTCAGATGTTGATTATGCTGGACGTAAAGACACTCAAAAGTCCACTTCTGGGTACATTTTTATGCTTGCTAATGGACCTATTTCATGGAAAAGTCATAAGCAGTCTCTGACAGCCTTTTCCACTATGAAGGCAGAGTTCATAGCATGTTATGAAGCCACATGTCATGCAGTATGGCTAAAGAATTTCATAACTAGATTACAACTTGTCGATTCAATTTCGAGGCCTTTACAGATTTACTGTAATAATGATGCTGCTGTTTGGTTCTCCAATAATAACAAAACTTCTGGAGGATCAAAGTATATTGATATCAAGTATCTAGTTGTTAAAGAAAGGTTCTGAATCACACTGTTTCCATCTCTCATATTGGCACTACATTCATGTTAGCAGATCCTTCAACTAAAGGTCTCACATCTAAGCTCTTTCAAGAACATGTTGCGCGCTTGGGCTTAGTAGAAAGTTTATCATGTTTAGACTTGAAATGAGTGTATTATGTTCGTGATAAATGTTATGTTATAATCATCTTATGTTAGTAATGATTATGTTTGTTGTTTTCATTCTTCATATTTGTGCACGATTTAGAAGAAGATTGATGTAAACAACATGACCGTTATAGATGAATTAGCATTAATCACCATTATGTTGCTAATGTCATCTCTGTGATTTAAGATTCTATTCATGTTGATGGAAAATATTAACACTATAACCATTGTATAATCTTGATCAATGTGTAAATTACTGATTGCAATGTTTTGGTACTAATAATTTCATTGAACAGAATCTAATGATGATGATGCAATCTTCTAGTGGAAGAACGTTGGCCATATTATGATAATCTAGTGACATAATATAATCATGCAAACCAAGTGGGAGATTGTAAGAATTTTTCCTAAATATGACTTAATGTGGCTTATACATGATTATACTAGATTCATCTCATTAAGTAAGATACATGTACATCAATTAGATGGTGACTAATCATTGATGAATGCACCTATATATACATAATGTATAGAAGACTAATGGAGATAGTGTCAATGCATTGAATGTGATAAATTCATTATGAATAAATCTTAGAGATGCATTATGTATCTATTATGAATGTAGAAGATACATTAATCTAGCTAATGAGTTCATTAATATAGAAGATGCATTATGTATCATGAATGTAAAAGATACATTAATCTATTTAATGAAGTTTATTGAATGAATGGATTCTTTGATGGGACGAATACTAGTATAAATAGTGTAAGGTCTCAAACCACACTCTCCATCACAAAAACTCAAGTTGTCACCACAAAAAGGCTTCCATCACCTAGAGAGAGAGAAGTGGTTTGAAGATCTTAGACAAATAAAGAACTTGAAGATCAAGGCCTTCTATTCAAGGTTTCTTTTTATCAAAAGAGGTTTTCATACTATTATGAATCAAGGTATGTATACACTTATTTATATAGTAGAAATTCATATAGTTTTCATGTATAGAATTGAATCCTTAATGGTTTTTAGTTTATGTTCCGCAAAGTTTTCTATCAGGGACGTGCAAGGAGGAAGCTATGGAGCAACCCTAGCACAACCTAGTGTGATCCCCGATGCTCCTCTTTGCCTATAAATATAGCCTCTATCCCCCCCCCTCTTCCTTCTTCTTCTTTGAGGGACCAGGCCTTAAGCAAATTTTAGAGTGTTTTAGTGAGTTTTGAGTTGCCTCCTCTCACCCTAAACCCTAATTCCGAAAATACAAACCTTAGACAGCAGTTTTAACAACTAAAAGTGCATCTAGGGTTTGAGAAAGTGAATGAAATCATAGCCAAGCCTGAGGGAAGCTTGCAAGCAAGGCAATCTCGCCTTTCTCTTTGCTTTCGGTTTGATAATCAAACTATCAAGTTATTGATCGTGTTCTTATTTAATTTTAGCAAATTTTAATTATATTATGATTATGTAATCATGATTATGGTGTTAGTATAGCATAAAGCATCATGTAGGTTAGTCAACTTACATGTTTTCGCTTTATTTTTGCATGTTTTGTTTAAGTTATATAAACAACATGTTTAGGTTAGTTTATTCATGATATAATCATGCATATAGCCCGGTTTAAGCATTTATATCTCAGTGTGTTTAGATTATTTTATGTGATAGTTCTTTATTTACATTAAATTATGATTAGTTGCCTTAAACCGAACTTAGGTTGATATTGTATGTGTTTAGTAGCACGTTTACGTCATATATATTATTTTATTTATATCACGCATATTTGACGCTTTGCGATGGAATTCGAGTAAGTTTCTTGATCTTCATAGCATTGCTTGTTTTGGTGCTTTACTTTAAATAATGCAAGTTAGGAGTTTTTTATGATAATTGAATGTTTTGAGTTTTATAAATATTGCTAGTTTGGGTTGAGTTTATAGCCATATTATGGTAAAAATTACTTTTTGTTGGAAATCCTTATTTTATGGAAAATATGCGACTTTATTCTTTTAAATCCAAATTAAGTAGTATTTATTTATTCAATCACCTAGTTGTTAGGTTAGTAAAGGAATAGGGTCAATCACAAGTATACCACTTCATTTTTCTCAGGAAGCAAGTATATATATATATATATATAAGAAAAAAAAGAAAGAAGATGAAGAAGAAAGTGCACAGGCACACACACAAAAGCAAAGAAAAATATAGTAATTAACAAAAATCGAGCAGATAATATTAAGTATTACCTCTTGAGGAGAGTCCGCAGTGGGAGAGTGAAAGCGGCCTCGTTTGAAAATAGGTTATTTTAGTAATTTTTTAAAATTTTTATAAGGGGATTGGAATCTACGGGACTGTTAGTCCTGAGATATATTGTTCTTGGACTATTTGGTTAGACTAAATTTGTATCCTATATTTATTTAGTCATGAAATTAGATGTCAGGAAATAACTATTTGGTTAGATAGGATATGAATACTATGTTTGTTTAGGATATTATGAAGGAAAATAAATGCTCAAATGGCTATTTTATCATTTTCAATTATTTACTAAGTAATAGCAATATCAAACATATCTTTAATATTTTAATTATTTTTAGTTAGATTAAATAAAAATTTATTTTATTTTATTTTTTACACAATTAAATAAATTAAATTATTTATTTTTTAATTAAATATATTTTAATTATTTATTTTTAGCTAGATTAAATAAATTTAATTATTTATTTAATTATTTAAACATATATTTAATTTAATTTAATTTTTACACAATTAAATAAATTTAATTATTTTTTATTAAATAAAAAATTATTTTATTTTATTTTTTAAAAATTAAATAAATTAAATAAATTAAATATCAATAAAAATATATGTTATTTTTAATTAAAATTTTAAATAAATTTATTTTAAAAAATTATAATAATTAAATAATGAAATTAAATAAAACATCTATTAAAATTTAAATAATGAAATTAAATAAAATATAAACAAAATTTTAAAATAAAACATCAATAAAATATCTATAAAAAATTATTCTAAAAAATTAAATAAATGAAACATCAATAAAAATTAAATTAAATTATTTTATTTTTAAATTGAGACATTTAATTTTTACTATATAATATATAATTAAATAGTAGAGGATCAAAATGGTCATTTCACCACCTTATCCCATATCTCCCTTATCCCCCCATTTGTGTCCCACTCCCCCCATGGGACACAATAGTTCTACATAGTTGTAATCCAAAAAGACTATTAGTTCGGAGCAAAATTGAATAACCAAACAACAGATTATTAATCCCAATAAACTGTTAACCCAATCCCATAACCTTATCCCTCAAAACAAACACCACCTTAATGATTAGCGCCTAATGAGTTCTTGCCTCAAATAGCCAATGATGCAACCAACTACCCCACTCCGTTACACTTCAATCGGTCTATCTTTGCTAAGAGCAATATTATTTATAATTTTATTTTTTATCTCACTTTTTCACTTTTAGATACAAAATAACAGAGCCCATATTTATATATACACATGAGACCCTTGAAATGACGAAAAAAAAATAAAAAATAGAAGAAGATTATATTTAGAATTTTTCTTAGGAGTTATCTATGTAGCTCTCTGTTGTATTGTTTTCTTTCCCCTCTTTATAATTACTGTTGTTGTTGTTGAACTTCTAATAATTTATTAGATTATGATAGATCTAATTTTATTCTCCTATATTGTAAATTCTAATGTTGACACATGTGATGCACTCCATAAAAGAATTTTATTTTCAAAATAATATGATATTTTATAAATTTTAATTAAAATATTTATATATATACCTATGCATATGTACATATAAAATTATTATTTTTTAAATATGTTACCAGGTATGTGTGGTAAAGAATCTTAATTTTATGGTATTATAAAAGAGGTGCATTTACTAATAAATCTTATATTCATGATTTATTCTCTATTTAGTCTCATAAATATTCTTATAAATCCATAACTCTTATCTTACATAAACTATTTTTTTTAATTAAAAATTACTCTCTCTCTAAAAACCTCCACCCGAACCTCATTGCTGGCCGACTGGCCGCTGTCATGGGCGATGGTGGTCGGTTGGCCTTGATTCCTCTATGTGTGCGCGTCGTTTCCTTTTAATAAACTTGAATCCCACAACTTTTCTGACCGTCTTATCACCAGAGTCTATAGATTTGCTCAAGTGTGTTTAGATCTTTAGTTTGCGGTTGGGTGCTTCCAACGGTCACAATTCTTGTTGGATCTGTACTTGGCGATGTTTGGTGCTCCCGTTTGTAAAATGAGTTAACTTGAGTCTATTAAATTAATTGAGTCCAATCGGAGCCCAGTCAGAAAGCCCAAAAATTAATGGATCTGGAGAAATTATTGCCAAATGGGCCCAAGTGAATTCTATTGAGCGGACCCACAAGAAAAATCAACAAATTGGGCCAATGAGGACCCATCAAGCATATATCTCTAAAGAGAGCCCAACAAGCCCATTCAAAGAGGCCCAGATCATACAGGCGTCCGAAGAGATTAACCGTTGCTTTTAGAAGAGATGAAACCCTCGGAGGAGATCCATTCTCCGATGTATTTGCTTAGTCTTGAAAAGGTTCGGAACCATGAACCTAGAGACCTATTTGAGCTCTGACTCGAAAGGGTTCAGATCCATGAACCTAGAGATCCGAAGCATTTAACTTCGAACAGATTCGATCGCAATCTAGAAGTCGCTCCGTTAATGAGTCCCAGAACACTTGCGGGCTTAGAGCTTTCTGGAATCAACGCACTAGAACCATGGACGTGACGGAGTCCGAACAAAGGACTTGATCCCGAGGAAGGTGAGTGGAGATAAATTCACTCTTCGATTAAACTAACCTATACCTGGGTCTAGATGGCACAATCTAGGGGGTCCCTGAGACTCGGCAATATTTATGACAGGACGTTCTCTTGAACTACCCCTAACCCTTCTACGGTAGGGCGTCCTTTGGGACTACCCCTGACTCTTTGGGATGATCAGGGATCATTGGTTAAACGTGGCCAAGAAGAAGGGTTTGCTGAGAGGTTGATCGGTTTTCCTCATCCTCGAAGAGGTCACCTGTAATAACCCTGCATCGACATTCTTGAATAACCACGAATTATATCTCGACATCGCTAAACTGAACCGATAATGACTGATAATTGAATTAACTGAAGTACCGAATGGACTGATTGAAATCAAAATTGAAATTGAAAAAATTTATCTATTGAATTGCATATTGCATCTGTTTGATCGATCGAGTATCTGTTTGAATTTGTGTGTTTAAACTGCTAATTGAAGGCCTTATCGGCGGCCGAACGGAGAACCGTTTAGTGTTTTGTAATCAGTGTAATTTTTATGATTTGATGATATATTTATCTGAAAATTCATTAGGAATGATTAAACTAGAATAATTTAAGCCAATCAAAGAGTTCGTCGAAATTACGGAAATGCCATTGTGAGTGGGCACTTGTTTAATCTTATGACTTGAGTCTTATGCACCTTATACACTTAATTAAACACTCCTCCAGCCCCTATTTCTTGTTGCTTGCCGAAATTAGAAGGGAGTGAGAGAGAGAGAGTTGATTTCAACACATTTGGCTTGACTTGCTAGAAGAACTTGAAGATTGGTACCATAGATTGCTAAA
Source organism: Camellia lanceoleosa (assembly GCA_025200525.1). Lineage (NCBI taxonomy): Eukaryota > Viridiplantae > Streptophyta > Magnoliopsida > Ericales > Theaceae > Camellia > Camellia lanceoleosa. The sequence goes on from CM045765.1 coordinate 89,998,360, forward strand.
TAGTGCTTCCATTCTTGAAATACAAGACTTAGGTGAGTGAAATCATCATCTTCCTATTGTTCTTAAGTTCCATCTTGCATGTATCATGATTATAGGGAAGTAAGTCATGAATTTGCTCATAAATGGTGAATTGGAGCTCAATGTTACATGCATGCTTGAATTGATGCATTTTGAAGTTGAATTCATGGTAAATTGTGCATGCATGTCCATGTTTTTATATTAGTCCATGCTTTTAAGTTATTTTCAAAGATTGGAGCTCATTAGAGCAAGATTTGAACCTTGAATTTGGTTAAAAAACTCATGCATTGCATGGTTGCAAAGTGTTCTTGAAAATGGATTTGAAAATGGCTTTAATTGACCAACCCTTGGCCCTTGCATGTGCAAATTAGCTTTTGAAACTTGTTATACATTGAGTTTAAGTGTATTTTCCAGAATTTGGGGCCAAGAGGTTGAGGTTTGGATGGTAGAATGCTTGGTTCGAACTTGGAAGACAAATCTGGAAATTCTAGATTTTGCTTCCTCGCTCGAGCGAAGGATTCCTCGCTCGAGCGAGCACCTTTATTCAGGGCTCCGCTCGAGCGAGCATCGAGCGTGGTATCGCGCGTAAAAATCCAGCAACCAGTACTTTTACTGTTTCATCAGACCGCTCGAGCGAAGGATTGTTCGCTCGAGCGAAGCCTTTGATTTTGCAACCTCGCTCGAGCGAGACCCCTGTTTTCAGCAACTTTTGAAAAATGCCTTCCAATTGTATTTTTGCCTCCTCATCCCATCCTAGGCATTCTTAGGCCTAGTTTAAGGCATCTTAATGAGGATTTAGACGTAGAACCACACCGAGGAAATTTAGGGATTTAATTATCATCCTTCCGACTGTGAACTTAGTGTGTGTTCTATTTGTTAACTGTTTAGGGTTGGCTCTCGGGGACGCGCTCTAGCTGCTATTAGCCCAATCTCTGTGAGTAACAATTGTGTAAAGATATGTTCAAAATGGTTATCTTTTGAATAATCGAATCAATTGTTTATTGAACTGATATTGTTTATCGAATGAATGTATGTCCGATTCTCGAATCAGACAGGCATCCTTAGCATCGATCGTTATCACATAGAGCTCGCTTGCCTCGTGGAACCATATCGTTATTGATCGATGGCCATCATTACCGTGGGTTTGTTAAGACCCGGTCCTTTTGGACTCATCTTATATAATGATGGATGTACCACATATGACCGATTGATTGAAATCTCGAAGATCAAATATCTTTAATGAATTGATTTCATTACTGTAAGGACATTCATTCATAACCTCTTTACGCTTTATGTTATTCACTGGGCTTTAGCTCACTGTTTATATATATATGTAGGTGCTCAGCCACCAGATCGGAGCTATGAGCGTGGGTTGGTCCCCAGTTTTGTCAAGCCAGCCTATGTGCCTCACTGCGAGGTTCCGAGTTGCCATGCTATGGCTTGGGGTGTTTTTGTTTCCCCCACCTATCTCCCTACTGTTTTGTATTATCGTAGACTGCTCATCGTTATACAATATCAGTTGCCTAGGATTCGATCCCTATACCGACCGATCAGAATGATTGTATAGACTGCATCGTTTCTAAATCAGTATGAATGCATGGAAAATGTTTTTGGCATACAGATTCTCACAGCTCAATGGACACTAGCTACTTTCATCAGTATTTCCGCCAAGCCTCAGACTGCTTAATCAGACATCGTTCAAGAGGCCTTCTAATCTCGACATCGCCGCCATTCTGCTAAACCCATAGGGCCGGGTTTGGGTCGTGACATCACCTCCTCGGACAAGGTAGTTAGAGGAAATGTTCCCCATATGCCTTGCACATGGGCTCTATCTTACGTCATGAAGTGCCTATAAATAGCACCCATCCATAGCTTTATAAAGGGTTAGATTTTGGAGAGATAATTTTTGGGAAATAACAAATTTTCCTTCTCCATTATCTACCTTGAGAGTGAAAGTGAAAGATCCATAAGAGAGTATTGCCATTATTCTCTATCTAACTACTTTGCTTTCTTCTTTACCTAATCTCTTATCTTCGTCATCTCGTTATTATTGTGTTTCTAGTTACGACCGTTGAAGAATCTAAGTCTCTCATCATTTCTAGAAAATTTGAAGTTTCCAAGACATTCAAAGATTTCGATGACTTTTTCGACAGTTTTTTTCAAATTTTTCGGTGACATCCCTGAACCCTCCCTCTCATACACAATTTGGGTGCTTCTTTGCGATGTTTTGGCTATAGGTGTTCTATGGGTGCTCAATATTGTAACGATCTCGTCCCACATTAGAAGTTTGCAAGAGTGATCTTGAGCATATAAAGTACCACTAACTTACTATTAAGTAACTTGGACATAAGCTTTTGGGTCATGTTGGTAAACCCACACCCTTTAGTTCAGGCTAGTAGACCCACAGGTCACTTGGGTTAACAAATAGAGGGTCATTATAAACGATAATGGAAGAAAGGGAGAGTTGGTTTCAAAGGCGATTTCAATTTTTGGTCGGATATAGTAGCGGACGACTGCTACTGTGGAAATTTGGTCGGGTTGTTCAGCAGATGGAGCGTGGAAGAGGGTGAAGCAACGGGATGGAACAAGGTGTGCTGCACGTGGTGGAAGCATGGGAGATAGCTTGTTGTAGAAGACAACTTGCCTGAATTATTTTCTATTGGCATGGGAATGCGTTGTAGTGGGTCAGATTGTTTTGGGGTTCATGTATTTTGGTTTGTAAGTAAGATCTACTCAACTATTTTTTTATTATTTATTTTTTTTAAATCGTAAGGTTAAGGGATTGGTTGTAAGAATGTGAGTTGTAGTGGTAAGGGAGTTTGCACTCTCTGAATCTCTCTCAGGGCATCTTTTTTCTTCTACCTTTAATTTCATGTTTTTAATAAAATTTTTACTTTGTCAATCAAAAAAAAAAAAAAGTCTTATCTCATATGAAAATCTATCAAATGAAGTATGCCCACATTTAGAAACATAATAACACAATAGTGTATACATTAAAATAATATCCTATTGTCACAAGAATGACACATTTGGTAAAAGAAAAATAAGGCAATAGTGTACAAATATTCCACTATCACATTTTGAGAAGAATGACAAATTTGATAAAAGTTTAATAAGACAACAGTACACATTAGAATGATGTCCCATTGTCACATTTTAAGAATGTCACATTTGGCAAAAGTTTAATAAGATAATAGTTTAAAGAAAGGTACATTTGAAATCTCTAGAAAATATAGTGAAAGGATCTCACGGAATATATTTTCAAATTCAACGGGACTTAATAGTTTATAAGAAAATTCGTGGGACTTTCTAATATATACTTTTTTGGGATAAAACTTATGGATAAATTTCCCTTTTTAGCTTGTCTTATGTAGAGATCAAGACTAGACCTGTCTAGTTCGGCCCATGGGTCCATTTTTGGGCCCCGTTTTGATAATCTGAATCATTCAATATATAGAACTTGTCAAGTACTATATCCCTGTAAAATATCACATTGATCGGATATTGATAACTATTTGATCAAATCATATTTGTATTAAAAAAATGAACGGTAAAAAATAAACAGTTGACAAAATTCTGATCCGATCAAATAGATATTGATATTTGACCAACGTGATTTTTTACAGGGATATAGTACTCGGCGAGTTCTACACATTGAATGGTTTGGATTATCGAAACGGAGCCCAAAAATGGGCCCATGGACCGGACTGGACGAGTCCAGTTTTGATCTCAACATGAGCCAAGCGAGACCCCTTTTATAAAACTGAAAATGAAATCTGGCATTTTGTTTTGGCATTTAAGTCAAAAGTTTATTTATTAAAGGTTGAAATTCGGATGGCTCTAAATGCACCCCAACAATTTGGTTGAGTGCCCCAATTCTCAAGACACCCCAAGGCTAAATTCAAATTTTTTGTTTTCACTTTGAACACCCCCAAATAATTCCAATCATATCCCTCTCCACCCCACTTGGCCTCCTAACCCAAACCCTGGCTCTAACTACTTCTTCTTACCTCTGGCTAACTTTTTTATCGATGTCATGAACCCCTTCTCTCCCATTTTACCCTGGTTAGCCTCTCTGTATATGGCCATCATCCTTTCGATCAGCCCTTCCCTCACCATCACTATCACGAATCACTCACTCTCCATTTGCAAATCGCAACTATTGTCCCTCCGCCACTCGTCAGGTCTCAGCCCTTTTTTCTCTTCCCAGCACGACACCCCAACCCCTCTTCTTCTTCTTCTTCCTCTGAAACCTATGTAATCTACTAATTTATTTACTTCAAAACTCATAATGGAAAGAAGTATAAAAAAGCTAATATGTCAATTTGACTACTTACCTTACAAGCTAACATAGGAAAATGATATGGATCCCAAATAAATTATTAAATTTTCTACCAAACCTCTCACATGGGTGTGGGACCCACACAAATCACATGTGTGTGGGTCCCACACCCATGTGAGAAGTTTGGTAGAAAATTTGGTAATTTATTTGAGGCCTCGCTAACATAACATGAAATCAAAAAGTTATGTGTGGTTATTTGTGGCTTGGAAAAGTTGATTTTTTCCCTATTTATGAAGATCCATACTTATCAACTATATGAAGTGTTTTGATTTTGGTTTTGTTGCGACGAAGACGAGGAGTAGAAGGCAGTGACGGTAGTGGTGAAAGATGAAGAGATAGTGGTGACGGCAAATCCTAGGAAATGAGAGGTAGCGAGTGGCTGCAAGGGGGCTTTGGTTTTGCCGACGATGGGTGGAGGTGGTGGCCAGAGTTTAGAAGGGTAAGAGTAAGGTTAGAGTTAGCGTTTTAAGTGATATCTATTTTAGTAATTTAATTTAAGGGTAAAATGGTATGTTAAAAAAATGGATAAATGGGAGGTGGTGGCCAGAGTTTAGAAGGGTAAGAGTAAGGTTAGAGTTAGGGTTTTAAGTGATATATATTTCGGTAATTTAATTTAAGGGTAAAATGGTATGTTAAAAAAATTGATAAATGGGGTGCTCAACTAATATTTTGTGGTGCATCTAGAGCTACCCGTGCAATTCAACTTTGCTGCTTTATGGTTTCGCCTTGGAATACTTTACCCACATATGATTCAAATATATGTAGAGAACTCTTTGTGATTTTGAACTAAAGTGTTACCATCAATTTTTTTGTCAAAAGTAAAGAAGGTGTATCATACTCTCCCAAATTGAGAGTGGACAATACAAAAATTTCAAGTCAAAGTAAAAAATTATATCAAATGTAAAAAATATCCTCATCTTTATCTTCTTCTCCAAATTAAATCCTATTCCTAAACAAACCCTAACCCTAGCCCCAAATGCCCTCTTTTATAAACAATTTAATTTAAATTTATATTAAATGAAAAATTAGGTTAAAAATTAAAAATTAGATTAAGGTAATTTTATGATAATAAATTAGGATGTTTAAGTTAACTTATGGTTTAGTTTGTTAAATATATATGTGTACATGTTTAATTTAAAATGTTATTAAATAATAAATTGGATTAAAAATTAAAAACTAAATTAAGGTTCTTTTATAATTTAATTTTATGGTAATAAATTAAGTTATTAATTTATGATTTAATTTGTTATATATATGTATGTGTATATGTATATGTTTAATTTAAGATATTGTTAAATAAGGTAATAAATTAGGATTTTTAGTTTAATTTAATTTATTATATATATATATATATATATATGTATGTTTATGTTTATTTTAAAATTTTATTAAATAAAAAATTGGGTTAAAAATTAGATTAAAGTAATTTGATGATTTAATTTTATGGTAATAAATTAAGGTATTTAAGTTCATTTATGGTTTAATTTGTTGTATGTAATATAATATAATATGTATGTTTAATTTAAAATGTAATTAAATAAAAAAAAATTGAGTTAAAAATTAAAAATTAGATTAAGGTAATTTTATAAGTAATAAATTAGAGTGTTAAGGTTAATTTATAATTCAGCTTTGATAGAGACCTCCTCTAATCACCACCCCCACCACCCCCACACACACGTGGCGGGTAGTGATTGAAAAAAAAAGAAAAAAGAAAAAAAAAAGAAAAACTGGCCAATCATGTTGAGAGGGGGTCAAAGGGGGTCGGGAACATTTTTCTTTATAATTTAGGATTTAGATAATTTTTCCACTGTTATTAACAGAAGAAAGAGAGAATATGAAATAAGGATATTTAAGTAATTTTCTCACTATTATTAACAGAGTCAGCGGGTGGTCCTATTTGCACCCAAAAAAAATTGGTTAAACACCCAAACTTAATGAATTTTTTAAAAAAAATTATGTCCCTATTTAAAATAACTAGAAAGTACTTAATATTGAAAAAAATACAAATCATAGTGTTTGTACACCCTATTCATAGTCAGTCTCAATCTTCCATTCTCTCTTCTCTTCTCACTTTCTTCACTTTGCATTTTCATACTCAACTTTATTTCACTTGAATCTATTTTTCTTGCATTCTATTTCATATTGAAGTCAATAATGAACAATGAAGGAGACGTTTCCAACTTTTTTTTATTTATAAAAAAAAAAGGTAGGTTTTCTGTTCATTTTCATCGTTTTTGGTCAATGGATTTTTAGAATTTTTCAAAAATTCAATACAAAGAAATTACATTTATGTGGAAACTTGTTCTTAAAAAAAATTAATATATTCGGCACTGTATTTTCGAATAATTTAACATTTTTTAATATTTAATATCCGAACAAATTATCTATGTTCGGTTTTGTGTTTCTAAACATTTATTTTTCTAACTTCTTCATATTCGAATTCCAAAAAAATAAAAAATTAGAAAAAAATTAAAAAATAAAAAAATAAAAAAACTATCCATTATTATATCTCTAAGCAAATTACAAATGTTTGGAAACATGTTTCCAAATAAATTCAATTTTGTTCAATATTGAGTATCCAAAAAATATATATATTTGATTCTGTGTTTCCATATCTTTAAACTTTCTAATTCTTCTATTATCCTTTAGCGTGATGTTTGACATCATTCATGAGCTCGGATGGCTCCAACAGGGTGGGCAACAATGGGAGACGTTTAATTTGTTGTGTTGCTTTGTGTAAGAAGTTGAGTCGGAGAGAATTAGAACCAATTTGATTTGTAGGGTGTGCTAAGTATCTCTCTAGAATTTTTGAGGATATAATAGGTATTATTTAAGATGTTCAAGTAATAGAATAAATTTTAAATTTTAAAATGGGGTATCCAAAGTATTGGAGTGTCTAACCAATCTTTTGGGATGCAAATAGAGTGACTTATGCTGTTTTTGGTTGGGGGATTTGGGGACGGATTTGGAAAAGGAAAGGAAAAAGATGTATGAAATTAGGTAAAATGTAGGTATATTTTATTCACATTTCACCTAACTTTTCTCTTTTCCTTTCCAAATCTCTCCCCAAATCCTCCAATCAAACACAACATTAGAGTTAGTTTTGCACTTTAGTCTAAAATCATAAAATGGTTCTTTACCTATATTTGAATTACATAGGGGTAAAGTGCTCCAAAGCAAAACCATAAAAGGGTAATGAGTTTTGCTCTTTCTGAAACTTTTTGGCCAATAACACCAATGTTAAATCTTTTTGGGTTAAAAAGACATAATCTATCTTAAAGGACACTTATCTATGCAAAAGAATAGTTCAAAGCTTACCTAAATGTCACATATTTATTCAATTGATTACCTATTTTTACACGTCTCATTTATCTAGTCACCTATTTATCCATCACATCGCCACTAGTCGTCGCTGGTGACTTTTTTGACGACTTTTCAATGGATGACCTTTTCACCCCCAAAAAAAAAAATTAAAACTGAGACTAAATAACATATGGCCCAATAGGAAAGAACTTTTCACTAATTAATCTTTTGTTTTCCCTTTCAAAAAAGTGAAATTGAATTCAAAATTTTTAACAATGAGAAATTTTTTTTAGTTTAAGCCATAATAATTCATTACTTACTTTCATCTATTTAGGTCATAACACAACCAAATTGGTTCATGATAAAAATACCACAAAACCCTATTTTTGGTGTACATAAATGTTTTGAAAACAAAAATAAACATGTTTCGTGAGTTACCAATAATGGAGTGCGGATTGATGAAGTGATTGATGCTGGAGATGACTGAAGGTAGCCAAAATATCATCAAAGGTTAAAAGGTAGCCAGAGGGCTGCTGGAAGGTGGTTGGAGATCATGCGTGGTGATTGTCTAATCTCTGAAGCCCGTGTGAGAGTCACTGGTTGGCAGCTGGTGGCTGGGAGATGGTGACTAGTGACTAGTGGCTAGTGGAGGCAGCAGGTGGTGATCAAAGGTGATAGAGGAAGAATAAGAGAGTGAACTTTGTTTTGAAAACTTGCGAAAACATCTTTTCCACATCCAAAAATTTTATAACTTTGAAATTAATTCCATTTTTTTAAAAACTAAAATAATATATCAAACAAATTTTCATTTCCAGTTTTTAAAAAATAAAATCAAAAACATTATCAAATAAGACCTTAGGTCAATGCAATGTTCTGAAACTCTGACCATTTAGTGAACCGAAAAATGGACTAGATCAAGTATCAACCGTCAGATCAATCGGATTTCAATTGTAATATCATAATTACATCATAAATATATTAATAATTATGCATAAATAAAATATAAATTTTAAAATTACAAATATATATTATCAATTTATTTTTAATTTAAGATTTAAAATATAAATAAATTTTTGTAATATATATTTTAAATTATATTTCTACAAATATCTCATCTCCTCATCCACTCCATAGTTTCCGAACCACCTACTATACCGATGATGCTGTCGCCGGCGAGAGGAGTTATCAGATCGATTTTTTTTTTTTTTTTTTTGTAGAAATTATGATAAATAATATATATATATATATTTCAATAAATGTCACAAGAACAGGAAGGCTACTAATTTTACGGACATCTCAATTTCAGGTTTCCTGTGCTGCATGGTCTCTAGCTTAAGCGAAATGTCATTTAGTTCTTTAATGTTGTGTTTGATTGAGGAATTTGAGGAGGAGGAATTTGAGAAGAGAAATGAAAAATATTGATGAAATATGAATAAAATATATTTACATTTCACCTAATTTCACACACCTTTCAAAATTATTCATATAATGCAAACATTAAATCAAAAATAATCAATAATTTCTGAGACCAAAGCGTTGTGACTAACTGACTTTTTTTTTTTTTTTTTTACTGAGCCTTTATTATTGTGACATGGCATCTTTCTTTTTTCCTATTCTCATCTTTCCAATTGTTAATAAAAAAAATAAAAACAAGGGTTTGAACTAGAGTAATGCATTTAAATTTACAATTACACCCTGGAATAGAAGCAAATAACCAAAAAAAAAAAAAAGAGAGAGAAAGAGGACAAGATCCAACATTAATAGTCAACCAGTAGCATGCCTTCTTGTGATCAATTCCCTGAACTCATCATCAGTAGTCTTAAGCATTTGTGGCAAAGGAACTTTCAGCCCACTCTGCACAAGCTCCATATGCCTAGGCTTTATTCTCTTCTCCAAACTAAAAGCAAAGTACTGTGGAAATTCCTTCAACTCCTCTAACCTACCCTCCATCTCCTTCTCATAATACTCATACTTTGGCTTGAAATTGTTCTCCACACTGAAAGTAAACAACCCTGGGCACCTCAAAACCATCCCCACTGCTTCATCCCTTGACAGCCCCAAGCTCACCAAGTATTCCAGCTTTGGAATCAATGTCTTCTCCACACTAGACACCAACAACACAGAGTCTTGATGTGCCAAAGCCTCCAAGTCCTTGAACCCAAGTCTCTGTAAATAAAACAAAGCTGGTTTGAGCTGGTTCCTCACACTACAAGCCAGCAATCTTGGGCACTTGTTGATGACCCTTCTAAAATTGTGGTCTGGGACTCTAAGGTCATGAGAGAGGAAATTGAAAACTGGGTTGAGTTGGGTTTTAATGTTGGAGGTGAGGATTTGAGGGCACATGCCAAAAATCCTAGGCAAGTCCTTTTGGTGGATGCCTTTGGTTTGGAGGAAGAAAATGATGGAGTGAATGGAATGCAAGGAGGTAGTGTGGAGAGAAGGGTTAAGGGAGAGTGCTTTACCTGAATCAACACCCATGATCTCTAGGAATAGGATCTTCTCTTTGAATTGGAGGGAGAGGTTTGAATGAGTTTGTAGATAGAGTGGGTGTTTCTCAAGAATGCTTTTGGTGGGTTTTGTTGCTAATAAATCTAGTGTGTTTGTTTGTTGGGAATTTGAGGGTGGTGGTTGGGCTGATGGGCTCTGGGAAGAGAAGCACAGTGAACAATTGGCCGCTGCTGCTGCTCCTACTACTGCTAGTGCAGGCATGGTTGAGAGAGAGAGAGAGAGAGAGAGAGAGAGGGACTCCTTTGGCTTTGAGAACCTGATCCAATTCTTCATTTTCATCTGTTTTCTAGCAAATTAGCATTGTCTTGACAGGTGGCGGATACTTTCTCTTGATTGGCCAAGTCAGGATTCCTTAGATTGGTTTGAAAGGCTCTTGGTCAATCCATTTACTTATTTTAAAAAGGGAAAATGTTTGAGAACTTTAAAAAAAAAAAAAAAAAATTCTAATGTGTGCTAATCTCATCTGATGTGATGTTTTGACTGATTTTTTTTTTTTTTTTTTTTTTTTTTTTTTCAATTTTCCACATCATTAGAGCTCAAATTAAAATTTTAATTTTAAAGAGAAGTATCATTATTGTTTAAAAAATAAATATATATATATATATAAAACAAAATTGAATCAATAGATTACATTTATTGTCAGCTTCCAATTGTGAATTGAAGTTGTTATTTCCCTTCATTCATTCTTCAAAAAAAATGTTAAATGAATTATTTCTAAAAACATTTTTCTAAAAGCCACCTTTTTTTCAAGAATTTCAAAATTTTTAAATTATTTTTACATAAAACAAACATGATATGAAAAAAAACACGACAAACAAAACAAAACAAAACAAAACAAAACAAAATAAAAAAAACACAGTTTCCTCTACAAACCACTTCATATAAACAAAATCCAGACAAAACCACAATTTCCAAACGGAATGTAATACATAACAGTAAGGACAATTCACCTCACACTTGATCAAATGATTACACCAACCCAAGATCAAGATTCCAAAATAAGCGCATAGCTACATTTGCTTAGCGACACCGATGCCAAAATGTTTCTACAAAATGTCACCGTGCACTCCAATAGATAATCACAAACCTCGCGCATTCAACTGTGCAAGGCACTTCTCCATTTTGTTTCCCCTTCTGCTGTTAACATCCACATAACCCTAAAAATAAACTGAAAATTCAACAATATTGATATCTGTAAAGAAATGGTGCTAAGATATTGTCCACTCAAAATCCAAGTAATGCCAACGTATTTCATAATTGACCATTCCATTTAACAAGGAAAGCATGTTGCTTGAGCAACACAAAACTAATACCCAATACCATACAAACAAACAAAATACAGTACAGCAAGCCTAAGAGGACCATTTCAAATATGCAGTGAATGAAATTCTGTGAAATGCCACCAATAAATAGTTTCAAAGGAAGCTGATGATCAAGAGGACACAATGCGAACACCTGTAAACAGAAACCAGAACAATAGGTCATGACCCAAAAACTACTACTTCCCAAGTAATTATATAAAAGGTAGCAATCTATTACCAGTTTGCTGATAATTCCCCATTCTTTATAATAATAAAAGTTCCCATCAATTTAAGTCAAACTTTATATAAAGGTCATGCATGCTCTCAAGTCATGTTGACATAGTTTTTCTTCCAAACACCAAAAACAGAGGAACTTTTAGGGGCGATGATGTGATAAGCATCTCTCCTGCGTATCACATATATTGACACATGCAGCAAACACAGTAATTGAATGCAGGGTAACCACCCAAGTAAGCTCTTAGTCCAGGAAAAAGTTAAATCATCCAATCATCTGACAAAACTAATGGATTGTACAGGAATTTCGGTTTGTCCATTTTGCTGTCTTAAGTGCAAATTTGTTGCCAAGAAAGTCACCAAGCTGATTATCACATTGTTCAAAAAAGCGCAGTGCTAATTCAACAAACACATTTGTTGGTTCCATGTTCACTCTCACGGGCATTCTTTTCTTTTACTCCCTACACTCATTTTTAGCATGGAACCGACAAACCAAGTTGTGGCATTACCATTACCCATTCAAAAACAATTACACAATATTCAATTGAAATATGGTAATTGCTATTACTACTATATACCGACCATCATTTGCTTCCTCTTTTGTTTCATCTCCTGATTTCCAGACAATATCTTTCAAACCAGTTGCGAGGTTCTTGTAGAACTGTAATAAAGAGAGTGCAATGTTGAGCATATAAATTATTGTTAACAGGATACAAAAGCAACAAATGTGCACGAAGGGGATTCCATAACATGGGACAATTGTGCACAAAAATGTAGCAATTTGGTAGAACTTCCATTAAGGACAAGCCACAGAGCCTACAGTTAAAATTTCTGGAAGCAAAACAGGTGGATGACAAGGATTTGCCACCGTCCAATAGAAAATCACTTGCTTTTGCTAATTGTAAAATCCAAGAAATTTTTGGCAGAGCTTCATTAGGTGCCATTAGCATGAATAGTAGGGTGCATAAAACCAATAAATAAAACAATTGCATAAGCATTAAAACCAAGTGTACGTGTGTAACGATTGCAATGAGATTTCAGAACCATACCTTATGAAATTCTAAGGTGTCCCCTCTAGCCTTGCGAAGCTCAACCATGCAAAGTGAGGGAGCCACCTCATAAATCTGTAGGACATTATTTTAAGACCCAGTTTTAAACACTGCTTCACATAATAGTCTAGTGATTTTTCAGTCAACAGGGGACCCCTGAAAGAACATACCTCTGTTGCAACAGATAAATGACCCTTGCGCCCAGTTTTCTCCCCTTGGAGCTTCAGCTGAGATTGATAACAAACAGGCATTTTTAGAAGTGGGAGAACAGTTAAAACTTGATCAAAAGTGTTGGGAGTTCATAATTTAGTCTTGTCTCATTACAGCCCAAATACATCACCATCACCATCACCATCACCATCAGTCAGCAAGCAAACTTGACACACAAGTATCTATTACCAAAGTCCACTTCTAACAGCAAGATTCCATTACCCACAGATCCAATGTAATTACAAGCTAGCTAAACAGACCAAGCAAATACAGTAACCAAGTACACATTTTCCTTGGATTTATTCAAATTAATCCAGAAAATTATCTTGCTGATTCGGGTGCTAAATAAAGTAATCGACTTCTAAATTGCTCTAGAAATAACATGCAGGCATAATAATTGCGGACAAAGAGAGACAAAGAAACAGAATGCTCACTGTACCTTGTAATTGTTTTTCTTTACGTCAAAACCCAAAGGCGCAGCAGCTTCCTCAATTTTGGAGATAATCTCATTGGCAGGACATTTCGATGTAAATCTTGTTTCCCGCTTAACAAGCCCCTGGTCATCAGAGCAGATGTCAGCCCTAAGATTCAAGAATATGAACAAGCTTGACTATGCTAATGAACAAGCTCGGGGTAATTAGTCATTCAACTATTAACTATTGGCAACATACATCATACTAAACCAAACCAAGCCTTAAGTCCCATCAAATGGGGTCGGCTTGGCAACATACATCATCAAACAAGTTAAATAACTAAATATCAGCTGGTTCATTCATGATATGACACAGGAACTCTGACTTAACTGACAAAAATGCATGGAATGTTCAGATTCTAAAGATCTCTACATCTGATAGCTCGGCTACCAAAACATAACAATCAAAAAGCTATAAGCCTCTGACATACCATTTGCTTTTCAAACAGAGAACTGAGGTTGAGACCCTGAGATTTAGATATAAGCTCAAAAGCGTTCATGGAGACAGGATTCGCAGGTCGTTCTTCCCGCCTTTCCACGACAAGGTTTTGAGTGTCCTGCACATCAAAACGAAAATCACAATTAAAGTCACCCCAATGCCCTATTCCTCAATACTAACCGAAAGGGTAGATGATCAAATGTTTTTTGACTGAAATTATAAACAAGATATAGTTACCCCTGATTCATTGAAAATAGCATCCACATCGTCGAGACTAACATCCTCGTTTTCGAAAACAGAAGGCTTATATCCCTTCTTAAACCACTCATTCTCAATGACCTCGGCAATGGTAATGCGCTGTTTATACAATGAAATAACATTTGGATATCATGGGTTATAAATGATGTGAGAAATACAGGCGTCTAAACTCAAATGGGGACATTGGATACTCACATTTTTAATGAGATGAATGCACATTTGAGTATAATAAATTTTTATATATATATATTACTGCATTTTAACCAAAACAAGAAGAGAAAAGTGTCCGTACTGTCATGGGATTAGGATCCAGGATTCTTTTTACTAGTTTCTTTGCACTCGAGGAAAACCATGGAGGACATGTGAACTCAGCCTTGAATATCTGCAATCATGGAAAGTCCTCATATACTGGCATTTAACCTTATAAAAAAAAAGTAAACCACATAAAATAGCATGCCCTTGTTTATAAGAATATTGGTTCTTCCATTACAGTGTTTGTTAGGGATGCAAAACATGATAAATACACCTCCGGCCTAAATAACTGTTATTACTCTTTTGTCATTGCAGCCCTCTGAATGTAACTGAAGAAACCAAACTTTTGAGCTCCAAGAAACACAACTATTTGGATTTAAATTCAAGCAAAATAATTATGTATCTCCCCAGACCAAACATATTTAGAGCAATTCAAGTTAAGTATCCAGTTAAGTCACTATACTGAATAATTTATAGCAACTTAAGAAAAGATATCCATCAATTTCAACATTGTATACAGGTCCCTTCCTTTAAAATTGTTACTTGTGTTCCATACAAGTACAAGGATTGTTTTGAGAATAGGCTATTTTAGTAACTTTCCAACTTTTTGGCTAAAAGATGAGGTGAAAAAAATTAGCAACTTTGATATGCTTTTTTTATTTTTTATGAAAAACTTGCAAAAAATAGAGAAGAGAGAATCTTTGACTTTTTTATATAGTTCTTTCGCTTTTTTGGTTTTTTATTGACTTTTTAGCTTTTTGGTTATGATCTAAACTTCCCAAACTTGCCCTAAAAATAAGGCCTCGTTTGGCAACTCATTGTTTTAGTCTAAAAGTCCAAAAGTCCCTAAAAAAATTCAAAAGCTAACAACCTATACCAAAAAAATCAAAGATTCTAATTTCTCTTTACTTTTTGCACATCTTTTCGTAAAAAACCAAAAAGTCATTCCAAACATACTAATTTTTTCACCTCATATTGTAACCAAAAAATCAAAAAGTTACTAAAATAGTTCATTCCCAAACGATGCCTAAGTGTTGGTTATAGACACCCAGGCATTGATACACAACACGTAATTTAGTTCTCTAATTAACTTAACTTTTCTTGCCAGGCTATGTCCAATTATGTAAAATGATGTCCAAATGGCCAATGCATTTTCAAATTATTTCTCAGAGTTAAGATTAGCTGAGGATATGAATGGAACTGGCAGTGATAAATGATAGTTGACCAGGATGTTTCAACTGAGGGTTTGTTTGGGAAGTGGCTTTTAGGCTAAAATATGAGGTGAAACTATAGAAAGTGTTTGGAAATAACTTTTTGACTTTTTACGAAAAAACATGCAAAAAAGTACAAAGAAGAGGAGAAATCTTTTGACTTTTCTATATAGCTTTTTGGCTTTTTTAGGGTCTTTTTGGCCAAAACATCAACTTCCCAAACGACCTTTGAGTCCTAAAATATTCCAAACTATAAATTTAACTGCACTCAAAGAAACATCACGTAGATGAAAGTAAGAAGTTTTGGTAAATAACAAAAACATGAAAAAAAAAGAAAGAAAAGAAAAGAAAAGAAAACTGTTAATGGGATTGCAACAAAATAACCAAGGGAAAAAAGAAAACCTTTTTGTATAATGCCACAAGGTTGGACTCTTCAAAAGGAAGATAGCCTGCCATAAGGACAAAAAGGATTACACCGCAAGACCACAGATCTGCCTTAGCTCCATCATAGCCTTTATTGTTGATCACCTATAAAAGTAAAGAATCTAAGGAAGGAGAAAAAACCTGTAGTTTAGAAAAGAGTACATAAATAAATTGCAGCAAAAGCAGAAAATGTACCTCAGGAGCAACATAATTTGGCGTTCCACAGGTTGTGTGTAGTAGCCCATCTTCCTGAAAGAAAAGCGTTCAGAAGCTCAGGTTTGAAATGTGTAATGAGATAAGTAAAATTGTCGAATGATTGCTACATTACCATCAGGGTTATGTAATTCAGTACTTAGAGGGCCTACACTACAGGCAAAACAGAATGATCTCTGGAGTTATTATTGGATAATTCTCACATAAGATAGAAAAAGGTCATACTTACTCTAACTTGCTGAGGTAGAGCACTTAATCCAAAATCTGAAACTTTAAGAACTTCATTTGCATCTAGCAGCAGATTCTCCGGCTGTGAATTATAAAACAGTTTTGAGGTTTAAAAATATACATCTGATTTGTTCACCATCTCTGAGGCTATGTTGAAGAAACTCATGGTTGATGAAAATTAATAACTAAATACTGAAAATCAGTGATTTTCTCACCTTCAGGTCTCTATGGAAAACGCCTCTGCTGTGGCAGTAATCCACAGCATTTATGAGCTGCTGAAAATACTTCCTTGCTTCATCTTCTTTCAATCTCCCTTTACTAGCCTAGATCCGATAAATAGCACAAAATTCAACATCGTTGCTCATTGGATAGAACAAGAATGTCATTGACACAACAGCGTAAAAACTGAAGCAGTAACTGTCTTACAATTTTATCAAAGAGTTCACCCCCAGTCACTAATTCCAAAACAATGTATATTTTGGTCTTGCTAGCCATAACCTACAATAGAGTTCTTCAGTCAGTCAAGATATAACAATTCATGATATACAAGTCCCCAGGAGCCATGCTCATCTAAGCACATTCTAACCTCATACATACGAATCACATTTGGGTGTCTGATTAGTTTCATGGTTGAAATTTCACGTTTAATCTGCATAGAAGAAACATATAATAAATACAATGTTACCATAAGTTTAAGAGGTAAAGCACCACTTAGAATTCAATTCAAAACAAAAATAATTATTGTCAAATGAGTGCTTTTACGATGGATGCGTGTATATTGTGAGAATATTAGGTTAGGCGGTGTTTCCTTTTCTGAAAGATTGTATAGGTGTATATATATGGTAGTGTTTTAGGTGTATATATAGGGCAGTGTTTCCTTTAGTCTTGGGGTTATGTTTACTATATAATCAGATGTATTCTTTGTATTATGAGACAATTGAATATACATAAAGACATTCAGAAATCTTACATGGTATCAGAGCTATGCAGGATGAGTTGTCTGCCTCGCAAAAAACTACTACTTGAGAGCTAATTCCTTTGCCTGCTGGCAAGAACCTAGTTGGTTGCAAATGGGTCTATAAAATTAAGACTCATTTTGATGGTTCTCTCGAACGCTACAAAGCTAGCCTAGTTGCAAAAGATTTCTCACAGGAGTATGGTATTGATTATGAGGAAACATTTGCCCCTGTTGCCAATATGACTACTGTCCGTACTTTGATATCTGTCGTTGTTGTTCGTCATTGGCCTCTTTATCAGATGGATGGTAAGAATAATTTTCTTAACGATCATCTCGCTGAGGAGGTTTATATACGTCCTCCCCCTGACCTTCACCATTCCTTTGGATAGGTTTGTCGTCTTCGGCGTGTTCTACATAGTCTAAAGCAATCAGCTTGTACTTGGCATGATCGCTTTTAGACTGTTGTTACTGAGCTTGGGTTTCATCCTTCTGCCCAGGACTCTGCTTTGTTTCTCTTTCACACCTCTGCTGGGTTTGTTGCCTTATTATTGTATGTAGATGATATGATTATTACTGGCTCTGATTCTTCTACTATCTCTGAGGTCAAGTAGCATCTCTTCCGTACCTTCGAAATGAAGGATTTGGGTCCATTGCGGTACTTTCTTGGTATTGAGATGACTTCTTCTCCCACGGGCTACTTTCTGTCTCAAGCCAAATATGCTAACGAAGTTATTCACCGTGCTGGTCTTACTGACACTAAGATTGCTGATACTCTCATTGAGCTTAATGTGAAACTTAATACTACTAATGGTGTTTCTCTGCCTGATCCTACTTTATATCGGGAGCTTGTAGGTTGCTTAGTCTATCTGACGGTTATTTGTCTTAATCTTGCCTATGATATTCATGTGGTTAGTCAGTTCGTTTCTGCTCCTTGTTCTATACATTGGGCTACTTTGGTTCGGATTCTTCACTATCTTCCAAGAATTGTTGTTGTCCTCTACTTCTTCCTTGGCATCTAATGCTAATGCTGACGCTAATGCTGATGCTGATTGGGTTGGTGATGTTACAGATCGTAAGTCCACTTCTAGTTTTTATATGTTTCTTGGTGATTCCTTAATTTCTTGAAAAAGCAAGAAACAAACTATTGTTGCTCGTTCTACTGCCGAAGCTGAGTACCGTGCTATGGCTCATACTACTGCTGAAGTTGTCTGGCTTCATTGTCTTCTCTCTACCTTGGGCGTCACTCAATCTTCTCTGACCTTCCTCTATTGTGATAGCCGTAGTGTTATTCAAATTGCCCATAACATTGTCTTCCATGAGCAAACAAATCACATTGAGATTGATTGTCACTTTGTCCGTCAGCATCTGCAATCCGGCTCTATCTCACTTCCTTTCGACTCTTCGGCTCTGCAACTTGTTGACTTTTTTACCAAGACTCACACCACTGCTCGATTTCAGTTTCTTCTTGGCAAACTCTCAGTGTTTTCTGCTACAACACCTTGAATTTGAGCAGGGGTGTGAGAATATTAAGTTAGGCAGTGTTTCTTTTTTTGAGAAATTGTATAGATATATATATATATATATATGGGGCAGTGTTTAGGTATATATATGGTAGTGTTTCCTTGAGGTTAGGTTTATATAATGGCAGTGTTTTAAGTGTATATATATGGCAGTGTTTCCTTTAATCTTGAAGCTAGGTTTACTATTTAATCAGATTTATTCTTTGTATTATGAGACAATTGAATATATAGAAAGACATTTAGAAATCTTACATTACCAATATAATGCAACACACCACCAAAAGGATTACCTATGAAGCACGGGTACTTCGAAAATGTTGTCGTACTAGTACCGGATACTGATACTCATACCAATAGAGTTGCATACATACTGGGTACTCAAAATACATACCAGGTACTTTTTATACATTCTTTGACAGTTGGGTACTCCATGGATACGGAATTGGTACATCAAGAGTACACCAAGCTATGGAACACTAGTGGAGATATGTTTAATTTATTAGAGAGTTCTGATTTACTTGAAATTGCAATCCTTTATTTGATGTATCAAAGATGAAAGATGTATTAGTCAATAATGAAATTGATGGAAGTGAAAACTGAAATTTTAAGGCTGTGTTTGGTTGTGATTTCAAATCACAATTCCACACCTTATTTCAAGCATGGTATTTGGTTGTGATTCTGAAATGATGTTTTGAGAACTCTGCACAGAACACCTGCGTTGTTCTGTTTTTGACAGACGCGTTTTTCCTTTTGTTGGGGAAAATCTTGCTTGGCGGGACATCCGGCCGGTCATCCGGCCAGCTGTCTGGAACAGTATTTTTTTTTTTTTTTTTTTTGCAATTGATTTATATAATCGAAAAAAATATTTTCTGAAATTTTTAAAATTTTTTATGTGCTTTAAGATAATTTTGAGTTGTATGTTTAGTTATGAATTGTAAATTTTTGTATTACATATCAAATGTCACATCAATAATTCTCCACTCAAATCAAAACCCTTTTCAAAACTATTTTCAAAACTCTTTACCAAATAAATTTTCTACATTCAAATCATAATTCCACAACACACAAACTCAAAATATAACTCATACTCTCAAATCACATTTACAAAACTCTACCAAACGCTACCTAAGTTTTCAAATTTCACTTAGCTTGCTTTGAAATGAAACTTTATTTTGTAATTTCTCCTATTTAACAGCATTAAAATAGCTTATAGACTTTGTTTTGATATTGGCATTGTTGAATAATGATTTTTCTTTTGGTTTTGTAATTTCTCCTTTTAGTTTTGGTATTGAACTTTGATTTGTAAATTGAATCTCAAACTATAAATTACAAAAAATAAAAAATTTATTGACGTACCTAAAACGACCCGGACATGCATTTTCTTAAGTATTCATTTAATTGCAATGTTATGTGCTAAATGATTATGTGTCTGTTGTGAAATTGCATGTTTAATTATGTAAGATATAAGAATTTGAATTTATATCTGTTGTTCGTAGGAAGACCTGTTGAAATCATAACTTTAAACTTAAATTGGGGGCCGTAGAGGCACCAGAAACCAAAACTGAGGAAATATTGGTGATCAGCATGATTTTTAGGACTTACTGAGAAGTTTTGTAAAAATTTGATTCAAAATGAATTAATTGGATTTAATTAATATTACATATATACCTATATAAGCTCTAGTTGAGCCTTAGCTTCAAACAAAAAAAATCTGGGGAGAGAGAGATTGAGAGAGTTCTAGAGACTAAGAGAAGGAAAAGAAGAGAAAGAAGAAGAGAAAGGGAGCTTAGGGTTTAATCTTCAACAAATCAACTAGCAAAGGTAAGATTTCTCCCCTAATTCATGAAATTGAGATGTCATACTCATAATCCTTTAGAATTTGAGTTGGATTAGGATGAAATCAAGCTTGATTGGTAGTGTTATGACATAGTATACATGAAAGAACAAAATAAAAAAGAAATGGTAAGAATGGAGCTCATATCATCACAAGCATGGAATTAACTCATAGAAATCTTGTTATACACTTGCAATCTTGTATGGTTCTTCAAATTTGAGGAGAAAACTCCATGGAAAATAAGATTGGAACTTAAATATGCATGGTTTATAACTTTACACTTTAAACTCAAGAGTTTGATCTTTCACATGGAAATTTGAGTTTTGTTTTGAAGTGATGATTTTGTTTGAAGTTCAAAATGTCTAGTTCAACATATTTTTGATGCGAGTTGGGCTTTGATTTACATAAAATTGAAGTTTTTGGTTGGAAAATTCAGCTTAAACACTGAAGTAGATTTTCGGGCAGGTTTTGGCCCAAAACCGCACGTGCGGAAGGGGTTCCCGCACGTGCAGAAAACAGAGCACAGAAGACTGAACATTCTGCAAAAATTGCACGCGCAGGGGCACGTGCAGTGGAGGTTCCGCACGTGCGACCAAGACCTTTGCACGTGCGGTTTTCAGAGCAGAGTTTTGGTTTTGTTTTCTTTTCGTTTTTTCGAGGTTCGGGCCTCCATTTGCATGGTTTCTAAGTATATTTCAAAGTCATGTACATATCAGGAATACGAAAGAAATTAAAGAACAAATAGAAACAACCGAATGAACAAGTAACAAATAAACTGAATGAATGAATCGATTATGCTTTGAGATAATTGTGCTATGAATGTTTGTGTTTGTAGGTCAAGACTCGAAGATCGAGCAACCAGTTCTGGAAACCCACTATGAATAACATTACTGTAAAGATATGTTTATATGAAATACATTTGAAATGCTATTTGATATGTTATGTTTTTCAAAATATTATTTTGTTAAAGTGAACGAATATTTGATTTTGAATCTACTATGACATCGAATGAATGGTCCCAAGTCATGGGGACAACATGTTAATGCGGGTCCATGACATGTATGTGATTACGAGATCTTGTTAGCCACTTGCCAAAGTAGTGATATGTATAATCGGTATCTTGAACCGATTACTCTAGTCGGAAGACAATACGTTCTGTTCTATTAGATGTACCATTATTATGTTCAGATATGAGAATGATTGTGATATGATCTGTTTTACGGATATGATATACTTAGAGTTCGTTCATTAATCTCTTTACTTTAATATTATTCACTGGATTTTTAGCTCATTGTTTGTATATATACATATATATATATATAGGTGAGCGTCCTGGAGATCAAGCCTAGAAAGGTTCCTTTAGCTAAGCCACCCGTTAAAGCCTTGCTGAGTTTTTTTTAGTGCCTCCAAGTTGAGGCTAGGTCGAAAAGACCGTTGTATAGTTTGTGATCTTATTGCCGAGCTTTTGTTTTATGTATATATGTTGATGAAAGTTTTTGATACATGATATTATGTATGTATTGTACAGTGAGTAAATTAACGTTTATATACATCTGAATTTGGGCATATAGAAACACAGCTCAATGGACTATTTATTATCTTATTGTTATAAGCTTCTGCTAGTCCCGATTAGTTTGAAGGCCTTTAATAATCTCGGATTACTAGCTGATTATGATGCTAAAAATACAAGGATGGGCTTGGGTCATGACAGTACCTCAGTCGTACCCATATCTTGTTTTTTTAAGTTTTGCTATAACGGTGTATCCGTATCCGTATTCGTACCTGTACCCATACCCATACCCATACCCGCACCCATGCTTCATAGAGGATTATTACACATAAAAGATAAAACCAACTAAACTGGTAGTCGAAACAGGAAATTTACATGATGTTTCTCTTGACTGATCAATCTAAACAATTTATCAAACCAGAAATTCGATATAAGTCCAACTTACTTTCAACACCTGATAAGACTTTTTATCAAGAAGTGCACAAATTTCATATCATAATTACTGGTAAGCTTTATTTAAGCTTTTTGGCACACTACAGGAACTTAATCAAGACCAAAGAAAAAATTGATTTCCCTTTTGACATCCAAACCTGGTATATTTCCTGTCAGTAAAAAGTGAAAAGAATAAATCCAGTTATGACTTGTACTATTATTTGCTGGATAGAATTGAGATACCCATAATCTCAAAATAAAAATAAAAATAATAATAAGACCAATATTTACCAATTACAACTTCAAATTTATCATCTTTCGCTTTCCAAGTTTCTAACTATCCAAACAGAATCTAATTATTCTGCTGCTTCCCTTTCTCAAAGGGAAAAGACTATACCCAACCAAAATGTGTACAATTGGTATAGTCACTCGCTTTCTTCAATTATAAATTTAAAATTATATCAACTTTGGTATTCAAACAGAATCAATTACTACTAGAAAAATCAGAAGCCAATCATACCCTTTTTTAATAATTTAACAAAAGAAGAAGAAGAAGAAGAAGAAGAAGAAGTCAATCAGTCATGAAATAAAGAGATTGGAAGAGAAGAGAATCAAATTGGGTACCTGAGCGATCATCTTATGCTTGAGAATCTTCTCTTTGTCGAGAATCTTTATAGCCACGTTCTCTCCAGTTTCTATATTCCTTGCAAATTTCACCTTCGCGAACGTTCCTTCCCCGAGCGTACGACCCAATTCGTACCTCCCCACTCTCGTCCTGCTACTCCCACTCGATCCCGAAGCCATTTCACTCACTCTCGAAAATTATCTGGGTGTGTATGCCTCTTTTTCTCTCTAACCTCAATTCAGAATCTCAATCCAGATCTCACAAATCTCATACTATACAAATACCATCCATTGTGTGTGTATGTGTATGTGTATGAGTCGAAATCAAGATCTCTTCTTCTTACAAGGTTGCCAGACCTGAGACTTAGCCACATTCATCTTCTTTTTCCTTTTTTTTTTTTTGATAGTGGGACCACAACACACATATACAATACAAACCTCCCTTGAAAACAAAATCAATACTAATTAATTAATACGGATAAACCGATGATGAGATGCTGAGATTGATGATGAGAGAGAAGCTCCAAACATCACTCACAATCGATGATGATGATGATGATGCTAACAACTTCTCCATTGATTAGGTTGGGAAGAATAAAATTCGATTTTTTATTTTTATTTTTTTTCACATAGTTTGGGTTGCGAATTGTGATGATGCGTCGAATCGGATCAGAAATTTTTTTTTAGTTTCGGACAATGATCTCGAGGAACCCTAGATCGGCGCTGGGGGTCTGTGTGTTCCAACTTCCGATTCGAATAGAACTCCTCTCTCTCTCTCTCTCTCTCTCTCTCTCTCTATGCTCTCATTTGCCAAGATGGTTTGGAGTAGGTTGTTGGTTTGGGAGGATTCAAAGGATAAACTATCGCATAGTTTGACTTGAAAGTTCTATTTGACTATTAAAAATAAGTTATTAAAATAGTCATTAAAAATAGTCATTAAAAATAATTATTTTATTATAATTTTTATAAATTATTATTAAAATTTATAATTAGTAATATTTTTTTATAATAAAAATAGAAATTTAATAACATTTTTTCATGATAATTTTTTTAAATTATTACTAAAATTTATAATTAGTGTTATTTTTTATTATAAAATTTTTAAATTATCATTAAAAATTAATAATTAGTAATTTTTTTAATAATATTTGATAAAAAATGTAATTAATTCTCACTGGACCTATTGGACAATGAATTTAGTTATTGTGACTTACACATAAGTTTCCGGATTTAAATATGTGTATTTTTTTCACTTTTTTTAAAAAATGTATAAAAAAAGTAGAAAAAGCAATGACGGAGTTATGAAAAGACCGGGAAACTTGTGCCTCTTAAACTTTGTAAAAAAAAAAATTTGTATGTAAAGAAAATAATTAACAAATAAAATATGAGAAAATTTGTGATAAATCCAACTTAGAGAGTGTCTAAGGCACTAAATCTAATGGATATTTTTTATTTTGTGAGAAATCCACACTTTGTCAAATAGTTTGAGGAGAGTACTGTAAGACATTTTGTTTCTAATTTTACTCCATAGACTTTTTTTTATCTGTTTGACTATTTGTTCAAATTTTTTCTCTATCTGTTCAAAAAAAATTTATCTATTCAAAATTTTCACCCTATCTGTTCAATTTTTTTTCTATCTGTTCAAATTGTTTTCTATCTGTTCAATTTTTTTTTTCTATCTGTTCAAATTTTTGTCTATTTGTTCAAATTTTGAACTGATCTATCCTATCTGTAGATTTTTTTTTAAATCTGTTGCAATGTGTTTCATCATCATCATCATCATTATCATCGTTATCGTCGTCGTCATCATCATCATCATCATCATCATCATCATCAACAACAAAATAAACAAAAAAAAATATGTTTGAGCAGATTTTGAGAGATCTGTAGATACAACTAACAACAACTACAAAAGAAAAAAAATAGAATTTTTAAACAAATCTAGAGAGAGATCTTTAGATGTTTGTGTCTCTCTCTCTAGCGATGTCTCTCTCTAAGATTTTGAAAGACGAGCCTCTTCTGGTAGGGTATCGATTTCGCCTTACTGATGAAGAACTCATCAATCACTATTTGAAGTCGAAGATCGACAGCGATGATAAGCAAGTTAATAACCCTGGGATTTACTTGGTAAAACTACCTACAAAAAAAATAATATTTTGGGGATTTTTGCTTTAATTATTGATATATACTTGATTAAAAAGCCTTAATTTCAGGAAATATAAATACATATATACGGAGACGGTGACAATGGGGTGGTCAAGGACGACTATGGTGATGGAGAACTCGAGGACGGCGGAGGCAGCAATAATGGGGTCATCGACGTCCTGATAAGCAGCAAAAGTCACCGATGTGGAACCAAATGGCGAAGGAAGAGACAAGGTTGGCGACAACGATGTTGGCCAGTGATGGAAGCGGGGGAGAGGTCGATGGAACTAGAGTCGATGATAAAGGCAATCTAGAGAGAGAGAGAGAGAGAGAGAGAGAGAGAAGACCGATTTTGATATATAGAGGGTATTTTGGTCATTTAACTTAAACTTGTCCTTATAGACAAGTTAATTCGGCGCGCGGACTTCTCACCAAATAAAATTTAAAATTGAATTTTTGAGCCGAGCACCCATAAAATATTTATATAAAAATAACATTTAAAATGATTTTTAAATTATGAAATCAATGATGATGGTTGTTTATATCATTTAAACATTTAAAATGATGGTTGCTTATAACATTTAGAATGATTTCTAAATTACAAAATCAAAAAATAATATTTAAAATGATTTCTAACTTACGAAATCAATGATAATGGTTGTTTATATCGTTTATATCATTTAAACATTTAAACATTTAAAATGATGGTTGTTTATAACATTTGAAATGGTTTCTAAATTACGAAATCAAAAAATAATATTTAAAATAATTTCTAAATTACAAAATCAATGATAATGGTTGTTTATAACATTTAAATTGATTTTAAATGGTTTCTAAATTACGAAATCAAAGAATAATATCGTTTAAACATTTAAACATTTAAAATGAAGGTTTTCTAAATTACCAAATCAATTAGTGTGTTTGGTTTTAATTTTTTAAAAATTGATTTTTTTATTTTTTGTATTTTTTTGTTTTTAGTGAATATTTTAAAATTTTCAAGCAATTTTTTTGTACTTTATTAGATACACTTATTTAGATGTATCTAAATAGTAAAATATTTGTAAAAAATTATTTTAAAAAATTAATAAATACACAAAAATATACTGACTTTTCATTTTATTTTATTTTTGTATTTTTGGTAATTAGATAATTTTTTAAAGATTTTTTTCATAAATATTATACTTTTTAAGTGTGTTTTATGTGGTGTCTAAAAATTAAAAAAATTAAGTGAAAATAAAAAAATAAGAAAAACGAAAAAGTAAAATTTTCTGAAAAGTGAATTTTGAAAATTGAAACCAAACAGAATGAATAATTTCTAAAATATTTATATAGAAATAACCTTTTTTGGTATTTTTAAATTACGAAAATAATAATGATTGATAATGAAAAAAATTACAAGAAGTCACATTATTATGTATGAAAATCTCATAACAAAAAATTCAATGCGACAGTAATACTAAGGGTTGGTTTGGGAAGTGGGTTGACTTTTTGGCTTTTTGGTTATTTTAACCTGGGCTAAAAAGTTTGGTTTGGAAAGGACTTTTTGACTTTTTGGCTTTTTTAGTTTTTTTTGTGAGAGAAGAGTGTAATGATTATGGGTTAGATGTGATATTTTATTTTTTGTGGCTAAAATAGCCTATTTTGTCTTTTATGGCTAAAATAGCAAAAAAAACCTACTTTAGCTCTTCCCAAACGGTGCCTAAATCATTACTTACATGTAAACATAGTCAACCTCACTATGAAAATGTGGAATTATTGAATTGTTAATTATATTTAACAAGTGGGATTAACCTTCCATGCGTTATTTTATTATTACTTAGTGATATCATATATTGATGATGATATGGTATAATATACTAGCTATATAGTAATATCGTATTTCTACTTTTGATTTTTCACAAGTCAATTGTATAAAAAATAAAAAATTAAAAATTAAAAATAATTGAACTTTTATATTAAATGTTTAAGATTTCTTGCTTAATATTAATTTTAAAAAATTATAATCTATTATTATTGATTAGGAGAAAAAAAAATTGAAATTTTAATTAATAAGTGCTCATTCTGAATTATTTTTTTGACTCTGCCACTGTAGGGAGGTAGTGTGACTCAAAAAAGATAAAATGATAAATAAGTGCACTTTTTTAATGAGTTAATTACCTAAAAGTTTCATTTGCAAATGTTATGTTAACTTCGGTCCTATCTAAGATTTTTTGAAACAATAAGTCTTATTTAGGGTTATTTTGGGAAGATGGTAAAAGGTGACTTTTTGGCTTTTAACCAGTGATTTGGGAAGTTGGTAAAAAGTTATTTTTTTGTTTGGATTAATATTTATTTATGGTGTCACATCACATTAAAATGACTAAAATACCCTCACTCAACTTAAAAAATTACATTTTACCCAAATTTACAAAATGTAAATATTGAGAGTAATTATGTAATTTTTCAGCTTGCTTTTTGCACCAGCCAAATGAGAAGAAAAACGCAACCTGCATTTTGCTGGAAAAACGCAAACCTCGCGTTTTTATGCTTTCCCAAAAGAGCCCTTAGTAAAACTAAGAATTTATTAGTTTTTTTTTTTTAATTTTTAAAACTAAAAACATTATCAATTTTACATAGTAATATTCCAAATAATTGTTTCACTAACTAAGGAAAAAAAACAAAGCATAAGATTAAATGTTTTTGTCATTTTATTTATTGGTTTGATTCAATTATCCAATAAAATCGAGAACATTATCAATTTTTTCCAGTTTTAAAACGGAGATTATTATCAATTTTTTCATTTTTAATATTTTTTTTTATAAAATTTTTGCACATCAATATTCCATCATTATACTCCTTTATAGATACAAAATTTTTTAGTTTTGCACAAAAAAAAATTTCAGTTTTTTTAATTTTTTGCACATAATTTTTTTTTTTTTTAGTTTTTTCAATTTGAAAGTTAATGTTTTAAAATTTTGAAAATCAAAATAAATATCAAATTATCATATTCTTTTATAGATAATCATAAATAATGAATAATTATTGTTTAAAGGATAATTCCAACTATTAAAAATTTAATGGGATTTGAATGTTTAAAAAATTTTAGTTAGGACTTAATGGAGTAAAAATTCATAAATTATGACTTGTATGTAAATGCCTCATTTTTTTAATTCATACCAAACAAGTTCTAAGTCAAAAAAAGTCAATAAGATAAGGGTGTTTCGGGAAGTTGATTAAAAATTGATTTTTTGATTTTTTTTTTGTCTTTTTATGAATAAAAAATATGAGAAATGATATAATTCAAACTAAATTACAAGTCAGAAGTTGACTTTTAACCAACTTTACAAATAAGATGTGAAATCTTTTTAATCAAACTAAATTAATTAAAAATTCAACAAACTCAATTAAAACAGTTCTTAAGCGTATATCTCGTTATTGGTACGTCTATGAAAGCCGTGAATGGGGCGAGGTAAGATTTTAGCTAAAATAATTAATAAAGAAAAAAAAATTAAAAATAAGATAAAAGGATGTTTAAGAAGTAGGTTAGAGGTTAAAAAAGTCAATATAAATAAAATAGATTAAAATAATTAAGATAAAATATTACGTTTAAATCATAATCATTTCATTGTTTCTCTCACAATCATGAAATTAAATATTACTATCACTATTACTACTACTACTACAAAAAAAAAAAAAAAAAAAAAAAAAAAAAAAACCAACTTCGTAAGCACACCTTTTTAATTAAAATAGTCCAAAAAAAAAATAGAGAGTCAATTAATAGCCAACTTTCCAAGTGTAACTTAAATCAATTACTTTTTTTAAAAAAATAATTTATATAGAATAAAAAAAACCACAAATTATCTCAAATACAAATCATCTCAAATATAATTTTTTTATAAATCATTTGAAACATAATTGTTTTCATTGGTTAAAATAATTAAAAATTTAATTAAAATGGTCAACATTCTAGAGGAAGGTTAGTCTGGCTCCTCTCCAATTCTACTTGAATGGGAGGATCCTCCAATCCTATGTCAACATGTGGCGTCTCAATACATCCCAATGATGACGATTTTAACATATTAAAAAAAATCTATTATTGAGTCTAAATGCTTACTTTCAAGTTTCAACCTCAATTTTTTTTTATGTTGGCAGCACAACCTTGACGACTTTAGACTCTATTATTAACTTTTCAAAATTTTCACTGAATCTTTCATCATTATTTTATTTTTATAATGCAAACCCAAATTTGACAATTTTTTTCTCATTTTTTTATCCTTCAAAATTTATATCAATAGATAATCCTGATTTTTCTTTTTTAGGTCTCCCACGGTATTTTCAAATTTTTTTTTTTTGACCCAAGACTAATCCGTCGAGGAAACTGCCGGGCGCATATGCGGGGTCCTCTCCTTAGGGGGTTTGCTGCATCTACAAAGGCTCGAACTGAGCCCAAATCCATTTCCACTTGAACCAACCCCCATTGGTAATAGATAATCACGATCAAAATTCATATGGGGAGAAACAATTCACAACCATGAGAAAATGAAGACAACTGAATCACTGTATTCAACATGAAGACAAAAATTTGAGAAACATCTAACTAAGCATGATAGACCAAATCTTGCTTTACCAATATGGTTTGATTTGATTTGAGAAGTCTTTAATGACAACAAAAATGTTGATCCTAATACAAAAAGGCTAGAAATTTGTTTGAAACAAGTGAGAAATCAAAAGTCATCAAAACATAATCAACTACCGACATCAAGGATAGTCTGATTATCAAATCCGATCCATTTACAGGCCTAGTCACCACAGCACTGTCAAACTATATCGTCGATGTGCGTACCGAATTCCACACTAGATGAAAGTGGATCGGGGCTCCGCTCTCAGTTGGACTATCCATGGACTGAGGTTCTTGCCACAGGAAGCACTATCAGAGCTATCCAGCCGGGGTTGGTCGGATAATTCCTCCAGTATGGGAATTAGCGATCGGAGAAGGAGTGTATAGAGGGTTGAATTTGTATGTAAGTGTGGTTTAGCTCGGAATAGTTCAGTTCTATTCAGTTACCTTCAATGTGAAGTTCATGTAATATATATATGTTGTTCCTTGCTTGCTTCTCAAGGTGGGTTCATGGAGCTTGGATGCTGCCAGGTGTCCTTTTAGTATTGCTCGCAGTGGGGGACCACCCAGTAGTTATCATTGAATGCATATGCCCATTGTAGTCATGCTGATAATAAACCACATTCCTTTGGTTCAACAACCTCCGTGATTCTAGGTGTAAGGGACCAGCTGAGGTGGCAACCTGCACATGCACATGTTCATAGTTTCCACATTTTCTTGCAAGGTTTCCTCAGTTCGGTACTGATATTCCTCAGCTCGGCATCAATATTCCCTGTCTCAGCCTTTTACAGGATCACTCATGGAGATGGGCTTGTCCATTCAGGTAACTTTGCATGGGCTCGGCCTATTTTCTGTTCGGCCCGTAGATTCAGTCTCCCAGCTTAGCCCAACCCAGCACTACGGCTGGACTGGCCTTTCCACTGCGGGTTGGACCCAAATGCTTGAGGACTTGGGTGGACTGTTGGTCATGAAGTTGGGCTTAATTGGTTTGCCTATATACTCATCCAGCCTACTTGGATTCGGACTTCAGTGGATTGGGTCGGCCCAAGGCTTGAACCCGACCCATCTTACATTTAACCCCTTTATTTGCCCTCTAGCTCGCGCTAAGGTTCTCCTTGGGGGGAGCTATTGTTCTGCTCTCCAAACGTCGCGTTATTTCGGTTCTCCCAAAATTCGGCCTTGGTGACGGTTCAATCCTGACACATAATTCCTGCATGCGTCCTTTCGCGTAACACGTGGCGACGTGTGATAGGTGTGCAGAGATAGTGCGTCGATTCCATACTGAAGGTCGTGCTCCCTGTACCTACGTGCCGACTGGTGCAATTAATGTTCTGGCTGATAATACAAATCCCTTCATTTGCTTTTTTTGTTCCTCTAGTGAGTTCCAAAGAGAGAGAAAGAACTCTTCCCATTCCTCTAAACCAGTCTCATTGGTGCTTTGCTTAGACTTTTTCATCGCTGATCTTGCTCTGCTACCATTGTTCTAATCTCTGTAAGTCTTCTTGCGATTCTTCTTCTTTTGCCTCTTTTTGCCTTAATCATCTTGTTTGGTCTACTCGTTGTCTGTATTTCATACTCTGTTATCTGAGTCCTACCTCTGTCCCATTAGGTTTGTTGAATGGGGAAATTCCGTTCACTGGTTGATACCCCCGAGGCCATGGCTATGTTTCGCCTGGACTATAATATTCCCAACGACGTTACCCTCTCATTGGCGAAAGTAGACGCCAAGCGTATGGGCACAAGGAATACCATTGCTTTTCTCATTGCGGCCATAGTCGAGGGAAGGGTTCGGTTCCCTCTTGACCCGTTGGTACGTCGGTTTCTGCATCAAGTCCAGCTAACCCCAACGCAAGTATCTGTGAACCTTTTCCGTGTTGTTTGCGGTGTCTCTGCCCTCAATAGACGATTGGGTTTGAACCTTGACATATGGGATATCTTAGGTTATTATACTCTTTCTCATAACAAAGACCACAGCACATATTACTTGCGTGTTCGCTTATTTGATTGCCATTTGGTTACCGGGCTGCCTGATTCGGATAAACACAACGACGATTTCTTACAAGTTGGTGGAAACTGGGAGTTCCTTGCCGGAACTGAGTTTCAGTCTAAGAGGATGCCCCAAAAAGATGGCTACCTAGGTTCGGGCCTCTCCTTCTGATGACTTTTGTATTTTTTACATTATTTTGGGTATTGCTCTGATGTGTCGCTTCTTTTTTGCAGAGTCCTCTCGTTTCCAATGAAGGCCGAACCGAGAGAATGTGCTATGTTATTCCAAAGAAGGCGAGGCTCGCTGCTGCCCTTCTGGATTCCGATACCGAGACTGACACATCTCTTACTCTTTTGGTCACAAGTCGTCGCAGGAGTTAGGGTGCACTTTCTGAAAGAGCGCCTTTCCCTGTCCCCAGTTTCGTAGGGAGTGGGTCTGTGGCGAAGAGAAGGGTGTTGGTGGATTTAGAGGCCGAGGCCTTCGGGGCCTCTGATGCTTTGCAAACCCCTCTGGAAAAGACCGAGGTAAAGAACCTCATGGAGGTGAAGATGGATGTTGGAGCTTCTGGGAACCCTGCGATTGCTGCCGAGCCCTCAGCTTCAGTCGCTGCGCGAGCAAAAAAGAAGAGAAGAGAGGCTGGCAAAGTAGTGGTGGGGGGAAGCTTTTAAGGATCTTGCTGAGGATGATGCTTTTGAGAAATGAGAGTCGCCAATATCGCATGAAGGCAGGCTTATTTCCACTTCTAATTCAGTTGTCGCTTTACAAGATTTTGCTTTTGATTTGACTAAGTTTTTGTTGATGCCGGTTGATATGGCCGACCACAATGGGCCCCGTGATATTCCTATCCTGAAAGGGACCCTTCAGATGATGACCGCTGTAAGTGTTTCCTATTTTACTTGTCTTTATTGTTGCGTTGCTGTCTTCATTTTTCTTAGTTTTTCGTTGTCCTTTGCAGTGTATCCAGAGAATGCATCTGTCTATTACTCATGCTGAAGAGTTAGAAAGGGCCATGCTGGAGGCCGCAATGAACGCGGAGAGACTGACGGTAAACTTGGAGTCAGAGAAGGAAGGACGCCGAACCGCTGAAAGGGAAGCATTTCGTTTGAATAAGATTGTCGCTTCTGCTAAACAATCGAAGGAGGCTGCTATTGGGGCACAGGCTCAACTCGAGGAGAAAGTGGCCGAACTGGAGGTTGTTATTGCTGTGATAGCTGCCGAGCACTCTACGCTGGAAGCCAAACACTGGCAACAAAGTTGGGACGAAGCTGGGGCTGCCTATAAGGAAGAGGTACTAGTGTTGCGAGATAAGCTCTTTGTGAAGGGTTGGACAAGTGCCTTGGCTGCTACGTTGGTTCCTGAAGGCTCTTTCCTGTTTCAGGATGTCCCCGTTTCTTCGAGATCCTTGGGTTTGAAGACTGTTTCCACCCCTGCTGTTCTGCGGGCCGAAGTTTCCCCAGAAGCTGATTCCGCAAACAAGACCCAGGACAAGAATGTTGTCGCTGAAATGGTGGATGTTGAAGGGATTGAAACCCCAGAGACTAAAGCCACGGGAGATGTGGTTAAGGAAGCTTCTACTTCTCAAGAAGTTAGAGCTTCCTCTACTTTTCCTCCCGCAGATGGCCTGGACAAAATTGTTGATGCTGCTCCTGAGTTACTCACTGTTGATGAAAATTGATGTTGAAAGGATTTGGACTTTTTTGCTTTGATGTATTGTGGCTCGGTCTCCATGACGAGCTTTCTTTCTGCACTTGTAAAGACAATTTTTCTTTTCTTTTCTTTGTTGCTGGTTATGAGGCCATCTGTGCCTTTTGTTGGATGATAGAATTTTCTTTTTGAACTTGTAATCTGATGCTGTTTGGCTTCTATGTTTGAATGTTTCCTATACTGCCCGCTCCCGGCCGAGCACTGTTGGGACCTCGGGGCCGAATAGATGTTCGGTCTGGTTCTGTATTGCCTTTAAATGGATGTTCTGTCTGATTCTGTACTGCTTGCCCTACGAAGCGTTGTTGGGGCCTCGGTAAGCGATGCTCGGTGTGGAATCATCTTTGTTTGCCTCGATCGAAACCTTTGTTGGGACCTCGGGCCCGAACTTGTGCTTGGTGTGGCTAACGGATATGTGGTATGGCGGTGCTGGAGTTCATAAGTGGGGCTTACTTAGGTCCAAGTTGGTTTTGAAAGAAAACAATTGTTTGCCCCCACCTGGAGCTAAGTAAGATCGGCACTGAAGATTATGCTCTTAGGTAGAACTGCTGAAGTCTGTTTCAACTTTGATAGCATAAGAGCGCCTAAACGGAGTAAAGGCATGAAAAAGTGTCTCACTCAGGTCCAGCTTGGTTTGAAAAAACAATCGTTTGCCCCCAGTTGGAGTTGAGTAAGACTACTGCTGAAGGCCTGCTCCTGGCTGAACTTGGCCAAGTTTGTTCTAACTTTGTTTGTTCGCGTCAGTTTTGACATGTTGACGTGTTGATACTTAAGAAGCTATGTAGATGCAAAGATGTTTACTTAAGATATGTCAGCGTGGTTTCCACCAAGCAATTCCACTTGGCTAAATAGAGATGTTTACTTAAGATATATTAGTGCGGTTTCCACTAAGCAATTTTACTTGGCTAAATAGAGATGTTTACTTAAGATATATTAGTGCGGTTTCCACCAAGCAATTCCACTTGGTTAAAGTCCAATTTGGTTACCAAACATAATTCCACCAAGCAATACCACTTAGCATGTTTGAGTGCTAACCAAATTTAAATTCCGTTCAGTCGTTCTGAAACTAAGTCCGTTTGGGTTAATGCTAAAGCTGATTCCGTTTGGTAAGTACCAAAGCTAATTTCGTTTGATATACATCAAAGCTAATTCTGTTTGGTGAGAACCAAAGCTAATTCCGTTTGGTAAGAACCAAAGCTAATTTCGTTTGGTAAGAATCAAAGCTAATTTCGTTTGATAAACATCAAAGCTAATTACAAGAATTTGATAAATTTGAGAAAAATGCCTTTACAATCTGATAAAGAAAGTGGGACCATCTTATTGATAGTATTTCTTGAGATTTGCTACGTTCCAGGGCCGAGGTATAGCTCTGCCACTCAGATCCTCGAGGTAGTAGGCTCCATTTCCAACGACAATTGTGACTCTGTAGGGACCTTCCAAGTTTGCCCTCGCCAAGCACCCTTTTGTGATCCATAACTTTCCTTAAGACCAGTTCTCTTGGTATATATTGCCTTGGGAAAACCTTTTGGTTGTAACTCTTGATAAGTTGCTGCTGATACGCTACAAGTCTGATCAGCGCTGCCTCTCTTCGGCCCTCTGCCATATCCAGTGCTTGTGCAATAGATTCCTCATTACTGGTGTTCTCAAACAGTTCGGATCGAAGGGTTGGGAGACCGACTTCGAGTGGGATGACGGCCTCCATTCCATAAGTTAGGAAGTAAGGTGTTCCCCCGTTGAGCGTCGTGCGGTGGTTCGGTATGCCCATAGCACGTGGGGTAACTCTTCAATCCATTTCCCTTTGGCATGCTCAAGCCGTTTCTTTACTCCGTTGATGATGGTTTTGTTTGACGCTTATGCCTGTCCATTGCTTTGTGGGTACCCTGGAAAAGAGTTCCTATACTCAATCTTAAGGTCGGCACAAAACTTTCTAAAGACCTTACCATTGAACTGTGTTTCATTATCCGCAATCAGTACCCGTGGAATGTCGAAATGGACCACAACGCTCCTCAAAACAAACCGATTCGTGTCCGCTTCTTTGATACTTGCCAGCGCCTTAACTTCAACCCACTTAGTGAAATAATAGGTTGCGGCAATGAAGCAGCGCCTGTTCTCAGTGCCTCGCGCCAATGATCCGACAATATTTAGGCCCCATTGCGCAAAGGGCCATGGGCTGGTGAGTGGAGTGAGAGTTTTGGCTGGCTGATGAATGAGTGGAGCAAACTTCTGACATTTGTCGCACTTCTGTACATACTAGATAGGTCTCATGTACGCTCGAGCCAATTATATATCGTTTAAGCGGATGCAAAACATATAGTCAGTTCACTTGAGCCAAAATTTGGTCGCTCGGGCGATCTGCAAAGACTACAAAAGTGCTGGGAGCTCGTAAAGTTCGCTCGAGCCACCACTCGATCGTTCAAGCAGTCTGCATAATTTATGGGTTTTCCATAATAGAATTTGAGCTCCAAAAATGCAATTCAAAGGTTATGGTCATGCATAGCTCATTCAAAAACACAAAGTTACTTTAGAAAACATATATATATGACCTTTCAAAAATCATTTGCTCAAAATCACTTTAATTCCACCATAATTGAACTCTAAAGCTCATGCATATAAGGTTTTCCAAGCCTTTTTCTCAAAACACCTGAATTCACCAAATTTGAGCTTAAAAGTTTCATGCATGTACAAAACTCTTTTCCAAAACATGAATTTAAGAGTTAGAACATGATGAATGAAACATGCATGTACAAATTAACTCATAATTTCAACATCGATGCTAGAATTCTAATTCAACATGGGAAAACTCAATATATTCATGCTTGCATGTAACACTTCTCCATGTTTTTGGCTTTCTTTAATAAAATACATGCAAATGACCACATATAATCCATGAACTCAACTCTAAAACACATTATCTCTAAGAATTAAGAGTTGAATTCTTACCTAGAATTTTCAAATACACTTGCTCTAGCACAATGTTGACTAATTCAGGCTAATCCTTCAAATTCTCCTTCAATCTTACACTTTCTCTCTCTAGATGAAAGGTCACTCTCTCTCTAAAGGTGTACTCTCAGATTTTGTGAACTCAAAATGAAGAGAAAAATGAGCTCAAACGAGCTTAAGGCGCAAATTTATAGTTGGAGTGGCTTAATACATTAATTAAAACATTAGACTAATTAAACATAACTTAATCAATTAAGCTGAACTAGTTTTTAATCAAACTTACCATAAGGTTCTATAAATTCCAATTAGTCTATTCATGTAGTCAATTTTGGTTTCTGAAATCATTTAAGCTATCAATTGCATATCCAAAGCAGAAATCACGGCAGGTAACTTTCAAATTGGACAGATATACTGAAATTAATCATATGGCACATATCACAACTAATAATTAGCACGTAATTAAATAAATATAATCATGATATGCATGTTGGGGTCGTCACAGTCTTTCCCCCTTTTAGAAGTTTGGTCCTCCAAACTTACTTTACATTGTGTCAAAAATAACTTGGAATACCTTGTATGAGAAACAGATCAAATGTCGTGTCTCATATGATTCGCTTTTTCACAAGGACTTTCTTTCTCATCAACCATATCACGAAAATTCGATCCATTCTCCTTGTCACAGAAGTTTGATTCATTTCTCAATCATCAAACAGTTCACAATTCAATTCAGTATTCGGTTTGGTGATTATCATAGTCATTCAAGCCATTCAGAAGTTATCAGAATTATAAAGTGAATTTAGATATTAATCCAATGGTTGCAAAGGTAATACCAAAGCAGTCAATCACATGTTGTACATAATTTACATATTCCCATAGCCTCAATTGTAGAATACGATAACACTGAAACAGTCAATCGCAAGACATACTAAATTCATATACTTCCAGATGGTCAAGGTTTTTAATCCCAATAGTGTTCATAATCAAAATAGTTTGTGGTTAACAATTCCTATAGCATGAATTGCAAAGTTTGATATTACTAAAGCAACTAATCTCTCATATAATACATATTCTGATCATTCAAAGATAAACATTCAAATACTGCTTATAATCAAATTGGTCTGATGTCAATAGTTCTCATAGCATCGGATTGAAAATACAATAACATAGAAGTAGCCATTCTCTAAAACAATCAATCACTGGACTTGCATGATTCAGTTCATCTATAACACATGTGTCCCTAATAGTTGAAAGTTGATTCTCACTAGTGTTCATGATTAGATCAGTCTGTTGGCAGTTCACATAAAGTCTTCTAAATTAGGAAAATATTCAATAAAGATTCAAGTTCTATGTTTATCAATTCCCTTGACAGTAATAATAATCCGGTCATATGTTCATGAACAATTCATAATCTCCTGTAAACAAAACCAAATTAGATAATGGTTCCCAAATCAGGTAGAGGTCTTATCAAATCAAATCAAATCAAACAACGGTCCTATCAGATCAAATCAGATGAAGGTTCTACCAAATCAAATCAAATAAAAGTTTTACCCTATCATTCTCAAATAAGGTACATTTGTTTTTGTAGGTTACATTCCTTTTACTTAGGTACATAGTCAATAATTTCACAATTGTTCTAAGTTCATCTATTCTCAATGTCAAACATCATAATGGTTCATATCAAAGAGTTTCAGGTCATATACAATATAGTAGTTCTTAATTAAGTCTCATATGTAGGTATACTAGTGCACAGTTGTTCGTGACATAGAGTTCATCGGTGGCACATAATATAGAGTCCGTTATGCAGGAGTTCCAAACAAATCATATAATCACAAAATCATAGTTTTAATAGTCTAGCCAACCTTAAATAAGCAAAGTACACAGTCACACATAATGTAGAGTTCATTATTTGGGGTGCCCAACTCAATCACATAATCACAGAGTCATAGTCTCGATAATCTAGATGGTGGAAACAAGTAATATAACAAATCATTTCGAGCAAAGGTATAGATATATATACGTGCCCAGAATCAATTATCATGCCCAATACGTATTTTACATGGACGATGCACAAAAGAACACAAAATAGTTTCCGCAGATATACATAATAGATAAAGCAATGATTCCAAGGGTCTATTCAATCTAGACGCAAATGCAATAGATACAAAAGAATGTGTCAGGCCTCACTCAGTTAGCACTTAATTATCTTGATTGCAATAGAAAAAGTACCTGAGACAATGGCCTAGGTATTCTGTGTACTTCCTGGGACAAGGGCCAAGACTCTCCATTGCCTTAGTGTGTCTCTCATAGCAACAGATCTTGCACTTTTTCTAGGCATAGGGATAAACCCAGTTGAGCTAACAATGGATCTTCCACTTCTCTGTTGTTCCATTTGAGAGCAATCTCTCACCATGTGTCCTATTTTACAGCATTTGAAACAAGCCCCAAAAATACGATAACAAACCCCTTGATGTTTCTTACCACACTTGCTACAAGTTGGTGTCGTATCCCTTGTGGAGTTTGAAGTGCTCATTGATCCTGTATTTTGCTTTTTAAAAGATTCTTTCTTTGAGGATAAACCTTGCCTCTTCCTTTTCCATTCAGACTATTTACTATGATTTGTCATGTTAGTTTCAGACATTAGGGTCCAACACATCAACGTAAGTGGGTAGTTTCTAACACATTAACTCTCTCTAGAATTTCATTTTAGAGCCTACCTTTGAATTTTCTTGCCTTTTTGTAATTAGTGTTAACCATATGCGGAGCAAATCTGGCCAACTCTGTGAATTTTGCTTCATACTTGGCTACTATCATGTTACCTTGCTTGAGTCCTTCAAACTCGGACACTTTTCTATCACGGATGCACTGTGAAAAATATTTCTCATAGAAAATTTTGAGAAATTGGGCCTAATCAATTCCCTTATTGTTTTCTCGAATTAGCATCTATAATCTTTTTGCCTCATCCTCTAGAGTGAATGCGGCCAACTGAACCTTTTATGTCTCGACACACGAAAGTACTTCAAATAATTACTCGATTCCAAGGACCCAAGCTTCAACTTTTAATGGGTCTACTGTCCCATGGAATAGTGGTGGTTTCATCTTCTTAAATTCTTTAGTGAGGGCAATCGTTCAGTCATCAATCTGATGATCCTACACAGGCGGTATTAGCATTGGAGGTGGGAATGGCAGTTGTTGCCATTGTTGTTGTTGTCTCAGACTTTTTGCCATATCTTGCATCATTCTTTCCATTTTGTCTAATCGAGCAATGGAGGATTTTTCTATCTTAATGGCTCTTGTTCTTACCATGTTCTACATAAACTCACATTACAATTACAGAGATATGCACAGATATATATAGGCATAGTTGTACATAGGTACATGTTCTCATATTCATATATTCACATATTTGCAAAGTTAGAGTGCATAAATAATCATATGTGTAATAGATGACTACATATTTATCAGATATTGCGTACTGAATACTTATCAGATAAATCCACACTTAATCATATTCATATTCTACATATTCATATTTTTATGTGTTCACATGTTTGTAGAGTCGGAATGCACATAAGCACATATTTTTAAATGAATGCAACCTTAAGTCTTTTCTAGACACCTTATTGCTCATTTGGACAAGTGTAACTCATGCTCTAATACCAATTGCCGCGACCCAAACACACCCCAATGGGTTTAGACCGTAACTGGCCAGTAATCCTAGATTACCCGGCCTCAAAGACAGAATTAACAAAAAGATTTAATAATAAAAAGGCCAAAAACGGAAGCAGACTAACAAATTTTGTCAATAAGCTTGTGCATAAATGGTATAAATAGATTATTCATACATCAATAACTCATATCTGGAAAAAAAAAAAACACATAGATACCATATATATCCTGGAGTCATTCACAAGTACGAGTCATTGCATTACAAAACTCAAAATGGGTAAATACAGTACGTACAAAAATGAGATCAAGTGTGATCGACAAAGCAAAGGACAAAGATAAAGGCCTCGTGCGTGAGGCATCCTAGACTCACTCCACAAAACTCGGTAATCCTTTCACAGGTTCACTAAGGCTGGACATCTCGCTGCTTACCTACATACATATAAATATAAAGTGAGCTAAAGCCCAGTGAATAATATCAAAGTAAAGAGGTTAAGGAATAAGATTCGTATTAAATAAAATCATATGCATATTACACAAAATCAAACTTATGAGTTAATCATTTGAAATACTCTTCCTATTCATACCAGATTCAAGTAGATCATATCAAGCAAAATGACCTCGGGTCTAATATATACAGAATAACCTTGGGTCCAACATATGCAAAATGACCTTAGGTCCAACGTATACAAAATGAAAAACGACCTCGGGTCCAACATATACAAAACGACCTTGGATCCAACATATACAAAATGAACTTAGGTCTATCAAATACAAAACAACCTTGGGTCCATCAATACAAAATGACCTTGGGTCCAGTATCCTTTAATCTTATGAAATTGAATTCAAAGTCACATTGAACCTTTTGAAGTCTCATTCATATTTCAGAAATCATAAGTTTCAAGACGTGCCATAGAAGCATTTAAGAAAATAGCATATAACAAAATATCTGTACTAAGATATTACTCACTTCGAGTAGGTTGTTGTTCTTTTACAATTTTAAACCTACACATTATACATAATCACATACATTGAAGCATATTGTTCGAACCAAATAATTCATCTTCGCTTTCTAATTCAGTCATTCGTGTTGGTTTCTCACTTATTAGTTCCATAATGAGTCATAAATCATGCCTAAGAATGCTCAGAAAGACATGTGGATGGAAATATGAACACAAAACATCTTTTCAAAATATGTTGAAACAGGGGTCTTCGCTCGAGCCAACTGTTGGTCATTTAAGTGGTCACAGAGATCTGCAAAAATACTGGATGGGTCTTATGTGCGCTCGAGCCAACTATATATCGCTCGAGCCGATGCAAAACATATAGTCAATTCACTCGAGCCACCATTCGGTCGCTTGAGCGGTCTGCATAATTTCTAGGTTTTCCATAACAAAATTTGAGCTCCAAAAATGCAATTCAAACTAGGGTCATGCATGGCTCATTAAAAAACATAAAGTTACTTTAGAAAACATATATATATGACCCTTAAACAATCATTTGCTCAAAATCACTTTAATTCTACCA
This sequence comes from Camellia lanceoleosa, assembly GCA_025200525.1. Taxonomy (NCBI): domain Eukaryota; kingdom Viridiplantae; phylum Streptophyta; class Magnoliopsida; order Ericales; family Theaceae; genus Camellia; species Camellia lanceoleosa. The sequence goes on from CM045765.1 coordinate 90,040,259, forward strand.
TAATTGAACTCTAAAGCTCATGCATGTAAGGTTTTCCAAGCTCTTTTCTCAAAACTCATGAATTCACCACATTTGAGCTCAAAAGCTCCATGCATGTACAAAACTCTTTTCCAAAACATGAATTTAAGAGTTAGAACATGATGAATGAAACATTCATGTATAAATTAACTCATAATTTGAACATGGATGCTAGAATTCAAACTCAACATGGCAAAACTCAACATATTCATTGATGCATGTAAAGCTTCTCCATCTTTTTGACCTTTTTTAACAAAATACATTCAAATGATCACATATAATCCATGAACTCAACTCTAAAACACACTATCTCCAAGATATGAGAGTTAGATTCTTACCTAGAGTCTTCAAATACACTTGTTGTAGCACAATGTTGACCAATTCAAGCTAATCCTTCAAATTCTCCTTCAATCTTACACTTTCTCTCTCTAGATGAGAGCTCTCTCTCTCTCTCTAAAAGTGTAATATTAAATTTTGTGAACTCAAAATGAAGAGAAAAATGAGCTCAAATGAGATTAGACACAAATTTATAGCTAGAGTGGCTAAATACATTAACTAGAACATTAGACCAATTAAACACAGCTTAATCAATTAAACTGAACCAATTTTTAATCAAACTTGCCATAAGGTTCTAAAAATTCCAATTAGTCTATTCATGTAGTCAATTTCGATTTCTGAAATCATGTAAGCTATCAATTGCAGATCCAAAGCAAAAATCACAACAAATAACTTTCAAGTTGGACAGATATACTCTAATTAATTATATGGCACATGTCACAATTAATAATTGACACATAATTAAATAAATATAATGTTGATATGCATGTTTGGGTCGTCACAGGAATGGTGTGACTTATCTCTTTGTTTACTCTCGACTAATCTGTATGAGACAAAAAAGCCCTCTATAAATATCAATTTGAAAAAAAAAAAAAAAAAGGAAGGCAAAAAACTATTAGGACGTGAAATTTGTCACCAAAAGTGAAAAGATCTTATTGGGTTCATGGAATTACTAATTATTTAAGATTTTACTTTTTCATCTTTGAAGAATTTATCTTTATTACTATTACAATGTGCATGCATAGCACTCTTGTCACAAATTATTTGTCTGATTCAATTTTATGGCTCCATCATTGGCTTGGCACCTTCATCACTTATTTATATCGCTCAAGTTCGTAGGTAACTATTATGGATAGCATAAGAAGCAAATTTCAAATCATCTACATCTTTAGTATCTCTTTCTCTGTTTTATTAATTTTATTAGGCCATATCATCACATGTGATAATTATAAAAACATGCGAAAAGCAAAGTTTTTTAAGCAATGAATTTTAATATTTGTAACAAGTGAATATACGGTGGACCCAAAGTCGTTCTGTATATACTAGACCCGAGGTCATTTTGCTTGATATGATCTACTTGAATCTGGTATGAATGGGAAGAGTATTTCAAATGATTAACTTATAAGTATGATTTTGTGTAATACACATATGATTTTATTTAATAAGAATCTCATTCCTTAACCTCTTTACTCTGATGTTATTCATTGGACTTTAGCTCACTCCATATTTATATACATGTAGGTAAGCAGTTTGATGTCCAGCCCTAGTGAACCTGTGAAAGGATTACTAAGTTTTGTGAAGTCAATCAAGGATGTCTCACACATGAGGCCTTTATCTTTGTCTTTCTTTCTCCCTTTTATTTACTTGCTTATAATGGTAGCATAAAACATCATGTTTACTTAGCATTTCTCATGTTCGGATCTACTCGTCTCACTTCTATTAGGGTTCGGACGCTCGGACACTTACTCAGACCCTCTTGCATGAGGGCATGTTTACTTAACATTCTTCTTGTATGAGGGCAAATATATAATAATAGAGTATGTCTTCCAATATACATTTCTTTCTTCCTTTTATTTACTCACTTATAATGGTAGCATAGAACATCATGTTTAATTAGCATGTCTCATGCATTAGGGTTTGGACACTCGGACACTTATTCGGACCCTCTTGCATTAGGGCAAATATGTAATAATGGTGTATGTCTTCCAATCCCCATTTCTTTCTCCATTTTATTTACTTGCTTATAATGGTAGTAGAGAACATTATGTTTACTTAGCATTTGTCATGTTCGCATCTACTCGTCTTAGATGCATTAGGGTCAGGACACTCGGACACTTATTCGAACCCTTTTGCATGATGGCAAATATGTAATAATGGTGTATGTCTTCCAATCCCCGTTTCTTTCTCCCTTTTATTTACCCGCTTATAATGGTAGCATAGAACGTCATGTTTACTTAGCATTTCTCATGTTCTCATCTCTCATGTTCGCATTTACTCGTCTCACATGCATTAGGGTTCGAATACTCGAATACTTATTCAAACCCTCATGTATGAGGGCAAATATGTAATAATTGCGTTTACTTTGCATTTCTTATGCATTAGGGTTCGGACACTCAGACACTTATTCGTACCCTCTTGCATGATGGCAAATATGTAATAATGGTGTATGTCTTCCAATCCCTATTTCTTTCTCTCTTTTACTTACCCGCTTATAATGGTAGCATAGAACGTCATGATTACTTAGCATTTCTCATGTTCGGCTCTACTCCATTATTACATATTTGTCCTCATGCAAGAGGGGCGAGTAAATAAAAGGGAGAATGAAATGGAGATTGGAAGACATACACCATTATAACATATTTGCCATCATGTAAGAGGGTCCGAATAAGTGTCCATGTGTCCGAATCCTAATGCATGAGAAATGCAAAGTAAACACGATTATTACATATTTGCCCTCATGCATGAGAGACGGATAAATAAAAGGAAAAAAGAAATGGGAATTGGATGACATACACCATTACATATTTGCCTTCATACAAGAGGGTCCGAAATGCTAAGTGAACATGACATTCTATGCTACCATTATAAGCGAGTAAATAAAAGGGAGAAATAAATGGGGATTGGAAGACCTATACCATTATTAAGTATTTGTCATCATGCAAGAGGGTCCAAATAAATGTCCAAGTGTCTGAACCCTAATGCATGTAAGACGAGTAGATGCGAACTCTATTAAATGGATTACCAATAAGGCATATGAGTGTGGAGTCACACACATGTAGAGTTCATATTCATGTGTTGTCTTGATGATTAATTCAATAAGTTTAAGAATATAAAAATTAAATATAAGATTAGACGAAAAAAATAAATGGACAGACTGATTTTTAAAAAGTGAGCCCTACGACCAATTTTATAAAATCTTGTAAGTTTATAGATTTTTATGTTTGATTTTGTATTTGATTTTTGTGTTCTTAATACTAGTATAATTAATTTGAAAATTTTCTCGATATACTTACCTTTTTATTGTTTAAATTTGAATTAATGAATTAGGAGTTGCACAAAACATGTCAGTATTATTTTAACACTCATTCAAGATTTGTAAAATGAAAAAGGAAAGTATTGAGTGTAATGACGTGTTACCGATCAATAAAAAGTTGCAAATGAATTAGTTGGACAAAATTTTTTTTTTTCACTAACTCAACAATATTGCACAAACCAAAATTGATTATTGGATTGATAACATCATTACATCTAATATTCACTCTTAAAAAGAGTGATGACATTTTTAAAAATTTGTTAACTATATTATTGAAGTAGATCTTGGTTTAAGTTTTAAAATGTCATTATTGAGTGATAGAAAAATTAAAAAAATTAATAAAATTTGTTAGTATGTTTATTAATTGATTTCCTTTTTCTCCTCCGTTACTCTAGAAAACGTTTGGTCAACTTTCCATCATCATGCATGGGGATTTAGCAATTGCATTTTTAAGTAGTTTTATTTTTTATTTTTTTTTATTTTATCATCTTTAATGTTTGATTTTTCTTTTTTTTTTTTAAAAATTAAGAAGTTTTACATTTTTAAGTTTTACTAGATTAGATAAACTTGAAAAAAAAATCAAAGAAATTCATTGAAGACAAAAAAATAATATTCTACTTTTTTTTTCTTCAGTGATATTTTTTGGGTTTTTTTTTTTTAAATATATTTTTTGATTCTTCTAAATTAGATCGAACTCAAGTAATTTTTTTGACATAAATTTAAAAAAAACTTAAAAAATGTGATTTTTTAATATTTTTATTATTTATTATTGCCAAAGGGAATAGTTATTGAAGGTAATTATTCAATAATTTCGAAATATGGATACATAGTATTCTATAGTATTATGATTGGTAACGAATGTGTATAGATGGGATATATAAGAAGACATATTGAATGATAATTGATTAAAAAATATATACACGTGATTCTCCAAAAATATTGAATGATTTCTCGAGTTATTAATGCTCCTCTTATGGGAAAGAAACAGGTCAAATTTAATATCAACAACGAAGTTACTGTTGTGCATGGTCAACAGTCATTATGCTTTGCTTAATTTTATTACTTGTTGTTTCTCTCATGGGAAAGAAACAGGTCAAACTGAGTCAAAGAAAGTCTAATATATTATTCACGACAAAATTAATGTTCCATTGATAGTTTTTACATTTAATTTTCCCTGAAATTTTATTTTTAAAAATATATATATATTATGTAATGTTAACAAGTTCATTAAAAATTGGCCCCGGATGTGGACTAAAGGGTGTTGTTCATTTGATGATTCAAATTATTCATTTCGTAAGACTTTTTACGTATATTATGCACATAAAAATTAAGTTGATCCGATAATCATAACTTATTCAATTTATAACGTTTGTCACCAAAAAAATGAATGATTTGTTTTCAAACATGCTTGCCATTCATTTTTTTTGGAAACAAATCAATAAATTAAATATATTACGATTATTTGGTCAACCTAATTTTTTTAAAGGTAATATATACATGAATGGTTTTACAAATTAAATGATTCGGATCATCGAAATAGGACTTTGGTGTAGCCTTTTATCATTATTTTTGACCGTCATGTTAGGGCTCGTGGCGCCCATCACGAGTCTTGTTTCGATAATCTGAATCATTCATTTTATTGAACCTTCCGTGTATATTAAACACACTACAAAAATAATCAAGCAATATTAATAACATTGTCTTTGTTCTCGTCTGTGCATCATCAGCTCAGATTTAACTTTTTTTATATGTGATTATTACATAAAATATTTAGTAATTGATTTAGAATCCCTAATATTAATATGACAAAACTTATGTCACTCTATATGTTACATGGATTCGGATATGAGTATTAGACATGGGTATATATTTAAGTGTCAAATTTTCATAAATTTAAATTTTAGGATCTTGGGATCACTACAGGAAATCGCATTTTTACCGACTAAAAATTTGGTCGGCAAAAGTCCATTTTTAATTGATAAAAGCTACTCACGACCAATTTTTTTGGTCGCCAATTGAGGGTCGGCAAAAGTTATTAGCGACCAAAACTTTTGTTAATCAAGAAAAAGTTGGATTTGTTGACTAAATTTTTGGTCGCTAAATATATCATTACTGCGACTAATCCATTTAGTCGCTAAAACACTTTAGTCACGAAAAGTGACATTCCCGACCAAACATGTTAGTCGCCAATTGTCACATTCCACAACCAAAAAGTTTGGTCGCCAATTGTGACATTCCACGACCAAAAAATTTGGTCGCCAATTGTCACATTCTACGATCAAAGAGTTTGGTCGCCAAAAGGAATGTTTGTACCAACATGCAACAAAATAAACCTGTACTTCATAATAATCTATCTAACCCATTCAATACAATCTGTAATTTACAATAATCAATCATACCAACAATTCACTTAAATCATGAACATTCAACAAAATATATAAATCATCAAATTTTGAATCTATTTAATTAAAGTCGGCAACTATTATAAGTTTTCATCAACAAAAAATTCCAAACTACATATTCCTTCACTTAAAAATCCGCTTGTAATCTATATAATCATCTAATTTACATCCATCTAGCATTAAAATTTAAAACATATTCCTTAAGTGAAGAGTAGAACTCCTTTCACAGAGCATCAATAGCTTTCATTGATTGAGTAGAAAGAAAATTCTTCTAGCAGTATTCATATCTAGCTACGTCTCTTTCAGCTTCTTTTCAACCCTCATAAGCCCGGACAAGAGCAAGGTGATCACTGTAATCATGTGAAAATTGTGCTTTTGCTAGCTACAAAGAGAAAGACACATGAATCAATTAGTGAACAGATAAGATAAGATACTCAATTTTCCAGCAAAAAGTTATCTATTAGTGAAACCACAATGCCTTGGTACACATCACTCTAAATAATCTAGACAGGAGTTACAAGTTAAAAACTAGATACACATTAGCTAGTTCGCGACGAAATGGCCAATGTTCAAAACCATGGCTAGCACCCTTTTGTGAAGACTGCAAAGTGGCCCATTCAGCCACAATAACCACCAACCATCAGCTAAATAGCCAATAAAGTTATTCATTTCTCAGATTTAGATAGGGAATTAAAAACTATTTGAACAACTATATACCATATGCTCAACAACTTCCTAAGAAAATAAAAGAAAAAAGAACAGGATAAAAAGGAAAATCTTGAGTTTTATTTTGTAATTGGTTTTCAGAAAACTAAAATTCTGCTGCACAAAGTTGTAGTAAGCACAGTTGCAGGAATACTTGTACTACATAATTCAAAACGTGAAGAAGATACGAAGATACAAAATTCTTTCTTTCTGTTTTCTCTCTCTCTCTCTCTCTTTTATTTTTCTTTTTCTTATGTCTGATTTTCTGACTTATCCTCAAATAGCAAGGTCCTATTGTGAATGAAACCAAAAAAAACCCTAGAACTAAAAGAAAACATAGAAATCAATATAATGTACTGATAATGTTAGCGAATTGAGATAGATGTGAAACCAACAAAAACTAAAACTAAAATTGAAGAAATTGACAAACTTCAATTCAACCACAGACAAATGCACTTCAATACATTATCTTTGTCATTACCTAAAAACCTAAAAAAAGTATAATCCCTGCTCAAATGAGCATAGGCACTACTTTTTTTTTTTTTTTAAAGCTCGAGTTCAATTTTCAAAATCAAAATATATCTTAAACTTGCAATTCCTTCTTGTTAGCATTTGTGCCCTCAAAAACCAATTTGTTGACTTTATTGACTGATTAAATAAATTGCTTGGCATTTTATATTTTGCATTTTGTATGTTATTATGGGTAATGTTATATTTAATGTTACATATGATGTGAACATAAGGTCCCTTGGGTAACATTGTAGAAAAACAAAAGCTGGGAGTTATGATTTTTCGGTGCCTTGTAGACCAAATTAATGTTCTAGGCTATAGGTGTTGATTGGGCGTCACACTACTACAGCTTACACCTGTTTTGCTGCTATATGATAGAATGATTAACTCCATCATTGAGGTAGTGACCTTAGGCAAATAGGTGGGTGTTATGCAATAAGTACATGCACTGAACAGGATCGGTTTTAAGAACACCTATGGAATGATCACTGTCGGTTTAAAAGGTAGTTCTATTACAATACACTTATTTTCCTTTGACCTGAAGGCTTGTATAAATTAATTAACTATTCATTTAACTTTGACATTGTCAATCGGTGACGCCGAACCAAAGGCTATACACGGACATGTTGGGTTATGTGAGTGGTAATTGATTTATATAGGTGCTTAACATGGAATCCACCATTCTCAAAGTGAGAAAGTATATTCAAGCAATTTTTCCTATTAATGTTGGACCAAAAGAAAACCGGCCGGTTACTTTTTCGTAAAAATATTTTATATATATATAATTATAAAAATACTATTTTTGGAAAATGCTTTTAGGGTCCAATTAGAAGAAGGAAAAATTTAGAATTCGGTTACATGAGTTAGGGCTTTTGATAGTGATAAATTTGTCTATACCTAATAGCTCATGTGGAATATAGTTTGGTGGAAGGAAATTTGTGATTAATTGTAAGAAAGGGCCTCACTTGTAATTCTCTACTTTTAGGGGTTTAATTGTAATGTGTTGATGGACATTATTGCAATTAGTGGAAGTTCTATATTATCTGTTTAAAAGATAATTAATGAAAAAATTGGATAAGTTGTATCCTGTATATTTAAGATAAAAGATACATCTTTTATTTTATCCCCACAACTAAAAGATAGAGATCCCTAAGGATCCCACCTACATGCAAACTCTATCATGTGTTGTGTATATATATCAGATGTATTTGATACAAAAATTGGCCATCAGAATTCTTAAGGTCAGTAGAAAATATATACACAAAAATAAACAAAAGAGGGTGCAAGGTGAATCACTTTGGAGGCGAGACACTTGGATCGCTTGGTGAGGTATTATCAACAACTTAACTTGGAGAAGGTATTTTAGATTGTGTAATCAGTTGGTGTTTCTTTGAAAAGTGTTTTTTCAAAATAAATTATTTTTCCGCAAACTTTCACTTCTTCCATTTACTCATCATCCAAACAAACAATAAAATTAAGAATTCAGTTAACTAATACTATTTACTTCTAGAAGGCTAAGTTGAGCTAGAAAATTTTAAATTCCCAATCCAAGTAATGAGAAACTTAAAAAGTTCAAATTCTTCCTTCATTTCTCTTTACTACATTTACTCAACAACCAAACGGAGTATAATTAAAAACCCAAGAAGTACATAGAGAGAAGATAGTAACTAATGCTTCAATTTTCCCATAATCCAAATAGACAACAAAATTAAGAATTCAATTAACTAATGCTATCTACTTCTACCACGCTAAGTTGAGTAAAACTTTTTACATTCCCAATTCAAGTCATGAGAAACCTAATAAATTCAAAATTTTCCTTCTCTTTACTAGATTTTCTCGAAAACCAAATGGAGTATAATCAAAAACCCAAAAAGCAGATAGAGTCAAGAATCCAATTAAAAAATCTTGTTTACTTTTAGGTGGCTGCTAAGTTGAGCAGAAACTTTAAAAATCCCAATCCAAGTAATGTGAAAGCGTAATAGATTCAAAATTTTTCATTTGAATTTTGATGTTTCTGCTCAACTAATACATTCAACTTGGTCACTGGTTACAATTGAAAAAGGTGTCTGTTTAAAAGCTTAACGAACTAATAGAAGTGTCTCACATGTAAAATAGTTCCAAACTTATATCCATGTAGAGATAGTGCAATGACAGAAGGCTTCAGTGCATTAGCATAGTCAGGGGCTGCAATATCATTACCACTACCTCTTAATCGCTCCTGAAAATAAAACAACTCATGGAATAAATTAATTAATAATTAATAAAGTTCTTTTTTGATGACAAATTGTTCAAAGACAGCAAGGCATATACTTCCAGTTCACTTTAGCTACATTCAGTTTTGATGAAAGATCTGCAACTGAGAAGCCCATTTGTAGGGCTGTCATTCAATGTAAAACACAAGAATTAACTGCATAACAATGGGAGAGAGAGAGAGAGAGAGAGAATAAACTGGTCCCATAATACTAACAATATCATGAAAGGAGAGCCTGCAAGGGCACAACACTGAGTACATGTAGCCAAAATATAGGAGAACAAAACCAGTAAGGATATACAACTCACATGAGAACAAACAAACCAAGTAACAATATATCCTTCCTTCCTCACATTGTATCCACTGCACGTGAATAGCAAAAGATGATGTTTTGAAGGAGGAGATTTGAATTACAATTTTTTTTTTTCTTTTTCATTTTCATTTTCTTTTTTTTTTTCCCTTCTTCTTCCTTTTCTTGTTACCATATACTAGGAAAAAAAATGATTGGCAAATGGTAGTAACATTTTGAAATAACAAATAAAGATGTATTGGTTTGAAATGAATGAGTACCAGTTTTTCAAACTATTTTACATAGATTTTATTATTACCCTATTCTTATACCATGCCATTATACAATATTGCTCAAGCATTGCTATGCAGTTCCCTCAAAGAGAGAGAATTGCAAGGGAAGAGAGTAGGATAATCAAGTAAAAGAAAAAGAATTTTCCATGGCCTTTTCTCACAGATATAGAAGTCCTTGAAGGATTGAGGAGGAGGAAGGAGATGATTCACAGGTAGCCTCTTAAAAAGATTGCTCTCTCAAAACCAAAACCAATTTTTTCCCATGATTTCTTTGTAAATCATGAATGGGCATATATATATGATAATGGACGGTCCACTGTGCATATGATATCAGAGAAATGAAAAGAATGAATAGGTGATTACCTTGAGAAGAGAGTACCAGTCTCTAATTTCTATACAGAAAATGACCAAGTCCTTGAACATTGAATTAGACTAATCAGACACTTAGACACAAACTCAAACCAAACACTAGTACGCGAATCTATAAAAAAATAGTACAAGAGAGAATGGTATAGAGGATGTTTATGATACACATGTAACATACCACACAAGCTCCCACTTACACACGCTCGCACACCACACAAGTCCATGCTGACATCGGTTTACAGTCATCACCAGAACTTCATCATCCATTAAATTGGATAGGCAAACATGTAGCTCAGATTTCTAGAGTATATGTGACACCTGAACTTAATAAAATTACATAACCGAAAAACATGACCATATATGAACTTAAATTCATAATTTATTAGAGTAGGAGTACAATAAAAACAGAATGGGCAGCAAACTGATTGCATGGGGTGACTTGTGACTACAGCAAAAACATAATAGTACTCAACACTAAATAGCATTTTCCTATCACATGCATTGTTATTTGTTTTTACCTATTGGACAACCACCACGACGCAATCGTCATGTAACATATTTAAACCCATTTTTGCACTCACGGATTAGCTTCACAACTATTGATGGTCACAATCTGTACATATCTGTTTTACTAAGCAAAACATCAAAAATTAAATTGGACAGACCTTTGCACAGTCACCGAGCCAACTCATGATACTTCGTGCAGCTTCAAACATCTCACCCAATGCAGTCAAGGTGGTCTGCCATACAATGAATCACAGTTAACTTAAACCTTCCTTAATATATAGAGGGAACAAAATTGTCAGGCTGAGAATGTGGAAAAGCAGGTATCCCAACATTTATTACAAATTGCTAGTGTGACTTTGTCGACCACCGTGTCGCAATTATAGTTATTTTATCGGAAAAAAAATCCAAAAACCAAAAAAGTTAAAGATTTACTACAGCGGTATGTACTTACTTTTGCTGCATAACAAGATGCTGCAAACAACTCATCATTGTCTTCAATGGCACAACAGGCTTTTAGCCTCTTCTTGATTTGGTCACGGGCACCAATATAAGTCACACCATACACTCATGTCATCACCATTTGCTTAACCAATTTCCTATCTACCTGAAGATTTCCAGTTGCAAAGGTAGGAAATCAGCGATAGAACTGAATTAGGTTCAGGAAAAGTAATGAAATTTGGGAAGCACCTATCTGAATTAGCCAAATTCTTAAGAATGGTAGAGAATTATTGTGGCTTTAACAAGTTCAATGCATCTATTTTCAGTACAATATCTTATCCATGAATTAAACACCATAAGAATTAAATGAACATGAGAACCAATCGAACCTGATTAATTAAAAGCCTAGCAAGCGATGCATTCGAATCAGTTGCGGGATCTTTTTTTGCATCTCCCCGCATAATATCAAGAACTCTGCATCACAGCAAGAATATCAATAGTATTTACAGAGGAGATTTTCACAATTGTGATTCAAGAGGATGTCACAAGCCAAGGCATCTTTATCAGATCTGTCTAAGCACCTCCATGTAATACCACAATATAAATTTTCATTCATGAGCTCCACACAAGGACCATGAGGTAACTCCCTTGATCCATCTCCAAGCTGGTCATCCAGTGCACTTAGCACCTGAACAAAGACATGACCTCTATTCTTTTCTGTTTCCAGTTAGTAATTTGTTTTTCAGAATCAGAGAAGAGACCATAAATGACATTGATCAGGGTATGTTCAGATTGGATCCAGACATTTCATTGTTATTGGGGATATTGATTTTCCAGAGTATTTTTTTTGTTGTATGTTTTATGTTATTTTGCATTCAGGATACTATTATCACATTCTATTGTTCTACTATAAAATATGCTCTAAGGTGAAGGGTTTGACATACACCCAAACCTATTCATTGTATTCTCTTCTCTTTTTTATATCTATCTCTCTCTTTTCTAATCCCAACACTAATTTTTCACACTTTACACCCAACTTATATGTTCCTAGAGAATTTAATCAAGATGGTTCACCTCTAAAGTTTACAGAACTGAAAATTAGCAGCCTCTCAAATATTGGTGAAGCGAAGCTAGTAGTGATGTACATGTCACTTACGAATTCCCTTCTTCCTTTATTAATAGATAATATATATATACACACACACACCAACAAAAAGAGGGAAAAAAAAGAAACTAGAAAAGAAAACATATATATCATCCGAAGTGAATTGTGTACCTAGCAGCAATTCCTGAGTAAACATCTGCAGGCTTCTATCCTGCAACCAGATTGACTGCAGCTGCTCCTAACTGAACGAAAGTAATTTTCTTTCACTACAATACAAGAACACGACAACCATGGCCAGAAGTGAACAACTTCATATGAGCTAAGCGATAGAGATTTTATTACCTTATCCCTCCCAAGGGCAGCGTAGTGTTGTAGGCCATTACATGAACCATCCTCGAAGAGGAAAAAATAGAGGAAAAAAATCTTAGATTAAAGTTTGGATAATGGTGTATATATCAGAATTCAGTATAACAACAAAAAGAAAATGTAACTTGTATTTACATATCAAAATGTTTAAAAATAAAAATAACAATAAAATTGTAGCATCTGCTTGATGTTTTCTCAATTTCACAAGTAGCGACATTATGTAACAAGAAAAGCAGCAAAAATCTATTATCTCCATTACTTGTTGATGTCTTTAGTCTATGATCTGTCAATAGACAGGATGGGACACTCTGTCTCAACATAGACATAAAGCGTATTACATTGAAATTGTAATTGTAAATGTATTTTACAGCACATATGTACAAATTTGTCTGATTGGATGTATGTGTGGGTGTCATAAGCACATATACATGAGAGAGTAAATTAGTAAAACGACTTGCCTTTGATGATCAATTAATATGTATTTGGCCACGATATAACTATACAACATGTCATTAAGCATCACTAATCAGAAGCTTTAATATATTGAAGACTTGAAATTATAGTAGGAACTGTGACAAAAGCCAGAATAGATGCTTCTTTTTTCTTTTTTAAATACTATTGATTTCCTCTCTACAAGCACATTGCTTATGGAATAAAAAACAGGATCTTTTAAAAATGTAATAAATTAATTTAAGAGCAACTTCAATTGATAACTTGGAAGCGCAGCTCAATAAAATTTATGTTCATTTCCTAGATCCAGCTGGCATAAAGTTATTCTTCTTTTTTTCTCTATCCATATCTTGTTTCCATTTTTCTATTTTATAAATCAGAATAAATAGTTGGTACTGAAGGCCTTGTTCAATTTTTGAGCAGACAAATGCACACAAACATAGATACATATTGCTGATGAATTCCCATATCAATTTTTTGTTTATGGTTAGACTACAGTACTTGGTGGATAGGCATGTACGAAATAGTAGTCTCTGGAGAGGAGCTTCTCAATGCTTCAGCAAGATTAATACATGTTGCCAAGCATTGAAATGGATCCTCTGTGCCCAACCACCAGCGCCTTCCTTCGAGAGATCTGTCTGCTGAATCGAAGATATCATCCAAATGATTCTCAGTAAATGCAATTCGACCCTCGTAAGAAAACTTGTCCACACCACCAGCATACAAATTTGCCATATGTATCTTGAGCCACTGTAAGCCAGACTTGCCAAGAGGGCGTTCCTCGGCAAACTCCAAGATGCCTCGGCACAGATCAGAACCAAGATGCCCAACAGACTAACTCAATGGTGAAAAATATGCAATTTCAACTAGTCACAAATTTTGGAAAGGCAAACAATTACAAACCAAAAGATCTCTTATCTTAATCTGTCGAGTCATAGAATGATACATCAACTTGCAATCAGAGTTTCAACACATTCCATTTCAAGATGCCCAACAATGAGTTCCACCACCAAATAAGTTTGGTGGGATGATAAATCAATTGAAATCCCTACTACTATTGTGATAATTACAATAATGATCTTTCGGTAAACTACCACAGCAATAATTTATCATATCTCCAAATAAAATGAATCTGAACCAAATAATCATAGGTCAAATAATTTACAAATAAAAATAAATAAATGAACTTATAGTTGTTCTTTATTATGTGAATCCATCCAGAAATTTTTTTGTAATTTTTTCCAAATCCGTTTATAATTCACAAATAAAAGAGGATACTTAAAGAAAGAGAAGAAATAAAACACTCCAAGGAACATCACAGATTGGGGGACTTCACAAACAACAGATTGAAATCCTATTATCGACATATCTCAGCAGCAAACATCAACAGAAACATTAAGAGTGAGAGGGAGAGACAGAGACTAAGTGAGTGAGAATGAGAGAGAGGATTTATACCTCAAATTGTTTTTAGGGAGAGTTGAAGATGCTTCGTGTGTGAGTGATTTTCTGATCACACTGCCTATCTTAGTGATTCAGCGGTAAAAACACAGGCAGAATAGATGGCACAGATAATAATATAAAGACAAGAAGGATTTAACGTGGTTCGGCAATAATTGCCTACGTCCACGGGAGGCCGAGGTGTTTCACTATAAACAGTAACAAGAATTACAACTCACTTTTGGCAACTTTCTCACTCTCTGAGTATATAATTATAAGTGTTACAATTAGTTTGTTGTCTCTCAGTGTATTTGTTCAGTCTAGTCCGAATGCCCTTGCCCCCTTTCTATTCGTTGTTCTCCATCTCAATTTATACACCGAAATTGAAATAGAGAAGCTCACAGCTTTTGAGCTGTCTTGCCAGCGCACTATTCCACTCCTGGCAGCTTTCCAGGTAAAAGCTGTTGATTCCTCCCCACGACTGTTAGTGGCCTCGTGGCTATTTCACATGGCCTCAAGGAAAGCTTGTTGGTGAGATAATGGCCTCGTGGTTCTCTTTACACAGCTGTACATCCACCAAACCAAGATAATATTTTATAACATCAACCTCGGCCTTAATCTTCTGCGGGTAACTCGGCCTTTGCCTGTCAAGCCGAGGTTGGAGGCCTTTGTCCCAAATTAAGTTGCCCTCAGAAATTACCTCGGCAAATACTAGGATACCTTGGCAAAACTTTACTGTGACACGTAGCTCTCCTGATGACACGCCGACGTCATCTTCCACGTGTTGATGCTCAGAAATATAACCCCACAACTGCCCCCTAAGTTCTATTACCTCGGCATACTGAGGTGATGGAACTTATATTGAACTTCTTTCTCGCACCTCGGCTTAAGAACTTCTAGCCGAGATCATTCATTTCAGGCCGACATGTCCTCTTCAGATTCAAATCAATTCCCTTACGCGTATGAGTCATTATGCACCAATTTTCAACCGTTCGATGACGCGTTTCATTCTTCTTGGTCCGTGCCATTGACGCCTACATAAGCCGTCTTTTCTCTGCCCGCGCCGTCTGACGCATGCGTTACCCTAGGCGTAATAATTGCTGTTTTTTGCCGCCGTTTCAAATTTTGACAAAAACGATTCCCTCTCTCTTTCTCCTTCACTTTTGCATTTTGAATCTCCTTGCTTTCTTTCTCTCTAAAACTTTTTCTCTTTCAATTCTGCCATTACTCTTGCCCGAAACTCTGCAACTGCCTCCATCTGCCATTTCTGCGAAGCTCTGAAGCTCTTTCAGTTCGGCGCCACTCATCTCGGCTTCAACTCTTCTGGTAAGCCGTCGCTCCTTTCTTCCCGCTTTTTGCTTGGTTTTCAAATTTCTTGTCACTTGATTGTTCGCATCGATTTGTGAATCATGTATCTCATCTCATGATTTTATTTATCTTTGCGAACACTTGCACCGTTCATTTCATTTTTGGCCTTCCATTCTCTCGTGTTCTTGAATCTGAGACTTCTTTTTGCTTTCCTGTTTTCTAGATTTTCTGCCCTTCATACTCATTATTCGTAGATTTAGGCTTGGGATTTGCTGTAGAACCTTCAATCTTTTAGGAAAAACTGAAACCAACTTCCCCAACATACACATAGGTTAAGCCGAGGTCCTAAGAGCCCTTTAGGAATACTCTGTTTCTGTAGTCGAACACTTGTTTATATCAAGACCATGGGTGTGTGGAGGGATAGAGTCAATACCCCAACCAAGCTTCAAAACTTTAGGCAAGAATTCTCCATACTAGAGGATGTCCACCTCAGACTAGCTGAGGAGAAGGACTCTATTATGCCCGATGGCGATAAGATGCCTTTCCCTATAGTAGCCTTCGTCCAGTGTGGACTTAGGTTCCCTCTTGATCCCCTCTTCCGCAAAGTCCTTCATTACTACACCCTTAACCCCATGCAACTCACCATAAACGCCTTTAGGACACTTATTGGAATAATAGCCTTAGCTCGGCAGGAGGGTGTTAGAATCACTCTTGCCGACATCCAGTATTGTTACACAACGTGTGCCCTGAACCTTAAGGAAAAAGGTTATGTCTACTACCTCAAGCCGAGGTCCACTGCATATAAAATAGTAGCCGACCTTCCAGACTCCAACAAAGGGGCTGGAAATGATTACTTGATCGTTTCTGGAAATTGGGAGTTCGGCCCAGATGAGGAAGTCCATCTTTTCCCTCTTCCACGAACAGTAAAGGAGGGCAAGGGTAAGAGCCCTTTTGTGAACTACTTAACTATTGTTTTCTTCAATTTCTCCAAAACATTTTATCTATTTTTGATGTTTTGTTCTATTTTGCAGACGTTCGCCAGCCACCCAAGGATTTTCGCCAATTATATTTCCTTAGGCCCGACCTGAAAAAGCTCTTAGACCTTCCACTTCAGCAACGAAAAGCTCCATTGTTGTTGAACTTCATCCCCACTTACACATCCAAGTTGGCCGACGTTCCAAGGAAGAGGAAGAAGAGCGCTTCTTCATCAACTGCTTCTACAGAACAGGCTGCCTCCACATCTGAGCCAGCCGATCAGCCATCAACCTCGGCTCCAAAGAAACGCCGACGAAGGCTTGTTAAAACAGCCGAGATGGAAAAACCAAAGAAAGTGGTGCTGAACCTCTTGGCCGATCTTCTAGACGACATGGATGATGCGCCTCCCTAAACTGTGCCTCCGCCAAAGCAAAAGAGAGTCAAAAAGGCCCAACCAAAGGCGAAGGCTACTGTGGATGACGCAGAGGCTGAAGATGCCCTGCCAATCTCCAAACTGGCCGAGAAGATCACCGGCCTCAAGAAGAGACTTCTTGAAGCCCGACCATCAGGCCATTCAGCAAAAGAAGCCAAGGTCTACATGTGCCTCAACTTCGGGTTCTAGGGTACCCATAGTTCCCGGGGAACCCAAAGTTACTCTTGAAAAGAGGCCGGTCTACACCAACGAAAGCGCTGCCGACGTCAACATCGGCGTGGCGCCAAAGACAATTCCTTCTTGAGGGCGATATGGAGCGAACGAAAAAATGAGCTATGAGAATTACGCCCTCATGATGCAAAGATTCATCCAAGTAAGTCTTTGAATTTGATAATTTGTCTTTCATACTTATAAAATTTTGAAATGTTTATAATAACTTTTGCCTTGTATTCTTCGAGCCATCCAACACGCCCATACCTTCTCCATGCGGCTTTTGAAACAAAGAAAGAAGCCGACATGGAGAAGGAGTTTGCTCTTCTCCATAAACAAAACAGGGCCCTCCAGATCAAGATGAAAAAACTGGAGGATCAGGCCGAAGAGGCAACCAAGGCTAAACAGATAGCCGATGAAAAGGCTGAGGCTGTTAAAACTGTTGCTATAGCTCAGCAGAAGGAAGCCAAGGAGAAAGCGGCCCAGGCTGAAAAGGAGCTACAAGAAGCCTTGGCCACCAAGAGAGCTGAAATTGATGCTGCTTATAATGAAGGCATGGCCGATGTCGCTGAAGACTATAAGCTTCAGGTCAAGCAAGCATGCAACAAGGGATATTCCCTAGGTTGGAATGCTTTGGCCAAAAAGCTTGATCTTCCAGTCGACTCGCCATGGCGCAAGACCAAGGCCATGCGTCTTCCTTGTCCTCTTCCTCCATCTCCAAGCCACGCTGAAGAAGATGATTCTGAAGCCGAGGCTGAAGAGGAAGGTGAAGGTGAAGATGAAGCCCTGGTGAGGAAGGCCAAATCTCCTCCAAAGGGTGATCAAGTCTTGGACTTGACTGGAGATGAAGACCTCGATCTTTGCTCCCAAAAGGCGGACATCGGCACTCTATCCTCGACCTTCTTTTGGCGAGAGAAGTGTTGATGAAACCCTTCGAGATTGATCTTTGAAGTCGCGATGATAAAGTGGCCGAGGTCCCGGCAAATAAAGAAGCTGAGGTTGTGGTGGACAAGGAAGCAGATGCTATGGTGGAAAAGGATGCCGAGATCATTCCTCCAGATCCTTCCGACGTTCCTGCCCAATCTACTGTTAATGCTGAAGGAGTTTAGATGTCTTCTACTTAACTTTTTTGTACTTTGTCTCTTTTCTTTGTTCTTTCCTTCTATGTAAGCTGTTATTTGTGGTCGTTGTGCCTTCCATGTAACTTGTGAACAAGATTTTCCTTTGGCCACAGTGCCTTCCTTTTATATGCAACTGTTTCTTTCTGAATGCTTCAGTCTTTAAATTCTTCTTTATTGCTTCTGTGTAGTTTTATACTTAGAATATTCTGCATGTTGTACACAATTCTTCCTTTGTGTAATCTTCTCGGGGTTACATACCTCGGGCATAACACCTGTAAATTTTACTTCGGCAAGAAACTGTCCTGCAATCTTTTCATAAATTTCAACAAGTATAATACATATACTATTCATCGTTAACTTTGCAAACCCTTCTCAAGTTTAAACGAGTATTCAAACAACAAACTTAGTCTGTTTGACTTGTAAATTGCTATAAGTTTCAACATGGATTAACATAAACAGTAAACTTTACTCAAGTTTTAATCAAGTGTTAAACAATAATCTTAACCTTTACCTCAACCTGTAAATTGCCGCAAATTTCAACAGATGGTAACATGTCGGCTTAACTTCAACCTGTAATATCAGTCCAACCTACTTGTAAATTGCTGCAAATTTCACAAGGATTATCATATACAGCAAACTTTTCTCAAATTATAATCAAATGTTAAACAGTAATCTACTTGTAAATTGCTACAAATTTCAACAAGGTTTAAACAATAATCTCAACTTTTACTTGAACCTGTAAATTGTTGCAAATTTCAACAGAAGACCACATGTAGCTTCAAATTGTAGGCGATAACATCGGCTTCCCTTCAACTTGTAAATCGCTACAAATTTCAACAAGCGAAGAGAAACAAATATCTCGGCTTGACTCCAACTTGTAAATTGCTACAAATTTCAACAAGTGAAGCCAAGGAACCATCTCGGCTTAACTTCAACTTGTAAATTGCGACAAATTTCAACAAGCGAAGCCAAGGAATCTTCTCGGCTTAACCCTAACTTGTAAATTGCGACAAATTTCAACAAGCGAAGTCAAGGAATCTTCTCGGCTTAACCTCAACTTGTAAATTGCTACAAATTTCAACAAGCGAAGAGAAACAAATATCTCGGCTTGACTCCAACTTGTAAATTGCTACAAATTTCAACAAGCGAAGCCAAGGAATCTTCTCGGCTTAACCCCAACTTGTAAATTGCGACAAATTTCAACAAGCGAAGTCAAGGAATCTTCTCGGCTTAACCTCAACTTGTAAATTGCTACAAATTTCAACAAGCGAAGCTAAGCTTTGTATTCGATCAAACCAACTTGTAAATTGCTACAAATTTCAACAAGTGGTAGACTTTGTTATTCGGCCAGACCAACTTGTAAATCGCTACAAATTTCAACAAGTGGTAGGTTTTGTTATTCGGCCAGACCAACTTGTAAATTGCTACAAATTTCAACAAGTGGTAGGCTTTGTTATTCGGCCAGACCATCTATTATGTGGTAGGCTTTGTTATTCGGCCAGACCAACTTGTAAATTGCAACCAATTTCAACAAGTGGTAGGCTTTGTATCTTCTCTGCCTCTTTGCATCTTCTTCGCCTTTAATGTGAACTGAGTTGCACTTGGGTTCTCATTTTTCAGATCTTCCAAAGATCTTTATCAATCATATGACATCGCCAAGAATCGTGATATCTCAATGATAGAAAAATTTCAAGTTCCAAGTGTTCGGGGTCTTGGCGGCTTTTGCCTTCATTGTCTTTAAGCCGATATGCTCCATTACCTAACACCGAGGTAATTCTGTAAGGCCCTTCCCAGTTCGGGCCAAGCTTGCCCTCCCTGGGATCTTTCTTGTTGCCGACCACTTTTCTCAAGACTAGGTCGCCGACTTGAAAATCTCTTGGGTTGACCTTCTTGTTATATGCTCTGGCAAGTTGTTGCTAGTATACTGCAAGCTGAATTGCAGCCTTCTCTCTTCGTTCTTCCAAAAGATCCAGATCTCGGGCTAAGAGTATATCATTAGTCCCATTTTCAACACCCTGTGTTCGGATCCCTGGGATGCCGATCTCCAGTGGAATGACTGCTTCTGTGCCATAGGCCATGGCAAAGGGAGATTCCCCGGTTGATCTTTTTGGCGTAGTCCTATATGCCCAAAGCACGTTGGGTAATTCATCTACCCACTTCCCTTTTGCTGCTTGCAACCTCTTCTTGATTCCATCCAGAATTACTTTGTTGGAAGCTTCTGCCTGTCCATTACTTTGAGGGAAACTTGGTGTTGAAAAGTAGTTCTTGATCTTGAATTTTGCACAGAAGTTCTTGATAAGCTTGCTGTCGAACTGCGTTCCGTTGTCGGCAACAATGGCTCTGGGAATGCCGAATCTGGTGATGATGTTCTTCCATATGAAATTCTTGACGTCCACATCTCGGATTTTAGCAAGAGGTTCTGCCTCTATCCACTTTGTGAAGTAATCCGTTGCCACCAAAGAAGTATTTTCTCTGCCAGCTTGGGGAAGCTGTCGACCAGATCCATGCCCCATTGGGCAAGCGGCCAAGGGCTGATATCTTTGGATTGGTCATTGCGGTGATGAATCAAAGGTGCAAACCGTTGACAGGGTTCGCACTTCTTCACATATGCTTCTGCATCCTTTTGCATGTATGGCCACCAATACCCTTGGGTAATGGCCCTATGGGCTAATGATCTGCCCCCAGTGTGGCTTCCACAAATCCCTTCATGAATTTCATACAAAAAATCTTCAACTTGTAAAGGGTGTACGCACCTTAGAAGGGGTCCAGTGAAAGACCTTCTGTAGAGATGTCCCTCTGCAGTCAGGCTGAATCTGGCCGACTTTAGTCTGACTTTGTGTGCCTCCTTGCGATCTTCTGGCAGTTTTCCTTCTTTCAGGAATGCAACAATTGCATCCATCCAGCTCGGCCCCATGTCCACACACATTGCTTCCTGCATTGCGTGCCGTGGTTCTATGCTCGGGCCCGACATGTAATCTATCATAATTGTCCTCGTCTTCCCAGTCTGCATTGAACTCGCAAGGTTGGCCAACGCGTCGGCGTGGCTGTTATCATCTCGGCTAACTTGAAGAAGTCGGCAATTCTGAAATAACTCGGCTAATCTGATAACCTCTTTTGCATATGCCGACATCCGCTCGTCCCTGGCTGCAAATTCTCCTGTTGATTGGTTAACAATTAATTGTGAATCACAAAAAACTATTACCTCATCGGCTTCTGCTGCCGCTGCCAGTTTTAGTCCTGCAATCAATGCCTCGTACTCAGCTTCATTGTTTGAGGCCTTGAACCCCAAACGGATGGATTGTTCAATTATTTCTCCATCTGGGGATATCAGCAGTACTCCTGCCCCCGCTCCTTGTCGGTTTGAACTTCCATCGACAAAAAGTCTGAATGAGTCGCCGATGTAGATGCTGCACGGTTTAAGCTTTTCCTTCCATTGCTCTTTTGTTGTCGGCTGGGATCCTTCTTGCTTGCTGGGACCTGGTTCATCTCGTCTCAAGGGAGGCCGACGTTCGACGGACTCCGGTGTGAATTCTGCCACAAAGTCGGCCAAAACTTGGCCCTTGATTGTTGTTCTGGGTCTGAATTCCAGGTCGTACTGGCCCAAGGCCACTGCCCACTTTGCAATTCTTCCTGTCAAGTCTCCTTGTTGTAACAGGGATTTTAATGGGTGCTCTGTTAGTATCAAAATCTTGTGTGCTTGGAAGTAGTGGTTCAACTTCCTCGAGGCCATAACCAAGGCCAACATTAATTTCTCCAGTGGTAAGTACCTTGTTTCAGTGCTGGCTAAGGTTTTACTTACATAGTAGACAGCTTTTTGTTCACCCTGTTCTTCTCGGATGAGAACTGCGCTTACAGCATGTTCCGACACAGCCAAGTACAAAAACAACTCCTCTCCGGGCTCGGGTGTCGAGAGGACTGGAGCCGTGATCATGTACTTTTTGAGATCGGCCAAAGCGGCCTCACACTCTTCAGTCCATAGGAAGTTTGCCGTCTTCTTTACCAAGTTGAAGAAGGGTTTACATTTGTCTGAACTTCGGCTTATGAATCTGTTTAATGCTGCGGCCCTGCCAGTGAGCATTTGCACTTGTTTTGCCGAGGTTGGACTCTGTAGATCTAGAATGGCCCTAATTTGATCTGGGCTGGCCTCTATTCCCTTCCTTGTTACCAAGTACCCCAGAAACTTACCAGATCCAACCCCAAATGCGCACTTTGATGCGTTAAGGCGGAGCCGATATGTTTTCAGTATGTTAAATACCTCGGCTAAATCGGCGAGATGATTGCCTGGCTCTTTGGTCTTTACGACCATGTCGTCGATGTATACCTCCACTGTTCGGCCTATCTGGTGCTTGAACATTTTGGTTACCAGCCTTTGGTAGGTTGCTCCTACATTCTTTAGTCCAAAAGGCATCACCCTGTAACAGTATAGGCCTTTCGGTGTAATGAACGCTGTCTTCTCCTCATCTGGGGGGTACATGGCTATCTGGTGATACCCCCTGTAAGCGTCTAGGAAGCTCATCTTTCCGTGTCCCGATGTAGCATCTACCAGCTGGTCAATTTTTGGCAGAGGGAAGCTGTCTTTGGGACAGGCTTTATTTAGGCTTGTAAAGTCAACGCAAACCCTCCATTTTCCGTTCTTCTTCTTTACCACCACGGTGTTGGATAACCATGTTGGGTAATTGACCTCTCTGATGGCCCTGGCTTCTAGAAGCTTGTCAACTTCTTCCTCCACAGCTTCGACGTGTACCAACGTAGGTCGTCTAGCTCGCTGAATCACAGGTTTAGCCGACCTGTCGACGTTCAGTCTGTGACATGTGACCTCGGGGTCAATGCCAAGCATTTCATAAGGCGTCCAGGCAAACACCTCTATGTTTCTTCTTAAAAATGCTTCCAGCTCTTTTTCCTCTTCCTCGGCAAAGCCTGAGCCTAGAAGAAAAAAGCGTTCCTCATCTCCCTCCTGGACGAGGATTTTCTTTAGTGATTCTTCACTCTTCTCGGCTGGCTCCTTGCCGACATCATCTAGGACTTCCATGTCCCCATCTTCAATCTCGGCCTCGGCTGGTTCTCGAACATTGCAGGTAGCCTTCATTGCTGCCATGGAGCAATTCTTCGTCTGCAGTTGATCTCCTCTGATTTCTTCAATCCCGTGCTCTGTTGGGAACCGTAGTAATTGGTGCAATGTTGAAGGTACTGCCCCCATTTCATGCAACCATGGCCTGCCCATGATGATGTTGTACGGTGAGGGTGTATCAATCACGATGAACTCGGTCGTGACCTTCTTGGTGCCTGCCTGCACTTCCAAGCTTGTTGCGCCCAGTGGCCATGTCGGCGTTCCATTGAAGCCGACCATCGGGCCAGCCGACTGCTCCAAGTCGTCGGGGTGAAGGCCCAGCTCCTTGTAACATCTAACGTACATGATGTCACAAGAGCTGCCTGGATCTATCAGGATGCGTTTTACTTGGCATTTCCCAACCTGGAGGGATACTACCAAGGCATCATTGTGTGGGTGCTGGACCATCTCTAGGTCGGCCTTGGTAAAGGTTATTATCTGACCTTGGCAGTCTTCTGGCCGAGGTCTTTTCAATCCGACTTGGTTCACGTACTGAAGGTGTTTGACTCTTTGGGTCTCCCCTCGAATGTCATTTGCATTCACTTTGGAGTGAATTACATTAACGACCCGAGGTCTGTCTGCTCGGGGTTGCGGTGGTGGTGGGGCTGTTTCTGCCTGAGGCAGTCTTGCCTGCTCTTCCCTTGTTCGGGTCTCATCAACAAGATCCCTCAGATGTCCTTGCCTCACCAAATCTTCCAAATGAGCTTTTAGGGCTCTACAACCCTGTGTTGTATGTCTGTTCTCATTGTGATACGAACAGTGTCTGTCCGTGTTTCTTCCCATAAATTCCCCCGGTTCCCTTGCTGCTGTCCTGAAGTAGGGCTGGCTTCTTATTCTTCCTAGGATCTTTTGAATGGGAATGCGGAACACGGTTGTTACTGCTTGTTTAGCCCGCAGCTCTATCTCTGTCTTGCTGAATCCGTTGGTACTTTGGCTTCGCTTTGGCGAGCCGTTCCCCTGCTCCTGTTTAACTTGCTTTGTCGCCGATGTATCTTCCTCGGCTCTGGCATACTTTTCGATCCGTGCCATGAGTTCCTCCATGTTCCTTGGCAATGTCTTTGCCAAAGATTTCCGTAGTGAACAGTCTTCTTTCAGGCCGTTCTTGAAAGACACGACCGCTACTTCTTGGTTGCATTCAGGTATTCGGTTGAACACCTCGTAGTATCTTTTTGCATAGGCCCTAAGGCCTTCATCCTTACTGATTTTCAAAGCCATTAATGCGTCCACCCTCAATGGCTGTAGCTTGTTTGTCACGAACCTGGCTACAAACATCTCGGCCAGGCCTTCCCAAGTCCTCACACTTCCTTTTGGTAACTTGCGGAACCAATCCGATGCAATTTCTCCAAAGGACGAAGGAAATACTTTGCAGAGCAAAGGCTCATTTCCACTGTATAATGCCATTGAGTTTAAAAATAACCCAACATGGAAGTTAGGATCTGACTTACCGTCATAGATTTGGAACCTCGGCATGCTGAATCTTTTGGGTGCTTCAAATTTGTCTAGTTCCACCGAGAGTGGTGTCCTCGGCTTGATGAACGAGTTTACCTCGGCTTCGGCGTTCTGTTCCCTTCTCTTGAGGTAATTTCTCAAGTCTTCTTTACTCCTCCCTAGAGCTCGGCTATCTTTTGATTTGAGTCCCTTTGGCACGCTACTCTCGGCTTCGTGGTGCGCCCGCTTTGATCTTTCTCCATGGGTTGTATCGAAGCAGAGAACCTGCTTTTGTACATGCCGATGTTCTCTTGGTTCCTAGTCCTTTGTATTATACGTCCTCTTGGACTTACCGTCCTCCCCGGAGCATGGGGGAGAATGCTCCTTGTTCCTGGAGCGTTGTGGTGCTTCAGGAGTTGTTGTCCTTCCTTCATTCCGAGCTTTAACTGCTGGAATTGGAGTATCCTACAGTGGGTATGGTGGCTGCATGACCTTGCTTTGCATCATGAAGTTGACGACCGATTGGAGGTCTGCCAACTTGTTTGCCAGGTCCTTGAGTTCCTCATCCCTTCGTATGCACCTATCCCTCTATACCTGGAGGTTGTCCTCTTCGTAGTATCTGCCCTGGTCCGCCTTCTTCGAAGTGTCATCCTCCTGGATAACGTTCTTTCCCCCGTGCCCCTGGCCACGGGTTTTGTCATTGTGGTTACCTCCTTCGATATCCAGGTCAATGGGTCTGTCACTCTCAGCTGGAGTGTCACCCCCAACCTTCTCGTTTTGTGCGTTAGTGGCCATCTATTCGTCTTTCTTTCCCACAGACGGCGCCAAATTGTGTGAGTGATTTTCTGATCACACTGCCTATCTTAGTGATTCAGCGGTAAAAACACAGGCAGAATAGATGGCACAGATAATAATACAAAGACAAGAAAGATTTAACGTGGTTCGGCAATAATTGCCTACGTCCACGGGAGGCCGAGGTGTTTCACTATAAACAGTAACAAGAATTACAACTCACTTTTGGCAACTTTCTCACTCTCTGAGTATATAATTGTAAGTGTTACAATTAGTTTGTTGTCTCTCAGTGTATTTGTTCAGTCTAGTCCGAATGCCCTTGCCCCCCTTCTATTCGTTGTTCTCCATCTCAATTTATACACCGAAATTGAAATGGAGAAGCTCACAGCTTTTGAGCTGTCTTGCCAGCGCACTATTCCACTCCTGGCAGCTTTCCAGGTAAAAGCTGTTGATTCCTCCCCACGACTGTTAGTGGCCTCGTGGCTATTTCACATGGCCTCAAGGAAAGCTTGTTGGTGAGATAATGGCCTCGTGGTTCTCTTTACACAGCTGTACATCCACCAAACCAAGATAATATTTTATAACATCAACCTCGGCCTTAATCTTCTGCGGGTAACTCGGCCTTTGCCTGTCAAGCCGAGGTTGGAGGCCTTTGTCCCGAATTAAGTTGCCTTCAGAAATTACCTCGGCAAATACTAGGATACCTTGGCAAAACTTTACTGTGACACGTAGCTCTCCTGATGACACGCCGACGTCATCTTGCCACGTGTTGATGCTCAGAAATATAACCCCACACTTTGAAAAATCGCGGTGGTGAGGGCCCTGGTAGGTGAGACATTGTAGAACAAAAAGAGTATGAGAAAGAGGAATCAGAAATGGCGAAGACGAATCAGAGAGATATAAACAGAAGACGAATTAGAGAGAGACAGAAGGTTGAAAAAAAATACCTAGATGACGGTGCCAAGCGAAGACGAATCAGAAATGGTGAATACAGACGGCGGCGCTGATGGTGGAGAGGCGAGAACGGCAGACGGCAATGTTGATGGTGAGGCGAGGTGATTGGCGCGACTGAGGTGTGATCGAATTCGACTGAGAGGCGCCTTTTTTTTTCAATATAGGTTTGAATTAGTTTAGTTATCCCCTACAACAGTGCTGGTCAACCATGGTCCCTTGGTGTATTTAGATATCAAAATGACGTCGTTTTGATATCTGCAACTAAATTGTTATAGTCGCTAAAACTTTTTACTGTTCCTGTCCAGATTTTCACCTTCCGCCAATATTTTTGGCGACTAATATTTTCATTTGGTCGGAAAAAAACACTTTTTTCAACAAAATTATTTTAGTCGATAATATTATCAACTTTTAGCTATGAAATTTTTTTTGGGTGGCCAAATGTCATTTTTTGCGACCAAAATTTTTTTAGTCGGCAAAAGTGGTCGGGAAATGTGTAATTTCTTGTAGTGTAACTTGATTTTTTACAAGTATATTGTTCTCGATATTTCTTAAAATTTGAACGATTTGGATCATCAAAATAAAACCCAAAATGAGTTTCACAGGCCGTACAATAGTCACTGCTATACTTCACATCTAGGAGTGACACTAGATCCCTTTATTAGGAGATGAGAGTACTCAACTCATGGTAGTGTTAATTGGCAATCATGGATTTGGACAATGATGTTTATGCTCATTTTATTTGGTCTATTAAGTAGGTCCGGAAGTACTTAATAATTTTTCATTAAATAGTACAACTCTCAATAAACAATAATGTTTCGTAGCTTGATTTTTGTGTGGCTCAAGTGGCCTGACTTTTCACTTTCAACCTCTCTCCCTTTGTCTCCTTGCTCTGTTTCTTCTCTTCTTCTTTTCTGTTCATCTCTCTCTCCTTCAACAGTTTACGATGATAATTGGAGAGCTTTCCCAGATTGGCACTATATTTTAGTTGTTCATCTCTCCATTGATTTGTTCATGTCTCTATTGAAAGAACTGTTGATCAACAGATTTGTTCATCTCTCTCCATTGAAAGAGAGTTGATCTAGTCAATATATTTTCATCACTCTCCAAACTCTTTGAACAAATCAAAATTGTTGTTCATCTCTCAGATTGGCAAAAAACATTGAAGATTAGTTTACGATTAATCAATTGGAGAGCTAACAAATCAAAACCAAATAAAAAATTTGGGAAAGCTAACAAATCAAACCCAAAACCAATTCAAACCCAAATCTGGAAAAGCTAACAAACCAAACCCAAACCCAAAAATCTGGGAAAAGAAATCAAACCCAAATTAGTTAAACCCAAAAATCAAAATCAAAACCAATAAGCCACAGACCAAATCATACAAAATGAATCAAACCCAAATAGAAGGGGAAGAGAAGGAGCTCGCCTTGCCTCGTCGTAGACTCCAACGGTGATCCGGATTGTGGGTGTCGGAGAAGGAGAAGGAGGAGGCTTTTGGAGTAGAGAAGAGAGAGAGAGAGAGAGAGAGAGAGAGAGCCAAATCAAATAGTAATATGTGACAAAAATGATTCAGAGAGGAGAAGGAAGAGGCTTTTGATAAAGATGAAGATGCTCTGAAACTGAAACTCTATTTTCTCTTCTTTTTCTTCTTCTTTTTTTTTCTAAGTAGATCAGGATCAGAAAAAAAATAAAAATTGTTGATGATGATAATGTGTTGATGATTGTTGATGTTGATGAAACTGTCCGCTCCAGCTTTCTCTTCTTCTTCTTCTTCTTCTTCTTCTTCTTCTTCACTTTCATCTTCTGCATCTTCAGAAAAAAACGAGAAAGAGAAAGAAAAGAACAAAAAAATAAAAAAAATCAAAACGTCGTCGTTTTTCGACTCGGGCCATTCGAGCCCCATAAGTCTCGAGCTATAAATCGGTATTGCTCGATAAAATTACAAACCATCTTACTAGTTTTGCAATTATTTTTTTCACAATCTCTTTCCCTTTTGCAAAAATATATTTGTTATTGGATTAATTTTAGTTTTTTTTATTTATTCTCATTTACACAACAAACATCATGTATACATATTTTTCTTTACGAATGTTAATCGATATATCCAAGAGCCAACGGTCTCATTTGCTATGAAATATAATATTTGATAAAAAAATTATAAGATTGCACTCAATTGTTTGATGCATATATATATATATATGATAAAAAGTAAATATAAGCGTGACGATTAAAAATGAAATTGTAAGCTTTGATCATATATATATATATAAAGCAATGGTTCATTCATAAACAACATTGACCATGTGTTGGATCAACCACTGTAATTTAGGTAGATTCAATCAAATTGAGAGTCTATTTAAGCTTAGCTTCAAATATTAAGGGATCTGTTCAAATTTAAGTTTCAGTCCGTTACATAGACAGTAATCATTGAGTATGGCGTTTTAACGTTTATATAATGACAATAAGAGCATAACTTAATTTAATTATTAGGGCATGCAAACAGTAGGTCACTAAATTACGATTTGGGGTGGTTGCTGTGCGGGGTGCACAGCAATCACTGTTGTGCAACCAAATGAGCCCATTTCGGGACCCATTTTGATAATCCGAACCATTCATATTTTAGAATACATCAAGTATAACATACCTGTAAAAACTTAAGTTAATCGGATATCGTTTACCCACTCATCCACTCACATTTGTATATACAAAAATAAATAACAATTGTAACCTAAAGTATTAAAATAAATACAAATATGGGTGGATGACTAGGTAAACGATATCCGATTAATTTGGATATGTTCTACTTGATGTATTCTAAAATGTGAACGGTTCAAATTATCAAAATGAGCCTATTTGACTACACAACAGTAACTGCTGTGCACCTGCACAGCAGCCATCCCAAATCCGACTAATTAACTGCATATAAATGTTCGCATGGGGATTCCTGTAGGACATGCTCGCACCCTCCTCTACATATCTTCACTTTTTCGCCTTTGATTACTTATTTTTTTATTTTGTCTCACAGGGTGACCGAAGCCAAATTAGTATAATTTTTTCGCCCTAGATTACTTATTTTTTTTACTTTGTCTCATAGAGTGGCCGAAGTCAAATTCCTTTTTATACAAGTAATATTACATAAATTAATAAATTTTATAATTTAATTTATTGATTATAATATACTTTCAAATTATTATTATAGATCATGTTTCAAATACCAAATTTTATTATTGTATGTCACATTCATAAATAAAAATAATAATTATTAAATCATTAATTTGTATAACATTTCCATCTTATAAAATCATGGCAACTTTAGTGGTCATTACAATGTCAAAACTATAATTGAGCATGTCATAGAGAAACTCCAAACTCACAAGGTTTGGCAGATTCAGCTTCAAGTTTGGTAAAGTCAATTTTGCTTTTGAAGTGTAAATCCTATGATATGACCAAAAACTGATATAAGAAATCGTGTCAAATCAACATGTGCCATGGGATGGTATGGTAAAAACAAAATGAATTTTTGCACTATAACAAGTCAAAAAAAATAGAGAAAATTTTCATAAATCTTGATATGGTAATGAGAATATTATTCCAATCTCTAACATCTAGAGAAACTTATCCTTTGTTACCAATATTTAGTCAATGCTCACTTAATGGAATCAGCAAAACTTTCACAATAATATATTTTGTTATTTTTACCACATAAACTGGAAGTAGGATACAAAATCCAAAAATAGAATGAAGCCATAAGCTACCAGTTCAAAGTGCAACAAACAAAATAAATTGAACACCAAGAGAGAACTTCTGATTTGAGACACAGTATATATCTAGTAGTCAATAATCACTCAATGGAAACAAAAAAAAAAAAGGCCGTGATACAGAGCATTAGGTGTAGAACGCTAAATTGAGCTCTACATAGCTAGCAAGGGTTAAAAAAAAAAGGAAAAAGACAAATCATCATGAGGAAAAAGACAAATTAGAGCTCCCCTAAAGCTCTTAATTTAGAGCTATTAAACATTTTTGTAAGAAAAACTATCACAAACATCACATTGTTCCAACCACTAAACAATTGTGTTGATGATAATAATTTCAGGTCAAAACATGACACCATTACCAACTAAATCAGTTTTAATGGGATTGACCAGAGCACACACAATGACTTCATTCCCCTCCCCCAACACACACACACACACACACACACACAAAGATTAAAGGAAATAATATTGTTGCTTAACTGAGCATTATCTAATAATTAGTCCTCTTTCCACCAAAAATAAAATAAAATAAGTGAAGATCATACATTATTGCCTAAAATGCTAAACTAATTTCTGAAAAATAAATACAATTGCACAAATTGCACAAATTTCATAAACCAACACAAGTTACTCTACACAACTTACTTGGCCCCTTCCTCAACAAATCCGAAGTGACAGGTAGTTCAGTTCAATTCAATTCATCGAACGATATTCATGATTCTTCGAAGTCACGAACGCGAACATTCAATCTTCGAAGCCAGATCGAATGAAGTATCATGTGGAACACGTCAAACCGCTTCAGAGGCAAGTTAACCTCAAAGTGCCTCCTTACTTGCGATCCTCTCTCGCAACCTTATATCGCCTCGAGAAATTCCCATTAAAATAGTCTTAAGGTTCGGAATGTCCTTTACCGAAACCTCAACCGAGAACGACTTCCAGTTTAGAACATCACTAAATGGTGCCACGTAGTGGTCCTTCATGAGTATTGGAACACAACCCATGTAGAGTGCCTCGACCATTCGTGGGCTTGCTACTTCATAACCGCTTGCAAAATGCAAGATGCTTTTTTTCGCATCATCCCATGATATGAAACACCCTTGGGAAGGTACTTGTGAACTTGGACATCTTTGTCCTTGTTTTCCCAATGATCGAGAAGAATTGGCCTAATTGGTCCGTGAACCCCTCCAGCAAAGAAAACCAAGATTGGGCGTTGCGAAGGGGATGGACCTCCAAGTAAGCGATTTGTCGTGCCATCTGGGAGAAGGATTTCTGGAAATGATACGTCTTTCAAGGGGTTGAATCCTTCCGAGGTGTTTGCATTACATAGAGCCCGAATGGAATTTTTGTATAGGTAACGAACGGAAGAGGAAAGCTCTGGCCCCTGCAACACAACATTGCCAAAAATTAAAACATTGTTTCAAGTCACTCGGATACTTTTTTTGGGTTTATTAGAGCAAATAGAAAGTGGATACTTTTTTTGGGTGCATTAGAGCAAATAGAAAGTCAAACTCGTGACCTCCTAATGGGGAACACAAGTCCTAGCCATTGGGATAAAACCAGATGGTTGTCCTACTTGCGTACCGTATATAATTTACCAGTATATAGAAAGAATTGATAGTTGCACAAAATCCAGACACATAAAACACACAAAGTATAATGTGTAACTAAGATTCATATTGAGTATTACATGGGTTATAAAATAAATCTAAATCACACAGTGCACTTTCTATGCATTTTTGTGTGTTTTAATCATATGCAAGTAGCACTGTTGATAGAGAAATCGTACACAACATATTATTTCGTAATGCGAGAGTAATACAAGCAAAAGAATGATTCCTTACCCAATCATGGCAAGCAAGCATGAAATGATCGGCCCCAAGGCTTCGATTCCAATAGTGGTATTTCCGCGCTATGAGATTGACATAATCATTGACTGTTTGTTTCATCGGAGCCCAATCATGGGACTCACGCACATAAATGAAGTGAACTATCGATGTCACGCTGAATGGTAGGAAAAAGACATGGGCTTTGTCAGGATCTCTTGTGCGGAACTTGCTAACCTCCATACGGTAAATAAAATTTCCCTCCATCGCGTATGTGCTCTTTGCTGGACCGTTGTGAAAAATTGGGGGCTCTCCTTCTTCGTAGACAAATACTTTGAATTGTTTTTCCATTTCCAAGTAGCTCCTTGAGTAGCAAAGAAGAAGCAATGGTAAGAGTTCCAAGTATGTATTCAAAACTTGGGAATTTGTTGTTGTTGCATTAACTTTCCATTGTGTACTGCTAAAGGTGTAAAAGTATCATTTTTGTTTTCTTTTATTTGGTTCTTGAAAACAGTTGGAAATTTTTTTTCCAAATTCTCTTTTTGAGAAAATTTTACGAACACATCCCTTTAATAGGAAACACAATTAATTTTGAAAAACTGTTTTCACAAAATGAAAACGATGGACCCTTTCAAATTTTAAATTATTACGTCATATTAACTTGAAAAATGATCCACATAAGTTGTCTATAATTAATTGAATCCTTTTATTGGAATGACTCACTCCAATGGGTCCCATTCCATGAAATTACTTAGATTATAACAGAAAACTTTTCTCTTTCAATGTCCAAAGCCATAACAAAAGTAAAGGATTACATGTTTCCTAGAAAAAAAACATGGAGAATAGCATGACAATAAAAGTAAAAATTTTAAAAAAGGGTACCTGTGAAAGGCGTTGGCATTCCAATACATTGGACCTCCGGGAACATACTCAGGATCGTGTGTTTGATTTCCATTATTTCTCGCTTCTCTTATTGCAGCACGAACTCGTCCGAGACTGGCTTCTAGTTTATTTAAATTGCTAGGCTTTCGTTTCGATTCCACCTTTGGGGGAATAGTGTGAGACTCATTTGTGGAAGGAGCAATTTGAGGTGCACTCATCGTGGTAGCATTCAAGCTCGCTTCATTCTTCTGAACCTGTTGAGTTGATATACAAAAAAAATCATTTTCTTTTTCTTTTTTCTTTTCTTTTGACACACAACAAGATTTGAACACCGGTCCTAGTGATGCCATGCTAACACTTTTTATCACTGTGCAACAGCAGAGATGATATTCTAAATAATAATAATAAAAAGTAATAATAATGATATATTTTTCTCATTCTTTTGTAATTGAATCAAATTGCATCAATAAATAGAAACAGTAGGAAAAACAAAAGAGGATAAGTAATCCTATTTGTACTCAGAATCTCATTCCAACCAACCACACTCACCTACTTCTAGTAAATTTACCTTCATGAGAAACAGTATGATATTTCATTTTTCCCTTCATTTTTTTTTTCTTTCAAAAATTCAAAATACTAACATAGGATTGTTTTCATTTTACATTTTATTTTCCACATCATCATTTGTGTGATTGTTTTCATTTCAGGACAGTGATATTATGCATCTATCAATTTGAGATTGATAGGACAAACAACATCAGCAAAGCCCAAGTACAATCTAATCAAAGGAATCATGCGTCTAAATATCTCATATATTCTGGTTTCAAAAGCTCCTATTCAGCACACAATCAATCAAATAGAGAGATTAATTTAGAGAGGTCATTGTGAGACAATGAGGATTCAAATAGAGCGTCCCAACCTTCATCCAACCTGCCATTTTTTGTCAGAAAATCCAAAAATAAAATAATAAATAATAAAAGAACACAAAAAGCACTTCACAGTAAATAATAATATTTACTATATTTGTTTCTAGAAGAATTTTTTTATGAAAAAATTACATGTCAGTGGCTGTTCTATAAAATAATTACATATTGGTGGAATAGTTTATAATTTTAATTATTAATATTTATAAAGTTCATAACTTATTTAATTTTTTTTTAAAAGATTAGGCTGAATTATAAATTTTTTTTTTCAACCATGTTACATCCCACCAATATAGCATCTCTAATCTAGCCTAATGACATGGAAGAGACAATAGAGAGATAGGAAGAGGAGTCTGGGCTTACCCTTCATATGATCCATTTTATGTAATTAGGGGTGAATTAGTGATACTAATTAGTGATGACAGTCTTCCAATCCAAACGCCCCTGTTTTCGCTTCTTCCCTTGTTCCTTACACTGCCTCACCCAAATTCTTTGCCTTTTAATTTATTTTATTTTAACTCTTGAACTAAAAATTAAGTATTTAGAAAACAATTTTATATAAATTGACTGAATCTCCATGGTGTTTACCCCAATTTTTTTTTTTTCAAGAATTGCACAAGCATCACAAAGTAAACCCCCTAAACCCCCATCCCATATATACATCCATATAGATAGATAGATAGATAAATAGAGAGAGAGAGAGAGAGTGAGAGAGCGCAAAGAAAAATACATACATATATATATATATATATATATGTATAGGGATAGAGTCAGAATTTTATTATCAGTATTTTTCATCATATACATAAATACATATATATACATTAAAAAAATTCAAACACGACAGAACAATCACTAATAAGATTAAAAAGTTTTCTGTTTCAAAATAAGAAAAGAATGTAAAGGAATGAAATATATATATTTTTTAAAATATTGTGACAAACAGTTATATTTCACAGTGGAGGCCTTCGCCCCTCATACTCTTCTCTTAATTATATGCACATGAACACAAAAATGAATTCTTGATTTTTTATAATAAAAAAAACACTGATAAACAAATTACACATACAATAGATATAGATGGATAGATAGCTATATATATATAGAGAGAGAGAGAGAGAGGGGGGAATAGGGTCTTACAGGTGGTTGGGTTTTGTGAATGGAATTAATAGGAAGTGGTGGAGGAGAAGAGCGGTAAAGAATAGACTCATCTGATGCATCTAAATGCTCCTCCTTTGCTGAAACTGAATCTCTAGTTGAGTTTGATTTTAGTCCTACAAACATTGTAGAAGAAGAAGATGATGATGATGGAATCACAGAACTCCATGCCCATGAATACAACTTGTTCGAATCAAATAACCAATTGGAGTTCTTCGGACCCACTAAACCCAGAAACCCAGAAACCAAAATCAATGGAACAATCAGCCCAAAAGCTTTATAGAAGATGATGGTAAACACCACCATGAACACAGCCTTTTCTCCCCCATCCCCCACGTCTCTCTCTCTCTCTCTCTTTCTCTACAACTCACCCCTTTCTCTCTCTATATAGACATGTAGATAGATAGATAGATACAAACTGTTTTTGTTTTGTTTTGGTTTTTTTAAGGGAGGGTTATGAATTTTCTCTCTCACTTTCTCTCTGTTTTTCTTGGTAAAGTGAAGAGAAAGAGCAACAATTGGTGAAAGATGGTTGCCCCAGCGAGCCAAGCGTCATGTTCCTCTGTTTTTGAGCTCTCTTTTATTACATGCAAAATGTGAATTCAATTTTTTTCTTCTTTTGTTAATTTGTTTATTTTCAATTCTGCCCTTTCCAAAAATCTCTACCACGGATTTTGTTAATTTGTTTATTTCCAATTCTGCCCTTTCCAAAAATCTCCTACCACTGATGATGTCATAAATATGTTCACTATGCCTACCTATTTCCCGTGAACTCCTCGAGTGCAATTAACAACTTACTCGCTCCTTCTCACCGTCCAATGTGGCAACTAAGTGTTTGAGAGCACGAGTGCCATCGTTTTGTTTTGTTTGCGTGTGGGTTTTGAAAAATGTTCAAAACGGTAATGAAGTCCACGCTTGGTGTTTAATATGGTTATTAGATTTATTTATATTTATTAACTTATTGCTTGAAAAATATATAAAATTAACCAGACAATTTTAGTATAACTATATTAAATTTTGTTTAAAATTATATTTGATGCCTTTTTTATCAATAATTTATTAATCGTATTAATCAAAAAAATAATATTATCATATTTTTTATATTAAAATATATATCCTTCTTTATTTATTCTTCTATTTCCACATTATTTGTGCTAGTTTTGATTCATTTAATTTTACTAAAATAAAGTTAATGTAATTATGTTAATCTTATAAGACTATTTGTATTTTCTCTAAATTTTGGCGAGGTCTCTGTATTTATTATTCAATTTATCTGTGTAATTTTTTTTTATTTTTTTCAATAGATAAAAAAATAATTATATTATGAAAAATATTTATACCATCGACCACTAATTCATAACAGTTAGAAAGTTAACAAGCTTAATAACCAATTCACCAAGCCCACAAAGCTAAGCCCAACAATCCATAATGGAGGAAAAAGAAACCAATTATCACAGAGAATATCAAACTCATCCTGTATAAGTTAAATCTGAGACTTCACATCATAAACGGTGTTATACAACTAGTAGGCCCAATGCCCTGATTATTTATCTTTGTGATATGGTTTTATAAATACATGTTTTTGAAATGACATAATTGCCCTTGAACTTTGTTGGAAAGCCCCGCTATTGAAGGTTACATGTGTGTGTGAGCAGTGCCATCAATGGCCTTTAAATACAAGATCTTCACACTGTTTTTCATTAACACAAAGTGCCAACAATGCCAAGTGAGTTGTGATCTTTTGTCCTCTTCCTCTTTTGTAACGGTGTTAATGGATCGGGTCAGATTTCAATATAAATCATGAATAGAATTGATTTTTATGATTCAAAAGAAAATAGAATCGTAATTGAATTTCGAGCTTTGTCTATAACCTAGAGAACTCGAAAATTAAAAAAAAAAAATATGGACCAACGAGACATTCAGCAACAAGAAAAAAAAGAAAAAGATTGAATAGAGAAACTTTCGAATATTTGGCATTCTCATATGTTAGTTTGATTCTATAATTTTAAATTATATATATATAACAATATACATAATTTATAGTTAATAATAATGAACAAACTTACAACAATTAGTATTAACTGAGTTACATGGACTTTGTCAATTTCAAAGTAAAAACATATTGGTGGCAACTTCTATACTCTTGTTTTTTAAATTTACATACAAATATATTAAAAGAATAAACAAATATATTAAATTTTTTTGATTCAAAACTGTAATCAAAACATTCATCTGAATCAATTAGATCGATTTTACCTCTTCTACCGGTTCAAGTACCAAACCATTTTATGTCCCATATCTCTTTTGTCCATCTATTTTAAAATCTAACTTCATTAATTTTAATCGTATAGTAGAAAAACAACTTACGATTTAAAAGAAGGAACTGAAAAAGCTATCTTGAGCTTGATTTTGCATGTAAATCTAGATAATACCTATTGTAGACACCCCATTTTTGACCGACCTTAAGACTCAGACGTCACCGATTGAGTACTTGGTGATGCTGCATATCGTGCTCGTTCAGAAGTCTCAGAGTCTCGGCTGCGACCCTTGCCTCTAAACTTCCGGGCTTTTCTGTGCTTTGCCTCGGTTTACGAACCAAGCTCTGTTTTCTCTGTTTTCTCTTCCCGAAGAGAGGGAGAGGTCTCGTAGATCATCTCTCAGTGGCCGTAGGCTACGTTTTGTGGTCGTAGGCCATTTTTCCTATTTCAGAGCCCGATTCTCGGTTTTCGGAGCCGTCGGCCGTGTGCCTCGGTTCGGGACCGCCTAACCACCTCCGTTTGCTCCGGTTTTTGGCATACATCTCATTTCCTCCCTTTTGAGGGACACTGTGGTCCGAGAGACCAACTTTGTGGTCGAACACCACCTTCGGTGCTTAACAATCAGTTTTCGGGGCCTCAGGCCGCGCGTTTTGGCCCCCGAACCTTCATTTTGCATCGGTTTGAGTTCATTTTTGGCAAGGACCTTATTTTCATTGTTGTGAAGCTTGTAGAAGGGTGGGAGGCCAGCAATTATCCTCAGAGCCAGTTTTATTCCTTTATCACCCTCCGTCGCCCGTTTTCCTCGCTAGAAAACTGATGTTGACCATTCCCGGGCCACTTTCTTGGGCCCTTAACCACATATTTGTGATGTACAGACCTGGGAGGCCACCAATATGTCATGGCCGGCCATCAATTCATCTTGACCCTTTTGAACCCCTCTAAAAAGTTGGGTTTTCTCTCTCCTGGTCCACTTTTTCTGGGTTTTGACCACATGGTTGTGTTGTGCGCACATGAGAGGCCAACAATATGGGTGGCCGGCCAGCTAATTTTCATTGACCCTTTTGACCTTGGCCGGCCGGCCACCTGGAACCTCAAAACATGGCCGGCCATGATCCTTGCACCCTGTTCCTTCCAGCTGTGACCTCCTTCCCCCCCCCCAGATTCTATATCCGAGGGCGGGAACTTTTGGGGGGGAAACTTAAATTTGAATCTCCCCCCCTTTTTCTCCACTCCTTGGCCTATAAAACCAACCCCTCCCCTTCAGTTTTAGAGGTTAGAAAAATTGCTTTGAGCCTTGTATACACATCCCTCCCTCTCCCTCTCATCCAAGCCTAAAAATACCTTTGTTCTTGAACCATTTCTATACCACCTCATAGCACCACATCACCACCACCCATTCCAACAACTTGGGACTATTTTTCAGAGCTTAGGAGCACCATTTCTCAGGCCAAGAGCTGTTGGTCCATTGGTCTTCAAGAGTAAGCTTCTTTTCCCTCTTTTTTGTTCCTATCTTGCTCTATATTTAAGCCTTGCTTGAAAGCATTTTTGGACTCCGACCCAAACTGTAAATAGTCTTATTTTGAGCTCCTTTTCATGTTTGATTAAGGGCCTTTCCCTGTTTGAGGCTTCTTTCTTACCCTTTGTGTTTAAACCCTCTTTTAGGCCTATTTTTGCATAGTATTTTAGGCTTATTTGTGAGCTGTTTTGGACTTTGTCATAAACTGTAAAATATCATGTTTTGAGCCCCTCTTCAACATTGTTGAAGGGCCCTCCTCTGTTTGAGGCCAGAAGCTACCACTTGCCTCTTTGTCCCTCTTTTGGCCTTTTTCTTGCATGATAGTTTAGCCTCACTTGTGTTTATTTTCGTGGCTTGATGTAAACTGTAAAGTGCCTTGTTTTGAGTACCTCTTCAATGTTGTTGAAGGGATCCTTTCCATTTGGGTCCGGATGCTACCCCTTGTCTCTATTCTCTCTTTTAGGGCCATTTTTGCATGATAGATTAGCCCTACTTGTGTTCACTTTTGAGATTTGTCATAAACTGGAAAGAGGATTTTTTTGACATCATCTTCATGTTTTATTAAGGTTCTATTTTTGTTTGAGGTCATATGCTATCTTGTATGCTTGGTTGCCTCCCATTTTGAGCCTTACACCTTAGCCCTTGTTGCATGCCTTGTTTGGCCCTCTAGCCACTGGAATTCAATGGATTTCTAGTGGCTTGGCCATTGTTTTGAGCTTTCAAATCAGAGGGGGGTGACCCCCTCTCACCTTGACTTGTTTGGTGGTCATTCCGGCCTTCCAAAGAGGCCCTATCTTGCATGCTTTGTTGATTGATTTTGGAGCCAATTTGGTGAGTTTTGAGACTATTGTATTTGATTTTCAAAGTTTATTTGGGGCTGCGACATGTCTATCTTGTATGTACTCAAGAATCTCTTTGTATGCCCTCTAAAGGAACTCCTCATTGGTGCATGTGTTGGCTGCATTTCCATGTGTATTTGGGCGTATTTTGGCATGTTTAGTTCACTGGTTTTTTCTGGTTTAGTGAGATTCCATGTGCTTCATATATGTGCCATGTAAACCATGTTTGCTAGTCAAAATCGCATGCTAATTTAAGCCACCTTGCTAGCACCTTTTGGCCTTGCTCTAAACTGGAAAAACGCATGTTTTGGGACTCTCTTGACTCTGTCTTTACACTTCATGTTCAAATGATGCATGCTTTGTATAGCCATAAGTCATTCCATGTGCCTAGTCTTGTGTTTCGGGGTTTACCTCATGCATCGGGTGCCATATTGCCATGTTTCGGGACTGTTTAGTATCATGTTTTAGTGCTAAAATTTGCTTATTTGCATATCATGTTCCATGCCTTACCATGCTTTGGTAGAGTGGCATTCGTGCCTTAGGTTCGGTCCTCGGTTTGCGTGCATGTGTGCACGCATCTCGATTGTCTCATTTCCATCTTATGGCCTCCTATGTGAGTGTGGCTGAGGTCCACTTGTGTTGGTGTAAGTCCATTATGCATTGTGTATGCCATTTTATTTCATAGCATTGTGTATGCTAGGTTCTATGTTAGTGCATTGTGTGTGCCATGTTACCTCGTGCATCGTGTATGCCATTTCATAGCATTGTGCATGTTAGGTTGTATCTTAGTTGCATTCATGCATATCATGCATATTGTATTGTGTTTGGGATAGGAGTTAGCCCGAGCACGGGAAACGAGGTACGTTTCATACTCCGAGTGACGGAACGTGTTTCAATTCCCCAGTCGCCGACACTCTAGATTACCCATGACGGAGTCTCGGTCTTGTTGTGTTTATACGTGCATTCATTTCATATTAAGTCATGCAATTCGACTCCTCGGCCATCATGCATTGAGATGCGTGATTGGTGGCACGAGGATCGAAGACTACACTCCCTGAAGAGTAGTCAAGCATACATTGTGAAAATACATTGCCATGCCCCTTTCTTGCTCTCTGTTGCAGCAAATCAAGAATCAGCAGCCTTTCGGAGCTTGGCACGCATTCCAAGAATAATTGCAAATAGGGGCTAACTGGGGCATCGCAGTGGATTTTCGCGCAAGGTAACCTGAACATACATCATTCATCATCCGGAATAAAGTCGAGGCAGTCCCTAGCTTGCATGCTAGTTTAATGCTTTCCTAGATTAATTTGTAAATTAATTAGGACTTTGTATTTATTCGGACTGTATTTATTTGGGACTGTATTATTCTTTCGGACCCTCCGAGTGAGGGCAATGTTGTAATAAGTGTGCGTGAGTACGATGTATGTCTTCCAACCCCACGTCTTTCTCCCTTTTATTTACCAGCTTACGATGGTTAGATTAGGGCATGTTTCAATTAGCATATAGTATGATAGCATGTTTGCATTCATTCATCTGTTTTGTATGCACCGGGCTCGGCGCATCATACTAACTGCATTTGTATTTCAATTTCAAGTTGAGTACTTGTTAGCTGTTGCATCTCATATGCCATGTTTAGAATAGCCGAGCCTGCTATAATTGCATTTTTGCATGTGTTGCATTAGGCATTTCTGTATAGTTAGGATCATGCATGGATTTCTAACATAGTTTCTGTTTTGGCTTGGAGTACTCGGTAAGTTTTACGCTTTAGCATCCCTGCATGAGTGTGAGTGACTGCCATGATAGCATGTTTACCATGAGGCTATTTGCTTATGTGATATAACTGCTAGAATGCTTGTGGGTGAAGGTTGGGTTATTTGGATTGGAACAATTCATTCACTGTGAGTTTTAAGCCCACTAGGTAGTGGCAAAACCATCTTTTCTAAAGCCCACCTGAGGGTGGAAAAATCTGCATTTTAAGCCTACCTGCGGGTAGCAAACCATCTTTCAAAAACAAACATGAAATGTTTTGTTCCAATTCAGGCGATCCAGTCTATACGTGTATGCTGTGCGCATCACACAGTAAATCTAGGCTAATAACCGGAATAAGGACACATAATGTTTTCAAAAACTAGATATCATGGTTAGTAGAGGCCGATCTTTGATTGGGCGAGTGGGGGTGCTCACGAAGTGACCTTCCCCAATCGTACCCAAGTTCCCGAGCCGAGGCAACTTTAGTGATGACGGACACATGGCCTTAGGCAACGAGTCAGGGTTTCCTAAATTTTCCAAAATAAAATATTTAGGTGGCGACTCTATATCTAGCAAAGCAGTCTATGTTTGGCACTTCTTTAAAAAAAAAATCTGTTTTCTCAAAACGATTTGCCAGATTTGGACTCTTTGGTTTAGATTAACAACCGTGACAACATTGATTCCTTGAACTGTAGTGACCCCAAGACGAACGGAACGAGGGACCTTATTTCCTCCCTGGGGCGTTCGGGGGACGTCTACAGTTTCTGGCGACTCTGCTGGGGATTTAGAGAACTTGACTCGAACTCACAATATCTTGTTTTGATTACACTTATGTGTTTCTTTGCATTGCATTTGCATTGGTGCGCCTAGGACACCGTGTTTGCCATCTGCTATTCCTGAATGGTTTGTCGGAGGCTTGTCTTGTCAAGGCATAACCATAAGGCTGACCGGTTGTGGGCTCTGCCAGTATGGGAACACAAACCCCGGTTTTACTGGGGCACCATTTTTTGACAATTCGACCTAGTGCATATTCGGATCCATAGTGACCATTCCAAACTAGGACAGGTTGCTTACCCGATATAGTTTGTTTGAAACCGTTGCGTGCGTAGTGAAACCCTAGCTCCTGACAAAATAGGACAGGGAAACCCTACCCCAACATAGGGGTGTTTTGGCTCTCACTTATCTGCTATGTACTGTTAGAGTGCGTCTCTATAGGGAATGCATGTATCAGCTTATGAGTTTGGGCATCAAGCCTGCGGGCAACAGTCAGTGTTTGAGAATTAGTCATCTGCGGGTATCAGATTCATTTTTCGGGGACAGTGATTCAGGGATAATGATCAGTGTTTGAGGATAGTATATATTCAGCTTATCGACCATGTGTTGTTATGCTTAACTGTGTGTTGTGTATTTATTTTAAGCTGTTATGCTGTTCGTTTATCTGGTTATTTATTTCCTTTTTGCTTTATTTATCTTTTG
Source organism: Camellia lanceoleosa (assembly GCA_025200525.1). Taxonomy (NCBI): domain Eukaryota; kingdom Viridiplantae; phylum Streptophyta; class Magnoliopsida; order Ericales; family Theaceae; genus Camellia; species Camellia lanceoleosa. Next base: position 90,083,473 of record CM045765.1, read on the forward strand.
CTAGGACAGTTTTAGCACAATTGCTTCAAACCCAGCAGATACCTCCCAAGCACTTTGGACAAGAGGTCTTCGGCTCAATCGATCTGAGGATCTGGTTGATGGACATCCAATGTTCTATTCTCTACCCCCAGTTATCAGAAGAAGGCCGAGAAGGCGCAGTGTGTCTGAGCAGAGGTTACCGGAACAGTGGCTTACCCTAGCAGTGGACAGTCGGGCTGAGGTCTTAGTTTCTGCCATAGAGATACACATACCAGTTAGTCAACAGGATCAGCAGAATTTGGCTGGGATGGAAGAAATGATGCGACAGCTCCAATAGAGCATGAAGCAAATGCAAGAGGACGCTGTCCGCCAAGCGGACTTCGCTAAACAGCAGGCCACAATCATGGCCCAAAGAAAGTGAGCTAATTACGGCCCAAAGAAGAAGTCGAGCATCAGCCTCACATCCAAACCCTCCCCCACCAGGAGGCCCCCTACCCCCGCAAACACCAACCCTCCAAAATGTCCTGCCAAACATCCAAAACACCTTGCCAAATGTCCAGAACATCCAAGAGGACATTCCAGGCGACCGCCCCCCCACTTCCGCCTCAACTGTCCAAAACCCATACACTCGCCAACTACCCGGACTCTCCCTTCGAGTTCGAAATAGACCATACAGCACTGAAATTGAGTAAGCTCGAGAAGCTATTCAAAAAATCCCAGGGAGTGAAGGCTATTCCGGATATCGAGGACGGATATACCGATGTGGCTGCAACATTGCCGGATAGATTCAAAATGCCGCAGATCGATCGCTTCGACGGATCTGGTGATCCCATGGTCCACCTCCGACTATTCTCAGATATACTACGACCAATGGGCCTAACCAGACCCCAGAAGCTTTCGCTATTTGGCCGAACCCTGTCAGGAGTAACCGCCATCTGGTATGCGAAGTTGGAGGATGATGTCAAGCGGAGTTGGGACGAAATGGCCGAGGCCTTTGTTGCACAATACTCTTACAACACCCAAATTGAGATTACCACCCGTGATCTCGAAACAACAAGGCAGGAGCCCAAGGAGAGCTTCTCGGATTTCGTGACCCGATGGAGGGCGAAGGCCTCAATGATGAATTTAAGGCCTACTGATAAGGACCAGATCAGGATGATTGTGCGCAATCTCCAACCAAAACTGATGCAAAAGATGATTGTACTCCCCTTCTCTACCTTTTCGGATCTGCACGAGATGGGGGTACAAATCGAGGATGCAATGAAACAGGGTCTGATTGACTAAGACAGGGAACAAGCCCGGAGAACTTTTAACCGTAACAACAACGCAGGCCCGAGTGGCGCTGCAGCTGCAAGAACTTCAGAGGTTAGCATGGTCGCCACCATTCCCCCTCCCATTACAAGGCCCATGCGTAGACACCCCATTTTTGACTGTCCTCAAGATTTGGACGTCACCGTTTGAACACCCGGTGATCATCCATGTTTGTGTTCGTTTGGAGTTCCCGGAGGTCTCGGCTACGCGCCTTGCCTCAGGATCTTCGAACTCGACTGATCCGTGTTTGGTTTTGACACCAAACACTTGTGTTTTTTGCCTTGAAAGGCAGGGAATGGCTTGTTGGCCATCCCCACACTCCACCGACCTTCCCTTAGCATCACCGGCTGTTTATGGGTGCCACCGGCCATGGTTTCTTAAAACCAATGGCCGGTCGGCACTATATTTGGCCGACCGGCACTTTATTTTGCCGGCGACCTCTTTTGCTGGCCGGTGTGGCTCCTTTGAATCCTCGAGGCATGGTGCATGCCAGCTGTGCCAGCTGGGATGCACCATCACTCCTCCCCGTGCGGTTGGTGACTGTTTTGAACCCTTGACCCCCTAATTCCTTCTAGAAGAATGACCCCTTTGGCCAAGCTTCTTGGAGAAGCTTGGCCAGCTGTATTGGCTTCCTCTAGAAGCCTTGCCCCTCCTGGCCCCCTTGACCCTTTCTCTTTAGCTTAGCCATTAAGTTTCTTGGCTTTGCTTGGCCTATATAAGCACCATTCCTCTCCCTTGCTTAAGGGTTAGCCATTTTGGAAAGAAAACCAGAGCTCATATATATCTATATATCTGCCATATATCCCCTCTCTCTAGATTTTTCCTTCTCTCTCCTCTTGTGTGTGTGTCTTTAGGCCTAAAAGTGCATTTTGACCTTACTTTTGCACTAATACACACACCATTACACCTTGCTCCGAGATTGAGAGGCTTGGAGGGTTGATTCTTGAGCTTTTGGACTGATTTTGATCAATAGAGGGTGGCTGGATTATCTGTTCTTCAAGGGTTCTTCAAGGGTAATCACTTTGCTTTAGTTTCCCCAAATTTGCACTAGATTTCTACCTATGTTGCATGCTGATTTAGGCTTTGTGTATAACATAAAAAAGTCTTATATTTTCTTGCTTTAGAACTTTCATTAAGGGTGTTTTGTGGTTTGAGTTCAAACTCACCCTCTTAGGCCTTATTTGGCCTTTTTGATGCTTCCTTTGTGAGGATTTGTTTGCTTGAGTGTTTTAGTCTTCTCACCACTGAAAACCAGTGATTTTTCAGTGGTAAGGAAGGTGGTTTGAAGTCTTGTATAGGGAAGGGACACCCCTCTCCCTTCATTGCCTCATTTCCTTGCCTTTTGGCTAAAAGGGCAACATGTATGCTTGATTGATTTTGGCCCTATTTCAGAGGTTTTTGGGTGTCTTTAGGTCATATGTCATCTCTGTTTTTGGTCCGATTTGTGCCTTTTTGCATGCTTAACATACTTGCTTTACATTTCTCTATTTGGCATAGAAATGCATTTTGTGTTTAGGCAATGATTCTTGCATGTGTTAGCCTAATTTCATGAAGATATTGGCATCACTTTGCCATGTTTAAGGTCTGTTGGCCATGTGTTTCAGTCATGCTTGCCATGTTTGGTGTCATCTCTTTGTGTTTTGGCTTGTAAGCCTTGAGCATATTGGCCTCTAACATGCTTAGCTTAGACCATACTCATGATTTGACATCATTTAGGATCGTATTTCAGTCCATGAATCATGTTTGTATGTTTGCATATGTGACCTCTTTCATGCTTTGAGGATATGCCCTTTTGTGCCTTAGCTTTAGGCCCATTGACTTGTATGTTGGCATGGGTGTTTGTCCATCATTTTGGGCACTTTTGGCCACTGATTTGGGGTGGATTGAGGTCTGCCCCTTTATGGTTTAAGCCCCCCATTGCATGCTTGTCTCATGTTTGTTGCATGATTGCTTCATTAGGTGTTATAACATGATAATCCTATTGCTTAAATTGTCCATGTTTGCATTGCATTTGCATCTTGCATGTCTAGCGTTGCATACTTGCCATGATAGTCGCATAGCATTTGGCATGCCTTGTATCTTAATCTCATGTTGTGTCTTTAAGTCATGTTTGCATAACATGCATTGCATTACTTGGTTTGGGGTGTCAAACCAAGTGTGAGGGTTAAGGAGCGTTCATACTACAAGTGATGTAATGCCTCTTTAACTCTCGGTCACGGGCCCCTTAACTTCGACATGATAGGGTCTTGGTCCTCATTTGTGTGTTGCATGCATTTTCACATCAAGTGGCAAGCTTGATCTCTTAGGCTATCATGCACAATTGATGGCTCGAGGATCGAGGGCCATGTTTCCCTGAGTTCAACACATGATGGGGAACATGGCCATGCTTACATGTACCTGAAATTTCATGCCATGCAATCGCCTGCCTTCTTTGTCCAAAACTGCTTTTTGCAGTGAAGTTCACGACCGCAACATTTAGTGCCGACCGGCCATTTGTGAATGGCCGATAACCCCATAAGCCGCCGATGGAAATTCTAGATGGCTGGTGGGCATTTCCTCCAGCCAATGGTATTCTACAGTGTGCAGGGAACCTGTCCTAGGACTTTGGCAGTCTTTAGAGAAGCAGGGCAATGTAAAACAGAGGCAGCAGTAGCATGGCACGGGTTTTCCAGGAAAGACGGACTCGAGCATGCATCATTCACGCATCCCGAGACAGGGCTGAGGCCACCTTCTTTACACTTAATTTGTTAATTAATTAGAAGTTTTGTAATAATCAATTCAGTATTATTTATTCGGATTGTAATATTTATTCGGACCCTCCAAGCGAGGGCAATTGTGTAATAAGCGTGCATGAGTGTGTGTATGTCTTCCAACCCCACGTCTTTCTTCCATTTTATTTACTAGCTTTCGATGGTTAGTTTAGGGCATATTTAAATTAGCATACCTTATGTTATGCATGCGTGCATCCATACATTTGTTTTCCATGCACCGGGCTCGGCACATTACGCTAACTGCATATGTATTTCAAATTTCAAGATAAGTACTTGTTAAATTGCAGCATTTCACATGGCATGTTTAGGATAGCCGAGCCTATTATAGCTGCATTTTGCCTGTGATGCATTAGCCACTTAACATGAACTAGGATCATGCACTGATTACTAACTAGTTTCTGTTTTGGCTCGGAGTACTAGGTAAGCTTTTATGCTTTAGCATATCGCATGCGTGTGAATGTTGCCATAATAGCGTGATTATCATGAGGCTAGCTGCTTATGTGATATAATTGTTTGAATGCCTGTGGATGGAGGTCAAATTACCTAAATTGGAATAAATGCATTAAAACTGAAAGTTTTTAAGCCCATTGGATAATGGCAAAACTATCTTTTCTAAAGCCCGCTCGAGGGTGGCAAAATTTGCATTTTAGTCTACTTACGAGTAGCAAATCATTTTCAAAACAAACATGAAATGTTTTGTTCCAATTCAGGCGATTTGGTCTATACCTGTTTGCTGTGCACATAACATAGTAATTCTAGGCTAATAACCGGAATAAGGGCATGTAATGTTTTCAAAACAAGATATCACGGTTAGTAGAGGCCGGTCTTCGGACCGGGCAAGAGGGGGTGGTCATAGCTGACCTTCCCCGATCGTACCCAAGTTCCCGAGCCGAGGCAACTTTGGTGATGACGGACACGTGGCCTTTGGCACCGAGTCAGGGTTTCTTAAATTCCCCTAAAATAAAATATTTAGTTGGCGACTTTGTATTTGGCGAAGCAGCCCATGTTTGGCACTTCTTTCAAAAATCTGTTTTCTCAAAACGATTTGCCAGATTTGGACTCTTTGGTTCAGATTACGAACCGTGACTCAAATCGAGTCCGAACTGTAGCGAGGCCCCCCACGAGCGATGTTACAGTTTCTGGCGACTCTGCTGGGGAGTTTAGAGAACTTGACTCGAACTCGTGATATCTTGTTTTGATTTCATTTGTGTCTCTTTGCATTGCATGTGCATTGGTGCGCCTAGGACACCGTGTTGGCCATCTGCTATTCCTGAGCGGTTTGCCGGAGGCTTGTCTTGTCAAGGCATGACCATAAGGCTGACCGGTTGTGGGCTCTGCCAGTATGGGAACACAAATCCCGGTTTTACCGGGGGACCCTTTTCGACCATTCGACCTAGTGCATATCAAAATCCATAGCGACCATTCTAAACTAGGACAGGTTGCTTACCCGATGTTAGGTTGTTTGAAACCGCTGCATGCGTAGTGAAACCCTAGCTCCTTATAAAATAGGGCAGGGAAACCCTACCCCAACATAGGGGTGTTTTGGCTCTCTTTTACATGCTATGTGCTTTTAGAGTGTATCTCTACAGGGAATGCATGTATCAGTTTGCAAAGTCTGGGTATCAGGCCTGCGGGCATCAGTATTTGGGGAATCAGTTCTACCTAAGGGTATCAGTTTTGGGACAGTTATTCGAAGAATAGTGATCAGTATTTGAGGGACAGTGTGTTCGGCTTATTGGCAACGTGTTATGATACCCAACCATGTGTTGTATGTTTATTTTATGCCGTTACGCTGTCCGATTGTCTGTTTATTTATACGCTTTATTTATCTTTTTGCTAGGTAGTTGAGCACAATTGCTTCCAACCCAGCAGATATTCCCCAAGCACTCTGGACTAGAGGTCATCGACTCCATCGATCTGAGGATCTGGTAGACGAACAACCAGTGTACCACTCTCTACCCCCGGTTACTAGACGGAGGACAGATAGGCAGAAGACATCAGTTCAGCAGTCAGTACAGAGGGCTTTGTCTACCCCACCTATGTACAGTAGGGACCAGGACTCCGCTCCTCCCACAGAAAGGGAACACACACCGAGAATTCAGTCAGAGCAGAACAGTATGGCTAGTTTAGAAGAGATGGTGCGCCAGCTTCAGGAAAGCATGAAAATGATGCAGCAGGATGCTGTCCGACAGGCAGAGTTTGCCAAGCAACAGGCCACAGTTATGAATGAAGAAGTAGAGTTAATTATAAGGTTACAGCAGCAAGCCGGAGCCTCTGCTTCACAACAAGTTCCTCCCCCACCAGGAGTTCCAAACCTCGGGGAGACGGCCAATGCTCAGAATGATACAGAACTTCCCACAGGACCGCCTCCACCCCCGATCCTCCCCCAAATCCAACCTCAACTATCAAAGACACCCACCAACTTACTAGACTCTCCCTTTGAGTTTGAAACTGATCCCACCGCTCTAAAGTTGAACAAGCTTGAAAAGCTGTTTAAGAGATCCCAAGGAACCAAGACCATCCCCGACATTGAAGATGGCTACACCTTGTGGTATTTGCTTTCAGATTTAAAATGCCCCATATTGATCGATTTGACGGGTCCGGGGACCCCATGGTGCACCTGAGACTGTTTTCAGATATCCTAAGGCCAATGGGCCTCAGTAGACCACAGAAGATGTCTTTGTTCGGTCGGACCTTGTCAGGTGTGGCGGCCATATGGTATGCCAAGTTAGAAGATGATGTCAAGAGAAACTGGGACGAGATGGCTGAGGCCTTCATTGCACAGTACTCATACAATACACAAATCGAGATTACAACCCGTGATCTCGAGACAACACGATAGGAACCTAAAGAGAGTTTCTCAGAATTTGTAACCAGATTGAGGGCCAAGGCTTCGATGATGACCTTGAGACCTACAGACAAGGATCAAATTCGGATGATTGTGCGCAATCTTCAGCCGAAGTTGATGCAAAAGATGATTGTACTCCCCTTTCCTACTTTTTCTGACCTACATGAAATGGGGGTGTAGATTGAGGATGCCTTGAAGCAAGGTTTAATTGATAACGACCGGGAGCAACCCCGAAGGACTTTCAACCGCAACACTAATGCGGGCCCGAGTGGCACTATAACTACAAGAGCCTCCGAAGTGAGCATGGTCACCACCAACCCCCCTCCGAGAACCACGGCAGCTACACCATTCTCCGGTGCGTCCGGAAGTAACCCACCAACAGCCAATTACCCACCAAAAAATACCAGAACCTTCGCTCCACTTTATATGCCCCTGTCCAAAGCTCTAGGGGTTTTAATCAGAAAAGGGCACTTGAAGCCCCTAGAGCCGACCCTTACGGAAAAGACTCCCACTACCCAACCCAGCCAAGTATTGCGCGTTTCACCAACAGCACGGTCATGACACTGATCTATGCTTCCGATTACGTCATGAGATTCAAGATCTCATCGATAACGGGGTGATTCTGCCACCCGAGAAGCCCAATGTTACTACAAACCCTCTCCCCACACATAACTAAGCTCCACCACCCAAAAGACTCAATTTCATCCATACTGGGGTCGTGTCCTACGATCCTAGTATCTATATCACACCTTCCCACCTGCCTAAGCCGGAGGTATTCCTTCTCGATTGCACCGATTTGTGCATTATGGACATCTCCATAACCCAACCTAAACTAGCGATGGTGACTACCAAAGACAGGAGAGAAGAGGTCCCAAAGGAGAAGAGGATTGTTGAGTTAGAGTCTGTGGAATCTGGAAGTTGTGTTGAGAAAACATACAGTCCGGACGACTACATTTCACCAACAGGCCAGGATAGGCCATATATGAAACTACCAACAGAGGGAGAGCTGTGTGTGATCCAAGGAGACAGTCTGGGACAGGGAACAGATGATTTAACGGCTGTGGGGGAGGACCTTGCCAATCTCCAGTTTTATAGTGACCAAGACCCGGGGGACGTGGCAGCCAGCTGGTATGATTATGAGGAGTCGACAGAGGCTACAAGATGGTTAGACGATCAACCAGATGTGGTAGAAGAATTCCAGCTAGAACAGGGCCCAGCAGAGGCGAGAATGTCAGTAATAGCCGGAAAGGTCGAGGAACAGAGTGCATCGCCGGAGAGCGCTGGTGTCAAGAATTTCGCTCAGGATTGGAGTATTTCGAATACGGGACTTATTGAACAGTCGGTTGTATTGACACACCCAGAACAGGAAAGATTCGAAGATTCCAAGAGAATCAGGAAGGCAAAGGCTCATATGGGGATTGAAACTGCTGTGTGCACAGAAACTGAGAATGCCGCGAGCATCTGGATGGAAGGTGCTGCGAGTACAAGAACAGCCATACCAAAGCCAGACAGATGTTTGTCAACTGCTGATGGAATGTGGTGGGAAGATGAGGACCTGTCTCTTGCCCACACAGATGAAGATTGGGGGAACAACCAACCCGATAACACCTAGTACCTTAGAGAGGTCGACCATATGACGCGGAGTGGACGCTATTTAAAACCTCCACACCTAGATCAACCAGAGGCCTCGGGGAAGGATAGAGAGGCTGAGAAGCAAAAGGAGAAGCAACTTGAGGAAGAGGCTGTACTCAAACAGCTAAAAAAGATACAAGCAGACATCTCTATTTGGGGACTGCTCATGGCGTCGCGGGTGCATAGACAGGCTGTTTTATCAGCCATGGACAAAGCAAAGCTTTCAATAGAAACCACGCCAAAGCAGCTGGTGGGATTAGTCTTTCCGGGAGGAGCTACCCCGACGCTGACTTTTTCTAACAAGGAATTGCCACCCGAAGGGGCAGATCATAACAAGCCCCTCTACATTTCTGTGGAATGTAAGAATAAATGGATACCGGTGGTTCTCGTCGATACCGGATCCGCCATCAATGTCTGCCCGGCAAGGACGGCGTTTGCAATCGGCTTGAAAGTCGCGGATTTTGTACCAACAGCCCAAGTCATCCGGGCATATGACAATACAAGTAGGGAAGTGATGGGAACAGTTAAAGTTCATACTAAAGTTGGGCCGGGACAACATGAGATAGATTTCCATGTCTTGGAGGTGCCTGCAACTTTCAACTTGCTTTTAGGGCGGCCGTGGCTGCATCAGGTGAAGGCAGTATCATCCACTTTGCATCAAATGGTGAAATACCCCTATGGAAAGGGAGTAGCCATTGTTTTCGGGAATTCATCAATCTATCTGCCACCGGAAGTATCCACGCCTGTTCTAGAAATCGAGCATGGCATGGAGGATGTGTTCATATCGGGTTTTACCCTGGCTGAGGCTTAGGTTGTACAGAACATCATGGCCGCTAATGAAGGGATCTATGTCAGTGCCCAAGCAGTGTATCTCATGAACAAGCTCCAACATATCCCCGAGATGGGATTAGGAAAGAGCGGCCGCAAGGGCGTTGCAGTATTGGCCGAAGTGCCACACAACCCCCATACCTTTGGCTTGGGTTATCCGCCCACCAAGGAGGATTGGGCAAGGAAAGGAAAGGAGATGGCTGGGAGAACCAGAGCAAAACAAATGGGGAGACCTTTCGACTTAATGCACCGGCCTATTCAGGGTACCCTAAACGGACGCTTTGTCCGGGAGGGGGAAGACTTCCCATTTTGTGGTTTTCCGGAGCCATGGTTGAACACGGAGAGGAAGCGCGTACCAGGGTTCGAGATTTTCTTTGACCTACAGTTACCTGGGGATGATGTTGCCGAAGAGTAGACAGACCCAACAATTGAGGTTGAACAGAACAGGAAAGTGGAGTCTGAGGACGCTGAACTTGAAATGGGGGTAGCACTGGCATGTCTACTTTCAGATCCTTCGATCGACCAGTTGTGCTTGGGGGATAACTCCTCGGTGTCCATGATCGGGAATGAAACGGCTGCGGGCCTACCATCAACCATTTTAGATGCATCCATCGCAGCCTCCCTCACCTGGCGGTCTGAAGAGGATTTACGTCGGCGTGAGGGTCGAGTGGTGAATCTGATTCCTCCGAATCTATTGAGTCAAAATCAGGTTCCAACTCGACTGAGTCTGAGTCCGGTATTCCTGGGGGTGATAACCCGGATGCCACAGTCCTGTCCAGGTCGTCTTTTTCTTTCTCTTTTGAATCTGTTGTAACAGAAGAATCGGACGGTTTGGAAGTATATAATGAGAATGATATGAATGTGGTTTCCGAGTACTTTTCTGTGCCTTTGATTTATTGCTTAAATCAGGACTTTCAAAATTTTGATGAAAATGACGAGGACGAAATTCCTCCGATTTTACAACGTTTAATTAAACAAGAGCAGGAGAGGTTTGTCAAACCATTAGTTGATGAAATCATTACTGTGAATGTTGGTACTGAGAAGGACCCGCGGCTGGTCCAGATCGGGTCCACGTTGTCTTCAGAGGAACGCGAGCGTTTAGTCGCTTTATTAAAAGATTTCAAAGATGTTTTCGCGTGGTCCTACGAAGACATGCCTGGAATCGATCCTAAGATTGTACAGCACCGGATCCCTCTCGATCCCGAGGCCCGACCTGTCAAACAGAAACTCAGGAGGATCCGCCCTGATTGGGCCATTAAAATCAAGGAAGAGGTCACCAAGCAAATCGATGCAGGCTTCCTGCTGGTATCCGAATACCCGACTTGGATGGCCAACATTGTTCCGGTACCGAAGAAGGATGGTAGAATTCGGGTATGTGTAGACTTCAGGGATTTGAACAGAGCCAGTCCGAAGGATGACTTTTCCTTGCCACACATTGATGAGTTGGTAGATTTCACAGCAGGGCATGCTTTGCTTTCATTTATGGATGGCTTCTCAGGCTATAATCAGATAGTAATGGCACCCGAAGACCGGGAGAAGACTGTATTCACCACCCCGTGGGGTACATACTGCTACAGAGTAATGCCATTTGGGTTGAAGAATGCCGGGGCTACTTATCAACGGGCAGCAACCACAATATTACACGATATGATCCATAAAGAGATTGAGGTGTACGTGGACGATATGATTGTCAATTCCAAAGAAAGAGAAGGTCACTACACCGCCTTGCAAAAGTTTTTCCAAAGGATCAGAGAATTTCGGCTGCGGTTGAATCCTCAGAAATGCACATTGATTATTCTGTGGGAAAAATGCTAGGGTTTCGATTACATAAGGGCATCGAAGTCGACCCTTCCAAAATCAAGGCCATCTTAGAAATGCCACCACCAATGACTGAAAAAGAGGTGCGAGGCTTTCTGCGTAAAGTGCAATTCATAAGACGGTTTATTTCAAAATTAACCTTAACTTGTGAACCACTTTTTGGTCTTCTGAAGAAAGGAAAGAAATTCCAGTGGGACGGCCGATGCCAAGCAGCTTTCGAACAGATCAAAGAATATTTACAAAACCCACCCGTGTTGTCACCACGAGCTGTGGAAACCGTTGATATTGTACCTTTCGGTAACTGAGACTACAATGGGCTGTATGCTCGCACAAGAATCAAAGGATAAGGTGGAGAGAGCCATCTACTATCTGAGCAAGAAGATGCTGGATTACGAGACCCGCTACACTCCGCTAGAGAAAGCTTGCTTAGCTTTGGTATGGGCTACCAGGAAGCTGCGGCACTACCTGGTAGCTCACTCCGTAATCTTTGGTTTCACGACTCGATCCTATCAAATATCTTTTCGAGAAACTGGCACTTACGGGTAGGCTAGTTTGTTGGTTCTTTGTTGCTTCGAATTTGATCTAAAGTATGTGACGCCATAAGTCCGTGAAAGGAGAAGCGATGGCGGAGTTCCTTGCCGACCACCCGGTTGAAGGGGATGAAGCAGTTGAGTATCTATTCCCAGATGAAGCCATTTTGTATGTCGAAGACGAAACTTGGACAATGTACTTTGACGGAGCGTCAAACTAGTATGGGTATGGGATAGGGGTGTTGCTGATAGCGCCCGACAATTCTCGTATCCCTTTAGCATTCAAGCTCCAGTTCAAAGTCTCAAACAACGAAGCAGAATACGAGGCATGTATTGCCGGTTTGGAAGCGGCTCTAGAACTAGGGGCAAAACGATTGGACGTTATCGGGGACTCCAACCTTGTTGTATCTCAAGCAAAAGGAGATTGGAAGGTCAAAGAAGAGAAAATGATAATTTACCACCAGACCTTGGATTTGTTAATTCCTCGGTTTGAAAAGCTGAACTTCACTCATCTAGTAAGAGAGAACAACAGGTTTGCAGATTCACTAGCAACTCTATCTTCCATGATAGACATCCCGTCCGAAGTCCGGATGTATCCGATCATCATTGACCAGAAGTTTGTGCCAGCATATGAGTCGATCTCTGCCATAGATGAAGCTCAGGATGAGAACCCCTGGTGTTATGACATATGGAACTTCTTGGAAAGGGAGACGTATCCACCAGGGGCAAATGCCAAAGATAAAAGGGCAATCAGGAGAATGGATGTTCAGTTCATCATCTGCGGGGGTAAACTGTACAAGAGAGGTCAACTGGGAATGCAGAAGCTGTGTGTAGAAGCTGAGGAGTCGAAGCGCCTGATGGAGGCCATCCATGGAGGAGAATGTGGTGCACATATGAATGGGGTAATGCTGGCACGGAAGATCCTCAGACAGGGTTATTATTAGTCCACCATGGAGGAGGATTGTATTGGCTTTGTTCGACGATGCCATAAATGCCAGATCCATGCAAACCGCATGAACATCCCACCGTCAAAGCTATACAACATGACTTTGCCATGGCCATTCTCAGTGTGGGGAATCGACGTGATTGGGGCTGTTACTCCAAAGGGGTCGAATGGGCATGAGTTCATCCTCGTTGCGATAGATTATTTTACAAAGTGGGTTGAGGCCCAAACTTATGCGGTATTGAAGGCTTCACATGTCGCGAAGTTTATCAGGAATAACATTATATGTCGCTATGGGGTCCCGAACGAGATTATTTCAGATAATGGTTCCCACTTCAAGAAAGAGGTGATTGATTTGTTGGAGAAGTACAATGTGGCTTTTCATAAGTTGTCCACATACCGGCCGCAGACCAACGGAGCAGTTGAGGTCGCCAACAAAAACATTAAACACATATTGTAGAAGATGGTGGAAACCTACCGGGATTGGCCAGATAAGTTGCCGTTCGCTCTGTGGGGCTACCGGACTTCAATTAGAACTTCTACTGGGGCTACCCCGTACTCATTAGTCTATGGGATGGAGGCCGTCCTATCTATTGAGATCGAGGTTCCGTCATTACGAGTATTGGCTGAGTGCCAGATAGCCGAAGTAGATTGGCAGCAGAGCAGGTTTGAGGAACTCATGCTCTTCGATGAAAGAAGACTAAAAGCATTGTATCATGTTCAAGGTTATCAGCGCAGAATCGCCCGGGCTTTCAACAAGAAGGTTAAGTCCAGGAACCTAAAAGAAGGAGATTTGGTGCTCAAAGACAACCGAGCTCCCATCCATGACCCAAGGGGCAAGTTCGACAATTGAATTTGGTCCTACATCATCAAAGCTATCTGGTCGGGTGGAGCTGTGGTTCTGATGGACCTAGATGGCCTGGAATTCTCACAACCGATCAACATGGACAAGTTGAAGAAATATTACCCTTGAGAGGCTCGCTAGGCCGAAAACCCGAAAGGGCGACCTAGGCAAAAATTAGAGTACAAAAAAATTAGAAAATAGAAAAACTGAGCTCGCAAGGTTGAAAACCCACAAAGGGCGGCCTTGGCAAAAGTTAGAGCGTAAAAGGAGAGTGAAAATACCCGAGTGTACCTAAGCCGAACTACGTAAGGCTTGATTCCCATCTTTGGGATACGTAGGCAGCTTCATCCTGAAGTTCAGCCACAAACTTTTCCCCAATCAACTTTGTCCATTTGATCATCTCAGACATCTTTGTCCATCAGCATTCATCGTGATCTTCGGTGCAGTGCTTTTCAGACTAGGGGGTAACTTTCCGTTGCCATGCGGTGCTGCGGTGCTATTCAGACTAGGGGCAACTTTCCAGTTGCTGGGATTCGGGATTGTATACCTCAGTGACAAATTTCAGGCATGTTCAGTTCTGATCCATATCGAAAATGGTTTTGAAAAGTTTTAATAAAAGTCGACTTTGTTCAAATTAATCTTTTTACAACTAAGACCATTTTTGGACCAAAGCGGAAAATTTTCAGTACCACAATCTTCAATTTCATTGATTTCAATACAGAGTTCTCCTGCTCTTGCATACAATTGAAGTTGTTTTTTATTACAATCATAAAGAAAACTTGAAAGTCCTAATAAAGCAATAAGCCCAGGGCATAGTCAAGTCAGGTGTCCCAAATCTACAAGAGTCGGTCAAGTCTCGATGCCAATCTAGGCCCATTCTGCGGCCTCTTCGTTGAGCCAATCCCAACACTCATCGACAAAGTGCAATTGAAAATGGGAGCGGGTCGAGTTCTCTAGTTCTCCATGTCAGAGCATACCGCAAGTCAGTGCGCCTCGGAACGGGAATGCAGCCGGGTAATCTATCTCTTCCGGTGGACAAGTCTGGTCATGACCAAATTAACGACGGATCCGGAACGGAAAATAAAAGACACGATGAGTCGTGCCAATCACCGAATCCTGTTGGCGAAGTCATCTCAGAGCTCATTGCCGGTAGATTGAGCCAAGGACATCGCCAAGCAATGCGGTCCGCTGACAAGCTACACATCCAGTAAAACCACCAACCCTCATCAAGGGCATCAACTAGGTGCTGCCTAAAAAAGTAGCCGTGAGCTGAGTAAGCCGGGCAAGAGTTCACAACCTGCAATTTATCCATCAACCACACCTGGGGAGGGAGGAAAAATGAGATAATAAAGAATAGAGAGGTGTACGATGAGAGAAAAGTAAGAGAAGGGTTTTGTGAGAAAAACCGAGCCCGAGGGCCGAGTGATGTGAAGCAATATATATGTGAGATTGGGTGGGAAACATTACCTGCAGTAATAGTGGACTCCCCGCAAATCTGGCTGTCTCCTGACGATAGAAGGCATCCAAGCCCATCAGCGTTTCGGCCAACGCCATGGCAATACAGCTCTTTCCTTCTTTCAAACCTTGGGCAACTTCAATCAATCGGACGCTAGATCCTCCAGAACCCGAGGTGAGTAAGAAATGAGATAACATACACAAACAAAGTGCGTGTTGCCGAAAACCTTGCCAATGACGGTCGCCGCGGTCACCAGTCTCAGAAAAACGGCAAACCAAACTTGGAATATCCAGCATTCCGTCACAAATCAGAGATCGAGCATCAGGCATGGAGAATCCACACATTTTTCCTAAGGCTTGGGCATGGCCAAAACGGGGTTGGGGCAGGATCTCTTCATTGCGCTTAGACTCCATTAAAACTTGAAAATCCTCAAAAGTGAGACATACCTCTTGCCCGCCAAAGCTAAAACACATGCGTCACCGGATTCCAAAACCTTGCCGCGGCATGGAGAAACGGAAAGTGCAGCGGGGTACGGCCCAAAGTGAATAGTGCGTTCATGCCGAAACCCCAGAAATTTAGCTTTTTCGAGCCATCCAAGTTGTTAATCCAAGCTACAAGATTTTGGGCAAGAAATTCTTCCATTTGGAGTAAATTAGTGTTGAAATGAGAAAAACCACGAAGCTGAGGCCTTTTGTAGGAGATAAGGTTGAATGAAGGACAGGTGTCAGCTTTCTGCTGGCTTCTCCCATCTTTTTGGTCGGTCGGCCAAATATAGTGCCGACCGGCCATTACTGTTGGCCAGTGGAGTCCTCTCATGGCCGGTGGCACTTCCCTGGGGCCGGTGGTCTTCCCTTTGGTTCCCTGAGTTGTTTATGCTCAGAGGTTGAGGAATCCTACCATGTCCAATGCCCTCCGATGATCAATTCTTGCGGGGTCACGTCCATTTGCTTATCGAGTTGTCGTACATTTGTTTATCGAGTTGTATTTCACTCTCTTTAAGTCTTCGTGTTGCTTATCGAGTTGTACTCGCACTTAGTTAGCTTATCGTGTTCCCTCGTTTTTGCTTATCGAGTTGTAAGTCAGTTCGCTACCTGATTATTACGATGCAAATGCCTAAATTTCAAATGAATTTTAGTATCATTCACATTGTCATGTGATGCCTTGCGATGCGATGCATAGAATGTGCAAATGTAACATCTTTTGAACAAAATAGCAGTTTCATTTCCATCATATGTTTTGCAAAGAAATATAAAGTTTTGAAAAACGTCAATAACAAACCTGCTTAAGGCAGTGCAATGTGCTTAAACTACCAGTAAAAAAAGGAAAAGTAAAACAAAAGGAAGTAGGGCAGCAGAGTGTCGGGTTTGCTACTGATAGCCTCCCATCATTTTTCTTAAAGATTAATGCACCACCTGCGCCCTTGTTCAGGGTCAACTATATGATTTGGCACCTTCATTATTCAAGATATCGCAAGAAAGCACGCCTTTTGGTAGGTTTTCGAGTTGACCTCAGGCCATATCTTTTTGAGCGATGCTCCGTATGTGCGAGGAACATCCCTTCCCGTATCCTTTTGCATCTTGTGAGCTCCACAACATGCTTCAATTGTATGGTGTTGCAGTGCTTCGCATCACACGCCTCGAGTTTCTATACACATTACTTGCGTAGACCGCATGTTTTCTCATTACTTGCGTAGACCGCATGCTTTACTTGCGTAGACCGCATGTTTTATCATTGCTTGCGTAGACCGCATGCTTTACTTGCGTAGACCGCATGTTTTCTCATTACTTGCGTAGATCGCATGCCTTACTTGCGTAGACCGCATGCTTTACTTGCGTAGACCGCATGTTTTCTCATTACTTGCGTAGACCGCATGCCTTACTTGCGTAGACCGCATGATTTCTCATTACTTGCGTAAACCGCATGATTTCGCATTACTTGCGTAGACTGCATGCTTTACTTGCGCAGACCGCATGTTTTATCATTACTTGCGTAGACCGCATGTTTTCTCATTACTTGCGTAGACCGCATGTTTTCTCATTACTTGCGTAGACTGCATGCTTTACTTGCTTAGACAGCATGTTTTCTCATTACTTGCGTAGACCGCATGCTTTACTTGCGTAGACCACATGTTTTCTCATTACTTGCGTAGACCGCATGCTTTACTTGCGTAGACCGCATGTTTTCTCATTACTTGCGTAGACCGCATATTTGTAATCAGTTTCATTACTTGCGTAGACCACATGTTTTGTTTGTGTAGACCGCAGGTTTTACTCGCGTAGACCGCATGTTTTGCTTGCGTAGACCGCATGTTTTGCTTGCGTAGACCGCATGTTTTGCTTGCATAGACCGCATGTTTCGTTTGCATAGACCGCATGTTTTGTTTGCGTAGACCGCATGTTTTGCTTATGTAGACCGCATACTTATGTTCAAATTCGTTTGCGTAGACCGCATGTTTTGCTTATGTAGACCGCATACTTATGTTCAAATTCATAGATTGCGTGGACCGCATACTTTACTTACACGTGTTCAATATTCATTACTTGAGTAGACCGCATGCTTTACGTACATGTGTTTGTACTTTCATGGCATTGTCATGCCTCCCACTTGATTTGCGTTGTCCCGCATTTTCAATTGCGTTATGTGCATGTTGCTAATCACATTGTACCTGTTAAGTTTGTTTCCTTTGCAGGCACGATATTGTATGTACGGTTCATTTGTGACTAGTAGAACCAGACGAACCGGACAGGTATTATAGCCTCCGCGTGAGACGTATCAAGAATCACATAATTCTCTTACATCCTTTCTGCATTGTAGTGTAGTTTGGTGTATGCTAGCTTAAAACTGTTGCATGTGTGCTTCGTTACAGCTTTCTTTGCATGATCATGAGTTATGCTCGGCTTCGTGCATCGTCTTGCGTTTTTCCCCTGCCTTCGGGCGCATATCTTGTTTGTCTTGCATGTTTGTCCAAGTCTTCGGCCTTGTTAAAAATGGGTTGTCTCTAGGCTTTGACATTCACTCCCGTCATTATTATGACTTTCGAGTTCTGTCAAAGAGGGGCAACTGTAGACACCCCATTTTTTACCGTCCTCAAGATTTGGACGTCACCGTTTGAACACCCGGTGATCATCCATGTTTGTGTTCGTTTGGAGTTCCCGGAGGTCTCGGCTACGCGCCTTGCCTCAGGATCTCCGAACTCGACTGATCCGTGTTTGGTTTTGACACCAAACACTTGTGTTTTTTGCCTTGAAAGGCAGGGAATGGCTTGTTGGCCATCCCCACACTCCGCCGACCTTCCCTTAGCATCACCGGCTGTTTATGGGTGCCACCGGCCATGGTTTCTTAAAACCAATGGCCGGTCGGCACTATATTTGGCCGACCGGCACTTTATTTTGCCGGCGACCTCTTTTGCTGGCCGGTGTGGCTCCTTTGAATCCTCGAGGCATGGTGCATACCAGCTGTGCCAGTTGGGATACACCATCACTCATCCCCGTGCGGTTGGTGACTGTTTTGAACCCTTGACCCCCTAATTCCTTCTAGAAGAATGACCCCTTTGGCCAAGCTTCTTGGAGAAGCTTAGCCAGCTGTATTGGCTTCCTCTAGAAGCCTTGCCCCTCCTGGCCCCCTTGACCCTTTCTCTTTAGCTTAGCCATTAAGTTTCTTGGCTTTGCTTGGCCTATATAAGCACCATTCCTCTCCCTTGCTTAAGGGTTAGCCATTTTGGAAAGAAAACCAGAGCTCATATATATCTATATATCTGCCATATATCCCCTCTCTCTAGATTTTTTCCTCTCTCTCCTCTTGTATGTGTGTTTTTAGGCCTAAAAGTGCATTTTGACCTTACTTTTGCACTAATACACACACCATTACACCTTGCTCCGAGATTGAGAGGCTTGGAGGGTTGATTCTTGAGCTTTTGGACTGATTTTGATCAATAGAGGGTGGCTGGATCATCTGTTCTTCAAGGGTAATCACTTTGCTTTAGTTTCCCCAAATTTGCACTAGATTTCTACCTATCTTGAATGCTGATTTAGGCTTTGTGTATAACATAAAAAATTCTTATATTTTCTTGTTTTAGAACTTTCATTAAGGGTGTTTTGTGGTTTGAGTTCAAACTCACCCTCTTAGGCCTTATTTGGCCTTTTTGATGCTTCCTTTGTGAGGATTTGTTTGCTTGAGTGTTTTAGTCTTCTCACCACTGAAAACCAGTGATTTTTCAGTGGTAAGGACGGTGGTTTGAAGTCTTGTATAGGGGAGGGACACCCCTCTCCCTTCATTGCCTCATTTCCTTGCCTTTTGGCTAAAAGGGCAACATGCATGCTTGATTGATTTTGGCCCTATTTCAGAGATTTTTGGGTGTCTTTAGGTCATATGTCATCTCTGTTTTTGGTCGGATTTGTGCCCTTTTGCATGCTTAACATACTTGCTTTACATTCCTCTATTTGGCATAGAAATGCATTTTGTGTTTAGGCAATGATTCTTGCATGTGTTAGCCTAATTTCATGAAGATATTGGCATCACTTTGCCATGTTTAAGGTCTGTTGGCCATGTGTTTCAGTCATGCTTGCCATGTTTGGTGTCATCTCTTTGTGTTTTGGCTTGTAAGCCTTGAGCATATTGGCCTCTAGCATGCTTAGCTTAGACCATACTCATGATTTGGCATCATTTAGGATCGTATTTCAGTCCACGAATCATGTTTGTATGTTTGCATATGTGACCTCTTTCATGCTTTGAGGATATGCCCTTTTGTGCCTTAGCTTTAGGCCCATTGACTTGCATGTTGGCATGAGTGTTTGTTCATCATTTTGGGCACTTTTGGCCACTGATTTGGGGTGGATTGAGGTCTGCCCCTTTATGGTTTAAGCCCCCCATTGCATGCTTGTCTCATGTTTGTTGCATGATTGCTTCATTAGGTGTTATAACATGATATCCTATTGCTTAAATTGTCCATGTTTGCATTGCATTTGCATCTTGCATGTCTAGCGTTGCATACTTGCCATGATAGTCGCATAGCATTTGGCATGCCTTGTATCTTAATCTCATGTTGTGTCTTTAAGTCATGTTTGCATAACTTGCATTGCATTACTTGGTTTGGGGTGTCAAACCAAGTGTGAGGGTTAAGGAGCGTTCATACTACAAGTGATGTAACGCCTTTTAACTCTCGGTCACCAGGGCCCTTGACTTTGACATGATAGTGTGTTGGTCCTCATTTGTGTGTTGCATGCATTTTCACATCAAGTGGCAAGCTTGATCTCTTAGGCTATCATGCACAATTGATGGCTCGAGAATCGAGGGCCATGTTTCCCTGAGTTCAACACATGATGGGGAACATGGCCATGCTTACATGTACCTGAAATTTCATGCCATGCACTGCCTGTCTTCTGTTGCTGTCAAAACTGTCTTTTGCAGGAAGTTTCTGCCGACCGGCAACATTTAGTGCCGACCGGCCATTTGTGAATGGCCGATAACCCCATAAGCCGCTGATGGAAATTCTAGATGGCCGGTGGGCATTTCCTCCAGCCGATGGTATTCTACAGTGTGCAGGAACTCGGCCCCAGACTTTGGCGATCTTTGGAGAAGCGAGGTAAAACAGAGGCAGCAGTAGCATGGCACGGGTTTTCCGGGCAAGACGGACTCGAGCATGCATCATTCACGCATCCCGAGGCAGGGCTGAGGCCACCTTCTTTACACTTAATTTGTTAATTAATTAGAAGTTTTGTAATAATCAATTCAGTATTATTTATTCGGATTGTAATATTTATTCGGACCCTCTAAGCGAGGGCAATTGTGTAATAAGTGTGCGTGAGTGTGTGTATGTCTTCCAACCCCACGTCTTTTTTCCCTTTTATTTACTAGCTTTTGATGGTTAGTTTAGGGCATATTTAAATTAGCATACCTTATGTTATGCATGCGTGCATCCATACATTTGTTTTCCATGCACCGGGCTCGGCACATCACACTAACTGCATATGTATTTCAAATTCCAAGATGAGTACTTGTTAAATTGCAGCATTTCACATGGCATGTTTAGGATAGCCGAGCCTATTATAGCTGCATTTTGCCTGTGATGCATTAGCCACTTAACATGAACTAGGATCATGCACTGATTACTAACTAGTTTCTGTTTTGGCTCGGAGCACTAGGTAAGCTTTTATGTTTTAGCATATCGCATGCGTGTGAATGTTGCCATAATAGCGTGATTATCATGAGGCTAGCTGCTTATGTGATATAATTGTTTGAATGCCTGTGGATGGAGGTCAAATTACCTAAATTGGAATAAATGCATTAAAACTGAGAGTTTTTAAGCCCACTAGATAATGGCAAAACCATTTTTTCTAAAGCCCGCTCGAGGGTGGCAAAATTTGCATTTTAGCCTACTTACGAGTAGCAAATCATTTTCAAAACAAACATGAAATGTTTTGTTCCAATTCAGGCGATTTGGCCTATACTTGTTTGCTGTGCGCATAACATAGTAATTCTAGGCTAATAACCGGAATAAGGGCATGTAATGTTTTCAAAACAAGATATCACGGTTAGTAGACGCCGGTCTTCGGACCGGGCGAGAGGGGGTGCTCATAGCTGACCTTCCCCGATCGTACCCAAGTTCCCGAGCCGAGGCAACTTTGGTGATGACGGACACGTGGCCTTTGGCACCGAGTTAGGGTTTCCTAAATTCTCCCAAAATAAAATATTTAGGTGGCGGCTCTGTATCTGGCGAAGCAGTCCATGTTTGGCACTTTTTTCAAAAATCTGTTTTCTTAAAACGATTTTTCAGATTTGAACTCTTTGGTTCAGATTACGAACCGTGACACAAATCGAGTCCGAACTATAGCGAGGCCCCCCACGGGCGTTGTTACACCATGACAGCCACACCCTTCTCCGGTGCATCCGGAAGCAGTACCCAAACCACTAAATACCAACCCAAAGGCCAAAGAACCTTTACCCCATTATACATGCCTTTGTCCAAGGCTCTGCCGGTCTTAATCAGAAAAGGGCATCTAAAACCCCTGGAGCCGAGGTCGTTACCAAATCCACTCCCCCCCACTCATAACCCAGCCAAATATTGCGCATATCACCAGCAACACGGTCATGACACCGACCAATGCTTCAGATTACGTCATGAGATTCAAGATCTCATTGACAAACAGGTGATTCTGCCGCCAGAAAGACCCAACGTTACAACCAACCCACTCCCTACACACAACCCAGCTCCACCTCCCAAAAGAGTCAACTGTATCCAGACTGGGGTCGTGTCTTACGATCCCAGCATTTATATCACTCCCTCCTATCTACCTAAGCCGGAGGTGTTCCTTCCCGACTACACTGACTTTTTGTGCATGTTGGACATCTCTACAACCCATCCTGAGGCAATGGTGGTGGCCGTTAAAAACGGTGCAGAGGAGATTGCAAAGGAGGATGGAACTGTTGAATCAGGGATTGAGCAGTCTGGGAATTTTGCTGGGGAAGCCTACGATCTGAGTGAGTACATTCTGTCAGCAGACCAGTCTGAGCCAAGTATAGAATTGCCAGAGAGAGCAAAATTGTGTGTGATCCGGGGGGGATGGATTTGAGCAAGGGGTAGGTGATCTGACGACCATAGAAGAGGGCTTTGCCAACCTACAGTTTTTCAATGATCAAGAATCAGGGGACGCAGCAGTCAACTGGTTTGATTATGAGGAATCAGCAGAGGCCACTGGATGGCTAGATGATCAACCAGATGTGGTGGAGGAGTTCCAACCAAAACAGGGCCCGGCAGGGGCGAGTGTATCAGTTGTGGCCGGGAGGGCCGAGAGTCAGAGTACATTACCGGAGAGCGCCGGTACAAAGAATTTCACTCAGGACAGAAGCATTGTGGATGTAGGGAAAGTTGAGCAACAAACTGCGCTAATGCAGATAGAACAACAGGGTTCTGAGAGAACCGGGAAAGCCAAAATCCATGAGGGGATTGAAAGTGTTGTGGGCACGAGAACAGAAGATGCTGTGAGCATGTGGGCTGAAAGTGCTGCAAGTACAATCATGCCGTAGCCAGACAGGTGCCTTTCAAATGCCAACGGAATGTGGTGGGAAGACGATGATCTATGTCTTGCCCACACAGACGAGGATTGGGGAAGCCATCAACCAGATGACACCTGGTATCTCGATGAGGTTGATCACATGACGAGGAGCGGGCGGTATTTCAAGCCCTCGCACTTGGACCAACCAGAAGCATTTGGGAAGGATAAAGAAGCTGAAAAACAGAAAGAGAAGCAAATTGAAGAAGAAGCTGTGCTCAAACAATTAAAGAAGATACAAGCAGACATCTCCATCTGGGGACTGCTTATGGCATCACGAGTGCACAAACAGGCTGTCCTATCTGCTATGGACAAGGCTAAACTCTCTATTGATACCACACCAGAGCAGCTAGTTGGACTGGTCTTTCCGGGAGCAGGTTCCCCGACGATAACCTTTTCAGACAAAGAACTGCTGCCTGAGGGCGCAAATCATAACAAACCCCTTTACATCTCTGTGAAATGTAGTGACAAGTGGGTGCCAGTGATTCTTGTCGACACAGGATCCGCCATTAATGTGTGCCCGTCAAGGACAGCATATGCAATCGGGTTAAAGCCCGTGGACTTCGTGCCGACTACTCAAGTGATCAGAGCCTATGATAACACCAGCAGAGAGGTGATGGGGACTGTCAAAATTCAGACCCAGGTAGGTCCAGGACAACACAACGTTGAATTCCATGTCTTGAACGTTCCTGCAACCTTTAATTTACTCTTGGGGCGGCCGTGGGTGCACCAGGTAAAGGCAGTCTCTTCCACTCTACATCAGATGGTGAAATACCCCTATGGAAAGAGAGTAGCCATTGTTTTCGGGAATTCATCGATCCACCCACCTCCGGAGGTATCTACACCAGTCTTGGAAATCGAGCACGGCACGGAGGATATGTTCTTATCAGGGTTCACTTTGGCTGAGGCTCGGGTTGTGCAGAATATCATGGCTGTTAATGAGGGAGTATACGTCAGTGCTCAATCTGTATACCTCATGAACAAGCTACAACACATCCCCGGGATGGGATTAGGAAGGAGCGGCCGGAAGGGCGTCACAGCATTGGCCGAAGTGCCACATAACCCTCATACCTTTGGATTGGGTTATCAGCCCACCAAAGAGGATTGGTTAAGAAAGGGGAAGGAAGTGGCTGGGAGAGCCAGAGCAAAGAAGGCGGGAAAGCCTTTTGACTTAATGCACAGGCCCATTCAGGGTACCCTAAACGGACGATTCGTCCGGGAGGGGGAAGACTTTCCATTCTGTGGCTTCCCCGAGCTGTGGCTGAACGCGGAGAGGATGCGCGTGCTAGGCTTCGAGATTTTCTTTGACCTACAACTATCTGGGGATAACGTTGCCGAAAAGCAGACAGACCCATCAGCTGAGGTTGAGCAGCGTAAAGTAGAGGACGCCGAGGGCGCTGAAATTGAAATGAGGGTAGCACTAGCAACTCTACTCTTAGATCCTCCGATCGACCATAAGTGCTTGGGGGATAACTTCTCGGTTTCCATGATTGGGGATGAAACGGCTGCGAGCCTACCAGCAACTATCTCGGATGCATCTATCGCACCCTCTCTCACTTGGCAATACGATGAGGGATTTTTGTCTAGCAGCACCGGGTCAGGTAGTGAGCCGGAATCTGATTCCACCGAGTCTTGTGAGTCGGAATCAGGTTCCAGCTCGACTGAGTCTGAGTCTGGTAATCCTGGGGATGATAACCTGGATGCCACAGTTTTGTCCAGGTTGTCTTTTTCTTTCTCATTTGAGTCTGTTGTAACCGAGAATTCGGACGATTTGGATGTGCTTAATGAGAATCAGATAGCTGTGGAATCTGAGTACTTTTCTGTGCCCTTGATTTATTGCATAAACTCAGACTTTCAAAATTTTGATGAAAACGATGAGGACGAAATTCCTCCGGTTTTGCAACGCTTAATTGAACAAGAGCAGGAGAGGTTTGTCAAACCCTTAATGGATGAAATCACTACCGTGAACATTGGTACTGAGGAGGACCCGCGGTTGGTCCAGATCGGGTCCACGTTGTCTTCGGAGGAACGCGAGCGCTTAGTCACTTTATTAAAAGATTTCAAAGATGTTTTCGCGTGGTCCTACGAAGACATGCCTGGGATCGATCCTGAGATTGTACAGCACAGGATCCCCCTTGACCCCGAGGCCCGACCTGTCAAACAGAAACTCAGAAGGATCCGCCCGGATTGGGCTCTCAAGATTAAGGAGGAGGTCACCAAGCAAATCGACGCAGGCTTCCTGCTGGTATCCGAATACCCGACTTGGTTGGCCAACATCGTTCCAGTACCGAAGAAGGATGGCAGGATCCGGGTATGTGTGGATTTCAGGGATTTGAACAGAGCCAGTCCGAAGGACGACTTTCCCTTATCGCATATCGATGAGTTGGTGGAGTTCACAGCAGGGCATGCTTTGCTCTCGTTCATGGATGGCTTCTCAGGCTACAATCAGATAGTGATGGCCCCAGAAGATCGGGAAAAGACTGCATTCACCAATCCGTCGGGGACATACTGCTACAGGGTAATGCCATTTGGGTTGAAGAACGCTGGAGCTACTTATCAACGGGTAGCGACCACGATATTGCACGACATGATCCACAAAAAGGTTGAGGTGTATGTGGACAACATGATTGTCAAATCCAAAGAAAGAGAGGCCCACTACACCGCCTTACAAAAGTTCTTCCAAAGGATCAGAGAATTCCGGTTGCGGCTAAATCCTTAGAAGTGTACGTTCGGTTTTACAGCGGGAAAAATGCTGGGGTTTCTGATCACACAGAGAGGTATCGAAGTCGACCCTTCCAAGATCAAGGCCATCTTAGAAATGCCACCACCGAGGACTGAAAAGGAGGTGCGAGGCTTTCTGGGTAAAGTGCAATTCATAAGACGGTTTATCTCAAAATTAGCCTTAACTTGTGAACCACTTTTTGGTCTCCTGAAGAAAGGAAAGAAATTCCAATGGGACGGCCGATGCCAAGCTGCTTTTGAACAGATCAAGGAATACTTACAGAACCCGCCCGTGTTGTCACCACCGGAACCGGGGAAGCCGTTGATACTGTACCTTTTAGTGACTGAGACTACAATGGGCTGTATGCTCGCGCAAGAATCAGAGGACAAAGTGGAGAGAGCCATCTACTATCTGAGCAAGAAGATGCTGGGGTATGAGACTCACTACACACCATTGGAGAAGGCCTGCTTAGCTTTGGTATGGGCTACCAGGAAGCTGCGGCACTACCTGTTAGCTCACTCCGTAATGTTGGTTTCACGACTCGATCCCATCAAATATCTTTTCGAGAAACCAGCGCTTACGGGTACGCTAGCTCGTTGGTTGCTTTTGCTCTCCGAATTTGATCTAAAGTATGTAACACGCAAGTCAGTCAAGGGAAGGGCAGTAGCAGAATTCTTAGCCGACCATCCAGTAGAAGGAGGTGAAGCAGTTGAGTACTTATTCCCAGATGAGGCCATTTTGCATAACGACGATGAAACTTGGACGATGTACTTTGACGGAGCGTCAAATCAACACGGGTATGGAATAGGAGTGTTGCTAATAGCACCCGACAATTCCTGTATCCCTCTAGTCTTCAAACTCCGGTTCAAAGTCTCGAACAACGAAGCAGAATATGAGGCATGCATTGCCGATCTAGAAGTAGCTCTAGAGCTAGGGGCAAGATAGTTGGACGTTATCGGGGACTCGAACCTTGTTGTGTCTCAAGCAAAAGGAGACTGGAAAGTCAAAGAGGAAAAGATGATGATGTATCACCAGACCTTGGACTTGTTAATTCCTCGGTTCGAGAAGCTAAACTTTACTCATCTACTAAGAGAGAACAACAGGTTCGCAGATTCTTTAGCGACTCTATCTTCCATGATAGACATCCCGTTCGGAGTCTGGATGCGTCCAGTCATCATTGACCAGAAATTTGCGCCAGCCTATGAGTCGATTGCTGTTATAGATGAGGTTTAGGACGAAAACCCCTGGTATTACGACATTTGGAATTTTCTGGAGAAGGAAGCATACCCACCAGGGGTAAATGCCAAGGATAAAAGGGCAATAAGAAGAATGGTCATTCAGTTCATCATCTGTGGGGGTAAGCTGTATAAGAGAGGTCATCTGGGAATGCATAAGCTGTGTGTTGATGCCGAAGAATCAAAGCGTCTAATGGAAGCCATCCATGGAGGAGAATGCGGTGCGCATATGAGCGGAGTAATGCTAGAACGGAAGATCCTCAGACAAGTTTACTACTGGTCCACCATGGAGGAGGACTGCATCGGTTTTGTTCGGCGATGCCACAAATGTCAAATTCATGCAAATCGCATGAACATTCCACCGTCGAAGCTGTACAATATGACTTCGCCATGGCTATTTTCAGTTTGGGGAATTGATGTAATCGAGGCTGTCACTCCGAAGGGGTCGAATGGGCATGAGTTCATCCTGGTCGCGATAGATTATTTCACAAAATGGGTCGAGGCCCAATCTTATGCGGTGTTGAAGGCTTCACATGTTGCGAAGTTTATCAAAAACAACATCATCTATCATTATGGAGTCCCAAACGAGGTAATTTCAGATAACGGTTCCCACTTCAAGAAGGAGGTGATTGATTTGTTGGAGAAATACAATGTGGCTTTTCATAAGTCATCTACCTATCGGCTGCAGACCAATGGAGCAGTTGAGGCCGCCAACAAGAACATCAAACACATACTGCAGAAGATGGTGGAAACCTACCGGGACTGGCCAGATAAGCTGCCATTTGCTCTGTGGGGCTACAGGACTTCAATCAGAACTTCCACTGGAGCGACTCCGTATTCATTGGTTTATGGGATGGAGGCCGTTCTACCTATTGAAATTGAGGTTCCGTTTTTATGAGTATTGGCTGAGTGTCAAATAGCCGAAGCAGATTGGCAGCAGAGTAAGTTTGAGGAACTCATGCTCTTTAATGAGAGAAGACTGAAAGCACTGTACCATGTTCAAGGTTATCAGCGCAGAATCGCCCGGGCTTTCAACAAGAAAGTGAAGTCCAGAAATCTAAAAGAAGGAGATTTAGTACTCAAGGACAACCGAGCTCCCATCCACGACCCAAGGGGCAAGTTCAGGTCCAATTGGACTGGTCCCTACATCATTAAGTCTATCTGGTCAGGTGGAGCTGTGGTTCTGATGGATCTAGATGGCTTGGAGTTTTCACAACCGATCAATATGGACAAGCTGAAGAAATATTACCCTTGAGAGGCTCGCTAGGCCGAAAACCCAAAAGGGCGACCTAGACAAAACTCAGAGTACAAAAAATTTGAAACTACAAAAACTGAGCTCGCAAGGTTGAAAACCCGCAAAGGGCGACCTTGGAAAAAGTTAAAGCGTAAAAGGAGAGTGAAAATACCCGAGAGAACCCGAGCTTGAACTACGTAAGGCTTGATTCCCATCTTTGGGATACATAGGCAACTTCATCCTAAAGTTCAGCCATAAACTCTTCCCCGATCAACTTTGTCCATTTTGATCATCTCAGTCATCTTTGTCCATCAGCATTCATCGTAATCTCCGGTGCAGTGCTTTTCAGACTAGGGGCAACTTTCCGTTGCTATACAGTGCTGCAGTGCTATCCAGACTAGGGGCAACTTTCCAGTTGCTAGGATCCGGGGTTGTGCATCTCAGTGACAGATCTCAGGCGTGTCCAGTTCTGATCCATATCGAAAATGGTTTTGAAAAGTTTTAATAAAAGTGGACTTTGTTCAAATTAATATTTTTACAACCAAGACCATCTTTGGACCAAAGCGAAAAATTTTCAGTACCACAACCTTCAATTTCATTGATTTCAAATAGACAGAGTTCTCCTGCTCTTGCATACAATTGAAGTTGCTTTTTATTAAATTCATAAAGAAAACTTGAAGGTTACTAGTAAAGCAATAAATCTGGGGCATAGTCAAGTCAGGTGTCTCTATGCCCCCTCCCAGAGCTGGTCGAGGCCTCTGACGCCAAGCTGGGCCCAATCTGCGCCTCTTCATTGAGCCAATCCAAGCACTCGTCAAACAAAGTGCAACTAAAAATGGGAGCGGGGGCCAGGAGCTCTCTAGCTCTCCATGCTGTGGCATACCGGGCAAGCTGTGAGCCTCGAACCAGGAAAGCAGCCAGGTACTCAATCCCCTCTGGCGTGCAAGTCTGATCATGACCGAACTGGAGTAGAAACCGGAACGGAAAGTAGAATACACAGTGGGTCAGGCCAATCAACTGGATCCCGATTAGCCAGGACATGTTATAACTCATTGCCGGGAGATTGAGCCAAGGGCAGTGCCAAGCAATGCGATCTGCCGACAAATTGCACATCCAGTCAAACTACCATCCCTCATCAAGGGCATCGACTAGGCGTTGTCGAAAAAAGTAGCCACAAGCTGAGTAGGCTGGGCAAGAGTCCACAACCTGCAATTTATCCATCAACCATACCTGGGGAGGGATGAAAAATGAGAGAATAAAGAATAGAGAGACGTACGATGAGAGAAATGTGAGAAAAAGGGTTTTGTGAGAAAAAAACCGAGCCTGAGGGCCGAGTGATGCGAGCAATATATACATGAGACTGGGTGGGAAACATTACCTGCAGCAACAGTGGACTCCCCGCAAATCTGGCCGTCTCCCGGCGATAGAAAGCATCTAAGCCCATCAGTGTCTCGGCCAAGGTCATGACGATGCAGCTCTTCCTCTCTTTCAAACCTTGAGCAACTTCAATCAGACGAATGCTAGATCCACCGAAGCCCGGGGCAAGCAGAAAGTGAGACAGTATGCACAAGCAGAGTGCGTATTGCAGAAAACCTTGCCAATGATGATTGCCGCGGTCACCGGTGTCGGAAAAGCGATGAATCAGACCGAGCACGTCCAGTTCCCCGTTGCAGATCAGAGACCGAGCGTCATGCAGGGTGAGCCCACACATCCGCCCTAAAGCTTGGGCGTGGCCAAAGCGAAACTGGGGCAAGATCTCTTCATGACGTTCAGATTCCATCAAAACTTGAAAATCTTCAAAAGTTGGACATACCTCTTGCCCGCTGAAACTAAACACATGCGTTACCGGGTTCCAAAACCTCACCGCGGTATGAAGGAATGGAAGGTGTAGCGAAGTGCGGCTCAGCGTGAATAGTGCATTCAAGCCGAAACCCCGGAAGTTCAGCTTTTCCGAGCCATCTAGAGAAGCGATCCAAGCTGCGAGATTTTCGTTGAGAAACGCCTCCATTTTGATGCAAAACTAAGATGGAATGAATGAGCCACGGAGCTAGGACTTTTAAAGAGGGTAAGGCACTAGTCGGGGGGACACGTGTCGAAAATTTGATGGTTGCTGGGCTGAGTGGCCGGCCGGCCACCTTTCCTAGCAGGCCGGCCACCTTTCTCCCTCCAAATGCAAAAAGCTGGCCGGCCAACTCCCAAAGGTGGCCGGCCATGCTCCAATGTGTCCCTTTGGTCCTGTTTTACCCTCTAGAAGGAAGTTCCAAGCATTTCCATGCATCGGGAGTATCAAAGGCCTCCATTTCCCTCTGTTTCGAATGCCTTCCGTCACCCAGATTGTCCGAAATATGTTTTGTTTGAAGAGTTGATGATAAGTCTTCCTTATCGAGTTGTTGTTTTGCTTATCGAGTTGTTAAGTTTGTCGAGCTGTCAAGTCTTGTACATTGAGTTGTTACTTTTTGTTTAATCAACTTTGTTGTGTTTTGCTTATCGAGTTGTAAACTTGCTAAGGTTTTGTTAGGTTGTTTGTTGTGTCGGTTCACTACCTGACTCGGTAAATACACAGTGCACATATCCATTCAATCTCATTTTGGTGCAAAAAGATGCGATGCGATGCTGAAAAGAATATAATATACAACACTTTTTCAAAAGCTGTTTCATTCCATCATGTTTTACAACAAGGGCACAAGTTTTACAGAAAATCAAACTGCCTAATAACATACAATGTGCTATAACTACTAGCAAAAAAAAGGTAAATAAAACAGAGAACATCTGTATCAATGCTCTCAAGAGCAGGAATAAGAGGCCCTCTTCATCCTCTTCTGCAAAGCAGTCTCTGCGCCACCGGCATCGTCTGAGTCGGAGCTGTCGCCCTCAGGATCCTCCTTGGCCTCGCTTCCACTACCAGAGCTGGGATCAGAGCCACCCTCTCTGTCAGCAGATGTCTCTGACTGGCGATCTGCAGCCTCCTCCTCCCCCTCACTAGCCCTCCTCCTGAATGATGTGTGCCCTACGTCTGTGAGACGACTCCCCTCGCCCAGCTCCTCAAAAAAGCCTAGATGGCCCAGCTCCTCGAGAAGGCCTAGATGGCCCAACTCCTCGGGAAAGCCTGGATGGCCCGGCCTGCGACTGAGCATACACCGGAGGCATCTGAAAATGAAAAATGCAGTTTGAATACATCAGCCAAAACATGATACAGTATGAAATGTGGTGTGTGTCAGATGTGCTCTACACAGACAACCTATCTGTCACGACCCGAACCCGCCCCCATGGGTTAAGGACGTAACCGGCCAGTAATCATGAGATTACTTACGGCCTCAAACCAAACCAAACGTATTTTAACAGAGTTGATGGGGGCCAAACGGAAGCAATTTAAAACTTTGTCCATAGAGCCGTGCTTATATGCACCTTAAAACAAACCATGCGCACATACGTTAATAACCCACAACGAAATACTGATGTGAAAAAATCCTTCTGAGCAGGTGATCATCTAAACTGATTCAACCCATAACACAACTACATACCGATATACACAAGATCCTTGCCAACAAGACAAAATGGAAATACATAGCAGAATGGCAAGGTTAGGTCTCATGCGTGAGACACAAGGCTGACTCTCCAAACTCATGTTGTTCCTGGCAGACTTCACTGGGGCTGGGTTTGGACTTCTCTTGGCTCACCTACAAACACATGAATGAGTGTGAGCGATAGCCCAGTGAATAATATCAAATACAAAGTTTACATAACATTGTAGAACAACATATTCCAAACGGCCTTGGGCCCAATTCATATTTCTATTCAACAGATATATAACTAAATACAAATCAAGTGACTGTAATTCCAAACATCCTGGCCCTTGGCCCATTCAGATCTCCATTCTTGTCAAAGCGGCCTTCGTCCCATTCGATTATGACAAAACGGCTTTCAGCCCAATTATTTATGTCAAAACGGCCTTCGGCCCATACATTCGTATCGAAACGGCCTTTGGCCCAATCAGGTATGTCAAAACGGCCTTCAGCCCATACATTCGTGTCAAAACGGCCTTTGGCCCAATCAGGTATATCAAAACGGCCTTCGGCCCATACATTCGTGTCAAAACGGCCTTTGGCCCAATCAGGTATATCAAAACGGCCTTCGGCCCATACATTCGTGTCAAAACGGCCTTTAGCCCAATCATGTATGCCAAAACAGCCTTCGGCCCATACATTCGTGTCAAAACGGCCTTTGGCCCAATCATGTATGCCAAAACGGCCTTCGGCCCATACATTCGTGTCAAAACGGCCTTTGCCCCATCCATTTATGCCAGAACGGCCTTCGGCCCACTCATTCATTTCAAAACGACCTTGGGTCCACTTATGTTTAACAAAATGACCTTGGGTCTATTTATTTATTCATGTCAGACTTACGTCCACGATCCCGATTAGCAATTCATAAAGCTCATAAGGGAATAAACAATTGGACATTCACAAGCATTCAAATATCGATATTACTCACAGTGATCGGCTTGTGGATTTGCCCTGTAGCTTGACCCTACACATTTCATGAACACAAAAGGGTCATTAACAGTTCAATCCGTTCTTTAATTCACATATTCCTCTTTAGGCTTTGTTATTATCTCATTAACTCATTTACAATGCTTAACATATGCCTAAGAGTGCTTACAAGTGAAAGAGAACGGAAAGCGAATACGTAATGCAAAAACAAGAATCGAGAAACAGGTCCCGCCGGCGTGGACTTCCCTTCAGCGGACCCTTAAGTCTGCAAAAGTCCTGGTTCCCTTTTTTCCCCGCCGGAGCGTGACCTCGGCCGCCGGACCGGACTTCCTGTCTACATAGCTCCCCGCTCGAGCGTCAACTTCCCCGCTCGAGCGGGAACCATGTCTGCAGAAAATGCTGGGAGCTCGATTTCTCTGCTCGAGCGGCACTGTAGACACCCCATTTTTGACCGACCTTAAGACTCAGATGTCACCGTTGAGCGCTCGGTGATGTTGCATACTGTGCTCGTTCAGAAGTCTCAGAGTTGCGGCCGCGTGCCCTGCCTCCGGACTTCCGAACCACCTTCTCTACCTTGTCTCGGTTTGTGAACCGGGCTCGGTTTTCTCTGTTTTCTTTCCTGAGGGAAGGGAGTGGTCCCGTAGATTATCTCCCGGTGGCCGTGAGCTACTTTTTGTGGCCGTAGGCCATTTTGCCCATTTCGGAGCCCGGTTCCCGGTTTTTTCGGGACCGTCAGGCCGTGTGCCTCGGCTCGGGACCGCCCAACCTTCTCCGAGTTCTCCGGTTTTTGGCATGCGCCTCTGTTTTAATATTCCGAGGATCACTGGGGTCTCTGATGCCCACTTTGCAGCCGAACACCACTTCCGGTGCCCGGCGACCCATTTTCGGGACCCCGAACCGCGCGGTTTTGGTCCCGAGCTTTCATTTTGCATCAGCCTTCTCCGGTTTTTGGCAGAGACCTCTGTTTTAATATTTCGAGGAACCCTGAGGCCCCCGAGGCCCACTTCGTGGTCGTATGCCGCTTCCGGTGCTCATAGCCGGTTTTCGGGACCCCAAATTGAGCGGTTTTGGTCCCGAGCATTCATTTCGCATCCATTTTCTCCGGTTTTTGGCAGGTACCTCTGTTTTGTCATTCCAGAGGACACTGGGGTCGCAGATACCCACTTCACTGCTGAACACCACTTCCGCACTCGCCCATTTCGATCCCGATTTGCTCGGTTTTGGCTCCGAGCGTTCATTTCTCATTAGTTTTTGTTCAAACTTGGCAGGTACCTCTGTTTCAACATCAGGAAGATCACTGGGGGGTGGAAGGCCAGCAATTATCCCAGATAACCAGTTTCGCTCCTCCGAAGCCCGTTTTGCTCACTTCCGGGCCAATGTTGAACACCTTAGGGATATTTTCTTCCAACCAAAGCTACATATCTGTGATGAGGGCATCTAGGAGGACCCTAAGGGTTGGTGGTCGGCCAGAAATTCAGGGTTTCATTTTTGGGCCTCTCCTTCAAGCTCTATGTTGTGGCTCCTGCTTCAGTGTTGCCAAATTCCAACCTTGGATCCTTGTTATACACATCTGGGAGGACACTTTGGCATAGTGGTCGGCCAGCAATTGTTGGTTTCAGTTTTGGGCCTCTCCTTCAAGCTCTATGTTGTGGCTCCTGCTTCAGAGTTGCCAGATTCCGACCCTGGGGCCTTATTCTACACACTTGGGAGGACATCTTGGCATAGTGGTCGGCCAGAAAATCCACTGTTCATTTTCTTGGGGTGGCCGACCGGCCATGGTGGGTGGCTGGCCGGCCAGGTGGGGGGGCGGGCCGGCCACCTCCCACAAAAAAAACTGGGCGGCCAGATTCCTGCATTCAAATTTGTCGGGTATCTTCAAAGATATCCCGGCACCTGGGATATTTCGGGAGGGAAAGATTGGGTGCTTTCCCTCCCCCTTTTACACCCCATTTCTTGCCTATTTGAAGGGCCCTCCACCTCCTTCTTCAAGGTTGGAAGATTTGCCTTCAAGAGGACTTCTCCAAAAACCTCCATTTCCTTAGCTTAAAACCTCAAAAAAGCTTCAAGTGTCAAGGCCATTCCTTCACCAACACCTAGCCTCACCATCCCTACCATCATTCCAGCAGCTAGGAAGTGAATTTCAGAGGTTGAGAAGCTACAAATCAAGGCCAAGAATCAAAGAAAGACAAGTCTTCAAGGGTGAGTATTCAAAACCAATTTTTAGGGCTTTTCCTTGGTTCATTTTTATACTCTAATTAGTTGAGAATTTGGGCTCCGACACCTACTGCTTTTGTGCTTGTTTTGAGCCCCTCTACAACTTTGTAGAAGGGCTCAACTTCATTTGATGCTCCTATGATATACTTGCTTCAATACCTAGCTTTTATGCCATTATCTTGCATGCTAGTTTAGGCCTATTTCCTTTTGTTTTTAGGGGTTCGACCCCTACTGGTTTTGTGCTCATTTTGAGCCCCTCTACAACATTGTAGAAGGGCTCAACTTCATTTGGCCATTGTATCCACCACTTCCTTCAAATTCCATCAAATGTGCCATTTTTGCATGCAATTTTTGACCTATCTCTATTTGTTTTTGGGGCTTCGACCCCTACTGACTTTGGTCTTATTTTGACCCCCTTTACATATTCCATGAAGAAAGTTTTGTCATTTGGTGTGTGCATTGCATGTCTCATGATATAGCCTATTTGGAAGCCTACTTTGCATGGATTTTATAGCATGTTTTTATTCTGATTTTGAGGATGTCATCTTCTGAATTTGTGCTTATTTTTATCTCATCTTCAATGTTGTAGAAGAAAGTTTGTCCATTTGGGGTCTGCATATATCACTTGTCTCAATACTCCTCTTTTGGCCACTAACTTTGCATGCTATTGTTGATCTATCCATGCTTGCATTTTGGCCATGTTTGTTACTGAAAAATGCCATATTTGGGACTGCCTTGCTACTGTTCTTGCTGCCATGATCATATCTTGCATGTATAGCATGGCTATAGGCCATTTCGGGGCTTAATTTCACTTTTTCGGGATGAATGCATGCTTCGAGTGTTATTTCGAATTGTTTCGGGGCTGTTTTCCCCTTTATTTAGGTGCTGAAATTCCATTGCCATGCTTACATATCATTCCCTATGCCATTTGCATCATTTTTGCATTGCCTCGGTTCGCGTGCCAGTGTGCACGCCTTTCGAGGCGCCCCTGTTTTATCCGACGGCAGCCTATGTGAGTGTGGTTGAGGCCCTCTCATGTCGGCGTAAGCCCAATTTGCATTTTCATGCTTCTACATCGTTGCCTCGATTTGCGTGTCCGCGGGCACGCGTTTCGAGGCAGCTTTGTTTTTACCCGACGGCCTCCTATGTGAGTGAGCTGAGGCTCTCCCATGTTGGTGTAAGCCCAACGCGGCATTTCGTATGCCATTTCTTTGTATTTCATCATCGCCTCGGTTTGCGCGCCTGTGGACACGCATTTCGAGGCACTTCGGTTTTATCCGACTTTCATTCTTTCATCATCGCCTCGACTTGCGCGCCTGTGGGCACGCGTTTCGAGGCACTTCGGTTTTATCCGACTTTCATTATTTCATCATCGCCTCGGTTTGCGCGCCTATGGGCACGCACTTCGAGGCACTTCGGTTTTATCCGACTTTCATTCTTTCATCATCGCCTCGGTTTGCGCGCCTATGGGCACGCACTTCGAGGCACTTCGGTTTTATCCGACTTTCATTCTTTCATCATCGCCTCGATTTGCGCGCCTGTGGGCACGCGTTTCGAGGCACTTCGGTTTTATCCGACTTTCATTCTTTCATCATCGCCTCGATTTGCGCGCCTGTGGGCACGCGTTTCGAGGCACTTCGGTTTTATCCGATTTTCATTCTTTCATCATCGCCTCGATTTGCGCGCCTGTGGGCACGCGTTTCGAGGCACTTCGGTTTTATCCGATTTTCATTCTTTCATCATCGCCTCGATTTGCGCGCCTGTGGGCACGCGTTTCGAGGCACTTCGGTTTTATCCGATTTTCATTCTTTCATCATCGCCTCGACTTGCGCGCCTGTGGGCACGCGTTTCGAGGCACTTCGGTTTTATCCGACTTTCTCATCTCATCTTCGCCTCGGTTTGCGTGCCCGTGTGCACGCATTTCGAGGCACTCTGTTTTATCCGCTTGACATTGCGTATGCCTCAGCCTCGGTTTGCGTTCCCGTGTGCATGCATTTCGAGACATTCCGTTTTATCCGGTTTGCATTGCGCATGCCTCTGCCTCGGTTTGCGTGGCCGCGTGCACGCATTTTGAGGCACTCTGTTTTATCCGATTTACATTTCATCTTCGCCTCGATTTGCGTGCCCGCGGGCATGCATTTCGAGATATCTCATTTTCATAGCATTGCGCATACTAGGCTGTATCTTAGTTGCATTTCATGCATGTCATGCATATTGCACGGGAAACGAGGTACATTCCGTACTCCGATTCCTCTACATTCATCCTATATTGAGTTGTGCAATTCGGTTCCTCGGCCATCATGCATCGAGATGCGTGATTGGTGGCACGAGGATCGAGGCATGCATACATTTGTGAAATACATTGCTATGCCCTTTTCCCGCTCTCTGTTGCAGCAGAATCAACAATCAACAACTTTTCGGAGGCTGGCACGCATTTCGAGAAAATTGCAAACAGAGGCTAATCAGGGCATCCCAGTGGATTTCTGCGCTGCCCAAAGATACATCATCTATCGAAGCGGCGGGTCACGGCTTGCACGCCAGTTTTAATTCTTTTGTAATTAATTTGTTAATTAAATAGAATCTGTATATTTATTCGGACTGTATATTCTTTTATTCGGTCTGTACTATTCTTTTATTCGGACCCTCTGCGTGAGGGCATAAATGTAATAAGGGTGTGTGAGTGTGATGTATGTCTTCCAACCTCCATTTCTTTCTCCCTTTTATTTATCCGCTTTGGATGGTTAGATATAGGGCATATTTCAATTAGCATACAGTATGACAGGATGTTTGCATCATTCATCTGTATTGCATGCATCGGGCTCGGCGCATCATACAAACTGCATCGTATTTCAATTCCAAGTTGAGTACTTGATAGCTGTTGCATCTCATATGCCATATTTAGAACAGCCGAGCCTGCTATAGTTGCATTTTGCATGTGTTGCATTAGACATTTCTGTATACTTAGGTCCATGCATGGATTTCTAATGAGTTTTTGTTTTGGCTTGGAGTACTCGGTAAGTTTTATGCTTTAGCATCCTTGCATGTGTGTGAGTGTTGCCATGAATAGCATGCTTGCCATGAGGCTATATGCTTATGTGATATAACTGCCTTGAATGCCTGTGGGTGGAGGTTGAGTTATCTGAATGGGGACAATTCATCAACTGTTTGTTTTAAGCCCACGAGATAGTGGCAAAATCATGTTTTCTAAGCCCACCTGAGGGTGGCAAATCCGCATTTTAGCCTACCTGAGGGTAGCACCATCAAACCATTTTCCGAACAAACAAACATGAG
Source organism: Camellia lanceoleosa (assembly GCA_025200525.1). NCBI lineage: Eukaryota > Viridiplantae > Streptophyta > Magnoliopsida > Ericales > Theaceae > Camellia > Camellia lanceoleosa. Next base: position 90,121,667 of record CM045765.1, read on the forward strand.
ATGTTTAGTTCCAATTCAGGCGATTCAGTCTATACTTGTTTGCTGCGAGCAGCACATAGTAATCCTAGGCTAATAAGAATAAGAGCATACAAAGTTTTCAAAAAGATATCATGGTTAGTAGAGGCGGTCTTTGGCCGGCGAGAGGGGTGCTCACGATGTGACCTTCCCTAATCGTACCTAAGTTCCCGAGCCAACTTTGGTGATAGCGGACACGTGGCCTTTTCGACCGAGTCGGGGTTTCCTAAATTTCCCATTTTAAAATATTTAGGTGGCGACTACATTATCACAAGCGATCCATGTTTGGCACTTCTTTCAAAAAATCTGTTTTTCTTCAAAACGATTTGCCGGATTTGGACTCTTTGGTTCAAGATTGAGAACCACAACAAAATCGAGTCCGAACTGTAGCGAGGTCCCTCGCGGGCGTGCTACAATTTCTGGCGACTCTGCTGGGGATTTAGAGAACTTGACTCGAACTCATGATATCTGCTTTTGACTATATTTGTGTGTTTCTTTGCATTGCATTTGCATTGGTGCGCCTAGGACACCGTGTTTGCCATCTGCTATTCCTGAGCGGTTTGCCGGAGGCTTGTCTTGTCAAGGCATGTCCATAAGGTCGATTCTGAACTCTGCCCGATATGGGAACACAAACCTCGGTTTCTGGGGCACCCTTTTTGACCATTCGACCTAGTGCATATTCGGATCCATAGTGACCATCCCAAACTAGGACAGGTTGCTTACCCATTTATAGGTTGTTTGAAGCCGCTGTGTGCGTAGTGAAACCCTAGCTCCTGACAAAATAGGACAGGGAAACCCTACCCCAACATAGGGGTGTTTTGGCTCTCACTTATCTGTTATGTGCTTGTTAGAGTGTGCCTCTACAGGGAATGCATGTATCAGTTTATGAGTTTGAGCATCAGGCCTGCGGGCACCAATTCAGTATTTTGGGCATCCGGCCTGCGGGCACCCGTTCAGTATTTTGAGAATCAGTTTTACCCGAGGGTATCAGATTTGGGGCAGAATTTTGGGGCCAATTGAGAGAAACACACTCATTCGACTTTGCTTGTGTGCATTGAGATGAAATCATTTGAGATCTTGTCGTTTTCTCTTTTGCTAGGTAGTCCTGGAACCATAGCTTCAGAAGGCTCCACTATCCCCCGAGTACACCGAACTTGTGTTGATAGACTTTGTCGGTCGAGATTCAAGGGCAATCGGTGTTCCTTTACGGGGTGAAAAGGGCGGTCGAGCACAAGTCACCTTCGGCGATTACGGATCAGTGACCCTTATCCACCCTACCAGTGAACAGTCAGGCTGAGGTCTCAGTTTCTACTGCAAGGATAGATACCAGTTAGTCAGATGGATCAGGGGAACACGTCAGGGATAGAGGCAATGATGCTTCAAATGCAGGAAAGTATGAAACTCATGCGGCGGGGCTGTCATCCAAGCGAAATTTTCAAGCAACGGTGCGATCATGGCCCAACAGTAGAGACAATTACCCTCGGCTGACAAAGCCGGGGCATCAGCCTCGCATCAAGCTCCTCCACCCCCAAGAGCTCCAGCACCCGGGGAGACGCCAAATGTCCAAGCAAATACGGACATTCCGACAGGGCCGGCTCCGCCCCCAATCTTACCCCAGCTGTCTAAAACACCTACCAATCTGCCGGACTCTCCCTTCGAGTTCGAGGTCGACCCTACAGCGCTGAAATTGAGCAAACTTGAGAAGATGTTTAAGAAATCACAGGGGGTGAAGGCCATCCCAAATATTGAAGACGGCTATACTGATGTGGCCGTGACATTGCAGACAGATTTAAGATGCCCCAGATCGATCGCTTTGATGGATCCGGGACCCTATGGTCCACCTCGGCTATTCTCGACATTCTAAGACCAATGGGCCTAACCCGATCAAAAGCTTTCCTTGTTCGGTCGAACTTTATCGGTGTGGCATCCACTTGGTATGCAAAATTTGGAAGATGATGTGAAAACAAAGCGGGATGAGATGGTGAGGCCTTCCTTGCACAATATTCGTACAACACGCAAATCGAGGTCACAACTTCGTGATCTCGAGACAACGGCGAGGAACCCAAGGAGTCTTTCTCTGACTTCGTAACTCGGTGGAGGGCAAAGGCATCAATGATGACCGTGAGGCCCTCTGACAGAGATCAAATCCGGATGATTGTGCGCAATCTCCAACCGGGTTAATGAAGAAGATGATCGTAGTCCCTTCCCGACCTTCGCAGATCTACATGATATGGGAATGCGGATCGAGGATGCGATGAAGCAAGGTCTGTTTGACCAAGACGGGATCGACCGGAGAACCTTCAACCGCAACAACAACACACGAGCCTGGCGGTGATGCGGCTGCAAGATCTTCCGAAGTGGGCATGGTTACCACCACCACAACAAAAAAGGCTACCCCATTCACCGGTGCGTGCAGGAGTAACTCACAGACAACCAAATATCCACCCCGAGTCAAGAGGGTGTTCACACCACTTCATATGGCTCAGTCAAAAGGCTCTAGAGGTCTTACTCGGGAAGGACATTTGAAACCGTTGGAACAACGGCCCCTACCCGATCCTATCTCGCAAAGCATGACGGACTAAATCATGCCTATCATCGCCAAACGGTCCACGACAAGCCGGTTGTTTTAAATGCTGCGCCATGATGTACAAGATCTGTTTGACAAAGGGGTCATTGCTGCACCAGGTCCTGCAAAGTCTATCGGCACTTGATCAGTGAACCTGTGGGGGGATAAGGCGACTATGTGATCAGGGGATGAACCACCTGCGGGCGGCACTTGATTTACTCCGGACGTGGGAATGGCACGCACTGTTCTGAGCAATGTGCAAATACCAGTTTTTGTGCTTTCTGACTTGGGTATTAGGTCAGCCTTGTGTTTTATTTTGAGTCCGTCTTTTTGTTTTGAGTCAGTCTTTTTTTTTTGTTTTGGGTCTGTCTTGTTGTATCGAGTCAGTCCTGTTGTATAGGAGTCGGGTGATTCCGGGGGTGTTACCTCGAGCGTCACCATTTCGTTTTGCGTTTGTCTTTTTGTTTTGTTTTGAGTCTGTTTCTGCCAGGGAGCCAGTTATGCCAACAGACTTTGAATGAAACAGCAGTGATTTCTACGCTCTCGCATTTGTTTCTGCCGTGTGCTAGCTGTGCTGGGATTTGAATGAAATGGCAGTGCATTCCACCTGCTCTCTTGTGCCTTGAAGTCATTGTAATGACCTAAGTTTTTCAAAACTTTTTGAGTACTATGGTGAAAACAAAGAGGGAGGAATTCCTCGGGATTTACAAAACTTTGATTATTTAAGAGAAAGAAAGGCGTGCTAAGCCCTTAATGAATGAAATCATGCTTGTTAGCGTGAGTACTGAGAAGGACCCTAGCTTTGGTCCAGATCGGTCCTACACTGTCTTCAGCGCGAGCGATTTGTCGCTTTCTTAAAAACTTTCAAAAAATATTTTGCGCGGTTCTGCGAAGACATGTGTGGAATCGCTCTTGAGATTGTGCAGCTTAGGATCGCTCTCGGCCTCGAGACTCGACCCCTCATTTTCAAACCTTGAACTTGCATTCAGAATGTTCAAAGGTCAACTACGATATGAGGCCTGTGTGGCCAGATTTGAAGCAGCCCTCGAACAAGAGGTACCAAAGTCAGATCAAGAAGGTCAGACCTCATCAGAAGAAGCTTGCAAAGCTAGAACAGAAGCACCCCTCGAACTAGGGGCAAAACAAAAAATATCCGATGCGCTCGGAGAGCCAAAGGTGGATCCTTCTGCAAATCAATACAACAGCCACTCTCCTGGATACAGAGGGCTTCAATCTCAAAACCATTTGGCATGGACTTGTTACACTTTTACCCTTTGAGAGGCTCGCTGGGCCGAAAACCCGGAAGGGCGACCCAGGCAAAAGTTAGAGCAAAGAAAAGAATGCAAAAAGAAAAGAAAAGAAAAATGCAAAAAAGAAGAAAAATGAATGAAAAGAATAGAAGAAAAGAAAAGAAAAAAGAACAAAGCTCGCAAGGTCGAAAACCTGCAACAGGCGCCTTGGCAAAAGTTAGAGCATAAAAAGGAGAGGTTAAATACCCGAGTGTACCTTAACCCCGAACTACGTAAGGCTTGATTCCCATCTTTGGGATACGTAGGCAACTTCATTACGAAGTCGGTAGTAAAAACACTTCAATTCATTGCGTCCATGCAATGGTTTGGTCATCTCTGCCTTCTCAGATCCGAGAGTGCGGTTGTGTTCATCACTCTGAAGATTGATTACAACGTGCTGCAGCGCCATCCAAACAAGGGGCAACTTTCCGTTGCCATTCAACGCGACGCGGTGCCGTTCAAACAAGGGGCAACTTTCCGTTGCCATTCAATACGCCGCGGTGCAGTTCAAACAAGGGGCAACTTTCCGTTGCCATGCCGCTCTCTTCAAGCACGGGGCAGTTTTCCTTGGATCCGAGGTTGTGCATCTCAGGAGTAGGTTTCATGCTCGTTGAGCAAGTGGCCGTGTGCAAAAATAGTTTTTGAGAATTTTTACTGAGGTTGACTAATTTTCTCGAAAATTGTTCCATCTTTTCCAAAAACTAGGCCATTTCTTGGACCCAAAAAAAAGGAAAACTTTCAGTACTTATAGCCTGACTTGCATGATTTCAAATCAAAAATCGAACAAGCATGTTAATCTAACTCTCATTTTGGTCAAATTTTTTTTAGAAAGCCAAAAAAAAAAATGGTCAAAATGATGAACTAGGGGCACAGTTGAGTCAGGTGTTCTGCCTTTCCTCTATTATCACCATACTTGCCAGAAAAGGCACCATACTCGCCCAGAAGGGCACTCTACCTGCCAGCAAAGGCACAACTGAAGGGCACAGCAAGAGGGCAGAAAGCTCTCTCATCCTCCGACCAACGCAGTATCAAGCCAAGTGCGAAGCACAAACTGGAATGGATCAAGATATTCCACTCCCTCATCTTGACAGATCTGATCACGTCCAAACTCTTCAGCAGAGCATCGTCAACCGGTCAGCCGCAGATCCGCTACACACCCAATTGCGTATGATCCCCTCTCAGGAGAAACTCCTTTGTGAACAAGAAAGAGAATCTAGCAGAATGCTAGGGGCGCGAGCCCACAACTTGTTGTTTATCCATCAACCACCTAGGGGAGGGATTGAAAAATGAGAGATTGAAGAATAGAGAGATGTGCGATGAGAGGAAAAGTGAGGAAAGGGCTTTTTCAGAAAAACAGAGCTTGAGGGCCGAGTGATGTGAGAATCACAAATGAGAAAGGGTGGGAAACACTACCCGGTGAAACAGGCTCCCTGTGCATGTCGTGTCTTTTTGTTTGTCTCGTTTTTTGGTTTTGAGTCGTTTTGAGTGTCAACGGATGTGTTTAGGTTGTTTACCTTTTGTTTTTCGTTGTTGAGTCTTTTTCGCTGTGTTCAGTTGTAGGCTCAATACCCGGTCAAGAACTCATTTTCTCAATTTCAAAAATAAAATCGTTTTGTGCTCCGAGTGCCGTGCCGTGCCGTTCTCTACATTTGTGCAAAACAGAATTTGTTCTTTCAGAAAGCCGCAGGGTCCACCCCCGATAAGTGTGAACAGTAGAACCAGGACCTATCTGAAACTATGAGTTTCGGGCTGCAAAGCAAAAGCAAAAGAGGAAAATATCGGGCATCTGAGTTTGTTCCGGCATCAGTAAGTTCCGAGATTGCATCCCGTGTGTACCTCTTCAGGTCTTGCCAATGCTCTGAAGTCTGAGTGTGCTTCTACCTCAAGCTCAAGATCAAGTCTACTTCAAGCCAGAATGGCGATCAGAAGCGCCCTCCCTGAGTACCATTCCCTGCCAGAGGCATCTTGACCGTGTTTGCGATGAGTTCCTAGGAGACCAACTGCGACGGTGGAAACTAGAGTTCGAATGGCCGTGGCCTAGAACGCAAAGGTTCGGGATTTCCGAGACTAAAGTCTGGTTTAAATACCCAGAGGCGCGCCCTCGGCTTGAAATCTGTATGGCAGCCCCATAGATTGAGACAGCGTATATGCACCTCAATCCTGGATACTGAACCAACCTAGTCTGTCACCCCGTTGGAGAATAGGGAAAGTTGTGAGTATGATCAGGAAGACAAGCGGCAGTCGTGGCTCCCACATGCAGATATTGTTACTTGTTAGCATTCCAGAGCCTTTGTGCTGTGTGTTCAAGGTAAAGTGTTCGAAGAGCACGAGAGGAGATCCCCATCAGAGTAGAGCGGTTCACCGCCACTCACCTCATGAGGTGCTTTCTAAAAGCGCCGCTTTGTCCATTTATTGCTTTCCGTAAGCATCATGCATTGTATTGCATTGTACCTATCAAGTTTTTTCTCATTTCACTCGGTGTATCAATCACACTTCATTCACTTAGTGTATCAATCACACTCTCTTCACACTTTATCACATTTAGTATATCAATCATACTCCTGTTCACTAAGTGCATCTATCCCACTTCGTGTTCACATTTAGTATATCCATCATACTTGTTCACTAAGTGCATCTATCCCACTTCGTGTTCACATTTAGTATATCAATCATACTCCTGTTCACTAAGTGCATCTATCTCACTTCGTGTTCACCCTCAGTATATCCATCATACTTGTTCACTAAGTGCATCTATCCCACTTCGTGTTCACATTTAGTATATCCATCATACTTGTTCACTAAGTGCATCTATCCCACTTCGTGTTCACATTTAGTATATCCATCATACCTGTTCACTAAGTGCATCTATCCCACTTCGTGTTCACCTTTAATATATCAATCATACTCCTGTTCACTAAGTGCATCTATCCCACTTCGTGTTCACATTTAGTATATCAATCGTACTCCTGTTCACTAAGTGCATCTATCACACTTTGTGTTCACTTTTAGTGTATCAATCACACTCTGTTCACTAAGTGCATCTATCCCACTTCGTGTTCACATTTAGTATATCAATCGTACTCCTGTTCACTAAGTGCATCTATCACACTTTGTGTTCACTTTTAGTGTATCAATCACACTCTGTTCACTAAGTGCATCTATCACACTTTGTGTTTGCTTTTAGTATATCCATCACGCTTGTTCGCTAAGTGCATCTATCACACTTTGTGCTTGCCTTTTGTGTATCCATCACACTTTGCTCACTTCATTCATTTAGTGTATCAATCACACTTTGTTCATATAGTGTATCTATCACACACTTGCTGTGCATCTATCACACTATGCCTACTTTACGTATCTATCACATGCTCACTTTGTGTATCAATCACACGCTCGCTTTGTGTATCAATCACACACTTTCGCTTTGTGTATCAATCACACGCTCGCTTTGTGTATCAATCACACACTTTCTCTTTGTGCATCTATCACACTATGCTCATCTTGTGTATCCATCACGCTTTGCTTCATATAGTGTATCCATCACACTCGCTTCGCTTTGTATCTGTCACACATGTTCGCTTGGTGTATCAATCACACACGTTCGCTTTGTGTATCTATGACAAATGCACTGCTTGTATTCACAAAGTGAGAATTGCAATAATTTTCTTACATCCTTTCTGCATCCTTTTCTGATGAAATGTGGTTAGATTTGCATTCACTTGCCGGACACGCGTGTGTCAAAACTTTTCGAATTACAGGAATCGCATTGAATATATGTTGTTAGCATATTGTTCTTGTTGCATTTCTCTATTTTGCGAGCGATATTGTATGTACGGTTCATTTGAGGTGCGACTGCATTTAATCGCAAGGTATCGTATCTTCTCCGTGTGAGACGCGATGAGAATTCAATGATTCTCCGCATTCCTAACTGCATGAAATGTAGTTGTTTGCTTGGCCTTCTTGCTTATAACTGTTGCATCTATTTGCGAATACTTGCTTCATTACAGCTTGCTGCACTTGCATGATCATCTGGCTCCGTGCCTATCATTTTGCATTTTGCCCCTGCCTTCGGGCACACATTCTCTGTTTATCTTGTATGTTTGTCTAAGTCTTCGGCCTTGTCAAAAATGGGTCGTCTCTGGGCTTTGACATTCACTCCCGTCATTTTTATGACTTAGAAGTTACATCAAGAGGGCAATCAGAGACACCCCATTTTTGACCGACCTTAAGACTCAGATGTCACCGTTGAGCGCTCGGTGATGTTGCATACTGTGCTCGTTCAGAAGTCTCAGAGTTGCGGCCGCGTGCCCTGCCTCCGGACTTCCGAACCACCTTCTCTACCTTGTCTCGGTTTGCGAACCGGGCTTGGTTTTCTCTGTTTTCTTTCCTGAGGGAAGGGAGTGGTCCCGTAGATTATCTCCCGGTGGCCGTGAGCTACTTTTTGTGGCCGTAGGCCATTTTGCCCATTTCGGAGCCCGGTTCCCGGTTTTTCGGGACCGTCAGGCCGTGTGCCTCGGCTCGGGACCGCCCAACCTTCTCCGAGTTCTCCGGTTTTTGGCATGCGCCTCTGTTTTAATATTCCGAGGATCACTGGGGTCTCTGATGCCCACTTTGCAGCCGAACACCACTTCCGGTGCCCGGCGACCCATTTTCGGGACCCCGAACCGCGCGGTTTTGGTCCCGAGCTTTCATTTTGCATCAGCCTTCTCCGGTTTTTGGCAGAGACCTTTGTTTTAATATTTCGAGGAACCCTGAGGCCCCCGAGGCCCACCTCGGTCGTCATAGCCGGTTTTCGGGACCCCAAATTGAGCGGTTTTGGTCCCGAGCATTCATTTCGCATCCATTTTCTCCGGTTTTTGGCAGGTACCTCTGTTTTGTCATTCCAGAGGACACTGGGGTCGCAGATACCCACTTCACTGCTGAACACCACTTCCGGCACCTGCAGCCCATTTTCGGGATCCCGATTTGCTCGGTTTTGGCTCCGAGCGTTCATTTCTCATTAGTTTTTGTTCAAACTTGGCAGGTACCTCTGTTTCAACATCAGGAAGATCACTGGGGGGTGGAAGGCCAGCAATTATCCCAGATAACCAGTTTCGCTCCTCCGAAGCCCGTTTTGCTCACTTCCGGGCCAATGTTGAACACCTTAGGGATATTTTCTTCCAACCAAAGCTACATATCTGTGATGAGGGCATCTAGGAGGACCCTAAGGGTTGGTGTTCAGCCAGAAATTCAGGGTTTCATTTTTGGGCCTCTCCTTCAAGCTCTATGTTGTGACTCTTGGTTCAATGTTGCCAAATTCCAACCTTGGATCCTTGTTATACACATCTGGGAGGACACTTTGGCATAGTGGTCGGCCAGCAATTGTTGGTTTCAGTTTTGGGCCTCTCCTTCAAGCTCTATGTTGTGGCTCCTGCTTCAGAGTTGCCAGATTCCGACCCTGGGGCCTTATTCTACACACTTGGGAGGACATCTTGGCATAGTGGTCGGCCAGAAAATCCACTGTTCATTTTCTTGGGGTGGCCGACCGGCCATGGTGGGTGGCTGGCCGACCAGGTGGGGTGGCCGGCCGGCCACCTCCCACAAAAATACCTGGCCGGCCAGATTCCTGCTTTCCAGCCTGTCCCAGCTGTCCGGGTATCTTCAGCATATCCCGGGGCACCCGGGGGATATTTCGGGAGGGAAAGATTGGGTGCTTTCCCTCCCCCTTTTACACCCCATTTCTTGCCTATTTGAAGGGCCCTCCACCTCCTTCTTCAAGGTTGGAAGATTTGCCTTCAAGAGGACTTCTCCAAAAACCTCCATTTCCTTAGCTTAAAACCTCAAAAAAGCTTCAAGTGTCAAGGCCATTCCTTCACCAACACCTAGCCTCACCATCCCTACCATCATTCCAGCAGCTAGGAAGTGAATTTCAGAGGTTGAGAAGCTACAAATCAAGGCCAAGAATCAAAGAAAGACAAGTCTTCAAGGGTGAGTATTCAAAACCAATTTTTAGGGCTTTTCCTTGGTTCATTTTTATACTCTAATTGGTTGAGAATTTGGGCTCCGACCCCTACTGCTTTTGTGCTTGTTTTGAGCCCCTCTAAAACTTTGTAGAAGGGCTCAACTTCATTTGATGCTCCTATGATATACTTGCTTCAATACCTAGCTTTTATGCCATTATCTTGCATGCTAGTTTAGGCCTATTTCCTTTTGTTTTTAGGGGTTCGACCCCTACTGGTTTTGTGCTCATTTTGAGCCCCTCTACAACATTGTAGAAGGGATCAACTTCATTTGGCCATTGTATCCACCACTTCCTTCAAATTCCATCAAATATGCCATTTTTGCATGCAATTTTTGACCTATCTCTATTTGTTTTTGGGGCTTCGACCCCTACTGACTTTGGTCTTATTTTGACCCCCTTTACATATTCCATGAAGAAAGTTTTGTCATTTGGTGTGTGCATTGCATGTCTCATGATATAGCCTATTTGGAAGCCTACTTTGCATGGATTTTATAGCATGTTTTTATTCTGATTTTGAGGATGTCATCTTCTGCATTTGTGCTTATTTTTATCTCATATTCAATGTTGTAGAAGAAAGTTTGTCCATTTGGGGTCTGCATATATCACTTGTCTCAATACTCCTCTTTTGGCCACTAACTTTGCATGCTATTGTTGATCTATCCATGCTTGCATTTTGGCCATGTTTGTTACTGAAAAATGCCATATTTGGGACTGCCTTGCTACTGTTCTTGCTGCCATGATCATATCTTGCATGTATAGCATGGCTATAGGCCATTTCGGGGATTAATTTCACTTTTTCGGGATGAATGCATGCTTCGAGTGTTATTTCGATTTGTTTCGGGGCTGTTTTCCCCATTATTTAGGTGCTGAAATTCCATTGCCATGCTTACATATCATTCCCCATGCCATTTGCATCATTTTTGCATTGCCTCGGTTCGCGTGCCAGTGTGCACGCCTTTCGAGGCGCCCCTGTTTTATCCGACGGCAGCCTATGTGAGTGTGGTTGAGGCCCTCTCATGTCGGCGTAAGCCCAATTTGCATTTTCATGCTTCTACATCGTTGCCTCGATTTGCGTGTCCGCGGGCACGCGTTTCGAGGCAGCTTTGTTTTTACCCGACGGCCTCCTATGTGAGTGAGCTGAGGCTCTCCCATGTTGGTGTAAGCCCAACGCGGCATTTCGTATGCCATTTCTTTGTATTTCATCATCGCCTCGGTTTGCGCGCCTGTGGACACGCATTTCGAGGCACTTCGGTTTTATCCGACTTTCATTCTTTCATCATCGCCTCGACTTGCGCGCCTGTGGGCACGCGTTTCGAGGCACTTCGGTTTTATCCGACTTTCATTATTTCATCATCGCCTCGGTTTGCGCGCCTATGGGCACGCACTTCGAGGCACTTCGGTTTTATCCGACTTTCATTATTTCATCATCGCCTCGGTTTGCGCGCCTATGGGCACGCACTTCGAGGCACTTCGGTTTTATCCGACTTTCATTCTTTCATCATCGCCTCGGTTTGCGCGCCTATGGGCACGCACTTCGAGGCACTTCGGTTTTATCCGACTTTCATTCTTTCATCATCGCCTCGACTTGCGCGCCTGTGGACACGCGTTTCGAGGCACTTCGGTTTTATCCGACTTTCATTCTTTCATCATCGCCTCGGTTTGCGCGCCTATGGGCACGCGCCCGAAACCGGTTTTATCCGACTTTCATTCTTTCATCATCGCCTCGACTTGCGCGCCTATGGGCACGCGTTTCGAGGCACTTCGGTTTTATCCGACTTTCTCATCTCATCTTCGCCTCGGTTTGCGTGCCCGTGTGCACGCATTTCGAGGCACTCTGTTTTATCCGCTTGACATTGCGTATGCCTCAGCCTCGGTTTGCGTGCCCGTGTGCATGCATTTCGAGACATTCTGTTTTATCCGGTTTGCATTGCGCATGCCTCTGCCTCGGTTTGCGTGCCCGCGTGCACGCATTTTGAGGCACTCTGTTTTATCCGATTTACATTTCATCTTCGCCTCGATTTGCGTGCCCGCGGGCATGCATTTCGAGATATCTCATTTTCATAGCATTGCGCATACTAGGCTGTATCTTAGTTGCATTTCATGCATGTCATGCATATTGCACGGGAAACGAGGTACATTCCGTACTCTGATTCCTCTACATTCATCCTATATTGAGTTGTGCAATTCGGTTCCTCGGCCATCATGCATCGAGATGCGTGATTGGTGGCACGAGGATCGAGGCATGCATACATTTGTGAAATACATTGCTATGCCCTTTTCCCGCTCTCTGTTGCAGCAGAATCAACAATCAACAACTTTTCGGAGGTTGCGCACGATTTAGAAAAATTGCAAACAGAGGCTAATCAGGGCATCGGTGGATTTCTGCGCCAGCAAAGATACATCATCTATCGAGCGGCGGGTCCACGGCTTGCACGCCGATTTAATTCTTTTGTAATTAATTTGTTAATTAAATAGAATCGTATATTTATTGATTTGTATATTCTTTTATTCGGTCTGTACTATTCTTTTATTCGGACCCTCTTCGGGAGGGCATAAATGTAATAAGGGTGTGTGAGTGTGATGTATGTCTTCCAACCTCCATTTCTTTCTCCCTTTTATTTATCCGCTTTGGATGGTTAGATATAGGGCATATTTCAATTAGCATACTGATGTAATGACATGTTTGCATCATTCATCATATTGCATGCATCGGGCTCGGCGCATCGTATTTCAATTCCAAGTTGAGTACTTGATAGTGTTGCATCTCATATGCCATATTTAGAAACGGTAGAGCTGCTATAGTTGCATTTTGCATGTGTTGCATTAGACATTTCTGTATACTTAGGTCCATGCATGGATTTCTAATGAGTTTTTGTTTTGGCTTGGAGTACTCGGTAAGTTTTATGCTTTAGCATCCTTGCATGTGTGTGAGTGTTGCCATGAATAGCATGCTTGCCATGAGGCTATATGCTTATGTGATATAACTGCCTTGAATGCCTGTGGGTGGAGGTTGAGTTATCTGAATGGGGACAATTCATCAACTGTTTGTTTTAAGCCCACGAGATAGTGGCAAAATCATGTTTTCTAAGCCCACCTGAGGGTGGCAAATCCGCATTTTAGCCTACCTGAGGGTAGCACCATCAAACCATTTTCCGAACAAACAAACATGAGATGTTTAGTTCCAATTCAGGCGATTCAGTCTATACTTGTTTGCTGCGAGCATCACATAGTAATCCTAGGCTAATAACCGGAATAAGAGCATACAAAGTTTTCAAAAACAGATATCATGGTTAGTAGAGGCCGGTCTTTGACCGGGCGAGAGGGGGTGCTCACGATGTGACCTTCCCTAATCGTACCCAAGTTCCCGAGCCAACTTTGGTGATGACGGACACGTGGCCTTTCGGCACCGAGTCAGGGTTTCCTAAATTTCCCATTTTAAAATATTTAGGTGGCGACTCTGTTATCTGGCAAAGCAGTCCATGTTTGGCACTTCTTTCAAAAAATCTGTTTTTCTTCAAAACGATTTGCCGGATTTGGACTCTTTGGTTCAAGATTGAGAACCACAACAAAATCGAGTCGAATCAGCGAGGTCCCTGGCAGGCGTCTCTGAGCACTTCCTTCGGCGGGACGTCAAAAATTCTGGGTTTTCCAGAACACTCCCTTAAGTTCAAACTCGACATTCAACCAATTTTTCTTGCATATTAAGGCCCCAATCTCACATATGTTTGTACTAACATGCCATAGACATCAAAACACATCACAATGGGGCTCAATTTCTTGTATTACTTACATGCATGTCTCAAATAAATCCAAATTATACCAAACTTACTTCCAATACATTAAATTCATGCATTTAAGCTTCATATCCTCATCAATCATGCATACATGTCAATTCTTGACTCCATTTCTATTTCAAATGGTACAAATGGTGCTTCTAACCATGAAACTCAACAAAAACATGCTTGCATGTAGGATTTAACACTCATATCTCCACATTCAACTTAATACATGCTTATTTATGCAAAACCATGGTGATCCTAGACATGCATGTGCATTTCAACTTCAAATTCATCAATTAGAGCACAACCCTTGTCCTTGATCACCAATTAATCTTTAATTCACAAAATCACAAGTTCAATCTCATGAATTTACTCACCTAGGAGCCTTAAGCACCCAAGCTCTAGCCAAATCTTGAGCTTAATCCCCAAATTTCCAAGCTTGAGCCAAAGAAATACACAATTCTCTCATTCTCTCTCTGTATAGCCGGCCCTCTCTTTGTTTTTCTAAGAGTTTGATCAGCCAAGGGAAGTTATGAGGAGAGAATACAAGATATAGTGCCTTAATACAACCAACCCCACTAACATAAGTTTTAATATAAAATATTTGGGCACCTCATTCATCAATTTAATCAATTTAAATTGACCAGAATCAATTTTCAATTAAATTCCACCGTAGGCTCTAAAAATTATGCCAATCACAATGGCGTAATCAATTTCGGGTTCTGTGGCCGATAAGGCCCTCAATTTAATTACCGAAGCGAAAAATCAAACAGATATTCCTACGGTGAACAGATAAAAGTTCAAAGCCACATATTTTCACATAATGGCACACAAAATCATGCTAAACACATAATCAAACTCATTTTAAGGACTAATTAACATATTACGGAACAGGGGTATTACACTATCAATGCAGTAAAATGTCCAAGATCAGCATGTCATTAGAAGTATGATAAGAAATCTAAAGGGTACCTAGAAACCCATAATGGACAACTGCGCCTCTCTCCGCAAGACCATGCCCTCAAGCGAGGCTACCATCTCAAGCACCTCATCCATGTACTCCCGAGGTGGCTGCAGAAACAGGTTCAAGACATCAATGATTAAACAAATGCCAAAATATCTGTGTGATAAATGGAAAATAGCAGAACATACCGGTGGTGAGTCAGGGTCACTGACGTATCGATGGCCAGGCATCGGAGGCTCTATCGGAATTGGAATCGGAGAGGTGGTCCCATATTGCCATCCCATCAACTCAGTCGGCATATCCGGCAATCCAGGATGATGATAAGTCGGAGGAATCGGGGGAACCAATCCACCCCCACCTCTGGATGTGCCAGCCCTGCTAGTAAAAGGGGCACCTGCAGCCCGAGCCCGGCTCGATGAAGGCATGCCAGCAGATCTCCTCGTCAGAGTGCGGACTCCTGTCAGCGGAGGCATCAAGTAGGTGTGGCGGTAGGTCGCATACTCTCCCTGCTCTAGATGCAGGAAGGCATCGGTACCTAGTACAGCATCAATGACCTCTTGGGGAGAGAGCCTATCGGCGGTCCGCATGTTGTCTGGAGGCGTTGAAGGAACGTCCTGCTCAGGGTGGCCCCATATCTGACGCAAGAAACGATCTCCCAAAAACCAGGCCCTTCCGACTGGCCCCTCAAACAAAATCCTATACCGACAGGCCCCCCATGCTCCGGCAAAATGGAATCGGAGATCTCCGCCCAAAGGAGCCCAAGGCTGCCATGTGATCTGCGGATAACCAATGCATAAGTTGATCAGAAATTGTGAATGTGCAAGAAAAATCAAGGCCATGAGGACATGGAGAACCGAGAGTTCTGAAATACCTCCGATGACCGCATTGTGTCAAAGAACTGCCGAAAGTGGAGAAGGGACTCCTGTGTCTCGCCAGATCGCCCTCGAATACGAGTGAATACGGGGTCGTGAGGGGCACCTCCACTATAAGCTCCGGAGCCAGTATCAGGAAGTATGCGTAGACCCATAACTACAAGGAATAGAGCAACAGTCATCAGAATACAGAATGCCAAGTGCAGAATATAAATACAACATGCTAAGAGCAAAGTGCAGAATGTAAGGTGCGTCGTGTGTGCCATGTGCAAGTAGTAAGAAGCAGAAATGAAAAGCAAGAGAGCAGAAAGTACCTCCCAGGCCCTCCAATAGCCGCCAACCATGTTCCCCCGCCCGCGGGAGGTCGCGCTCATATAGCAGTAATGGGTATCCAAGCTGGCGCCGCCCCAATCATACCGGCTAACCTGTGAAAGGTCCACTAGAGCGCTCAAAAGATATAGCCCGACGGTGTTCCCCCTATCGGCAAACAGAGTAATGCCGAAGAGAAACATCAGGAATCTGCGGGTGTACTGTGCCGCCTCCCTAGGAGTCGCAGGCTCCATCTCTGGTCTCCTGAAATGGGAAGAGAACCAGGTGTATTGGACTCTCCCTGAAGATCTGTCAACAGGCGGGCGAGCCCCCAATAAGTATAACCAAGCAGCCTTCCACTCGCCCATATCCTCGTCGTATGGGATGGCCCAACCTCCCATATCTAGGCCCGTCAGTATGGCAAAGTCAAAAGGGGTCATGGTCATATCCCCAGTGGCAGAGAAATGAAAGGAGTTGGTGGTGTCCCACCATCTCTCTACCAAAGCGCCCATCAGAGTCCTACTAGCGGGACAGCGAGAGATCTCAGTACAAAAGGGCCCGAACCCTGCCACATCAACCAAATCCCGGACAGCCTCCGGGAGCTCGGCGTACCACTCTCTCGCCATGATAGAGCCGTATCCTCGCACGGTCCGAGCAGTCACCTGCGTTCAAGATGAACATATGTATTCAGTTTCAGAAAGAAATGAATAAGCAGTGTGCAAGTAAAATGAATAAGCTGCGTGCAAGTAAAATATATGAGCTGTGTGCTGCGTGTTCACCTTCAATTCGGGCTGTGTGTTCAGAAAATCAGAGTTTGGGCTGCGTGTTCTACTCTCAATCAGTGTGTGCCGCATGTTCACCTTCAATTCGAGCTGTGTGTTCAGAAAATCAGAGTTTGGGCTGCGTGTTCTACTCTCAATCAGTGTGTGCTGTGTGTTCACCTTCAATTCGAGCTGTGTGTTCAGAAAATTAGAGTTCGGGCTGCGTGTTCTACTCTCAATCAGTGTGTGCTGCGTGTTCACCTTCAATTGAGTGTGTGTTGAAAAATTAGAGTTAAGACTCGTGTTCTACTCTCAATCAGTGTGTGCTGCGTGTTCACCTTCAATTCGGGCTGTGTGTTCAGAAAATTAGAGTTCGGGCTGCGTGTTCTACTCTCAATCAGTGTGTGCTGCGTGCTCACCTTCAATTCGGGCTGTGTGTTCAGAAAATTAGAGTTCGGGCTGCGTGTTCTACTCTCAATCAGTGTGTGCTGCGTGTTCACCTTCAATTCGGGTTGTGTATTCAGAAAGTTAGAGTTCGGGCTGCGCGTTCTACTCTCAATCAATGTGCGCTGCGTGTTCACCTCAACAATGGGCTGTGTGTTCAGAAAATTAGAGTTTGGGCTGCGTGTTCTACTCTCAATCAATGTGTGCTGTGTGTTCACCTCAACAATGGGCTGTGTGTTCAGAAAATCAGAGTTTGGGCTGCATGCTCTACTCTCAATCAGTGCGTACCGTGTGTCCATAATTAATTTATGGGTTGCGTATTCATAAATTCAAAGTGATTGAACTATGTGCCCAAGATGCAAATAGAATATGGTGTCATAGACTAAGCATTATAAAACAGCTCTGTGCCTCAAATGAGCCGATAAACATAGCGAAAGCACAAAATGCGTGGGAAAGGCAGAATACATTGCGGAAAATGCAAAAGTGAAATATATACCTTTTGTGCCTCGTGAGAGAGGTGAGACTCTGGCTCCTGCAAAATCAAGTCCCTAGGCGCTCGGTCATCAATGTCAGTGAAATGGTAGAAAACCGCCTGCGGGAGGATGTGCTCCCAAGGATGATACCTCTCGGGATCAAACGGCCGAATACTCAGGGGCAAGGACATGATGTCCGGCTCACCCCCAGCACCTGAAAAACCACCATCATGAGGAAAATGACCAGCCATCTCAGAAAATCTGCAAAAAGTAGCAAAATGAGCCAAAATTGGAAAAAGTCAACAAAAGTCAACCCTCGGGAAATGGAAAAGTCAACAAAAGTCAACTCCCGAGAAAATCTTCCAAATATTGAGACAAACTCACCTCAAGTGGCGAAAATGAGAAAAGAAGCCCCGAAATCAAAATTTAATCGGTTCAAAGTACTTAAAACTGAAAGATTTCGCGAAAACAACTTGCGTGGGACGTTGGAAAACGCGTATAGAGCACAGATCTGAGAGAGAAAATGGTTTGGGGAGGTGGGGAAGATGTTTTCGGAGCTGCACTTGTGAGCACAAAGTGTTTAGATGAGTATATTTAAAGAAAAGAGGATGAAATGACAAAATTGCCCACGGATTTGGCTAGGTGGCCGACCGGCCACCTTTCCTGGCAAGCCGACCACCTCCTTGCTTTCCCCCTGGCCGGTGGCCTCTCCTTGGGAAGGGAGCTGGCCGGTGGTGTCCCCCACATGCCCACCAAGCTCTCTGCAAATTTTGGAGAGGATTGGAGTCCCCGGGACCTGAAAAAGTACAAGGGAAGTGCACTTTCTGTCGCGAAATCGCTCCGCCGAAACTTCAACTTCAACTTTCGATGCGCGGCTCATCATTTCTCATCAAAAACAAGGTGTATCCTTTTTAAATATGTTGTGACCCTCCCGGGAGGTAAACCGCAGGTCGCGATTGAGTCGCCCTCGTCGAAAACGCGCATTTCTTTGCTCGTCGTTTTGCAACGAATTCGCATTCAAGTTCACATTTATTCTGCATTGTTTTGCACGTCACTTGCATTCTTTTGCACACCACTCATATTATTGTGCACATTCCACGGGTATTGTCATACCCTCGTGCCTAACCGCGTTGTCACGCGCGTTTCTTCCCGCATTGCGAGGCACTCTTTCATCGACACCGCGATTGTCTGCATTCGATATCGCCTTGAAAATATGTTGTTAACAATGTTGTGCCTGTTGAGTTTCTCTCTTTTCAGGGCACGATATTGTATGTACGGTTCATTTGAGGCTGGTGCGACCAGACGAACCGCGCAGGTATTGTATCTTCTCCGTGTGAGACGTGGCGAGAATTGAATAATACTTCGCATCCTTAACTGTATGAAATGCAATTGTTGCTTTGCATTCTTGCTTAAAACTGTTGCATATGTTGTGAATATGTGCTCCATTACAGCTCGCTGCATTTGCATGATCATCGAGTTATATCCGGCTTTGTGTATATCGCTTTGCATTTTGCCCCCTGCCTACGGGCACATTTTGGTTTATCTTGCCTGTTTGTCTAAGTCTTCGGCCTTGTCAAAAATGGGTCATCTCTGGGCTTTGACATTCACTTCCGTCATTTATGACTTCTGAGTTCTGTCAAAGAGGGGCAACTATAGACACCCCATTTTTGACCGACCTTAAGACTCAGACGTCACCGATTGAGTACTTGGTGATGCTGCATATCGTGCTCGTTCAGAAGTCTCAGAGTCTCGGCTGCGAGCCTTGCCTCCGGACTTTCGGGCTTTTCTGTGCTTTGCCTCGGTTTGCGAACCAGGCTCTGTTTTTTCTGTTTTCTCTTCCTGAAGGGAGGGAGAGGTCTCGTAGATCATCTTTCAGTGGCCGTAGGCTACGTTTCATGGTCGTAGGCTATTTTTCCCATTTCGGAGCCCGGTTCCCGGTTTTCGGAGCCATCGGCCGTGTGCCTCGGTTCGGGACCGCCTAACCACCTTCGTTTGCTCCAGTTTTTGGCATACATCTCATTTCCTCCCTTTTGAGGGACACTGTGGTCCGAGAGACCAACTTTGTGGTCGAACACCACCTCCGGTGCTTAACAGTCAGTTTTCGGGGCCCTAGGCCGCGCGTTTTGGCCCCCGAACCTTCATTTTGCATCGATTTGAGTTCATTTTTGGCAGGGACCTTATTTTCATTGTTGTGAAGCTTGTAGAAGGGTGAGAGGCCAGCAATTATCCTCAGAGCCAGTTTTATTCCTTCATCGCCCTCCGTCGCCCGTTTTCCTCGCTAGAAAGCTGATGTTGACCATTCCCGGGCCACTTTCTTAGGCCCTCAACCACATATTTGTGATGTACAGACCTGGGAGGCCACCAATATGTCATGGTCGGCCATCAATTCATCTTGACCCTTTTGAACCCCTCTAAAAAGTTGGGTTTTCTCTCTCCTGGTCCACTTTTTCTAGGTTTTGACCACATGGTTGTGTTGTGCACACATGGGAGGCCAGCAATGTGGGTAGCCGGCCAGCTAATTTTCATTGACCCTTTTGACCTTGGCCGGCTGACCAAGGGAGGTGGCCGGCCGGCCACCTGGAGCCTCAATACATGGCCAGCCATGATCCTTGCACCCTGTTCCTTCCAACTGTGACCTCCTTTCCCCCCCCCCAGATCTTGTATCCGAAGAGGGGAACTTTTGGGGGGGAAACTTAAATTTGAATCTCCCCCCCTTTTTCTCCACTCCTTAGCCTATAAAACCAACCCCTCCCCTTCAGTTTTAGAGGTTAGAAAAATTGCTTTGAGCCTTATATACACATCCCTCCCTCTCTCTCTCATCCAAGCCTAAAAATACCTTTGTTCTTGGACCATTTCTATACCACCTCATAGCACCACACCACCACCATCCATTCCAACAACTTGGGGCTGTTTTTCAGAGCTTAGGAGCACCATTTCTCAGGCCAAGAGCTGCTAGTCCATTGGTCTTCAAGGGTAAGCTTCTTTTCCCTCTTTTTTGTTCCTATCTTGCTCTATATTTAAGCCTTTCTTGCAAGCATTTTTGGCCTTTGACCCAAACTGTAAATAGTCCTATTTTTAACTCTTTTTCATGTTTGATTAAGGGTCTTTCCATGTTTGAGGCTTCTTTCTTACCCTTTGTGTTTAAACCCTCTTTTAGGCCTATTTTTGCATAGTATTTTAGGCTTATTTGTGAGCTGTTTTGGACTTGTTCATAAACTGTAAAATATCATGTTTTGAGCCCTTCTTCAACATTGTTGAAGGGTCCTCCTCTGTTTGAGGGCAGAAGCTACCACTTGCCTCTTTGTCCCTCTTTTGGCCTTTTTCTTGCATGACAGTTTAGCCTCACTTGTGTTTATTTTCGTGGCTTGATGTAAACTGTAAAGTTCCTTTTTTTGAGCCCCTCTTCAATGTTGTTGAAGGGCTCCTTGCCATTTGGGGCCGGCTTCTACCCCTTGTCTCTATTCTCTCTTTTAGGGCCATTTTTGCATGATAGATTAGCCCTACTTGTGTTCACTTTTGAGATTTGTCATAAACTGGAATGAGGATTGTTTTGACATTATCTTCATGTTTTATTAAGATTCTATTTTTTTTTTTAGGTCATATGCTATCTTGTATGCTTGGTTGCCTCCCATTTTGAGCCTTACACCCTAGCCCTTGTTGCATGCCTTGTTTGGCCCTCTAGCCACTGGAAGTCAGTGAATTTCCAGTGGCTTGGCCACTGTTTTGAGCTTCCAAATCAGAGGGGGGTGACCCCCTCTCACCTTGACTTGTTTGGTGGTCATTTCGGCCTTCCAAAGAGGCCCTATCTTGCATGCTTTGTTGATTGATTTTGGAGCCAATTTGGTGAGTTTTGAGACTATCATATTTGATTTTCAAAGTTTATTTGGGGCTGTCACATGTCTATCTTGTATGTACTTAAGAATCCCTTTGTATGCCCTCTAAAGGAACTCCTCATTGGTGCATGTGTTGGCTGCATTTCCATGTGTATTTGGGCGTATGTTTAGTTCATTGGTTTTTGCTGGTTTAGTGAGATTCCATGTGCTTCATATATGTGCCATGTAAACCATGTTTGCTAGTCAAAATCACATGCTAATTTAAGCCATCTTGCTAGCACCTTTTGGCCTTGCTCTAAACTAGAAAAATGCATGTTTTGGGACTGTCTTGACTCTGTCTTTACACTTTATGTTCAAATGATGCATGCTTTGTATAGCCATAAGTCATTCCATGTGCCTAGTCTTGTGTTTCGGGGTTCACCTCATGCATCGGGTGCCATATTGCCATGTTTCGGGGATGTTTAGTATCATGTTTTAGTGCTAAAATTTGTTTATTTGCATATCATGTTCCATGCCTTACCATGCTTTGGTAGAGTGGCATTCGTGCCTTAGGTTCGGTCCTCGGTTTGCGTGCATGTGTGCACGCATCTCGATTGTCTCATTTCCATCTTATGGCCTCCTATGTGAGTGTGGCTGAGGTCCACTTGTGTTGGTGTAAGTCCACTATGCATTGTGTATGCCATTTTATTTCATAGCATTGTGTATGTTAGGTTCTATGTTAGTGCATTGTATGTGCCATTTTACCTCGTGCATCGTGTATGCCATTTCATAGCATTGTGCATGTTAGGTTGTATCTTAGTTGCATTCATGCATATCATGCATATTGCATTGTGTTTGGGATAAGAGTTAGCCCGAGCACGGGAAACGAGGTACGTTTCGTACTCCGAGTGACGGAACATGTTTCAATTCCCCAGTCGCCGACACTCTAGATTACCCATGACGGAGTCTCGGTCTTGTTATGTTTATACGTGCATTCATTTCATATTAAGTCGTGCAATTCGACTTCTCGGCCATCATGCATTGAGATGCGTGATTGGTGGCACGAGGATCGAAGACTACACTCCCTGAAGAGTAGTCAAGCATACATTGTGAAAATACATTGCCATGCCCTTTTCCTGCTCTCTGTTGCAGCAAATCAAGAATCAGCAGCCTTCCGGAGCTTGGCACGCATTCCAAGAACAATTGCAAACAGGGGCTAATTGGGGCATCGCAGTGGATTTTCGCGCAAGGCAACCCGAACATACATCATTCATCATTCGGAATAGAGTCGAGGCAGTCCCTAGCTTGCATGCTAGTTTAATGCTTTCCTAGATTAATTTGTAAATTAATTAGGACTTTGTATTTATTCGGACTGTATTTATTTGGGACTGCATTATTCTTTCGGACCCTCCGAGTGAGGGCAATGTTGTAATAAGTGTGCGTGAGTACGATGTATGTCTTCCAACCCCACGTCTTTCTCCCTTTTATTTACCAGCTTACGATAGTTAGATTAGGGCATGTTTCAATTAGCATACAGTATGATAGTATGTTTGCATTCATTCATCTGTTTTGCATGCACTGGGCTCGGCGCATCATACTAACTGCATTTGTATTTCAATTTCAAGTTGAGTACTTGTTAGCTGTTGCATCTCATATGCCATGTTTAGAATAGCCGAGCCTGCTATAATTGCATTTTTGCATGTGTTGCATTAGGCATTTCTATATAGTTAGGATCATGCATGGATTTCTAACATAGTTTCTGTTTTTGCTTGGAGTACTCGGTAAGTTTTACGCTTTAGCATCCTTGCATAAGTGTGAGTGACTGCCATGATAGCATGCTTACCATGAGGCTATTTGCTTATGTGATATAATTGCTTGAATACCTGTGGGTGAAGGTTGGGTTATTTGGATTGGAACAATTCATTCACTGTGAGTTTTAAGCCCACTAGATAGTAGCAAAACCATCTTTTCTAAAGCCCATATGAGGGTGGCAAAATCTGCATTTTAAGCCTACCTGCGGGTAGCAAACCATCTTTCAAAAAAAAACATGAAATGTTTTGTTCCAATTCAGGCGATCCAGTCTATACTTGTATGCTGTGTGCATCACACAGTAAATCTAGGCTAATAACCGGAATAAGGACGCATAATGTTTTCAAAAACTAGATATCATGGTTAGTAGAGGCCGATCTTTGATCGGGCGAGCGGGGGTGCTCACGAAGTAACCTTCCCCAATCGTACCCAAGTTCCCGAGCCGAGGCAATTTTGGTGATGACGAACACATGGCCTTAGGCAACGAGTCAGGGTTTTCTAAATTTCCCAAAATAAAATATTTAGGTGACAACTTTGTATCTGGCATGTTTGGCACTTCTTTCAAAAAAAAATCTGTTTTCTCAAAACGATTTACCGGATTTAGACTCTTTGGTTTAGATTAAGAACTGTGACAACATTGAGTCCTTGAACTGTAGTGACCCCAAGACAAACGGAACGGGGGACCTTATTCCCTTTCCGGGGCGTTCGAGGGACGTCTACACCTATCATTTGATTACATATTTTATGATATTTTATGGACAA
The DNA here is from genome assembly GCA_025200525.1 of Camellia lanceoleosa. NCBI lineage: Eukaryota > Viridiplantae > Streptophyta > Magnoliopsida > Ericales > Theaceae > Camellia > Camellia lanceoleosa. The sequence continues at coordinate 90,145,523 of CM045765.1, forward strand.
CTACCAAAATAAATAAAAGTTTAGTTGACATATTTAAATTACTTTGTCTATTTTTTCATTATTTTATTAGCTTTAAACCGGTATAATGCATACGAGGAAAAGAAATTGTGTTTGCTTAAACAAAAAAAAGTAAAATAATTATTCGTGCGTGTGCATTTGTACAATTAACTTACGTAACATGTTTCATTAATTATGTCTGTCATATTCTTGGAAAGATAATCTTTACCAAATAGATTGAAAAGGAAACAAATGAGAAATTAATCTTTACCAAATAACAATTTCAAAGTAAAAACATATTGGTGGCAACTTCTATACTCTTGTTTTTTAAATTTACATACAAATATATTAAAAGAATAAACAAATATATTAAAATTTTTTGATTCAAAACTGTAATCAAAACATTCATCTAAATCAATTAGATCGATTTTACCTCTTCTACCGGTTCAAGTACCAAACCATTTTATGTCCCATATCTTTTTTGTCCATCTATTTTAAAATCTAACTTCATTAATTTTAATCGTATAGTAGAAAAACAACTTACGATTTAAAAGAAGGAACTGAAAAAGCTATCTTGAGCTTGATTTTGCATGTAAATCTAGATAATACCTATCATTTGATTACATATTTTATGATATTTTATGGACAACTACCAGAATAAATAAAAGTTTAGTTGACATATTTAAATTACTTTGTCTATTTTTTCATTAAAATTGTGTTTGCTTAAATAAAAAAAAGTAAAATAATTATTTGTGCGTGTGCATTTGTACAATTAACTTACGTAACATGTTTCATTAATTATGTCTATCATATTCTTGGAAAGATAATCTTTACCAAATAGATTGAAAAGGAAACAAATGAGAAATTAATCTTTACCAAATAATTGCATTCTAAATTTGTAATTCATTAACGTTTTAGACTTCCTTTATCGAGATAGAGAGCCCTGTGGTATTTGACAACCAGTACAAGGTTTTAAGTAGGATAAAAAGTTAGGCTATATTCCTAGAAATTAATTATTTTAATTGACAAATAATAAAAACCGCTTCTCATTTAGGTGTCCTCACAACATAAAATTTTCAAAGTGAAAATGGATATACACTACGGGATTTGTTTAGATAGGTTGGATAAAAGGGATTGTAATATATTGGATTATTAGTTTTGAGATAATTAATTTATGAATTATTTTGCTAGAAATTATGTGTATTCAACTATTTATGTGACTTTTATTTTTTTTAACCAAACAATAGATTAGTAAATCTATTGATCATAAAATCTAACTCATACCACAATCTCATAAAACAAACGCTTCCTACAATGCAATAACTATCCTAAATTCAAAAATAAATAAACTATTTATGAGAATTGCTTTATCGAATAGAAAGCCTATATATATATCAATGAATTTTAGTTTTTTTTTTTAAATCAAAATTGAGGAATGGAAAAGGGCAATTATGACATTTCAATAGTATCTATACTTAACACTATATATGTCACCTTGAGGCCTCCCGTGCATGCCACCTCTTCATATTACAACATTGATAAATTTTCCACTTTGAAAGCCAGAAAACATGGGCAAAACTAAAACAGTTTCGTTATTTAATACACATCTTTTTAACCAACCTCTATTCAATTCTGTCACTATCCAAAATGTTTTTCAAATTAAACAAATAAGTTTAAATGCCATGTTGTTGGGTAACTGAATATAACAATTTTATCTATGCATATATACAAACAAATGTATTATAATATAAATAGGAATGACAATCTGAACCTGGCCAGATGGGGACCCAACCCTCCAATCCCGAATTGAGCAGTTATTCCTCAAAAAATGTCCTGACTGGCCAGATGGGGACCCAACCAAGAAATTAATTTGGCCCACTTGTGAAGTGCATGTTTAGTGATACATTGTTATACAAATGGGATCACTCTAGTGTCATGTTGCCAAACTACAATAGAGTTGTCTAGGCCCCGTCATTGTACATTGAAAGATTTACTTTTTCTTTGAAGAATCCATAAAAAATTCATAAATCAAACACGCATCCATAAAATCATACATAAAAAGTATCTATAAAATTATTCATAAAAACAATAAGTGTACGAATATCCATAAAGTATCCATAAAATATGTCATTGTTTGCATCTATCAATCAAACATGTTATCACAATTCGTCTTGGTATTTTGTAGGTAATTTTTCTCCTTTAATAGAAATAGACATCTACACTTTTTAGAACATGTCAACCTTAATTGTTCCTCATTGATTTTTCTATTGTCTCTATAGTAACCACTTCTTTTACAAGCAAGTGTAAGTCTTGGTTTTCTGTCATTGCCTCCCCTCATCTGATGTTTTCATAACAATAACAAATCCAGTATTCTTTCCAACGTCAGAAGCCCATTTAATTAATGTTTCATGACTACTAAAAATCTAAGGATAATAAATACATTTATTCGTCAAATTATTAATAAAACTCAATACAAATTAAAAATAAGAAAAAATTGGATTCATAAAAAAAACTTAACAAACCTCTTCTGTAATGAATTCATAAGTAGAATCCACTAATATTGCAATATTTGCGTTGTTATAATGAGTATAAGTATAATCCTTCCAGGAAAAAAAATAAAAAATATTAAAAAAATGAAACTGAAAATACATGGTAATGAGAAGCTAAACAAATTAAAAAAATTCAGCTTGGGGTTACCGGAAATGTATTTTTTATTCGGTAGTTGGTTACCAGACTTATATTTTTTGTTCGACAATGTGATGCCGGACTATTTTATTTTGTTCGATTTCGAACCATCGAACGCAAATCGAACACCAGTCCAGAAAAAACGAAACAAAAACCTACCAAATAAAAAAAAAAAACTCACCATTTCACTTTTTTGATGGTTTTTCAACACCGTTTCTTCATCTATTGCTTTCTTTAATTATCAAAATACTATGATTCTCACTTTTTGAAAAGAGATGTGTAAGAGAAAAGAAAAATTAAGAAAGGAAAAAGAGAAGTAGGGATTGAAGATTAAGGGGTGTAAGGAAATAACAAAATATATTTAATTTTAGTATTTTGTCCTTAAAGGTAACTTCATACATGGATAAAATTGGAAAAATGAAAAAAACTCATATAAAGAGTGTAAAGAGGTAAAGTAGTGGTGTAAGTAGAATCACCCTTAAAATAATTAATTTCTAGGAATATAGCCTAACTTTTTATCCTACTTAAAACCTTGTATTGGTTGTCAAATACCACAGGGCTCTCTCTCTCGATAAAGGAAGTCTAAAACGTTAATGAATTACAAATTTAGAATGCAATTACTTGGTAAAGATTAATTTCTTATTTGTTTCCTTTTCAATCTATTTGGTAAAGATTATCTTTCCAAGAATATGACAGACATAATTAATGAAACATGTTACGTAAGTTAATTGTACAAATGCACACGCACCAATAATTATTTTACCTTTTTTTGTTTAAGCAAACACAATTTTTTTTCCTCACATGCATTATACCGGTTTAAAGCTAATAAAATAATGAAAAAATAGACAAAGTAATTTAAATATGTCAACTGAACTTTTATTTATTCTGGTAGTTGTGCATAAAATATCATAAAATGTGTAATCAAATGATAGGTATTATCTAGATTTACATGCAACATCAAGCTCAAGATAGCTTTTTCAGTTCCTTCTTTTAAATCGTAAGTTATTTTTCTACTATATGATTAAAATTAATGAAGTTAGATTTTAAAATAGATGGACAAAAGAGATATGGGACATAAAATTTGTGTACATTTTTTCCTTTGTCTTAAAGGGGGATGGTTTGGTACTTGAACTGATAGAAAGGGTAAAATCGATCTAATTTGATTCAAATGAATGTTTTGATTACGGTTTTGAATCAAATTAAATTTTAATATATTTGTTTATTATTTGAATATATTTGTATGTAAATTTAAAAAACAGAGTATAGAAGTCGCCACCAATATATTTTTACTTTGAAATTGACAAACTCAGTTAATACTAATTGTTGTAAGTTTGTTTATTATTATTAACTATATATTATGTATATTGTTATATATATAAAATTTAAAATTATAGAATCAAACTAACATATGAGAATGCCAAATATTCGAAAGTTTCTCTATTCAATCTTTTTCTTTTTTTTCTTGTTGCTAAATGTCTCGTTGGTCCATACTTTTTTTTAATTTTCGGAACCTCTAGGTTATAGACAGAGCTCGAAATTCAATTACGATTCTATTTTCTTTTGAATCATAAAAATCAATTCTATTCATGATTTATATTGAAATCTGACCCGATCCATTAACACCGTTACAAGAGAGGAAGAGGACAAAAGATCACAACTCACTTGGCATTGTTGGCACTTTGTGTTAATGAAAAACAGTTTGAAGATCTTGTATTTAAAGGCCATTGATGGCACCTGCTCACACACACATGTAACCTTCAATAGCAAGGCTTTCCAACAAAGTTCAGGGGCAATTATGTCATTTCAAAAAACATGTATTTATAAAACCATATCACAAAGATAAATAATCAGGGCATTGGGCCTACTAGTTGTATAGTACCGTTTGTGATGTGAAGTCTCAAATTTAACTTATACAGAGATGAGTTTGATATTCTTTGTGATAGTTGGTTTCTTTTTCCTCCATTATGGATTGTTGGGCTTAGCTTTGTGGGCTTGGTGAATTGATTATTAAATTTTGTATTCTTTCTCCTTCCTAGCAAATTTAGTGCTCTCACAATCTATGTATTCTTTCTCCTTCTTAGCAAATTTGCATATCATTTATTAGAAAAAAAAAAAAAAAAAAACAGTTAATAGAGTGACACACACCAATTTCAATTTTATTTTTTTATTTTTTATTATACAAATGAAATTGTGGAATTCACCATTAAGGAGATTGTTCACCACCTATATTTTATGTAATTAATCTATTATCCTTTCTTTTTTTTTGGAATTTGAAGAATTACTAGCTTTTTAAATTTATTTCTATGATTGCACAATTGAAACTGCCAAAATAAAAAATATATATATGTATACAAAATAAAAAGTCATCACATATATATAAGAATAAAATTATACATTCGCACCATAGTTCTAAATCGCGGTATCGAGTAACGTAACGGTATCGATCGCGGAGTATTGGTATCGGTAGTATCGGCCGGTACGTATCGGGAATCAGGTGTCACGGCCATGAAATTTTAAAAATTATTAGCAATCCTTCTGAAACTCAATTTTATGCATTTTTTTTGACTCTTTTAACCTTAATTTGTCAGATTTTAATCAAAATTTTGATATGTAGAGCATTTTAAACTCATTTTCAACTAAATGATGTATTTATTTTAGTCTCAATTATAACTTTCAATTATCTACAATAATAGTTTTCAATTGACAAATATTTTAATTCTAATTTAGTTGGTAACAATAATACATTTAAAATAAAAATAAAAAATCTGATTAGAATAAACCTCTTTAAAAAAAAAAAAATCTAAATCTTAAGCAATTACACCAAAGAAAGGCACAAATAATAATAATAAAATAAAAAACCCAATAACAAACAAACCTTTCCAGTAATCAAAGCTTTTGAGAGATTTGATTTGAATATTTTTTTTTCTTATTTTTTTTTTCCATTGCTCTGTTCAACAGAAATATATATATATATATATATATTAATATAAAAGGGGTGTAGTGCAGGTGTATAAACAAATATATATAGAATGAAGAGAGAAAAAAGAAAAACCCCAAACATTTAGCACAACAAAGCATAGCAGCTGGCTCGTCAAAAACAGAGCATAGCACAACAACTCACCAAAAACAGAGCATAAGCACAAATTATAACCTGCAACTCAGGGACAAACCTTCTCTGAAGAAGCTTGAAGATCGGAGTGAACTCCACAGCCCAATGAAGCTTAGATCTTGTAGGTTTTCTATTCTGATTTTCATCCGTACCGGCGACCACCAACTTGTATCGGACTGTATGGCCGTATGTATCAGATTCAAGCTGCCACGTACCACGACTTGGACGCTATGGCTACGAATTTCATTCTCACCGCTATACTGGCCCATATCCGAATCGGTGGTTCGATTTTCCGGTACGAATGGCCAGTACATACCGTACCGGCCGATATTTAGAACTATGATCCGCACACATATTTGTATATATATAATGATAGAATGTTTAAATAGGCAAATATATAAATAGATAATTATTCAGTAGTTTCAGAATATCATGTGAAAAGTTTATGCGCTGGTCTAGATTTTACAAATGCGACATGCTCATTCATATTTATTAAACAATTAAGAAATAAATAATATATATATATATATATATATTTAGGCGTATCAATACCACATAGTACTCGCAAATTTAAAATACACAGACGTGTGTGTGAAATGCGAACAACAAAATGCAAAACCTGGTTTTCTTTGGATCCAATAGTTGCAGAAGGTGAAGGAGGAGGCGGCAAGGAAGACCACTGTAGCCAAGGATAGTAAGAATTGAAGATCAAATTAGAGTTCTTTGAACCCAATAAAGCCACGGACTCAGTCACCACAATCAATGATAGCATAAACAGCAACATAAACCTTGAAGACCAACACAGCCTTCTGTTGCTGTCCCCCATCTCTTTCTCTCTCTTGGAATTCCTATGATATAGAATAAGTGTATCTTGTTGTGTGTGTTTGGTGTGATTCTGTGCTTTTTTTCTCGGGAAAGTGAGGGAAAGTTTGAGTGCAGGAAGAGCAATGGCAGTATTGTGTAAAAGTGGGGAATTATACTAAAGAAATGCAAGCGTCTTGCCGCATCAATTGCTCTTCGGTCTACTGTTTTCGAGCACCACATGCAAAATTAAGGAAATGACAACAAAAAAATTTAAATAAATAAACTTTCTATTTCCAAATATGCCCTTTTCTATTTATTTTCTACCCATACTTCTTTTATTTCTTATATACAATCTCTTGAACTATTTTAATATCTTTTATTTATTATTTTGGTGTAATCATTTTTTCTTAGTTAATGGTCATTATTTTGGTGTAACCATTTTCTTAGTTAATGGTCATCATTTTGGTGTAACCATTTTCTTGTTTAATGGTCATTAATTTTTAGTGTAATTTGTAAGGTCCTAATGGCCTATAAATAGTCCCTCATCATCTACTCTTTTTTACACCAATACACACCAACTATTTTCTATATAAGAGAGATTACTAGTGAAGAAGGGTGTTTTTATTGGTGGAGTTTTGGGTTCACCATCTTGTGTAGAGTTGGCTTAAACTATACGACAAGTGGTCGGCTTTGTATCCTGGAGGGGACAAGTCATAGTTTTGTGACTACTGCATCGGTATTGGGGTTCTTCCTACCGTAGTGGGCTTGATCTTCTTAAAGAAAACGAGATATCCGTGTCTCAACCTGATCTATTTGTATCTCATTTTCTTTGCATCATTTATCAATAAAATATAATTTTTTCTGGTATTTTCACCAACACAATCAAAAAGCAAGGGACAAATTCTTTCAAGAATGATTGTTATAACCCATCTTAAAATGGAATTGATTGTTATATACTAATCACTTTTATAAGAAAAAAACATATACAGGTGGTTTAAATCTTCTTCTTCTTTAAAAATGAAAATTTTTTGCACCCACCTCGAAAAGTAATTTAAAAATGAAGTTTATGGTATAGATTCAAATTTAATAGATTCTAAGTCATAATTAGAATAAATTTGATTTACATATTTTATTTTTGAAATACTTTTCCAAATGAAAAAAGTATTCATGTTTAAAAAATATCTACATATCAAGAGAGGATGATTTATTCAGTGGTGTGTTAGTTTGTTTCATTTGTTGGTTTCTCACCAATTCTGGGGATGCTAGCAAATAATATGATGAGTTTTTTGGTGCCAATCTAGTTGGGATAATTTAGCTCATTGTGATGCTCTTGCGCTTCCTTTTTTTTTATTGGTATAATTTGTTTCGTACCTTGTACTTGATTCTTACATCAATAAAGTTTCTTTTGCCGATAAAAAAAAGAAAAAGAAAAAAAAAAGAAAAAGAGAGGAAACCAATAATAAATTTGATGTTAAGATATAGCAAGGGTATTTGGATTACTTCAATAAATTTAAATATTTAGTGAATGTTTGATTGTAATATTTGTTGCCTTGTTGAAAAGATCCTTCAATTTTTTTATCTTTTATTTTCTTGCCACACGGTTGGACAACCACTAGAAAAAGCCAAACAAATAAAATAAAAAATTGATTCACTTGATTTTATGTCCTTTATTTTGTGATGTTTCAAGAAGTTTTTCACTTTAAAAGGTCAAGTGTGAAATTCCTTAACTTTCCTAAATAATCATTGAGTAGGTTAATTCGAAAATTCTCTCAATATAACCTTTGGAAAATTATACAATAACCTTGTCCTTTATGTTAAATTTGGATGTTAATTGTTTAAGTAAATAAAATAAAATTTCAAATATATATATAGAGAGAGAGAGAGGCCGAGAGCAATTTCTTTCATTTTCCTTTTTTGCTAAATTGTTAACTTACTCAATCATAATTTTTAGAAGATTCACTTTAATCACTTAAATTTTCAAATCCTTGGAAAATATCTTTCAAGAACAACTTTGATTCCAATCTATAAAATAAAATAAAAAAACTTTAATTACATTTGCTGCATATACAAGTATAGACCATTGTTAGTCACTTGAGGTCTTATACATATCCAAAATTGGATATGGGTATGGGGACACGTTATATGCACATATATATGATATATTATATAATATTCTCAGATGAGATGTTGTAAATTATGTAGAGATATACTAAAAATTAAATAGGATTCTGGAAAAATATAAAACTTTTATATTTAATTAATGTGAAAGGTCAAAAATATTGTTTTACTAATAAATATGAGTTTCTTCTTCTTCATGTATTGTCACAAATTAAAGTATCTGGGTGTGCATATTGAGTATAAGTGTCGGATACATATTTTATACCTTTACTCATGTCATATCTTGTGTACATGGGTACTGTAGGGAAAATACAAGAGTCCATGTAACACAAACATTACTCTTTTATAGATTTGGGGTGACTGCTACGCATAATTAGACCCATTCTGTGGCTTATTTCGATGATTCACTGTTAAGTAGCTTTTTCATCAAATCACATTTGTATATAAAAAAAAGAATTATAAGTGTAATTTGAAATATAAAACTAAATACAAATGTCATTCAATAAAAATGCTGCTAATGTCCGAGCAATTTAATTTTTTACATATATGTTTTACTCAATATTTTTTATAGAATGAATAGTTTGAATTATCTAAATAGATCTCAAAATAGCCCAATAAACTATGTAATAATGGCGGTTAAGCACTATACGCAACAACCACCCCAAATCCCTCTCTTGGCCTACTCCCTTCCCACCATATTGACCCATTCAAGCCTTCACCCAAAATGGTCACTATATCAAATTTTAAAATTTTAAGAATAAAATCACTTTTTAAGAATCAAATATTTTTAGTTATTAAAATATTACTATTGTATTTTTAACGATTAAATTGTACATTTAACATTGAATTACTTCCTTTCGAGACCAAAATTTTTCTTGTAAAAAGAAATAAAAGAAGCCATTTTTACATAAAATTATTTTATTTCTAAAAATGTATTTGTTAGTAATATTTTTAAAAATTTTGTAACTAAAGATAATTTTGTTTACTTTTTGAAACGACTTTTTAGTGACGACAAGAACCGATCTCTTAATATTTTATAAATCAACTATCTGCAGATTAGAATTCTCGGATATAAAAAATAAACATGCTCAAAATCTCAACTTCTCACAATCTTATAATCTAGCATATTTATCCTAAATTAAGAAGAAAAAAAAACAAATTACATTAACTTCTCTCGAGATTTGGAGAAAATATAAGTAGTCCCATAATTTTAACATAATTACAATGAGCTACCTTAAGGTTTTAATTCATGTAACACTTAGTTTTTCTTTTCATCAATAAGTCATCTTGATGGAAAAATGATTTACTCTTATCTCTTTTACATCGAAATGTATATTTTTTCTTGATTCTTCATATCATTTGTATTAGTTTCAATTGTTTTATTCTTACTAAAAGAGAGATTAATATAATTATATCAAAACTATAAAATTACATATATATTTTAAATTTTTTAGAAAAATCAATAGAATTTATCATTTAAAAAATATAAAGTTAGTACAAGAATGCAATTGAGATATGTATGAGGATAAGTTGGTATGCAATTTACATTTATGGGTAAAACCTAGAAACTTCAAGCAAGTAATCCATTAATGGTAGTGTTGTTATTTTCATTTAGGATTTTTCCCTTTGCAGTATGTTACACCTCTGTTGATAAAAACATTTATGTTTAGAAATGACAATGGGATGGGGCGGGGCCGGGGATCACACTTCCCGTCCCCAATCCTCGATGGTAAAATTTTTCCCATCGCCGGCCCCTATCCCTAATGGGGGACCTATCACCGTCTTTGTCCCCTTCCCTTAACGGGGATCGGGTTTCCCCGGCCCAGAAAATTCCTTGGACCAAAAAAAAAAAAATAATCAAACCCAAACAGCAGCAACAAGAAGTTAACAACATCAATGATCAACAACAACATCATCAAACGACATCAACAACAACATTATCAACATCACAGATTCATAACAACATCATCAACATCACAGATTCACAAAGAGAGAGAGAGATTTGAGTAGAGAGAGAGAGTGTGTGTTGTGGCGGAGGGAACAAACATCGGAGGAGCAGGAGGTGGCGCTCAATGACGGCGATGGCGACGATGTTCGGTGTTCTCTTTCTCTCTCTCTCTGCTCGGAGATGGAGGAGGTGGCGCTGTCTAATTCGGCGGTGAGAGACGGTGAAGAAGAAAGAGAGACCAGAGACGATGAAGAGGAAAAGAGAGATGTGAAGAAGAGAGAGAGAGAGAGAGAGAGAGAGAGTAGATCTAAATGAATAAAATATGAGATGAGAAACATTGAATCAAAAAAGTATATATAATATATGTATCATTCGGGGGACAAACGAGGCGGGGCTCAGGGCCGGGTTCGGGACTGAAACATGTATCCTCGTCCTCGGCCTGAATATCATCGGGAATTTATTTTTTAATACAATCCCCGGCCCGTCGGGATATTTTTCGAGAAATAACCGCTCAATTCTGGATCGGGGGGTTGGGTGCCCGTCTGGCTAGGTTCAGATTGCCATCTCTATTTATATTATAATACATTTGTTTGTATATATGCATAGATAAAATTGTTATATTCAATTACCAAACAACATGGCATTTAAACTTATTTGTTTAATTTGAAAAACATTTTGGATAGTGACAGAATTGAATAGAGGTTGGCTAAAAAGATGTGTATTAAATAAAGAAATTGTTTTAGTTTTGCCCATGTTTTCTGGCTTTCAAAGTGGAAAATTTATCAAGGTTGTAATATGAAGAGGTGACATGCACGGGAGGCCTCAAGGTGACATATATAGTGTTAAGTATAGATACTATTGAAATGTCATAATTGTCCTTTTCCACTCCTCAATTTTGATTTAAAAAAAAAAAAAAAACTAAAATTCATTGATATATATATATATAGGCTTTCTATTCGATAAAGCAATTCTCATAAATAGTTTATTTATTTTTGAATTTAGGATAGTTATTGCATTGTAGAAAGCGTTTGTTTTATGAGATTGTGGCAATAGATTTACTAATATATTGTTTGGTTAAAAAAATAAAAGTCACATAAATAGTTGAATACACATAATTTCTAGCAAAATAATTCATAAATTAATTATCTCAAAACTAATAATCCAATATATTACAATCCCTTTTATCCAACCTATCTAAACAAGTCCCGTAGTGTATATGCATTTTCACTTTGAAAATTTTATGTTGTGAGAGCACCTAAATGAGAAGTTGCTTTTATTGTCTCTCAATTAAAATAATTGATTTCTAGGAATATAGCCTAACTTTTTATCCTACTTAAAACCTTGTATTGGTTGTCAAATACCACAGGGCTCTCTCTCTCGATAAAGGAAGTCTAAAACGTTAATGAATTACAAATTTAGAATGCAATTATTTGGTAAAGATTAATTTTTTATTTGTTTCCTTTTCAATCTATTTGGTAAACATTATATTTCCAAGAATATGATAGACATAATTAATGAAACATGTTACGTAAGTTAATTGTACGAATGCACACGCACGAATAATTATTTTACTTTTTTTTGTTTAAGCAAACACAATTTTGTTTCCTCGCATGCATTATACCGGTTTAAAGCTAATAAAATAATAAAAAAATAGACAAAGTAATTTAAATATGTCAACTGAACTTTTATTTATTCTGGTAGTTGTCCATAAAATATCATAAAATATGTAATCAAATGATAGGAATTATCTAGATTTACATGCAAAATCAAGCTCAAGATAGCTTTTTCAGTTCCTTCTTTTAAATCGTAAGTTATTTTTCTACTATATGATTAAAATTAATGAAGTTAGATTTTAAAATAGATGGACAAAAGAGATATGGGACATAAAATTTGTGTGCATTTTTTCCTTTGTCTAAAATGGGGATGGTTTGGTACTTGAACCGGTAGAATGGGTAAAATCGATCTAATTTGATTCAAATGAATGTTTTGATTGCGGTTTTGAATCAAATTAAATTTTAATATATTTGTTTATTCTTTTAATATATTTGTATGTAAATTTAAAAAACAAGAGTATAGAAGTTGCCACCAATATGTTTTTACTTTGAAATTGACAAAGTCCATGTAACTCAGTTAATACTAATTGTTGTAAGTTTGTTCATTATTATTAACTATAAATTATGTATATTGTTATATATATATAATTTAAAATTATAGAATCAAACTAACATATGAGAATGCCAAATATTCGAAAGTTTCTCTATTCAATCTTTTTCTTTTTTTTCTTGTTGCTGAATGTCTCGTTGGTCCATATTTTTTTTTTTTAATTTTCGAGTTCTCTAGGTTATAGACAAAGCTCGAAATTCAATTACGATTCTATTTTCTTTTGAATCATAAAAATCAATTCTATTCATGATTTATATTGAAATCTGACCCGATCCATTAACACCGTTACAAAAGAGGAAGAGGACAAAAGATCACAACTCACTTGGCATTGTTGGCACTTTGTGTTAATGAAAAACAGTGTGAAGATCTTGTATTTAAAGGCCATTGATGGCACCTGCTCACACACACATGTAACCTTCAATAGCAGGGCTTTCCAACAAAGTTCAAGGGCAATTATGTCATTTCAAAAAACATGTATTTATAAAACCATATCACAAAGATAAATAATCAGGGCATTGGGCCTACTAGTTGTATAACACCGTTTATGATGTGAAGTCTCAGATTTAACTTATACAGGGATGAGTTTGATATTCTCTGTGATAATTGGTTTCTTTTTCCTCCATTATGGATTGTTGGGCTTAGCTTTGTGGGCTTGGTGAATTGGTTATTAAGCTTGTTAACTTTCTAACTGTTATGAATTAGTGGTCGATGGTATAAATATTTTTCATAATATAATTATTTTTTTATCTATTGAAAAAAATAAAAAAAAATTACACAGATAAATTGAATAATAAATACAGAGACCTCGCCAAAATTTAGAGAAAATACAAATAGTCTTATAAGATTAACATAATTACATTAACTTTATTTTAGTAAAATTAAATGAATCAAAACTAGCACAAATAATGTGGAAATAGAAGAATAAATAAAGAAGGATATATATTTTAATATAAAAAATATGATAATATTATTTTTTGATTAATACGATTAATAAATTATTGATAAAAAAGGCATCAAATATAATTTTAAACAAAATTTAATATAGTTATACTAAAATTGTCTGGTTAATTTTATATATTTTTCAAGCAATAAGTTAATAAATATAAATAAATCTAATAACCATATTAAACACCAAGCGTGGACTTCATTACCGTTTTGAACATTTTTCAAAACCCACACGCAAACAAAACAAAACGATGGCACTCGTGCTCTCAAACACTTAGTTGCCACATTGGACGGTGAGAAGGAGCGAGTAAGTTGTTAATTGCACTCGAGGAGTTCACGGGAAATAGGTAGGCATAGTGAACATATTTATGACATCATCAGTGGTAGGAGATTTTTGGAAAGGGCAGAATTGGAAATAAACAAATTAACAAAATCCGTGGTAGAGATTTTTGGAAAGGGCAGAATTGAAAATAAACAAATTAACAAAAGAAGAAAAAAATTGAATTCACATTTTGCATGTAATAAAAGAGAGCTCAAAAACAGAGGAACATGACGCTTGGCTCGCTGGGGCAACCATCTTTCACCAATTGTTGCTCTTTCTCTTCACTTTACCAAGAAAAACAGAGAGAAAGTGAGAGAGAAAATTCATAACCCTCCCTTAAAAAAACCAAAACAAAACAAAAACAGTTTGTATCTATCTATCTATCTACATGTCTATATAGAGAGAGAAAGGGGTGAGTTGTAGAGAAAGAGAGAGAGAGAGAGAGACGTGGGGGATGGGGGAGAAAAGGCTGTGTTCATGGTGGTGTTTACCATCATCTTCTATAAAGCTTTTTGGGCTGATTGTTCCATTGATTTTGGTTTCTGGGTTTCTGGGTTTAGTGGGTCCGAAGAACTCCAATTGGTTATTTGATTCGAACAAGTTGTATTCATGGGCATGGAGTTCTGTGATTCCATCATCATCATCTTCTTCTTCTACAATGTTTGTAGGACTAAAATCAAACTCAACTAGAGATTCAGTTTCAGCAAAGGAGGAGCATTTAGATGCATCAGATGAGTCTATTCTTTACCGCTCTTCTCCTCCACCACTTCCTATTAATTCCATTCACAAAACCCAACCACCTGTAAGACCCTATTCCCCCCTCTCTCTCTCTCTCTCTATATATATATAGCTATCTATCCATCTATATCTATTGTATGTGTAATTTGTTTATCAGTGTTTTTTTTATTATAAAAAATCAAGAATTCATTTTTGTGTTCATGTGCATATAATTAAGAGAAGAGTATGAGGGGCGAAGGCCTCCACTGTGAAATATAACTGTTTGTCACAATATTTTAAAAAATATATATATTTCATTCCTTTACATTCTTTTCTTATTTTGAAACAGAAAACTTTTTAATCTTATTAGTGATTGTTCTGTCGTGTTTGAATTTTTTTAATGTATATATATGTATTTATGTATATGATGAAAAATACTGATAATAAAATTCTGACTCTATCCCTATACATATATATATATATATATATGTATGTATTTTTCTTTGCGCTCTCTCACTCTCTCTCTCTCTCTCTCTATTTATCTATCTATCTATCTATATGGATGTATATATGGGATGGGGGTTTAGGGGGTTTACTTTGTGATGCTTGTGCAATTCTTGAAAAAAAAAAAATTGGGGTAAACACCATGGAGATTCAGTCAATTTATATAAAATTGTTTTCTAAATACTTAATTTTTAGTTCAAGAGTTAAAATAAAATAAATTAAAAGGCAAAGAATTTGGGTGAGGCAGTGTAAGGAACAAGGGAAGAAGCGAAAACGGGGGCGTTTGGATTGGAAGACTGTCATCACTAATTAGTATCACTAATTCACCCCTAATTACATAAAATGGATCATATGAAGGGTAAGCCCAGACTCCTCTTCCTATCTCTCTATTGTCTCTTCCATGTCATTAGGCTAGATTAGAGATGCTATATTGGTGGGATGTAACATGGTTGAAAAAAAAAATTTATAATTCAGCCTAATCTTTTAAAAAAAAATTAAATAAGTTATGAACTTTATAAATATTAATAATTAAAATTATAAACTATTCCACCAATATGTAATTATTTTATAGAACAGCCACTGACATGTAATTTTTTCATAAAAAAATTCTTCTAGAAACAAATATAGTAAATATTATTATTTACTGTGAAGTGCTTTTTGTGTTCTTTTATTATTTATTATTTTATTTTTGGATTTTCTGACAAAAAATGGCAGGTTGGATGAAGGTTGGGACGCTCTATTTGAATCCTCATTGTCTCACAATGACCTCTCTAAATTAATCTCTCTATTTGATTGATTGTGTGCTGAATAGGAGCTTTTGAAACCAGAATATATGAGATATTTAGACGCATGATTCCTTTGATTAGATTGTACTTGGGCTTTGCTGATGTTGTTTGTCCTATCAATCTCAAATTGATAGATGCATAATATCACTGTCCTGAAATGAAAACAATCACACAAATGATGATGTGGAAAATAAAATGTAAAATGCACTTGGCTTTAGGTTAAAAAATTCAAAATTAAAAAATAAATAAATAAAAAACTAAAAGAGCAATGCTACATTTCCAAACATTACTGGAGGCTTAAATATCAGTATTTTTTTAAAATCAATCACATTTCTCTTGTATTTTTAGTAAGACTGTTAGTATTTGTAGAATTATTCAAATTAAAAAACAAAAAATTTACCCAAAAAAATCAATTATACACCCAAGTCATTCACACTTTTCCATTAAATTTTAAAAATCATTCCTAAACACAAGTTTTTTTTTTTCACCTCATAAAAAAGTTAAAAAGCGACTAAAAAAATAAAACCCCAAATGAGGCCTATATATGAAAATAGAGACTTAAGTTGTGCTCTTTCCAAGAAATAAATTTTTTTGTTGCTTTATACCCAATGTTGTTCTTAATTATCCTATGTTAGTATTTTGAATTTTTGAAAGAAAAAAAAAAAATGAAGGGAAAAATGAAATATCACACTGTTTCTCATGAAGGTAAATTTACTAGAAGTAGGTGAGTGTGGTTGGTTGGAATGAGATTCTGAGTACAAATAGGATTACTTATCCTCTTTTGTTTTTCCTACTGTTTCTATTTATTGATGCATTTTGATTACAAAAGAATGAGAAAAATATATCATTATTATTACTTTTTTTTATTGTTATTTAGAATATCATCTCTGCTGTTGCACAGTGATAAAAAGTGTTAGCATGGCATCACTAAGACTGGTGTTCAAATCTTGTTGTGTGTCAAAAGAAAAGAAAAAGAAAAGGAAAATGATTTTTTTTGTATATCAACTCAACAGGTTCAGAAGAATGAAGCGAGCTTGAATGCTACCACGATGAGTGCGCCTCAAATTGCTCCTTCCACAAATGAGTCTCACACTATTCCCCCAAAGGTGGAATCGAAACGAAAGCCTAGCAATTTAAATAAACTAGAAGCCAGTCTTGGACGAGTTCGTGCTGCAATAAGAGAAGCGAGAAATAATGGAAATCAAACACACGATCCTGAGTATGTTCCCGGAGGTCCAATGTATTTGAATGCCAACGCCTTTCACAGGTACCCTTTTTTAAAATTTTTACTTTTATTGTCATGCTATTCTCCATGTTTTTTTTCTAGGAAACATGTAATCCTTTACTTTTGTTATGGCTTTGGACATTGAAAGAGAAAAGTTTTCTGTTATAATCTAAGTAATTTCATGGAATGGGACCCATTGGAGTGAGTCATTCCAATAAAAGGATTCAATTAATTATAGACAACTTATGTGGATCATTTTTCAAGTTAATATGACACAATAATTTAAAATTTGAAAGGGTCCATCGTTTTCATTTTGTGAAAACAGTTTTTCAAAATTAATTGTGTTTCCTATAAAAGGGATGTGTTCGTAAAATTTTCTCAAAAAGAGAATTTGGAAAAAAAATTTCCAACTGTTTTCAAGAACCAAATAAAAGAAAACAAAAATGATACTTTTACACCTTTAGCAGTACACAATGGAAAGTTAATGCAACAACAACAAATTCCCAAGTTTTGAATACATACTTGGAACTCTTACCATTGCTTCTTCTTTGCTACTCAAGGAGCTACTTGGAAATGGAAAAACAATTCAAGGTATTTGTCTACGAAGAAGGAGAGCCCCCAATTTTTCACAACGGTCCAGCAAAGAGCACATACGCGATGGAGGGAAATTTTATTTACCGTATGGAGGTTAGCAAGTTCCGCACAAGAGATCCTGACAAAGCCCATGTCTTTTTCCTACCATTCAGCGTGACATCGATAGTTCACTTCATTTATGTGCGTGAGTCCCATGATTGGGCTCCGATGAAACAAACAGTCAATGATTATGTCAATCTCATTGCGCGGAAATACCACTATTGGAATCGAAGCCTTGGGGCCGATCATTTCATGCTTGCTTGCCATGATTGGGTAAGGAATCATTCTTTTGCTTGTATTACTCTCGCATTACGAAATAATATGTTGTGTACGATTTCTCTATCAACAGTGCTACTTACATATGATTAAAACACACAAAAATGCATAGAAAGTGCACTGTGTGATTTAGATTTATTTTATAACCCATGTAATACTCAATATGAATCTTAGTTACACATTATACTTTGTGTGTTTTATGTGTCTGGATTTTGTGCAACTATCAATTCTTTCTATATACTGGTAAATTATATACGGTACGCAAGTAGGACAACCATCTGGTTTTATCCCAATGGCTCGGACTTGTGTTCCCCATTAGGAGGTCACGAGTTTGACTTTCTATTTGCTCTAATGCACCCAAAAAAAGTATCCACTTTCTATTTGCTCTAATAAACCCAAAAAAAGTATCCGAGTGACTTGAAACAATGTTTTAATTTTTGGCAATGTTGTGTTGTAGGGGCCAGAGCTTTCCTCTTCCGTTCGTTACCTATACAAAAATTCCATTCGGGCTCTATGTAATGCAAACACCTCAGAAGGATTCAACCCCTCGAAAGACGTATCATTTCCAGAAATCCTTCTCCCAGATGGCACGACAAATCGCTTACTTGGAGGTCCATCCCCTTCGCAACGCCCAATCTTGGTTTTCTTTGCTGGAGGGGTCCACGGACCAATTAGGCCAATTCTTCTCGATCATTGGGAAAACAAGGACAAAGATGTCCAAGTTCACAAGTACCTTCCCAAGGGTGTTTCATATCATGGGATGATGCGAAAAAGCAAGTACTGCATTTGCGCAAGCGGTTATGAAGTAGCAAGCCCACGAATGGTCGAGGCACTCTACATGGGTTGTGTTCCAGTACTCATGAAGGACCACTACGTGGCACCATTTAGTGATGTTCTAAACTGGA
Organism: Camellia lanceoleosa; assembly: GCA_025200525.1. Taxonomy (NCBI): domain Eukaryota; kingdom Viridiplantae; phylum Streptophyta; class Magnoliopsida; order Ericales; family Theaceae; genus Camellia; species Camellia lanceoleosa. Next base: position 90,164,659 of record CM045765.1, read on the forward strand.
AGTCGTTCTCGGTTGAGGTTTGTAGCGACATTCAACCTTAAGACTATTTTAATGGGAATTTCTCGAGGCAATATATAAGGTTGCAGAGAGAGGGCAAAGTAAGGAGGCACTTTGAGGTTAACTTGCCTCTGAAGCGGTTTGACGTGTTCCACATGATACTTCATTCGATCTGGCTTCGAAGACTGAATGTTCGCGTTCGTGACTTCGAAGAATCATGAATATCGTTCAATGAATTGAATTGAACTACCTGTCACTTCGGATTTGTTGAGGAAGGGGCCAAGTAAGTTGTGTAGAGTAACTTGTGTTGGTTTATGAAATTTGTGCAATTGTATTTATTTTTCAGAAATTAGTTTAGCATTTTAGGCAACAATGTATGATCTTCACTTATTTTGTTTTGTTTTTTGGTGGAAAAAGGACTAATTATTAGATAATGCTCAGTTAAGCAACAATATTATTTCCTTTAATCTTTTTGTGTGTGTGTGTGGGGGGGGGGGGGGAGGGGGTGTTGATGAAGTCATTGTGTGTGCTCTGGTCAATCCCATTAAAACTGATTTAGTTGGTAATGGTGTCATGTTTTGACCTAAAACTATTATCATCAACACAATTGTTTAGTGGTTGGAACAATGTGATGTTTGTGATAGTTTTTCTTACAAAAATGTTTAATAGCTCTAAATTAAGAGTTCTAAATTAAGAGCTCTAGGCGAGCTCTAATTTGTCTTTTTTCCTTTTTTTTAACCCTTGCCAGCTATGTAGAGCTCAATTTAGCGCTCTACACCTAGTGTTCTGTATCACAGCCGTTTTTCTTGTTTCCATTGAGTGATTATTGACTACTGGATATATACTGTGTCTCAAATCAGAAGTTCTCTCTTGGTGTTCAATTTATTTTGTTTGTTGCACTTTGGACTGGTAGCTTATGGCTTCATTCTATTTTTGGATTTTGTATCCTACTTCCAGTTTATGTGGTAAAAATAACAAAATATATTATTGTGAAAGTTTTGCTGATTCCATTAAGTGAGCATTGACTAAATATTGGTAACAAAGGATAAGTTTCTCTAGATGTTAGAGATTGGAATAATATTCTCATTACCATATCAAGATTTATGAAAATTTTCTCTATTTTTTTTGACTTGTTATGGTGCAAAAATTCATTTTGTTTTTACCATACCATCCCATGGCACATGTTGATTTGACACGATTCTTATATAAGTTTTTGGTCATATCATAGGATTTACACTTCAAAAGCAAAATTGACTTTACCAAACTTGAAGCTGAATCTGCCAAACATTGTGAGTTTGGAGTTTCTCTATAACATGCTCAATTATAGTTTTGACATTGTAATGACCACTAGAGTTGCCATGATTTTATAAGATGGAAATGTTATACAAATTAATGATTTAATAATTATTATTTTTATTTATGAATGTGACACACAATAATAAAATTTGGTATTTAAAACATGATCTATAATAATAATTTGAAAGTATATTACATTAATCAATAAAAAAAAAATTTAAATTTATTAATTTATGTAATATTACTTGTATAAAAAGTAATTTGACTTCGGCCACCCTATGACACAAAATAAATAAATAAGTAATCAAGGGCGAAAAAATTATACTAATTTGGCTTCGGCCACCCTATGAGACAAAATAAAAAAATAAGTAATCAAAGGCGAAAAAGTGAAAATATGTAGAGGAGGGTGCGAGCATGTCCAGCAGGAATCCCCATGCGAACATTTATATGCAGTTAATTAGTGGGATTTGGGATGGCTGCTGTGCAGGTAATCGTCTCCAACCCCATTGTTAGAGTCTGGGAGGTCGGCTATGATTTTGAACTCCGTGGATCTCGGCTTAAGATAATAAATGTAGCCTTTTTCTTTCAAGTTAAGGTTGCACATGGTATAGCAGTATTGAACGTCGGCTAAGGTGATCCTAACGTTTTCTTGTTTAGCTAGGGCTATGATACCGTTGATCACTCGGTAAGAATTGATAGCAACTTGCATTGGGTTCAACTTATAATAATGAAGAATCTCACGAAACAGGATGTTGAGTGAGAGCCGATGTCCACACTCAATAAAGGCAACTACAGGGAAGGGCATAGAGTCATCAGAAGGCATGATGGAGTCATCATCCCCAGCCAACCTCAGATGGACGTCGGCTGGGATTTCAAACTCCTGTCTAAAGAATTCTAGTTTGGTTGGGGTGTTTACCCTATGCCTTCACATATCCATAACGTCGGCCTAAATTAGAAAGACTGGGTTTTAGAAGAGAGATGATCTAAAAAGGTTTTGTGAACCTCGGCTAAGGCCTAGGTGTATATTGTTACAAGAATTTGTGAAGATTGTTTTAGTTTTGACAAGTTCTACAGTCAAATCCCAAACCTAAATCTATGAAGACGAAGATTGAAGGCATAAATCTGGAAAACAGAAAAGCAAGAATGAAGTTTCAGAATCAAGAACAGAGGTGGGGCTATCAAAAGCACAGAAAATACAATGAGTATAAGGTCAAGAACAGTGACAAAAGCGCAAGAAAGTGGTGAAAACAGTGCGTGTGTTCAAGATTTGGGCAAAAGCAGAATCATGGAATAAATACATTCAGATATATAGTTCGCAAGGTAAATGTTTGAACAAAACAGTAATAACAGCAAGTAAATCAAAAGAATTGAAAAACGAAAGAAACAGTTGCTTACCAGAAAAAATAGAGCCGGTATGAAGATTGCCGAAGTCAAACGACAGTTACAGATGTAACAAAACAACGAAAGCCTCATAGGAAGGAAGAAAGGAGGGCAGTTACAGAGCTTGGTAACTGGAACAATGGCGTATTCAAGAGCTAGAGAGAGAGAAAAAGCAAGTAAATCGAATACAAAGTAAAGATGCGAAAGAAGAGAGAAACTAGTTTTGTCAAAATATTTTTTGAAACGGCAGCAAAAGGAAGGCATTAAATGCGCCTGGAGCAACGCATACGTCAGACGGCGCACGCAGAGAAGACGGTTTTCAGGCGCGTCAGAAACACGATCCAATGAGGATCAAACGCGTAAGTGAAACAGTTGAAAAGCAATGCTTGACAGCTCACACGCCCGAAGAAGTTCATAAGGGAGCTCTTGGAATTCTTGATCTTTCAGAAGACATGTCGGCCTATAATGATGATATCGGCTGAGATACTTAAGCCGACGTACTGGAAGGAAATACCGATGTAGGTTCCATCACCTCAAAATGCCGAGGTAATAGAACCTAGGGGGCAGTTGTGGGGATATATTTTCTGAGTACCAACACGTGGCAAGGTGACGCCGACGTGTCAGCCGAGGTGCCACGTGTCCCGTTCTTGACGCCGAGGTTATCTTGGGGAGGCCGAGGTTACCTCAAAAGATATCGGAATCCAAGATGAGCAGATAAGAGACAAGAGTCCTAGAATGAAGAAAGACTTCAAGATGGATAAGGATAGTTGTCACGACCTAAACCCGCCCCTATGGGTTTAGTATCAGAATCGCCAAGATGTCTGAGATTCAAGGCCCGCTAACAAGAATTGAGTAGTATAGGGGCATGGCGGAAGCCAATACAGTAATTAAACAATGTCCAATGAGCTGTGACAGTCTGTATGCAAAAGAATTTTTATTCATATGTATAGTCAGTGACAAAACAGTATGCACAATATTTAAAATCATTCAGAACAGGGACCTAATCCCTATTAAACAGTACAGTAACAGTCTATACAGATTACAAAAGAGATACACAAACAGACGGGGGAAATTAAAACACCCCTAAGCCATAGCTTGGCAGGCTCGGAACCTCGCAGTGAGGCACGGTGGTTGGCTTAACAAAAAGGGGAGTCTAACCCATGCTCCTAGCTCCGGTCTGGTGCCTGAACACCTATATATATATATAAACAGTGAGCTAAAACCCAGTGAATAACATAATGCGTAAAGAGGTTAAGAATGGATGTCCTTACAGTAATGAAAACAGTTCATTGATTCAGTATAACAGTCATTCAGTCATAACAGTCATATGTGGTACATCCATTAGCATAGCAGTACAGTAAACAGTAGGTCTTAAAAGACCGAACAGTAAATGATGGTCATCAATCAGTAAATGGTAGTGGTTCCAACAAGGGAACCGACAGAGATCTCTGGAATAACGATGCGATAAATGCTAAGGGCCTGTCTGATTCAGAATATAGGACATACATTCATTCGATTAACAGTATTAGTTCAGGAAACAGTTCAGTTAAACAGTCAAAAATATTCACAGTTGAACATATCTTTACACAATTATTACTCACAGAGTTCTGGGCAATATGCAGCTAGAGCATGTCCCCGAAGGCCAACCCTAAACAGTGACAGAACGAACACACACAAAGTTCACATTCGGGAATCGAAGACTTAGCCCCTACTTAGACTCGGTGTGGTTCTACATCTATATCCTCATCGAGATACCTTAAACTAGGCCTAAGAATGCCTAGGATGGGATGAGGATGCAAAGATGCACTTTAAAACATTTTTCAGAATTTTCAGAAAACAGGAGTCCCGCTCGAGCGTGGGTTTCCCCGCTCGAGCGTAAAGACAAACAAAATACTCCGCTCGAGCTTGAGTTACCACGCTCGAGCGGACTGTAAAATATGCCAAAAGTACTGGATGTGTGAAAATCACGCTCGATGGGCACTCGATAGCCACTCGAGCGTGAGACACAAGGTCCCGCTCGAGCATCCAATACCCCGCTCGAGTGGTCTGCAAAACAGTGCAAAGTGCTGGGAGCACGAATTCCACGCTCGAGCGCCAGTAACCCCGCTCGAGCGTGAGTTCAAAATCTGGAATTTCCAAATTTGAACTTCTAAGCTCAAATCAAGTTTTAACGCATAAATTTCAATCCTCTTAGGCTAATTTTCTGGAAAATACTTCAAAACCCATAATAATACATGTTTCAAAGATCAATTTGAGAAATCGAAGCCCAAAGGTAGTTCAATTAAATCCAAACTCAGACCAATCTTCATGAATATAACTCAAACATGACATGCATGAGCTTAATACCAATTCAAACTTCAATACTAGCTCAAATGAGCCAATTCATACAAAATCAAGATGAAATCATGGATTTTAGCATAAACATGGACATGCATGTGAGATTTCATGAACATTAACTTCAAAATTCAAGAATGGCAACATGCATGCAACAACTAAGCTTCCATCCAACAATTTAGCACCAATCCTAGGCTCTACCCTCAAATGGACCATGAACCATGCAAGAACAATCTTAAATACAACAATGAGAGGTTGAATTTCCTTACCTAAGTCTTGAGTTTAAGGTGTAAGAGCTTAATTATACAATCAACCTTCAATTTCTTTAATTCTCCAAGCAAAACACAAGAAGGAACTCAATTTCTCTCCCTCTCTCTCTCTTGGTCGGCTAAGGCAAGGGAAACGAGCTGATGAAATGTTTGTTGAATGTGTGATAAGGCTCAAAGATGGTTCATGTAGTGGGCCACTCAATGGCATTATGGTGAATAAGTTAAACTCTTGCCAATTAGCTTAATTTAATCTAGTTTAATCATACTAAATCAAATTTTAATTAAATACACCATAAAATCACATAAATTCCAATAATTATAAAATACTAACTAATTTCAGGTTCGGCCGCCGATAAAGCCTTCAATTTGCAGTTTAAACGTAAAAACAGGGGCAGGTAATCAAACAGGTAACAAATAGATATACAATTAAATAGATATACTCAGTCAATTCAGTTTCAGATTTCGGTCAGTCAGTTCAGTATTTCAATCAGTTCAATTGCCCACCATAATCAGTCTCAGTTTAACAGTAATCAGTAATTAATCGATAAGTAGTGGTAAGGGTTGTTACAATAGTATTCTTAGGGAGTTTATCCTTATCTCTTGTAGAGTCCAAAGTAAGCACTGGATGGGAGTCCATAGAAGTCAAGTTTCTAGTAGGACTAGGATTGAGAAAACTATTAAAGAGAGGCACCCCCGTGGGTCTAAGGTACGCAATTTATGCTTTGAGCAGTGAATTTAGCACTTGATTATCTTTGAGAGATATACTGACTTGATCGTCGGAGTACCCCCGGGTGGAAGAACCACGGCCGGAATCTTCTCTTTCTGTTACAGGTTAGCCAGGTGTCATCTATTCTGCCAGTTCTCTCCAGCTGATCACTGAGTTGGCAGTGTGATTGGAAAATTACTCACACAATCATATATATATGCCCATTCATGATTTACAAAGAAATCATGGGAAAAAATTGGAATTGGTTTTGGTTTTGGTTTTGGTTTTGGTTTTGAAAGAGCAATCTTTTTAAGAGGCTGCCTGTGAATTATCTCCTTCCTCCTCCTCAATCCTTTAAGGACTTCTATATCTGTGTGAGAAAAGGCCATAGAAAAATCTTTTTCTTTTACTTGATTATTCTACTCCCTTCCCTTGCAATTCTCTCTCTTTAAGGGAACTGCATAGCAATGCTTGAGCAATATTGTATAATGGCATGGTATAAGAATAGGGTAATAATAAAATCTATGTAAAATAGTTTGAAAAACTGGTACTCATTCATTTCAAACCAATAAATCTTTATTTGTTATTTCAAAATGTTACGACCATTTGCCAATCATTTTTTTTCCTAGTATATGGTAACAGGAAAAGGAAAAAGAAGAAAAAAAAATGAAAAAGAAAAAGAAAAAAAAATTGTAATTCAAATCTCCTCCTTCAAAACATCATCTTTTGCTATTCACGTGCAGTGGATACAATGTGAGGAAGGAAGGATATATTGTTACTTGGTTGTTTGTTCTCATGTGAGTTGTATATCCTTACTGGTTTTGTTCTCTTATATTTTGGCTACATGTACTCAGTGTTGTGCCCTTGCAGGCTCTCCTTTCATGAAATTGTTAGTATTATGGGACCAGTTTATTCTCTCTCTCTCTCTCTCTCTCTCTCTCTCACACACACACACGCGCGCGCGCACACACACACACACACACACACACACACACATTGTTATGCAGTTAATTCTTGTGTTTTGCATTGAATGATAGCCCTACAAATGGGCTTCTCAGTTGCAGATCTTTCATCAAAACTGAATGTAGCTAAAGTGAACTGGAGGTGTATGTCCTGCTGTCTTTGAACAATTTGCATCAAAAGTGAACTTTATAAATTATTAATTAATTTATTCCAAGAGTTGTTTTATTTTCAGGAGCAATTAAGAGGCAGCGGTGATGATATTGCAGCTGCTGATTATGCTGATGCACTGAAGCCTTCTGTCATTGCATTACCTCTACATGGATGTAAGTCTGGAACTATTTTACATGTGAGACACTTCTATTAGTTCTTTAAGCTTTTAAACAGATACCTTTTTCAATTGTAACCAGTGACCAAGTTGAATGTATTAGTTGAACAGAAACATCAAAATTCAAATGAAGAATTTTGAATATATTACGCTTTCACATTACTTGGATTGGGATTTTTAAAGTTTCTGCTCAACTTAGCAGCCACCTAGAAATAAACAGGATTTTTTAATTGGATTCTTAACTCTATCTGCTTTTTGGGTTTTTGATTATACTCCATTTGGTTTCCGAGAAAATCTAGTAAAGAGAAGGAAAATTTTGAATTTATTAGGTTTCTCATTACTTGAATTGGAATGTAAAAAGTTTTACTCAACTTAGCAGAGTAGAAGTAGGTAGCATTAGTTAATTGAATTCTTAATTTTGTTTCTATTTGGATTATGGGAAAATTGAAGCATTAGTTACTATCCTCTCTCTATGTACTTCTTGGGTTTTTTTTATTATACTCCGTTTGGTTGTTGAGTAAATGTAGTAAAGAGAAATGAAGGAAGAATTTGAACTTTTTAAGTTTCTCATTACTTGGATTGGGAATTTAAAATTTTCTAGCTCAACTTAGCCTTCTAGAAGCAAATAGCATTAGTTAACTGAATTCTTAATTTTGTTGTTTGTTTGGATGATGAGTAAATGGAAGAAGGAATTGCAATTTTAAGATATATTTCGATTTTGAAAATTGAACTCGAACTTTAAAAAAAAAAAAAGTAGTACCTATGCTCATTCGAGTAGGGGTTATACTTTTTTTAGGTTTTTAGGTTTTTAGGTAATGATAAAGATAATGTATTGAAGTGCATTTGTCTGTGGTTGGATTGAAGTTTGTCAATTTCTTCAATTTTAGTTTTAGTTTTTGTTGGTTTTACATCTATCTCAATTCGCTAACATTATCAGTACATTAGATTGATTTCTATGTTTTCTTTTAGTTCTAGGGTTTTTTTTGGTTTCATTCACAATAGGACCTTGCTATTTGAGGATAAGTCAAAAAATTAGACATAAGAAAAAGAAAAATAAAAGAGAGAGAGAGAGAGAGAGAGAGAGAGAGAGAACAGAAAGAAAGAATTTTGCATCTTCGTATCTTCTTCACGTTTTGAATTATGTAGTACAAGTACTTCAGTTACAAGTATTCCTACAACTGTGCTTACTACAACTTTGTGCGGTAGAATTTTAGCTTTCTGAAAGCCAATTACAAGATAAAACTCAAGATTTTCCTTTTTACCCTTTTCTTTTTTCTTTTATTTTCTTAGGAAGTTGTTGAGCATATGGTATATAGTTGTTCAAATAGTTTTTAACTCCCTATCTAAATCTGAGAAATGAAGAACTCTATTGGCTATTTAGCTGATGGTTGGTGGTTATTGTGGCTGAATGGGCCACTTTGCAATCTTCACAAAGGGTGCTAGCCATGGTTCTGAACATTGGCCATTTTGTCGCGAACTGGCTAATGTGTATCTAGCTTTTAACTTGTAACTCCAGTCTGGATTATTTAGAGTGACGTGTAACAAGGCATTGTGGTTTCACTAATAGATAGCTTTTTGCTGGAAAATTGAGTATCTTATCTTATCTGTTCACTAATTGATTTATGTGTCTTTCTCTTTGCAGCTAGCAAAAGCACAATTTTCACATGATTACAGTGATCATCTTGCTCTTGTCCAGGCTTATGAGGGCTGAAAAGAAGCTGAAAGAGACGTAGTTGGATATGAATACTGCTGGAAGAATTTTCTTTCTGCTCAATCAATGAAAGCTATTGATGCTCTGTGAAGGGAGTTCTACTCTTCACTTAAGGAATATGTTTTAAATTTTAATGCTAGATGGATGTAAATTAGATGATTATATAGATTACAAGCAGATTTTTAAGTGAAGGAATATGAAGTTTGGAATTATTTGTTGATGAAAACTTATAATGGTTGCTGACTTTAATTAAACAAGTTCAGAATTTGATGATTTATATATTTTGTTGAATGTTCATGATTTAGGTGAATTGTTGGTCTGATTGATTATTGTAAATTACAGATTTTATTGAATGGATTAGATATATTATTATGAAGTACAGGTTTATTTTGTTGCATGTTGGTGCAAACATTCCTTTTGGCGACCAAACTCTTTGATCGTAGAATGTGACAATTAGCGATCAAATTTTTTGGTCGTGGAATGTCACAATTGGTGACCAAACTTTTTGATTGTGGAATGTGACAATTGGCGACTAACATGTTTGGTCGGGAATGTTACTTTTCGTGACTAAAGTGTTTTAGCGACAAATGGATTAGTCACAGTAATGATATATTTAGCGACCAAAAATTTAGTCAACAAACCCAATTTTTTCTTGATTAACAAAAGTTTTGGTCACTAATAATTTTTGCCGACCCTCAATTGGCGACCAAAGTGGCAATCAAAAAAATTGGTCGCGAGTAGCTTTTATCGATTAAAAATGGACTTTTGCCGACCAAATTTTTAGTCGGCAAAAATGTGATTTCCTGTAGTGATCCCAAGATCCTAAAATTTAAATTTATGAAAATTTGACACTTATATACCCATGTCTAATACTCATATCCTAATCCATGTAACATATAGAGTGACATAAGTTTGGTCAGTCGAGCATTGCATCATACATTATTGATAAGGGTCTGCAGACTAGGGGGAGGGTTTGGTTGTATTCAGTTGGGTGCGATGCATGAGTGGTGAAGTCTTTAAAAGGGAGTTAATAATGAGGGTTATTAATGTTGGGAAAGGAAGAACATGGTTTTTCTATTGAATTTGAACATTAAATTACAAGAAGATTGGTAGTAAGCTCGCTCCCTGTATTTTCTCATTTTCAGATCCCAGTCCAATTGTAGACAAGCCCGCGGGGCGGGGCCTCGCTACAGTTTGGACTCGATTTGTCACGGTTCTTAATCTAAACCAAAGAGTCCGAATCCGGCAAATCGTTTTGAGAAAACAGATTTTTGAAAGAAGTGCCAAACGTGGACTGCTTTGTTAGATATAGAGTCGCCACCTAAATATTTTATTTTGGGAAATTTAGGAAACCCTGACTCGTTGCCTAAGGCCACATGTCCGTCATCACAAAAGTTGCCTCGGCTTGGGAACTTGGGTACGATTGGGAAAGGTCACTTCGTGAGCACCCCCGCTCGCCCGATCAAAGATCGGCCTCTACTAACCATGATATCTAGTTTTGAAAACATTGTGTGCTCTTATTCCGGTTATTAGCCTAGATTTACTATGTGATACGCATAGCATACAAATATAGACTGGGTCGCCTGAATTGGAACAAAACATTTCATGTTTGTTTATTTGAAAGATGGTTTGATGGTGCTACTCGCAAGTAGGCTAAGACATGGATTTGCCACCCTCAGGTGGGCTTAGAAAACATGATTTTGCCATTATCTAGTGGGCTTAAAACACACATTTGATGAATTGTTCCAATTCAAATAACCAAACCTTCACCCACATGCATTCAGGCAGTTATATCACATAAGCACATAGCCTCATGGTAAGCATGCTATTCATGGCAGTCACTCACACGCATGCAAGGATGCTTAAAGCATAAAAACTTACCGAGTACTCCAAGCCAAAACAGAAACTGATTAGAAATCCATGCATGATCCTAAATATACAGAAATGCTTAATGCAACACATGCAAAAATGCAACTATAGCAGGCTCGGCTATTCTAAATATGGCATATGAGATGCAACAGCTATCATGTATTCAACTTGGAATTGAAATACAAATGCAGTTAGTATGATGCGCTGAGCCCGGTGCATGCAAGACAGATGAATGAATGCAAACATGCTATCATACTGTATGCTAATTGAAACATGCCCTAATCTAACCATCATAAGCTGGTAAATAAAAGGGAAGAAAGACGTGGGGTTGGAAGACATACATCACACTCACGCACACTTATTACAACATTGCCCTTGCGTAGAGGGTCCGAAAGAATAATATACAGTCCCGAATAGTACAATCCAAATGAATAATACAGTCCAAAATATGTACAAATTCCTAATTAATTAGCAAATTAACTAAGAAAACAATAAATTGGCATGCAAGCCAGGGACTGCCTTGACTCTTCTTCAGATGATGAATGATGCATATCTGGGTTGCCTTTGCGCGGAAATCCACTGTGATGCCCCAATTAGCCTCTGTTTTGCAATGGTTTTTGGAAAGCGCGCCAAGCCCCGAAAGACTGCTGATTCTTGATTTGCTGCAACAGAGAGCAGGAAAGGGGCATGGCAATGTATTTTCACAAATATATGCATGCCTCGATCCTCGTGCCACCAATCACGCATCTCGATGCATGATGGCCGAGGAGTCGAATTGCACAATTCAATATGGAATGAATGCACATGAAAACTCAACAAGACCTAACTCCATCATGGATGATCCGAAGTGTCGGTGACTGGGAAATTGAGGCACGTTCCGTCACTCAGAGTACGAAACGTACCTCGTTTCCCTTGCTCGGGCTAACTCTTATCCCGAACACAATGCAATATGCATGACATGCATGAAATGCAACTAAGATACAACCTAACATGCAAAATGCTATGAAATGGCATACACGATGCACGAGGTAACATGGCATACACAATGCGCTAACATACAACCTAGCATACACAATGCCATGAGATGAAATGGCATACACAATGCATAATGGATTTACACTAACATAAGTGGACCTCAGCCACACTCACATGAGAGGCCATTAGATGAAAATGAGACACTCGAGATGCGTGCACGCGTGCACGCAAACTGAGGACCGATCCTAAGGCACCGAATGCCACTCTAACAAGACCCATGGCAAGACATGAAATATGACATACTAGCATGCAAATTTTAATAGCAAAAATTGATGCAAAACAGCCCCGAAACATGGCAAAAGTGCACCTGATGCATGAAATGAAACCCGAAATCCAAAATTAGGCACATGGAATGACTTATAGCTATACAAAGCATGCATTATTTGAACATGAAGCATGGAGACAGAAGCAAGGAAGTCCAAAAAAATGCATATTTACAGTTTTAAGCAAGGCCAAACAGTGAACACAAATGGGGCTAAGCTAGCATACAAAAATGGCCCTAAAATTGAGATAATGAAGCAAGCAGCAGCTACTGGCCCCAAATGGCTGAGAGCCCTTCAAAAGAGTTGAAGAGGGGCTCAAAGCATGGCATTTTACAGTTAGTGACCAAACCCAAAACAGTGCACAAACAAGCCTAAAATACCATGCAAAAATAGGCCTAAAAGAGAGTTAAAGAGGCAAGTGATAGTAGGAGACCTCAAACAGCAAAAGGTCCTTAATCAAACATGAAAAGGAGCTCAAAATATGACTATTTACAGTTTGGTTTGGAGCCCAACAATGCTTGCAAGCAAGGCTCGGGGGCCAAAATGCGCAGCCTGGGGCCCCGAAAACTGACTGTTAGGCACCGGAAGTGCTGTTCGACCACGAAGTCGGTCTCTCGGACCACAGTGTCCCTCAAAATGGAGTAAATAAGGTATGTACCAAAAACCGGAGCAAACGGAGGTGGTTAAGCGGTCCCGAACCGAGGCACACAACCGTCGGCTCTAAAAAACCGGAAACTGGGCTCCAAACGGCAAAAATGACCTACGACCATGAAACGTAGCCTACGGCCACTGAGAGATGATCTACGAGACCTCTCCCTCCCTTCGGGAAGAGAAAACAGAGAAAACAGAGCCTGGTTCGCAAACCGAGACAAAGCACAAAAGAGTCCGGAAGTCCGGAGGCAAGGCTCGCAGCCGGGACTCCGCAACCTCAGAACGAGCACAATATGCAACATCACCAAGCGCTCAATCGATGACGTCTGAGTCTTAAGGTCGGTCAAAAATGGAGTGTCTACAGTTGCCCCTCTTTGACAGAACTCGAAAGTCATAAGAATGACGGGAGTGAATGTCAAAGCCCAGAGACGACCCATTTTTGACAAGGCCGAAGACTTAGACAAAGCAGACAAGATAGACAAAGATGTGCCCGCAGGCAGGGGCAAAATGCAAATGATAATGCAAGAAGCCGAACATAACTTATGATTATGCAAAGAAACATAGGGACGTATCCCGGTGTTTCGGAAAGGTATAAGCATTGGAACGTATTCCAGATGCTCTTAACCAAAGATGGAGAAACATGGGGACGTATCCCGGTGTTGAGGGACGTATCCCAAGGTTTAGGGACGTATCCCGGTGTTTAGGGACGTATCCCAAGATTAGGAACGTATCCCAGAGGTTAGGGACGTATCCCAGAGGTTAAAGACGTATCCATTTAGAAATTAGGGATATTAGGGGCAACAGAATTAGGGGCACAAACCATTTTTGTTGATTGATTGTGTGCTGAATAGGAGCTTTTGAAACCAGAAGCTATGAGATATTTAGACAGATGATTCCTTTGATTAGATTGTACTTGGGCTTTGCTGATGATGTTTGTCCTATCAATCTCAAATTGATAGATGCATAATATTATATGGAATATTACTTCTAAAATATCACTGTCCTGAAATGAAAACAATCACACAAATGATGATGTGGAAAATAAAATGTAAAATGCACTTGGCTTTAGGTTAAAAAATTCAAAATTAAAAAATAAATAAATAAAAAACTAAAAGAGCAATGCTACATTTCCAAACATTACTGGAGGCTTAAATATCATTATTTTTTAAAAATCAATCACATTTCTCTTGTATTTTTAGTAAGACTGTTAGTAATTGTAGAATTATTCAAACTAAAAAACAAAAAATTTACCCAAAAAAATCAATTATACACCCAAGTCATTCACACTTTTCCATTAAATTTTAAAAATCATTCCTAAACACAAGTTTTTTTTTTTCACCTTATAAAAAAGTTAAAAAGCGACTAAAAAAATAAAACCCCAAATGAGGCCTATATGATGGTGTTTGGGAAGTGAGTTTTTATGTAGATTTTATTAGGTATAGGTTTTTATGAGATAAAAAAATTTTGGTGTTTGGGAAGATAGTTGGGTTTTTATGTGGTTGGATGTGATGTTTGTGAGAGAAAAAGTGAAATGATTATGGGGTTGGATGTGATATTTTGTTTGGATGTGTTTTTTTTAGTTTTGCAAAAATTTTGTCTTTTAGTGAAAAAAATGAGAAAAAAATTTGGGAGAAGCGAGAAGCGAGAAATAATGGAAATCAAACACATGATCCTGAGTATGTTCCCGGAGGTCCAATGTATTGGAATGCCAACGCCTTTCACAGGTACCCTTTTTTAAAATTTTTACTTTTATTGTCATGCTATTCTCCATGTTTTTTTCTAGGAAACATGTAATCCTTTACTTTTGTTATGGCTTTGGACACTGACAGAGAAAAGTTTTCTGTTATAATCTGAGTAATTTCATGGAATGGGACCCATTGGAGTGAGTCATTCCAATAAAAGGATTCAATTAATTATAGACACCTTATGTGGATCATTTTTCAAGTTAATATGACGCAATAATTTAAAGTTTGAAAGGATCCATCGTTTTCATTTTGTGAAAACAGTTTTTCAAAATTAATTGTGTTTCCTATAAAAGGGATGTGTTCGTAAAATTTTCTCAAAAAGAGAATTTGGAAAAAAAATTTCCAAGTGTTTTCAAGAACCAAATAAAAGAAAACAAAAATGATACTTTTACACCTTTAGCAGTACACAATGGAAAGTTAATGCAACAACTACAAATTCCCAAGTTTTGAATACATACTTGGAACTCTTACCATTGCTTCTTCTTTTCTACTCAAGGAGCTACTTGGAAATGGAAAAACAATTCAAAGTATTTGTCTACGAAGAAGGAGAGCCCCCAATTTTTCACAACGGTCCAGCAAAGAGCACATACGCGATGGAGGGAAATTTTATTTACCGTATGGAGGTTAGCAAGTTCCGCACAAGAGATCCTGACAAAGCCCATGTCTTTTTCCTACCATTCAGCGTGACATCGATGGTTCACTTCATTTATGTGCGTGAGTCCCATGATTGGGCTCCGATGAAACAAACAGTCAATGATTATGTCAATCTCATTGCGCGGAAATACCACTATTGGAATCGAAGCCTTGGGGCCGATCATTTCATGCTTGCTTGCCATGATTGGGTAAGGAATCGTTCTTTTGCTTGTATTACTCTCGCATTACGAAATAATATGTTGTGTACGATTTCTCTATCAACAGTGCTACTTGCATATGATTAAAACACACAAAAATGCATAGAAAGTGCACTGTGTGATTTAGATTTATTTTAAATATAACCCATGTAATACTCATTATGAATCTTAGTTACACATTATACTTTGTGTGTTTTATGTGTCTGGATTTTGTGCAACTATCAATTCTTTCTATATACTGGTAAATTATATACGGTACACAAGTAGGACAACCATCTGGTTTTATCCCAATGGCCAGGATTAGTGTTCCTCATTAGGGGGTCATGTGTTCGACTTTCTATTTGCTCTAATGTACCCAAAAAAAGTATCCACTTTCTATTTGCTCTAATGTACCGAAAAAAAGTATCCGAATGACGCAAAACATTGTTTTAATTTTTGGCAATGTTGCACTGCAGGAGCCAGAGCTTTCCTCTTCCGTTCGTTACCTATACAAAAATTCCATTCGGGCTCTATGTAATGCAAACACCTCGGAAGGATTCAACCCCTCGAAAGACGTATCATTTCCAGAAATCCTTCTCCCAGATGGCACGACAAATCGCTTACTTGGAGGTCCATCCCCTTCGCAATGCCCAATCTTGGTTTTCTTTGCTGAAGGGGTCCACGGACCAATTAGGCCAATTCTTCTCGATCATTGGGAAAACAAGGACAAAGATGTCCAAGTTCACAAGTACCTTCCCAAGGGTGTTTCATATCATGGGATGATGCGAAAAAGCAAGTACTGCATTTGTGCAAGCGGTTATGAAGTAGCAAGCCCACGAATGGTCAAGGCACTCTACATGGGTTGTGTTCCAGTACTCATGAAGGACCACTACGTGGCACCATTTAGTGATGTTCTAAACTGGAAGTCGTTCTCGGTTGAGGTTTCGGTGAAGGACATTCCGAACCTTAAGACTATTTTAATGGGAATTTCTCAAAGGCAGTATATAAGGTTGCAGAGGAGAGGGCTGCAAGTAAGGAGGCACTTTGAGGTTAACTTGCCTCTGAAGCGGTTTGACGTGTTCCACATGATACTTCATTCGATCTGGCTTCGAAGACTGAATGTTCGCGTTCGTGACTTCGAAGAATCATGAATATCGTTCGATGAATTGAATTGAACTACCTGTCACTTCGGATTCGTTGAGGAAGGGGCCAAGTAAGTTGTATAGAGTAACTTGTGTTGATTTATGAAATTTGTGCAATTGTATTTATTTTTCAGAAATTAGCTTAGCATTTTAGGCAATAATGTATGATCTTCACTTATTTTGTTTTTTTTTTTTTTTTGGTAGAAAGAGGACTAATTATTAGATAATGCTCAGTTAAGCAACAAAATTATTTCCTTTAATCTTTTTGTGTGTGTGTGTGTTTTGGGGGGGGGTCAATCCCATTAAAATTGATTTAGTTGGTAATGGTGTCATGTTTTGACCTGAAATTATTATTATCAACACAATTGTTTAGTGGTTGGAACAATGTGATGTTTGTGATAGTTTTTCTTGCAAAAATGTTTAATAGCTCTAAATTAGGAGCTCTAGGGGAGCTCTATTTTGTCTTTTTCCTCATAATGATTCGTCTTTTTCTCTTTTTTTTAACCCTTGCCAGCTATGTACAGCTCAATTTAGCGCTCTACACCTAGTGCTCTGTATCACAACCGTTTTTCTTGTTTCCATTGAGTGATTATTGACTACTTGATATATATTGTGTCTCAAATCAGAAGTTCTCTCTTGGTGTTCAATTTATTTTGTTTGTTGCACTTTGAACTGGTAGCTTATGGCTTCATTCTAGTTTTGGATTTTGTATCCTACTTCCAGTTTATGCGGTAAAAATAACAAAATATATTATTGTGAAAGTTTTGCTGATTCCATTAAGTGAGCATTGACTAAATATTGGTAACAAAGGATAAGTTTCTCTAGATGTTAGAGATTGGAATAATATTCTCATTACCATATCAAGATTTATGAAAATTTTCTCTATTTTTTTTGACTTGTTATAGTGCAAAAATTCATTTTGTTTTTACCATACCATCCCATGGCACATGTTGATTTGACACGATTCTTATATCAGTTTTTGGTCATATCATAGGATTTACACTTCAAAAGCAAAATTGACTTTACCTTGAAGCTGAATCTGCCAAACCTTGTGAGTTTGGAGTTTCTCTATGACATGCTCAATTATAGTTTTGACATTGCAATGACCACTAGAGTTGCCATGATTTTATAAGATGGAAATGTTATACAAATTAATGATTTAATAATTATTATTTTTATTTATGAATGTGACATACAATAATAAAATTTGGTATTTGAAACATGATCTATAATAATAATTTGAAAGTATATTATAATCAATAAATTAAATTATAAAATTTATTAATTTATGTAATATTACTTGTATAAAAAGGAATTTGACTTCGGCCACCCTATGAGACAAAGTAAAAAAAATAAGTAATCAAGGGCGAAAAAATTATACTAATTTGGCTTCGGTCACCCTGTGAGACAAAATAAAAAAATAAGTAATCAAAGGCGAAAAAGTGAAGATATGTAGAGGAGGGTGCGAGCATGTCCTGCAGGAATCCCCATGTGAATATTTATATGTAGTTAATTAGTGAGATTTGGGATGGCTGCTATGCAGGTGCACAACAGCTACTGTTGTGTAGTCAAATAGGCCTATTTTGATAATTTGAACCATTCAGATTTTAAAATACATCAAGTAGAACATACACAAATTAATCGAATATCGTTTACCCATTCATCTACTCATATTTGTATTTATTTTAATACTTTAGGTTACAATTGTTATTTATTTTTGTATATACAAATGTGAGTGGATGAATGGGTAAACGATATCCGATTAACTTAATTTTTTACAGGTATGTTATACTTGATGTATTTTAAAATGTAAACGGTTCAGATTATCAAAATGGGTCTCGAAATGGGCTCATTTAGTTGCACAACAGTGATTGTTGTGCACCTCGCACAGCAACCACCTCAAATCGTAATTTAGTGACCTACTGTTTGCATGCCCTAATAATTAAATTAAGTTATGCTCTTATTGTCATTATATAAACGTTAAAATGCCATACTCAATGATTACCGTCTATGCAACGGACTGAAACTTAAATTTGGACAGATCCCCTAATATTTGAAGCTGAGCTTAAATAGACTCTCAATTTGATTGAATCTACCTAAATTACCGTGGTTGATCCAACACATGGTCAATGTTGATTATGAATGAACCATTTCTTTATATATATACTAGCCTATCACCCGTGCTATGCACAGGATAATTATAGATATTTATATTTATTTTCATTTTTTTTAATATATAAATTAAATATATAAATTAAATACATGGGGTTTGACCGAGGAGTTTGAAAGAATTTAATAAGTGTTTATTTATTTATTTAAGAGGCATTTACACAATAATTACATAATATATAAATTAAATACATGGGGTTTGACCGAGGAGTTTGAAAGAATTTAATAAGTGTTTATTTATTTACTTAAGAGGCATTTACACAATAATTACATGGGTCTCTTGGGGATGCAAAAAGTAAGAAAATTAGGATTTCATTTATTGCGTTATTCATTTAATAAGTGTAATTATTATAAATTAAGTGTTTATTGTAATCAATAGTGTAATTATTACAATCTTTGAATTTATTGTCAATTTTTTTAAAAAAAAAATATTAAAAAATCAGGAAATTAGGAATGGCATGTTGGAGGTTCCACAAGCCTTGGGTTTTAAAAGAATATATAAATTAAATACATGGGGTTTGACCGAGGAGTTTGAAAGAATTTAATAAGTGTTTATTTATTTATTTAAGAGGCATTTACACAATAATTACATAATATATAAATTAAATACATGGGGTTTGACCGAGGAGTTTGAAAGAATTTAATAAGTGTTTATTTATTTACTTAAGAGGCATTTACACAATAATTACATGGATCTCTTGGGGATGCAAAAAGTAAGGAAATTAGGATTTCATTTATTGCGTTATTCATTTAATAAGTGTAATTATTATAAATTAAGTGTTTATTGTAATCAATAGTGTAATTATTACAATCTTTGAATTTATTGTCAATTTTTTTTAAAAAAAAATATTAAAAAATCAGGAAATTAGGAATGGCATGTTGGAGGTTCCACAAGCCTTGGGTTTTAAAAGACCCTTTTCCTTAATATATAGATATATGATCAAAGTTTACAATTTCATTTTTAATTGTCACGCTTATATTTACTTTTTATCATATACATATATGTATGCCATCAAACAATTGAGTGCAATTGTTGGCTCTTGGATATATCAATTAACATTCGTAAAGAAAAATATGTATACATGATGTTTGTTGTGTAAATGAGAATAAAAAAAGAAAACTAAAATTAATCTAATAACAAATATAATTTTGCAAAAGGGAAAGAGATTGTGAAAAAAATAATTGCAAAACTAGTAAGATGGTTTGTAATTTTATCCAGAGTGGTACTACTTAATGAAAAATTATTAGGTACTTCTGGACCTGCTTAATAGACCAAATAAAAGGAGCATAAACATCATTTTCCAAATCCATGATTGCCAATTAACACTGCCATGAGTTTAGTACTCTCATCCCCTAACAAAGGGATCCAGTGTCATTGTTAGACGTGAAGCATAGCAGTGATTATTGTGCAGCTCATGGAACTCATTTTGGGTCATATTTTGATGATTCGAATCATTCAAATTTTAAGAAATATCGAGAACAATATACTTGTAAAAAATCAAGTTACACTACAAGAAATTACACATTTCCCGACCACTTTTGCCGACTAAAAAAATTTTCGCTGCAAAAAATGACATTTGGCGACCCAAAAAAAACTTCATAGCTAAAAGTTGATACCATTACCGACTAAAGTAATTTTGTTGCAAAAAAGTGTTTTTTTGCGACCAAATGAAAATATTAGTCGCCAAAAATATTGGCGGGAGGTGAAAATCTAGACAGAAATAGTAAAAACTTTTAGCGACTAAAACAATTTAGTCACAGATATCAAAACGACGTCATTTTGATATCTAAATACACTGAGAGACCATGGCCGACCAACACTGTTGTAGGGGATAACTAAACTAATTCAAACCTATATTGAAAAAAAAGGCGCCTCTCAGTCGAATTCGATCACACCTCAGTCGCACCAATCACCTCGCCTCACCATCAACGTTGCCGTCCGCCATCCTCGCCTCTCCACCGTCAGCGCCGCCGTCTGTATTCCCCATTTCTGATTTGTCTTCGCTTGGCACCGTCATCTAGGTATTTTTTTTCATATATGTTTTACTCGATATTTTTTTAAAAAAATGAATAGTTTGAATTATCTAAATAGATCTCAAAATAGCCCAATAAACTATGTAATAATGGCGATTAAGCATGATACGCAACAGCCACCCCAAATCCCTCTCTTGGCCTACTTCCTTCCCATCATATTGACCCATTCAAGCCTTCACCCAAAATGTTATCACTATATCAAATTAAAATTTTAAGAATAAAATCACTTTTTAAGAATCAAATATTTTTAGTTATTAAAATATTACTATTGTATTTTTAACGATTAAATTGTACATTTAACATTGAATTACTTCCTTTCGAGACCAAAATTTTTCTTGTAAAAAGAAATAAAAGAAGCCATTTTTGCATAAAATTATTTTATTTCTAAAAATGTATTTGTTAGTAATATTTTTAAAAATTTTGTAACTAAAGATAATTTTGTTAACTTTTTGAAACGACTTTTTAGTGACAACAAGAACCGATCTCTTAATATTTTATAAATCGACTATCTGCAGATTAGAATTCTCGGATATAAAAAATAAACATGCTCAAAAGCTCAACTTCTCACAATCTTATAATCTAGCATATTTATCCTAAATTAAAAAAAAAAAACAAATTACATTAACTTCTCTCGAGATTTAGAGAAAATATAAGTTGCCCCATAATTTTAACATAATTACAGTGAGCTACCTTAAGGTTTTAATTCATGTAACACTTAGTTTTTCTTTTCATCAATAAGTCATCTTGATGGAAAAATGATTTACTCTTATCTCTTTTACATCGAAATGTATATTTTTTTCTTGATTCTTCATACCATTTGTATTAGTTTCAATTGTTTTATTCTTACTAAAAGAGAGATTAATATAATTATATCAAAACTATAAAATTACATATATATTTTAAATTTTTTTAGAAAAATCACTAGAATTTATCATTTTAAAAATATAAAGTTAGTACAAGAATGCAATTGAGATATGTATGAGGATGAAGTTGGTATGCACTTTACATTTATGGGTAAAACCTAGAAACTTCAAACAAGTAATCCATTAATGGCAATGTTGTTATTTTCATTTAGGATTTTTCCCTTTGCAGTATGTTACACCTCTGTTGATAAAAACATTTATGTTTAGGAATGATAATAAGGCGGGGCGGGGCAGGGCAGGGCCGGGGACCACACTTCCGTCCCCGATCCCCGATGGTAAAATTTTTCCCGTCCCCGGCCTCGATCCCCGACGGGGGACCTATCACCGTCCCCGTCCCCTTCTCCTAACGGGGATCGGGTTTCCTCAACCCAGAAAACTCCCCGGACAAAAAAAAAAAACAATCAAACCCAAACAGCAGCAACAAGAAGTTAACAACATCAATGATCAACAACAACATCATCAAACGACATCAACAACAACATTATCAACATCACAGATTCATAACAACATCGTCAACATCATAGATTCACAAAGAGGGACAGAGGTCTGAGTAGAAAGAGAGAGAGATCTAAGTAGAGAGAAAGAGAGAGAGAGTGTGTCGTGGCGGAGGGAACGAACACTGGAGGAGGAAGAGAAGGTGGTGCTCAGAGGAGGAGGTGGCGCTCGGCGACAGCGACGATGTTCGGTGCTCTCTCTCTCTCTCTCTCTCTCTCTCTCTTTGCTCTTTGCTCTCTTTGCTCGAAGGAGGAGGAGGTGGCATTCGAAGGAGGAGAAGGTGACGCTGTCTAATTCGGCGGTAAGAGGCGGTGAAGAAGAGAGAGAGACCAGAGATGGTAAAGAGGAAGAGAGAGATGTGAGGAAGAGAGAGAGAAGGTAGATCTAAATGAATAAAAGATGAGATGAGAAACATTGAATCAAAAAAGTATATATAATATATATATCATTCAGGGAACAAACAGAGCGGGGCTCGGGGCCGGGTCTGGGATTGAAACATGTATCCCCATCCCCGGCCCAAATATCATCGGGAATTTATTTTTTACACTACAAGAAAAAGCAGAAATGGAGACTAAAAAAAAAAATTTCATCACTGAAAGTAGCATTTTCGGCGACTAAAATGGAATTAGTAGCCAAAAGTGAAGACTTTTGGCAACTAAACAATTTAGTAGCCAAATGTATATGTATTGGCGACTAAAAATCAATTTGGTTGCCGATTATATGGGTTTTAGCGACTAAAAAAATTGTAGTAGCCAAAAATGAAGGTTTTTGGGGACTAAAAAAATTTAGTAGCCAAAAGTATAGGTTTTGGCGACTAAAAAATAGTTTCGTCACCGATTATATGTGTTTTACCGACAAAAATATCTTTTGTAGCCAAAAGTGAAGCTTTTTCGCTACTGAAAAAAATTTAGTAGCTAAAAATCTATAATTGGCGACTAAAATTCAGTTTAGTCACCAAAAGTGGAGGTTTTTGGCGACTAAAAATAAGTTTAGTCGCCAAAAGTGGTTATTTTTAGGCGGAAATTAATTTTTTTAGCGACTAAAAAATAATTAGTAGCCAAAAGTATAGAATTGGTGACTAAAAAACAGATTTAGTCACCAAAAGTTGTCTCCTTTTTTTTTTAGTAAATAATTTATTTTTTACATAAATTATATTGAATAAAAATAATTATGTTTATATATATAGTTTTATATTAATACGGGTCAATATACTATATAAATAATATATGTTGCATATATAATTATGTGGTGTTATAGAGGCATAGTGGAGAGAGTGTGTTGCTTAAGGTTTAGAATGTGGGAGGTTGGTGGTTCGAATCTCAGTGGAAGAAAAGTTTGTATTTTTTTTTTTTTCACGGCGACTTTTGGTGACTAAAATTATTGGTCGCCAAAAGTGTTGCTTTTGGTGACTAAAAGGTTTGGTCGGCGATTCATTGACTATTGGCGACTAAAAGCTTAGTCGGTAAATGTATAATTTTAAAAAGTGTAATTGACTATTGGCGACCAAAACTTTGGTCGCTAAAGACCTGTTTTTTGCCGACTAAAACTTTTTTAGTCGCCAATACCTCCCCCGACTATGTATTCGTGACAACATGTATTCACGACAAAACCGGCGACTAAAAAATTTAGTCGGAAAAACTAAAAAGTCGACTTTTCCAAAGATGTTTTTTCTTGTAGTGTCATCAACTTGTGAGAATTAGTGCTTGCAAATAATAGCGTATGCTTTTCGGTGTCAACTTAGTTAGGATGGATTGCTTTACTGTGATGCTTTTGCACTTTCTTCCCCCTTTATTAATGTATTTCATTACTTTATAATTATTTTTTTCATCAATAAAATCTCTCTTTTTAGCCGATAACCAAAAAAAAAAGAAAAAGAAAGATCCGTTACACTATAATGAGATTTATTATCCTATTAGCAATGCAATATATCTAAAAAATTTACTAAAAAATATCAACAAGAAATATAGGTTTTACCGTACATTTTAACATTTTGAGTAAATTTCTTGTGTTCTTATTTTATAGCTTTTCTCTTACAAAGGGGTTATAAATTCAGAATTTGTTACTTAAAATTTATTTAAAAATAAAAATCAATAGTTCAAATTTAGGGTAATTATTCAGTAATTCCAGAATATAGACATGTGATATTCTATAGCATTATAATTGGTGGAAAATGTGGGTATATGGGATATTATGTTGGGTGATTAGAAAATATGGGAGGCATATTGAATAATGATTGGTTAAGGAATACAGATACATGGTATTTCGGAAACATTGAATAATTTCTCTCAAATTCATTTCACAAAATCTCAAATTCATTTCACAAATCCCATAGTCCACCGATTTGATCTCTGCCACAAAAACTAATTCTCGACAAAAATGTAGATATAAATTCCAAGTTAATAGAATTTTTTTTTTTTTTTCTAATACTATCTTAACCAATCAAAGAGTGTGTATACACATCATCAAGCGTAACAAAATAATTAAATTACGAAGTAAATACTTGGTACTTTGCAAGGATAGAGACGTTAATTCTCATAAGTGTTAATCTAACAATTAATAACTGACTTTTGTTGGGGAAAAAAAAAAAGAAGAAAAAAGTGTAATGAAATAATTTCTCTGAAGAAACCTTGGCATGGTAGTTGTGAAACATTAGTTTTCATCAAACAAACAACCCAAAAAACAGCACCATGCACCACAAAAAGAGTAAATTCAGTTGATTCTTGTTCACACTTTGGATAACCTTGTTAATTCTTGAGCATGTATTTCAGTGTGTTGCATTTGCAGGGTCTAGAGATCTCCTTTGCAGTCCCAAACCTGTACAAAAACTCCATTAGAGCCCTTTGCAACGCCAACACCTCTGAAAAATTCAACCCTTCCCGCGACGTCTCCATCCCCAAAATCTACCTCCCATCCGGCACCACCACCGGCATGCTCAGCGGCCCCTCCACATCTCACTGCCCCCTCCTCTTCTTCATGTCTAAAATGAATTTGGGCTATATATATATTTAAAATATTTTTCTGTGATTAATTTCTTAATCTTGGTGAGTGCTGTGGATTTGTTGTAGGGTGGAATGGAGGTGGTTGTGTAGGGGTATTTTGGTAAATTATGAAAATTAGTAATTTCTTTTCTCTTTTTCCTTTTTCTTTTATTAGTTATAGCTGAAGGATTTCAGAAAATGAAATGAAATTATATGATTGACTTTCTTTTGTTTCAAGATTATTGACCTGAAGTTTGTTTTTGTTTGTTTGTTTGTGTGAATTATATTATCAGTATCTATAGTTTAATTTAGAAAATGATATTAAAACACAGAATTATTAAACACAGTGGCTTGGAAAATCAATGTGGTGGTAAGCCAGATTATCAATATTATTTATTTATTAAATATTTTTTAGGGAGTACCTAGTAAATTTGCGTGTTTGGTATCTTTGGCTATATTCATTTATTTATACTTATAAATACATAACCATTGAGAGAGTGCATGTCTAGGGCTCGTATACTAGTAATGGTACAATCACACAAAAATATATCTGTTTGGATGTACAAAAGGTGTGATCGTTTGTTTTCTCAATACATACATGTGTATTGGGTGCATACTCCCACTTTGTGTCTTCGGAGTTTAAATGAGTGTAATTGTGGCAAATACATAAATATTATAAATTATAAAAATTATTCTAAAGTCTATTTCAAAACAAGTTGTATAGTGTAAATTTAAAATTAATGAGATGAAATGTGAGTCACTTAAAATGATTGTAATCAATAAATAAAAATTTCCGAACATTTTTTTGAGTTTTGTAGCACTGTTTGGACCAAATGTAATTAGGTGGAGTTAACTGGCCATGTTTGGCTTTTTTTTTTTTTTTTTTTTTTTGAAAAATTAGAACTAATTTGATAAAAATAAATTTCAAAAGGATATTTTTAAATTTTTTAAAATTATTTCTAACCTCTTAAAAAAATAAAATTACATAAAAATGATCATTATTATTTTATTTTTTTTACTAAATCAAATTTTAGGTTGCGTTTGGTTGTGTTTTGTAATTATGATTTGAGAGTATGAGTTGTGTAGGGATATATTTTCAGGATATCAACACGTGGCAAGGTAACGCCGACGTGTTAGCCGAGGTTCTACTTGTCTTGACCGTGATGCCGAGATAATCCCGGCATGGCCGAGGTTATCTCCGAGGATACCGGAATCTGGGATAAGCGAATAAGGGACAAGAGTCCTAGCATAGAAGAAGACTTCAATTTAGGTAAAGATAAGGCTCTTAGAGAATTTATCCTAATCCTACTGGGAGTCCAAGATTAGCAGTAATCCTAAGTCTATTGAAGCTAGGCTTCCTGCTGGGACAAGGATTGAGACAACTATAAAAGAAAGGCACCCCCAATGGGTCTAAGGTACACAATTTATATTCTGAATAATGAGCTAAGCACTATTGATTATCTTTGAGGGATATACTGACTTGATCGTCGGAGAGCCCTCGGGTGGACGAACCACCACCAGAATCTTCTCTTTCTGTTGCAGGTCAGTCAGGTGCCATCTATTCTGCCAGTGCTCTCCAGTTGAATACTGAGTTGGCAGTGTGGTCAGAAAATCACTCACACAATTTGGCGTCGTCTATGGGAAGAAAAGAAGAATAGATGGCTAGTAACGGACAGCAAGAAAAGATTGGAGACGATACTCCTGCTAGGAGTGGGAGACCTATCGACCTCGATATCGAAGGAGACAACCGCAACACAAAAACTCGTGACCAAAATCACGGAGCGAAAGACGTCGGCTAGGAGGGCGACACTTCAAAGAAGACAGACCAAAGCAGGTACTATAACGAAGAAAACCTCTAGGTATGGAGGGATAGGTGCCTACGGAGGGACGAAAAGGTAAAAGAGATGGCAAACAAGTTGGCGGACCTGCAATCGGTCGTCAACTTCATGATGCAAAACAATGTCATGCAGCCACCATTCCTACTGCAAGACACGCCGATTCCAGCGGCTAATGCCCAGAATGGAGGGCAGAAAACAATCTCTATAGCTCCTCAACACACCAGGAGTGAAAGACACTCTCACCGGCCTTCAAGGGAGGTCGAGTGAGGAGAGTTGAGAAAGAAAGAGTCACGAAAGACGCACCACACCAAGGAGGTGGACCCCAAAGTACATCGGCATGTTCAGGGCAGGCACTGTGCTTCAACACACCTAACGGAGAAGGGTCGAAAAGGGCTCAAAACGAAGTTGAGAGCAGTGCTCCGAAAAGACTGAAGTCAGGAGACAACCGAGCTCTTGGCCGGACTAAGGAGGACTTGAGGGATTACCTCAAGAGGAAGCAGGATCACGCCGAGGTAACATCCACTGTTAAACCGAGAACACCATTCTCAGTGGAGTTGGACAGATTTGAGGCACTGAAGAGATTCAGTATGCCGAGGTTCCAAATATATGACGGTAAGTCAGACCCCAACTTCCACGTTGGACTGTACTTGAACTCAATGGCATTATATAGTGGGAACGAGCCACTACTCTGCAAAGTGTTCCCCTCATCCTTTGGGGAGATTACATCAAATTGGTTCCACAAACTGCCAAAGGGAAGCGTGAAGACCTGGGAGGGCCTGGCGGAGATGTTCGTGGCCAAGTTTGTGATAAAAAAACTACAGCCCTTGAGGGTGGACGCATTGATGGCCCTAAAAATCAGCAAGGATGAAGGCCTTAGGGCCTACACAAAAAGGTACTACGAGGTGTTCAACCGAATACCCGAGTGCAATCAAGAAGTGGCGGTCGTATCTTTCAAAAATGGCCTAAAAAATGATTGTCCACTACGAAAGTCTTTGGAAAAAACATTGCCAAAGAGCATGGAAGAACTCATGGCAAGAATCGAGAAGTATGCCAGAGCCGAGGAAGATACGTCAGAGAATAAGGAGACAAAGCAAGAGAAGGGAAACAACTCGCCGAAGCGAGGCCGAGGTAACAACGAAGCCAACAAGCAAGAGGCAGAACTGCGGGCCACACAGGCAGTAACAACTGTGTTCCGAATCCCAATTCCCAAAATCCTAGATCAGATTCGAAACCAACCTTATTTCAGAACACCAGCGAGGGCACCAGGAGAGTTTATGGGAAGAAACGTTGGCAGACATTATGCTTACCACAATGAAGATGGGCACACAACTCAGGGTTGTAGAGCCTTGAAAACACACTTGGAAGAACTGGTGAGGCAAGGCCATCTGAGAGACCTTGTCGATGAGGCCAGGATAAGGGAAGAACAGGCAAGATTGCCTCAGGCACCAGCAGCTCCGCCTCCCCTAGCACAGCAACCTCAGGCAGGAGGACCTCGGGTAGTTAATGTAATTCACTCGAAGGTCAACGAGAACGAAATTTGGGGGGAGACTCAGAAGGAAAATGTCATGACCTGAACCCGCCCCCATGGGTTAAGGACATAACCGGCCAGTAATCCTGAGATTACCTGCGGCCTCAAACCAAAGTAGGCGTGACTCAACAGAGTACAGGGGGGCCAAACGAAAGCAATAATTAAAAACTTTGTCCATAGAGCTGTGTTTATATGCACTTTTAAACAAACCATGCACAGATACGTTAATAACCCACATCAAAAGTACATTAGCAAAATTCCTTTTCAGACAGGATCATCTAAACCGAGCCAACCCATAACGGACTATATACAAATATACACAAGGTCCTCGCCAACTAGACAAAACATAATGTATAACAAAATGGCAAGACTGGGTCTCGTACGTGAGACGCAAGGCTAACTCTCTCAAAACTCGTGCTATTCCTGGCAGACTTCACTGTGGCTGGGGTTGGACCTCACTTGGCTCACCTATAAATACATGAATGAGCGTGAGCGAATGCCCAGTGAATAATATACATTAAACAAGTTACATCAGCAATTATTGGAACAGTTTAGCAAACGGCCTTCGGCCTAATCATTTACATCAATCGGCCTTCGGCCCAATCATTCATTTCAATCGACCTTTGGCCCAATCATTCATATCAATCGGCCTTTGGCCCAATCATTCATATCAATCGGCCTTTGGCCCAATTATTCATATCAATCGGCCTTTGGCCCAATCATTCATATCAATCGGCCTTTGGTCCAATCGCTCATATCAATCGGCCTTTGGCCCAATCATTTATATCAATCGGACTTTGGCTCAATCATTCATATCAATCGGCCTTTGGCCCAATCGTTCATATCAATCGGCCTTTGGCCCAATCATTTATATCAATCGGCCTTTGGCCCAATCATTCATATCAATCGGCCTTTGGCCCAATCGTTCATATCAATCGGCCTTTGGCCCAATCATTTATATCCATCGTTGTCCACCATTCAATTTAATGAACTTTCAAAACTTACACAGACGTAGCAATTGGACAGTAACATACAAATATCTTGTTAAGATATTACTCACAGTGATCGGTTGATTGGTTCGTCCTGGAACTCGACCCTACACATGCCATGAACATAAAAAGGGTCATTAACAATTCAATCCGTTCAAAATTCACATTTTCCTCTTTAGGCTTCATTCTTATCCCTTTAACTCATTTACAACATTTAATATATGCCTAAGAGTGTTTGTAAGTGAAAGAGAATGGAAAACAGAACATAAAATGCAAAAACAAGATTTCAGAAAACAGGGTCCCCGCTCGAGCGTGGGATCCCCCGCTCGAGCGGACCCTTAAGCCTGCGAAAGTACTGGTTACCTCGAATTCACGCTCGAGCGTGTACTCGGCCGCTCGAGCGGACTGCCTGCCTACATAGCTCCCCGCTCGAGCGTCAACTTCCCCGCTCGAGCAGGAATCATGTCTGCAGAAAAATGCTGGGAGCTCGATTTTCTCGCTCGAGCGGTCATTACCCCGCTCGAGCGGACATCAAAATTCTAGAAAACCCAGATTGTGTTCTTGAGCTCCAATTCGAATTCCCAGCCACACTACTTGCATGCAATAGCCCAAATCTCAATTTTAGTCATGCTAACATGGCACCAATGCAAGATTACAACATTAGGAAGCTCAATTCCTTGATTTATCTACATGCATGTCTTAAAACATGTCAAGCTCAACATCAACATAACAACTTATGCATTCAAGCTCATATCTTTTCAAATTGCACATGCATGTGATATATTAGTCATATTCCCAACTTAGATGGCACAAATGATGAGCATAACATGAGCTTCAATTGAAATTGTACATGGATTATACATTACATGCTCAACATGCAATTTCAAGATAATTTCTTACATCCATGCACATATTAAGCTCCAATTCAACAAAATTAACTCAACTCATGTCCTTTCTCCTTGTTCAACTCTGAATTCACCATTAGCAAACAAAAATGCATGATTCAAGGGACAATTACTCACCTAGAAGCCTTAAACACCCAAGTTCTAGCTAAATCTTGAGCTTAATCTTCAAATTCCAAAGTTTCAAACCAAATTGCACAATTCTTCTCCCTTTTCTCTCCCTAGAGTCAGTTTTCTCTCCCTCAAGTGTATAACTCAGATGTTTTGAGTTGAATAGAGCTAAAGGGGTAGTACATGCAATCCTCCAACAAGCCCCACTAATGATATTTTAATATAAAATAATAGGGCACTTTTAATTCATCAATTTAATCAGTTTAAATTGACTAGAATAAATTTTCAATTAAATTTCACCATAGGCTCTAAAAATTATGTCGATCACAATGGCTTAATCAATTTCGGGTTCCGTGGCTGATAAGGCCCTCAAATTAATTTTCGAAGCAGTTTATTCACACAGGTATTCCTACGGTGAACAGATAAAACGCCAAAATCACACATATCCACATAACGACACACAAAATCATATCAAAACATATAATCACATACGTATTAGGGACCAATTAACGTAATACAGGGCAAGGGTATCACAGTAAAGCACTTACAGCATGTCCACCAAGTTGGAGAGAAGAAACATCGGGCAGAGGAATGTCAAGGACCAGTAGTGTCCTTTACTAACGCCGACCTTGGGATGGTCCAGCATCTGCATAACGATGCCTTGGTAGTATCCCTCCAGGTCAGGGAATGCCAAGTGAAGCGTATCCTGATTGACCAAGGCAGCTCTCCTGACATCATGTACGTCCGATGTTACAAGGAGCTCGGCCTTTACCCAGACGACATGGAGCAATCCAATAGCCCTATGGTCGGGTTCAATGGAACGCTGACATGGCCACTGGGAACAACGAGTTTGGAGGTGCAGGCTGGCACCAGGAAGATAAGGACGGAGTTCACTGTAATTGACACACCCTTCCCTTACAATATAATCTTGGAAAGGCTATGGTTGCATGCAATAGGGGCAGCTTCCTCAACATTACATCAACTACTACGGTTCCCAACAGAGCATGGGATAGAAGAAGTCAGAGGAGATCAGCTACAGGCGAAGAATTGCTCCATGGCAGCAATGAAATCTACATGCAGCATACGAGAGCCAGAAAGGGCAGAAATTGAAGATGAGGACGTAGAAGTCCTCGAAGACGTCGGCAAGGAGCCAGCCGAGAAGAGTGAAAAAGCACTGAAGAAAATTCTCGTCAAAGAAGGGGATGAAGAACGCTTCTTTCTTCTCAGCTCGGGCTTACCCGAAGAAGAGGAAAAAGAGTTGGAAATTTTTTTAAGAGCAAATATTGAGGTGTTTGCTTGGACGCCTTATGAAATGCCTGGCATTGACCCCGAGGTCACTTGCCATAAATGGAACGTTGACAGGTCGGCCAAACCTGTAATCCAACGAGCGAGAAGACCGACGTTGATGCACGTCGAAGCAGTAGAAGAGGAGGTAGACAGACTCCTAGAGACCAGGGCCATTCGCAAGGTAAATTACCTGACATGGCTGTCGAATACAGTAGTGGTGAAGAAAAAGAATGGTAAATGGAGGGTCTGCGTAGACTTTACCAGCCTCAACAAAGCTTGTCCCAAAGATAGCTTTCCTCTACCCAAGATTGACCAACTGGTAGACGCCACTTCAGGGCATGGAAGGATGAGCTTCCTGGATGCCTACAGGGGGTACCATCAGATAGCCATGTACCCCCCAGATGAAGAGAAGACTGCGTTTATCACCCCAAAAGGTCTATACTGCTATAGAGTAATGCCTTTTGGGTTGAAAAACGCAGGAGCAACTTACCAAAGGTTGGTAACCAAGATGTTCAAACATCTAATTCGCAAAACGGTGGAAGTCTACATCGATGACATGGTCGTGAAGACCAAGGAACCTGAAGGACATCTGGCCGACCTCAAAGAAGTATTTAAAATCCTTAAGACATATCGGCTCTGACTCAATGCATCGAAGTGTGCATTCGGAGTTGGATCTGGTAAGTTCTTGGGATACCTGGTAACCAGAAGGGGCATTGAGGCTAGCCCAGATCAGATCAAGGCCATCTTAGAGTTGAAGAGCCCGACGTCGGCAAAATAGGTGCAAATACTGACTGGAAGGGCCGCAGCCCTGAATAGATTCATCAGCAGAAGCTCAGACAAGTGCAGACCTTTCTTCAACTTAGCGAAGAAAGCCACAGACTTCCTGTGGACCGAGGAGTGTGAAGCCACTTTAGCCAACTTGAAGAGGTACCTGACCACGGCTCCAGTTCTTTCAAACCCAGAACCTGGGGAGGAGTTGTTCCTGTACTTAGCAGTTTCAGAACATGCGATAAGCGCAGTGGTAGTCCATAAAGAAAAAGAGGAACAAATGGCTATTTACTATGTAAGCAAAACCCTGGCCGATGCAGAAACAAGGTATTTACCCCTAGAGAAGTTGATATTGGCTTTAGTAATGGCTTCAAAGAAACTAAACCATTACTTTCAAGCCCACAAGATTGTGGTGCTAATTAAGCACCCTTTAAAGTCCTTGCTGCAACAAGAAGACCTGACAGAAAGAATAGCAAGGTGGGCAGTCACCCTGGGCCAGTATGACCTAGAGTACAGGCCCAGAACAGCAATCAAAGGTCAGGTTTTGGCCGACTTCGTGGCTGAGTTCACACCAGAATCCATCGAACATCGGGCTCCGTTGAGCCAGGGTGAACGATGTCCAAACAAGCAAGGAGAAGCCCAGCCAAAGGCAAAAGAACAAAGGAAAGAGGGAAAACTCAGACCCTGCAGCATTTACATCGGCGACTCCTTCCGCATGTTCATCGATGGGAGTTCAAACCGACAAAGAACGGGGGCAAGAGTAGTCTTGATATCTCCAGATGGACAGATAGTGGAACAGTCCATTCGTTTGGGGTTCAAAGCCTCAAACAATGAAGCAGAGTATGAAGCATTGATTGCAGGACTGAAGCTAGCAGTAGTAGCAGAGGCAGATGAGGTAATAGTCTTCTGCGACTCCCAGCTCATTGTTAACTAGACAACGGGCGAGTTTGCTGCCCGAGATGTACGTATGTCGACCTACGCAAAGGAGGCCATCAGGCTGGCAGCCTTGTTTTAGAACTGCCGACTACTTCAGGTTAGCCGAGATGATAACAGACACGCCGATGCATTGGCCTACCTAGCTAGTGCAGTACAACTTGGAAAAGCAAGGACAATAATGATCGACTATTTGTTGGGCCCGAGCGTCACAGAGCATGAAGCAATGTGCGTGGACATGGGACCAAGCTGGATGGACGCAATTGTTGTATTCCTAAAAGAAGGGAAGCTGCCAGACGATCGCAAAGAGGCACACAAGATCAGATTGAAATCGGCAAGATACAATCTAACAGCAGAGGAGCATCTCTATAGAAGGTCCTTCACTGGACCCCTTTTAAGGTGTGTACATCTTTTATAAGTTGAAGATTTTTTATATGAAACCCATGAAGGAATTTATGGAAGCCACGCTGGGGGCAGATCACTCGCCCATAGGGCCATTACCCAGGGGTATTGGTGGCCTTATATGCAGAAGGATGCAGAAGCATATGTGAAGAAATGTGAAAAGTGCCAAAGATTCACACCACTGATACACCAACCAGCAGCAGACCTGAACCCTGTATCCAGTCCTTGGCCATTTGCCCAATGGGGCATGGATCTCGTTGGGCAACTGCCCCAAGCAACTGGACAAAGGAAGTACTTGCTGGTAGCAACAGACTACTTCACTAAGTGGATAGAAGCTGAACCCCTTACCAAAATCCGAGATGTGGATGTGAAGAAATTCATTTGGAAAAATATCATCACCAGATTTGGGATTCCAAGAGCAATAGTTGTCGACAATGGAACACAATTTGACAGTAAGCTAATTAAGAGCTTCTGTGCAAAGTTCAAGATCAAAAACTACTTTTTAACTCCTAGCTTTCCCCAAGGCAATGGACAAGCAGAAGCATCCAACAAAGTAATCTTGGATGGGATAAAGAAGAGGCTGCAGGCAGCAAAAGGAAAGTGGGTGGACGAGCTACCCAATGTGCTCTGGGCATATCAAACTACGCCGAGGAGATCAACAGGGGAGTCCCCCTTTGCCATGGCTTATGGCACAGAAACTGTCATCCCGCTGGAGGTCGGCATCCCAGGGATTAGAACTCAAGGAGTCGAGAACGGGACTAATAATGTACTCTTAGCCCAAGATCTGGATCTTCTAGAAGAACAAAGGGAGAAAGCTGCAATTCAGCTCGCAGCATACCAACAGCAGCTTGCCAGAGCTTATAACAAGAGGGTTAACCCAAGGGAGTTCCAAGTCGGCGACCTGGTCTTAAGAAAAGTCATCGGCAACAAAAAAGATCCCAGAGAGGGGAAGCTTGGCCCAAATTGGGAAGGACCCTACAGAATAATCTCGGTACTGGGTAATGGGGCTTATCGGCTTGAAGATAATGAGGGCAAAGAGTTGCCAAGGCCTTGGAACACTTGCAATTTGAAATTTTTCTATCATTAGAATTCCTTTGTTCTTTTGTCATTTGCCGAAGTAAATAAATAAAGATTCAGCTTGGTTTTCTTTTCAAGATACTTGACATTGTCTCTAGAATACATGTATAATAAGAACCCAAGTGGAACTCAGGTTCACATTAGGGGGCAGAGAGAAGACAAATGATGTTTAACACTTGTTGAAACTTGAGAAAAGTTTACAAGTTAAAGTTAAATCGATGCGATGTTTAACACTTGTTGAAATTTGTGAACAATTTACAAGTTGAAGTTAAACCGAAATCATTGTTTAACACTTGTTGAAATTTGTGGACAATTTACAAGTTGAAGTTAAACTGAAATCATTGTTTAACACTTGTTGAAATTTGTGGACAATTTACAAGTTGAAGTTAAACCGAGATCATTGTTTAACACTTGTTGAAATTTGTGGACAATTTGCAAGTTGAAGTTAAACCGAGATTATTATTTAACACTGATTGAAACTTGAGAAAAGTTTACAAGATGAAGTAAGACAAAGGATATGTCTTGTACTTGATGAAATTTGTGATAAATTTACAAGTCAGGGCTAAGGTTGTACCAAATTAAGTACTTGGGTACTTGCCGAGGTAAAACATCAGTTTGTATAACCGAGGTGTATCACCCCGAGAAGATTGCACGAAGGATTGAAGTATATATTAAAGATACGCAAAAATATTCTAAGTATGGAGGCATACAAAGCAAGCATGCAAGCATTCAAAAGCAAAAGAGTTGTTGTATTTAAAACACATCGGCAATGTGAAGAAGTTTACAGTACTTCAAAAAAGAAAAACAAAGTACAAGAAAGAAAGGAAAAAACATAAGGCTAAGACTTCTCAGCAGTAGTAGTTGGTTGAGTTTGAAGTTCAGACGATTGTTGGGAAGACATCTCAACAGCCTTATCCGCCGCGAGCTCGGCGTCAATTTCTGCAAGGGTTTCATCTAGGCTCTTGTCGGCAAGGGAAACGTCGACCGATGCCTTCTTAGCTACAGCATCTTCAGGAACCTCCTCACCCTCCTCATCTTGAGTCAAGTCCATGACTTGCTCATTCAAAGAAGGGGACTTGGTCCCAGTAGTCTCTTTTGATTTCCTTACCAAAACTTCCTCCTCGGCCTCATCCTCAGAATTAGACTCATCGTCAGATTGATTGGGATGTGGAGTTGGAGGGAATGGCAAGGGAATGGCATCGGCGTTCTTAAGGGAGGAGTCCTCAGGGACATCAAGTTTCTTTAGCAAAGTCATCCAACCAAGGGAGAAACCCTTGTTGTATGCTTGCTTGACTTGCTTTTCATAGGCCTCCGTGACATCGGCCATACCCTGAGCATACGCCTTCTCGTTGGCATCTTTGATTTCGGCCTCCTTAGTGGCCAAGGCATCTTGAAGCTCCTTCTGGGCCTGGGCCACTTTTTCCTCGGCCTCCTTCAGCTGGGCTTGAAGGACTTTTTTATCGCTTCAGCAGCACCAACCTTCTCTTCGGCATCGTCTTTGGCTTTAATAGCAACCTCGACTTGATCCTCCAGCGTCTTCATCTTTGATTGCAAGTTTTTATTGGTTTTCTAAAGGCTGGAGACCTCCCTCTTCTTCTCGACCAACTTCTCGCGGTTCTCAAAAGATTGTATTGAAAAAGAGTGGGCATGCTGGATGGCCTGAAAGAAAACAAAAGTATTAGAAAATATTCTAAAGTATAAAATGAAGAGAAAGAAAGAAAAAAGTAGCAAGCAAAAACACTTACCTGAATAGAGCGCTGAAGCATCAGAGCGTAGTTCTCGTACTCGCTGAACCCGGCGTTTCGCTCCAGATCGCCTGGAAGAAGCAGAGCAGTACTAAGGGCAACGCCGACATTGATGTCATCGGCGCTATCAATAGCCATAACGGGCTTATCTTCCAGAGTGATTTCGGGGGCCCAAGGGGCATCAGGCTTTTTAGACCCTGAGGTTGTTGCAGAAGATGACCTCGGCCTTTTAGATTTGGTAGATTCGGATGGAAGTGTTTCAGCGGACCTCTTCGCGGGGACAGAGATAGTTTTCTCACTCGGAGCCAGTTTGGAAATTGGCAAGGTATCCTCAGAATTGATCTGAGGCACCTTTGCCTTTGGCTGAGCCTTTTTGATTCGTTTTGGCTTTTAAGGAGACTGGGTTTGTGTTGGCTGAGCGTCAATATCAGAGGGAATGCTAGCTAAGAGATCTTCAGCAACCGGTTTTGGGCGGCCCATCTCAGCAGCAAGAACAAGTCGTTGACGAAGTTTTCGTTGAGATGGTGGGATCAGGTATGGAGCCAAAGTAGATGGCTGTTCTGCTGGATCAGAAGTTGATCCTTGATCTGGCCGAGATGAGGTAGAAACGGTAGGAGTTGTGGCAGAAGGAGGAGATAAGCTCTTCTTCTTTTTTCTCCTGGGAACATCGGAAAGAGCTGATTTGTACGTCAGGATGAAATTGAGCACCAGTGGGGCCTTTCGCTTGTGAACAGGAAGGTCCAGTAGTTTCTTTAAACCCGGACTTGGGTAAAAAGACTTGCAGAAATCTTTTCCTGGTTTTGGAAGAACTGCAAGGAAAAACAAACATCAGAATATTTGAAGTATTAAAGATTTTGAAAGCAAGTAAATGTGAAACACAGGGCTCTTACCATTGCCCTCTACGAAAACTGATCGGGGAAGAGGGTAGAGACGGAGGCCCTCGTCTAGAGCGAACTCCCAGTTTCCCGAGGTAATGAAGTAATCATCTCCAACTCCCTTGTTGGAATCTGGGAGGTTGGCAACAATTTTATACACTATGGACCTCGGCTTAAGGTAATAAACGTAGCATGTGTCCTTTTTTAGGCCACACATGGTATAATAATACTGGATATCGGCTAAAGTGACCCTAACGTTCTCTTGTTTTGCTAAGGCTATAATGCCATTAATAACTCGGTAGGAGTTGATGGCGAGCTGCATTGAGTTTAACTTGTAATAATGGATAATCTCGCGAAAAAGAATGTTGAGTAGGAGCCGAAGTCCACACTCGATGAAAGCTACAACAGGAAGAGGCATGGAATCAGCTGTGGGCATAATAGAGTCGTCCTCCCCAGCAAGCCTTAGATGGACATCGGCTCTAACTTGGATGGGGTATCTACCCTATGTTTCCACATACCCACTATGTCGGCGTAATTAAAGGTATTGGATTTCAGAAGAAAGGGGTTTTGAAGGGTTTTAGGGACCTCAGCTAAAGCTTAAAATCTATGGGGAATTGTTTCAATTTTTCCTAAGAAGACTGTCTTGAGTTCTACAAGCAAGTCCCAAACCTAGATCTATGGAAACAAAGATCAAAGGCACGAATCTGGAAAAGACACAGAAAAACAGAAAACAAAAGCGTTTCAGAATCAAGAACAAGGGTGAACTACCAAGAACACTGTGACAAAGTGTGTGAAAGGGTATAAAGGCAAGAACAGTGGCCAAAATGCAAACAATGTTGTGAATTGTGCGTGTATTTAAAGACATGGGCAAAGGGCAAGGTCATGAAATAGAAGCACACTCAGATATATGATTCACAGATCGAATGTTTAAACAAAGCAGTAATGGCAACAAGTTCAAGAAAAAATCAAGAAACTGAAATAAGAAGGAATAGTAGATTACCAGAAGAAGAACGAAGCCGATGTTGAGTTTGTCGAGGCCAGACGACGGTGGCGGACGGAGAAAATCAACGCGAGCCTAATCGAAAGAAGCAAACGACGATGGTTGCAGAGCTTTGGAAGCTTGAGCAATGGCGGATCTCGAAGGGTGAAGCAAGAAAGAGAGAGAAAGAGCTTCAGACACGAAAAGAGCAAAGTGAAGGGACGGAAAGAGAATGAGGGTTTTTTGTTAAAACCTGAAATGGTGGCAAAACAGAATTGATGTGCCTTAGACAACGTGTACGTCAGATGGCACACGCAGGCACGAGACGGTTTTCAGGCGCGTCGCAGGTACGATCCAATATAGGAAAGACGCGTATCATAAACGATTGAATTATTGTGTATAACAGCTCATACGCGTGAAAGGGATCTTGAAATTCTTGTTCTTTAAAGAGGACATGTTGGCCAACATAATGATCTCAACTGAGATACTGTAAACCGACGTACTGGAAGGAAGTACCTATATAGGTTTCATCACCTCAGAATGCCGAAGTAATAGAACCTAGGGGGCAGTTGTGGGGATATATTTTCAGGATATCAACACGTGGCAAGGTAACGCCGACGTGTTAGCCGAGGTTCCACTTGTCTTGACTGTGATGCCAAGATAATCCCGGCATGGCCGAGGTTATCTCCGAAGATACCGGAATCCGGGATAAGCGGATAAGGGACAAGAGTCCTAGCATAGAAGAAGACTTCAGTTTGGGTAAAGATAAGACTCTTAGAGAGTTTATCCTAAACCTACTGGGAGTCCAAGATTAGCAGTAATCCTAAGTCCATTGAAGCTAGGCTTCCTACTGGGACAAGGATTGAGACAACTATAAAAGAAAGGCACCCCCGATGGGTCTAAGGTACGCAATTCATATTCTGAATAGTGAGTTAAGCATTATTGATTATCTTTGAGAGATATACTAACTTGATCGTCGGAGAGCCCCCGGGTGGACGAACCACCACCGGAATCTTCTCTTTCTGTTGCAGGTCAATCAGGTGTCATCTATTCTGCCAGTGCTCTCCAGTTGAATACTGAGTTGGCAGTGTGGTCAGAAAATCACTCACACAAGTTGTATTTTGAGTTTGTGGGGTTTGGAATTATGATTTGAGTGTAGAAAATTTGTTTGGTAAAGAGTTTTGAAAATAGTTTTGAAAAGAGTTTTGATTTGAGTTGGGAATTGTTGATGTGACATTTGATATTTGATACAAAAATTTACAACTCATAACTAAACATACAACTCAAAATTATTTTAAAGCACATAAAAAATTTTAAAAATTTCAGAAAATGTTTTTTTCGAATATTTAAAAATTAACATATCAATTGTAAAAAAAAATAAAATAAAATAAAAAATTACTGTTCTGATCAACTGGCCGGACGATCGGCCGGACGTCCAATTAGGCCAAATTTTGAGAAAAAAATTTTGAAAATCGCGCTCGGTTTTGACAGAATACACAGAGCTTTCTGCAGAGTTGTGGAAAATTAATTCCACAACTCCATCCAAACATCATACTCAAACTACCACATTGAAAACTAGTTTCAAAACACAAACCAACAGATAATTTTTTAAATAATTTTCTGAAATAAGTGTCAAATGTAAGCTGTAGTTGGGCCTGAACGACATTTCAAACATTGAATGTTGTGGATCCTTGTTCTTTGCCCAAGCCCAGGAGCAACAAGCCAATCAGAAAAAAAGATAAGCTCTATGGTCGAAAAGCTGGAGGTCTGTTCTCATCATGTTGAACCAGCACTGTCTTACTAACAAAAAATTATTTAGTGGTACGTGTTTGTACTCTTTATTAATTATAATATATTATATCTCTTTGTTATTTTTTAATCATTTAACATCTTTTTTACTAATTAATGCTTATTTGGAAAATTGACTATTTTAATTGATTTTTAAATTTTTTTTGATTATTTTAGCATAATTAAAAAAATTGTATTTGAGAAGTTGGTTTTTTTTTTTTTTTTTTTGTAATTGATTTAATGATTGTGAAAGAAAAAATAAAATGATTATAAATTAGATGTGACATTTTGTCTTATTAACTACTTTAACTTCCTTTACGTTTTAGTAGACTATGCCCAGGACCACCAAATAACTTCTCCTTAGGGGTGTTTTGGGAAGGGACCAAAAAACCTAAAAGCTAGCTTTTTACCAATTTTGGGTTACATCATCTTTTACATTAAACAGTGAAAAAAGCAGAAAAAGTCAAAAAAGTTAGTTTTTACCATCTTCCCAAAACACCACAGTAACCTACCACCCAAAGTCTAGTAGCTGTGCCACCGCACCCGATTACGTGTCAGCCAACCATCATAAGCCCACAACGTGTAAAACTAGTCTTCAAAATCACAAAACTCAGATCAAACAAACAAGAGGATGAAAAAGATATAAGAAGGTGTTTCTGAATCAGTTTCAAAGATATATAGTTATGGCATCAATCCAAGACAAGGAAGAAAGAGTTGAGGAGGCAGTTGTGAGGGTAGCTGTTTCTGAACCTAGTAGTAGTGATACAAACAGAGAGAGAAGAAGAACATATTACCAAGAACGAGCTAAGGTGGAGGAGGAGTCGGCAACATATACAAGAGAGGGTAAGGAGGCAGCGAAGGAGAAAACTAGCAGTGTTGCTGATACTGCAGCCAAGAAAGCTAGAGAATGTAAGGATTCAACACTGGGAAAGGCGATTGAATATAAAGATTATGCAGCAGAGAAAGTGAGAGAAGCGAAGGACTTGGCATTGGAGAAAGCTAGAGAGTACAAAGATTATGCAGCAGCCAAGAAGGCGAAAGACTCGACACTGGGGAAAGCTGGGGACTATAAAGATTATACAGCTGAGCAGGCGAAGGCGGTGACAATGGAGAAGGCAAGAGAGGGGAAAGAAAGTGCTGTTGGGAAGATTTCAGAGTTGCATGAGTCGGCAGTTGATGCAGTGAAAAGGGCCATGGACATGTTGAGTGGGAAGAATAAGGAAGAGGCGATGGTTAGTCGTCTCTGATTGATTTCTGCGATCTTAAGGTGCATATAAGGTGGCCCGAGTAAAAATAACAATAATAATAGTGCAGAAGTATATAATATTGTTCTTGGTTTTGTTTATTTATGTTTATGATGTTCTAAGCTCTTTTTTGTGTGGCTTTAACTTTGAGAAAGGGTTTAGACTTCTTTTTATATTGTTTCTTCTAATCCAATGAAGTTTAACTAAAAATTTCAAGAATCTTCAACATAAATCAAGTACTATGGTATGGAGAAAAATTAAAATTGAAAGGTTTAAATCAAACTTTTAAACATTTCAATTTTAAGTCACCCAAGCAACACTTCACTCATTGCTAATTAATTTTGAATTTTAATAATTTTAAATAATAGTATGGGAATATATAATTGGAAATTTGTGTAATGTTTTGTGGTTTTGTGTTTAAGCTTTAGCATGCTCTTCAACTATTTTCTTTAATATAAAATATTCTCAAATTTTGTATTTAAATAAATACAAAAATAATCACTTTTAAAAATTTGTAACACTTTCCTTCAATCACATAGCTTAAAGAAAGTAAAAAAGAGACAGGAATTGAATTATCAATCATTTTACTGACTATTCATGTGTGTGAATAGGTGTGTGAGTATGAGACTCGTATATATATAAGTTAAATAAAATCAAAAAAATAGAGATATAAATTAAATTATTGAGAGGGTAATTTATGTTATAGTTTGGGCCGAGCTAAGATTAATCTATGTTAGACGTTGGGCCGAACTAAGGGCTGAAGTAAGTTTTGAATAGCTCGGTCTAGGTCATCAGGGTATCAAATCGATCAGAGAAGGGCTGTTGAGGTTCTAACCTAGCAATCCCAAGACCGAGCCACATAGAGGACCGAGGTGTCAGTGATAAAGAACCGAGCTAAGGACTACGACTGCATACACCATCTTACTATTAGGACTATGACAGTGTCACCTAAAGCAGCACCGAGCTATATAAGCTCGGTTGAATGTGTTACCATTCCAAGTAGGAGTTGCTACCATCTCACTTAGTAGGCAGTGAGTAGAGTGTTTTTAGGGTAGGCATTATCCTTGGGAGTGTGATTCCTAGGAGGACTCTGCTAAAGAGAGTTGGAGTCTTACTAGGATTGTGCCAAGCAAAATCTATAAAAGCTTATGACAGGACTTATATACAGGTATCATAATACTTACTCTCAAATACATAGAGCTTTTGTGTCTATTGTCTATTTTACTGACTTAGGCATCGGAGAGGTTTCCGGCACACACTCGCAGGATAGCTCATGTTTGTATTTTCAAGTAGTAAAGCGACGACGTTTGAAGGAGTGCAAACTTGATCAACAGGATTATACGAGAAGATTATTTGATGCTCGTACAATTGGCGCCGTTTGTGGGAATACACATAAAGAACAAACCTTTTGATTAAGTTTCCTCTTTAGTTAAATTATATAGCGCACAATGAAGACTTGCCACATTCTGCTATTGATGGGCAAACCTTAGAAGGGGGCGGGAGGCGCGAAGGTTTACCTTTTATCCCGTACATGGAAGAATTACATCCCCAGCGACAGAACCCACGGAGAGACGTATGAGAAAGACGGGGCTTGAGTCTTATTCGCTTTCAGAGCCCTGACAGGCAAAGGCGGAGGATGGATCCTCAGGTTCTAGAAGATCGCGTAAGGGAGCAAGACGAATTGATAAGAAAGATAGTGGCAGACATGGAGATGATGAAGCGCCAGATAAAAGGCAAAGGGGTGGGAAAAGAAGAGAGGCGCAAAGGCAACACGCACTTTTGCCACTCAGAAGATCGTGATAAGCAAGTCACACCGTTACAAGATGAAAGTAGAAGCCTCAAGACAAGCGACACACAATCAAGGACTTCCAGAACTCGTTTCTCCAGGTCTGAGAGAACGAGAACTGAAAGGTCTTGTACCGAGGAAAACAGTTATCGGCCCTTGCATTCGCACCAAACGACATCTAGACACACAAAGTTGCCTAGGTCGACAGACTTGCAAACAGTACTAGAGGAAAGGGCCCGAAGGAGGGAGGACACCTAGTGTCACACCCCAAACCCAGGTATGACCGGCCGTGGCCCACAGGGACTCAGCCCAAGGCACACATAAGCCTAAACATGAACCCAAAATCACGAAGAATAAATGTGATGATAGCCCATAAATAAACAAATCAAAACCCAATCCACTGACATGTCACAAGTATAAATGGTAAAACCAACCACAACCAACTTACAAAAATATATACGAAATGGGACACAAACTGCCCACAAAATAAAATAATTCCAAATCAAACCCAACGACAATGTATGCACAAAACTCGACATAACAATCTAAAACAAAATAAATGAATGTCCTAGAGGTCCATGCAATTGAGTCCCCGCTACGCCATGAGTCCACTCTAAGTCTTTCTAACACCTAGAAATGATAAGCAACTAAGTCAGCTCATAGCTCAGTGAGTAGCAACATGGATAGTAAATACAGTTTTGAAAACAGGGTTCAATTCCAAAATAAGATATATATATATATATATATATCACAGACACTAGATTGGCATACAGTTTGGTAAAGAGAATCTGTTTCAAAAAGAAAGTTCTACAGTTCAACAGTTAAAATACTCATGTCTCTCGAGAACATGATAAATGACATTTTCTACTTAAAACAGATTACAACATGAACACCAATAATTTTCTGGGTACCAAGAAATAACAAGTAATATGCCATATAGTTCTCAAGGCTATAAACCCCGTTGGATGCAATACCGAACTAAGAGTCATCCTCAAGGTGGCAACCTGGGCCTTTTCTCCAAGACGATCCGATTAAAGGTCACCTAACTTAACCTAGGTCTTTTCCTTACAATCGTTGATCACTAGAGTCATCACGGCCCAACCTGGATCTGTTCCCTAGTGGCCAGAGTCACCACACACAGTGGAATAATTTCCCTGGACTAAATACACATATGGTCCCAATAATCAATACACATCAGTTTCGCAAAACATGGTAGTTCATCATTATAAACATGAGACCAAAACAAATAGTTTACAGTATGCAAAGTTCACGCATGTTTCAGAAATAATTTGATT
This sequence comes from Camellia lanceoleosa, assembly GCA_025200525.1. Taxonomy (NCBI): domain Eukaryota; kingdom Viridiplantae; phylum Streptophyta; class Magnoliopsida; order Ericales; family Theaceae; genus Camellia; species Camellia lanceoleosa. Next base: position 90,209,321 of record CM045765.1, read on the forward strand.
CCATTGATAATAGAATAATTTATCAAAACAATTTAGTCATGAAACAACAATTTAATTTTCCAATAGTTCAGGGTAGGGGAACATTTATAAAAATATGTAGCATGAAACTACTCACCTGGAAACGAAATAATGTAATCCTCGAATAGAGTATAAAAGTCCAACTAGTGCCCTGAACCAAGTATAAAAACTACACGTCACTACTAATTTAAAAGTACTAAAGAATAGGAACTAAGCAACCTCAACTAAAGCGCACTAACACGGCTCAACCCAACTCACTGTTACTCTTAAATATTACCTAAATTCATGTTCTTCAAGGTCTAAAATCACCCAAGACATGGGTTCCAGTCGAAACTTAATTAAATGTGACTTTGAGATAAAATAGAATTTTTGATAGGTTTTCCCGAACTGTTCACTAACTCTAAAAATTAAAAACCCACTCTACACCATTTGAAAAATTCCAAAACCCTCCAGATATCAACTAATATATCCTAAGTTTCAAACCCAATTGGTTTTACTTGATTTGCTTATCAAAATAATTATTTACAATTAATTATGCCCAAACAGGTTGTTTTCTGCAGCACTTTAAATAAATTAATAGTTCTCTTAGTATACAGGAGCAATCAACGCAAGGCCAAAAATGTAAGAAACTAGACTCGTAACCAGTTCTAATGACACTAATTTGATAATTTTCGGATTTATACCCAAAGAGAACAACACTCCCGAATTTACTGTTTAAACCAGTTTTTTGGACAGATTTGAACGTATCAGTTTATATAGATTTTGACTCCCAAAAATTATGAAAAAATTCAGATATGCAATTAAATATGTAATTGATCTATTGTAAAAATTTCAGTTCAAAATTCATCCATTTGATATGGTTTGTTGATTTTTAAAGTTTGCGATTCTATGTAGAATTTTTGAACTAAGAATTACACCCATTCTTTACACATAAATTTAACTCCTCAGATTTCTTACCAGTATATATATATATATAATACATACACCCACAATCTCTCCATCAATGAATAACATAATAATAGAATAAGAATGAAAAAAAAAAAAAAAAACAAAAGCAAAAGGAAGAAGAAAGCTGGAAAACACACCCAAAAGTCCTTCATTGTTTGCAACCATTTTTTTTTTCTTCCTCCTTTCTCTCAACCTTTCTCCCTCTCCCGTGGTGGCTCCTGCTGCTGCTATCAATAGTATTAGGCAACCTAGGGTTACATATGTATCTACACAAAAGGTTCTAATTATTATATTTTTATATTATTTTATTTTCTAACCCTTTAATTTAAATAAAATATAACTATTATTATAACAAACGATATTTACTAACTTGCCCTCTAAATTAAATACTTTCACCATAAATTTATTTTAAGTTTTAAAATTAATTAAAAGACCCTCCAAATATTTAATTTGCACATTAGGATTCACCATCAAAATATTTGAGATTGTAATATTATAATTATTTAATTATTTACTTAAGTTTTATATTCGGGTTCTCATATTCTCCCTCCCCCTCCCCCTCCCCCCCAAAAAAGAAAAGTTTCATCCTCAAAAATAACCTAAGTAAATCATGAAAATAGATGTGGGTACTTCTTGCGCATCTCATTCTCGCGTTCCCAAGTCGCCTCTTCAACTAGATGATCACGCCACAGTACCTTAACCAATTTAATGGCCTTTGTACACAACATTTTCTCTTTCGAATCCAAAATTTGAACAGGCATCTCCTCATACGAAAAATCCTCTCTAATCTAAAGCGGCTCATAATCTATCACATGCGACGGACTGTGCACATATTTCTTCAACATAGACACTTGAAACACATTATGCACTCCTGCTAACCTAGGGGGTAAAGCAACACGGTACGCAACCTCACCAACCTTCTCCAATACCTCAAATGGATCAATGTATCTAGGACTCAACTTTCCTTTCTTTCCAAACCTGATGACTCCTTTCCATGGTGATACTTTCAAGAATACCATATCCCCCACATGAAACTCTAAATCTCTCCTACGATGATCAGCATAACTTTTTTTGTCTACTCTGAGCAATCAATAATCTCTCTCTGATGATGATAATTTTTCGTGTAGCATCCTCCACCAAATCAGGTCCTAACATTTGCCTCTCACCAACCTCATACCAACACAAAGGAGACCTACACTTCCTTCTATACAAAGCCTCATAAGGAGTTACTCCCAAACTAGAATGATAACTATTATTATATGCAAACTCCATAAGTGGCAGATAATCATCCCAATTACCTCTCAATTCCAAAACACAAGCCCTCAACATATCCTCAAGGGTTTGAATAGTCCTCTCTGATTGCCCATCTATCTGTGGGTGATAAGCTGAACTAAAATTTAACCGAGTACCCATAGCTGACTGTAATGCACCCCAAAACTTAGACACAAAACGAGGGTCCTGATCTGACACTATTGACACAGGTGTACCATGCAATCTAACAATCTCATTCGCATACAACTGTGCAAATCGAGCTAGAGAATGGTTCATTCGTACTGCAATAAAATGTGCTGACTTGGTTAATCTATCAACAACTACCCAAACTGCATCGTGATTACCACTAGTACGAGGTAATCTGCACATGAAGTCCATGGTAACATAATCCCACTTCCACTCTGGTATAGGTAAGGGTTGTAGTTTCCCCGCAGGTTTCTGATGTTCTACTTTAACCTGTTGACACACCAAACACTGACCCACAAATTCTACAATATATCCCTTCATACCATTCCACCAAAAATGTTCATGAAGATCCCAATACATCTTAGTGCTTCCATGATGAATGCTATAACTAGAACTATGTGCTTCCGTCATAATCTCCTTCCTCAAATCACCACCAACAGGAACACAAATTCGGCTACGGAATCTAAGCAACCCATCATCACTAACCACAAAGTCTACATGCTTACCCTCTGCCATCTCTCCTTTAATACACTCACACTGGGGGTCAATCTCTTGAGCTAAACAAATCTGTTCTCTCAAGGTCGGCTGAACTGTCAATTGACTACAACAAGCCCTATCACCAGGCGTAACAACCTCAAGCCTCAAACGTCTCATGTCTTCCACCAAACAACTCTCAATAGACAAAGCATATACATCTCCAACTGCAACATTCCTACTCAAGGCATCTACAATCACATTTACCTTCCCCGAATGATATAAAATATTCACATCATAATCTTTTAGTAACTCAAGCCATCTTTTTTGCCTCAAATTTAGTTCCTTTTGTGTGAAAATATACTTCAAACTCTTATGATCAGTGTAAATCTCACATGACTCTCCATACAAATAATGTCGCCAGATCTTAAGAGCGAAAATCACTATTGCTAACTCCAAGTCGTACGTAGGATAATTTCTCTCATGTACTTTTAACTGTTGGGACGCATAAGCAATCACCTTCCCATGCTGCATGAGCACACATCCTAAACCCTGTCGTGAAACATCACTATAAATCACAAAACCACCATTGTCTGTAGGTAAGGAAAGGATTTGAACTGATGTCAATCTCTGTTTAAACTCTTGGAAGCTACGCTCACAATCATCATTCCACTCAAACTTTACCCCTTTCCTGGTGAGATTGGTAAGTGGCAAAGCAATACGGAAGAATCCTTCCACAAACCGTCTGTAATATCCAGTAAGCCCTAGAAAACTACGCAACAGTTGTTAGGGAAAATAAAGGATTTCCCACAAGTAAATCAATCAATGGGAATAAAAACTAATACGGAAAAATTAAATCAAAAGCAACACAAGAATTTTACGTGATTCCCTCAATGTGAGGTACGTCCACGGGATTGAAATCCGATTCCACTATCAATCAAAGAGTTTCCAAACGATTACAAACGAGACACAAATCACAAAACCACCCTTAGGTGAATTTCAAATAATCACAAATAAACAAAAGGAAAGACCTCACCAAATAGATGAACAAAAATCTTCAGAATCAGAGTTGAAGAAGACCCAAAAAATATGCCCAAAACAGGACCGAAACACTTCAAAGTAGAGCACCAACGAAAGTACACTATTGCTTGTTTGTGAAAGCAATACACACAGCCACCTTAACTAATTAACCCACTGAATAATGATCAGCTTTGTTAACCCACCAAATTGACTTTTCCAATCAATAATTCTATAGCAGCTGCACTTTCGGAAGAAGAGAACAATGTATATCTCTCAAATATATAATTGAACAATATATACATCTAAAATCTTGGACTTGTTTTATCAAACCCTAGTTGTTACCAAATTGAATTAGGCTTCCACAAGTTAGATATAATATATTAAAATATATTATAACTAACACCAAACCAAACCAAACCAAATTCTTTTAATAAATCAATTTGGGTCTCAAACCTCACTTAAGGAGATATACCCAACACCTTTATCACAGAAGTAGGTCTTGGCCAATCAACAATTGTTGCCATCTTCGAGCTATCCACAAATACCCCGTCTTTGCTCACCACATGACCCAAAAAGGATACACTACTTAACCAAAATTCACACTTCTTAAATTTTGCATACAGTCTCTTCACCCTAAGGATTTGTAGTACTACCCTCAAATGCTGTTCATGCTCCTCATTACTCCTCGAATAAATTAGAATGTCATCAATAAACACTACCACAAATTTATCCAGTTGGGGTTTGAATACTCTGTTTATCAAATCCATGAATGCGGCTGGTGCATTTGTGAGACCAAAAGGCATCACCAAAAACTCATAATGCCCATAACGGGTTCTAAAAGCGATCTTGGGAACATCTTCATCCCTTACCTTCAACTAGTGATAGCTTGACCTCAAGTCAATCTTAGAGAATGCCTAAGCTCCCTACATTTGGTCAAATAGGTCATTAATACGTGGCAAAGGATACCTATTCTTCACTGTGACTTTGATCAGTTCCCTATAATCAATACACAATCTCATAGACCCATCCTTCTTCTTCACAAACAACACAGGTGCTCCCCAAGGTGAAACGGTAGGCCTAATAAAACATTTATCTAGCAACTCCAGTAATTGAGTTTGTAACTCCCTTAACTCTAATGGTGCCATTCTATAGGGAATTTTAGAGATAGGTATTGTATTGGAGACCAAGTCAATGGAAAATTTGACTTCACGGTCTGGAGGAAGACCAGGTAGATCCTCTAGAAAAACATCAACAAATTCCCTTACTACAGGCAACTCCTCTAACCTCTACTTTGGCTGTTCGGTACTCACCACACAAGCTAAGTAACCATGACACCCTTTTCTCAACATTTGGTTAGCCTGAAGGGAATAAATAAAACTGATAGAAGACCCTTTCTTATCTCCTAGAAAGAAAAACTCATGTTGTCCCACCATAGCAAAAACTACCCTCTTTCTAAAATAATCAACAGAGACATGATGCTTTACCAACTAGTCCATCCCTAAAATCACATAAAAATCCTTCATCTCTAAAGAAATCAAATCCATTGCAAAAATCCTACCATCCATCTTTATCTCACAAGATCTACAGACATCCCCCAACACTACTATTTCTCCTAATGGAGTAGACTCAATAATACAAACATCAAAGGCTCACAAGGAATAGACAATCTATGTAAATATCTAGGTGCAAGCTCTTAACCTTCAAAATGAAATCAAGAAAGATTCAACACAATCTTAAACAAAACTAACTTAGCCATACACTACTAAGGACTCTAGGGACTCAGACCTCGTCTAAATGATGAAATGCAAGACATGTAACTCGATAAACCTACAACTCTGATACCACAATTGTCACATCCCAAACCCGGGTATGACCGGCCGTAGCCCACAGGGACTCAGCCCAAGGCACATGCAAGCCTAAACATGAACCCAAAATCACGAAGAATAAATGTGATGATAGCCCATAAATAAACAAATCAAAACCCAATCCACTGACATGTCACAAGTATAAATGGTAAAACCAACCACAAACAACTTCCAAAAATATATACTAAATGGGACACAAACTACCCACAAAATAAAATAATTCCAAATCAAACCCAACCATAATGTATGCACAAAACTCGACATAACAATTTAAAACAAAATAAATGAATGTCCTAGAGGTTCATGCAATTGAGTCCCCACTACGCCATGAGTCCACTCTAAGTCCTTCTAACACCTGGAAATGATAAACAACTAAGTCAGCTGATAGCTTAGTGAGTAGCAACATGGATAGTAAATACAGTTTTGAAAACAAGGTTCAATTCCAAAATAAGATATATATATATATATATATATCACAGACACTAGATTGGCATACAGTTTGGTAAAGAGAATCAGTTTCAAAAAGAAAGTTCCACAGTTCAATAGTTAAAATACTCATGTCTCTCGAGAACATGATAAATGACATTTTTCACTTAAAACAGATTACAACATGAATACCAATAATTTTCTGGGTACCAAGAAATAACAAGCAATATGCCATACAGTTCTGAAGGCTATAAGCCCTGTTGGATGCAATACCGAACTAAGAGTCATCCTCAAGGTGGCAACCTTGGCAACCTAGGCCTTTTCTCCAAGACGAGCCGATTGAAGGTCACCTAACTTGACCTAGTTGTTTTCCTTACAATCGTTGAGCACTAGAGTCATCACGGCCCAACCCGGATCTGTTCCCTAGTGGCCAGAGTTACCACACACAGTGGAATAATTTCCCTAGACTAAATACATATATGGTCCCAATAATCAATACACATTAGTTTCACAAAACATGGTAGTTCATCATTATAAACATGAGACCAAAACAAATAGTTTACAGTATGTCAAGTTCACACATGTTTCAGAAATAATTTGATTCCATTGATAATAAAATAATTTATCAAAACAATTTAGTCATGAAATAACAATTTAATTTTTCAACAGTTTAGGATAGGGGAACATTTATAAAAATATGTAGCATGAAACTACTCACCCGGAAATGAAATAATTTAATCATCGAATAGAGTATAAAAGTCCAACTAGTGCCCTGAACCAAGTATAAAAACTACACGTCACTACTAATTTAAAAATACTAAAGAATAGAAACTAAGCAACCTCAACTAAAGCGCACTAACACGGCTCAACCCAACTCACCGTTACTCTTAAATATTACCTAAATTCATGTTCTTCAAGGTCTAAAATCACCCAAGACATGGGTTCCGGTCGAAACTTAATTAAATGTGACTTTGAGATAAAATAGAATTTTTGATAGGTTTTCTCGAACTGTTCACTAACTCTGAAAATTAAAAACCCACTCTACACCATTCGAAAAATTCCAAAACCCTCCAGATATCAACTAATATATCCTAAGTTTCAAACCCAATTGATTTTACTTGATTTGCTTATCAAAATAATTATTTACAATTAATTATGCCCAAACAGGTTGTTTACTGTAGCACTTTAAATAAATTAATGATTCTCTTAGTATACAGGAGCAATCAATGCAAGGCCAAAAATGTAAGAAACTAGACTCGTAACTGGTTCTAATGACGTTGATTTGATAATTTTCAAATTTATACCCAAAGATAACAACACTCCCGAATTTACTGTTTAAACCAGTTTTCTGAATAGATTTGAACGTATCAGTTTATATAGATTTTGAATCCCAAAAATTATGAAAAAATTCAGATATGCAATTAAATATGTAATTGATCTACTGTAAAAATTTCAGTTCAAAATTCATCCATTTGATATGGTTTGTTGATTTTTAAAGTTTGCGATTCTATGTAGAATTTTTGAACTAAGAATTACACCCATTCTTAACACATAAATTTAACTCCTCAGATTTCTTACCAGTATATATATATATAATATATACACTCACAATCTCTCCATCAATGAATAACATAATAATAGAATAAGAATAAAAAAAAACAAAAGCAAAAGGAAGAAGAAAGCTAGAGAACACACCCAAAAGTCCTTCATTGTTTGCAACCATTTTTTTTTTCTTCCTCCTTTCTCTCTCTCCCGTGGTGGCTCCTGTTACTACTATCAATAGTATTAGGCAACCTAGGGTTACATATGTATCTACACAAAAGGCTCTGAATTATTATCTCTTTATATTATTTATTTTCTAACCCATTAATTTAAATAAAATATAACTGTTATTATAACAAAAGATACTTACTAACTTGCCCTATAAATTAAATACTTTCACCATAAATTTATTTTAAGTTTTAAAATTAATTAAAAGACCTTCCAAATATTTAATTTGCACATTAGGATTCACCATCAAAATATTTGAGATTGTAATATTATTATTATTTAATTGTTTACTTAATTTTTGTATTCGGGTTCTCACCCCCAGGCTTGCAACCCCCGTAGGGTCTCAGCTCTATAACAGTTGGCTCCTAGGACACATGGGAGTGTTGAGGTCGGGATGCCAATACCACGCCTTGCTTACAAATCAGCAGACAAAGTGTTGGCAAGGTTACAGAGCTCACCGTTCATTTTGGCGATTGAGAACGCACCATTACCCTCAGGCTTCCATCAATCTAAATTCACAACTTATAAGGGGAAGTCGGACCCCTATATGCATTTGAGCTACTTTCGCCAGGTTATGGCCGTATATCGACGAAACGAGGCACTAATGTGTATCTTGTTTCCTTCTAGCCTAGGTGACCTGGGTTTGGCATGGTTTGAGAGGTTTCCAGAAGATTACATAGTTTCGTGGGAGCAACTTGCAGAGGCATTGGTGACTAGATTTAGAACAAACACAAAGACACCGGTGGAGATTGACCAACTGCTCTCCATAGACATGGACGAGAAGTAAACATTGAAATCTTACAATAACCGGTACTGGGAGACTTTTAATCAGATTGGAGATTGCCCGACAAACCTCGCTATCGCACAGTACAAATAGGGTTTGCCGATAGGCAATAAGTTGAGGGATTCAATGACGACGACACCACCCCTCACAATGGAGGCCCTAATGAAAAGAGTGCATCAGCACATCCGGGTAGGAGAAGATGGAGCTTGCGCCAAAGAAAAATCTAGCACAACAGTGATGTCAGATAGAAACCTGCTACAAAAATCAACACGGTCGGCCAGGAAGAACGACCGAGCAAAAATGGTAGAAGCAAGCGTGAGGACCCCCAAGAAAGGAAGTTGAGAGTCCGAACCACCATCACCACGGTGTTCAATAAACCTATTTATCGGATTCTTAGCGAGATATGCGACGAACCCTTCGTTCGGCGGCCAGCCAAGTTAGGAGAAGCGCAGAGGGGCTACGACGATAGGTATCGTTGCACATTCCATGATGAAAAGGGACACCAAACTAAAAACTGTGCGACATTAAGGCAACATCTAGAGGAGTTAGTGGCCGTAGGCCACTTGGACCAATATATTGAGGGGGGAGCACAGCTAGCCCCTCAATACCATAACAAGCCAGATGAGACACCAACTGACGGTCCGCCCCAAGGCATAATCAATGTAATACATGGAATCATTGAGCCTAAACGAGTATGTGAACTCAGAAGGATGATAAAAAAGATTGAGCACATGAGAGAGGTATTGAGTGCACAACCTACCATGAAAAGGAAAAAACGAAGCCTACATAATTTCAATGCATGTAAGTTTCATAAACTCTTTTTCTCAAAGTCCATATTTTTAGCAAAATTGAGCTTTAAGGCTTCTAACATATACAAAACTCTTTTTCAAAACATGATCTTAAGAGGTAATATGTGGTGATTCAAACATGCACGTGCCAATTGTCCATAATTTCTACATGAATGATCAAAATCAAACTTGACATAGCAAAACCCAACATGTTTAGGCATGCAAGTAGAATTCTCTTCTTAATTCTTTCCTAAGACTTCTGAAACATGGAATTTACTTACAAACTTGTTGACATATGCATGTATGTACATTTCATATTCCAAACTCAACACAAATGGTAAAACTCATGATCAAAGTGATGATTAAACACTTATATATCTACATGTATGTAAGAATTATAATCAAATTCTTCATCTTCTTGACAACTTATGTGAAATACATGCAAATGATTATAACAACTCCATGAATTCATCTCTACAACACATTATCTTCATGAATTAGTAGTCAAAATTTTACCTAGAGTCTTGAATTACTCTTGTTCTAGCTTAATTTTGATGGATTCTAGCCAAGATCTTCAATCCTCTTTCAATCTCTTCTTTTCTCTTTCTAGAATTGCACTCTCTCTCTCTCTCTCTCTCTCTCTCTCTCTCTGTGAAATAAGTTCTCAGAATTTTGCACTCAAATGAAGCAATTTGAGCTCAAGAATGAGCTTAAGGGTTCATATATATAGTTATGATGCCATAATACATTAATTAGAACATAAGTCCTGCCAAACACAACTTAATTAATCAGACTGAATCAATTTTTAATAAAATTTTCCATATCATTCTAAAAATTCCAAATAACATATTGATGTAATCAATTTCAGTTTCGGATATCAATAAGGCTTTCAATTTTCAGATTAAAGCAGAATTCTAAACAGATCATTCTATGAGTAACAGATAAAAAGCCAAATAGTACACAAAATACACAATAATGCATAATTTATTTTAATCCCTTCATTAGCATCCTTAATGTAACAATCCCGACTCATGATTAACGTTAATTCATGATTTAATATGCCTAATAAGTTATTGAGATCAAATTCTGAAGTAATTACATGTATGTTACATTAATTGTAATTTTATCTATCTCTCGTAGAAAGATTTGTTTGTGTTCCTGTCTTATTTAGCGAATTGAAGGCCTTATTGGCATCCGATCGTGAAATTGACTTGGTTTCTATGATATTTGAAAATTTTAAAATTTCGTGGTAGGTTGAATTGAAAGTCGATTCAAAACGATTTAATTATGATAATTTGATCAACCACTAGATTAAACCATTAAGTGAGCCTATATAAGGCATAAGTGGGCTCTTGGCTACACTTTTTTACACTCTTGTTTTGTTATCTTGAGATCAAACGTGAGAAGAGAGGGAGAGGAGAGCTTGAGAACTTAAACTCATCAAATAAGGAAAGAATGGAAGGATTGCTAAGCTTCGGAAGAGGATTTGGGAGATTGTAGCACTCTAGAGCATAAGTGAGACTTGTAGGTGAGGAATTCAACCCTTGAATTATGTAGTTAACTCATTTAATTTGTGAATTCAAAGGAAAGTGATAGATGAGTGCATGAATTCAAGGAAATTAACTTATGAGATGTAAGAATTGCACTATGAATGAAGAGTTAGAATGGTGATCTTCCATACATACACATCCTATTTCATTTAGGGTTTAATTTTGAAGAATTCTAACACGCATGCATTGATCATGGCATAGTTTGGGAAATTCATCAGGTTTCATACCATTTTTGCCTTGTTTGCTCTTCTTTTGGGAGTTGAAGTTTATAACAACTCATGCATGTTATGTTTCAAAGCTTTAAGTTTGAATTTTGCACAATTCGCATGCTCTTGAACCTTGATTTTGTGCAATGATCTCAAATTCACTAAGGTTTCCAAGTTTCTAAATGTTTTCTTGAGTTTTTGGCCTAAGAAATTATAAATTTGTAGCTTTGGGGTTGAATTTCAAGCTTGGAAGCAAATTTGAAAATTCCAGAATTTTGCTCATATACTCAAGCGAAGGAATCCACGCTTGAGCGACCACTCTGAGTGCGTGCACTTCTGCTCGAGCAACCAGAAGTCCACTCGAGCGATAAATGCATGCTCCTAGAAGTTCTTATGCTTTGTAGTCTGCTCAAGCGATGAAAGTTGCGTTCGAGCGGGGACATGAGTCTTATGTTCAAGCGACCATCGAGCGTTCGTCGAGCGTGAAAATCGCATAACCAGTACTTTTTCAGAGTTTACAGAATGCTCGAGTGGGGGAAAGTTGCACTCGAGTATCCCCTCACGTTTTGTATGTCTGTTCAAGCAAATGAAGCTACGCTGAGCGGGGACCCTATTTTCAGAAATTTGACCAAGTGTTTTCTAATGCATTTTAGCATCCTCACTGCATCCTAGGCATTTCCAGGCCATGTTTAAGACACCATAATGAAGATAAAAAAGTAGAAACACACCATGACAAGGAAGAACTAAGTTAATGATTTCTGGGTGTGTAATTCAGTACGTATTCGTTCTGTATCTGTATAGGTCACATGCCACAAGATATCTAAATTGCCTACTTTGTCCGTTTACTTAGAGCCATCTGTGATCTGTGAGTAATAACTTAGTAAAACTACGTTCAAGTTAAATTATTTTTTGTGTGTGGAATAAGATTTGTTCTATGAATGCTATGTTTTATGCACTACGAATGATTATCCATCTCTAACAAATATGTATGACATTAATGCTATGATTCAAGTATGTTATCTGTACCCGAATTGGAGGTTCTTTTATGGAACTGACAAGTTATCTGTACCCGGCTGAAGGTTCCTATATGGAATTGACAAGCTATTCGTTTCCAGTCCCTTTACGGAACTGACAAGTTATCTGTACTTGGTCGGATGTTCCTCTATGGAACTGACAAGTATGATCTGTAATGCTCTGTATATGATCTGTTAGTGCTAATGGATAAACCATGTAAAAACAAGCATGAATTTCTGATTTCTATTAATGACTTAAACAAGATTACGTATATGAATCTGTTTCTGTGCATAGATTTAGTTGTGGGACATCATTTATCTACCCCTTTACTTTGTTATTATTCACTGGGCTCCCGCTCACTTTTTATATTATGTATATAAGTGATCAGACACGTGACCAGGCTCAGAGTTGAGGACCTGGCATATCAGTTTTTGGTCAGCCAGCCTTTGTGCCTCCCAAGGAGGTTCCTGATCAAATCATGTTTAAAGGCTATATTTTTGTGGATGTATAAGACTTAATTTCTTTTGATTTACGAACAAGTTCTCTATTGTATATACATGAGGTGGCATATAAATATTGTATTTTAGTTATAAAGCTTAAGATTATTTGTCCCATGTATGTCTTCACAGCTCCATGGACTATGCATAATCTATGTATTTGCTTTCGCAGCCGCTAATTATATGTTATTCTGGTAAGAGGTCTTCGGTAATCCAAGAACTACTAGCCGGTTACGACGCTAAACGTATAGGGGCGGATTTGGGTCGTGACACTTAATTATGAATTAGTACTTAATTATGGATCGGGGTTGTTACAACTCAATCGCAGTTTAGTTCCCAAAGCCTGTTGCAAACTCTGTCAAAATCTTGACGTAAACTTCGAGTCTCTGTTAAATACAATGGACACTGGTACATCATATAGTCTCACAATCTCATTCATATAAATGTTAGCCAACTTGTCTGCGTTATAAATAGTTTTAACAAGTAGAAAATAGGTAGACTTAGTTAAACAATCAATAATAACCCAAATAGAGTCCATAGCTCGAGAAGAGCGAGGCAGCCTGATAATGAAATCCATGGTAATATGCTCCCATTTCCATTCTAGTATTGGGAGCGGCTGAAGCAATCCAGCAGGTCGTTGATGTTTAGCTTTAACTTGTTGGTAGCGCAAACATCTAGCTACAAAGTCTGCAATACTCTTCTTTATTCCAGGCCACCAGAAATTTTGTTTCATGTCATGGTACATCTTTGTATTCCCCGGATGCATAGCAAATTTTGAATTGTAAGCCTCGGTCATAACACGTTTCCTTAAATCAGAACAATCCAGTACACAAAGTCTATTTTGAAATTTTAACGCATCATTTTCAATCATGAACCCGGGCCTCGGTTTTAAGTCAATTTTAGCTAAATTTTTCTTTAAGAATTCATCTTCATGTTGTTTCTCTTTAATCTCTTCAATGATTGTAAGTTGGGCAGAAATGGTAGCTAAGATCCCGCCTTGTTCACGTAGTACAATTTCATTCTCATTCCTTTCTAGATCACATATTAGCTCCTTCTGACCGGTGAGTAAACATGACAAATTACCCCTGGATTTTCGGCTTAAGGCATCTGCAACAATATTGGCTTTTTCCAGATGGTACAAGATTTGTAAGTCGTAATCCTTGATTAACTCAAGCCATTGTCTTTGTCTCATGTTCAGTTCCTTTTAGGTGAAGAAATATTTGAGGCTTTTATGATCAGTGTACACTTCACAAGTCAAACCGTATAGATAAGGTCGCCAAATTTTCAAAGCAAATACTACGGCTGCTAATTCAAGGTCATGGGTTGTATAATTCTTTTCATGAGGACGAAGTTGTCGAGAAGGCAATCACTTTCCCATTTTGCATCAACACACACCCCAAGCCCTTATAGGAAGCATCACTGTAAATTTGAAATCTATTAGTACCATTAGGCAAAGTCAAAATTAGTGCAGTTACTAACCTGGTCTTTAACTCTTGGAAGACAATCTCTCTTTGACCAGTCCAAGCAAATAGTGTAGCTTTCTTTGTCAATTGAGTGAGTGATAAAGCAAGTTTGGAAAAATCTTTTACAAATCTGCGATAATAGCCTGCAAGTCCTAGAAAACTTCAAACTTCTGATACATTTGTCCATCTAGGCTAGTCTACAATAGCTTCAATTTTCTGTGGGTCAACGGAGATGCCATCCTTGTTGATTACATGCCCCATAAATGCCACGCTGTTAAGCCAAAATTCATATTTGGAAAATTTTGCATATAACTTCTTTTCCTTTAGGGTCTGTAAAACAACTCTCAAATGATTTTCATGTTCTTCCCTACTTTTAAAATAAATCAATATATCATTGATGAACATAACAATAAACTCATCAAGGAATTGTTTGAACACTCTATTTATTAAGTTCATAAACGCTGCAGGTGCGTTAGTTACTCCAAATGGCATTACCAAAAATTCATAGTGTCCATATCTAGTTCTGAATGTAGTCTTCTCTACATCTTCTACCTTAACCTTTAATTGGTGATACCCAGACCTAAGATCTATCTTAGAGAATACTTGTGCTCCCTGCAGTTGGTCAAACAAGTCGTCTATTCGGGGCAATGGATATTTGTTCTTGATCGTTACTTTGTTCAACTTACAGTACACTGCCTCAAAGACCCGTCTTTCTTTTTGACAAATAGCATTGGAGCACCCCAAGGTGAAGTGCTCGGGCGGATAAACTTTTTGTCTAACAGTTCCTGAAGTTGAGTTTTCAATTCTTTCAATTTAGAAGTGGACATTCTGTATGGGGTTTTAGAAATTAGTTGTGTCCCGGTTACTACATCAATGGTGAACTCAATTTTCCTATCAATTAACTCCCCAGGTAGGTCAGTAGGAAATACATCAGGAAATTCACAAGCCACGGGGATATTTTCCACACAAACATTATCTGAAAACACAGTTAACACACAACACAAATAGCCTCGACAACATTTCCTTAACAATTTCCTAGCTTTTATAAATGAAATCAAATATGGTAGAGGAACTACCCCATTTCCAGTAAAAACAAACTCAGGCATGTCAGGTGGTCTTAAACAGATTTACTTGCATAGCGAATGGTGGCACAGTATTTAGTCAACCAGTCCACGCCCAAAATACAATCAAAATAATCAATGCTCAAGGGCAGCAAATCAACATAAAATGTTATATCGCCAATCATAATATCACATGTCGGATAAACATAAGCACAGATCATAGATCCTCCGGATGGTGTAGATACAGATAGTAAATAGTTCATGGGTTCTAACGGTCTAGTTAATTTTTGAGAAAAAGCATATGATACAAATGAATGCGTAGAACCAGAATCAATCAGCACATAGGCATTCTGAGCGCAGATAGAGATTATACTTGACACCATTGACTTAGTATTCTTTACATCCCTAGGTACTAATGCAAAAACCCGGACTTTTCTTAAAGTTTCTCTCCCATTATTGGCCTTCATATTCGTTCTTGGTGCAGGAACAGATTCGACTGAACTTGCCGCATGATGGTTAGTCGTGTCGAGTCTCATCGGACAATCTCTAATCATATGGCCCGTCTTACCGCATCGAAAATAAGCGCCAGATGTACAGTGACACGTGCCCTTATGCTTCCTTCCACATTCTAGACAAACTGGCATAGACCCATTACTTTGGCTTGAACTACTTAACGATCCAGTATTTTGCCTTTTGCCTGCAAAGGATGAGCGACCTTTCTGAAAAATGGATCCAGATCTTTTGTCTATCCATTCAGTTGTTGGAGCATTAGTCTGTCTCTTTGCTGCTAGTATGGCCTCTGCCATCAATGCCCTATCAAGTACTTCCACATAAGTAGGCAATTTCAATACACCTATTCAATCATACACGTCCAGGTCTAAGCCCCCTTCAAATTTTTGGGCCTTCTTATAATCTGTGTCGACCATATGAAGAGCAAATCTGGCCAACTCAATAAACTTAGCCTCATACTCGGCTACGGACACCCTGCCTTGCTTTAATTCTTGGAATTTAAAAACTTTCCGATCCTGAGAGGAAAGTACTTATCATAAAAGATGTTATTGAATTGTGCCCATACCATGTTCCCATTATTAGTTGGAATTAACAACCACCATCTTCGAGTTTCATCTTTTAAAGTGTAGGTGGCCAAAAGGACTTTTTGTGTCTCAGAGCACGAGAATACTTCAAATAGCTTATCCATTTCCAGTAGCCATGTTTCTGCCTTTAGGGGTTCAATACCCCCAAAGAAGGTTGGTGGTTTCATTTTCTTGAATTTCTGAGTGAGGTTGATTAAGTCATTGTTGTCCGGTTCAACTTGCACCGGCAGAGGTGGAAGAGGTCTAGGTTGTTGTCTCTTTTATTACGTTATTGCCTCAGTCAGGGTTGCAAGCATTTGTTCCATACGGCTTATTCGGGCCTCAGAGTATTCACTTGTATCATTTCCCCTTGCATTCTCCATGTTGCTATAGGTAACCAAAGCAATAATAAACATAGGCCAATAATTCTTGTCACCATGCTTGGAGTATACAGTTTCAATTCATGCTTTTCAACTTCATACGTTCATATGCAGTTTCAGTTTTCGTGTTCACAGAAATTAACACACTCACACATGCAAATGAAATGTCCCTAATTTTTGCTAGGACATCCTATAGCTCTTATGGACTCGTGTGTGCGGTACAACACGTATGCTCCGATACCACTCTGTCACGACCGAAACCCGCCCGTATAGATTTAGCGTCATAATCGGCCAGTAATCCTTGGATTATCAAAGGCCTCTTAAACAGAATAACATATAATTAGGGGTTGCGGAAGCAAATACACAAAATATACATAGTCCATAGAGCTATGTAGACATACATGGAAATGCCTAGGATGCAATGTGGACGGTACTTAACTTCTTTCGTTTCACTGTAGTGTGTTTCTAGGTCTTACCCTTTTATTGTGTCTTAATCATGGCCTAGAAATACCTAGGATGCAATGTGGATGCCAAAAATGCACTTTGGAACTTTTAACAAAACTTGCTGAAAACAGGGGTCACGTTCGAGTGCAACTTCTCTCACTCGAGCAGACATGCAAACATCTGAGGGGCCGCTCGAGCATAACTTCCTTCGCTCGAGCGGTCTGGAAACTCTGAAAAAATACTGGTTGTGTGAATTCTCTGCTCGATAGCCGCTCGACGATCGCTCGAGCGTGAGATTGAGGTCCCCGTTCGAGCGCAACTTCTGTCGTTCGAGCAGTCTGCAAAATGTGAAAACTTCTGGGAGCTTGCATTTCACGTTCGAGTGGACTTCTGGTCACTCGAGTGGTAGTGCAAGACCTCAGAGTGGTCGCTCGAGCACAGATTCTGCAACTTGAGCGGAAGTGTAAAATATGGAATCTCCATATTGCACTCCTAAGCTCCAAACTCGAATTACACACTTCAAAACTCATCTTTTTGGGCCAAAATTCCAGAAAACATTTAGAAACTTGTAAAATGCCATGATTTGAAGATCATTTCAATAAATCAAGGCCCCAAAGCATGCCAATTGACCAAAACTCCAACTTGAAATTTATGAACATGACATGCATGAATTATTTTGAACTTAGACTTTCCAAAACATGATCAATTAAAGTCAAATGGTAAGAAATGTGATGACTTCTCAAAACCAAGTCCAGAGAAACACATGCATGTGAAAATTCTTTAGAAATCTACTCAAAGTGTCATGATATATGCATGCATACATGATATGGTTCAATTCTCTTCATTTCTAACTCAATTCTTGTATTATTCAACATAATTCTCCAGAGTTCATGTCCTACACATCATAATTGTACAATCTAAAGGTTGAATTCTTACCTAGGCTTGTCAATGATGCTCTAGATGATCAACTGTTGGAAGTTCTAAGCCAAAATCTCTAAGTTCTCTAGCAATCCTCTTAATTTGAGCTCAAACTCCTCTTGTCTCTCTCTCTCTCTCTCTCTCTCCCATGTTTGGTTTGTGTGTGTAAGCTTAAAGATGTGTTGAGATGAAGAAAAAAAATAAGTGGAGGTACAATAGGTGCCTTATATAGGCTTAATTAGGAGTTGGTTAATTAGTTGACATTAATTATTCTAATTTAATTGTTCTGAATTGAATTTTAATTAAACCTATCGTAATGTTCTAAAAATTTCAACTAACACATAAATTAAGTCAATTTCGTAATCAGATGCCGATATGGCCTTAAATTCGCAGAACGAAATAGAAAAATACAAACATATATTTCTACATTAGACAAATATGAGAACAAATAATGTGACACACATGCAATTTCTTTAGAATTTCACCTTAATTGCTTATTCGGCATAATTAATCATGGTTAATAAGCTAATCACAGGTCGAGGTTGTTACAGAAATGTATTAAGTTATGAAATTAACATGATGGTGGTTCGTGTTTATGTAAGTTGAGTAAATAGTTAGTTGTCCTGAGATTGATTATGTTGTAATTGTAGATGATGGGGATAAATGTGATCAAGTGTAGAATTCAAGCTTTGTGATGATGTGTTGATGACAAACTTAAACATTGCGCTAATATTAAAGTTGAGGAAACTTTATGAGATTTTCATTTATTTCAATTCGTGAGAATTGTGGTAGATATTGTTTAGAGTTTTGTTATTGGCTATCGGTGAATAATGGTATTAATTGTTGTTGAATATATTTTATGTATCCCGTGTTGTTGATTTATTTTGAAATTTAGAATGTTGTGGAAATTATCAAACGATGCGAAGGGTCCGTTTCGTTCTAGTTTGTGACTGACAAAGTGTGACGCTTTGAGATAGGTTTCGATTCCTTCCAGTTTGCGCTCGGTAAATTGTGTGGAGGTTTTGCATTTCTTCTAAATAACGACTGGTAAAGCATGGTGCATAAAGATAGGGTTCGCTTACCTTTCGGTTTGTGATTAGTAAAGCATGTCAGTTGTTGGGGCCATATGCAGGTTCTGTTTTCCTTTCGGCTAGCCATTGGTAAAGCATGGTGTATTGAGATAGGTTTCGATTCCTTTTAGTGAGAGCCTCGTAAATCATGTTGTGGAACTTGATGACTCGTAGTTGGTTTTTGTTGGAAATTGTAAGTTGCTCAATTGCCCTTTCATGCTGGGGCCGATAAATGTGGGAGAATGTGACACTATTACCACATTAGTCACATTGAATGGATTAATAATGTTAAGATAGATAAGAATGGGGCATAATTTACTTAGCATCTTATTATGGTTGGATTATATTTGGTTATATAACTTGAGGGATGCTAGAATAAATGGTGGTAGTGTATATACTTGTAGTATGTTGCATGTCAAATAAATGAACTTGTTGTTTGGGTGTAGAGGTTGTGATCGCGCACACGCGATGCGTATGCAAATTTGTTTGGAATTATAATATAAAATTCACATTAAATTTTCTAATAATGCACATATAAACCAGATGTATAACTATGTGTAATGTAACATTTGATATTAAGATATTTGATATATAAAATATGCGTACGTTAAAATTTGTTCAATTTTTTTTTTTTAAGAAAATATAATATTTACTAATCTTAACTAAAGAAAACTCTACAACAAAAATTCATATAAAATCTCAATTTGGTAAGATAAGACTGAAGATCTTACAAATCTTGCAAAAATATATAAGATACATGTAAAAATTAATTTGCAATGCGACTCGTAGACTCACAATATATTAAGCTTTATATTTTTATGTAAGTGTTTTCATACGTTTGTTTTTATATTTTTATAATTTTTATAACGCATATTATTTTAATTACTAATCTCATTTTGTGGAGAATTAAATAAAATTGCAAGTGAAAGAGATTACCTAGTAATGATGATCCAAAGTGTGTGCAACTTGAGATATGATTTAAAAACAAATTGAATATAAATTTTTCAAACATTCAATTAAATATAAAAAAATATAAAATAGAATTAAAAATACTTATAGTCAAAAGAGAAGTAGAAGATAAGTACTTGATGATACAGTTCGTTCTGGTGAATGGACTAGACCGATCCAAGCTCCTCAAGCCCACTGGATAACTTGCAAACAAGTTCAACGGGGAACGAGGTAGTCCCCCGGTGAACCCTCCGGTGTGTGAATTAGAAGGGGAAATAGATGATGTAGAGAGAGAGAGAGAGATAGGAAAACTTAACATTCTTCTTGTCTTCCAACTTTGCTTATATCCTTTGGTAATCATTTCACTGTCTCTGCCGTTCTGACCTTCCCGCCGAAAGCTTGTGCCGTGGTTTACCTTGTTCAGGGTGAGGAGGTGCCATTCCGGCTGAGAGGTGTTGTCGCAATAAATGCTGTGATGGGCTGCATTAATGGTGATGTGTTGTGGCTATAACTTTGCAGATCTTTGTCTGCTGACGTGGCCTGTTCTGCACCCGCCACGTGTCCGAGTATCATTGGCCTTCTATGCTCAGTTGGCCTCCAACTGTCTTGGATTTTGCTACCCGGGTTATGCAATGGGATATAGATGGTGGGCTTGGGTTTGTCCACTATGGGCCATGGTTCTTATGGGCTTATCCATGTCAGTAGTCTCCCATTCCCGAGTGCAGCTTCAGTCCAACGAAGGGAATAGTAGTGAGGGAGATGGTTCCGGCTGGCAAGGTTGACTAAGCTGGTGGGTCGAGCAGAAGGGCTGAGCGGAGGAGTGCCGACCGCGAGTGTGGCTGAGCAGAGGAGTGTCGACCGCGGGGGGTGCCGACCGCGATGGTGGCCGAGCGGAGAAGTGCCGACCGCGAGGGTGGCCGAGTGGAGAAGTGCCGACCGCGGGGAGTGCCGACCGCGAGGGTGGCCGAGTGGAGAAGTGCCGACCGCGGGGAGTGCCGACCGCGAGGGTGGCCGAGTGGAGGAGTGCCGACCACGGGGAGGCACGGGGCTCAAGAGGCGGCGTGCCACGTGATGATTTGAAGTGGAAAAGACAAGGTAAGGGCAGAAGTCAGTGCATCGGGACCATACACGTGGCAGAATTTCAAGGGAGGGGAAAGGTCAAGCGTTAGATCAGAAGTGAAACGTCAGGGCATTATTATGGGCATTGAGAAGGCAGTTTTGGCGGATGATTTGAAAAGTTTTCAAACTGGCGAAAATTAATTTGGATCCTTGGAATACGGGCAAACCGTGGGCTTTTGGTATCATACGATTCACCTACTTCTTTACAAAAACTCAAAACATTCGAAGTATCAGTTCCTTCATTGCCGACGATACCCCTTTACAACATTTTTGTAACTTTCTTGCACCTGCATCAGAAGCAATACGCAGACACGCCATAGACATGGCTCAGGAAGAGGCTGCGATTGTCGTAGTGGACCCGCTTGGGGATGACGACGTAGAGGAACTAGCGGCGCAATACAGGTCAGGGAGGGTGGAGGAAACAGTGGTGCGATCCCATGGTTCCACCGTGATAGCTGTGCCACAACCAATCAGCCAGGTGGAACCGGATCACTAGCATTCGAGGGCTGACAAGTCCATCATTACGGCGGCGGAGTTGGAGGCTATCTGCGAGAGATACCAGATTCCGGCGGAGGTGGAGTTGGCGCTGCCAACATCAACAGAAAGGCCGTCTGATGCCAGGCCAGGGGAGTTCTCCCTCTACGAGGAGGCGTTGAAGAGTGGGTTGAGATTGCCGCTGCCGCAGATCGTGGTGGATGTGCTCAACCTCTCGGAGGTAGCACCAAGGCAGCTGATGCCCAATGCGTGGAAGATTTTGCTATCTTACTCAAGTGCATGGCCAAAGGCGACTGAAGGGCAGGCCATGACCGTGGATGAGTTCTTTTGCTGCTACAAAGTTTCAGGGCAGCAGGAGACATGGGTTACCCTACAGGCCGCAGCGGGGAAGGGCTTGGTGGCAGGGTTGCCAACTTCGATCAAAGGTTGGAGGCCAAGGTGGTTCTACGTGTCCAGTTCTGGAGGGGGTGGAGTGCGTACGACGTGGAAGGTGCCAACCAGGTCTATGGAGCCGAAGTTGGGTGCAGCGGCGGAGGAGAGGGTAAAGAAGGTGAAGGAGTAGAGGGAGAGGGAAAAAGTCAAGTGGGACGAGCTTGTTTAGTCGTCCGCACTGTTTCAAGCAGGGTTGGGTCCACAACCGATCGGGGGGGACCTCGACCGATCGGAGTTAGAGGCCAGAAGAAGAGCACAGGAGGCAGAGGATCAGGCCATCCTGGTGAAGGCCCAGAAGTTCAAAGAAGCTCAAGCCGACCGACCGCCTCAACCACTTGCGAGGGAGAGGATTCGACCTCGTCCCAAACCCCTGGGAGAGAAGAACTTGAGCGAGTTTGTGCCACGACCGCTCCCAAAAGACCCTCTAAAGGAGAGGTCGCTGAAGGAGATGGAGGAGCTGGGTGTAGAGAAGAAAAAGAAGAGGTTGAGACGGGGTGAGGAAGAGCCAGCCCAAAAGAGAAGGAAGGAGGTGAGGGTGGGAGAGGCCAGTCTGGCCAAGCAGATGGAGGGTGGTGAGGTGGAGGGGACCTCAGAAAGAGTGGTCGTCCCAGAGGTGGTGGAGGCGTCTGTTGCTAAAGATGCCCCAAAGGTGATAGAAGTCAGTCCAGCGCTAGAGGCTGTGGAGAGGACCCCAACAGCACAAGGAGGAGTTGGGGTAACAGTGTGGGACAACAACAGACAAGGGACTTGCACTCGAGAATGAGGGGTTAAATGCAGGTGCGACAATTTATCATGTCGTCTTTGCTGGAAGGTTGGAGGGAAGAGATCGGCCAGTGAGGCGGAACCACCTAGTGAAGATCATAGAGGAGGCAGGTCTGCGCTCGGCTTCTGGATTCAACGAGGCCGACCTGTTTAGGGGGTTATGCTCCGCCCAAATGGAGGGAACTACTACTGGCGAGGCCTCTTGAGAAAAAGGCGGCCAAAATCAAAGCTGAAGAGGCCAAGGCTGAGTTGGCCAAGCTGAAGAAGAAGAGTGCTGAATGGAAGACTGCCCATACTGAGTTGCAGACAATCAAGTTGGAGCTGGAGGGGGCACGCCGCCAGGTTGTGTCACTCGAGTTCCAACTTACTGGCGAGCAGCAGAGGTTGGAGGAGGCCAAAAAGGCTTGTGCTGTGGCGGTCGAGCAGCATGAGGAGGCCATGACCAATAATGAAGATCTCATCAGGCAAAGAGATGATGAAGATGCTAAGGTTGAGGCTCTACAAAAGGAGGTGGAGGACGAGCGTGCCAAAGCGGTGGAGCAGAGGGAGAGCCTGCGCAAGGAGTTGGAGGCAGAGCGAAGTAGAGTGGCTATGGAGAGGGAGACTCTGCAGAAGCAGTTCGACGCAGAGAGGGGGAGGTTGATTGCTGAGGGAGAGGCCTTGAAAAGGGAGCTGGAGGCTGAGAGGGAGAAGGCTGCAGCTGACAAGGAGGCCTTGATGAGGGAGCTGGGCGAGGAGAGGGCGAAAGCGGCCTCGGAGAGGGCTGCCTACCCTGATCTGTGCATCGCAGCGGTGGAACAGTTCAAGGGATCGCCAGACTTTCAGATGGCTATTGATGCTGCAGTGGCCAGCAGCTTAGCAAGGGAGGAGACTGAAAGGGTTGGCCCATCAAAGACGACTGCTGAGGGGAGAACTGAGTCTGAAGTTATTGCAAGCTTCCAGCAGTCGAACTTCTACAAACATGAAATGTCAGAGTACTGGGACAGTGGGTGGAAAATGTTCAAACGGAGGGCTGAGGAGCTGTTCCCAGAACTTGACTTTAGTGGCGTAACAATTGGGGAAGATGATGTGGCCCAGACCCCTCTGGATGAAGGTGTTGAAGAAGAGGATCTGGCCTCCAGTGAAGAAGGGGAGTGAACTGAAGACATGTACTGAAGAATTTTTGTTTTGTTTTTGTATACACATTTTTGTTTTTTTTTTTTTTTTTTTGAAGTATTGTAGTAGACTGATGTACACATTTTGTGAATGAATAAAACTCCATTTATGTCTTGTAATTGACTGTGTTTGTTTGTTTGGTGCGTTTGAAATGGACAAATGCTTGTAATGAAAACTGGTGATGGACTTATGAAAAAATTGAACTACAAGACAGGGTGAATTTAAGCTAAGTGAACTAAGTGAACTTGAACTTAAGTGAACTTAAACTAGTGATGATGTTGAGTAGAGGTCAATTTGTAATGAAAACTTCGTGCAGAGTTAGGTTAAAAATTCCGTCACGCAGGGTAAGAGTGAACTGGTAAAATTTCTTCATGCAGAGTGAGATTGGACTTGTATAAAATATTCAAAGAATGAGAGTGGTTAACTGAAATTGAGAAATTGTGTGAAATGAGGTTTGAATGGGATTAATACTTAAATGTTCCACTGAAAGCCTGTAGAGAAGAAATTTGAGAAGTAGGCTGGATGGTGGGGAAGATAATCTGGTCAGTAAATGAAGTACGTGAGAGCATCTTTGGAATTTGACTGAGTAAAAACGTGGTCCAGGGATTGTGGCTAGGCTTCGAATTGTGACTGAGTGTCCTACATTTTGCAGTTTCGTTGATAGGATGATCTCAGTGAGGACCTGGAATTGGAGCTGCGAGTAACTTGCTCTGGACCAGCAATGGTGGTAGTCAGCCTAGGTGAGGCTTTGGGGGCTCAGTCTGGCTGAGGCTTTGAGTGCTCGGTCTGGATGAGGCTTTGAATGCTCAGTCTGGTGGAGTGCTGAGTCTCCGGCCGAGGCTTTTGAAGTCTTTCGGCTGGCCGAGGCTTTTGAGTCTTTCGGTCTGGCTGAGGCTTTTGAGGTGCTCGGTCTGGGTGAGGCTTTTGAGGAGCTCAGACTGGCTGAGGCTTTTGAGTCGTCGGTCTGGCCGAGGCTTTTGAAGTGCTTTCACTGGTGAGGTCACGAGTGCTTGGTCCGCCGAGACTTTTGAGGTCTTTCAGTGGTGAGGCTTTTGAGTGCTCGGTCTAGCCGAGGCTTTTGAGGTGCTTAGACTGGCTGAGGCTTTGCAGTGCTCGGTCTGGCCGAGGCTTTTGAGTGCTTTGCAAGCAAAAATGTGATTGAAGCGACAAAGGTAACGGAGGGACAAAACTGTTGCCATGAGAAATGTAGTACAATGGTCAAGAATTACATTATGCGTAAAAATGAAAGTACAACAATTCAGCAATACAAAAGTGACAGCCTATTGAAAGTAGCGTTTCAGGTGTTCAGCGTTCCAGGGATGGGGAAGGTCTCGGCCCTCCATATCTTGGAGGCGGTAGGTGCCCGGACGTGGACGGGCTTTTACAATGTATGGTCCCTCCCATTTGGCCGCCAGTTTTCCCTCGGTCGGATTTTTGGTGGCAAGGGTGGCCTCCCTTAAGACAAGATCTCTTATGGCGAATTCCCGTGGTCGGACTTTGCGGTTGTAGTGCATTCTCATTTTTTGTTGGTATGAGGCTAGTCTAACTGCAGTGGTGTCCCTGAGTTCTTCAATCAGGTCTAGGTCCGCTCGACGAAGTTCCTCAGTCAATGTTGAATCCGGATGTAGAACCCTGGGCATTGGCAGACCGACCTCTACTGGGATGACCGCCTTAGCGCCGTACGTTAGGTGAAAAGGGGTTTCCCCGGTAAGGGTTCGAGCTGTAGTGCGGTAGGCCCAAAGTACATTTGGTAGTTCCTCAGTCCAGAGTTCCTTGGTAGCCTCCAGCTTAGTCTTGATGATCTTCAAAAGGGACCGATTGGTGACCTCAACCTAGCCATTGGCTTGGGGATGACCGGGAGAGGAAAAACATGGTTGAATCTGGAGATCCGCACAGAACTTTCTGTATTTGGCGTTGTCGAATTGTTTGCCGTTGTCTGACACGATGGCCTGAGGGATGCCAAACCGGCAGACGATCGATTGCTAGATGAACCTGGTTGTGTTTCGCTCGGTGATGGTAGCCAGGGGTTTGGCCTCTACCCACTTGGTGAAGTAGTCAATGGCGACGACCGCGAAGTTGGTCTAGCCTCGGCCGGTGGGAAGTGGGCCGATCAGGTCGATCCCCCATTTGGCGAACGGATAGGGGCTGGAAAGTGTTATCAACTCTGCAGGAGGAGCATGGGGGATGTTGGCAAAACGCTGACACTTATCGCATTTGAGGACAAAGTCAGTCGCGTCCTGGTTAAGAGTTGGCCAAAAGTAACTAGTGCGGAGTACCTTGTGAGCCAGAGACCTGCCGCCCGAATGGTTGCCGCAAATACCCTCATGGATTTCTTACATCACATATGTTGCTTGGGTCGGATTAAGGCACCGCAGATACGGTCGTGAGAAACCGCGTTTGTAAAGGACGCCGTCGACCAAAACGTAGTTAGCCGACCGAGCTCTGACTTTGGCGGCCTGCTGTTGGTCATCTGGGAATTGTCCTGCGGTCAAGAATAGGAGGATGTCGGACGCCCAAAGGATGGGTTCATGCCGGAGGAATTGTACTTCTTGTAGGTCGGATGAGATGGCCGAGTGGGGAAGGTACTCGAGGCGAACTCCATGGTTGAGGTCGGACTGGTCTGCGGAGGCCAGCTGAGCCATCTCGTCTGCTTTGGAGTTTTCGGCCCGAGGTATGTGCTTGATGTGGAAGGTATTGAAAAGGCGAAGAAGAGGGAGTGTCATGTTTCTGTAAGCCCGCATCGTGTCATCCTTAGCGTCGAACTCTCCCGTGATCTGACCGACGATGAGCTGGGAGTCACTGAACACGCGGATGTGGCTAACACCAAGGTCTTTGGCGAAGCGGAGTCCTGCGATCAGTGCTTGATATTCGGCCTCATTGTTGCTGGCTTCAAACAAAAGACGGAGGGCACACTTGATACAACCACCTTCGGGGGAGGTGAGAATGAGACCAGCCCCGTTACCTTCCCTCCGGGATGACCCATCGACGTTGAGAGTCCAAGAATGGGGGTCCTCTGGCTCAGCAAGAGTTGGCGGTGGCGGAGAGGTAGTGGCGGGGCAGGGTTGGTGAATTCTAGGATGAAGTCGGCAATGGCCTGCCCTTTGATTGTCTTGAAGCGGTAGGAGATATCAAATCGCTAAGTTCCATCGACCATTTGCATAAGCCGCGAAGTTCTGGTTGCTACATGACCTTCTTCAGGGGTTGGTCGGTGAGGACCACTATAGGATGGGCCTGGAAGTAAGGACGAAGTCGTCTGGAGGCAGTGACTAGGGCCAGGGACAACTTTTCCAAAGAAGGTAGTTCGCTCGCTCCCCGAGCGCGACTGATGTAATAGACCGGCCGTTGAACTGAGCCGTCTTCCCTAATGAGAGCTGCACTGACGACGGTGTTTGATACCGCTAAATAGAGGAAGAGGGGTTCGCCTGGGATTGCCTGCGAAAGAAATGGGGGTTTGGCCATGCATTGTTTTAACTGCTGAAAGGTCTCTTCGGATTCAGTCGTCCATTCGAAAGTCTGCCGAAGGACTTTGAAGAATGGTAGGCACTTATCTGTTGCGCGGGAAATGAACTGGTTGAGGGCCGCCACTCTGCCAGCGAGTCTCTGAACTTCCTTAACGGTTTTGGGTGACTGCATCTCAATCAAGGCCTTGATCTTCTCGGGGTTGGCCTCAATTCCGCGTTGACTGACCATAAAGCTCAAGAACTTTCCGGATCCCACGCCAAAGGCGCACTTCTCTGGGTTGAGCTTCATCTGGTACTTGCGAAGGGTGGCAAAGGTCTCCCGTAGGTCGGTCAGATGGTCGGCAGAGAGTTTGCTTTTGACTAGCATGTCATCCACATACACCTCCATGTTCCGACCAATCTGGTGTTGGAAGACTGCGTTGACTAACCGTTGGTAGGTGGCCCCCACGTTCTTCAGTCCGAACGGCATGACACGGTAGTGGTAGGTGCCCCGATCGGTGATGAAGGATGTGTGTTCCTGGTCAGATGAGTGCATCATGATTTGGTTGTACCCGGAGAAAACATCCATGAAGCTAAGCATTTGGTGACTGGCCGTGGCGTCGACCAGCAGATCAATGCGGGGAGTGGATAGCTATCTTTGGGGCAAGCTCGGTTCAAGTCAGAGTAGTCGACGCAGAGACGCCACTTGCCATTGTTCTTGTGGACTAGAACCACATTGGACAGCCACTTAGGATAATCCACATTTCGGATAAACTAAGCCTCGAGGAGTTTGTCAACCTCTGCAGTTATGAGGTTGTTGCGTTCCGGGTGAAATATACGCTGTTTTTGGCGGTAAGGTCGGAAGTGAGGTTCGATGCTGAGGCGATGAGCGATGAAGGAGGGGTCAATGCCTGGCATGTCTGAGTGGGTCCAAGCAAAGACGTCGTTGTGCTCGGTCAAAAGGGCAGTGAGGTCGGCTTTTGCTTGGGGGGATAATTGGCTGCCGATCTTGGCAGTTTTCAGTGGATTGGTGGGGTCAATAGGAACCTCAACGAGCTCTTCCACCAGTTCTCCTCTGATCAGCTCGTCCTCATCCCGGACATCAAGTCCTTCAATGATCATCGCCTTCTTCAACTTGACTTCTTTAAGTGAGGCAACATAACACTCCCTGGCCACGGTCTGTTCTCCCCTGACTGTTCCGACCCCGAGATCGGTGGGAAACTTGAGGGCAAGATGATAGGTGGATGTGATGGCTTGGAAGGCGTTGAGGGCGGTGCGGCCGAGGATGATGTTGTAGGCAGATGGGCAATCAACCACCAGGAAGGTGAGCAACTTCGTGGCTTGCCGTGGGTACTCACCAATTGTGATGGGAAGATCAATGGAACCAATGGAGGTCACGCGGTCGCCAGTGAAGCCGACAAGAGGGGTTTGGAAGCGAGGAAAGGCTTTCTTCCCCAATCTTAAGTTGGCAGAAGCAGCTGAGGAAGATGATGTCTGAAGAGCTGCCATTGTCGATGAGAACTCGTCTGACCTTATAATTGGAGAGGATGGCGGAAATAACAAGAGGATCATCATGAGGATAACGGATGCCTGTACAGTTGGCGTCCGTGAAGGTGATGGGCTTTGTCCACTGCTTGGGCTGTTTGGGGGGTCGGTCTACCGTGGCGACTGCCTTGTCTGAGCCCTGTCGTATTTTTCTAAGTTCTGCCCTCTAAGCTGAGCGAGATGGTCCCCCACAAGCAAGACCTCCTGAAATAACTCTAATTTCACCGACTGGTGGAGGTGGGTTACCTTGAGTTCGAGGTTGTTGGGGAGGTCGGTCATGACCCTGGTTTGGTTGAGCTAGCTGCCGCGATGGGGTGCGTCGGCGATTATCTCTGTGGGGTTTGGTTCTTTGCCTCTGCTGAGAGCGGGTGTCTGTGAATTAACTTAGACGTCCCTGGCGGATGATGGTCTCCACCTGATCCTTGAGACTGATGCAATCGTCAGTGTTATGGCCATGGTCCTGGTGAAAACGGCAATATTTAGATTGGTCTTTCCGGCTGGAAGGGTTCCGTGGAGGGGGAGGCCACTTGAGGGGGTAGTCTCGTTGGATCTGGTTGAGGACATGTTCCATGGGAGAATTGAGAGGCGTATACCGCTCGAACCGACCGGGCGGTCGGACTGGTGCTGACCGGTCGGCACGAGTGGGTCGGTCGGTATAGCGGGGTGTTTGGCTATGATACTGGGTGTTGCTGGGTTCTTGGTCTTTTCTCTTTTCTCGGGGGGTCGGGTTTTTAGCTGTTGGATCTTGCCGAGCGGCTAGTGAATCCTCGGCATTCATGTATTTTTGGGCTTTGGAGAGTAGGGCTGCCATGGAGGTCGGGGGGTTCTTGGAGAGGGAGAAAAGGAAATCAGATGACCGCAGACCGGCCATGAAGGCTGTGAGGATGACCTTGTCGTCATTTTCGGCAACTTGTGGCCGGTGTTGAAGCGAGTGACGGTCAGCAGTGATGATTCCCCTCGGTCGACGGATGTTGAGTAAATTTGGGTGGCGGCGCCGTTGATCTTTGGGCCGATGAAATGGCTCAAGAAAGAGTCACCGAGATCTTTGGAAAGTGGAGACCGAGTCCGGTGGTAATCGGCTAAACCACCTTCAAACCGGTGTCACGGGGAAGGCTCGGCACATGATTTCGTCAGGGAAGGCATGGAGGATCATGAGGGTGCGGTAGGTCTCCAGATGGTCGATCGGGTCGGTTGTGCCATCGAAGGAGTCAATGGTGGGCATTTTGAATTTGGCGGGCAGGGGTTTGTCTCGGATGGAGGCGACAAATGGCGAGTGTGCGGTGGTGGAGGGCTTATGCTGGATGTTCTGCATAACCCCTTGTAGCTGGAGCTTCATGGCTCGGAGTTCAGCGTCCTAGAAGGGGATGTTGTCACCACCAGAGGGAGACAGGTGTTGGACGCTGCTGGCCTCTCCCTCGGGGGCTGGTGCTATAACCGACGGGTGTAGGGGTGGGGGTGGCGGATTTACATGTGGGTGGGGGGATTGCAAACCGTCCAAGTTGGGTGGATTGGGTAGTGGGGCAGTATGGCCGGGAGTGCATTCGGGGTTGGGCAGGATATCTGGAGGTGGTAGTGGAGGAATGGGGTGGTTTCTCTGGAGCAGAGCGTTTATTAAGGCCTGGTTTTGCTCAGCCATACGGTTGATGCTGTTAGTAAGTTCGATGAAGTATTGCGGTGGGTTGTTTGGATTGGGATGGTCGGTTTGGTGATCGGGAGGATTATGGTGGGAAGCCATGGATCTAGTTGTGACCATACACTTGACGAGTGAGGTAAAAAGGTTACTGGAACAGGGTCTCCGACGGCAATGAACACAACTGGCGTACGGACAAACCAGTTCCCACAGACGGCACCAACTGATGATACAGTTCGTTCTGGTGAATGGACTAGACCGATCCAAGCTCCTCAAGCCCACTGGATAACCTGCAAACAAGTTCAATGGGGAACGGGGTAGTCCCCCGGCGAACCCTCCGGTGTGTGAATTAGAAGGGGAAATAGATGATGTAGAGAGAGAGAGAGAGAGATAGGAAAACTTAACCTTCTTCTTGTCTTCCAACTTTGCTTATATCCTTTGGTAATCATTTCACTGTCTCTGCCATTCTGACCTTCTCGCTGAAAGCTTGTGCCGTGGTTTACCTTGTTCAGGGTGAGGAGGTGCCATTCCGGTTGAGATGTGTTGTCGCAATAAATGCTGTGATGGGCTGCATTAATGGTGATGTGTTGTGGCAATAACTTTGCAGATCTTTGTCTGCTGACGTGGCCTGTTCTGCACCCGCCACGTGTCCGAGTATCATTGGCCTTCTATGCTCAGTTGGCCTCCAACTGTCTTGGATTTTGCTACCCGGGTTATGCAATGGGATATAGATGGTGGGCTTGGGTTTGTCCACTATGGGCCGTGGTTCTTATGGGCCTATCCATGTCAGCACTAATAAAACAAGACCGTAGAAGTTATTTATTCTGACTATCACAAACTCATTGCATAATAAATATAAAAAAATCATATGAAATTTTGGGACCACTGAATTCTTTCTTACCAAAAAAATACACTTCAAAACAAACATATAAATAAACAAAGGGTTTTTTAGAATAGTTACAATAAAAAAGATTAGACACCTACAACTTTCTTTGAATTTTGGCCAGCCATGGGTTTTTCAAAATTTCATAAGATTTGGCCAAACTTTCATGAATTTTAACTAAAAAATTAAACAACAAACATTCATATAAATAAATATAAAAAGAATACATATAAATAATCCGAAAACTCATGCAATAGAATTCTTTTAGAATTATGCAAGTTTCAAGCATTAAAAACTCAATATTCGTATAGAATACTCACACTCAAAGCAAATAGGTGTCGATAGAGAATAATCCGAAAAGTTTATTCTGAACAACACAAAAGCAACTTGCAAAAAATATAAACGAAGGAAAATAATAGTCAATTTTTTTCTCCAAGAAAATCTATTAACATAGTTTTTTCTGTTTTACTTTTCAATGAAAAAAATAAAAAGTGTAAGTAACACAAAATAACAAAACAGAAACCCATATTCTTGGAATACTTGCAGTAAAAAAGATTTGATATAATTATAATATGAAATTCATATTTTTTTTAAACACACACAATAGTAAACAAACAAATCATTTCATTTTATTTTATTTTATTTTTTTTGTAAAAACAAACAAAAGCTTGAAAAAGTGAAACATGAAAAACCCCAAACTATTTAAGTCTAAGTCTAAGTCTAAGTCTAAGTCTAAACAATTAAAGTTGATAAGACAAAAAAATCGAAGACACTCATTTTATATGATTTTTTTAAGAGCAATGAATTTTATTTTAAATAAAAAACATAGAAAAACACATACACAAAATTAAGCAATCAAACGACCTAATTTTTTACCTATATTTTAAATATATATTTTTTATCCTTTTAAATTCAGAAACCGCACACAACTTTAAACTTTTCTATTTTCTTCAAAATTGGGAATTTTTTTATTTTTTATTTTATTTATTTTTCATATTGGGCAAAATCAAATCCTTCAAGTTCCACACACGTCCATCCACGCTCTCAACATTCGTATATTATTACAAACGGTTAAAATGCTTATTATATTAACAAATAAATCAAATCAATAATTTTAAAAGAAAATAAATTATGAACACTGATTGTATTAACAAATAAATCAAACTAATAATTTTTTTTTTCTATAATTTTTTTTTTATAGAAAGTATGATTACACCAAAAATTATGAACACTGATTTTATTAACAAATAAATCAAACTAATAATTTTTTTTCTATAATTTTTATTTTTATTTTTATATAAAGTATGATTACAAAAAATAAAAAATAAAAAATCCA
Source organism: Camellia lanceoleosa (assembly GCA_025200525.1). Lineage (NCBI taxonomy): Eukaryota > Viridiplantae > Streptophyta > Magnoliopsida > Ericales > Theaceae > Camellia > Camellia lanceoleosa. The sequence goes on from CM045765.1 coordinate 90,242,293, forward strand.
AGACACTCAGTTTATATATATATTTTTAAGGGCACTAAATTTTATTTTAAATAAAAAATACACAAAATATAGTAAACAAACAAATCAAATTTTAAAATACTGAATTTATACACACAAAAAAAAAAAAAAAAAAAAAAAAACTTAAAAAAGTGAAATGAGAAAAAAAATCCCAAACTGTTTAAGAACATTGAATTATTGAAGAATATCGAATTTTTTAAACACACACCAAAAATTTAAGAACACAGTTTTTTTTTCTTTTTCTTTTTTAAACACACAAAATGAACACAACAAACAAATAAATACTGATTTTTTAAGCAGACACAGGAAATTTAAGAACATTGATTTTGTTTTTTTTAAACACACACAAAGAAATTTTATGAACACTGATTGTATTGACAAATAAATTAAACTAATAATTTTTTTTCTTCTCATTTCTGGGTTTTAATTTCCAGGGTAGTATATCCTGACTGGTTGTTTATGCTATTGTTTCCATTCCCTATTGAACAGTTATTTATGCTTTGGCCATTGAAAGGCTCTGTTTGGATCAATAATTTGAGGCAGGGATTTGTGATGAGAAGAAACAAAAATGAAGAGAAAAATGACTGAAATAGAAGTTAAATCTCTATTTGAATATTGGATTGGTTGTAAAAAATAAATAAATAATTAAATAAATAAACTAACACTGAATTTTATTTTAAATAACAAACACACAAAATTAAGTAAACAAACAAATTTAATTTTAAAATACTGAATTTATACACAAAAAAACAAACCAAAGCTTAACAACAGTACACTTACAGTGTTAGATGATTAGTTCATAAGATTGAATGTAGTTTATTAGTCTTTCTCCACCAAATAAAAAAAAAGGAAAAAGTTGTTTGAATAGTTGAATAGTGTTTTCCCAAAAGAGAAGGAAACGTTTGTGAATAGAGAGAGGGAACTCAGAAAATGGCTACCAACAGCAGTTGTTTTGTAAATGTGGAACTGCAGCATTTTGTGAAACGTGGGTAGTGGAGGTTATTCAGTTTGTGAATTAGTAATTTATCATGTTACCCTTAATTAGAAACTGATATAAGTGTAAAAATAGTATAATTATTTACAAAGTTAATGTCATTTTAAGAAAAATGGAAAAAAAATTCTAAGACAATGGCTTCAATACTTCAAGAAAGTTGTTCCCTTTTAATAATAGAATAGATGTAGTGAAGTAAAATGATTGATATTTAAAATTGAGGCCAAGTTTGGCATCATCAGAAAAATCAAAAAAGCCAAAAAGTCACAAAAAAAGTAAAAAAGTCCATACTACTCACCACTTTTTTTGGCGGGAAATCTGTCAATTGAAAGAAAAGAAAAGAAAAGAAAAGAAAAGAAGTGCAAAACGGCGCTGCACAACACTGTGCAGCCACACATCCCAATCAGTTTGATGACGTGGCACACTTCTAAGCCACACATACCATTAAAAAAAAAAAAAAATTTTTTTGAAAAGGGACAGCAAGTACACTGCATAGTCCAACTGCTTGTGTCAGCGAGGATAATATAGTAATTTTATAATTTTATACAATATTTTAATACACATTTTTTTCATAAAAATTAAAAAAGTTAACCCAAGCATCAATATTTTTTTTCTCTATTTTTTAGTCCAAAAAGACAAAAAATGCACTTATTTAGGACACCCTAAACAACCCTCAATTGGATGAACAATAAAGGATTCTTTTTAAATGTTAGAGAGGAAGAGACAGAGAGGAGGGGTTGAGCAAGAAGTTCGCCGTCGCCGCAGACGAAGTGTTGACGAAGCCATCAACGTCGTCGTTTTCGATTCCTTCGACGACAGTGATTAAGTCTCCCACCGGCGGCCGTTTGCTCCGGAGAGAGATGGAGATCGACGATCGGTTGTGATCTTGCAGTTAATTCATTGAATTCCTTCACCTTACTAGCCGAATGCAGATCTAGGGATCTGAAGAAATCTGAGGAAATTACAAGGACTTTGGGGACGAAGGAGAGGAAGGACGACAAGAGGCTGGCATGATCGAACCAAAGAAATCCAAAACTGATTGAATTTTGTTTGTTTGAGTTTTAAACAATCAACAATGGAGGTTTTGGGGAAGTACTCTCTCTCCCTCTCTCTCTCAGTCTCGTTTGCTAAAATGAAGGAATGTTTTTTGGGTTTTCCCCACTAAAACGACGTCGTTTTGGTAGTGGGACACCACTATAATCACTTCACCAAATCGGATTTAATTCGATCCTGACCGTGACGCGCCTTGGACATCTTAATCTTAGCGGTGTACACAGTCCAGATTGGTTCAATTCTGAGAAAATTCAAGAGCCGGACCGATTCTAACAGTTCTGTGATTTTGAGAATCAGATCAGACCATTACACTTGTAAAATCGGACCAGAGAATCAGATCAAACCATTACACTTGTAAAATTGGACCAGAACCAAACCGTTCGGTTTGGTTCACGGTTCAAAAAATTCCTATTTACAAGAATAAATTGTTAATATTAGCAAAATAATTACTCAAACTAATTACATTTAACTAATAATAAAAATTTATAATATTAAGGCATTACTTAACATTACGTATCTATATTATCCTAATATCATTAAAATTACAAAAAACCAATTAATAAAAATAAAACTTGATATTATATATATATATTTTAAAATTCGGTTCGGTTCAGTTTGAATTGTAATTTTTTTCATAAAATCTATTAACAGAACCGTTTTTACGGTTTTTATATTTCTTAAACCGAAACCGAACTAATTCTTAATAGAACCGAATCAAATCGTACGATTTGGTCTGATTCGGTCCGGATTAACGGTTTAAACGGATTTTTGAACAGCTCTACTTAATCTTAAACTAAAATAATTATAAAATAATAAAATAAATTTTAAAAAATTAATAAGATAAAATTTTACATTTAAATTATAATAATTTATTTATTTTATAAAAGTTAAAAAGTCAAAAAAAAAAATTAATTCAACGAGATTTTTTTTATCCAAAAAAAAAAAAAAAGAAACCAACGCACGTGCCAAACCAACCCTAAGAACTTTGTCGTAGTCCCGCCAACGGCGCCCCTCTTTATTTGCCTGCAAAATCCGTTTCCACCTCTCACTTCTTCTTCTCTCTACTGTGCCGATATATATATTTATTTATTTGTCTCTCTATAGGTGCATATAAGGGTTTAATTACAGAGGTTTTAGTATTAGGGTTTAAGGAGGTGTTGGTAGTATTTGTTGAGAAGACCCTGAAAGCAGAAGAAGAGATAATGGAGGAAGCATCAGAGCATAACAAAAAGCAGAGCGTGCCTGTACTCCCATGGATGAGAAGTCCCATTGATGTTACTCTCTTCCATGAATGCCCTCTTAATCTCCTACCTTTTCTTGACCCCAGGTACTCTCTCTCTCTCTCTCTCTCTCTCTCTGTATAGTTATGTATGTGTTTTGTTGTTTATCTTTCATAATTCTTAACACAAACTAATTAAATTTGTGAAGAGCTGAATAATTTGAGGAATTGACAAAGTTTTCTATTGCTGTCTCATTTTCTATTCCTCTGGCATCTCTCTACATATCCATTTCTGTTGCTTTTGATTAGGTAGTGTTTGGTTTATTGGAATGAACTGGATCATTCAATCAAAATGTTCATTCAAATATTTGGTTAGACTAAAAAAATAAAGACAAATATATTACAAATGAAATCATCTTTTACCATTTTAAGGTAATGGACAGCCTAAGGAATCACCATTTCATTCCATTCCGTCTCATTCCAGTGAACCAAATAGAACATTAGAGTTTTTCTTTAATTTGTTCCTCTCATCGTCAGCAGGGAGGGAAGGACCCAGGAATTTACCTTAGCCTTATATACTAATAAATATTAAAGAGAAAGGATCATGAACATCAATATCTACCAGTATAAAAGTGAAAACAACATTTGAAACATGTACATAGAAAGCATTTTTTTTTTCTTAAGTTCACATTTATTTACAAACTAAAAAAATTGTTGATCGATTTCGTTGTACTTTTGGACAGAGGGGCACAACCAGAAGGAGAACTTCTTCCTCTTTGGTTTTGATTGAACCCATTCCTTTGACCTCTCAAGAAAATTGCATTTCATTTTTTATACTTGCAATTTTGTCACAAATAAGAGATTTTGCAATTCTATTTTTTGAGACAATAACAAAATAATATTTTTGTGATAAAGCTTATTAAAGCAATAGACAAGATAAGCATTTAATTTATTTCACAAACTTAGGGGGAGCGAGCCTATATAATTTGGAAATTATTAGCATGTATTAGCATAGCAAATGGGATCTCTCCGCCTGTCATCAGGTATGGTTGGTTCCCAGGGTTCTAGCAGTACATTCTTCACGGATTAGGTTTAAATTTGTCTTTTTTCTCCCCACTTCCTCGGAAGAGTCTGTGCAACTAGGATTTATATTTGTCAGCTATTTACTATGGTTTTGGTTGTGCAACTCGATTCTATTTGAAATATTGAGTCTATTTGGTGTAACTTTTGGTAAGTTGAAAGTTGAAAATTAGAAAACAAAAGATAAAATCATTCACCTCTAGTTTTTTGATAATCAATTATTTTTCAATTTATTTATTTATTTCTAAAGCTATTAAGCAGAAGCTACACCAAATATATTGGTATAAAATTTCAAATTAAAAAAAGCCTATAAAGAGCCTTAATAAAATGCACATGGCTATTATTGACTTGGTGTGACTGAAGAATGTGGCTGTTTGTTATTAACTTAAATATTGCTACTTTCAACTTTTAGTTTTAATTAAGTTGAGATAACAATTTGATATAATTTGTAGTAAAATAGTTTAAGCTTATTTTCACTTATTTAAGGCAAAATAGGTTGATTTTAGGGTAAATTATACTGACACTTTATGAGGTTTATGAATAATACAAATTCTCCCCCTCAAATTCTAGACATTACATTGGCCCCCTTATGAGAATTTGTCTATTAACACCACTAATATAAAAAATAAAATGACCTTTTACCTTTCTTCCCTTCTCTCTTCCTCCCGTTCAACAAGACCCAATTTTATTCTCTCTCTCTCTAGTCTCCATCTTAGCCCTAACCATCACCCCCAAAAACACCATCGCTGCCACCCACCAATGGTACTCTCATCTATACAGACACCTTGTTCATACATCATATCAATTAAAAATATTTAGAAAGTTGGCTATTTGACAACACATGGTTGGCTATTTGATTATGTCTAGCAACATCAATGTAATGCATTTGCTTTGCAATAAATAGCTAAACAAGCACATATGTTTCCATGCAAACAAATTGTTATGTCTGTTTCTTGTTGTGCCTCCACCCAACCATAGCCACAACCTATAAAATACCCCATCTCCTAAGAAGGACACACTTTTAAGAAGGTGGCATATCCGTGTTATGTTTGTGTAGGATATAGACACTCGTTGGACACTTTCCGACAAGAGCCTGACACTTGTCAAAATGTGTCCTATTTTTTTAAAAGTTTTTAGATCCGGACACTCTTCGGACACTTGTGTCCATTGCTTAAACACATGTGTCTACCAACTAGACATGCATGAACTAATTATAAGTTTGATCTAAATAACTTAAGATACAATAATAAAAGAAAAAAGCAATGTAAAACTTTAAAATAATTGTTATATTACATTTTTTTATTATCTTTGAATGATATATTCATATCTATGACATATAATAAATATATAAAATTATATATTTTGTGCATGTTCCCCACGTGTCGTGTCCTGCATTCTTTGAAAATTAGCTTGTGAGTGAGTCCGTGTTGTATCCATGTCGTGTCACGTGTCCATGCTTCTTATTCCATCTCTTTATTTATTAGCTTTGAGAGTTCAATTCTTCAATTGATTCAACAATTTAACAACAAAACAAAAAGCATGAAGCAACTAATGGTGCCCAAGAGGATTCCATTGAGTTATCAATTGGAAAAATTTCTTACCATATACCTACCATCACCGACACCATTATGCAGCATCACCATCATGGTATCACCCATCTCGAGTATTATTGAACACTTGGCGCCCCATTACAATTGTTCCTTAATCACCCTAAATCCATCCCACCTAGACCCCAATCCACTCTCCATTGGCCACCCACTCCACTGAAAACCTAATACACACCATCACTAGTCCTGTAACACCCTTTTAAAGGAGTTCCTTTGTTTTTGATTTCTAGGGATTGGGTTGCTGTTTGTCATTCTTAGTGTTTGGAGTCTTGTGTTTGGTTTTGCTTTTTCTTCTTCTTTTTTCTCTCCTTGTAAGAGGACTTCTTGTCCTCTCTCCTTTCCGTTTTAATAAAATTTTGTTTTTTCTCAAAAAAAAAAAAAAACCTGAAAAGAGAGAGAGGAGGGGGTAAATCACCTATTGTTGTTCGCACTTTGAAATAAGCAAGGTTGTGGAGGAGAACCAACAAGTAGCTTTGATCGACAAGGCTCTTGTTGGAGGAGAAACATCCCAACATTAGAGCACCATAGAGGTGGATCGTGGTTGTTGTGATCCTCGTTCTCCCTTTGAAAATGTCATGGCTGTGTGTGGACATGAGATCCCTTCCCTTTCGTTCTCCTTTCTCATAGTTCTCTCTCTTTTTCTCCCCTCAAACTTTTCATCAGTGTATATTTAGGGTTTACTAGGTATGGGGTAGGTAATTTGGGTTGGGTTTCGATTAGGGATTAGGTTTGGATAAGTAAGGTTAAAATTGGCATTTTTATAATTTTTTATGTTGATGTCATCCAAAGTCGTTAGTTGACCTAATCCCCCATTAACAAAATGGCGCTAAATGTAATGCGATTTGGAACCTCAAGGAATGCAATGAAATTTTCCATACATCGAGGGGAATTTGTAGTAAAAACATACCTCAAGGGGGTGTTAGTGTAATTTACCCTTGATTTTAAAAAATTGACTAGAGGGGCTCTTTGTCACTTTTTTGCTTTAGTGAGAAATTATTTTAATTAAAAATTCATTTAAATATAACTCATCTTTCTTAAATATTATCATGCCCATTTTTGAATTTCTAGTCAATAAAAAATAAAATGACATTTCACAATAAAAATTCACTCTACTATTTATTTAAATAAACCTTACTTTGTAATTTAAATTTATTACATTTTTAACATCTATATTTTAATATATTAAAAGAGCACATAATTTGGTGTTTATGAAGTTTTGTGGACGTCCAATTTTTTTAATGATAAACTTTGCTTATGTTTTAACCATTTAAAGACCCTTGATATATAGGCAAAAATGTATGATGCTTTTCACCCACTTTATAATTCAATTATTGTCGTGACTCTTACACTGAGGTTTTTATGCATCATTTTTCTTTAGCTTGAAGGAACTTTTTTTTCCCCCCTTGGAGCTTGACATTGAGCTTCAATTTTGAGTACCTATTTGATTACTGTAAAATGGCTTTCACTCTGTTACTCCCTTGAATTATATTGCTTGTATTTTTGTGGGTTATGGTTAGTTGTGAATTGTTCTTATATTAGGTTAGAGGTGGCTTTGGAGAATATGGGTTTTACTTCCCTCTTTCCAGTGCAAGTCGCAGTCTGGCAAGAGACAATTGGACCTGGTTCCTGTGAGCGAGACCTTTGTATAAATTCACCAACTGGAAGTGGGAAGACGCTAGCCTATGCTTTGCCAATAGTGCAAATGCTGTCAACCCGTGCAGTTAGATGTCTTCGTGCTTTAGTGGTGTTACCCACACGTGATTTAGCCGTGCAGGTTATACATTCACCTTTACTTATCGATTTCCCATTTTTGCACATCTTTTGGTGATTCTACTTAAAGGGATATTGCTGCCATCAACCTCTCACTCAAACACATGCACATATTGGGCATGTATCTTTTCTTCATTATGTGTTAATTCTCATCTCATAATCATGGAACTATCTGTGTTTTTCCCCCCTGAGCTTGAGTTAGATATATGAACTCGCAATTGTCTTGCAGTATCAAAGTTGATTGAACAATTTATAACCTTAAGAATATGTTTGAGTACTGTTGTATTTGTTTTGTTTTTAGTTGTTTGTTAAAATTCATGAGAAAATATACTGATTTTCGTTACATTTATAAAGACACATCTCATGTGATTGAGATAGGTGTTTTCTACATGCAAATCTGTATGCATGTTTTGGAATTGGTGTTCTGATCATTATATCATATGGTGTTCCTAGTGAACTTCTAAAGCTTTGTTCATTGGATGTGGGACATTATAAGGTTGATGGCTAGATAGACTGTCAAAGGATTGTTTTAATTAAACTGCCATTGCCTAATGGCTGTCCTGGCAATTCGAGGCACTGGAAGGTTAGAATACTTATGCACCTGACCTCCACTTTTTATTTGCACAAACTGGGTGAGATTGGTGTTGGATCCTCCTCTCCATGATTTTCAGCTTGAGCTTTTACTATTCACCATGAAAAAGGGGACCATTTTAACTAATAAAATGAAAGAGGGATGAAAGAATATATTGTCTATCAAATTTTAAATTTTTTTGGTTCTTGCCTACAAAATTATATGCAGATGCTAAAGAGGGAACATGTTTGTGAATTGGTATGAGATTCACATATTTTGAAAAAAATGGGATGGGATGTAATTTAAGTGATATTCCTAAGAAATGTATGAGGTGAGGGTGTTGCGAGGTGGAGTGGGAAAAATTAATGAAGCTTATTTTAGAAATGAGCAATTTAATAAACAAGGGAAGGAGCATTAACGATAAATCTGGAAGTACATAAGAGAGTGTTTGAACAAGAGAGGAATATTTAAAACAATTAAAACATGTTCCTTAAGGTCCTTCATGGCACTGATGAAAGATGGTGGTAATTGGTGGCTTTGGAAAGGGGAGAGGAAGGTATGTAATGTTATTTGAACTTGAGAAATCACCTAAGTTGAAGATGTTTCTTTGGATCCTTAAATAGGAAAATTGGATTCATGTTGTTGGATACTCCAAAAGAAGGGGGAGCTCATGTTTCCAATGATGGTTCAACGAAATAGTATGTTGATTTGATGTTTAGTCAATACTATCTTTAGGCTTATCATATTTATGATTATTTTTTCATTATTTAGTTAGTTCCTTTAATTCATTTATTGTGATCAGTTCAACATCTGCCCCTTTTTTTATTTTTTTGTCTGACTTTTGCAAATTCTCTATTGTGATGATCTGGTAATAAATGAAGTAGAAATATTCTAGACCAACTAGGACTGCAAATAAAATTCAAATAACGTTACTTGACCCACTTTATGATCCATGCACTATAACTACTACTCATGGTCAACAATTATTGCAATTACCAACCTCCAACTATGAAAACCTAATATAATGACATAAATCTGTTCAGTGGTGTACTAAATTATAATAAACACAAATAAGGACTTAAAACTTTCTAAATCTTCACTCCATGATGTCCTAATCGTGTTCCATGTGAAATTCTAGATTTACCCCTTGTTCTTTCCTTACTCACAATCACATTGATCCTTTGAAAAGCAAGTGGACCAATGTGAATGTTATGAATACTAGAGGGGAATTGCATCAAGGTCTATTTTAATGCTCCATTGAAAGGTATCTATTTCCTTTTCCTTTTTCTTTTTCTTTGGGGGTTTCAGGTTAAGGAAGTCTTTGCTGCTATTGCACCTGCAGTGGGCTTATCTGTTGGTTTGGCAGTTGGTCAATCTTCAATTGCTGATGAAATTTCTGAACTTATTAAGAGACCTAAGCTTGAGGCAGGTATCTGTTATGACCCAGAAGATATTTTGCTGGATTTAGAGAGTTCAGTGGACATTTTGGTGGCTACTCCTGGCAGGCTGATGGATCATATAAATTCCACGAAAGGTTTTACACTTGAGCATCTTTGTTATCTGGTAAGAGATTGTGTTGATTTCACCTTTCACATATAATTCTGATGTAACTTTTATTCCCTGCAGCATTCCATTTTCTGAAAATAATGGTTTCAAATATGTTATATATTTCATCAGATTGGAATATTTTGTTAACGACTCAAGTGTTTAATGGATTTCAATTGATTAGCTGTATCTCAACTTATACGCGAGTTTATTTCTTACAAGCAAGCTTTAGTCAACTTGGATTTACATATTTTTGGAGTTGTGCTAAATACTGTAATTAAGTTAATGAACCTATATTTGTTTACATATTATGCTGCTGCAGTTGGATTACAATTTTATGATTTTTTCAGAGTCCATACTTAAAATTCGTGATACCACCAAATGCTTCTGTCAATGTGTTTCATAAATTGCAGTCGTCATCGCTTGTCCTTCTGGTGGTATCTTGTTGCTGTGATGGTTGATCAATGGCAGAATAAAAAATTATAACGAACAAATTGAACTTCAGCAATCAAAAGCATTGTGTTTAACATCCATTGCTTTTAATTTGAATTTTCTTTAGAAAACAATCTTTTGACGAGGTCAATTTTTCAGGTTGTTGATGAAACAGATCGATTACTCAGGGAGGCATACCAATCCTGGCTGCCTACTGTTCTTCAATTAATCCATTCTAGTGTTGGAAGTCTCTTCCCTCATGCCAACACTTTCTTTTCTTCCCCATTTGGTTCCTTGAAAACCATAAGGAGATCGTGAGTTCTAATTCCTTTTACTTCCTTTCTTGTAGTAATTAAAATTTTGTCAGCATTGGGCATGACCACAGGCATGGTTGTAATTGGTCAGTGACAATAGTATTGCTTGGCATTGCATGCTTTGGATACACCTGCAGATGAAACTGCAGTCAGGTATCCATGATCCTATCATATATGGCAACTGTTGGTTTACTGGTGAATTGCCAATTATGGTGGTCTTCACTCTGCAGAAACCATGATAAGCAATGGTCGAATGTGTGTTTCATACTTTTGGAAATTTTGTGGACTAAACAATTTGTATTGGAACCCACAGATGAGTTTAATACCATAGTGATACTTAAAATTGTCCACTAGGGATCTTTGAGACTCATGGATACTTTGATATCATTGTTTTACGACTGGATTAAAGACGGGGAGTTTCAGATCCTTGTAGGCATTTGTGGAGACTTACTGTTTCTTCAATTTTCCAGTTTAATTTTTGTTCAAATGTTTGGTGAAGTATTTCTTTCCCATGTGACAGTTAGCTTGTACTTATAATTTATTTTAATTTGTTGTAGGGGTGTTGAAAGGGGATTTAAGGGCAAATCTTACCCTAGGCTTGTGAAGATGGTTCTATCTGCCACGCTAACCCAAGATCCAGGCAAGCTTTCCCAGCTTGATCTGCATCACCCTTTGTTGTTGACAACTGGGCAAAGACGTTATCAGCTCCCTGAACAACTAGAATCTTTCAAATTGGTATGATCTCATTACTATACTAGTAAATATGTCATACTTTGTATAAATGCTTTTGGTCATTTTAAATCTCGTGGGTTGTAACATGTGCTCTTTACTGCATTCGCATTTTGGGTGTATGATTTGAATGTAGAGTTGTTAATGAGGTGAGTTGAGCTAAGTAGTGGGTAGCTTAAGTTTGGCTTAATGAACTTGAAACTTAAGTTTGAGCTCAGCTCATTTATTTTATGAGCAATCTGAACAGACCTAGTTAAACCAACCTTGGCCTGAGCTTGGGATACCTGATAGGCTTATTGAGCTCAATAAATTAACAAATTAATGATGATGCTTGGCTTGTTTATCTCATGAGCAATCATGAGTTAACCTCTGATTGAGCAAATCATGGGCCAAGCTTAAGTAGCTTGATTTGTCTTGCAACCCTTATTGGGTGTGTAAATAAGACCTGCAATGGCAGAGATGCGAACCAAAGAGCAACTTCTGTCAAAATTTGAGAACTTTTGCTTTTGACCAAATAGTTTGTTTTCTTTTAATGCATTGTGAGTCAAGACTCTAATTTATTTTGGCATCATGTACAAAAAACTATTTATTTTAATGCATTGGGAAAATTATTCTGGCACCATGTACGAGAAAAGGTTGCAATTTAGAAAGTTATGCTGCTAAAACTTGTCATTTTGCTTGCATGCTGATCTTTTAAAAATGGAGTCATAACTCTATTCATGACACAAGGTTTTGAATCTAAATGTCTATTACAGTTGTTGGTTTGGTCATGTTTAAAATAGAAGCAAAATCTGTAATTTCTAAACATTATTTGTTGAAATGGTTTTGATTTTGAAAAACTGAAATCAAGAAGCATTGGTATGGCTTGAGATCATATCAAAGATGTGCAAGTTCTTGAGTCTGTGCAAATGTACATCCTTAATTGGGTGATCTGTTTTCTTTATTCTGATTAAATTTAGCATGGCTTGTCCACCTTGAATCTCATTTTTGGCATGAATTTTTATGCTTACTAAAATCAAATGGCACATCAAATTTATTTAAACAGACGGATATTTTGTTGTTTTGCCTCTTATTGTTTTTATTTTTTACTTTTGGTTTTCATTTATGTTTTTGCCTTTTTTTTTTTAATTTATATTTTTTAATTTTTTTTTTTTTTAGGACTTGGCCTAAGTTCAATAACTTCACAACCTAAATTTCATGCTTCTTATATTACCGTAGTTTTATGATTTGATACTCATTGAGGAGACTATTGTGCTAAGAGTAATTTTTATTTAGTTGTAACATACAGCATTTTGTATAAGATTGAATGGAGATTGGTTAGCTAAGAACTATGAAGCACCACCACTTCAAAATAGGTGCCATAGCCATGTCAGACATGTTTAAGACACAAACACGGCTGGAATAAGGATGGGAAACAACATTTTCTATAAGACTTAATGGAGATTGGTTAGGTAAGAACTATGAAGTATTGACACTTCAAAGTAAGTGCTGTAGTTGTGTCAGAAGCATTTTTTTAATAATATTTTTTGGGGGACTTGTCAGGTCATACTTCGAGACACAACAGGGTCATTTTAATTTTTCAAATCTAATTTCGGGGGTTATATTATAATATTTGGAAACATGAGGGTTGAATTTAAAAAATAAAAATAAATCTCATATCAAACCATTGACAATGCAACATAGATCTAAATACAATTGTGAAGTTGAGAGAAAGGCTTTTAATAATTTCTGGAATGTGTAATGCAATTATGCAACACAAATCTAGTATTTGGCTTATTTAAATCTAGTTTTGTTTGTTTTTTTTTAATGGTAGTTTCATTAGTTTTGATTATTTATGGATGTAATAATATTAATATGAATAGCAAATAAAATATATAATTTTTTTTTTGGACATATCCCTATCGTGTTTGTGTTTGTGTCTATATATATATCCGTGCTTCCTAGCTTAAGAATCATGGACATAGACACATCTATATGTAAATTTTCAAAAAAATGCGAGACATGACACACGGAAGACAACCCCCCCCTCTCCCAAAAAAAAAAAAAAAAAAAAAGTGTATGCTATATATATATATGATTATTTAATATAACATAACACTAATTAAAATTGAACAACATATTCCATAGTATATGTCACGACCCAAACCCGCCCCTAAAAGTTTGGTCCATGACCGGCCTGTACATAGGCCTCAAACAGAATTTTAGAATAATATTTAACCACATACGGGGCCTTAAGCGGAAGCAATATCAATAAAAGACAACATCTATTGAGCTTGTGCATACATGATGGCTTAATTATTTTAAGCATTTAAATACATTCCCAGAGTTACATATACAATCATAGAATTATGCAGATCTCACACACACACCTACATAAGATTCCAAAAATTCCACAACTCCCAGTAATCAAAATTAAGGCCTTAACACAGAGGCGTACCCCAGGCGGCTTGACAGACAGGTAGACCTCAATACAATTCTAGTGTCAATCCCTGATGGCTCACTTACATAAACATACATAAAAACGAAGTGAGCAAGGCTCAGTGAATAATAGCAATGTAAGGAGGTGAGTTAAACGAGTATAGGCTTAGAGAATGTAAATATGCATATCAAACTATACAGAGATCTTATTCATAATCATATTTTAAAACGGCCTCTGGCCCACATGTAATATAGAACGGCCTCGGGTCCATATATGATACAGAACGGCCTCGGGCCCATATATGATACAGAACGGCCTTAAGCCCAGATATGATACAGAACGGCCTTAAGCCCATATATGATACAGAACGGCTTTAAGTCCAGATGTGATACAGAACGGCTTTAAGCCCAAATATGATATAGAACGGCTTTAAGCCCAGATGTGATACAGAACGACTTTAAGCCTAGATATGATACAGAACGGCTTTACGCCCAGATAACGACAGCTGTCCACACATTGTAGGGTAGGTAGAATATCGACATGTACACTACCTCCCTTGGCTTCTGGCCATGAATCATAATCAATTTACATCATAACGGCCTCAGGCCCAATAGATTAAACAGAGCGGCCTCAGGCCCAATATTAGCAAAACAGAATAATCCTAGATTCATAAGAATACCATTACACAATTGTGCACATAAATCTCCCCATGGTTTATTACAAGTTGACATAGTTGTCTTGCGTATAACAGAATATTAATAATAACTATTAACAGAAGGCAAATGTATCACTATATTAGTAGGGACAGAACAATTCACATCATAATGGCCTCGGGCCCACGTCTATTACTCGTATTCATTAATTTAATCAAAGCACAATATCAATGGAATAGGCCATTCACAAATAACAATACATAAATCATAATCACAGGAAGTAAGTGAAACATATCGTTACACTACTATTACTTACAGTGATCGGCTCCCAGTAGTGATGGGATGATGTCCTCGTCTCGACCTACAAGCACAGTGCACAACACATAATATGAGATCATAATCGATCCTTTACTTATTCTCTTTGATCATTTAATCAATTAGCCAAGGTGGTACTAAGCTTATTATTCATTAATAAGTTATAATCCATGTCTTAGAAAATAGGAGGAATCGATGGAAAATGGTTTAAGCGAAGAAATAGTACAAAACCGGTAGACAGAAAGTGAGCAACTCTCACTAATTTGGGCATATCTATTTCTGTACTTAGAATTTGTGAGTGAGACCACCACCATTGGAAACTAGACTTCCGGGGCTTGATTTTAAGCTCAAGAATCACTCAAAATGGAGTTCGGATGCAAAAGATATGCTTGTTCAAAGTTGGCTGGACGGAGTTATCCTCGCACGTGCGGGAAACAGGGCCGCACGTGCGGGACAAGGTGCTTTTTTAGCAGAATCAATTTTTGGTGTTGGAGGGGGCTGCCACACGTGCGGGAAACCCAGCCACACGTGCGACTCTGGGCCAAAACCAGTCCGAAAATGGCTTTATGATTTGGAACCTCTCATTTCAAAATTAAACTTCAAATTCATGTAAATCAAAGCCCAAAACTCTTTAATACATGATAAATTTCACATTATTAGCTTCCATCAAACATCATAACCCCCAAAATACCACTCAATTTCCCAAGCACAAGAACAAGATCAAGGTAGATCTTCTCAAAACTTACTCTTTCAAACTTATGTAGATCTTCATCTCATAATCAACTTCAAGATAAGCAAATGTAAGGAAATTGGCTCTTAAATCAAGAAAATCTATAGAATCCTAGTTCAATTCCATGAAGAAATCCCATTTAAACTTATATTTCTCAATCCCAACTCAATTAAGTGTTACTCCTCATCTTAGATCATGAATTTAAACAAATAATAGATCAATCTCAAGAGGCTAAGTTAATTACACATACCTTGGGCCAATCCCTTGAGTTCTACTTTAATTCCATCAATTTCCCTTCTTTCTTCTTCTCTCAAGTTTTCTCTTCTTCTCTTGCTTCTCCCTAGCTCTCTCTCCAGATTTTTTTCTTTCCTTAGATATTTTTGGCTCCAAGGTTGAGTTCACCAACCCATATGACATATATATATATAAAAGCTTTCCACAAATAGGAAGGGCCAAACACCCTTTACGAATCGCACAAAATCACATTTCAATTAAACTTCCTAGATGACTATAAAAATTATGCTGATCATGAATATGTCCTCTGTTCTGGTTTTTGAAGCCTCTAAGGTCTTCAATTTGCAGTACAAAGTTAACCGCCCAAACATGTATTAACGAATCAGACAAATTAAATTTCTAATTAATTTTCCCAAATAGCTCTAAAAATTCCCATTAACATAACTATGTTTTCAATTCCGATTTCTGAACCCATAAAGGTCGTTAATTCCAGTTTTAAAGTCATAACTTAGCAGATAATTCTTCAATTCCAATAGATATAGTTAAATTAAAACACATTATCTCATAGTTAAATAAAGATGATTTCTTATACGCATTTTGAGGTCATTACAGTATAATAATCACAATTTGTGTTACATGAACTCTTCTATATCCCCCAAAGTACTCGTGTCCACCAGATATTACATGGGTAAGGGTGTGAGATACGTGTCCAATACTCATACCTAATTTAGACACTCGGATCTTTTATTTTGTTGAAATATATAAAAAATAAAAAACACACATTTGCCAACAAAACAATATTTTTAGCCTCACATGAATTAGATATAGAACTTTATATTGTTCTTGAATCCTATTTAATTTCTAATATATTTCTATACAATTTACAATATCTCATTTGAGAATATTTTATAATGTGCAATATATATAAGTGTGTATACGACGCGTCACCGTACCCATATCCAATTTTGGATATGTATCCTAAGATTTTAATATTTAAATTTATGAATGTCTGACGTTTGGATGCACAACCGCACCTAATACTCATATACTAGACCATCTTATAATATAACAAATTTATACCTACAATCACAATAGTGTATCTTATTACATAAATATAAGGGTTAAATACCTTTTTAGTCCCAAAGTATCGGGTTTGTGTCATTGTTGTCCCCAATGATTAAATTGTGTTAATTTAGTCTCCAATGTATAAAAATGTTTCGATTTGGTCCTCTAACTTAACTTCGTTTTAGATGTCGTTAAAGTTAGGGGTAAATGTGCAAATTTAATTAAAATGATTACTCTTTTAAGTCCTCAAAGTTTGCAATCTGTGACATTTTGGTCCCTAATATTTAAATTGTGTAAGTTAGCAATATATGAGAAAGTGTTTCGATTTGGTCCCCTACATAATTCCATTTTCTTCTCCCTCCTTGTTTGAAATAGGGGTAAAATGTGAAAAACCATAAATATTGAAGGGGAAATAACAAATCAGTGGGTTTTCAGGAAAAAAAAAAAAAAAAAAATTCAGATTAATGGTAAACTTTATAATCTTCAATGATTAAAATTATAAACTTTTCCATGATTCTGTAATTATTTTGAAAAAATAGGGCTGATTTGTAATGTCCCCAATATTAAATACATATAATCAAAAAATGAAAAAAGAGCCAACATCTTTGGAGGGAAATATTCTGGCTACTGTAAGAAAATGTAACTGTTGCGATCCCAAAAAAAAAAAAAAGAAAAAAAATTTTGTTGCCCAAAGCTTACTTTCCACAATGAATGAGATCCTCGTCGGTGCCAATTTTTTTCGTCGAGAAGTTTTTTGGGGCATTGTTTTGTTGCGATTGTAGTGCATCGTCCAATATATTTTGATATATTTTATACTTATTGAATGACATGAATATTTCCCTCCAAAGATATTCTCTCTTTTTCCCTGCTTTTTGCTGATATGTATTTTATGGCTTCCATGCTTTACCCTTGGTTCAAATGAAGAGAGACAATTAGATTGAAGGATCAAATTGAATACTTTTTATACTTCAAGGATTAAATTGACACAATTTAAACATTGATGACCAAAATTTAACTGGATGTTTGCCTAGTCGTTAACTTCAGGGCCCCAGGATTAGTCGAGGTGTGTGCGCGTAAGCTGGTCTGAACACCTGATTATCAAAAATTTAAATATTGAGGACCAAAATGACAGCTCTTATTATGGGGATTAAAAGAGTAACTTTTTAATTGAATTTTCATATTTACCCTTTGCTTTAAAGGCATCTACAAATGAAGGTTGGTTGGGGGACCAAACTGAGACACTTTTTATCATTAAATTGTGAACTTAAGAGGGATTTTAGCTGATTGGTCTATTTTTAAATGTGAAACTTAGTTATACTTCACCTTCCAAAAGATTGTTAGTATTCCCCAATAAATTGTTGCATGGATGTTCTATGAGCATTTTCCTCCCAATCTTCTGTGCAGATATGTGAATCAAAGCTTAAACCCTTGTATTTAGTAGCCCTTCTCCAAACATTGCAAGGGGAGAAGTGCATTGTTTTCACATCGTCAGTGGAGTCAACCCACAGACTCTGCACTTTACTGAACTTCTTTGGTGATTTACAAATCAAGATCAAGGAATATTCGGGTCTTCAGCGTCAGTTCGTAAGAAGGTAATATCTGAGTTAGTCTACTTGATCGGTAATAGTTATACATGTAGTTCGCGTTTAATATACATGATTACATTTTTTGTCCTGAACTGTGGATGCTTTTGTGTTATAGAACATAGAAGCATGTGGTCCACATGAATGGGGGTGGACTAATACACGACAAAATAGGATTGCCACATCCAAAGACCAAAAGGGATCGTATAATTGTTTAATTTTCATATCTCTAGCTAATGAAAGCCTGAAGTCTGACTCTTATAAATTGTTTAATTTTGTATTCAAGAATTTATATGGCCACTCTCTACCCAATACTAGGTGCCATTGGCTATAAAATACTAGATTTTTGTGAGCATTGACTATCTGCACACAGGGCATGAGCAATTTTATTCAAATTCATATTAAGAATTTGATCTGCTCACTTTTTGTGTGTACACGCACGCCTGTGTGTTTTTCCATACACGTTAGCTAGTGTACAAGAAAAGGAGTCTGATGCTTTGTATAGAAATATGGCATTTTGGGTTATCAGTGATTGAAGAATTCTTTTAAAAGGTGTCGTGTGTATATTTCCTTTATTTTAATTGCTAACTAATGGAAGATGAAAGGTCTTCAATTATATGGGTGCTGTTATCTTAGACTTTGAATTGCTTTCCACTTGAAGTAGAAAATATCAGTCAGGGTTAATATATTAATGTAAATGATAAATTATTATTGTCAGAGCTTTCATAATTTATGTTGGATGGAAAATAGGGAGATAAAGAACATTAAATTATATGGACTGCCCCACATTTTTTACCTTTTTAGTGTTTTTTTGGGCTAAAATATGATGTGAAAAAAATTGATGTGTTTGGGAATGGCTTTTTGACTTTTTATGAAAAAACGTGAAAAAAGTAGAGAGAATGAGAATGAATCTTCAACTTTTTAATGTGGTTTTTTGGCCTTTTAGCTTTTTTAGTGGTTTTTTTACTTTTTGGCTAAAAACTTCACTTCCCAAACGCACCCTTAGTGTCATGCTGTATAAACGGTAGGTTAGCAGGGTAAAATTGTTCTATGGGAACACTAGTTCTCTAACTTTTGAAGAACATGTCCAACCTTTGGCTTCTCTTATTTCTGATTGTCATCTGTAATCTTTCATGCTATAAACCTCAAGCTTAATCATGAATTAGTCTAAACCAGATTGAAATCTAATGAGAGTGAAAATTTGCTCTGTAGCAAGACATTGAAGGCATTCCGGGCAGGGGAAATAGAAGTACTTGTTTCTTCTGATGCAATGACTCGTGGAATGGATGTTGAAGGGGTGAGAAATGTCATCAACTATGATGTGCCTGCATATATAAAGACATACATTCATCGGGCTGGGAGGACTGCAAGAGCGGGCCAGGCAGGACGTTGCTTTACGCTTCTACGTAAAGAAGAGGTATGTTTTCTGTTTAAAGTGCGTGGAGGAACCTTTTTTTCAGTTAAAGAATAAAATTTTGTCCATTTTGTGTAGTTGGACTTTTGGGAGTGGTAAACCAATTTGTTGAGCAATTTTTTAGATTTTTGTGATCATTTTTTTCTAGGAAGGAAATGTATTGAAGGCTTTTGTCTAGAGAGGTGTCTACGAGGCTTATTGTTCCTGTAGTTGTTTTGGGTTACATCCCCTTCAATCTCTAATAAACTTTTCATTTTCACTCCCTCTATCCTTTTGACATTGTACATGTAATGTTGAAAAGTGATGTTTATTCAAATCACATATGTCATTTTTCATTTGTACAAGTATAGAAAGTATAAATAACCATTTTAGCCATCGAAGACTTCAGGTGGGTATTGCGGGTTGTTTTTATTTTTAGTGGAAATCATTCCATTTCTTGGTTGGACTCGTGTATTATTAAGCCGGGAGAGTAGAGCAAACCGAGGTCACTTGACCTTAAAGAAACTCTCAAAATATTCCAAATGTAGAGATTCTTTATTTGTTTTCATCTTTGAACACTAAGATTTTGAAGCAAGAATGTGTCAATTTTAAAATTAAAAAAGTGAGTTGCAAATATTCACAATACCTCTATTAAGCTTTGCTCTTTTTGCTTTATAGTTTCTTTCTTTATATTATTTTAATTATTTTGTAAGTGTTGAAAAGTTGAACCTTACTCTATAACTATCCATACCTCAATCATCCTAAGATGCAAGTTGATGATTACATCACAATGGAGGAAAGTAGAACCAACTAGGCTTAGCCTAGTTGGCCACCATGCCTTCCTTAGGGCTTAGTCTCAAGGAGGTCATGGGTTCAATTCCCCTTAGGGGGGTTGAATTAAGGGAGTGCAAGCACTTATGTGCATTGCCAAGGGTGGGGAGCTTTGCTCCCATAGGTGCTAATCTAACAACTAACAACTAACATTTGCCGATCAAAAAAAAAAAAAAAAAAAAAAAAAAAAAAAAAAAAAAAAAAAAACAATGGAGGAAAGTAGGAGTAGTTTTTCATAATGTTTGATCTTTCTTAACTAAATTAAAATAGAATTAACTTTAGATTGTAGATGATTGATCTGAATTAAATTTGTTGAAAATTTTACTCGATGACAAATTATATATTTGAAAGCATTAGTTATCTGGTAAAATATTTTCGCAATAGTATTAAAGATTTAGGATTCAGTCCCATTGTCATTCAAATTTCTGGAACTTATGGATAGGAAAGGCTAACCCCCATTGTAAAGCCCACAAACATTACCATTAAATTTGTACATATATATGCACACAGTTGTGGAATCTGTTGTTTAGTTTTTGTTAGTGTCAGATTGATTTGCAATTTGGGTTTTACTTTCATTAGTTTCTGAATTGGAATTGATTTAACATCGAGTTTTATTATTTGAACTATTATCATCTCTATATATAATTACTTCTTAAACGAATTGTGTAGGTTCATTTTTTAAGGTTTTTCTTTCCATAAGTTGTAAAATTAAAATAAATATCTTAGTATCTATAACATATGAAAAATCATCCATAGCTCGAATTATACTGGGCTCGAATGGCTCGAAACTAAAAATTTCTCTCTCCTCTCACTCTCTTCCCTCTCCAAACAAAATCAGCACTCTCACTCGAGCCTCTCTCTCGCTCTCGTCTCATCCCTCTCCCCAATGCTCTCACTCTCGCCTCATCCCTCTCATTCACTCTCGCCTCTCTCTCCTCTCTATCTCTTCACTCTCGCCTCTCTCACCCGTCTCTTGAAGGAGTATGAAGGACGACGAGACGATGGACGGAGGACGACAAACGACGACCCATATCGCCGATTTCTGTGTGTGCCGATGATTTCTGCTGCTTTGTGTGTGTGTGTGTGTGTGTGTGTGGGTTTGATTTTCCAGATGTGATTTGTGTGTTTCTTCTTCTTTCTTCTTTTTCTTCTGTATGTGTGTGTGTGGGTTTGAATTTCTTCTGTATGTGTGTGTTGGTTGATGATGATGATGATGATGATGATGATGTCATGTTGATGATCTTCAGATCCTCTTTTTTCTTCTTCTTTCTTTCTTCTTCTCCTTTCTTCTTTCTTCTTCTCCTTCTTCTTCTGAGTTATGAAGAAAAGGGGCAAAACAGGGAAAAAAAACAAAAAAAAAAAAAATTCCCAAAACGACGTCGTTTTGGGATTTCGGGCCACTCAAGCCACGGAAAATTCGAGCTACAAAACGGAGCTGTATAACATATATATACAGTTTCAGTATCTAACAAGAAAGTATTTGTAGTTAATTATGTATAATTAAAAGCTGATATTACTTCCATAATTTCCCACTTGAAAAAATATCTGGCTCTGTAACTGTTGTTAAGGTTAGAGATGCTTAGGGTAATTTGAATATGAAAAGCTTAATTTAAAATTGATTTTTATTGCTTCTTAGTATTTTATTGGCACTGATCTCCAGATCAATTACTGTCATATTTTTGTGCATGTGACCTAAAAGAGTTACAGGGCACCCAGTGTGGTGCTGCTACTTAGAAATGAGGTTTTGCTGACAAAAAGAAATGTGAATGAGAGGAGAAATGGTATTGCTTTGAGATAGGTCTCAACATAACTCTTTTTGTACTCCTCCTTTGGTTAAAGTTGGAGAAGTCACTGACTCTTTCTTCTCTTTCAGGTTAAGCGATTCAAGAAGCTGTTACAGAAAGCTGACAACAACTCTTGTCCTGTTTATTCTGTTCCTTCCGATTCCATAGAATCATTTCGCTCCACATACACTTCTGGTAAATTTTTTGTCTTATTTTTAGTTATAGGCCATGAGAACAGGATTTATTTACGGCTTCAATTGGTACCAATTAGATATGTTTAAAAACCAGTCACCCAATGGGTATAATGTTCCTATGTTTTCCCTACTAAGAAACGGGAGAATGTTACTGTTTGATCTAAACAGTCACCTCATTGAAAGCTGCTAAAAGGTTCTGTAACTGCTTTCAAAGATTGGAATTGGTAGTTTAAAGTTAACTAGACTTACTTTTAGGCTGTATTTGGTTGGGAGAATTTAAGAAGGGATTTGGAAAGGAAAAGGAAAAATGTAGGTGAAATGCGTTTATTTTACTTAGTTTCACATACCTTTTCCCTTTCTCTTTCCACATCTGTTCCCAAATCCCCAACCAAACACAGCCTTAGGGTCTGCTTGGATAGATTTGGATTTCAAATCAAGGGATTTGACCTTAATCATTCAAAACAGTAACTCAATTTTAGATATGATTGATTATGTATGAATTTCAAGATAGAGCTAAATAGCTTTATCATGATGGATTTGAAATAATTATAAAACTAGTTATTTGAAATTAAACTGTTAGTTTTATTCCTGTTGTAGATATTTTTATTTTCTGTTGTTATGTTTATGTTGAATGTGGCTTTAGTTTTCCGTGGATTAGCATTAGATGTTTTGCCAACACTTTCCCTTGTTCTTGTCAATGTGTCAGCTCTGGAGAAATTGAAAGAGAGTGTCAAATCAGAAACATACAGGAAGCACAAGTTTAAATTCAAATCTTCTGGCATGGTTAAAGGAAAGGAAAAAAATTCGAAGGTGTGAATTTTGTTTTTCTAGCAGGAGGTCTATTCCATAACGAGTTGAATTTTGTAGTGTATATGAGGTGAGTCCCAATTTTTTGGTATAAGTTGCACACTTTTGATTAATGTTGTTAATGACTCTATGTAACTTGCTGCCTAGAAATTATTAGCCTTTGAACTAAGTCTAGAGAATGTTATATGGAAGAAGATAAAACCCTTTTGATATTTGTTTGTATAGTGCTGCTTGAGAAGGATTTGTTTGTATAGTACTGCATGAAAGTTCACTTCAGTGTGTCCAAGTCCAACCCCCCAGCATGTGTTTCACACTTGCTGTTAATTTGGATGGAATACTTGATGGTGCATTTTAGTCCACAAACCCTAAAGGAGGTTATGTGAATATTTCGAAATGATAACGGACAATCCGCACGTAGAAGAAGAAACTATTGAAAAACTTAAAATAAAATAAATAGGTAACAAGGAAACTTCCACCACTTATATTATTGGTTTTGGCTTTTCCTAATGCTAATCAAATATATGAAACTGGACTTTATTTTGGTAATGGAAATTTTGGCCAAGTGGAATGTTATATATAGAAAGGTAAGTGGTTAATGTCATATTAGAACATTAATTATTTTAGGAATCTTCAATCAGTGGAAAGAATCAGGAGTTGATTTATATTTAGAAGCCTCATTAGTCATCTATTTATAAGATTGCCACCATAGTTTGTGGTTGAGAACAACAATACACTACATATATAACACAACACATGTATAAAAAAGTATATTGGGGAGGAGGCACTTGTCAGGTTCTCATGGGGCGACCCTCACACCGTCCTTTCACACACATGTATATGTTTTAGCAAGGAACAAAACTTAGTATATTCTCCATTGAGAAGGTCGAAATGTTTTTGTTTCCTAAGAAATCGAAACGAAGCATTAGTAGAATAAATTGTCTTGTTTCTACCAGAACACTTCGCAACACTACAAAACATATCAAAATGATGAGTTGTTCTGACACCTATTAGGATTATCAATAATGGCCATTTCAATTTGCATTTTTGTCAAAAACGCAGATTTGAAAACAAAGAAATATCTGAAAGTTGTTAGAGAATTTGAGAAACTAGAAAAGAGAAGAGGAGAGATAAAGAGGAGAAAATAAAAGAAGCATCATCAAGTCACTTATTCTTTCTTTGTTAACATAAAGAATATATATATATCTTTTCTGTAATGCTACTAAAATTTTGCATTTTTTAATTATTATTATTATTTTATTACTATAAAAAAATTCACTTCTAGGCCATTAAACATTTTGTGTTACAAGTTTCTAATATTCATAGGCCTCAACATATTTGTCAAAGTTGAGGGTGAAAAGAGATTATAAGAATAAGAAAGCTTAAATCTTAGGGCTAGCTCCTCTAATTACTTATATCAAGATTAGTTTGGTACATTGACATAGATAGCCTTAACACTCTCCCTCAAGCTAGTGCATGTAGATCATATGTATCTAAGCTTATTACAAATATATCTAATTCGTAAACCATACAATGGTTTTGTAAATAAATTTGCCAATTGGTCCATGGACTTCACGTGTTGTATGAATTAAATGCTGCTGTTATTTCTCTCCAATGAAATGATAATCAAGTTCAATATGTTTTGTCTGCTCATGAAACATTGGATTAGAAGCAATGTTAATAGTTGCGTGGTTCCTACCTGAAAAAACAAAAAAACAGTTGTGTGGTTGTCACACATATATTCATTGACGTTCAAACTCAAGTTTTTCGAACATATGCTTTAATCAAATCAACTACAAGTAGTATAGGCCATAGCTCTTTATTCAGACTCAACACTTGACTAGGAAACAACTGTTTGTTTTCTACTCTTCCATGACACTAAATTAGATGGAGACCCAACCCACCCAACCCAGTGTATAACCCTTAATATGAGTATCACCATGATTTTAATATAGTAGACCACAATTAGGTGCACTCCTGAGGTAACTCAAAATGTGCACAACAGCATCCCAGTGAGAGGTTCTGAGTATTTATCCAGAAATTTGACTGGCCACAGTTACTTCAAGACAGATGTCTAGTCTAGTGTCAAATAGTTCAACTTTCTCACCAGACGATGATATTGTCCTGGGTCAGGTAATAACTCACTTAATCTACCATGAATTTGGTGTTAGGATCCATAGGAGTATTGATAGGTTTAGATCCCAATATTCCTGTCTCACTTGATAAGTTAAGAACATATTTTCTATGAGAAAGAGATAACCATGATCTAGCCACTTTAATGCCCAAAAAAGACCCCAATTGTCCCAAGTCTTTAGTATGAAACTTATAATTCTTGAACAACGTTATAATAATCCCCTTTTAGAGAAGGAGATTAGTTATAGAGCTAATGTCTGAAGATGTCTTATGTTTACCTTAATGAACAAATGGCACCAAAGCTTCCCTAATTTTTGCAAGAGTATAATTGTTTGTTTCAAAATAATTGAAAAGATAGGACAATATTTTTGATAGTTACAAAAGCTTTTCATTAAGTTCCTGATGTAATTGATTATAACATATTAATTGATATTTCCTTATGTATTGAATTTGTGTGGTTAAAGCATTGATTGTTCTCGGGGTTTAGGGAAATGCTACTGGTACACACCCCAAAGGGGTGCATTCAGTCTGCACCCAAAATTTCAGCGACAATGATTTGTAATGTCCACCACTTTGTGTCATTATCAAGACAATATTGATTCATAACCAAAAACACCACAAAAGCCTTGTAACCAAGGTCACCTCGGTTCATAACCTAACACCACAAAGTCTCATAACCAATATAAAATCTCATAACTAAAGCCACTTTGGTTCATAATTCATAATCAACCACCACAAATTTGACCACCATGTAGCGTCATAACTAAGTGTTGACATGATACATAACCAAGACAACAAAGCTTCATAACTAGGGAGCATCGTACACACATTTTAAGGGGTGTATACCATAGAATAAGCCTAGGGTTTATATTGGTAATGCTGATATGGGTTGATTATAACTGAAATCCATGTTCTATTGAATATAGAAGTGGCATAATAAATTGGAACCCTGTGACTGATTAAAGTCTTGTTCAACTGTTGTATCATGTATCTTTTAAAAAGGGAAAGGTTAGGGAATGTGCCCAATAGCAGGATAAATAAAAAGGGTAGTACTTAAATTTTTTGTCCAATCATAAAATTCAAATTAAGTTGGACTAAAAAAATTCCATAACGACTGCTGTATATGATGGAATGTATGACTATTTGGAAATAAAACCAAACCAAACCAAGCCAAGCCAAGCCTTAAGTCTCATCAAATGGGGTCAGCTGCATGAATTATTCTTCTCCACTTAACTCTATTCAAGGCCATTTCGTTAGTCAAATTAAAGAGATTCATATCTCTATTTACTACACTAATCCACGTCAATCTAGGTCTGTTCCTTCCCCTAACACTACCATCTATCGTCACTGTGTCGCATCTCTTCACTACTACCTCTGTTGGTCTCCATTGTATATGACCAAACCATCTCAATCTATTCTCTCTCAATTTATATTCTATCGATACTACTACTATCCATTCTCGAATATACCCATTCATAATTCTGTCTTTTCATATTTACTAGCGGATTGGCTTCACATAGAGGTGATTGGAGAAGCATATTCATGTAATTCATCTTAAATAATTGAATTCATGCCTTCTAAGTTGAGCATCCATCATTAGAATGTTGACCTCCATTCCAGGATGTGTATGCTGGCTGATAGTTTAAACCTACATTCATTGTGGTATTCCACCATTAGACAACTGGCACCAGTTTAGGTTGTAATTTCTTTGAAGGTGTTGCTACTGTCAAAGTAGGCTTTGACAGTTGCAGCAATAAAATGGGAGTTGTGACTTGCTTGTGTAGCGGCCTTAGCTGTACTTGCAACATGTTTACCCAATTTTTTGATTTCTTGGCATCTATATATGTATATACAAACATATATATAACAAATATATGATTGTGGATTTTGTTCTGCTGTTTGGTCGTGGACACTCTAATTGAGTTATTGATATCAACTTGATAAGAAATCAACTAAATTGAGACAGCAATAGTATGCATGTCAAGGCCTTAACTCAAATTCAATAGTTATAGAAAACTTCTAGGAATACAATATAGAAAATTACAGCTAGCTAGTCTCTCATGCCATGACATTATTATAGTTTGTACAAAAACAGTAGATATCCATCGAGGCTCATCAAGCCATGTCCTTTTGATTCAAGATTCTGACTCGGGGAGTAAAAACCTAGCAATTGAGTGAGAAAAAAGTGCAACTTCAATTGCTTTGCGGGAAACCCCTTTGGATGCAAGGACTTAGTGGGAAAATATTGAAACTGATCGTTGTACCTCTTTTAAAAAGTACATAGAATTGGTTATATTGGAAGGTGAAGCAGAAGTAGGGGTGGAAGATGAAGATGATGATGAACTCTTTGGAGACAAAGAAAGAGAATCATTTGAGCCGATATCTCTTTCTTCTTCGTTGATTGTATCTAACATCTTTGATGCTCTGTGTCTCATGACACTCACAAACTGTGGTGGTGCTACCTCAGTGACAAACCTTGCGATGCGAACATTTGCCATTTTATTGTTCAAAAGATTGTGAGACTAAGAGGTGAGGAAGAAGAGTGTGTTTGAAGGGGAAGGCAAGGTTGTGGATGAGCTGTGACACACCCTTCGGATGGAATTTATAAGGCTATACTTGGGCTTAAATTGTGTCATTGGATGAGATTTGCAAGGGCAGGTTTCAATAAGGTTGTGTTGTTGTTGAAATTGTTTTGGCCCCACGAAAAAAGCTTCCAATGCTGTATTAACATAACATTCTGTGCAAAATTATGTGTCTAGAGTATTATTGGGCATGTGTAGGATTTCATTGCATAACTGGTCCTAATCACCCAAGTTAAATCACTTTTAACTTTTAACTTTTAGTGCCGCCTCTAACTTTTGGTATTAATTGCACGGCCATTGATGTTCCCTATTCTTCAAAGAGACAACTTCACTAGTAGGATCATCTATGATGCTGTACTACTGATGGTGTAACGCCCTCAAAATAATAACATTGAAACCCATCAATTTAGATATGCATTGATAAAAAAGGTAAACATTCTTCTATTCATCAGAGTAGTTCATTACAATAAGTACTACATGTTAACAACAAAAGCAAATGCCCTACAGGCTTACAGCTTTCCAAGTTAACACATGGTTACAAAAAGAGAGTACTAACTCAAATACACGTCAAGCCCTTGGCTTGAATTTACATGTAATACATTCAAAAGATAACAAAACAACAAAAAGTCTGCCTGCACTCTAGCCTCCCAAGCTATGTCCTTGGAGGTGGCATGCTACCTGTACCTGAAATGATGTCCCATAAAGGGTGAGCCACAGCCCAGTAGAAATACACTAAACCAGCTATGAACAATGACTAAAAGATTAGTAGTTCATAGATGGTCAACACTGATACATCCACATATATTACACTCCGGTCTCATGACATTAAGTCCATGTTACATTTCATTTCCCATTTCTTTTTCAACTTTGAGTTTGAAAACAAGGCTCCACACTTAGCCAAATAACTTAATGAGATTAAGAGTCATCCTTAAAACACTTTCGAAATTCATGATGGATACACATTTTAATGCTGTATCGATAACACATAAACCATTTTCACACTTTACGAAAGATACACATTTTAGTGCTGTATCAACATAACGTAGAATCACTTCTATACTTCACAATTGATAACGATATACATTTTAGTGCTATATCAAATCAATTCGAACACTGCCATAATCAACACTTGATACACATGGTGGTGCTGTATCAATGTCACATAAAATTCGGTTTAGAGGTCCATCTCCTATCTTCCCCTAAACCGTGGAGTACATCCCCTATCTCCTCCCACACAACACATGTATATAAACATAGATCATATACAATCAATCAATACATAAATTTAATGTATTATTCCAGTCGCTATATTCGATAGCATAATCATTCGATTAGTATCAGTTTGCCTAATCATCATGTATTGTCTACAACAATCAAGACTATCCTCCACCGATAGCCCAAAGCAGTAATTTCTATACCGAAAATAAATGCACCAAATGGATATTTAATCAACATTCTCGATTCAATTTCTCTTTTCTTCAAATTAATCATACCAATTAATTTAACTATGTAATTAGGGCATTTTTCCCATAAGTTACATAACAACCGTAAGGTTCCATTTTCATCCATAATCCAACATTTAACTCATTTCTCTATGCCAAACATGCATATTGGTTTATTATAAACAAAACCCCAACTTTTGTAAAATTACACAAAAGACTCAAACTTTCTCTTAATTACACAATAACCTTCAACATATCAAAATACCAAAATTCAAAGACAAAGCTCATGAGAAGGAGTAGGGTATCCCTACCTCGAAGTTTGAGCTCAAACGGAGATGAAGACCAAAGACCAAGGTGCTCCAAATTTCAAGTTTTTCAGATTAAATCAAAGCCCAAGTCACCCTCTATCTTTTTAACAAAGGACCTAGGATAGATTCACACTAGAGAGAGATGAAATCCTAGAGGGAAGACAAGTTTAGAGAGAGAGGGTCTCGGATCTAGGGTTTGAAAAAGAGAAGGGGGTGAAAAAGTGATGTTTTCCCCGCTGCTGCCTACTGATATATAACAGGCTCGCTCGAGCGACCAGACACAAAGAGTACTCGCTCGAGTGAAGAAAGTCTCGCTCGAGCCAAAAACTCGAAGCTTCAGGTCTGCAACCCAGAAGCATGCTCAAACGACAGAATGCTCGCTTGAGCGAGGAAACTCAAAACATACACCTCGCTCGCTCGATCGAAGGAAAGCTCGCTCGAGCGAAGGAAAGCTCACTCAAGCCAAGAAACACAGCTCTCAGGTCAAAATGAGACGCAGACGCATGCTCGAGCATAAGACTTCTCGCTCGATCCACCATGCACAAAACTCGACTCTCGCTCGAGCGACCAAACCCTGGCTCGAGCGAAGGATCTAAAACAAAGAGCTCGCTCGAGCGACAAACTTCTCGCTCGAGCGAAGGACCAAAATTCTGGGTAGCAACCATTTGTTCCCAAACACAACCAACCTGTAACAAATCTGCCCAACACATCCTATAACTCAAATACAAAGTATGAAAGGACGTGAACAAGATATATACAACTGCTAACATCCACCGAACCAAGTCCGGATCACTGTACAACAAGGGAAAAAACCCGGGATCGCTATAGATGGGTTGGGACCGAATGGTGTAATATGTCCATGGATGGGTTGAAAATTTGATATCATTCAAAGATATGCTTTTTGTTGGCATTGAAAACTTCCATTTTGAACTTTTCAGATTTTGACCGGGAGCTTCCTGTTGAATGACACGTGTCGGTTAATAATCTTGAGTGAAGATGGGTGCATTATAGGTTGAGTTAAACAATGATTCTACCAAGAAATTTGCTTTGCAAGATTCTGAGAATGAGTTGATGTTTACTTGAGTAACAATAGTCATTAAGAAAATGTCTTGTTGGTTAGCTAAAAAACCATTTAGTACAGGGATTGCTTTTGCCTAATTAAGTTAAGCTACTGTTAAGGAAAAGCACAATTGTCTACACATTAGGTTACTTTATGTTACCTTGAAAGTGAACTAGTAGGAAAAAAGCATGAAACAAGAGGTGTGTATGGATGTGAAATTTAAAAATAAAAAAATAAAAATAAAGAACTAGTGTTTGGATTGTTCTATGGTTTTTAGTTCAGTCAATTTGTTATTTGAGGTTGAATGGATTGGTTCTGGGTTTTGCACTGTGTTGAATATGAAGAACAAGCTTGTTTACAACACAGTTTGGATGTTGTGCAACTCAACATGACAAGTGTAATCCAACGGCAATCCCACCATTACCAGCCCTGAAGAGGGTGATAAGAGAAAAAAATACATGAGGCCATCACATGACGGAAGGTTGCTTCATAATCAATCTACCCTAATTGTTAGAAAATCAAGCACAACAACAAAAAAAAAATCAAGATATTCCTCAATTAGGATCATTAATGCCTTGTTTAAAATTCTTAGGTAGTATTTGATTTACTGGAATGAAGTGGAATTGAATGATTATTCTATCAAAAATTTCATCCCATGTTTGGTTTGACTAAAAATATAATAAAAAATGTATTGCAAATGGAATTATTATTCACCATTATAGGGGAATGATCATTCCATAGAAGAACCAAATGAATGGTCATTTTATTTCATTCCATCTCATTTTAGTGAACCAAATAGAGCATAATAATAAAATAAGTCAAAGCATTCCTCAATTAGGATCATTAATGCCTTGTTTAAAACTCTTAAAATCTTCGTAGGAATAGAGAAGGTTCATTGTGCCTATTTTATGATGTCCTAACAAAGAAGTGGTTAATAATAATAGACGTTAACTAATATGGAAGAGCAAAAAAGACATTTTATTTAAAAAGTAAATAAATATTTATTATTATTTGCTTGAATAAGGCAATTATCAATCCATTTTTGTTTAATTTGAACTAAAATCTTAGTTTTGATAATTGTTGTGAATACTTCATGTTGAATGATTATGTTTTCTGTTTATTTTAAAGATGACCACAAAAAGGTTTGGCATGTGCTTTTCAACATAACAGATCTAAATATGAACTTAACCACCACTCCATTTCCAGTCCTAAGAGCATCCACATCCACAGTGGAGCTATTAACCCTCCACTAGTGTCTGATGTTATACTTTTGGTCACTCAAGTTTCATTTGGTTCATACAATGGAGCTGCTAAGTTGTTCATTAGTGGTCAAAGTTAGTGTTAGATGTTAAATAGTGTATTAACTGTAGCTAGCGTTTTAGCCAGTGAGAAAGAGAGAGGGAAGTGCCGTGGGGTAGTCCGGCCGATCGTCCCTCCGAATGTCCGGCCCTTCAAGAGAAAAAAAAAAAAAAAATTCAGAGTTTTTTTTGGCCAGCCGGCTATTACCAAGCAAATGTGTTAATTGACAGAAAGAGAGAAGCACTGACAATGCAGTGGGGTGAGGCCCACTTCACTTTTCAATTATTTTATATTTATTATATATATATATTTAACACATACCTTAACACATCCATTGTATCATCATTGACTCACTATTTACTCACTAAATTAACAAACTCTTAACATACATTTTTGGGTCTCACTTTTATCACTTTTCGTCATATAATACACACTTTAACACATTTTTAACACATTCATTGTGGATGCTTTAATAGAATTCTATTCAAATTAGTTTCTTTTAAAAAATCAAGGCCACCCCCTAATCCGTGTCATTAAGATTGTCAGAAGTTTACTCTTGATTTCTAAAGATTGAAGTTTCTGGTGCCTGTTATTTGACAATTCAATAGATTAGTGTTGAGACAATAAGGATTAATATAACAGAAAATCAAATTTGTAATAGTTATTTGATTATTTCAATTAGTATTAACCGCACATCCAATATTAACTCCCTGTCGATTCTGCAGAGTCTGTCATGATTAAATATTTTCAATTACTTTTGTGTTATAGTTTTAGACGATGGACATTTTGTTTAGTATGTTTTCATGAATATACTCCATCTTACTCAAAATAATGGTCCTTTTTGAAAAATTTAACTTTTTTTTTATAGTACAATAATTATATTTTAAAAATATTAAATTTTCAAAATTACCCTTTGATTTTTTTGAGAATATTAATTGTCATAATTGTACTTTTTGTGTTATTAATGAATTTAAAAGAAGGGCAAAATAGTAAATTTATATTATTTTATTCCTTAATTTTTAAAAATAGACTAATATTTTGAGCCAATGAAAAAAAAAATAAAGGACTAATATTTTAAGACAGCTGGAGTATTTGATTTTGCTAAGCCTGTTTAATTTATTTTATTATTATTTTCTTTTTCCTGACTTTGGATTTGGGAAGGTGCTCAACTCAAATGAAGTTTGATTTTGATTAGAGAATGTTGACACTCTTGAGGAAAGTTTAGATAAATTTAGGCAAACAAATGGCAAGTTAATGAAAACACATCAACAAATGTAGAAGCAATAATTCGAGCTGTGTTTTTCTGTAGAAATTTATTGTCAACAATTTTGGTCACCCTTAACAGCTAATCAAATAAAACAAAAATTTATCAAATATTTGCAAATAAAAAATTGTGTTAATTAAAAATAAAGTCATACACAACTAGTATACAGGTAAAATCCACCATATCTTGAAAATATTAGCACCCTATTTTCTGAAGATGAGGTGATCTTACATATATACACAAACATTTGTTGTGTGAATTCACGCAAGATATGAAAAAACTTGTAAAATTCATACGGAGATAACTATAATTTTGGACAAATTATGCTGATAGTCTTTTTATTTTGATTTTTGTGTCATTTGATTCCTATAATTTTAATTGGCTCAATTTTGATACTGAATTTATAATTTTGTCTCAATTTAATCCAATTGCTTATAATTGTTAGCATTTTTTTGATAAAAAAATATGCATATAAGTGACATATGTCATGCTTTTTAAGATAAAATTATAAATTTATTTAACTCAATAAGTTAATTTCAATCAATTTAGTGATAATTTTTTAATAAAAAATACGATTTTATCAATTGGATCAAATTATCACAAAATCTAAAATTAAGAGTCAAAATTGAATTAATTAAAAGTGTAGGAAACAAAATGACATAAGAGATAAAATATAAAGACCATCAGTGTAATTTATCCTATAATTTTCTTCATAAATGAGGCTGATGCAACATTACTATCATCACATTGTCACGAGTTTATCCAAAAAACTCTTTCCATATTGACTTCTTATCCATGGTACTCTCTCTCTCTCTCTCTCTCTCTCTCTCCATATTGATCTCTTATCCATGGTATGAACAGTCACATCTCACCGCAAAGTACGGTCTGCATTCACTCAAATATAGAAATGCTTTTTGTGGGGTCGTAGTGATCCATCTTTTGAGTCCATTTGGGGGTTCTTTCCAGTTTATATCCTCACATGTTGCCTTCAGTGACAAATGCATACAGACTAGTAATGGATAAGGGATGGGAAAAAGTATAACTTGTTTGTATCTAGGGTTTTTCTGTAGTGTGCAAGCCAAGACAGATCACATATATCATATGCATGTTGCATTCCAATTAATGAATGATGTTCATGACAAGACTGTGCATGCCCATGAACATATATATATTTTTTTGTATACACTAATGCTATGCTATGCTATGTAGATCAAATTTGGATATTATTTGATGTGTTATTAATGTAGTGATATAAGGTATGAAAAGTAAGACTTATTAAATCAATGCACCGGTAACACATCAAATGGTATCCAAATTTAGTACTTAAACTTGGGAACTATAGCATAATTGTTTTGTATATGTATGTGTATGCTGGCATACATAGTATGTAATTTGTCACCCCAAATGCATATTCTACATGGTATTGTGTAGAAATCAACTAGGTTTGTTATTTGATTTGTTGGTGTTTGGAAATTGGAGCCTTTACTTGAACCTTAATCCCCCTTATGATTGGTATATTTTAGCATAATATATCACAAAATGTATGCATTTAACAATAGTAATAAATAAGAACCCTAACATTAGGAAGGCTTAAAAAATTAACCTTTCAATGTAGAGATTTAGCTCATGGTTGATAATCATGACTTAAATTGACAAAGAACAATGATGCTACTGAGCTAAAAAAAGTAGATAACAAAGTGACTTAATGATTGTGTAGATCGTATCATATTCATTATGGGGTGATTCACGTCACATTAAATTTTAATTTGCACTAATTTTAATTTTAATTTTAAAGTAAGGTTTGTTTCTGATTATCACTAATACAGTGGAGAGATTTTTGTTGTAATTCTTGAAGATATGCTTCACAAGTGGATACAAAGTTCATTTCTTGGTGTCTTTTCAAGCAAACCATTATTTGATGAACCCAAGCCTCCCCTCTCCTCTCCTCCCTCGCCCTGATGCCACGGCCATTGCCACCAACACTGCTGACATACCAATAATACCCACCACATTTCCAGCTCTCTTTGAGAGTTCAGTCCTACCAATAATATGCTCTCACAATATTATTATTATTATTATTATTATAGTGTACAATGGTCATGTTTGCCGTGCTGATGAGGGTGAGAAATTAAAGCTACAAGCTTAGGTTGGCGGAGAGGCAGGGAAGGAGGAAATAATGAAAATTTATTTTTAAAGTAATATATATATATATTTTTGCCTAAAATTTTGCAAGTTAGTATTACTATTTTTTGGAAATGGAATAGATTTCAAATTTCAAATTTTTTTATAACAAAATGAGAACAAAGAAAAAAAAAACTTTTAGATCATCCATGAAAAAGCTCAGGTCAATCCAATAATTATAGTCATGTTAGTTTATAGCATTTACTTGTAAAAAAATGAATGACAAATATTATTTGAAAACTACACTAGACCTAACAAATTTACGTGACTACCGTTATTGAATCAACTTTTTTTTTTTTGGACTATCTATACGTGTGGTTTAAAAAACAAATGGTTCGGATCATTGAGGTGGGACTCGTGATGAGCCCCACATATGTGTGAAAAATTCATTTTTTGGTGATGTATGGCATGATAAGAAATTCAAAATTACACATTAGGTTCAAGGATTGTTTTGTTTTTGGTGATAATGACATGAATAATGAAACTGTTTGGTGAGAAAGATAAAATATTGTTTTGACTGTTTTGTTTTGGTGATAATGACATGATTAATGAAATTGTTTGGCGAGAAAGATAAATAATTGTTTTGAATGAATTTTTTTCTACTTTTATTGTAACAACCCACATTCATGTCTTAGTCATGCTTGCATGCATTTATATGATTTGCCATGTTAAGTTGCGTTTATGAATCTTGTCTTGCTATGCTTAAGTGTTGCTTGCATTCTCTGTTCCTTCTTTGTTGTCCCTAAGCCTAGGTCATGCCAAGCCTAGGTCATGCCAAGCCTAGGTCATGTTAAGCCTAGGTCATGCCAAGCCTAGGTCATGCCAAGCCTAGGTCATGTCAAGCCTAGGTCATGCCAAGCCTAGGTCATGTCAAGCCTAGGTCATGCCAAGCCTAGGTCATGTTAAGCCTAGGTCATGCCAAGCCTAGGTCATGCCAAGCCTAGGTCATGTTAAGCCTAGGTCATGTCAAGCCGAGGTCATCTTAAGCCTAGGACCATCCTAGAACCACTTTGGTTGACCTCCACCATCACCTAGGCATATTGGCCGAGATGTCATCATCTAGGCCGAGGTGTGCATCACCTAGGCCGAGATATGCATCATCTAGGCCGAGATGTTACCATCTAGGCATCCTAGATCCTTAGTCCTTATACCTAGTGATCTTGTTCTGGGAGTGGAATGACCTAGACCGAGGTGTGGCACATCTAGGCCGAGGTGTGGCATAGCTTGGCCAAGTGTTATCCTTCCTAGCCGAGGTCATTGAAACCTTAGTTGCCGAAGCCTATGTCCTTAGCCGAGATCATTACTTGTCGGAGTGCCTTGTCGTCTAGCTTGTTGAGTACGCTTTGTCATAGTCATGTCTTGTCAATCAGTCACCTTTTTGAGGAGAACCAACCAGCCGTTGCCACGTGTCCGAACAGAGTGTTAAGTCAGCCGGTAGAGAGAGAAACCTATCATTTGTTATACCCTTGTTTTTGAAGAGGAGAGAGAAGCTCTAGGAAGAGGAAGAGGAGTTCTAGAGAGAGGTAGATTTCCAAGCTTGATTCCTAGAGATCGAACCGTTAGATCCGTGTTCTAAGGTTAGATTCTTGATCTGCTCATGTTGTTCCTTATGATCATGTTATTGCATTGCATGATTGAATACGATTTGTAAGCCATGCATTGATTCAAAGTTCGGTTTTAGAAAGAGAAAGTGGTATTCATGTGTTCTTCAAGAAAAGTCATGTTTTGATCCAAGAGTTTGCACCAAGGTCCATGTTTTCATGTTTGTTTTCATATGATCTTCAAGTATGGGTACCAAGGTCCATGTTTTCGAACTCATAGCATGAAATCCCAGATTTTGTAATAACAAGTTATGATTTTAGCATTCATGTTCTTCATGTTCATGCTCTTCATGTTCTTCAAGGAGGAAACCCACATTTCCAGCATGTTTTGCCTAGGTCATTTCCAGCATGTTTTGCCTAGGTCATTTGTAGCATGTTTTGCCTAGGTCATTTCCAGCATGTTTTGCCTAGGTCATTTCCAGCATGTTTTGCCTAGGTCATTTGTAGCATGTTTTGCCTAGGTCATTTCCAGCATGTTTTGCCTAGGTCATTTCCAGCATGTTTTGCCTAGGTCATTTGTAGCATGTTTTGCCTAGGTCATTTCCAGCATGTTTTGCCTAGGTCATTTCCAGCATGTTTTGCCTAGGTCATTTGTAGCATGTTTTGCCTAGGTCATTTCCAGCATGTTTTGCCTAGGTCATTTCCAGCATGTTTTGCCTAGGTCATTTCCAGCATGTTTTCCCTAGATCATTTGCATGCATGTGAAGCTTGTTTTTAAGAGTGCATTCAATAGACTTTGCCATGTGTTTGTAGGACTTGGACCCTTGCTTTGATCCCGACGTCCCAAGAACTATGTGAGTGGTATTTTTAATAAAGCTATGTTATACGTTTTGATAAAGGCTTTGCTTTGCTTTGTTTTGAAAGTATTTGTTAAGTATGAATGATTACCCTTATTTTATGTATCAAGTATAAGCTTTGTTTTGGATGATATTCTTGGAACCGTCCTTTCGTGTTAGGGGACGTTAAGCCCAGGTAGCACCGTCCTTTCGTGTTAGGGGACGTTAAGCCCAGGTAGCACCGTCCTTTCGTGTTAGGGGACGTTAAGCCCAAGTAACATAGTCCTTC
This sequence comes from Camellia lanceoleosa, assembly GCA_025200525.1. NCBI lineage: Eukaryota > Viridiplantae > Streptophyta > Magnoliopsida > Ericales > Theaceae > Camellia > Camellia lanceoleosa. The sequence goes on from CM045765.1 coordinate 90,280,562, forward strand.
CGTGCTAGGGGACTTTAAGCCCAGGTAGCACCGTCCTTTCGTGCTAGGGGACGTTAAGCCCAAGTAGCACCCTTGTTAAGATATCGGCCACCGACGGACTATGAACGGGTGTGCTCGATGCCGAGGTTATGCTTTTGTTTTGCTCGGAATGTCATCACCCCAAGTACATGTTTAGATACAAGTTATGCCAAGTACATGTTTTGAACAAGCTATGATATATGTATTGTTTTGACAAGACCCCGGGAATCATTCATTAAACCCTTTATTACTTGTACCATTCACTGAGTATCCAAGCTCACCCTCTCTATATGTATGTAGGTAACAAGCAAGAAGTCGGCTTCGCCGAGATGTGTGTGTTTTGCAAGATGTTTTGGATTCATGTTATGTCAGCAATCTTGAAGATTATGCTTCTTAGTTGCATTTCATGTATTTTGTAAATGTCGGCTTGAGAAGCCTTTTGATCAAGATGTAATATGTACTTTATTTTATTTGTATTCAAGTTGTAAAACTTTAACTAAGATGTATGTCATTTCATTTGATCTATGCACAACTCTTATGGACTAACTAGACTTGTATATATTGCTTCCGCACATGCTAGCCCCATATATAATACTCTGATTGTGTGTGAATTTTGAAAGTTGGCCTTCGGTAAATCTCGGATTACTGGCCATCACAGCACCATTCTTCTAGGAGCGGAATGGGGTCGTGACATTTATCCTACCGTTGGCAGATCTTTGTTTGCCGTTGATGGAAAAGTCGTTGGTGTCAGAAAAATTGCTGACATTGAAAAACTTGTCAGAGGTGGTTGGTAGTAGTAGCTGATGGTGTTGGTGATACGGATAAATAGGTAGATTAAGTGGATATACATGCGACACGTGGACAAATAAGAAATAATATGTGAACAAATAATTAGAAAAATAGATGACACGTGAATATATAGGTTAGGTTGACAAATAGGTAGAGTGAATTGTGAACGGAGAGATAAATAAATTGGAATAATATTTATTTTTTAAATTGTCTAACCTCTAAAATAATAGAGTTTTGAGACTATTGTTATAAAAATTTCAAAATAAAACGTATGCCCGAATGTTGAAAAAAGCAAAACAAAACAAAAACAAAAAGCGATAGCTTTTTGGCAAACCAAGCCAAAATATGACTTTCAACAATTAGATAAAGCAAAACTTTGGGTTGATGTATCATACTTAAACAACCCCACGCCCAAAAAAAAAAAGGTGCCAAATGAAAGGCTATCTATCAAAGGCCTTCACAAGCCGCCCATTGACTCCAACTAATAAAACTCCAAATATCACATTTAATTCATAAAGCAATTCATAATGCTTATTATAAAACTAAACAAAATAAAGAAGAAAGAGTCACAATGGAAAAGAAAAATAAAAGATCACACATATAATACATAATTTTTCTATATTTTTATTACCATGCAAACTCACCTATTTATAGGTGATAAAACCTTCACTATACACTGCTATTTATCAAATCATGTGGTTTACCACATGGCATACCACAATCCCACATGGTAAAACTTTCTTCTATTTCCACTTTGGCCCAAAATCCATTAGAATTTCAATTGCATCTTTTTTGATAGTTATCCGAATATTTCACAACACTCCACCTTGGATAACCATATACTAAGAATATGCCTCGTTAAAATCTCACCAAGGAAAATCTAGTGGGAAAAAACCTGTGGTAAAGAAAAAAGAGTATAATATTCTTGTATGTGATTTGTTTAGATTACCTCATTAAAACTTTGCTAAGAAAAAACCCAGTGGAAAAAAAAACTTAGGCAAAGGAAAAAAATTACAATCGACAAATTTACTAAAATTGATGACTCCTCCTCAATGCTGCATAATAGGTTTTTATGTTGACGCATCTAAATATTATGCACCAGCTTCTTGAATGTTGCAGTTGGTAATGCTTCAGTAAATAGATCTGCCAGATTATCACTTGAGCATATCTGTTGAACATCAATATCACCATTCTTCTCGAGCTTATGTGTGTAAAAGAATTTTGGTAAAATGTGTTTAGTCTTTTCACCTTTGATATAGTCTCATTTGATTTGTGTGGCACACGCAGCATTATCTTCATATAATATGGTTGGACTATTTTTTGTTGAAGACAATCCACATCTTTCTTGAATATGATAGATCATGGATCTAAGCTAAATATATTCTCGACTTGTTTCATGAATTGCAAGTGTCTTTGAGTGATTTGAAAAAGTAGCAATCAATGTTTGTTTTACTAATCGCCAAGATATAGCAGTATGCCCATAGGTAAAAACATATCCTGTTTGTGATTTGGCTTTATGTAGATTAGAAAAATATCCAGCATTTACATATCCGATTAACTGCGGCTTGGATTTATTTAAATAAAATAAACCCATATAAGTTGTTCCACGAAGTTAATGTAATATTTGCTTTACTCCATTCCAATGCCTTCGGGTTGGTGCAGAACTATATCTTGTTAATAAATTGACAGTGAATGCAATATCAAGCCTAGTGAGCTTTATCCACATAAAAGTTCTTCAAGACTTTTTCTATATATGTTGATTGATGTACAAGAATCCCATTTGGCAAATGTTTAATCTGTAGGCTGAGACAAAATTTTGTTTTGTTAAGATTTTTCATTTCAAATTCCTTCTTTAAATATTCTGTAGTTTTTATAAGCTCTTTTGGAGTTCTTGCAAGATTCAAATCATCAACATATACTGCAATAATTGCAAATTCAGATTCAGATTTCTTAATAAAAATGCATTGACAAATCGGATTATTTACATATCCTTTTTTCAATAGATATACACTGAGCCGATTATACTACATGCGTCTGAATTATTTGAACCCGTATAGAGATCTTTGTAGCTTGATTGAATAAACACTTCTGGGTTTTGAACTAGATGTTTCTGGCATTTTAAATTCTTTAGGGAGTTATATATATATATATATATATTACTATCTAGTGATTCATATAAATATGCTGTAACTACATCCATTAGATGTATATCTAATTTTTCTGTGATTACCAAGCTAATAAAAAATCTGAATGTAATTACATCCATTGCGGGTAAATATGTTTCCTCATAATCAATATTAGGTCTCTGTGAGAAACCTTGCGCAACAAGTCGTGATTTATATCTTACAATTTCATTTTGCTCATTGCGTTTTTAAACAAACATCCATTTGTATCCCACAGGCTATATCCCTTCAGGGGTTTGGACTACAGGTTGAAATACTTCACGTTTTGTAAGCGAGATTAACTCTGCTTGTATTGCTTCTTTCCACATTGGCCAATCATTTCTCTGTTGACATTCCTCGATAGTTTGTGGTTCATTGTCATCATCACTTTTGATAATATTTTCAGCATTATTTCGAGTAATTTCAAGAGCAACTTTAAATGAAAATATGTTGTTGGCAACAATTTGATTTATATCCCAAACTTCTCCTGTACTCATATAATGTATTGAGATCTCATTATTTTCAGGTACCTTTTCCACTTCAGGGAATAACTCTTCAAGAGATTTCTCTTTTGGAGATTTTTTTTCCTGAAGGTTCATAAGTAAGAGATTTGGATAGACTTACTATAGCCTGTTTTGTGGTTCTAACCTCTTCAGGGGTGCTTTCATTTATGGGTATGATCTCTCCAAGAGATCCATTTATGGTTTCTTCTAGAGTACCAACTGTTTGTTCTTGACCTTTCATTTTTCGAGAAATTTTATCTTTTGCACTGATGGGTTTCCTACCCTTCTGGTGTGCCTTAGACTTATTTGCAACTATACCCACTGATTGTTCGACAGGAACATCAATTCTTGCTGGGGTATTAGCTGCTGGTATGTAAGATTTTGTCATTTTTTTTGTGTGTCGGTGAACGCATTCAGTAACTGATTTGCAATACTTTACAAATGAATGATCTTTTGAATTTCTAGTTCACATTGATTAGTACGAAGATCAAGATGAGATAACGTCGAAGTATTCCAAGTGATTTCCTGTTGAGCTTCAGGCTGTAACTTGTCTCCCCCTAATGATGGGAAAATTGTTTCATTGAAATGACAATCCTCAAATTGTGTCTTAAACACATCACCAGTCAAAGGTTCTAGATATCTAATGATTGATGTAGAATCAAAACCAATATAAATTCCAAGCCTACGTTGTGAACCCATCTTAGTATGCTATGGAGGTGCAATACGAACATTAACCGCGCAACCAAACACTCTACGATGACTAACATTTGGTGGTTGACCAAATACAAATTGTAATGGCGAGTACTCATGATATGCATTTGGTCTAACATGGCCCTATGTTGAAACAGGTAATTTGCTTTTCATAATCAAAGGCCGAGAAATCAACTAAAGTCTCTTAATGAAAGATTTAACTAAACTATTTTGGGTATGAGTGTGTGCAACCGGGTGTTTAATATCAATGCCAATAGACATGCAACGATTATCAAATGCTCGGGATGTAAATTCACTGGCATTATCAAGACGAATTGTCTTGATAGAATGGTATGAAAAATGTGCTCGCAATCTAATTATTTGAGTAAGGAGCCTAACAAATGCAACATTACGTGTAGAAAGTAAACAAACATGTGACCATCTGATTGATGCATCTATCAAAACCATAAAATAACGAAATGATCCACAAGAAGGGTGTATGAGTCCACATATATATCCCCTTGAATCCTTTGCAAAAAGGATGGAGATCCAACAATTACTTTTGTGAGTGATGGTCTGATGATTAATTTCCCTTGTGAACAGGAAGAACATAGATAATCACTAGGTAAAAGAATCTTCTGGTTCTTTAATGGATGTCCATGTGAATTTTTAATTATTCGAAGCATCATTATAGATCCCGGATGCCCGAGCCAGTTATGCCATAGCATAAACGTTTTTGGGTCAAAGCACTTCTGATGCATGACAATGTGGGTGTTTAGGAAGTTGATATTTTAGTAGGCTAAAATTTTTGTGTTTGAGAAGATAGTTGATTTTTTTATAGTTGGATGTGATGTTTGTGAGAGAAAAAGTGAAATGATTATAGGTTTGATGTGACATTTTGTCTTATTGGCTATTTTAGCATATTTTGTCATTTTGTGGATTTTAGCCCAAAAAGCTTAAAAAAGCCTTTGCCAAACACCTCCAATATGTGACTCAATCATCTTTTATTGTCGTATAATATAATCCAGATAAAAATGTAGGAAGTTTTTCTAATAATAGTTTCTTACTAGAATTAGTTGAAGTGATCAATAAATACTCTTCCTGACCTTTATTTATAGTTTCAATATGATAACCATTATGACGTATACCTTTGAAACTTAACAGTCTTCTTCCAGATCTAGTAGAATACAAACCTTCATCAATACAAATCTTTGTTCCGTTTGGCAACATAATATTGGCTCTTCTGGAGCCTTTAGTCTAGTTTGTAGAACTTGAAATTGTATTGACATTAGCCTTTCTCATGACTAATTGTATAAAATATTTTGCATTACGTAAGATTGTGTGTGTGGTTGCACTGGCCACTAGACAAGTATCATCACCAATCATTTTGGAGTTAGTCAATGTATCAATGAAAGCCATGCCTATAAAAAACTGAAATTCATTATTCTCAAAACTTAAAGCAAGAAAATACAAACTATTAAACCCAAAAATACAAACTTCAAAATCATAATCAAATAGGACAATATGTCATGATATCTAGAAAATTTAGTTAATCAGTGTGGACATTTTCATCACCAATTAAATGATCAAGTTTTCCATTAGAATCTTCAAAGAAATCAGAAACATCAAGATGATTAATATCAATAGCTTCATAATGATTTGTGAAAAGCATCTCAATTCCTTTTCTTTCTTCTTTTTTTTTTTATAAATTTTTTATCGAGGCTTGATAAAGATCCACCAAATATTTAGGCGTACGATAGGTACGCGACCAATGCCCGTCATGCCACACCTGTAACAAGCATTTTCATGATTCTTAGGAGGTTTATTTTGTAAACATTTTCCCTTTTCTTGTGATGTTCCAGAATTATTCCACTTCTGGTGGAATGGCATGTTATTTTTCTGAACATATCCCCCACGGATTCGATAATTATTTCTACCTTAGCCACGTCCAAAACCATGACCTCTCCTTCGTCCACGACCATGAAATGCAACCTCATTCACTTCAAGGAACGGAGCAGAACCGGTTGGACATGATATATGATTTTTTTAATAACAATTGATTAGTTTGTTTAGCCACAAGAAGGCATGAAATCAGTTCAGAGTATTTTGAAAAATGACGCTCTTTATATTGCTGCTGCAGGAGCACATTATCAGTGTGAAATGTGGAGAATGTTTTTCAAGCATATCTTCTTCAATAATTTTTTCTCTGCATAATTTTAATCTAGAGGTTATTTTAAATAAAACAGAATTGTACTCACTAACTGATTTATAATCTTGGAACCTTAGGTGCAAACAATCATAACAAGTTCTTGGGAGGATTACGGCCTTCTAGTGCTCGTATCTCTCCTTCAAATTATTTCACAGAATTAGTGGATTTTTTACCATGAGGTACTCATTTTTTAATTCTTCTTGGAGATGCTAGTGAATGAATATCATTGCCTTTGTGCAATCCTGCAGGGATGCTTCATTTTTATGTTTTATGGTATCTCCAAGATTCATTGCCTCAAGGTGGATCTCAATATCAAGAATCCAAGATAAATAATTTTTTCTAGAAATGTCAAGTGCTGAGAATTCTAACTTTGAAAGATTTGACATGATTACAAAATTTAACAAAAACAATACATTTAGTATCACGTAAATATATTAAGGAAATATATAATTAGCTTTAGAATTTATTTATACTTACTACAAACCACGCAGTAGCTTTGTTTTCTTAGCTGGCTAGAATCTCGTGTTGATAACATATTATAAAACTAAAGAAAATAAAGAAGGAAGAGCCACAATGGAAGAGGAAATAAAAGATCATAGATATAATATATAATTTTTCTATATCTTCATTACCATGTAAACTCACCTATTTATAGTTGATAAAACCTTCACTATACACCACTATTTATCACACTATGTGGTTTACCACATGGCATACCACACTTCCCACATGGTAAAACTTTCCTCTATTTTCACTTTGGCCCAAAACTCATTAGAATTCCAATTACATCTCTTTTGATGGTTATCCAAATATTTCACAACAATGCTTTATTTGTTTATTATTTTATTATTTAATGGGTAGGAACATTGACAATATAAATAGAAGGGCACTCAGTTTAAAAGTTCAAAATTAGATTTTATTTGTTCAAAAATTCAGGCGCTAAAACATTATGTTCATAAGGACAAGGTTTTACCAAACGACCAAACTACTCTCATATATATACATATTATACCTGCATATCCTAAACCAAACCAAACCAAACCAAACTAAACCAAACCCAATGTTCCTCTCTCTTTCTCTCTCTTCTCCCTAGATCTCTTTACTTTAACACCGACTCCTCTACCGTTGCTGCCAGCTCTTCGTCGCTGCTGCCAGCGTTAGAGTCGCCGCCTCTCCCTTCAACTCATACTCCTTTCAATTTTGTCATTGCTGAAGAAGTTTATCTACCCTCCTAGATTGACTTCGCATATCGATGGATCTGCCGCCCTCTATTGCCGCTGTCCTCTGCTGCCTTCCATTATCACCTTTCTTCAACTTTGCTTTATCACAAACCACACCTCTCTCTTCGCATATTGACGGATCTGCCGGCCTCCATCGCTGCCGTTCTTTACTGCCCTCTATTATCGCCTTTCTTCAACTTTTCTTTATCACAGACCACACCGCTCTCTCTCTCTTTCTCTTTTCAATTTCTAGGGTTTCTTCGATACTTCTTCTTTCTCACAACTGAAATCAATCATCGATCCCAACTAGACTTCGATGAGTTGACTCAGCCTTCGTCGCTGCGAGCTTCGACGAGTTTTACAGACAAACCTCTCTGATGACGAGTTGTACTCTGCTATGGAAAGAGCTCTCCAATCACTTTTTATCACCCAAACAAAACATCTAGAGAAAATCTGACGCTCTGTAGCGCAAGATCAAAACCCTAGACTCTTAGACCAAGGAGTCCCTCCAATTTCTCAATAAACACTAATTCTTCATCAATGATTCCATCGCTACGAGGTTCCATATGTATGTATGTATATATGTATGAGTGCTGAAATCAACAGAACTAGCAAGACATAAATATATATATGTATATATATGCATGAGTGCATGGTGAAATCAATAGAACTTGTTAGATATATATATATATATATCTATGTGTATTTTTTTTTAGCAGATAACATTTTTGTTCTCTCTTTTTTTTTTTTTTTTGGTAGTTGATTGTTGATGGTTGATTGTTGTTGTTGATGATGATGATGAATGTTGTTGATAAAGCAACTAATTTGTAATGAACAGATGTAATAGATATGGAGAGAGAGAGAGAGAGAGAGAGAGAGAGAGAGAGAGAACGATTTGAACTGATAGGGCTTCGTATTTCAACAGATAGAAAAAAAAGAATAGATATGTTGTTGACGACGACGACGACGACGACGACGACGATGACGATGACGATGATGATAATAATGAAGCATATTACAACAGATATGGAAAGGGAGAGTGAAAAGAAAGATTTGAACAGATAGGGGCTTGGTATTTCAACAAATAGGAAAAAATGAATAGATAATAAAATTTGGACAGATATTTGAATAGATAAGGGGAAAAAAATTGAACAGATAAGAAAGAAATTTAAACAGATAGATATAAATAAATTTGAATAGATAGGCAAAATTTTGAACAGATAGGAAAGAAATTTGAACAAATAGTCAATAAAAGTCAACAGATAAAAAAATCAACAAATAAATTAAGAAATAAAATTGGAACAAAATGCCCTTTAAAACAAGAAAAAAGATTTCTCATCAAACTTTTTCACAAAGGGTGGACCTCTCATTAATAAAAAATATTTATTGGACCTAATGTGTTTCAACTTCCTTAAATTGGATTTATCACAAATTTACTTCAAATAAAATTACAATTAGACAATTGTAATTCAATAGATATATGAGTCCAACAATTAGATCACCAGTCTAACAGTAACTGCCCAATAATAATGTAGATAACACCCCATAATGTGGAAGAAATATATATATGGAGTGATGCTAGGTAGCCCTAATTTTTGTGGTTCAACCTAGCTCAAATGATGTGGAAAATTATTATTATTATAATTTTTTTTTTATACTAAGCTTAGTTGTTCTTGATAATATACGATTTCTTCAGATATTTTATCAACTATTTTTCTAGTAATTCCTATATCTTCAACAGTACCAATACTTAGTTGATTTTGTAAATGATGTTGCTGGCAATTTGCTATTAATATTATTACTTGATTACGATCTAGCAACAGGACTTGGATATAAAAATGGTGATAAAAACTCATAAAAAGGAAAAAGTTTTAATTGTTTTGATTATAGGCCCACTATGCTTCCAAAATAAGAACAGTATTTAAAGATTTTGACCGTTACTTGAACGTAGTCGGCATAGGGCTCTGGCGTTGGCAAACTTCCAGTTTACAGAGGTAGCTACCCTCAACTTTTCTTTCCTTGGATCACGCTTAGCACAGATCTGTTCCGTTTCTTACCTTAGACCGTAACTTTAAAAACTGCTTCTTTGGCTATACAGGAGACCTAAGATCAATAACTTGATATACAGTAATAACACACTCTCTTCTGAAATGAAAACTTTTTTATTTATTGAACAAAGATTTATAAGGAAATGGGTGTCTGTAGACTGTTGGATTGCTAGAGTATTGTTTGCTCTAAGAAGGCTTGAGAACCAGACTTCTTTCTTAGTGTCAAGTATACTCTTGAGTAACATGTCCCCTTTTTCTCTGCCTCAAGGCCTTTATATAGGCACCTTGTGGATTTCTAAATCTGGATTTCAACCTATTCTATACAATATTTTATTATTACTAGAAGACAAACAAGAGACAAGCAAGCAGGTGGCATGGCCACATGCTGATTTATTTATTAACAAGAGACACCTGGTGGGGTAGTCACATGGAAATGTAGTCTTTAGCCCATAGTTTGCCAAAGTGCCCATGGTTTTGTTAACCCATTGCACTGTCTAAATTCCACACCCCTTTATCACCCATGATATTACCAAGATCATAATTCTCGTCATACTCTTCAAACACTCATCCTATCCTTCTAGATCTTGTTCTATAAGATATTTCTCCAGAATTTTACATCCTCTTTCAGATAGATATGTCCCCGATTCTATTCGTTCCAAATAATCATATATTGATTCATAAGGCAATCTTGGAACAATTAATTTTTCTGCCAAGGATGGTGTTATGGAAAACGTAGTTATTCTATAGTGAACTAATTTGAAGCCAACCCTTGCTAATTCTGTAGTTTCGTGAGATATTAGGAAAAATCCTCTTGCTCTTGCTTTTGTTGGATCTACTATAAAAGGTTCGTCCCAATCTTGGAACCAATCACATTTGTAGGGGATTACGTCTTTCTTGTCTTTGACTTTTATCAGATAATGAGCTGCATTTAGATGTTCATACTTTACCTTTGTTTGGGCAGTTGTAAATGTAATGGGTGCCATGCTTGGATATTCTTCAAAGGTTTTATAAATTCTTCTAAACATGAATTATTGGAATTTAGTGAGTTGAGTGAACATAGTACTTTGTGGGTGAGTTGGAACGTCGAATGTATTGATTATTCCCAATTTCTGCATTTGAACCAAAGGATCTTTTGGGCTGATGACCTTGTCTGGATTGAATGAAACTTTTAACATTCTGTAACTGTACAATGCAGATCGTCTTTTGAAGTAGCACCATTGAGTTCCTAGATACGTGGCACATTCTTCATACCATTTCCAAAATAACTTAAGAAATGTACATTTTTTATTTTTCCTCAGAGGTCAGCGGGGAGTTGAAGAAACAAATATAATACTTCTAATTTTAAAAAGGTTTTTTTTCCTACTGAATGGGTCTTTTTAATAAGTTCGTTCATAGAACGACTTTTTCCTGCAGCCTACATTTTTCTAATAATTCCAACACTGTCTTGTGTCACCAAGCCCAACACTTCTTGAGTTTCTGCCAGGAGTGTTTCCTTCTCTGGCGGTATAAGTCATGTAGATGTGGATGCTATCTGCAAGTTCTCGACTTAGAGTATCTGCTAAACTATTTTTATTACCATTAATATGTTTTATATCAAAAGTAAATTGTTTTAACCAAAGTTGCTATCGTAAAAGCCTCCCTTGCGCCTGTATGTTAGATAAATTCTTATTTATGAAATCTAGTAGGCCTTTGCAGTAAGTTCTTATTAAAAACAATTTTGGTGCCAAAAATATTAAAATTTCTTGTATTCCTTTTACTATGGTTAATAATTCTCTTTCCATGGTAGAATAGTTACATTCAGCTTGATTAAAACTTCCACTACAATATCTACATAATTGATTATTTTCTCTTATTTTTAAAACCACACTCCAGTGATTGTTACTTGCATCAGTTTCTAGTACTAAACTCATCATTTTCATTAGGAAGAGTTAGGGTAGGTAAATCTTTACATTTTTCTTGTAAGAATTTTACTAAGGTGGAGTCGACTGAGTTCCAAGTCCAACTCTCATCCTTTTTTAGTTTCTTTTGTAAAGGTTTTCTTATTTTGGCTAAGTCTTTAATAAAATCTGAAGCATATGTTAAACATCCTAAAAATCTTTCTAATTGTTTTTTATCTGTGATTTTATCAAGAAATTTATTAATTTTTTCGAGACCATGACTTTGCATTTTTATTGTTCCTCCTTTGATTTCAAATCCTAAAAATTCTATTTCTTTTTGTGCATACACACATTTCTTTTCACCTAATATTATTCCATGTTTTTTCACATTTTTCTATTGTTATTTTAATATCTATTATATGTTGTTCTATGGATCTGGAAAAAAATTAAAATATCATCTATATATATACAAGACAAATATTATTTAATTCTTTAAAGATGTTATCCAGTCTTCTTTGAAATATTTGAGGTGCATTTTTTAACTCGAATGGCATTACAAGCCATTCATAATGTCCTTGTGGTGCACTAAAGGCGGTTAGTGGGATGCTGTCTTTATCCATATTTATTTGCCAGTATCCACTTTTACAGTCCATTTTGGAGAACTAGGAGGCGCCCTGTATTCTATTGAGAAGGACTTGCTTATTCGGAATAAAATAACCATCCCTTTTAATATTATCATTTAATTTTTTTGTAATTTATTACCATTCTAGCTTTTCCTCTTTTAACCTCAACATGATTTCTGACCAAAAATGCTGGACTACTATGTGGACTTTCATTATCTCTAATTAATCCTTTTCGTTTTAGATCTTCTATCTATTTTCTGAATTCTTCTATATTATTATAAATATATACCATTTGTTTTACTCTAATTATTTTATTAGGATCGATTAAGTCTATTTTAGCTATACTTTTATCTTTATGCCAAAATTTTAACAGATCTTCACTATATAAATTTTTGCATCTTTCTTGTTGTTCTTTTTGAATTTCTTCTTAAATACCAATGTCTTTAATATTTAGTGCATTTTCGCGCCCAGTTGGAAAGATTACCTTCTCACCACGCTTGCTACGTATGAAGTTAATATTGTGATGTGTAATAGCCGCTTTTAGTTTTAAGACTTCAACTGGCTTATTGTTATTTGTAAATATAATAGAGTGTAACGTTTGTGTGCAAGGGCTGTATAATGTTTGAAAATTATTGCCTATAATTACATCATGTGATAGTTGATTGGTTGCCCAAAGTTTAGGAATGATAAAGGTAACTGAATTAATTTGGATAACTAAATTTTCTATGGCATTAGTATGTATCATCGTACTATATTAATGGTGGATTTTGCTTTTTCCACATATATTTGGGAAAGAGTTTCCTTTTCCCAAAATATACTGAGTATCCACTATCTAAGTAAGCATATAGTTCGTAGGTATTAAATCCTTCTATCTGTATTTTTATTGGGATATATATATATATATATATTATTAACATTAGTGAATAATAATGACATTTATTTTCTTAATTTTTTTTGTTATGCTGTTTTACAAATGTATCGAATTCTTTTTGTGCCTCTTTTTCATCATCTGCTGTCCATGCCATAAGATTCTCCTCATCTTCATATACTGGCACACTGGTAGTTCTATAACCTATTATTCTTTTGTTAATTGAACTCCTTCCAGATTGTATACTAGAATTATCTATAGAGTGTCTTCCTAACGATATGCTTACGTTATCCATTTCATCATTATTTTTTATTGTGCTAGGAGTTTCTATTTTAATATTTCCAGTATTATCGATTTTAATTATATTTTTTCTTTTTGTAATATTTTTAGGATTATTAAAACTTGCTATCCATCGATTATCTAATTTGATCTCATTAGGATTTATTTTTTTAGATGTAATTCTATCTATTGGTACTCCATTGGTAGGTTTAAATTTATCTGCCTCTATAATTTTATGTTGCATTTTAGGATCTGTGGTATTATCTAACTTGTTTATTATTTTCCAAAATATCCTTAATGGATATGTGGTTTCATGCATATTGATTCTTACAGTTTTTATTTTCAGAGTTAAAAATTTATTTATAAATCCATCTTTTAAGCTAATATAATATCCTAGTCTGCAATTAAAACCTAATGGTCCTCCACATAGATTACTTTTTATTCCACTTGAAAAAATCTAGAAACCTCCTAGATGTTGATTTGTGATTATGTATCAATTTTAAGCAGAATATAACAATCCCAATCAAACAATCAAGAGAAAGAGACACAAAGATTTTACGTGAAAAAACCACAATTGGACACCTTCCAATTGTGATAAAAAAACCACGGGCAACAGCCACAAGAACAATCCACTAAGAAGATATAAAGGAATTACACAGGTATCACTCTCAATTATCTAGCGAATTCACAACGCCTAATTGAACCAACCTCTATGTGCCTCTTCCAACCCCATCTTCAGCACGGAATTGTCTTTCTGATGAGCCACTCCGGATTCCTTCCAAAGCTTCAGGCTCGAATTCTTCAGAATTCACAACTGAAGAACAACTCTTTCTTTTGTGTATAACAAACAAATCTTTGATGTACTCTCTTTAAACCATGAGTTAAATACTCAATAAAACATCAAAGAAAATAACAAAATATCCCCAGATATAAACCTTTAAGAACCAAAAAGAAGATCTGGAGGACTTCAATCAATTAGTTAGTTTTGGGAGAAAACCAACTACTTATAGAAAATCCAAAGCAATCCTAGTTGGGAAAGAAGACCAAATCCTTAAGAAATCCAACTTCTTGCAGAACTCCAAAGTAATCCTACTTCTTATAGAAACCCAAAATAATCCTTGTTTCAGAAGAAAACCAACTCCATAATGAATCTGGAAACCTGGGATCGCGAGGTCCGCTCGAGCGTGGGTCTTCCCGCTCGAGCGGAGACTTCAAAATTTGTGATTTCATATAGGCTCTCCGCTCGAGCGTCCGTTTCCCCGATCGAGCGGGGAATCACATCATCCAGTACTTTTTCAGGCATAGCAGAGATGCTGTGAACTCGCAAACCCCGCTCGAGCGCCCATTTCCCCGCTCGAGCGGGAAGGCCAAAACTGGAAAATCTTGAAAAGTATAACATGAACGGACAGGCAACTTTTGAATGCATTTTTGCATTTTGCTTCGGCCGCGAGCTGACCGGGCAGCTCGACCCCCGTAATAATCAGCGAAGTGGCAATCTTGAAAGCATTAACATCACAAACTTTTCTGCAAGGCTTGATTCGGGTTTGGATTTGCATCTAATAAACTCATAGCCTCACTGAAAATAAACGGCGAAAATAAATACATCTGAAAGGAGTTTTGTCAAACGGGGTTGCCAAGAATAAAAACCTAACACCACTGATTGTGGATCTTCCAAAATTTCATTGTCTAATATCACAGAAAAATGAGTATATATATATATATCTATATCTTGTCCTTTGTCAAATAACGGTGTTATTTGTATTTGTACACTCCCTATATGCATATATTTATATTTATTATCTTTATTATTCTTTAATATATTTTCATAATTTATTAAATGTATTTCTCCTACCTCATATCCACAATCCTTAATTTCAATATTTCCTCTCATCCTTTCACATATATATTTACTTTTTAATTTGAATATTAATTTTTGATATATTTCGTCTTTTCGTTTTATTGGTAATATCCAATCTTTTTCTATTTCTTTTTCTTGAGAATTTTCTATGACAAATTGTTCTCATCTCAAATTTTCTATACTTGTTTCTTCTGTCATCATAAAATTTGACTCTTCCTCGGTGTCGCTATAGCTTTCGTCTTCTATTTCTATTTATTCTTCAATTAATTCTATTATTCCTTTATTATTCTCTAAAGCTAATTCTAAAGTTTCTTCTTCTTCTGATTCCAAATAATCCAGACTTCCTAAGGCCTCTATTATTTTATTATTCTTTTTATTTCTACATTGATTAGCAAAGTGGCCTATTTCTCCACTTGCCCAATATTTACAGGTCTTTTTTCTTTCTAGACAATAATTATTTTTTCTAAAAAACCTTCTTCTTTTGTTGAAATTATAAGGTTTTTTTTTTTTATAAATATTTTCTTTTATATTTTTCTCCTCTTTGCCTATTAAAACCTTTTCTTTTATAAAATGTTTTCTTTTTCTTATTATATGTTTTTATTCTTGAAGGCTCACATCCCCATGAATTAGATGTTTGCGAGCAATGTGAATATTATTTTTTCATTTTTCTTCTTTGCTTCATTTTCGTGCATTATTGCTCTACCCATTCTCTTAGATATTTAATTCTATGACCCAAGGTTCACTTATGGCATCTCCTAATTCTTTTAACCATTTTTCATATTTTTCTTCTATATTAACATTTATAGGATATGGTAATTTATGAAAAAACATGGTTAAATGAATTTTATTTCTATCTATTTGATAATAATAATAGGAGTATTCACATATATAATTTTCTATATATTCCATATTACATATTTCTATGTTACTTAATTTCTTGACCCATTCTCTTTTTCTTTTATTTTCATCCCACTATTTTCCTACGAATTCTTCTTAAATATATTTTACGAATATGTTTAAAATACCTTCTGGGGTAGTTTCTGTTGTTAATTTTTCTTTGTCACTTTCTCTTAGATTGTCATAACAGCTTGCTACTATACCCATAAGGCTATGTTCAATATAATTTAGAAAACTTTGCATGCTCCAACTGCTGTTATGGATATTTAAGACATGGTGCGTACCTCTCTTCCATTGTTTTATTACCTCACTTGTGTTTGTAGCATAATCAATATCTAATAAATATCCTGTATTACTTATTGGCTTTAATGGTACCTCCCGTAAGAATATTTCTTTCCAAGGGGTAAAATCAGAATAATTTGATATTCCTCTAGCAAAAGACCCTCTATTTAGATAACTATAATGTCTCGTTCTTATTTTATATTCATAATTTCTAGTATCATTTTCTAGCTATTGTTTGGTAAAATTTCTAAAATCTAGATGATTTGGATTAGGTGGGGCGGACGAGCTGCTTCCTTCTTATTTTACTACTGCCATATCAATATCATTAATGCTATTAGTTTCTTCTTCTAAGGCATTATCTTTTTCTATGTCTTCGAAATTTTCTAGTACATTATTTTCTTTTTCTTTTTCTTTTTCTGCGTCATTGTTTCCCATTACTTGTTCTAATTCTTCAAGGGGAATGTATTCCACTTCTCCCAAGCTGATTAATCATAATTGTTTATAGATATCTTTTTCTAATTCTGTTCTTTCATTATTTATTTCTTCTATTATTTCTTCATCTACCATATCTAATAGTTCAGCTATTTGTAATATTATTTTATATTTTATCTCATTATCATTTTCTTTTTCAACCATTTCTTCTAACTATTTTAAGCTATTGTTACTTAACTCCATTATTTTTTTTTTTAGTTTTACAGGTGAGATTAATTCAAGGGGCTCTTCTTATATGGATGGGGATGGGGATATAAGTCTAATTCTTTTTGTTTTTCTTCAAAAAAGGCTACTTGTTTTTCCGAATCTTGTAGAAAATGACTAATTTCGTTTATTATTTCAAATTGATTAGTTCTAAGTTTTTTGTTAATTTCTTTTAATAGCCTAATTAATGTATTATTTTGTTTGATTATTATTTGTAAATAAGTATTGTTATTTAAATTTTCAGATTCTACTTCTTCACTATATTTAATACTCATGCAAGAGTTATTGGCAAGGCCGAGAAACCAGGCTCTGATACCAATTTACAATTTTTTTTTTTTTTTTTGCTTTTTTGTTGGATCTAATTTAATATTAACTCTTGTAATAATTTTCGTGGATAATTTACACTTTCCTTCTAAAGATATTTTACTTTTTATACTATTACTTTTTATACTAGCAATTCTTTGGCCATAATTTATTATAGATTGTCCAGAGGCAATAGTCAAAAGAGAATTTAATCTATTTAACTCACTCTCTAATTCAGAAATATAATCTAAACTATGTTTTATTTCAGCTTTAAGTGTTGTTGTTAAAAGCATATAATTACTAATTCTAAGTTCCAATTTATTTTTTTTTAAATTTTTTTTGTGGTCAATTTATAATTTTATGAAAGTTATTGATGATAAGGATTGCTAAGGTGGCTTTGCTTTGATGAGGTGGATGTCCAACTAAGATTTGAGCCAAATTGTGGCTCAATCTTTCGAGCTACCAGGAAAAACTGATATATATATATATATATATAAAATTGGGGAGAAATTATTAATCTTTACATCCATCTCTTGACCTCTCAAATTGAAATGTATAGGGGTTAGTTAAGTGAGCTTTCCTTCTCCATGTTCTTGCTTTTGTCACTGATTTAACACGCCTTAACAATTATCAAGACCTCCATTTTAGTACATTTTGTCCATGTTCACTTTCATTTTGATAGTTAATTCTTTACATTTTAAGTCAAATTACAATGTGACCTTTCTGTCCATCCACTGTTAATGAGATTGATAGATATTAAAAGTGACGGGATTATAGTGACATTTTAGTGAAGGTATAAAGATTACATTGAAATTTTGATAAAGGTGTAATGAGATGAAAGAATGTCATGTTTAACTAGTATGTTAAGTTCTGTTAGCCTTATTAATGGCAAATAGATGAAATTATAACATTATTACTTGACTTAAAATGTAAGGGATTA
Source organism: Camellia lanceoleosa (assembly GCA_025200525.1). NCBI lineage: Eukaryota > Viridiplantae > Streptophyta > Magnoliopsida > Ericales > Theaceae > Camellia > Camellia lanceoleosa. Next base: position 90,298,824 of record CM045765.1, read on the forward strand.
AAAGGATCAAATTGAAAGGATCATAATTAAAAGTGAAAGGATCAAATTGAAATTACAGTGAAAGTACATATGTACTAAAAGGCTTGTTTGTCAATTGGCTAAAATAGTTAAAAAGTGAAAAAATCATTATAACTTGTCGCATCATTTTTTTCTATTTTTATCTTTTTATAAAAAGTTAAAAAATTAACGAAAATAGCCAATTCTCAAATGAGCCTTAAGTGTAATTAACCCAATAAAATACTATACTAGTTTACCAAGTATAATGAGAATTTTATTATGTCAATATAATTAGCAAAACAAGCATATTCTACACATCAATCAATCACTTTTTCTCTCTCCTATACATCAATCAATTATTTTTTCTCTCATACACATCTACTCAATTACAACAAAATATCAAATCATCCCAAACTCCCAAACTTCAAAACTATTTTCAAAATATACAACCAAACAAACCAAAAAAATATTTTAAATTCTCTTTCTATTTTTTTTTTTTTTTGAAAATTTATCTCAAAATACGAACCAAACATGCCTCACACTTTTTGATCTCAAACTCTCTCATATTTTAACTTTCACTCAAATTTTTAACAGTGGGTGAGAGAACTATATTTAAATATTAGTCGAAATATGATGAAAACAGTGGGTGAGAGGACTATATTTAAATATTAGTCCAAATATGATGATTAATTATTGTAGTTAAAAAGTGATAGATCAAAATAAATTTTAGTCAAAATTAGAGGTTGAAAAATGTAATATACCTTTTAGTATTGTAAAATTTGAAGCCATTCACCATGATAAATGACATTAATCATTATACAAAAAACCCAAGACTATATTACTTGTATCTATAACTATATATAGCAAACATCCTGTATGAAATATTAGCTTGCCTCTCTACTTTGAACAAAACCACCATTGTCATTAGGTTTCTTTTCATCCCAACTCTCTATAAAATGGCTGTTGTTGATATTACCTCAGTTGTGTTCCCAATCCCAGCTTAATCACCTTTTCTTCCATCCAAGACCACCACCACCACCACCACCACCACCGCCACCACCACCACCTCCATTGCAGCCTCCAAGACCTCTTGCAGGACTCCATTCTTAGTGGTTGCACCTTCTCTTTTCGTTGCGGCCTCTAGGCTCCAAATATGCATAACCCTCGAAACAATCTATGAAGAAGAAAGAGAAGAAACTGTTGGCAAATTCATTGAAACAACATCCAGTGCTTATTCAGCCTCATTTTTGTTGAAAAGTCTAACTTGTTTCCTAGAAGTGCCAAAGCCTTGGTCATCCTACAGTCATAATTGTCAGTGTTTTTAGGAGTTTATGTAACGACCCAATCTTGGCAAGGCAAAACCCTGCCAAGAGGGTGCACTTCAAACACTAGAGCACCTGTACACAACAATCACCTGTATAATTCTTATATCACATCACCACTTCATCAATAGTGCATAAGACCTTTCGATTGGCTAACATATATGAGATGATCCACTCAAAGACAAAAATCTCATTATGCTACAAGATAATTCCCAAGCATCACTTCCCAAAAATAAAACATACTACTCACGAATCCATCAATACATCCAACTTCATAAAGCAAATATTTACAATCAATCTCCTTCTTAAAAAAAAATAAAGGATAAAACTACATCCTAGAATGACCCTAAGCAAAACCTCAACTACAAGATGCCCACATTTGATCCTTCAAAAATTCTAATCTTCCAAGTTGAGGCGAGCCACACAAAAGTCTAGGAATCTGAAAAAAAAATTATTTAAAAAGAATGAGCTAAAGCCCAATGAGTATACCAATACCATGGATTTATAAAACTTGCTCCTTCCAATTGGGTTCAAAATAAAGATAATAAACATAAGAGCTTAATTGGATTGGAATTTATACAAAATAAAAAAAAATTAAAATGAAAATAAAAATTGAATAAACTGTTATCAAGATTTTTCCAAGGAATCTCATAAGACAAAAAAAAAAAAAGAAAAAAAAAGAAAACATTTGAATAATGAAAGTAAACAAAAATACAACTTTTCAATACTTTAAGATTTCATGTCTATCATACGAACCACTACATAGCCTTAGGGTCGCATTACCTTGCGACTTAAGTGGTGACGGTACCGTTACCCAAAACATAACCATAGGCACATAACTTATGTCATCGTAGTACTTCAATTCTCATTTCAATGTTTCGGTCCCCAAGACCCCTTATGTACAACGACCCTTATGGTCCTTAAAACATTTCGGTCTCCAGGACCCCAAAGCAATTTGGCCCTTGTGCCCCCAAAGGCTATACTCGGTTATATGATCAATACAATAAATACCCTCGCATAACGTTTCATTGTCATTCAATCATCATCATCATAAAATTTGAAGGACTCAACTTAAATAAATTCTCATAAAAATTTAATGCTTCATTTTACAAATGAAATCATATATTTATTTAAACTCAACCCTTGGCCTCAATAGATTTATAGATTTTCTTTTTATACATATATCATGATGAAATGTATCATTCACTTCCTTTAATTCAAAAATATTTTCAAACTTTGTAATAAACATAGAGGTAAGGTAATTTCCATGGTAAGTATACTCACCTCTAAAATAGCAAAAGTGTAGATTTGAAACTCTACGAATTAATTCCCAAGATGTGTAGAGACGCCTTCTTCCAATCCTAACAATTAGTAAATAGAATCTAAAATTAGGGAAAAGCTTTCAATGAAAATTACAATATCTACAAAATTGATCCTAAATAAGACATGCTATGGAATGACAAGCTAAAGAACTCCTCCAACTTCAAGTCACCCAAACAAACAACTTATCCAATCTCCACAACACCCATCCTTTGTACATTTTGAAGTTATTAACTTTTTAAATATCCAACCAATTTTTATGCACAATACCACCATCAATTAACTACAAAAGTCAAAAATCAACATTTTCATAAGCTCAACAACTTAGGTAAAACCACTTCAATCATTTATAAAATTCTTCCATAGAACATAGAGATACCCAATCCATCATTTATCAAATCAATTTCAACATATAAATTTTCTAACACCAAAATTCCCAATTTTTACATCACATTCAAACCCTGGATTAACCTAAATCTCAATCTCCAAAACAGCCATCAAATTGATCATTTTTCTACATGTAAAACATTCATAGAAACTAATTGAGAGTATAAAACTCAACAATCAAACCCCAAATCAAAATAGGTCTAAAATAAAAAAAATTATCATATCTTACTCAAAATATGTAAAACCTTGAACTAAACTTTTTAGGGAAAGATTCTTACCAATTAAAAGCCTCTAACCATCAAGAAAATAAACCCCAAGCTTTGATTCTTCAAAAGATTAAGAAAAATTTAGTGTTGGCACTTCTATCGTGCAATTTTCGGATGGAGTGAAGGAGTGGCCGACCGGACCCTTTTTCCAACGAGATAGGATGGCTGGCGGTGGTGGAGATGGTGGGTTAAGGTGGTGGTGTAAGGGTGGAGCAAATGTGTGGTGTTTGGCCACCAAGAAGATAAAGGAAAATGAGGGAGAATGTAGGGAGAAGTTATAGAGAAAAGAACGAAGACAATGAACTAAAAAAAAAATTTGCATTTTGCTTTTAGTTGGAAAGGGGTGTTTGGTCACACCTACTATCAAGTTTGGATTTAGCTTATGATATCCTAAGTGGAGTTTAACTTGGGAGTGTGTTTGGCTCAAGGTGAATGTTGGGAATATTATAGTTCAATTCTTACATACATTATGTTTGATTTATGAATTTGGTGAGAGGTTTGAAAAAAAAAAAAAAAAGATAAGTGAAATGTGAATGAAATATATTTACATTTCACACACTTTTTTTTTTCTCCAAATCCCTAATCAAATCTGTGGAGATATATTTTCTGAGTACCAACATGTGGCCAAGGTGACGCTGACGTGTCAACCGAAGTGCCACGTGTCCTGGTCATGACGCTTAGGTGATCTCGGCCATGCCGAGGTTGTCTCCAAAGATATCAGAATCTGGGATAAGCGGATAAGGGACAAGAGTCCTAGAATAAGGAAGAGACTCAACCTGGATAAGGATAAAGCTCTTAGGGAGTTTATCTTTATCTATTGAAGAGTCCAGGATAAGCACTGAGCTAAAGTCCATTAAAGCAAGGCTTCTATTGGGACTAGGATTGAGTTAACTATAAAAGAGAGGCACCCCCATGGGTCTAAGGTACGCAATTTTTATTCAAAACAGTGAGTTAAGCACTTATTTTATCTTTGAAAGATAGCTGACTTGATTGTCGGAGTACCCCTGGGTGGACGAACCACCACTGGAATCTCTTTTTTCTGTTGTAGGTCGTTCGGGCTTATGCTATTCTGCCAGTGTTCTCTAGTTGAGTACTGAGTTGGCAGTGTGGTTAGAAATTCACTCACACAATTTGGCGCCGTTTGTGGGAAAGAAGGAAGAATAGATGGCCAACGACGGACAGAAAGAGAAGATTGGGGATAACACTCCTACTGGGAGTGGGAGACCTGTAGATCTTGACGTCGAAGAGGACAACTGCAATGGAGACCAGAATCACGGAGGAAAGGACGTCGGCCAGGAGGGCGATGTACCAAAGAAAACAGACCAAAGCGGTTACTACAACGAGGATGACCTCTAGGTATGGAAGGATAGATGCCTGCGGAGGGATGAAGAGGTGAAAGAGATAGCGAACAAATTGGCCGACCTGCAATCGATCGTCAATTTCATGATGCAAAATAACGTCATGCAGCCACCATTCCCGCTGCAGGACACACCGATTCCAGCGGCCAATGCCTAGAAGGGAGGGTAGAAAACAATCCCTGTAGTGTAGACACCCCATTTTTGACCGACCTTAAGACTCAGACGTCACCGGTTGAGCACTCGGTGATGTTGCATACTGTGCTTGTTCAGAAGTCTCAGAGTCGCGGCATGCGCCTCCGGACTTCAAGACCATCTCTCTACCTTGTCTCGGTTTGCGAACCAGTTCGATTTTCTCTGTTTTTCTTTCTGAGGGAAGGAGTGGCCTCTGAGTTATCTCCGGTGGCCGTGAGCTACTTTTTCGTGGCAGAGGCCATTTTGCCCATTCGGGCCGGTTCTTGCCGTCAGGCCGTGTGCCTCGGCTCGGGACCGCCCAACCCTCTCCGCTTACTCCGGTTTATGGCGGAGACCCCCCTTTTAGTGTTCCGGGGGCCACTGGGGCCTGATGCCCACTTAGCCGAACACCACTTAGGTGCGGCATGACCCATTTTCGGGACCGAACATGCGGTTTTGGTCGAGCTTTCATTTTGCATCGGCCTTCTCGGTTTTTGGCGAGACCTCTGTTTTAATATTTCGAGAACCCCGAGGCCCCGAGGCCCACTTACATGAACGCCACTAGGTGCGGCGGCCCATTTTCGGACCCCAAATTGAGCGGTTTTGGTCCCGAGCATTCATTTCGCATCCATTTTCTCCGGTTTTGGCGGTACCTCTGTTTTGTCATTCCAGAGGACACTTGGGGTCGCAGATACCCACTTCGCTTGAACACCACTTAGGCACCATGACTCATTTTCGGGATCCCGAATTGCTCGGTTTTGGCTCCGAGCGTTCATTTCTCATTAGTTTTTGTTCAAACTTGGCAGGTACCTCTGTTTCAACATCAGGAAGATCACTGGGGGGTGGAAGGCCAGCAATTATCCCAGATAACCAGTTTCGCTCCTCCGGAGCCCGTTTGCTCACTTGGGCCAATGTTGAACACCCTAGGGGTATTTTCTCCCAACCAAAGCTACATATCTGTGATGAGGGCATCTAGGAGGACCCTAAGGGTTGGTGGTCGGCCAGAAATTCAGGGTTTCATTTTTGGGCCTCTCCTTTAAGCTCTATGTTGTGGCCCCTGCTTCAGTGTTGCCAAATTCCAACCTTGGATCCTTGTTCTACACATCTTGGAGGACACTTTGGCATAGTGGTCGGCCAGAAATTGTTGACTTCATTTTTGGACCTCTCCTTCAAGCTCTATGTTGTGACTTCTGCTTCAGAGTTGCCAGATTCCGACCTTGGGGCCTTATTCTACACATATTGGAGGACAACTTGGCATATAGGTCGGCCCGAATTTTTTTACTTCAATTTTGTGCCATGGCCGGTCGGCCAGGAGGGGTAGCTGGCCGACCAGGTGGGGTGGCCGGCCGGCCACCTCCCACAAAAATACTACCGGCCACCTTCGCTTCACTTTCGGCCCCATTTGTCGGGTATCTTCAGCATATCCCGGGGCATCCGGGGGATATTTCGGGAGGGAAAGATTGGGTGCTTTCCCTCCCCCTTTTACACCCCATTTCTTGCCTATTTGAAGGGCCCTCCACCTCCTTCTTCAAGGTTGGAAAATTTTGCTTCAAGGGCTCCTCTTCCAATTCTTCCATTTCCATAGCCAAAAGTCCAAGAAAGCTTCAAGTGTCAAAGGCCATTCCTTCATCAACACCTAGCCTCACCATCCTTACTACCATTCCAGCAGCTAGGGAGTGAATTTCAGAGGTTGAGAAGCTACAAATCAAAGCCAAGAATCAAAGAAAGACAAGTCTTCAAGGGTAAGTCTTCAAAACCAACTTTTAGGGCTTTTTCTTGATTCATTTCTATACTCCAATTGGTTGAGAATTGGGGCTCCGACCCCTACTGCTTTTGTGCTTGTTTTGAGCCCCTCTACAACTTTGTAAAAGGGCTCAACTTCATTTGATGCTCCTATGATATACTTGCTTCAATACCTAGCTTTTATGCCATTATCTTGCATGCTAGTTTAGGCCTATTTCCTTTTGTTTTTAGGGGTTCGACCCCTAATGGTTTTGTGCTCATTTTGAGCCCCTCTACAACATTGTAGAAGGGCTCAACTTCATTTGGCCATTGTATCCACCACTTCCTTCAAATTCCATCAAATGTGCCATTTTTGCATGCAATTTTTGGCCTATTTGTGTTTGTTTTTGGGACTTCGACCCCTACTGGTTTTGGTCTTATTTTGGCCCCCTTTACATGTTTCATGAAGAAAGTGTTGTCATTTGGTGTGTGTATTGCATGTCTCATGATATAGCCTATTTGGAAGCCTACTTTGCATGGAATTGTTAGCATGATTTTATTCTGATTTTGAGGATGTCATCTTCTGCAATTGTGCTTATTTTTATCTCATCTTCAATGTTGTAGAAGAAAGTTTGTCCATTTGGGGTTTGCATATATCACTTGTCTCAATACTCCTCTTTTGGCCACTAACTTTGCATGCTATTGTTGATCTATCTATGCTTGCATTTTGGCCATGTTTGTTACTGAAAAATGCCATATTTGGGACTGCCTTGCTACTGTTCTTGCTGCCATGATCATATCTTGCATGTATAGCATGGCTATAGGCCATTTCGCGGCTTAATTTCACTTTTTCGGGATGAATGCATGCTTCGAGTGTTATTTCGAATTGTTTCGGGGCTGTTTTCCCCTTTATTTAGGTGCTGAAATTCCATTGCCATGCTTACATATCATTTCCCTATGCCATTTGCATCATTTTTGCATTGCCTTCGTGCCGGTGTGCACGCCTTCGAGGCATACTGCTTTTATCCGACGGCAGCCTATGTGAGTGTGGTTGAGGCCCTCTCATGTCGGCGTAAGCCCAATTTGCATTTTCATGCTTCTACATCGTTGCCTCGATTTGCGTGTCCGCGGGCACGCGTTTCGAGGCAGCTTTGTTTTTACCCGACGGCCTCCTATGTGAGTGAGCTGAGGCTCTCCCATGTTGGTGTAAGCCCATCGCGGCATTCCGTATGCCATTTCTTTGTATTTCATCATCGCCTCGGTTTGCGCGCCTGTGGGCACGCACTTCGAGGCACTTCGGTTTTATCCGATTTTCATCTTTCATCATCGCCTCGGTTTGCGCGCCTGTGGGCACGCACTTCGAGGCACTTCGGTTTTATCCGATTTTCATCTTTCATCATCGCCTCGGTTTGCGCGCCTGTGGGCACGCACTTCGAGGCACTTCGGTTTTATCTGATTTTCATCTTTCATCATCGCCTCGGTTTGCGCGCCTGTGGGCACGCACTTCGAGGCACTTCGGTTTTATCCGATTTTCATCTTTCATCATCGCCTCGGTTTGCGCGCCTGTGGGCACGCACTTCGAGGCACTTCAGTTTTATCCGATTTTCATCTTTTATCATCGCCTCGGTTTGCTACGCAGGCACGCACTTCGAGGCACTTCGTTTTATCCGATTTTCATCTTTCATCATCGCCTCGGTTTGCGCTACCAGGCACGCACTTCGAGGCACTTCGGTTTTATCCGATTTTCATCTTTCATCATCGCCTCGGTTTGCGCGCCTGTGGGCACGCACTTCGAGGCACTTCGGTTTTATCCGATTTTCATCTCTCATCATCGCCTCGGTTTGCGTGTCCGTATGTACGCATTTCGAGGCACACTCCGTTTTTCCTGATTTGCATTCCGTATGCCATTTCCTCGGATTGCGTGCCTGTGGGCACGTATTTCGAGGCATTTTATTTTAGTCTCATTACACATCGTATTTCATATCATTACATGCTTGTATGCCATTTTCTCGGTTTGCGTGCCTGTGGGCACGCATTTCGAGGCATCTCATCTTCATAGCATTGTGCATGCTATATCATATGTTAGTTGCATTTCATGCATATCATGCATATTGCATGGGAAACGAGGCACGTTCCGTACTCCGAGTAACGGAACGGGTCTCAATCCCCAAGTCGCCGACACTCCGGATCATCCATGATGGAGTTAGGTTTTCATTGTAGTATTCATGTGTATTCATCCCAATATTGAGTTGTGCAAATCGGCTCCTCGTCCATCATGCATCGATATGCGTGATTGGTGGCACGAGGATCGAGGCATGCATATATTTGTGAAATACACTGCTGTGCCCTTTTCCTGCTCTCTGTTGCAGCAAAATTCAGAGTTTAGCAACTTTCGGAGTCGGATGCGCATTTCAAGAAATATTACATGAGGCTAATCGGGGCATCGGTGGATTTCAGCGCCCGGCGTGACATACAACATACATCAGAAGCGAGGCAGTCCCTGGCTTGCATGCCAGTTTTTACTGTTTTCTAATTTAATTAGAATTCGTATATTTATTTCCGGACTGTATATTCTTTTATTCGGACTGTATATTTATTCGGACCCTCTGCGCGAGGGCATAAATGTAATAAGGGTGTGTGAGTGTGATGTATGTCTTCCAACCCCCATTTCTTTCTCCCTTTTATTTACCCGCTTTGATGGTTAGATATAGGGCATATTTCAATTAGCATCTGATGTAATGACATGCTTGCATCATTCATCTGTTTTGCACGCACCGGGCTCGGCGCATCATACAAACTGCATTTGTATTTCAATTCCAAGTTGGGTACTTGATAGCTGTTGCATTTCACATGTCATATTTAGAATAGCCGAGCCTGCTATAGTTGCATTTTGCATGTGTTGCATTAGGCATTTCAGTATATTTAGGATCATGCATGATTCCTAATCAGTTTTCTGTTTTGGCTTGGAGTACTCGGTGAGTTTTTATGCTTTAGCATCCTCGCATGTGTGTGAGTGTTGCCATGATAGCATGCTTACCATGAGGCTAAATGCTTATGTGATATAACTGCCTTGAATGCCTGTGGGTGGAGGTTGAGTTATCTGAACTGGGACAATTCGTCAACTGTTTTAAGCCCACTAGATAGTGGCAAAATCATTGTTTTCCTAAGCCCACCTGAGGGTGGCAAATCCATGTTTTGTTCCAATTCAGACGACTCGGTCTATACTTGTTTGCTGCGAGCATCACATAGTAACCTAGGCTAATAATCAGAATAAGAGCATACAATGTTTTCAAAAACAGATATCATGGTTAGTAGAGGCCGGTCTTTGACCGGGCGAGAGGGGGTGCTCACGATGTGACCTTCCCTAATCGTACCCAAGTTCCCGAGCCAACTTTGGTGATGACGGACACGTGGCCTTTTGGCACCGAGTCAGGGTTTCCTAAATTTCCCATTTTAAAAATATTTAGGTGGCGACTCTGTTATCTGGCAAAGCGATCCAGTTTGGCACTTCTTTCAAAAAATCTTTTTCTTCAAAGCGATTTGCGGTTGGACTCTTTGGTTCGAGATTTGGAACATAACAAAATCGAGTCCGAGTATGCTGAGGCCCCAGGCGTTATTCTGATTCTGGCGACTTCTTTGAGGATTTAGAGAACTTGACTCGAACTCATGACATCGCTTTTGACTATATTTGTGTGTTTCTTTGCATTGCATTTGCATTGGTGCGCCTAGGACACCGTGTTTGCCATCTGCTATTCTGAGCGGTTTCTGAGGCTTGTCTTGTCAAGGCATGTCCATAAGGTCGATTCTGAGCTCTGCCAAGATAGAACACAAACCCGGTTTTCTGGGGCACCCTTTTTGACCATTCGACCTAGTGCATATTCGGATCCATAGTGACTATTCCAAACTAGGACAGGTTGCTTACCCGTTTATAGGTTGTTTGAAACCGCTGCGTGCGTAGTGAAACCCTAGTTCCTGACAAAATAGGACAGGGAAACCCTACCCCAACATAGGGGTGTTTTGGCTCTCCCTTAGTTGTTATGTGCTTATTAGAGTGTGCCTCTACGGGGAATGCATGTATCAGTATGAGTTTGGGCATCAGGCCTGCGGGCATCAGTTTTTGAATTTGGGAATCAGGCCTGCGGGCATTATCCAAAGATGTTGGGAATCGGTTGTCGCGGATATCGATTGATTTATCGTAAACGATGATCTGAGAATATTGACCAAGATTTGAGGGCGATGTATAGCCAGCTTACCAACTGTGTGTTGTTGTATACCCGACTGCGTGTGGTGTATTCAATTTAAGCCGTTATGCTGCCCGTTTTATTTCTGGTTATTTATTTCTTTTTCGCTTTGTTTATCTTTTTGCTAGGACAGGATTTGTAGCACAATTGCTTCCGAACCCGTCAATACCCCCCAAGCAATCTGGACACGAGGTCGCCGACTCAACCGATCCGAGGATCTAGTTGACGGACATCCAGTGTTTCACTCGCTACCCCCTGTTATCAGAAGGAGGCGAAGGCCTGATATATCGAGCACGATCACCAGGACAGCAGTCTACTATAGTGTCAGATAGTCGGGTTGAGCTTCCTGTTTCTGCTATAGAGATACGCCTGCCGGGTCTTCAAATGGAACAACGAAATCTGACTCTGGAGGCGATGATCGCGGATGGTGAAAGCATAAAGCAAATGCAAGATGATGCTATCCGCCAGCGGAATTTTCTGCATAACAAAGTCATGTCATGGCCCTTGATCGAGTTGATCACAGATTACAATGAGAACGCCGTCGCTTCAAATCGAGCTCCTCCACGGGGCCCCATTACGAACAACTACTGCTGGCGAGAATGCCCTCGAACCCTCAAAATGCCGGGTTGCCCGAATACCCTCGAATCAGCAGAACATTACGCCAAACCCCCAAACATTCAAGAGGACACGGGTCTTCCAACAGGGCTAGCTCCGCCCCCGCTTCTACCACAACTGTCCAAAAACATTACACCTAACCATCCGGACTCTCCATTTGAGTTCGAGGTAGACCAGACAGCTCTGAAATTGAGCAAGTTGGAGAAGCTCTTTAAGAAGTCTCAAGGGGTGAAGGCCATCCCAAGTATTGAAGACGGCTATACTGATGTAGCCGTGACTCTGCCGGATAGATTTAAGATGCCCCAGATCGATCGCTTTGATGGATCCGGGGATCCTATGGTTCACCTCCGGCTATTCTCAGACGTTCTAAGACCAATGGGCCTAACCCGACCGCAAAAGCTTTCTTTGTTCGGTCGAACCCTGTCGGGTGTGGCATCCACTTGGTATTCAAAGCTGGAAGATCAGGTGAAAATCAACTGGGATGAGATGGCCGAGGCCTTCGTGGCACAATATTCATACAACACGCAGATCGAGATCACCACTCGGGATCTCGAGACAACGAGCGAGAGCCCAAAGAATCTTTTTCTGACTTTGTAACCCGGTGGAGGGCGAAGGCACCAATGATGACCTTAAGGCCAACAGATAGAGATCAGATCCGGATGATTGTGCGCAATCTCCAGCCGGCGTTGATGAAGAAGATGATTGTAGTTCCCTTCCCCACTTTCGCAGATCTGCATGATATGGGGATGCAAATAGAGGATGCGATGAAACAGGGTCTGTTTGACCAAGATCGGGATCAGCCCCGGAGAACATTCAACCGTGGTAATAATGCGGGAAAGTGGCTCTTCCAATACCAGAACTTCAGAAGTTGGAATGGTCACCACCACTCCCCCTCCCCGACCAAGGTCCGCAGCCACACCTTTTTCCGATGCCTCTGGGAGCAGCAATCAAGCCCCAAGATACCATCCCAGGGGTCAACGAACCTTCTCCCCACTCTATATGACTTTGTCTAAAGTCCTTGGGGTTCTTGTCAGGAAGGAGCACCTCACACCCTTGGGCAAGGCCTCTACGAATCCACTCCCTTCCCATAACCCAGCCAAATATTGCCAATACCACCAGCAGCATGGTCATGACACCGACCAATGTTACCGGCTGCGTCATGAGATTCAAGACCTCATTGACAAGAACATCATTCTACCTCCCCAAGGACCCAACGTCACAAACAATCCACTCCCCAAACACAACCAAGATCCACCAAAAAGAGTCAACCTTATCCACACTGGGGGCGTGTCTTACGATCCCAGTATCTACATAACTCCCTCCCACCTACCCAAGCCAGAGGTGATCCTCCCTGATAGCACGGACTTGTGCATGGTGGACACCCCCACAACCCAACCTGAGCCAAAGGTGGCGACCACAGAGGATGGAACGGGGCAGGCTTCTGAGGAGAGCAAAACAGTTGAATCTGGGGTGGAGCTATCTGAGAATTTAGCTGGCAGGGCTTATGATCCGAGTGGATATATCTTGTCAATGAGCGATCTAAAATTTGAGTATGGGGTTCTTGGGAAGAGGTGAGTTGTGTACGATCCGAGGGGACAAGCTTGAATCGTGAGGATGGTTTGACTGCGGAGGAAGAGGACTTCGCCAACCTTCAATTCTACGAGCAGGAATCAGGGGATGCATCGATTAACTGGTTCGAAGATGAGGAGTCAGCAGAAGTCGTCGGGTGGTTGGATGATCAGCCTGATATTGTACCATTTGTGGCCGGAAGGGCGGAGGATCAGATTACATTGGCGGAGAGCGCCGGTACGAAGAATTTCGCTCAGGACGAAACTTTTTGAGAACCGCACAGTTGTTACTGGAGGAACAAGAAAAGAGATGGCACTCTGACAGAGCTCGAAAAGCAAAGAACCATGAGTAAGTTGAGAGTCTTTGCGGGCACAGAACATCTTGTGGGCATCTTGGAATGAAAGCCGAGAGCGTAAACTTACGAGAACAGACGGATGCGCTAGATGCTAATGGAATGTGGTGGGAGGATGACGACTTATACCTCGCCCACCTGACGAAGGCGGACGGTGGCCAACGGGCGGCACTTGGTACCTCGAGGAGGTGGACCACATGACTAGAAGTGGGCGGTACTTCAAGCCCCCACACCTTGATCAACCCGAGGTATCAGGGAAAGATAAGGAGGCAGAAAAACAGAAAGAGAAGCAAGTAGAAGAAGAGGTCAGATCAAGCAGCTAAAGAAAATACAAGCAGACATCTCCATCTGGGGACTGCTTATGGCTTCGAGGGTGCACCGGCAGGCTGTCTTATCTGCCATGGACAGAGCGAAACTCTCCATTGAAACTACGCCGGAACAACTAGTTGGTTTGGTCTTCCCGGGAGGAGGTTCCCCGGCATTGACCTTTACGGACAAGGAATTGCACCGAGGGCGTGGATCATAATGCACCTCTACATCTCTCAGAGAGTGCAGGGACAAATGGATTCCGGTGGTGCTCGTTGACACTGGGTCCGCTATCAACGTTTGTCCGGCCAGAACGGCCTATGCAATTGGGTTAAAGCCTGCAGACTTCACACCGACTACTCAAGTAATCAGAGCGTATGATAATACAAGCAGGGATGTCCTGGGGACAGTAAAAATCCAAACCAAGATTGGGCCTGGGCAACACGAAATAGATTTTCATGTCCTGGAGGTCCCTGCATCTTTTAACATGCTTTTGGGGCGACCCTGGTTGCATCAGGTGAAGGCCGTCTCATCTACTCTACATCAAATGGTGAAATACCCCTACAAAAAGGGAGTAGCCATTGTTTTTGGGAACTCATCAATCCATCCCCCTCCGGAGGTATCTACGCCAGTCCTGGAGATTGAACACGGCATGGAGGACATGTTTATATCGGGATTTACTTTGGCTGAGGCCCGGGTGGTACAAAACATTATGGCTGTGAATGAGGGTTTGTATGTCAGCGCTCAAGCCGTATACCTCATGAATAAGCTACAACATATCCCGGGGATGGGATTGGGAAGAAGCGGCCGGAAAGGCGTCGCAGTGTTGGCCGAAGTGCCACATAATCCACATACCTTTGGATTGGGTTATCTGCCCACCAAAGAAGATTGGACGAGGAAGAAGAAGGAAATGGCCGCGAGCTGTATGAAGCAGTGGGAAGCCTTTTGATCTAATGCATAGGCCCATCTGGGTACCTGAGCAGACGCTTTGTCCGAGGGGAAGACTTTCCATTTTGTGGCTTCCCGAACCGTGGTTCAACGCGAGAGAAGAAGCGCGTGCAGTTTTCAAATCTTTTCGACCGCAACTATCCGGGATGACGCGTTCGAAGAGCGCATGCACCCAACAACTGAGACTGAGCAGAATAAGGCAGTGAGTCCTGAGGGCACTGAATTGGAAATGGGGGTAGCACTGGCATGTCTCCTCTCTGATCCTCCGATCGACCAGGATTGCTTGGGGAATAACGTCGCGGTTTCCATGATTGGAGATGAAACGGCTGCGGGCCAACCAGCAGCTATTTTGGACGCATCGATCGCACCCTCTCTCATTTGGCAGTACGAGGAGGGATTCTTATCCAGCAGTTCCGGGTCAGGTAGTGAGCCGGAATCTGATTCCACCGAGTCTTCTGAGTCGGAATCAGGTTCCAGCTCGACTGAGTCTGAGTCTGGTACTCCTGGGGGTGTCAACCCGGATGCCACAGTCCTGTCCAGGTCGTCTTTTTCCTTTTCTTTTGAGTCTGTTGTAACCGATGAATCAGACGATTTGGATGAACTTAATGAGAATGAGGCGAATGTGGTTTCCGAGTACTTTTCTGTGCCCCTAATTTATTGCTTAAATCAGGACTTTCAAAATTTTGATCAAAACGACGAGGACGAAGTTCCTCCGGTTTTACAACGACTAATTGAGCAAGAGCAAGAGAGGTTTGTTAAACCCTTAACGGATGAAATCATTTCTGTGAATATTGGTACTGAGGAGGACCCGCGGCTGGTCCAGATCGGGTCCACATTGTCTTCGCAGGAACGCGAGCGCATGGTCGCTTTATTAAAAGATTTCAAAGATGTTTTCGCGTGGTCCTACGAAGACATGCCTGGGATCGATCCTGAGATTGTACAGCATCGGATCCCCCTTGACCCCGAGGCCCGACCTATCAAGCAGAAGCTCAGGAGGATCCGCCCGGATTGGGCTCTCAAGATCAAAGAAGAGGTCACCAAGCAAATTGACGCAGGCTTCCTGCTAGTATCAGAATATCCCACTTGGTTGGCCAATATAGTTCCGGTGCCGAAGAAAGATGGCAAGATCCGAGTGTGTGTAGACTTCAGAGATCTGAACAGAGCTAGTCCGAAGGACGACTTTCCCCTACCACACATCGACGAGTTAGTGGACTTTACAGCGGGGCATGCTTTGCTTTCGTTCATGGATGGCTTCTCAGGGTACAACCAGATTGTGATGGCACCAGAGGACAGAGAAAAGACTGCATTCACCACCCCGTGGGGGACGTACTGCTATCGGGTCATGCCGTTTGGGTTGAAGAACGCTGGGGCTACTTATCAACGGGCCGCGACCACAATATTACATGATATGATCCACAAAGAGGTTGAGGTGTACGTGGACGACATGATTGTCAAGTCCAAGGAAAGGGAGGGCCACTACACCGCCTTGCACAAGTTCTTCCAAAGGATCAGGGAATTCCGGTTGCGGCTAAACCCTCAGAAATGTACGTTTGGTGTTACAGCGGGGAAAATGCTGGGGTTTCTGATCACACAAAGGGGCATCGAGGTCGACCCTTCCAAAATCAAGGCCATCCTAGAAATGCCACCACCAAGGAAAAAAAGAGGTGCGAGGCTTTACGGGTAAAGTGCAATTCATAAGACGGTTTATCTCAAAACTAACCTTGACTTGTGAACCACTCTTTGGTCTCTGAAGAAAGGAAAGAAGTTCCAATGGGACGGCCGATGCCAAGTCGCTTCGAGCAGTTAAAGAATATCTCCGAACCCACCCGTTTTATCACCAGCAGAGCCAGGGAAACCGTTGATTTTGTACCTGTCAGTGACTGAGACCACGATGGGCTGCATGCTTGCACAAGAATCAGAAGATAGGGTGGAGAAAGCCATCTATTATTTGAGCAAGAAAATGCTAGAGTATGAGACCCGGTATACGCCACTGGAAAAGGCTTGCTTGGCTTTGGTATGGGCTACCAGGAAGTTGCGGCACTACCTGTTAGCTCACTCTGTAATGTTGGTTTCACGACTAGATCCCATCAAATATCTTTTCGAGAAACCAGCGCTTACGGGTAGGCTAGCTCGTTGGTTGCTGTTGCTCTCCGAATTCGATCTTACATATGTGACGCGCAAGTCAGTGAAGGGAAGAGCAGTGGCAGAGTTCCTTGCCGACCACCCGGTTGAGGGGGATGAGGCAATTGAGTATTTGTTCCCAGATGAAGCAATTCTGCATATCGACGAGGAAACTTGGACGATGTACTTTGACGGAGCGTCAAATCAACATGGGTATGGGATAGGAGTGTTGCTGATAGCACCCGACAATTCCCGTATCCCTCTAGCCTTCAAACTCCGTTTCAAAGTCTCAAATAACGAAGCGTATCTGGCGTGCATTCTTTGGTATGGAAGCGACCACGAATTAGGGGCAAGACAATTTGGGCGTCATTGGGGATTCGAATCTTGTTGTGTCTCAAGCTAAAGGAGACTGGAAAGTAAAAGAGGAAAATATGATGATGTATCACCAAACCTTGGATTTACTGATTCCTCGGTTTGAGAAGCTGAATTTCGCTCATCTACTAAGAGAGAACAACAAGTTCGCAGACGCCTTAGCAACTCTATCATCAATGATAGACATCCCGTGTGGAGTCCGAATCGTCGATCATCATCGACCAGAAATTTGTACCTGCTTATGAGTCGATTGCAACCATAGATGAAGTTCAGGACGAACACCCCTGGTACTACGATATCTGGAATTTCTTGGAGAAAGAAGCATACCCGCCAGGGGTAAATGCCAAAGACAAGAGGGCAATCAGAAGAATGTCTTGGGTTCATCATCTGTGGGGTAAAATTTGTATAGAAGAGGTCATCTGGGAATGCATAAATTGTGTGTTGATGCTGAAGAGTCCAAACGTCTGATGGAAGCCATCCATGGGGGAGAATGTGGAGCACATATGAATGGGGTAATGTTAGCGCGAAAAATCCTTAGACAAGGTTATTATTGGTCCACCATGGAGGAGGATTGTATTGGCTTCGTCCGGCGATGCCACAAGTGTCAAATTCATGCAAATCGTATGAACATTCCGCCGTCGAAGCTGTACAACATGACTTCGCCATGGCCTTTTTCAGTCTGGGGAATTGATGTAATTGAGGTTACGCAGAAGAATTGAGCGGGCATGAGTTCATCCTCGTGGCGATAGATTATTTCACGAAGTGGGTTGAGGCCCAATCTTACGATGTTGAAAGCTTCACACGTTGCAAAATTCATCAGAAACAACATTATCTGTCGCTACGGAGTCCCAAATGAAATAGTTTCTGACAATGGTTCCCACTTCAAGAAGGAGGTGATTGACTTGTTGGAGAAATACAACGTGGCTTTTCATAAGTCGTCCACTTACGGCCGCAAACCAGCGGAGCGATTGAGGCCGCCAACAAGAACATCAAGCGCATACTACAGAAGATGGTGGAAACCTATCGGGATTGGCCAGATAAGCTGCCATTCGCTCTGTGGGGCTACAGGACTTCGATCAGAACTTCTACTGGGGCGACTCCGTACTCATTAGTCTACGGGATGGAGGCCGTTCTACCTATCGAGATTGAGGTTCCGTCATTGAGGGTATTGGCCGAGTGCGGATAGCAAAGCAGATTGGCAGCAGAATAGATTCGAAGAACTCATGCTCTTTGATGAAAGGAGGTTGAAAGCACTGTATCACGTTCAGGGTTATCAACGCAGAATTGCCCGGGCTTTTAACAAAAAGGTTAAGTCCAGGAATTTAAAAGAAGGAGATTTAGTACTCAAAGACAACCGGGCTCCTATCCACGACCCAAGGGGCAAGTTCAGACCCAATTGGACTGGTCCTTACATCATCAAGTCAATCTGGTCAGGTGGAGCTGTGGTTCTGATGGATCTAGATGGCTTGGAGTTCTCTCAACCGATCAACATGGACAAGTTGAAGAAATATTATCCCTGAGAGGCTCGCTAGGCCGAAAACCCGAAAGGGCGACCTAGGCAAAATTCAGAGCATAGAAAATTCGAAATTATAAAAACTGAGCTCGCAAGGTTGAAAACCCGCAAAGGGCGGCCTTGGCAAAAGTTAGAGCGCAAAAGGAGAGCAAAAAATACTCGAGCGAACCTGACCCTGAACTACGTAAGACTTGATTCTCATCTTTGGGATACGTAGGCAGCTTCATCTTGAAGTTCAGTCATAATCTTTTCCCCGATCAACTTAGTCCATTTTGACCACCTCAGTCATCTTTATTCATCAGCATTCGCTACGATCTCCGGTACAGTGCTATTCAAACTAGGGGCAACTTTCTGTTGCAATGGAGTGTTGCGGCATCATCCAGACTAGGGGCAACTTTCCGTTGCCACACTTTGCCGACGCACCTTTTCAAACTAGGGGCAACTTTCCAGTTGCTAGGATTCGGGGTTGTGAATCTCAGTGACAGATTTCAGACATGTCCAGTTTTGATCCATATCGAAAATAGTTTTGAAAAGTTTTCATAAAAGTTGACTATGTTCAAATTAATCTTTTCACAACTAAGACCATTTTTCGGACCAAAGGCGGAGAATTTTCAGTACCACAACCTTCAATTTCATTGATTTCGAAACAGAATTCTTCTGCTCTTGCATATAATTGAAGTTGCTTTTTATTACATTCATTAAGAAAACTTGAAAGTACTAATAAAGCAATAAATCTGGGGCATAGTCTAGTCAGGTGCCCCTGCGCCCCCTCCCGGAGCTAGTCAAAGTTTCAGATGCCAACTTAGGCCCAACTTGTATGACCGAACTGGCGCGGAGTACGGAACGGGAAACAAAATATACAGTGAGTCAAGCCGATCAGACGGATCCCGGTATCCTGGAACATGCTGTAGCTCGTCGCTGAAAGATTAAGCCAGGGACGGCGCCATGCAATGCGATCTGCTGACAAGTTGCGCATCCATTCGAACCACCAGCTCTCATCGGGAGCATTAACTGGGCGTTGCCAAAAGAAGTAGCCGCGGGCTGAATATGCAGGGCAAGAGTCCACAACTTGCAACTTCTCCGTCAACCATATCTGGGGGAGGGATGAAAAATGAGAGAATAAAGAATGGAGAGATGTGCGACGAGAGAAAAGTAAGATAAGGGTTTTGCGAGAAAAGTCGAGCCTGAGGGTCGAGTGATGTGAGCAAATACAAGTGAGCTCGGGTGGGAAACATTACCTATAGCAGTAGTGGACTCCCTGCAAACCTGGTTGTCTCCCGGCAGTAGAAGGCATCCGGGCCCATCAATTTTGGATACACTCCATTACCCAGATAGTCCATCCGGAGTACATCGTGTTATATTTTTGCTTATCGAGTTGTTGTTTTTGCTTATTGAGTTGTAAGTTTTGTCGAGCTGTCGCGTTTTGCGTTTTGAGTTATTACTTTTTGATTACACAATCTTGTTAAGTCTTGTCTATTGAGTCGTTAACATTATTGTACTTTGTTTATCGAGTTGTAAACTCGCTAAGATTTTGTTTTATTTCTTAGTGAATCGTTTTGTTTTGCTTTGTTGCGTCGGTTCCCTACCTGACCGGATAAATACATGAAGCACATTTCATTCAATTCCATTTTGTGCAAAATAATGCGATGCGATGCTGAGAATTTCAAATACAACATCTTTTCAAAAGCTGTTTCATTTCATCATATCTTACAGAAAATAAGGTACAAGTTTTACAGAAAATAAAATTGCCTAACAATGTGCAAAGTGCTACAAACTACTAGCTAAAAAGTAGAATAAAGCAGGAAATAACATCAGTGCCCTCGGGAGCGAGAAAGGGGAGGCCCCCTCATCCTCTTCTGCGGGATAATCTCTACATCATCATCACCATCTGGATCGGAGCTGTCATCCTCCGGATCCCCCTCAGGCTCGTCCCCACTCCCGGAGCCGAGACCGGAGCCTCCCTCTCCAGGAGATGTCTCTGATATGTGGCCTGCGACCACCTCCTCCTCGTCATCCTCAACAATGGGTGCCCTGCGTCTGCGAGACGACCCTCCTCCTCGAGCTCCTCGGTGAGGCCGAGATGGCCCAGCTCCTCGAGACCCAGCACCTCTACCTCTCTGAGAAGGCCCTGGTGGCCTGGCCCGTGATGAAGCATATATGGGAGGCATCTGAAGATGCAAAGTGCAATACATCAGTTCAAACATAAAAAGCAGGTGTAAATGCAGAATGTGGAAAGGGTGTGTGTCAGATGTGCTCTACACAGTCTATCAATACAGCAGGAGGTCTAAAGCTAGAGTATCATCAGAAACATGCTAGTACAGGGAAAATGAAGAGTACCTCCACACCCACGATGCTCATCTGCGTCTCCCTCCGAAGGATCATGCCCTCGAATGTGGCTAGCATCCCGAGCAGCTCGTCCGTATATTCAACAGGAGGCTGCAAATACAAATGCAAAACTATCAGTGACGGAATCAATGTTCAAATATCTGACTGATAAATCAAAATCGAAAAAACATACCGAAGTAGTCGTGGTCTCTAACATATCTGTGATCGAGCGAGGAGGCTCTAGTGGAATCTGCAGGCGTCCCAAATCGCCAGTTCGTCAACTCGGTCGGCATGTCTGGCCACCCTGGATGGTCAAGAGTCGGAGGGATTGGAGGAATCGAATCGCTTCGCCTCTGGATGTGCGCCACCGCTAGAAGAAGGGATATTCGTGGCATGGGCGCGACTTCGAAGATGGTCTTGATGGGTCTCCGTCTTGGGCAGTACTCGATCAAGGGCATCGAGATATATACGACGGTAGGTGGCGTAGCTCCCATCGAGGAGATGTATCAAAGCATCACTGCCCTGCATGGCACTGCTGACCTCCTCAAGAGATAATCTATCAGCGGTCCGCATGGTGTCTGGAGGCACAGCGGGAGTGTCCTGAGAATCCCCCCCCATATCTGACGCTGAAAGCGTTCTCCCAGAAACCAGGCCCTACCAACTGGTCCCTCGAGCAAGAATCTGTACTGCGAACTGGTCAACCCTCCGGGGTATTGATGCTCGGGGTCGTCACCAAAGACTGCCCAAGGCTGCCAAGTGATCTGCGGATGACCAGTGCATAAATCCATCAGAAATCAGAATATACAGAGTAGATCAAAGATGAAAATAAAAAGAACTGAGAGTTCTGCAATACCTCTGTCGCTCGAACAGTATCAAAGTATCGTCGCAGAGAAGAGAGAGTCTCTCGAGGCCTCGGTAGATGCTCACCATCAAACATCAATGAATACGGAGTCATCGGGGGCCCCACCACCTCCATCTCCGGAGCCAATGTGGGAAAATATACATACACCCATAACTGAGAAAAGCAGTGCGGGATGTGAATACAATGTGCTAAAGGCAGAATACGGAATGCAAAGTGCGCCGTGTGCGTACAGTGAACAAGTAATGAGGAGCAAAAATGTAAATCAAGAGGGCAGAATGTAGCCCCTAAGCACACCAGGAGCGAAAAACACTCTCACCGGCCTTCAAGGAAGGTCGGGCGAGGAGAGTCGAGAAGGGAAGAATCTCGAAGGACACATCGCACCAAGGAAGCAGACGCCAGAGAACACCGGCATGTTCAAAGGCAGGAGCTGTGCTTTGACACAACTCATGGAGAAAGGTCGAAAAGGGCTCACAATGAAGCTGAGAGCAGTGCGCCGAAAAGACTGAAGTCAGGAGATAGCCAAGCTCCTGGCTAGACCAAAGGGGACTTGAGAGATTACCTCAAGAGGAAGCAAGACCATGCCGAGGTAACCTACACTGTTGACCCGAGAACACCATTCTTGGTAGAGTTAGACAAAGTTGACCCCCCGAAGAGATTCGGTATACCAAGGTTCCAGATATACGACGGGAAGTCGGACCCCAACTTTCACGTCGGATTATACTTGAACTCGATGGCATTGTACATTGGAAACGAGCTGTTGCTCTGCAAAGTGTTCCCCTCATCATTCGGGGAGATTGCATCGGATTGGTTTCACAAATTGTCGAAAGGAAGTGTGAAAACCTGGGAAGGCCTGGCCGAGATGTTTGTGGCCAGGTTCATAACAAACAAACCACAGCCCTTAAGGGTAGACGCCCTAATGGCTCTGAAGATTGGCGAGGACGAAAGCCTGAGGGCCTACGCCAAGAGGTATTACGAGGTGTTCAACCGAATACCAGAATACAACCAAGAAGTGGCCGTCGTGTCAATTAAAAACGGCCTCAAAGATAGCTGCCTACTCCAAAAATCACTGGCAAAGACATTGCCAAAAAGCATGGAGGAGCTCATGGACAGAATCGAGAAATATGCCAGAGCCGATGAAGACACGCTAGGAACCACGACGATAAAGCAAGAAAAAGGAAACGGCTCGCCGAAGCGAGGCCGAGGTAACAATAGATCCAACAAGTAGGAGATAGGACTAAGGGCTGCACAGGCAGTCACAACTGTGTTCCGAATCCCCATTCACAAAGCCCTGGATAAAATCCAAACCCAACCCTATTTTAGAGCACCAGCAAGGGTACCGGGAGAGTTTATGGGATGAGGCCTTGGTAAGCATTGTACTTACCATAACAAAGATGGGCATATGACCCAGGGTTGCAGAGCCCTAAAGACACAGCTGGAAGACCTGGTAAGGCAAGGCCATTTGAGGGACCTTGTAGATAAGGCCAGGACAAGGAAAGAGCAGGCAAGACTGCCTCAGGCACCGGCAGCTCCACCTCCCCCAGCACAGCAGCCGCAGGCAGGCGGACCTCGGGTAATTAATGTAATTCACTTGAAGGTTAACGAAAACGAAATACGAGGGGAGACCCAGAAGGTGAGGCACTTGCAACATGTGTACCAAGTAAGAGAGAAAAGACCTCGGGCCGAGGAGTTCCAGGGACCAGTAGTGTCCTTTATTGAAACCGACCTGGAGATGGTCCAACATCTGCACAACGATGCCTTGGTAGTATCTCTCCAGGTTGGGGAGTGCCAAGTGAAGCGCATCCTCATTGACCAAGGCAGCTCATGTGACATCATGTATGTCAGATGTTACAGGGAGCTTGCCCTTCACCCAGACGATATGGAACAATCTAATGGCCCAATGGTCGGGTTCAATGGAACGCCGACATGGCCACTGGGAGCAGTAAGCTTAGACGTGGAGGCTAGCACGAAGAAGATAAAGACAGAGTTCACCGTAATCGACACACCCTCCCCTTACAATATTATCTTGGGAAGGTCATGGTTGCATGCAATGGGGGCTGTTCCCTTAACATTGCATCAACTATTGCGGTTTCTAACAAAGCATGGGATAGAAGAGGTCAGAGGAGATCAGCTGCAGGCAAAGAATTGCTCCATGGAAGTAATGAAATCCACCTGCAGCATACGAGAACCAGAGAAGGCAGAGATCGAAAACGAGGATGTAGAAGTTCTAGAGGATGTCGGCAAGGAGCCAGCCGAGAAGAGTGAAGAAGCACTGAAGAAAATCCTCGTCCAAGAGGGGGATAAAGAACGCTTCTTTCTTCTCGGCTCGGGCTTAGCCGAAGAAGAGGAAAATAGTTGGAAGCTTTCTTGACAGCAAATATTGAGGTGTTTGCTTGGACGGCTTACGAAATGCTTGGCATTGACCCTGAGGTCACTTGCCATAAATTAAACGTTGACAGGTCGGCCAAACCTGTAATCCAACGAGCAAGAAGACCAACGTTGATGTACGTCGAAGTAGTAGAAGAGGAAGTAGACAGACTTCTGGAGGCCAGGGCCATTCGAGAGGTAAATTACCCGACATGGCTATCAAATACAGTGGTGGTGAAGAAAAAGAATGGTAAATGGAAGGTCTGCGTGGACTTTACCAGCCTAAACAAGGCCTGTCCTAAAGACAATTTTCCTCTACCTAAGATTGACCAACTGGTAGACGTCACTTCAGGGCATAGAAGGATGAGCTTCCTAGATGCCTACAAGGGGTACCATCAGATAGCCATGTACCCTCCAGATGAAGAGAAGACTGCGTTTATCACCCCAAAAGGGTTGTATTGCTACAAAGTGATGCCCTTTGGGTTAAAAAACGTAGGAGCAACTTACTAAAGATTGGTAACCAAGATGTTCAAATACCTAATTGGTGGAACGGTAGAAGTTTACATCGATGACATAGTCGTGAAGACCAAGGAACCTGAAGGTTACTTGGCCGACCTGAAAGCAGTCTTTGACATCTTTAAAACATATCGGTTCCGACTCAATGCATCGAAGTGTGCATTTGGAGTTGCATCTGGTAAGTTCTTGGGATACCTAGTGACCAGAAGGGGCATTGAGGCTAACCCAGATCAGATTAAGGCCATCCTAGAGTTGAAGAGCCCGACGTCGGCAAAATAGGTGCAAATGCTGATTGGAAGGGCTGCAGCCCTGAACAGGTTCATAAGCAGAAGTTCTGACAAATGCAAACCCTTCTTCAGCGTAGTGAAGAAGGCCATAGACTTCTTGTGGACAGAAGAGTGCGAAGTCGCCCTGGCCGACTTAAAGAAATATTTGACCATGGCTCCGGTTCTCTCAAATCCAGAATCTGGAGAGGAGCTGTTTTTGTACTTAGCAGTTTCAGAGCACGCAGTAAGTGCAGTGGTAATCCGGGAAGAAAAAGGGGAGCAAAAGGCGGTTTACTATGTAAGCAAAACCCTGGCTGATGTAGAAACCAGGTATCTACCCCTAGAGAAATTGACCTTGGCTTTAGTTATGGTTTCAAAAAAGCTGAACCATTACTTTCAAGCCCATAAAATTGTGGTGCTAACAAAACACCCTTTGAAGTCCCTGTTGCAGCAAGGAGATCTGACAGGCAGAATAGCCAGATGGGTAGTGGTCTTGGGGCAGTATGACTTGGAATACAGACCCAGAACAGCGATAAAAGGCCAAGTCTTGGCCGACTTCGTGGCCGAGTTCACTCTAGGAGCCGTCACACATCAGGCTCCACTGAGCCGAGGTGAACGACATCCAAGCAAGCAAGGAGAAGCCCAGCCGAGGGCAACAGAACAAAGGAAAGAAGAAAAACTAAGACCCTGCAGCATTTACATCGGTGACTCCTTTCGACTGTTTCTTGATGGAAGTTCAAACCGATAAGGAGCCGGGGCAGGAGTAGTACTGGTATCTCCAGATAGGCGACACTAGAGCAATTCATTTGTTTGGGGTTCAAGGCCTCAAACAATGAAGCAGAATATGAAGTACTGATTGCAGGACTGAAGCTGGCAGTGGCAGTAGAAGCAGATGAAGTGATAGTTTTCTGTGACTCTTAGCTTATAGTCAACCAGACAACAGGCGAGTTCGTAACCTGAGATGAACGTATGTCGGCATACACAAAGGAAGTAGGCAGATTAGTGGCCTTGTTTCAGAATTGCCGACTATAGCAGGTCAGCCAAGATGATAACAGTCACGCCGATGCCCTGGCCAACCTGGCTAGTGCAATACTACCTAGAAAGGCAAGGATGATAATGGTCGATTACTTGTTGGGCCAGAGCATCGAATCATTGACCATGGAGTGTGAAGCAATGTGTGTAGACATGGGACCAAGCTGGATGGACGCAATAATAACATTCCTGAAAGAAGGAAAACTGCTAGATGATCACAAAGAGGCACACAAGATCAGATTGAAGTCGGCAAGATTTAGTCTGACAGCAGAGGGACATCTCTACAGAAGATCCTTCACTGGACCCCTTTTAAGGTGTGTACATCCCTTGCAAATTGAAGATTTTTTATATGAAATACATGAAGGAATATGTGGAAGCCACGCTGGGGGCAAATCATTTGCTCATAGGGCCATCACCCAGGGGTATTGGTGGCCTTACATACAGAAAGATGCAGAAGCCTATGTCAAGAAGTGTGACGAGTGCCAAAGGTTTGCACCATTGATACACCAACCAGCAGCAGACCTAAACCCAGTATCCAGTCCCTGGCCATTTGCCCAATGGGGCATGGATCTTGTTGGACAACTACCCTAAGCAACTGGGCAAAGGAAGTACCTACTGGTAGCAACAAATTACTTCACCAAGTGGATAGAAGCTGAGCCCCTAGCCAAGATTCGAGACGTGGATGTGAAGAGCTTCATATGGAAGAACATAATCACAAGGTTTGGGATCCCAAGAGCAATAGTTGCAGACAATGGAACACAATTTGACAGTAAACTAATCAAGAGCTTCTGTGCAAAGTTGAAAATAAAAAATTACTTTTCAACCCCAAGCTTTCCCCAAAGCAATGGACAAGCAGAAGCATCCAACAAAGTTATCTTGGATGGGTTAAAAAAGAGGCTGCAAGCAGCAAAGGGAAAGTGGGTGGATGAACTGCCAAATGTACTCTGGGCATATCGGACTACGCCGAGAAGATCAACTGGGGAATCCCCATTTGCCATGGCTTATGGCACAGAAGCAGTCATTCCTCTGGAAGTCGGCATCCTAGGAATCAGAACTCAGGGAGTAGAGAATGGGACTAATGATGTATTACTAGCCCGAGATCTAGATCTACTAGAAGAAAGAAGGGAGAAAGCTGTAATTCAACTGGCAGCTTACCAGCAGCAGATTGTTAAGGCCTATAATAAAAAATTCAACCCAAGGGAGTTTCAAGTCGGTGACCTCATCTTAAGAAAGGTTGTCAGCAACAAGAAGGATCCCAGAGAGGGCAAGCTTGGCCCAAATTGGGAGGGACCCTACAGAATCATCTCGGTGTTGGGCAATGGGGCATATCGGCTTGAAGATAGCGAGGGCAAAGAGTTGCCAAGGCCCTGGAACACTTGCAATCTGAAATTTTTCTATCATAAGATTTTCTTGTTTCTTATTATTATTTGCCGAAGTAATAAATAAAGTTTTAGCTTGATTTTTCTACACTTATGATTGATAAAGATACTTGACGAGGTTTCTGGAATACACGCATAATGAGAACCCAAGTGCAACTTCAGTTCACATTAGAGGGCAGAGAGTTGGAAAATGGTCCAAATATACAAGCTAAAATTGAACACTTGTTGAAATTTAAGAAAAATTTACAAGTTGAAGTTAAACTAAAGTTATGTCTAACACTTGTTAAAATTTTTGAAAAATTTACAAGTTGAAGTTAGCCGAGATCATGTTTAATACTTGTTGAAATTTGTGAAAAATTTACAAGTTGAAGTTAAACTAAAGTTATGTCTAACACTTGTTGAAATTTGTGAAAAATTTACAAGTTGAAGTTAGCCGAGATCATGTTTAACACTTGTTGAAATTTGTGAAAAATTTACAAGTTGAAGTTAAACTAAAGTTATGTCTAACACTTGTTGAAATTTGTGAAAAATTTACAAGTTGAAGTTAGTCAAGATCATGTTTAATACTTGTTGAAATTTGTGAAAAATTTACAAGTTGAAGTTAAACTAAGATTATGTCTGACACTTGTTGAAATTTGTAAGAAAATTTACAAGTTAAAGGCAAGGTTGTATTAAACTAAGTACTCATGTACTTGCCGATGTAAACCATTGGTGGGTATAGCCGAGGTATTTCATCCCGAGAAAATTACACTGCGAAAGTGTGCATTGAAGATATGCAAAAAATTCTAAGTATGGAATCATACAAAAGCAGTAAAAAGAAGACAAAGATACAAACACTCAGGAAAAGAAGCTGTGTTAACATTCAAAAAGAAGTCATGCCGACCAAAGCTTACAATTGTTCCAAAGAAGAAAAAACAAAAGTACAAATTATAAAGGAAAAGGACATCAAAATCAAGACTCTTCAGCAAACGGTTGGGTTTGAAGTTCAGAAGACTGCTGGGAGGACATCTCGGCAGCCTTCTCAGCTGCGAGCTCGGCATCTATTTCCTGAAGGGTTTGATCGAGGCTCTTGTCAGCGAGAGGCACATCCGATGATGCCTTCTCAGGAGTGGCATCCTTGGGAACCTCCTCACCCTCCTCATCTTGAGTCAAGTCTAGGACTTGCTCATTTTGAGCAGGAGACTTGACCCCAGCAACTTCTTTTGATTTCCTCACTAAAGCTTCCTCCTCAAACTCAGAGTCGTCGTCGGATTGGCTTGGAGTTGGGGGGAATGGCAGAGGAAGGACGTCGGTGTTCCTAAAGGGGGAGTCATCGGGGATTTCGAGCTTTTTCAGTAAAGTCATCCAACCAAGGGTAAAACCCTTGTTGCATGCCTGCTTTACTTGTTTCTCGTAATCCGCCGTGACGTCGGCCACCCCTCATTGTATCCCTTCTTGTCGGCAGCCTTACTTCGGCCTCTTTCATAGCCAAGGCATCTTGCAGTTCTTTCTAGGCCTGGGCTATCTTTTCCTTGGCCTCTTTCTTTTGGGCCTCAAGAACCTTCTTGATGGCCTTTACAGAATTTGCTTTCTCCTTGGCATCATCTCTGGCTTTAACAGCAGCCTCGACCTGGTCTTCAAAAGTCTTCATTTTTGATTGTAAGCTTTTATTGGTCTTCTACAAACTGGAGACCTCCCTCTTCTTGTCAGCCAGCCCCTTCCGATTCTCAAAGGCTTGTATTGAGAAGGAATGAGCATGTTGGATGGCCTGAAAGTGAATAGAGCAGAAGTTATTGGAAAATTTTCTAAGTACCAAAAAGAACAAAATAAAAATTACCGAATAAAGAGACTTGCTTGAACAGAGTGCTAAAGCATTAGAGTAAAGTTTTCATACTCGCTCATATCGGCGTTCCGGTCGAGATCGTCACGAAGAAGCAGCGCGGTACTAAGAGCGACGCCAACATTAACATCGTTGGCACTATCGCTCGCCCTCACTGGCCTGTCTTCCAGTGTGATTTGGAGGGCCCAAGGGGAATCATGCTTCAGAGACCCTAAGGTGGTTGCAGAGGATGACCTCGGCCTTTTTGATCTGGCAGACTTGGATGGTTGGGCCTTGACAGGCCTCTTCTCGAAAGCAGATTTGGACTTATCACCCTCAGCCAGTTTTGAAATTGGCAAGGTGTCCTTAGTATCAATCTGAGTCACCTTTGCCTTTGGCTGAGCCTTCTTGACTCTTTTTTGCTTTTGCTTTGGTTGAGGCTGGGTTTGTGCTGGCTGAACGTCAACGTCGGTAGGGATGCTGGCCAAGAGGTCTTTGGCAACTACTTTTTGGCAGCCCATCTCGGTAGAAAAAATAGTTTGTCGCTGGCGTTGGCATTGAGATGGCGGGATTAGATTTGGAGCCGAGGTTGACGGCAGCTTTGCTGGATCTGAGGTTGATCCTTGATTTGGTCGAGATGATGAGGCTGATGGAGGAGTAGTGGCAGATGGAGGAGACTGACTCTTCTTCTTCTTCTTTGGAACGTCAGGAATAACCGACTTGTAGGTGGGAATGAAATTAAGCAGCAGGGGGGCTCTGCGCTTGTGCACTGGCAAATCCAAAAGCTTCTTCAAGTCTTTGCTAGGGAAGAGAGACTGGCGAAAGCCCTTTGGTGGCTGAGGGAGAACTGCAAAAAGCATAACACAGACATTAGAACAAAGTATTGAGGACTTTAAAGAACAAGTAAGTATAAACTCTGGGCTCTCACTATTACCCTCTACAAAAACTGTTCGAAGAAGAGGGTAGAGGTGGAGGTCCTCATCTGGAGCGAACTCCCAGTTCCTCGAAGTAATGAAGTAATCATCCCCAGCTCCCTTGTTGGAGTCTGGGAGGTCGGCCACGATTTTATACTCTGTGGACCTCGGCTTGAGGTAGTAAATATAACCTTTCTCTTTCAGCAAGAGGCCGCACATAGTACAACAATATTGGATGTCGGTTAAGGTAATCCTAGCGTTCTCTTGTCGGGCTAAGGTTATTATGCCATTGATGACTCAGTAGGAATTGATGGCGAGTTGCATCGGGTTCAACTTATAGTAATGGAGGACTTCACGAAAAGAGATGTTGAGTGGGAGCCTAAGTCCACACTCGATGAAAGTTACAACAGGAAAGGGCATAGAATTAGTTGTAGGCAGAATGAAGTCATTCTCCCCAGCCAACCTCAGATGAACGTCGGCCGGGATGTCAAACTCCTGCCTGAAGTGCTCTAATTTGGTCGGGGTGTCTACCTTATGCTTCCACATACCCATGATGTTGGCTTAACTGGAGAAGTTGAATTTCAGAAAGGAGAGGTTTTTGCAAGGGTTTTAGAGACCTCGGCAAGAACCAAAATATAAGCTAAGGTAAGAATCTGGGGGGATCGTTTCAATTTCTCCTAAAGTTTTATGGGTTCTACAAACAAATCCCAAACCTAGATATATGCAAACGGAGATTGAACGTAAGAATCTAGAGAAAATGCAGAAAACACAAACAAAAGCAGCAATTCAGAGTCAAGAACAGTGATGGATCATCAAGAAACACGAGACAAAATTTTGCGCAGGTGTGTCACGCCAAGAACCGTAGCAAAAATCAACGAATGTGTGAACAGTGTGAATTCAGAAAACAAATAGGGGCAAAAATAGATTCATGAAACAAACATATAGTGGAAAACAAGATACAAGTTGAAATATCAAAGATATGAGCAGGATTGCAGAGGTAGAGCAGTGGAGTTCAGTAAAACAAAGACAAAAAACTGAAACAAAGAAGTTAAAACGGGAAGAAACAGTAACTCACCGAAGAAAAGAAGTCGATGTTGAGTTCGCCGAAGTTAGACGAACTGCAGCAACAGAAAAGATTAGCAAGAGCCTCGCTGGAGGTGGTGAATGGCGGTAGTAGTAGAGCTTGAGAGCTTGGAACAATGGAGGATTTGAGAAAGTAAGAGAGAGAGTTTGAACAAAAACGATGATAAGTGAAAAGACAGAGAGAGAGGGAACCAGTTTTGTCAAAAACGCGAAGAGGCGGCAAAATGCAATTGATAAGCCTAGAACAACGCATTGATCAGACGGCGCACCAAGACGCAAGATGGCTGACAAGCGCGTCTCAGACACGGTCCAGTAAGGGACAAACGCGTGGCAAAAACGGTTGGTCTATTTTGCGTGACAGCTCATGCGCGTGAGGGAGCTCTTGGAAATCTTGATTTTATGGAGCAATACCTCGGCCTTGAGGATGATCTCGGCTGAGAAACATGGATAATCTCTGTTAAAAATTCTGGAACCTTGATGAGACAGACTGCAAGACCTGGTTGTGAAAAGCCAGTGTGTCATGACCTCGGCAAGATAGCCGACATGAACGATATAGGTTCCATCACCTCAGGATGCCGAGGTAATAGAACCTAGGGGGCAGTTGTGGGGATATATTTTCTGAGTACCAACATGTGGCTAAGGTGACGCCGACGTGTCAGTCGAAGTGCCACGTGTCCTAGTCATGACGCCGAGGTGATCTCGGCCATGCCGAGGTTGTCTCCGAAGATATCGGAATCCGGAATAAGCGGATAAAGGACAAGAGTCTTAAAATAAGAAAGAGACTCAACCTGGATAAGGATAAAGCTCTTAGGGAGTTTATCTTTATCTATTGAAGAGTTCAGGATAAGCACTGAGCTAAAGTCCATTAAAGCAAGGCTTCTATTGGGATTAGGATTGAGTTAGAGGCACTCCCATGGGTCTAAGGTACGCAATTTTTATTCAGAACAGTGAGTTAAACACTTATTTTATCTTTGGGAGATAGCTGACTTGATCGTTGGAGTACCCCCGGGTAGACGAACCACTACCGGAATCTCTTCTTTCTGTTGCAGGTCGTTCGAGCTTATTCTATTCGTCAGTGTTCTCCAGCTGAGTACTGAATTGGCAGTGTGTTCAGAAAGTCACTCACACAAAATCTATGAACCAGACACAATATTTGATTCATTCTCTTGGATAAATTTTTGTTAGTTATTGTATGATATTGATAAATACTTGTTTCGCTGTGTTTGGCATATCAGATTTTAACGAGAGAGAGAGAGAAAAAAAATAAAAAATAAAATTGGTATGCTTTTCTTTGCATAAGCTTTCTGTATAAGCCCATTGTGCATTTTATTTTACTTTTCTTTTGTACTTAATGTAGCTTCTTTTGTAATGTACACGTTATTATATTCACTCCAGTAGCTGTGTCAAAAAATCAATCCAGATGGGACAATCAATCAAGATGGGACAAACCTTAAAGTTGGGTCGGTTCGAAGTCTTGGATCAGTTTGAAAAATCATGATTAACACCTTAACTGTTTAGGACATGTTTGGTAACTATTTAATTTTTAATTTTTAATTTATATTTACAATTTTTTTAAAATTATCATAAAAATT
The DNA here is from genome assembly GCA_025200525.1 of Camellia lanceoleosa. NCBI lineage: Eukaryota > Viridiplantae > Streptophyta > Magnoliopsida > Ericales > Theaceae > Camellia > Camellia lanceoleosa. The sequence continues at coordinate 90,331,535 of CM045765.1, forward strand.
TATTTGATAATTTTTTTAATTTATAAATGGTTGTTTCAGTTTATAAATTTGAGAAAAAAAATTTAAAGTCAATTTGAGTTTACGTTGGTTTTTAAATAAAAATTTAAAACTTTTACAAACAAATTTTTTTTTAGGCCTGAACAAAGATATTTTTTAATTTATGTTTTTAAAATTTTTTAAACATTTTGTTCAAGCTAAACGCGTTTGTAGTTTATTTTTTTTAAAAAAAAAATAAACAAAAACTAATTTATAAATTTTTTGTAAACATAAACGTTACCAAACACTACCTTAGGGTTCGTTTGGGAAGCCAAATCTTGGGCTTTTTTTGGCTAAAATAGTCATAAAAACAAAATAGGCTTTTTAGCCACAAAAAACAAAATACCATATTCAACTCATAATCATTACATTCTTTTTCTCACAAAAAAGTCAAAAAAGCCGAAAGCTCTTTCCAAATGAGATTTTTTAGTCCGAGGCTAAAATAGTCAAAAAAAATCAAAAAGTCAACCTACTTCCCAAACGAATCCTAACCATTTTAGAAAAACTCACTAGAACACAAATTTTAACGAAAAATAGCATCTTGCAACCTAAAGAATTTCTTTAAAAAATATATAAATTTGTGTATAACAACTGTAATGGAGTTAGGGGATAAAAGTGATGGGCCAAGTCCTATGTCAAGTTGGAAACCTTCTGCGCATAAATAATTTTTTAGGATCAGTCCATCCAGAAGTTTGTCCTGATTTTAATTCAGACTCCAACAAATAGGCGGCAGAATTAGTTCCAGGATTAGTCGGTTCAATTGACCGAATACTGAGTTATAAAAATAAATAAATAAACAAAAGTGATGGAGAAAAATATATATTGCCACTAAATCCGTGACTCATAATCGTTGTAAATGAATAAACACCGTGAATGTTGGTTACTGATGTAACTAAAAGTTAATTTCAACGATAGGTCTTTTTGGTAGTTTTATCTAACATTTGGAGTGTTAAATTAAAGAGCACTTGCTATTCAAATTAAAAAGTTAGATTTAATTTTTGAACTTAATGATATGATAATTAATTAGAATATCTAAGACAATTTTCTTTCGTATTTTTGGATCAGGATCCTCTATAGATATACCTCCCTCTCGATATAGCACTACAACATATAAGAGTTTTAAAGATCAAATCTTTTGATCTTTAAAAGTGAAAATTTTGTTACAAAAGACATTTAAAGATCAATTTCTATCGTTGTGAGGATAGTCGCTAAAAGGTCGTCCTAAAAAATCAAAAATAAGATTTTTAGTGACAATTTAAAAAATGTCACTAATAAATACACTTTTAGGGACAAAATAATTTGATCTCAAAATGGTTTATTTTTTGAGACAAAAAATTTGGTCCAAAAAAGATAATAATTCTTCATTAATGTCTAATTTTCGTTGCTAAAAATATAATAACGACACTTTTAGCAACAAAAATATTTGGTCTCTAAAAAATAATTTTATCCTTGAATTTTGGTATCTAAAACCTTAATTTTTTGTTGTGTGGTCTGGAGATGTGCATGCTGGTTGTCTGGCCAGTCATCCAAGCGATCGTTTGACTAGTCATTCGAGCGGATATGGGTTGACACACCGGTGGACAAACGTGACAGCCGCGATTGACAAGGGTAACTCCGCGTGTTTGGGCGATCATCGGTCGATACATCGGTAGACAATGAGTGACAACTATGGTTAACAATGGTTGTTTAGGCAATCGTCTAGGAGGTCATCCAATCGGATGTCCATCTTATGCAATTTGGATGTGCAATCTCAGCCGCAAGATACTTCATCAATGAGGTGACATCATATCCTCACATCTTCGGACCATATGGAGAGGATTGTATCTCCATAGAGGATGCTGATCCCATATTTTCACTAATTATTAGTCAGTTTTCTTTTTTTATACGTTAGTAGAAAGTGTATGGTAATGCATCTACTGAGTGTTTGGGTCTAATGAAATGAGGGAGGCAGAAAAGAAAGACGTGAGAGGTACCCTGCTACCTACATGTGGAGAGTGAATCCTACCTTCAAAATATAATTACTTTGCCACATATACATAGGTTGGGGTAGGAGTGGATAGTATATACAAGTAGTGTTTTTGAATATATATATATATATTTTTTTTATAGACAAAAAATATCTTAGAGTTATGATCCTTATAATAAAATAAATATTGAGTTTTTAATTTGAGTAAATTATTAATAGATTCTAATAGTTAGATTTAATTTCCATCAAGTCCTATTGAAAATAATTCTTAACAAATCATCGCTAAAATAATTTTTTTTTGCATATGTCGCTAAAAGTTGACAATTAATGACTTTTTTGTTACGATTTTTATAAATTGTTGCTAAAACTTATAATTAATAACGTTTTTTTTTTTAAAATGAAATTTTCAAACTGTGACTGAAATATCAAAATTAGTAACGTTTTTTGTGACGATTTTTTAAAAATGTTTTAAAACTTATCATTAGTGACATTTTTCATGATAAAATTTTCAAACTGTTGCAGAAAAATAACAATTAGTGACGTTTTTAATAGTGTTTGATGAAAAATACTATTAATTATTATATGACTTATTAGACAATAAGTCCTCCTATCAAAATTTACATGTGAGTCTCCTTTTTAATTTTGTAATTCAAACTATAAGGTAGCGTTTGATAACGTTTATGTTTTTTTATTTATATTTACAAAAAAAAATTGTAAACTAATTTTGTTTATTTTTAGAAAAACAAAAATTACAAACATGTTTGGTTTGATCAAAATATTTAAAATTTTTAAAAAAACAAAAACTAAACAATGGGATCATACAAACAATAAAATTATAATAATTAACCACAATAACCATATTGGTACAATAGATCAATTTAAAGTTAGATATACATAATTGGGTTCTATTTAGAACTTTAATTAAAACAAATGCCAACACTAACAACAAAGTGAACGACAATTTTTTAAATAATTTTTTATAAAAAATATACCATCAATATTTTACATTAGAAATATATAAATCCAGGACACAATCCTTTTCAAGTTAAATGAGACACTCATGAGATCCCCATCTAATTAGATTAAACACCCAAACAAAAGGATCATGAGATGCAACACTCATTAAAAAATGGGAAATTTCACTGCAGTGGAAGCATTGAAAAATAATTACAAATAAACGATAAATTTTATAAATATTAATAATTAAAAAGATAATTTTTTATTATTTTGTAATAAATTTTTAAAATTTCCACTTATTAGTAATTTTTCCTTAAAAATATATATTAAAAAAACGATAATTAGGTTGCCCATAATTCTACCATGAAAGTGAGGTGTAAGGTGTAAATTTATGCCGTATTTGATTGAGTGATTTGGGAAGGAATTTGGAAAAAGAAAGGGATAAGGTGTGTGAAATTAAGTGAAATGTAGTTATATTTTATTCACATTTCACCTACTTTTTTCCTTTCATTTTCCAAATTTCTTCTCAAATCTCCCAATAAAATACAACATTAAAGTTAGTGTGCTATGAGTCATAGGTAGAATAAACCTTATCCCCATATTTAAATTATGGGTAAAATTCTAAATGTTTTTTTGTTTTTGTTTTCTAGATATGTAGCACAACTGATAAAAATAAATAAATATAAGTTTCAATATAAAAATATAAGTTTCAATATAAAATGGAAGAGGAGGTTTTGAAGAAGTATGTTTGGGCCAAAAGTCTAAATCCCAATTTTATTTCAAGGGAAATCTTTAGTAGCCCGAATTTAGCTACCCCGAATAGCTTGAATCACTGTTCATTGGTCGACCACCTGGATGACTAGGTGAAACACTTGTTTACTGTGGTTGTCACCTTGTCGACTGCAGCTGTCATTCTTTTCACCAGACAACCGGCCGATTGACTGGGCGGACGACCGGCAAGATGAGATTTGAGCCATTCGAGCCAAGCTCAAATTCGAGCTATGTAACAGAGCTCTTATTTCAAACATCTCTCTTTCAAATAGGGATGCAAGTTGGACGGGTTCGTTGGGTTGAGAGGTTGTCCAAGCTCAACCCAAGTTGTGCTGAGACCTGCCTAAGCCCGCTCAAGCTCGAATTGTAACCTGAGGTTACCTGCTCAAGCCCGACCCAAGTTAAACCCAAATTGCCCGAGTTGTCCAAATTGTAAATGAACTTCATTTTTTTTTTTTTGCAGCTACATTATTAAATTATTAAAATTTGACTCTATTTACATTTTTTTTTTTAGAAAATCATAAATAACATCAAAATAAATAATTTTTATAATATAAGAGAGATGCCATTATTATAGTGATCCCAGTTTTGACCCGGCTCTTGTGATGTTCCAGACTCGGGTTTAATGCTTTCATATTGTTGTCTATCTCTTTCTTCCCTTGTATACCTTTGAAATTGGTCTTTGGGTTGTTGTGGTTGTGTTTGAAATAGGTTGGTTACTTAGTTTTCAAACTTTGTGTTGCCCAGATTTTTGGTCCTTTGCTTGATCAGCCATTCTTGTGCTTGAGCGGGCTTTGTTAATTTTGGTCCTCCGCTTGAGCATTCTTTCTTGCGCTCAAGCGGAAGTTGCAAACTCTTAGTACTCTACATGTCTGCAAAAGTGCTGGAGGAGTGTTTTTCACGCTCGAGCGGCGTTTCCTATGCTCGAGCGGGTGGGAGCTCGAGCGTCCTCTCTTGAGCTTGAGCGGCTAGTTTGTCGTCTGCTAAATACTGGAGGTGTGTATTCTGCACTAGAGCGGGCTTTTTCTTGCGCTCGAGCGGAACAAATCTTTGTGTCTGATACTCGAGCAGACTGCGCGTATATCAGATTGCGAAAAGTACTTTTTACATCACTTTTTCATATCTTTTCAGCCAAAACTCTAAAGTTGAGAGTCTCTCTCTCTCTCTAAAATACTCTCTCTTTCTACATTTTGGCCTAGATCCTTTGATCTCTCCACCCTACTCCCTTTGATAAAGAGGTGGAGCTTCTCAAGATCTTCTCTTTGAACCGATTAGAGTTAGATTTCGGCACTTTTGGGGTTTCTCTCTAGCTTGGCTCATCTTCTCTCTTTGAGGTAGGGATATTCTATACTTTAGTATGAGTTTTAACCTAGTTATTTGTGGTTATGTATAAATAGTGAAAATTTTGGGAGTTTTTGGGTAAACTTAAGGTTTGGTCTCAAATTGAAAGAGGGATTTCTATATTGTGTTACATAGATGATTATGGGGTTTTGACTATGAGGATATCTTGTATTAAAATGGTGAATTTTAGCCTTTGGGCTAATATTTGAATAATGGGGAGATTTACCCTAAATGTGTCTTGAATATTATTTTGTATAAATAATGAAATTGATGTGAGAAATGTGAAATCGGAAAAAGGTGTAAATGAATGGTGTAGTTGGATTTGTTTAATCACTCATTCATGGAAATTTGATAAATTATCTGTTATAAATATTGTATATCTGTTTAGAAATATCTGTATTGGGCTATTGGTGGAGGATAGCTATGACTGTTGTAGAAATTGCATGAGGATTAGGTGAATTGAAACTAATCATTTAAGTTTGTTATTGAATATGATGGTATGATTAAGGCATTGAATATGTGTTATGATTAGTCATTGTATATGACGATGAATTTAAATGCATTGTATATGTATAATGTTTTGGAAGAAGAAATGGGATGTACTCCATTGTTTGGGAGGAGATAGGGGATGGACTCCATTGAGAATTAAGTTGGTCGGAGTGTCCAGGGTAAAAGACCCAAAATTTTGTGTATATATGGGTGTCGATCCCGCGGACGAAATTTCCGTAAAATGGCAAGGGTGAAGTGTTTGTATGATAGTTATGTTAATAGAGAACCATTTGAGTTGCAGTCTCTGTTGGATCATTTGGAGAATTATGGATATCTATCTTATGTCATGAAACAAAATGAATTAACCAAAACTGAATAAATGAGAATGGATCGAGATGTGAGTACCAGTATTGAATGGTCATAGGAAGGATGTAAGTTGGTCATAAATATTGAACATTTGTCTGACGCTTATACCTTAGTTAAACTTCATACATTGTATTAGACTGTTTCTACTGGGCTTTGACTCACCATACTTGGGAAACCATTTTTAAGTATTGGTGACATGCTTCCTCTAAGGACATAGCTTGGAAGGATTTAGGAGCTGGAGGCTCTATTTTGTTGTTTTGTGTTGAAATGTTTATTCAAGCCGAGGGCTTTACATGTGTAGAGCTTAGGACTCTCTTTTGTTGTAACCAGGTGATATCTTGGAAAGATGTAAGGCCATAGGGCATTCATTTTGTTGTTATTAACTAATATTATATGCTATAGATTCAGGATGAACATTTATGAATGTATAATGCATGTAATACCTTTTGTAATATAAACTCTGATGAATGAAAGTATATCCATTCTATTTTGCATTCTTTTCTTATGGATGGGTTAATTATATTATTTTGGGGGCGTTACAGCTATAGTAGTATTTACAATTTATGAGTAAGAATAAAAAAAGAGAGTAAGATTTTGTGTTATTTGTATATATAATATATATTCAATATGATTTAATAATTCAAATTACTTTAATATCATGTAATGATTAATAATTTATATATATTTAATATTTTTATATATCTATATATGTAAAATTCGAGTTTCGGGTTGCTCGGGTTGTTTGATGTCTTTACCCAAGCCTGCCCAAATTTAATTCAAACTTTTGAATTTTTGCCCAAGCCCGTACAGAATTTGAAAATATCTTGTCTAAGCCCTAAAAAAATTCTGGCTAGGTTCGGATTACTCGGGTTGAACCCATCCAAGTTACACCCCTACTTTCAAACACATCTCTCTCTCTCTCTCTCTCTCTCTGTTTGAAGTCACCTTTTTGATCGTTTCTTCGATAACTTTGACAGTCTTGGCACCATCATCATCGATGATGGAGGTGACTATCTCAACCACTTCAGCAACAACCACCAGTTCGAGATGAGATCCAAGGGTTCTGATCACTTTATTGAGCTGGGTTCCATCATGTACGAGCATGAAATAATTTTCTCGTATAATTCTGTTGACCAAGTTTGCACTCCTCCAAATGTCATCGCTTTGCTACCTGAAAACACACGTGAACTAGCAGACGGGTATGTGCCAGAAACCCCTCCGATGCCTAAGTCAGCAAGTTGACAATAGATAATAACTCTGTGTATTTGTGTTTGATCATTCAATACAAAAGAGTTCTTCTTCAGTGGAGTCCGAGGATTTGAGCATGAAGTCTTTGAAGGATGCTTGTGGTCATGGATTCGATGTGGATGTTGTGGATTCGACATCAAGTAGATCAATTCCAAGACGAAGGCTTAGTGAAAGAGGAACAAATTGTTGAAGGCAATTTTATAGAGTTTGGGTAGATTGTTTGGTAAATTTGTATTCTTTCATTCTTTATAGTAGATTGATTTGTGGCGTTTCGTTTGTGGCTTTTTTTTTTTTTTTTTTTTTTATCACAATTAAAGGTGCTCCAATTGTGATTTTTTTCCCGTAAAAGTCATTTGTGTTGATTTATTAATTGTGAAACAACAATCTAAATTTCTTTTGTACGTGCTAGATGATTTAGATTGTCAATTTTAATTGTTTGGGGTTTGTTGCAATTAAATCTATTATGAATCACGAATCACGTAGGTTTTTCAATTGGTATCAAAGCGGGTCATTCTTTATTTTCTAATAAAACTATATGAGTGTGATTTGTGTGATTCGTGTCATGGATTCAATTTACGAAGATAACTCGACCCATAGACCTCTTTTACTTGATGAGACAAATTATTCTTATTGGAAAGCTCGTATGAGGGCATTTTTAAAATATATTGATGAGAAAGTTTGGCATTTTGTTATCTATGGGTGGAGTGAACAAGTTATTACCATCGATGGTATTGATATCCCTAAACCAATTGATAAATGAGATATAATTGATTATCAACATTCGAGTGGGAATAGTAAAGTGCTCAATTCTCTCTTTTGCTCCGTCTAGAAGAGTTCCATCCTATTTGTACGTGTGAGGTAGCAAAAGAGGCTTGGGACATTCTTGAAACTATTCACGAGAGTACTACTGCTGTTAAAAGATCAAAACTTCAATGTCTCACCTCTTCTTTTGAAACTCCTTTTATGCAAGATGATGAGACGTTTGATGATTTTTATGCCAAACTTAGTGACATCATGAATTCATGTTTCACATTCAGTGAAAAAATTCTTGAATCTAAAGTTGTTGATAAAATTTTGATGTCCTTACCCGATAGATCTAATAAAATGTGACAGCTATAGAGGAGGCTCAGGATGTTGAGAACCTCAAGCTTAATCAGTTGGTTGGAAACCGACAGACTTATGAAGCCCATTAGATTTCTAAGAAAAAACAAAAAGATAGTGTAGCCTTTACTAGTGCTCATGAGACTGCTAAGAACCCTGAGGTAGAAATTGATGGCTATGTTTACCAATCAGTTTAAAATTTTTTTAAAGAAAAGAAGCCTAAATTCAAGGACTCTAGTTCTAAAGATAAGGGTAATAAAAAATTCAAAACTATTCCACCCAAAGTTGCTCCTAAAGTTGAGAAGAAGAATTTGAGAGTACAAGGAGTCAAGTGCTATGAATGCCAAAGGTTTGGGCATATTGCACTCGAATGTCCTTCGAAAAAGAACCGGAAGAAAGTCTACACCGTGAATTGGGATAATGAAAGCGGGTCAGAGCAAGAAGAAGAAGGAATCGAATCTGTTGAAGATGAGATAGTACATACATGGCATTCTACTCCTGCTTCACTCAACCAACTCCAAAGCGGGTTGAGTTTGCTCGTGGTCCTAGTGTGCATTGTGTTCCAACTTTTGATGGGAGCAATTATCTGTATTGGAAGTATAAAATGAGAGTCTATAAAACAAGCATCATTAAGTCACTTAAATCTTTCTTTGTTAACATAAAGAATTTTTTTAATTTAATTTTTCTTTTTTTATAATGATTATCACTAGGAATTTTCTTTCCCCCTTCTCTTGTCTGTAATGCTACTAAAATTTTGCATTTTTAAATTATTATTATTATTTTCTTACTATAAAAAATTCACTCCTAGACCATTAAACCTTTTGTGTTATGAGTTTCTTATATTCATAGGCCTCAACATACATGCCAAAGTTGAGGGCGAAAAGAGATTATAAGAATAAGAAAGCTTAAATCTTAGGGCTAGCTCCTTGAATTACTTATATTTAGACCAGTTTGGTACATTGACATAAATAGCCTTAACACTCCCCCTCAAGCTAGTGCATGTAGATCGTATGTACCTAAGCTTATTACAAATATATCTAATTCGTAAACCATACAATGGCTTTGTAAATAAATTTGCCAATTGGTCCATGGACTTCACGTGTTGTATGAAATATTGAATTTTGCTGTTATTTCTCTTAAATCAAACGACAATAAACTTCAATATGTTTTGTCTGCTCATGAAAACATTTGATTAGAAGCAATGTTAACAGTTGCGTGGTTCCTATCTAAAAAAAAAAAAAAACAATTCCGTGGCTGTCACACGATTGATTCATTGGATGAGGATGTTCAAACTCAAGTTTTTTGAACATATGTTTCAATCAAATCAACTACTAGTATAGGCCATAGCTCAACACTTGACTAGGCAACAATTGTTTGTTTCTAAATCTTCCAAGACACTAAATTAGATGGAGACCCAACCTGCCCAACCCAATATATAACCTCGATATGAGTGTCACAATGGTTTTGATCTAGTAGACCACAATTAGGTCCACTTCTGAGGTAACTCAAAATGTGCACAATAGCATCCCAATGAGAGGTTTTGAGTATCCAGAAATTTGACTGGCCACAGTTACTTCAAGACAGATGTCTAGTCTAGTGTCAAATAATTCAACTTTCTCACCAGACAACGATATTGTCCTGGGTTAGGTAATAACTCACTTAATCTACCATGAATTTGGTGTTAGGATCCATAGGAGTATTGATAGGTTTAGATCCAAATATTCCTGTCTCACTTGATAAGTTAAGAACATATTTTCTTTGAGAAAAACATGATCTTGCCACTTCAATGCCAAAAAAAGACCCCAATTGTCCCAAGTCTTTAGTATGAAACTTATAATTCTTGAACATCGTTATAATAATCCCCTTTTAGAGAAGGAGATTAGTTATAGAGCTAATATATCTGAAGATGTCTTATGTTTACCTTAATGAACAAATGGCACCAAAGCTTCCCTAATTTTTGCGAGAGTATAATTGTTTGTTTCAAAATAATTGAAAAGATAGGACAATATTTTTGATAGTTATGAAAGCTTTTCATTAAGGTCTTGATGTAATTGATTATAACATATTAATTGATATTTCCTTATGTATTGAATTTGCATGCTTAAAGCATTGATTGTTCTCAGGGTTTAGGGAAATGCTACTGGTACACATCCCAAAGGGGTGCATTCAGTCTGCACCCAAAATTTCAGGGACAATGATTTGAAAATTCCACCACTTTGTGTCATTATCAAGACCATATTGATTCATAACCAAAAAACACCACAAAAGCCTCGTAACCAAGGTCACCTCGGTTCATAACCTAACACCACAAAGTCTCATAACCAACATAAAATCTCATAACTAAAGCCACTTTGGTTCATAATTCATAATCAACCACCACAAATTTAACTAAGTATTGACATGATTCATAACCAAGACAACAAAGCTTCATAACTAGGGAGCATAGTATACACATTTTAAGGGGTGTATACCATAGAATTAGCTAAGGGTTTATATTGGTAATGTTGATATTGGTTGATTATAACTGAAATCCATATTCTATTGAATATAGAAGTGGCATAATAAATTGGAACCCTGTGACTGATTAAAGTCTTGTTCAACTGTTGTATCATGTATCTTTTAAAAAGGGAAAGGTTAGAGAACGTGCCCAATAGCAGGATATATAAAAAGGGTAGTACTTAAATTTTTTTTCCAATCATAAAATTCAAATTAAGTTGGACTAAAAAAAATTCCATAACGACTGCTGTATATTATGGAATGTATGACTATTAGGAAATAAAACCAAACTAAACCAAGCCAAGTCTCAAGTCTCATCAAATGGGGTCAGCTGCATGAATCATTCTTCTTCGCTTGACTCTATTCAAGGCCATTTCGTAGTCAAATTAAAGTGATTCATATCTCTATTTAATACACTAATCCACGTCAATCTAGGTCTACCCCTTTCCCTAACACTACCATTTGTCGTCATTGTATCACATTTTTTCACTACTACCTCCGTTGGTCTCCATTGTATATGACTAAACCATCTCAATCTATTATCTCTCAATTTATCTTCTATTGGTACTACTACTATCCATTCTCGAATATACTCATTCATAATTCTGTCTTTTCATATTTAGTAGCGGATTGGCTTCACAGAGAGGTGACTGGAGAAGCATATTCATGTAATTCATCTTAAATAATTGAATTCATGCCTTCTAAGTTGAGCATCCTGCATTAGAATGTTGACCTCCAATCCAGGATGTGTATGCTGGCTGATAGTTTAAACCTACATTCATTGCGGTTACCCAATTTTTGAAGGTGTTGACCTCCATTCCAGGATCTATATGCAGGATGTGTATGCCTTCTTTGAAGGTGTTGCTTCTGTCAAAGTAGGCTTTGACAGTTGCGGCAATAAAATGGAAGTTATGACTTGCTCGTGTAGCGGCCTTAGCTGCACTTGCAATAGGTTTACCCAATTTTTTGATTTCTTGGCATCTATATATGTATATACAAACATATATATAACAAATATAGAATTGTGGATTTTGTTCTGCTGTTTGGTCTTAGACACTCTAATTGAGTTATTGATATCATCTTGATCAGATATAAACTAAATTGAGACAACAATAGTACGCATGTTATGGCCTTAACTCAAATTCAATAGTTATAGGAGACTTCTAGAATACAATATAGAAAATTACAGCTAGCTAGTCTCTCATGCCATGATATTATTATTGTTTGTACAAAAACAGTAGATTTCCATCCAAGCTCATCAAGCCATGTCCTTTTGATTCAAGATTCTGACTCGGGGAGTAAAAACCTAGCAATTGAGTGAGAAAAAAGTGCAACTTCAATTGCTTTGTGGGAATCCCCTTTGGATGAAAGGACTTAGTGGGAAAATATTGAAACTGATCTTTGTACCTCTTTTAAAAAGTACATAGAATTGGTTATATTGGAAGGTGAAGCAGAAGTAGGGTTGGAAGATGAAGATGATGATGAACTCTTTGGAGACAAAGAAAGAGAATCAGTTGAGCCGATATCTCTTTCTTCTTCGTTGATTGTATCTAACATCTTTGATGCTCTGTGTCTCATGACACTCACAAACTGTGGCGGTGCTACCTCAGTGACAAACCTTGCGATGCGAGCATTTGCCATTTTATTGTTCAAAAGATTATGAGACTAAGAGCTGAGGAAGAAGAGGGTGTTTGAAAGGGAAGGCAGGGTTATGGATGAGCTGTGACACACCCTTCGGATGGAATTTATAAGGCTATACTTGGGCTTAATTTGTGTCATTGGATAAGATTTGCAGGGGCATGTTTCAATAAGGTTGTTGTGTTGTTGCTGAAATTGTTTTGGCCCCACGAAAAAAGCTTCCAATGTTGTATTAACATAACATTCTGTGCAAAATTATGTGTCTAGAGTATTATTGGGCATGTGTAGGATTTAATTGAATCACTGGTCCTAACTAATCACCCAAGTTAAATCACTTTTAACTTTTAGTGCCGCCTCTTACTTTTGGTATTAATTGCATGGGCATTGATGTTCCCTATTCATTTCAAAGAGACAACTTCACTAGTAGGATCATGGGGGCTTTTCCAAAATTAAGCCAAATTAGCAAGTTATTTCCCAAACTAGGCCTAGTTTGGACGGAATTCCCAAACTAGGCTAAAACGTGGTTGTGAACCACGCTTTCAACGTTTTTGTGACTGTCGCGCGGAAATTTTGTGAAATCGTAAAAGCATGTTTCCAAACCACGCTTTTAATTGATAAAGCGTGGTTACAAACCACTCTTTTAATTATTATTATTATTATTTTTTTTCTGAAAACGTGGTTGTGAACCACACTTTTAACTACAATTTTTTTTGTTCTAAAAATGTGGTTGTGAACGACGCTTTTAACTAATTTTTTTTTTCTATTGAAAACGTGGTTGTGAACCATGCTTTTATTGTTCACCACAGAAAGAGTGGATGATAACGACGCTTTTAACCAAAATCCATTTTTAAAACTTATATAAAAACTCCCCCCAGCCTCGTTATTTGCCAAACCTGTTTTCTTTAAAACAGCTTTTCCAATGCCGTTTTTGATGAATAAAAAAATAATAAAATTTTCCTTCGCAAAAACGTAAAACCGTTTTTTAGTAATTTTTTTCCCAATTTATATTTTTCAACATAAATATAAATTTCCACAAAATAATGTAATTCAGAAAACGGGTTTGGTAAAACTGTTTTCTAATACGGCTTTCCTAAAACCGTTTTCATGTATTTTATTTATTTTTTTTGTTGTCTTTTTTTTTTTTTTTTTTTTTTTTCCTGTTGTCTTTGTTCTAGTGTAATTCAGAAAACGTGTTTGCTAAAACCGTTTTCTAATACGGCTTTCCCAAAGTCGTTTTAATGTAAATATTTTTTTTAATGTAATTCAAAAAACAGGTTTACTAAAACCGTTTTCTAATACGGCTTTTCTAAAGCAATTTTCATGTAAATTTTGTTTTTTTGTTTTTTTTTTTTTTTTCTGTTGTCTTTGTTTTGGGGTTAATGTAATTCAGATTTTTTTTTTTGGCTTTACTAAACCCAATCTCATGTTAAATTTTTTTTTTTCCTTTCATCTTTGTTTTGGGTTAGAAGGCGTAATTCAGAAGTTTTTTTTGGCTTTACTAAAGTCGTTTTCATGTAAATTTTTTTTTTTGTTTTTTCTTTTGTCTTTATTTTAGGTTAGAACGTGATAATGTAATTCCGAATTTTTTTTTGACTTTACTAAAACCGTTTTCATGTAAATTTTTTTTTCTTTTGTCTTTGTTTTGGGTTAGAAGGTGTAATTCAGAATTTTTTTTTGGCTTTACTAAAGCTGTTTTCATTAATTTTTTTTTTCTTTTGTCTTTGTTTTGGGTTAGAAGGTGATATACATGCTCTACAGTCCGAAGCACACCCACACACTCTGCAGTTCGACGAACAACGACGAAGGGTGAGACTCGAAGAGCACCGCCAAGGAGGCCAAGAAGACGAAGGCCACCACGAGAGCTGCAGCAAGAAGGAAGAAGAGAAAGATCTCAAATTTTGGTGATATATGTTTTACATACGAATGGTACTTTTTCCATTTTTTGCTATGTAATGTAACTTGTATGTAATTTGGTTTCTGATTACGAACAGGAACTTATGTAATGTAAATATTGGATTGGAGTTGATGTTATTGTGATTCAATTAGTTTCGCTTATTTCATAAGACTGATGTTGTGCAATGAATGAATGAATGGAAAGGTTATTTGTTTTATTCAATTGGTAGTGTATTTTTTGTAAGAATGAGAACGTTATTTGTTATATTCAATGAATAATGGTTACATTTTTGGGTTGTCACGATTGAGAAGATGAACAAGTTAAGAGAATGTGTATTTCCCCTAAAATAAATTTTGTCAACATTTTTGTAATAAAACTTAATACATAATATACGAAGTCACCAATTTACTAAATACTCATACGGGCATGAAAACAACATAACTGAAGTTGCAAATGTAACAGTTTTCAGTTACATAGGTAGTACAGACATAAGTCTCCCACAAAAATACATTCTGGACACCATGAACTGAACACACAATACATATATCCTGGACACCCTGAACTGAACACACAATACATAAACATAACAGTTAGATAGACAAATATTAGGCAGACAATCTGACAAACTCATTACGGAAACACTTAGTCTAACACACACATTACATATTAATGCATGACCTAATATTGCTGAAGTATAGATATAAACACCTAATTCGCGCTTAAATCGGCAATCTCAGAGTCTGAATAATCCGAAAGCTCAGGGTCAAAGACAAGTTCAGGATCCTCCATGATACCCTTGATAGCCGCAACATTAGGTTCTGTTCTGTTCTTCTGGGCATCCTTCTTAACTATGTATAGTTGCATATCGAGAGCTAACCTACGGCGCATTTGAGAAATCTCACGTTGTAGTCTTTCACATAGTCGATCAGCATTATTAGGATCTTCTTTTTGGATCTCAACAGAACGTGCTTTTGGCACTTGAAGTTGATTTTCCCGACTTAAGGTTTCCAGCTGTACCCGCTCTATAAATAGTGCGGGCCACTTGAGAAGAGCAGTGTCAGATAAACCATATCCTGTTTGATTGTCAGATGGCTCCATACATGAACCTCCTTGAACTTGATAATACTTGGGCATCAAAAAATGTCGCTTCCCAAACCTATCACGATAACCACAAGCATAATCTAAAACAGGTATTGTTGTTTTGTCTTCAGCATCGCCACGTTCCTTTCCCCCTCCTCGTCGTGAACTGTTACCCCTTTGCAAGTTTCTACCACCTCTGTGATTCGCACTCCCTCCCATGAATCGTGTAGCCATGCTAATTTTTTTAAACAAATGAATGATAATTTCGTAGGGTGAAATGAGTTGTAAGGTTGTGTCTTCACCTTTAGTCGTTTATATAGTTAGTTATGAACGGCTTTAGAAAGACACTGAAGGAAAAATCATAGAAAATGAATGCCTCTGCATTACAATCCCACATATACGAACAAGGTATGAGTTGTTAGTAGAATGAAAAGATAGAGAAAAGCAAATATTGTGTACCAAGTCACGTGACTTGACAATCCATCTGCATATACCGACAAAACAAGGGCATGCTCACTGTAAGGTAAATCAGTGAATTCACTATTGCCATGTGACTTTCTGAATTGACAATCCCACATATATCAATAAGAGATAAGTTGTCACTGTAATCAGAAAACATGGAAAAGCAATGCCTGTGCACCAAGTCACATGACTTGACAATCCATATGTATATACCAACAAAATAAGGACATGCTCACTGTAAGGTAAATCAGTGAATTCACTGTTGCCATGTGACTTTCTGAATTGACAATCCCACATATATCAATAAGAGATGAGTTGTCACTGTAATAAAAAAATTGAGAAAACCAAAGCCTGTGCACCAAGTCACATGACTTGACAATCCATCTGCATATACCAACAAGTCGCTCCATGATTTGACTACTCAATGTGTGAAAAAAGGAAGCTTATGTAGGCAATGTTGTGTTTCACTTAGCTATGCATCATTCGTTGTTATGACCAACTATTTATATTTCATAGAAAAGTATGACTATTTGAATTTTTGTTGTCATTTGGAATTATTTTAAAATCAACTTTTGAATATTCAATTTGTAATATTTTGGGAAACATTTACAACATCAACTGAACATTGGTCGTAACGTACCCATCCGTAGATCAATCGTAACAAATTTGTAAATCCCATACATGCCCACTTAACCCCATAGGTATGGAAGATTAATTGCTATTTTGATTTTTTCTGGAAATCACTCGTAATAAATTTGCAAATCTCACGTACAACCACTTAACCCAATAGTATTGGAAGACTAGTATATGAAAATATTGTTGGAATGAAAATGTATATATTAAAATAATTTTTATAAATTTTGAATCCAAAACTTACTTGGTTTTCGAATTTCCAAGAACAGTTTTTTGAAAATTTATTAATCCCCCAACTAGACCAACCACTTGGTTTTGAGCTTGTTTGTCCTGCCCCCCAAGTTTAGTTTTTTGTCAACCCCCCACTCCTTACCAGAGTCATCATTTTGACTGGACTACCAAGAATTGAAAGGCGACTCTTGCTTCTTTCCTGATGGAGATTGAAATTCTTTATGTAGAGGTTCACTATTTGAGGAGCCCCAGTTAAGGGAAGCTTTTGATTGAGCTACTTGTTCTGTTTTCTGTGTTGTTGAAGGCAATAGTTCGTTGGTCTAAACTTTACGAGTCCCCCAACTGGACCAACCACTTGTTTTTGGTTGATGTTTGTCCAGCCCCGAAGTTTAGTTTTCTGTCAACCTCCCATTCCTTACCAGAGTCATCATTTTCACTGGACTTCCAGGAATTGGAAGGTAACTCTTTCTTCTTTCCTGATAGAGATTGAAATTCTTTACGTAGAGGTCACTATTTGAGGAGCCTTTGTTGAGGGAAAATTTTGACTGAGCTGCCTGTTTTGTGAGAACCCGAATATAAAAATTAAGTACATAATTAAATAATAATAATATTTCAATCTCAAATATTTTGGTGGTCAATCCTAAAGTGCAAGTTAAATATTTGGAAGGTCTTTTAATTAATTTTTAAACCTAAAATAAATTTGTGATGGAAATCTCTAATTTAGAGATAAGATTTTAATAATAACAAAATAAATAAATAAATAAATAAAAGCAAAAAGATAAGGGAGTCAGATTTTTTAAAGTGTGTGGGTAATCCTAAACTCTCATATTATTCAACTAACAGTCATGAAGAGGAGATTGGAGTAGCCTTTGGTGAAAATTGAACAACTAGTTTGGTAATTTAATAACTCCATCTCCAAGGTTGAAACCAATATTCTGTGAATATAGTTATTTTGTATTTATGTTTCTGTGCATTCATTGGAAGAAGAAGGAATGAAAGCTTAACTGATTAGGTGGCTTGAATATCTATCAGGTTAATAGTTGGTGTGAAATAGTGTAATGGGTATAGTGGATGTATGAAGAATATCAAATCAGCATCATTAGAACTAGTTACAAGTCTAGTTTCTTACATTTTTGGCCTTGCGTTGATTGCTATTCTATACTAAGAGAATCGTCAATTTCTTTAAAGAGTTGCAGAAAACAATCTGTTTGGGTATAATTAATTATAAATAGTTATTTTGACAAGCAAATCAAGTAAAACCAATTGGGTTTGAAACTTAGTCCCCAACTGGACCAACCACTTGGCTTTGAGCTTGTTTGTCCGGTCTCCAAGTTTAGTTTTCTGTCAACCCCTCATTCCTCACCAGAGTCATCATTTTGACTGGACTTCCAGGAATTGGAAGGCGACTCTTTTTTCTTTCCTGATGGAGATTGAAATTCTTTACGTAGAGGATCACTATTTGATAAGCCCCAGTTAAGGGAAGCTGTTCACTGAGCTACCTGTTCTGTTTTATGTGTTGTTGAAGGCGGTAATTCGTTTGTCTGAACTTTATTAGTCCCCCAATTCAATATTCACATAATTCAACATACATTAATCCATTCATTAATCCAGAACATTTATTAACTCATTGCAATTCAATAAAGAAAGTCATGAACTAATAAATGTGTACTTATAAATGTAGTTATTTCATAAACTTCAGGTTCATATAACAAATAGTTGAAATACATCCGTAAGTTAGATGAACAACAACATTGTCTTACACTCCAGTAATGAAGATGCGACACAACATACAAACATATATGAAAGATAAAGGTGTTTGATTTCTCATTCCTCATCTGACATGTAGTAGTTAGAGAGATAATTTTCATTGTTTAAGACATTATTTCGCTCAATCACTGTCAAATCTCTGTTGCTTGCTTTTGCCATTTCGGTGGCTCGCTGAAGCATGAAATGTCGACATCTCTGCATCAACATTCTGTTGTTTTCCTTCTTAATTCTGCTAACTGCTTTTTCATAGTCACTCATATTTCATCGAGCCATGGTCAATGAACGACGATGAGGTACCGGTGCCCTAAAGTTACGTAGATCATTAAACAATCCTTCTTGCTCCGTTACCCTAAACGCCCATTCTGCTCGAATACTAGCATAATAATCCTTCGGACTCGAGTGCTTTTCGCTCTTGTAGTCATAAGTAAATGGAGGTAGTAGCCACACTTTCGAATTTCTTTGCCGGTGTGAACTTCCTGTACCTCTTGAAGACATTGTTCATAAAATAAAAAAATTAATAATAATAGTAATTGTAGATATATTACTATTGTTATGACTTGAACAAACATCATACTGGGGGTAGCGCTATTTATAGACATCATACTGGGGGTTAACTAGAGATGATCTGGTGATGATAATTGAGTTGGGGCACTATGGAAGAAGTGATACCCGTGATATTATTTTATCTTATTCATTTTATGCAATCTTGAGTACCCGTGACTTTGTGTACCTGTGATGTAGTCACGGACGTGGTTGTCAGATGAAATCATAATTGTAGGCCGTTCTTTTCACAATGCAATCCCTTCATATTCGAGCAGTGAGTTGTCAAATTAATCAGTAATGCAGTGAGTTGTCCATCACCACATTAAACTATTTTTTCATGCTTACTTTTTTAATACAGTAAGTAGTCACTTCGAACTGACGATTTCAATACAAATTGGTGTTTTCAAAAAATTATAAATTAAATCATAAAATGAAACAGCGGCTTTAATTTTCCTTGTTTTAAAGTAATATTGTTCATAAACAAATATAAAACTGAGTGCAAGTAAATACACAACCGTCCAACTCACTTCGACCTACAAAACTATCGTTGAATTTTTCACCGAAACAATGTTCAAAACAAAAGAAAACAAAATAATAAAATGGTCACCTGATATGTAAAGAAGATTGGCACTGCAGCCTATATTTTATCTTATTTTCACTTAATGAACTTCACAGTCATCCCCTTTTCTCCTCTTTGCATTTTCTGCTTCTTTTTATATTCGGTAAATTACACTTCACTCCTTCAGTCCGTTATATAATTGTTTATCAACACTATTGCCATGTGGTCGTATTAATGTGACTTAGATGAATTCTGAAATGTGAGGAAAAAACAAAGTATCTAAGTTGTGCTGCACAAAGTCACATGCATCACGTAATGTGAGGAAAAAAGTCACAAAGTATATAATTTACAAAGTCAGAAAGTGACATGCATCACTGCATCACTGCTTAAAGTGACATGCATCACTGCACAAAGTCACATGCATCACTGTATCGCTGCACAAAGTCACATAGCATCTGAGGAAAAAACAAAGCATACAAATTATTACGTCTGTTCAAGTTACTGCACTGCATCATTGAGAAATGTTGGACGTATCACTGTGCCGAGCTACAATTTATTATCGTACCATAGCTATTATGCCCATGTGAATTCTGCAATTCATAATGGGATGAGGGGGTGTCAGAACAAAATAACAAAACAATTAGACTCTTTGTGTTTAAAAAACCACCCTATGCAGCTCCAAATAGATTCATAAATGTTGAAGATAAAATATTATAGAGTTAGAATGTATTGAAGATTAATTTGTAGTAGAGTTAGAATGAATGGGTTTTTCGATGTACAGAACTTCAAAGTGTTACAAATGAAACCTAGCCTAGTATGCAGACAAGAACAACACCGACTTAAATCAACACATAATTAACTTCAAATTAAATTGGTCAAATTTCTCCAATTAAATTAAATGAAATATGTAAGGTGAAAAGTGAAATTAAATATATTGTCAAGGCAAAATAAATTGAATTATATTTGTAAGCGGAAAAATTAAATTAAATTTCTAAACGGATTTGAACTTTGCTTAAAACCTTCAGATATGCACTGAGTAGTAAATAAAAGTCGAAGTGACAACTCTTATAAAGTTGATGCATAGTTGTCCAGGTCATAAAAGTTAACGTGACAACTCTAATGCATAGTTGTTTACAATAATTTCATACGTACAGCTACCATGTGTATATGTGGTATAAATATCGCATCATACTACAACAAAAGTTTTATAGCTATTTCGAGCAATATCATCATGAGATATACGGTGGTTGATCTATATTCAGCAATGGGTCGCTATTGGGTTGCAGATGGAGATGAATTTCAATACCCATTAAATCCAAATTTGCATTACTCACATGCCACAGTCAATACCATGAGAGCTGAGTGGGAATTTCGTATAACTCGAGCAAACGTTCTCGTTGAGCTATGTCGTGAAGTTAATATTAAATTTCCTTGCCGGTTAGCCATGCGTATGCCAACTAACACTCCATAGTTGTTGCAAAGGGCATTGCATCGTATCCGCAACGAAGTTAATCACATGACCCAACATTTGCAAAGGTCCAAACTAATGAAGACCACAAATGAGCGTGCCGAAGATGGGTTAATGGATGATGCACACCAGTACTTCACCTAGAGCATGGATGTTATGTATGAATCTGATATTGAGATGTCAAATGATGATGATAATGAATGAAATTGTTTGGATCAATGACCAAACCATTTATCTTGTAATGGATTTGTAATGCTTATCCACGACTTATCAATGAAGGGAGATATTTCAATAGTCTTTGAATAGTTCTTGTAATTCTACAAAAAACAAATACCTTTGTTTTCTCTCTGTCATTGTTATTTTGAATAACGCTACTTGAACTAGACTTTCATGATTTCATGCATTATTGATGTGGAATATAATGGTGATACTGAATGAACTTGGTTGCATGTATAACCAAACGTTTTCATTCAGTATAATGGCTTTGCAATGCTTATCCATGAGTTATCAATAGGAAGAGAAATTCGTAACGAATCTTGACATGTGTACTTATAAATGTAGTGATTTCATAAACTTCAAGTTCATATAACAAATAGTTGAAATACATCTGTAAGCTAGATGAACAACAACATTGTCTTATACTCCAGTAACGAAGATACGATACAACATAAAACATTGTTTAAGACATTATTTCGCTCAATCACTGTAAATTCTCTGTTGCTTACTTCTGCCATTTCAATGCAGTAAGTTGTCACATCGCCATGGTAAACTGTTTTCTGGTGCTTGCTTTTTTAATACAGTAAGAAGTCCCTTCGAACTGATGATTTTCAGTACAAATTGGTGTTTGCAAAAAATTATAAATTAAATCATAAAATGTGGGCCATAGTAATGATAGGAATGGAGGAATGTGGGGTTGGCAAATCAAAGAATTTGGGTGCTGGAGAAACTATTTATTATTACAGAATTTGGGTCCAGTTGGAGGGTTAATCTATTCTATTATTAAAGGGGAACACCAATTCTGGTGTCATGAATCTGAAGCCTGGCTTAAAATTTTTTTTCTATTTTTCCTAAAATGACCATAACTTGTTAAATAATCTATTATTTTAACTTATATCAAATTGTAATTATGGGTAAAATCATAAATTATCAACTCAGTAAATAGCTTCCACGTTTCCACTTCCTACATTTTAGAAACTGCTGTGCAGTTCCACGTTTCACCATCTTCTCTTTTTTTTAATTGTTTATTTTTTGTATTTTATATTTTAAATTTATAACAAACTGCTGTATAAGTTCCACAGTTCATCATCTTCACTCTATTGAAAAACTAGAATTTGTTTCTTTCTTTTTTTTTTTTTTTTCCAGAAAGACTATTCAAGTATTAAAGAACTTTTTTTCTTTCTTTGTTTCTTTCTTTTTTTTGGGGGAAAAGAGCAGAGTATATAAAATTTGTGTTTTTATTTTCTTAATGTTGTATGTGTGTGTCTGCGCACGTTGTTTAAAAAAATCAATGTTCTTCAAATTTTTATTATATTATCAAATTCTATACTTTTTTTTTTGGTGGATAGTCTTATGTTATTTGAAATTTGTGTGTTTGTATTTAAAAAAAAAAAAATTGTTCTTAAATTTATCAGTATGCTATCAAATTCATTGGGAAAAAAAGTACAGAATAATAAATAAAATTTATGTAATTATTTATTTCGTGTTTTTTTTGGAAAGAAGTAATTATGTAGTTAAAAAAAAATTATTTAAAAAAAATTGTATGAAAAATTATGTAGTTTATTATTGTAAAATGAAAATCCACATGGTACCATATACAACACAACTAGAATCTCTTATGTATATAACCACCCTGTTTAAATCCATTGTGACATCATGATTTGAACATTTGAAGTATTTAGGAAATCATCAAAATAAGTAAGAATAAAAAATTGTAAAATTATATTTTCGAATAAATAAGTATGACACATTTACATCCTCTGTACAAGTTTGATTTACAAAAACTATAAATAAAAAAAACTATGCACTCCATATCACACCCGCTAATGCCCTAACCTGCCCCCAGTCCCACAACCCCGACCGTGGACCTCCCTTTTCGGTCTCCTGCGGTAGACTCTCTGAATATCTGGCTTCCCCAATCGTAAATGCGTATCCAGTGGCACTCCCTCTCCTGCATGTGGCCCTCCACTAATTGCCTGTGGAGCCTGTGAGTGTGACCTCCCCTCTCCTGCATGTGCTGCCCCTGATCTTGTCTCTGGCCGAAGATCAGATGCTGCTGTGAGCTGTGAAACTCCCTCATCTGGTGCAACTGTATCACGATCTGCAGCTGGACCTCGACCTCGACCTCGACCTCTACCTCTGCCCGCACCCCGACCTCGGCCGCGACGTCCGCTATGACCATAACCTCGGCCTCTCCCTCGCACTTTGGAAGGGGGGAGGGGGGCTCAATATGGGCCTGATCCTCAACATGGGAAATGTCAGTGAGAACTGCATCATGCGTACTCATGGTCGAGGTCGAACTAGTCCCCATAAAAGTAGGTGTATGTAGTGTGGGACTATGTGATGTACATGTGTCATCCCCAACACTAAAAACACCTGAACTGTCTGGTGGTGGTAACTGGGTGGGTGGGGTAACAACGTCATGCATGTATCGGGGTGGTGTCCAATTAGGGTCAGCTACATAAGGTATGCCAGTAAGCTATGTAAGAAGTACGTGGAGGGAATCTGGAGACATGTATGGGGTAGCATGTGGTGGGGTGACTGATGTCCAAGGAGCTGATGTGGCCGGCGCTGAAGTGGACGGCGTTAACGTGGACGGTGCTGATGTGTCTGGAGCAACTATTGAACTCTGTACACCGTAGTGGCCAAAATGCAGACGATCTCCCCGATGGGCAAGCTGGATCGCCTCGTACAATAACTCTCAGATCTCTGCAATGGCCTGCAAGGCATGCTATCTATCATGTATGAAAAGGGCGTCCTCAATTAAGTGATATGACCTCCCAGCTCCAACCACCTGAACAAAAATTCTAACGTATTAGGCTACAGTTGAGTCAAAGTAAATTAATAATTATCTGACACATACTATGATACTCACCAATGCCTCAAGATAAGGCCCAACTCCGTGATATCCGGACTCAGACATGTGGCTCGGATTACCGACTAGTAGGTGTATGTGTCGTCGATACCACAACATGTAAGGGTCGGAAGATGGGAGCACCTCATCACTGTAGTCACTACATATCAATCTCTGACGGCATCCCACAAATCAGATATATCGCATATAAAATGGACTCTAGTCGGCTACCACCCACGCCTATCAGTGACGTGCAACCGCCACTTGGTGTCGAATCGATCCGGCACGGACTGGACCCGACCAAACTGTCGGAGGACACGATGAGGGAGATACCACTCAACCACGTCAAAACAAATAAGTGGCACTCTCGCCATCCACATCTCATGACCTAGTCGGCAGTAGTTGGGGAGCGTACTAAGGACCCCAGCGTAAGGTTGCTAGATAAACTACAATAACGACAAGTATATTAAAATTCGCTCGTGAACTCAGAACATATACAATGAACAAGACAACTAAAATTGAGAGCAAAATTTCAGACCTTGCCCTCAATCATCCGGTCGAACTGGTCTCTATAAACTACGACTACGTGGGTCGAGACGACCTCGTGGCCCAAGTCAACCCTCCACCGGCTACCTCGAGGTCTGGGTGGCAACTACATGTCTCCCTCACCCATGGGAAGCTCACCAGGACCAACCACTTGCCGCCTAGACGGGGCAATGCGAATCAATCTCTCCCACGCCCAAATCTGCAATAGTTTGAACACAATTACAATACTGATATATGTCATACAATACGAATTGACATGTAATAAAATTCTTACTAACTTGTAGCAAGACAAGTGGTCCTCCAATCTCCCTCGCACCCACCTGAGCTGCTCGACATAGTGCCTGTTTGGCACAGCTTATAATCAGCTTATTCCAGCTTTCAGCTTAATTTAAGCTATTTTGATGTGTTTGGTTTAGATTATAGCTTATAGCTTATAGCTTTTTGGAAGTCAGAAATCAGCTTATTCTTTGAGTGGGGCAGGAGATACTTTAAGAATAAGCTGGAAATCAGCTTAAGCTGAAAGTTATAAGCTATAAGCTGTTTAGGTATAAGCTATAAGCAGTTTCCCACAGCTCTACCAAACAGCACTATAGCATCCTATACAAGCATGCCAGAGCCGCGCTACCCCAGTTGTACTGGCCAATCTCGTCAATGTCTCTCAGCAGTCGCAAGTACATCAGCTTGAACAGGTTTTGTGACTTATCAGGGAGAAGTACCCCCCAATAAGCCACAGAATATATGCTCGGGCATGTTGCTGTACCAACTCATCTAAAGCATGATTTGGAAGAGGAGCAAACTACTCGGCTAGCCACCTCACCCTCAGTCTACCTGTATGTAAGTCTGCAGGTGTAGGTGCTACTCCTAGTAGCTCAGCACATAGGGCTATCCACTGCTCCTTCGTCAATGATGGGTCAACTCCAGTAACTGCTCGCCCATCAATCCATAGACCATACAGGACAGCTACGTCCTGTAATATGACAGTGGCCTCCCCGATCGGGAAATGAAATGTATGAGTCTCTGTGCGCCACCTCTCGACAAGAGCAGTGATGAGTGGGTGGTCCAGTCTAATATGCTCGACACGGTAGACACCATAGAATCCCGCGTGTAGTATATACTGCAAGACTCTATGGTCCAAAGGATGCTCCTACAAGCTAGAATTTTCCCGGTGGCAGGTCAACACAGTGCGTGCCTCGTCTTGCATAACAGAATGACTAGTTTAAATAATAGCATTATCACATAATATAAAACAAAATGCAGGGTATTTTAATTGTAAGCGTAAAATCCAACAAACGTTATTGCATACCGAACACTTCCATATACTGTCAGCCCGATTTGGCTGACTGAAAAGTGGGACCTCTTCAAGTACATGTGCCATGCAGCCTGTACAAGTGAGATACTAGATCATAACACTAAAAATCTCATTCAATCATAACAGAAAAACTGTAATTATTCCATAAATTACGATTTGTAAAAGAAAAGTATACTCAGCTATTTCAAAATTTAAATTTGTGTCATACTATATATGGAAGTAATTCACTAAAATGTAATTAATTTTTATTTCAAAAAACTCTATTGGGTAACTGTAATTTAACTATAACAAGTAAACTCTAATTATTCCATACATGACGACTTGAAAAAAAAAATGTGGTCGGTTATTTTAAAATTATCAATTTCTGTGCCACTAACATGGAATCAATTCACTAAAATCTAATTATAATCATAAAAAAACTCTAATTATTCCATAATTTTTGATTTTTAAATACACACACACACACACACACACACACACACACATATATATATATATATATTTGTACTTTAAGATTTAAAATTATGTGTCATTAAATAGGATAAACAATTTAACAGAACCTACCGTTGTCTATGCTATAACTAATATAGAAATCTTTTCCAAAATAATTTTAGGGTCTTAGTTACATAAGCTTAATAATGACCATGAACATAGTACAGTAACATGTGGATAGTTTTCCTACGTAAATATTTGCCAAAAAATTGAATGACAATTTTTTTTTTTCAATAATAGGTTGATGATTACATTTATGGCATATTTGACAAAACTTAATTATTGATTTTGTAATGCTAAAAATTTCAATAAAGTTCATAAAATTTTTAAATTACATAAGTGTATTCATAAATTGTAAATGTGAAAAATGCTTGTAGCATTTGAAAATATTAAATTTATTCATAAATATTAAATTTTCAAATGGTAGAAGAACTATGTGATTAAGTATAGAATTTTCTAATACACATTTTCAATTAAGTACACAATAAAAAACTTAGGCCTATGTGGTATAGTGAAATGTTTTTGCATACATATTTAGTTTAATTTATTTGCTTAGTATGTTAGTTGTAAATTTATTTTTAATATAAAACAATTACAATATATAAAGGCTTGAAAATTAGAAATGATCTATTATAAATAAAAAATTATCTATTTAAATGTACGACTCCGTTTACAAATAAAGAATTAAAAAATAAAGAATTAAATGATCTATTACAAATAAAGAATTTAAAAATGATCTATTACAATATATAAGTATTACATAGTCTTCATCGACCAAGTCGCGCCAAACATGTTCGCCGGTCATGACCTGTCTGCTGGCACTCACTGCAACGAGCAGTCAAACGCCTATCTGATATATCCATCTCATTCGGAATACGAGACATAGATGTACGACCCCGTTTTACTTCTCGCAGACGAAGTACATTAGGCATTAAGGTCCACTGCGGATCATCCCAATAATCTTGATGCGGTATTGGATTGAAATTAGTTTCCCAAACCCTCATGTATACAGGAAGCCTATTTACTGGATCAACGTACTCGAATGGATTGTCACCGCATTTAGACATTACAACGAACATATGGGAACATGGATAGTGTCTTATCTCATATTTCCCAGAATTGCACGTGGGTTGATTCATCCGCACAATCTACCTATTGCGACCTCGTCCATGACGAAAAGATGTTTGCACCTCAAATACGCGGCGGGGCCTATCAGACAATTTTGATACAAACTAATCAAGTTCATGTTTTTAGGTGTAATTAACTTAACAACATAATAATAACAATTTAGTTCACATTACAAACTAACTTGTCATACGATATCAACTGGAAAGTATTTCCCCTTGCGATGCCCTCCTTGATAGTTTTTTGCATCTCTCTAGGATATTGGAACTCATTTCGTATATCTGTTTCAGCTTGGTCTCCCATCTCGTCAAAATATTTGATGAACCATCGAAATGTAAATTCAACCATAGCTGAGATAGATAAGTTCCTTGCACCTTTCAAGACGTTGTTGAAGCACTCTGCATCATTGCTGGTCAATACCCCCTACCGATATCCACCGTCATATGCAAGGGCCCACTCCACAGGCTTCATCTTGTGGACCTAATCGATGGCATCTTGGTTAATAGCCTGTATTTGTTCTAAGTAAGCCTGCATCGATGGCATCTTGTGGAGCCAATCGGGGTTTATCTCACAATCACGACAACCCTAATCTAAGTCGACTGTACCCCCGACTGGTGACTCAACTCTGAGTGGAGACGCTAACTGTACCACCTCTAGCCCCAACGTAGATGCGAATGCAGCAGATATGAATGAATGAGACGCCCCTGTATCTATCAACACACTGGCCAAAGAATTACACATAACAAAAATACCTCTCACCACTGAGGATCCTGGCAATTGCTCTGGTGCGGTACCTGCATACACGCGCCCTTGTGGCCTCTGCTCAACCTGCTCATCCCTTGGAGCATAGGCCTACTGTACTGATTGAGCCAAAGCAACTCCTTGATGAACTCGTGAAGCTTGAGCTGAGTGAGCCTGCTGGTGGCTCTGTGTCTGGCTAGACCTTGAAGCGCCAGACGCGCCTCCCAACTGAGAGCAAGCTCTCTTCATATGCCCTGACAGCCCGCACTGAAAGCAAGTAGGCCCCTGATCCCTACTCTGAGACTGACTCTGAGATCGGTTAGGTGGTGGTGATGGAAAACTTTGTTGTCCTTCTCCCTTCTATGGACAAACAAAGGCCTTGTGACCCGGCTGGCCACACTTGAAGCAAGAAAACCCACTCGGTGCATTCTTTCCAAGGCCCGCACTATGCAAGGGGTAAGTAGATCTAGACTGTTGTAACTGAGACTGAGATGAAAAGGTGCTCTTATTCTTTTTGTTGGGCCTAAAGTCCCCCTGTGACCCTTGGCCCCTAGATCTCGAATTCCGAAGTCTCTCCTTCTCGGCCTCCACAATAATCTCTACATATGCAGCCGCCTCCACAAGGCGATCATAATCTCGGATCATGTTCCCAACAACCTTGAACAGAATCTTCGTTCTTAACCTCTGCTCAAACTCAAAGCAACGGCGCTCCCCCGTCGCTACCAATTCTGGTGCAAACCGGGACAAGCTATAAAAGGCCGCTTCGAAAATGGCCGCTTCGAACTCGGCCACTGATATGTTTAGTTGTTTAAGGTCCTTGAACTCCTACCTCAACCTCTCTCTAGCAGTGGGAGGTAGGTACTTGTCTTGGAAGGCTATCACAAATGCCTCCCATGTTGGTGCTATTCGACCCTTGGCGTACTTCCATCATTGCCCTGCATTCCTTTTGAGGTAGTAACTCACAAGAGTCACCCTGAACTCACTATCTTCTATTGGAGAATCTCAAAAGTCTTTACTGTTTGTTCTAGCCATTCGTCTGCCTTCTTCGGATCGGGGCCACCATGGAACTCGTCCGGTTTGGCCCGTAAAAACTCCTTTGTGAGGAAGCTCGCCCTTGTTTCCACTACATTCTCCCTAGCTTGAGTTTCAGCCCTCAAGAAATTCATAGACTCCCTCAATGCCCCCGCCATTTCCCAGGCTAAAGCGCCTATTGTGGCTTGGCCGGCTTGCCCCGACACCTTCGCTTGCCCTACTTGGTCGGCCATATTAGCTTGGCCTACACCTTATTCTTGCACCGGTGCCTCGGGGACCGGTACTTCATGCACACTGCGGCGTCCCCTACCATGCCTTCCTCCTCTACCACCACGACTTTGAACCCTTCCTGACATCCTAATTAAGGGACATGATAGATAATTTAGCACATGATTTCAAATGTGCTCGCAACTTGCCTCACATGTTAAACTATAACAATTATATACATTCTACACACAAACAATTCAATTCACTCCACATAAGCACGTAATCACATAAACACATACGAATTATCCTTTAGTGATGGAATTTGTCCCATGAGAAACCAAGAATTCTTAGTAGAATGAGTATTGATCAAGTACCCTTCTAATAAGACCTCAAGGGATCTAATAGGCGTAAATAACATCCCAAAAGTCTAATCCCATACCCACATAGTCACATAAACATGCTGTTACATAGTCACAAATAAACAAGACATTTCCTAATCATGCGAGATGAACCCATTGTGGTATAACAACCACTCTCCGCGAGCCGCAAGTATTCAAACCCGGTAGCTCTAATACCAAGTTGTCACGCCCCGAAATAATCCCAACATGAATGATACATCAACCACATACATTCATTAATTACAACTATTCTCCATTTGCTATATCAAAAATCTCCATAGTTTATACAAGGGTTCCACATGCAAATTATACATTCATAGGTAAGAAGACACATGAATCTACAGCATGTGAAGCATAAAATTTCAAAATAAATAGGATGCCCTTACGGCTACAACCCCCAAGGCTTAAGTCCGGCTACACAAAAGTGGTCTCTCGGACCCATACAAAAATAGCCCTTGGCTGGCAATTTAATCACAACAACAAAAGAGTATTACTCTTCACAACAATTCCACGCCTTCAATTCGGCGGGATCACCACATCTTTACCTGCACCCAAACCCATAGGGGTGAGCATGAAGCCCAGTAGAGAATTCTCACAAAGTATATACAGTTATGCATATTCGTCGAGATAAAAGTGAAGAACGTAAATGTAATGCCATGCCAAAGTTAATAAATGAGGAAAATATTCATTTCAATGCACTATTTCAAAATCACTATGCTCTCAATGTTTTCTTGTAATCTCTTCAATTTCAAACTTCCAATATTAATTCATTAGGGACGGTAAATACGACACTGGTAATCCCTAGATTGGTGTCTGCAAGTTGACTCTACAAGTACTACCAAACTGTCATTTTTACCGGTATTAACAGGAAGGCTCGACACCTATCCGCATGGGTTTCTAGTCTTTCACCATGGACACTCAGGCCAACTTATCAAATCATCTACATCCCCTATCTGGACTTACCACCGTATTCACCCCATAAACATTTCTACAATTCTCATTACAATATAAATCTTTTTCAAGATAAACATTTTCTAACTCATTTCATGATGTGCAATAATGACAATAAATCAAATTAGGACATGATGCAATGCGTATTATCTCATAACGTTTTTCCGTTTCAAACATTTCTACAACAATATCCATTTACCAATTTTATCATTTCTTCACCTCAACATTATGTCACAAATAGCCAAACCATCAATTCATAGCAACAATAACTTTCAATCGTGCTCAAATCTCAACAAGCTAGCCTCTTCTAGGCAATATGTGATGTTCTCAAAATAATTTCTTTAAAATTTTACTACATTCACATTCCATGGTGCTTAATCATTCACCACTTTCCCACAACATAATTTCAAGCATTTATCAACATGTTAAAATAACATTTTGTGTCTCATATATCAAATAGGTTTCCATTTTACCAAACAAGCTATGAGGTTTACTCTCATTCATCCTCTTGACACAAAATGGTAAAAAGTTTCATAGATATTTCCTTATTTTCCAAAATCCCCAAATTCTAGGGTTTTCAAAAAAGACCAAACCCTTCTCATTTTCCATGAAAACTCCCTTAAAATACCTTTCATGAGTTTAATAGAGGTAAACCCTCAAGAAATAGTAAAAGATTTGAGATTCAAACCCTCTTTCAAAACTCTCTCCACAATATGAATTAAAACCTAAGATCAACACAAACGTCTCAAGAATACCTTTTTAAAACAACATTAATATGACAAAACTTGTATATATGACTTAAGAAATCCCTACCTCAAGGATTGATGAAGAAGGAGAAGTGAAACCCTAACTTCAGGGGTGAGAAGGAGCCTTGATTCCCACCACACCAAGAAGAGCCCCAACTTGATCTTCAAGATTAGAGAGTAAGAATGATGATCTAAACCCAATGGAATGCAAGAGTCAAGGAGTTTTGATGTTTGGGGATGTTTTCTAGAGAGAAGGAGGAGGAGAAATAGGTTTTAGAGTGAGAGAAAAGAGCCCCAAATGAGATACACTTTGGCCAAAAAGAGAATTAAAATGAGATTTGGATCGCCTGATTGACGCAAGGCGCACCTTCCACGCGTCGCGGAGCCCCTCCGCACTTGCAGCCCTCACTCCCGCACGTGCGGTGACTCTTGCGCACCACTTCCCACACATGCTTTTAAAGCAGAAGGCAACCCACAGAAGTTCAAACCTCACCGCACGTGCGGCCTCACCCTCCGCACGTGCGGCCCCCACCACATGTGCGGCCTTGGCCCAGCTGCCCAAAAAAATCCGATTTGGCTCCCGGGCACCCCGGACTTGACCGTACGCTCCCCGGAATGGGCAAAATTCAATCACCAAACAAAAACAAGAAAGGGAACTTTATTTGAGTGTGACCTCCGAACGTTCGAAACCCAATCAATCAAAAAGAACGAAGTGGAGGAAAAGGAAAAAGAAAAAGAGGGAAATGACCCGGTCACTATAGGTAAAATACATTTGATTATAACAGGATATGATATCTTACATGTCATTAATTACGTGTGTTATGTAGAGATATTTGTTGATATTTTTAATATCATATATGATGATATTACATTAAATAGTACCTAAATGTGTTAATCAAATGTGCATAGCCAACTGAAATAATTTGTTTGATCAGAATGTATGTATCTTATTAGGAGGTTAGTTGTTTGAATAGCTCCACATAAATGTGAGTTTTATTCCCTGTTTATTTGTGAGAGTTTTTTTTCATACAAATTATGTATTTATTATTTTTTTTCTTTTCTAAGATTGTTCTTCATATCTAGTAGCCGTATGTAACGTAGATGTGCGCACCCATCGATGGTTACTTGTATGTAACGTAGATGTGTGCCCATAGATATGGTTGTAGGTGTAGTTAACTGAAGTATATGTTTGGTTTTGGCTTTTTGGCTAAAAAAGCACAAAAGATAAAATTAGTTACATAAGTCAATAAGATAAAATGTCATATTCAAACCATATCATTACACTTTTTCTCTTACAAAGTAAAAAAAGCCAAAAATAAAAACCAAACGAGACTAAAACAGCCAGGTTAAAATAGCTAAAAAACGAAAAAGCCAGAGTATTTTAACTCTTATCAAATGAAGAGTGAGATTCCATAGTGTTGATACAATATGTTATTTATTTTGCATAACTATTTGGGTGTAATTATTGGTTGTAATTGAAAATATAGTAATCTCAATTGTGTTACATCGTCTTTGTTTGAAATCAATGAATTAATGAAATGAAACAAATCACTCTTAGCCGTTCAAATCTATGTAATCTATATAATACTAAGTAATAAAGACATATAATAGGTGTGGGTGAGACTTTTTTTTGAAGAAAATGGATTATAAAATTTTATTGAAAAAGGTTTGACCCCCTGTTTGAGAGGTCTTGCTCTCAAGGATTATTATTATTATTTATTATTAATTTCATTGACTTGTAATGTAGATGGAGACCCAAAATGAGAAAGGTGAGGAGAATAGCTTTTTTAGACAGCAATGGCCTTCTAAATAATTGTGAGCCGGCCCTTTATAATGAACCCCGACCAAACCACACATTTGTAATGTTATACAAATAAATTTTTTATACAAAAATTTTAAACACAATAATGTGTCTCATTTATATTTATTTATTGAAAATCAAAAATGTTATTGTCATATTATTCTATTCTTAAATTTTACAAAAAATTAGTGTATGAATATCGTTTTTTTTACAAGGTAACTTAACAACCAAATGAGCACATCATTTTGGTTGCTTTTTAATACACTCTTTAATTTTTATATTTTTTTATTTACATATAACACATGCTTTGTAACACTTATACAATTGTTGTACAAATAGGTGTAGAGATTTGATTAGTGGGTGCATTTAGAAACTCCTTATTTTTTCCATCAACATTCTTAGCAATTGTGTGTAGCTATTAATTGTGTTATCAATAATTAGAAGGACGAACTCCAGAATGAACTGTAAATTCAAACGTCTTTTGGACTTAAATAATAGTTTAGTGAGATTTCTTGTAAAAAAAAAAAGAAAAAGAAAAAGAAAAGTAAAAATAAAAGTGACAGTTCAAATTCTTAAGAAAAAAATAATTTGTCGGCAATCTAAAATTGTTGCTTCATTTCTTTGGGTAATCAAGAAATAAGCTTTTAAAAAATAGAACAAAGTTTTATTTGTCTAAAGCAATATGTGATTTAACAATTACACTCACTTAAAAAAAAAATATGAAGGAAAAAAAAAGGTATAAACCTACTTTGCAAAGTAAAGAAAAGAAAAGGAAGCAAAATGCTTTTTGAATATTTGGAAGAAGACGAAGAGAAAAAGAAGAAGGCATATGAGAAAAAGAGAAAAGAAGAAGAGAAGAGAATATCTCACCTCGATCGCCGATTGCCTTTTAGTGTGTCACTCATTGTTGGTTGGATGATGAAGAAGATCGCCGTCGCCGTTGTCGTCGTTGGTAGATGGGTAGGGTTTTTTGTGAGGGAGAGAGAGAGAGAGTCTGTCGAAGAAAAGGGCTGAGAAAAAGAGAGAGTGTGTCTCTATCTCTTATGATGGGTGTAAACAATATATAAAAAAAAAAAAAAAAATTGAGAGTAGTGGATGGGTCAGGATGAAATAGCGGATCAACCGCAACCCAACCTGAACTCGTGAAAAGGCAGAATCCTGGCCTGCATTCGCCCGCCACGTGTCACGCATCCATCCATATGTGGTGGGGTCGGGTCGGGTCGGGTCGGGCAAATTTGGCGGGTTGGTGGATTCGCTGCACAACTCTAACATATGATGCTCTTTTAAAAGTGGAACGTTATATCTCTTCCATTAGTGGAGCCTATTAAATTTAAAAGAACCATTATGCTTGTACATATAAGTGGATTTATGAGTCGGCATTAGGTTAGGTTGACCCATGAATCAAAATTATAGGCCCAAGCCATATCCAATAGACTTAGGCCCCTTTTGGGAAGTGGGTTATAATCCACTTCCCAGATTATAACCCACTTCCCTCCCTCACAAGAAGCTGATTATAATCAGCTTATAATCAGCTTTTAACCAAAAAGCTGATTATAACCATTTTTCCAAAATAGCCCTTAGTCTAGACAGACTGAGTTGTGTGCTTAACCAATAAATTAAGACTAATATTATTTTTTAAAAATATTTTCTCCTATTGTTTCATTTTTTCCATTTTTAGGATATTTTTTCCATTTTTCATTTTTAAATTATTATTTTATGAGTGGTGACTCGTTTTATTTTTTTTTTCCTATTCTTCTAGTTGTCGAGGATATTTCATTTGTTGGGAACTATTTATTGTTAGAAGTTTCTCTCTTTGGGAACTATTTTAGATAGAAGGCTTATCTTAGGTTGTAACCCATCTAGTCCTTTAGAAGTTTTAAAAACTTTTTATTTTGGTGTCATTTGAGTGCTATTGATGATATTCTAATTCATGCAATTTTGGAAAGTTTAATTTGTGGCCATATAAGGATTTTTAACATCAATGAATTGGGCTATTTCACACTAGATCAAATACCATTTCAAAACTAGAGAATTTCGGTCAATTTTGGTGATACCGGTATTCTAGGGGCTTTTCCCAAATTAAGCCAAATTAGCAACCTATTTCCCAAACTAGGCCTAGTTTGGACGGAATTTCCAAACTAGGCTAAAACGTGGTTGTGAACCACACTTTCATCGTTTTTGTAGCTGTCGCGCGAAAATTTTGTGAAATCGTAAAAGCGTGGTTACAAATCACACTTTTAATTAAGAAGACGTGGTTACAAACCATGCTTTTAATTAATCATAAAACGTGGTTTCAAACTACGCTTTTAAGTAATTTTTTTTTGTGCTGAAAACGTGGTTGTGAACCACACTTTAACTATGCTTTTAAATAATTTTCTTTTTTATTTATTTATAGAAAACGTGGTTCACAACCACGCTTTTAAGCACATTTTTTTTTTGTTGAGAAAACGTGGTTTGGAGCCATGCTTTTACATTTGAGCTTTTGTCCACAATCCGTTTTTAAGTAAAAGCGTGGTTCGTCACCACACTTTTAAAACTTATACAAAACTCCCCTAGCCCCCTCATTTGCAACCACGCTTTTTACACTTAGGTTTTTTGACTTCAGGCACTCTCACTCTCTGCTTTCGCTCTTGCTCTCTCTCTGCTCTCGCTCCCTCTGCTCTCAGACTCTCTCTCTGCTCTCACTCTCTCTCTCTGCTCTCTCTCCCTTCGTGGGTTGCTCACCATCGCTGGTGTGGCGTCTGTCTCTCTCTGTCTCATTTGAATTTTATGTGTTTATTGTGTTTGTGAAAATGTGAATGTGGGTACAATGTGGGTATAATGTGGGTAGAATAGGGTTTATGAATGTGAAAATGTTGTGAATTAATGAAAATATTGGTAGAATAGGGTTTGTGAATGTGAAAATGTTGTGAATTGAAATTGATATCAATGTGGGTAGAATAGGCTTTGTGAATTGAAATTGTGGTTTTGAATTGGTAAAATGTTGTGGTTTTGAATTGTGAAAATTTTCTAGGGTTTTCAATTGAATGTGACATCATAAATTAGGGTTAGGGTTTTGAATTGTGAAATCAAAAATCAGGGTTAGGGTTTCAGAAAATTAGGGTTTTGAATTGTGAATCCTGTCTATATTTTTTGCATTGTGAATTGTGAATCCTGTCTATATTTTTTGAAATTAGGGTTTTGAATTGTGAATCCTGTTTGTATTTTTTGAATTGAAAATTTTATTTTTTGCTTGTTAATCCTATCTATATGGTTAAATCTTCTTATTCTTTCGCTTATGTCTTAAGCTACATCATTAGGCCACCATAACTAGTAGAAACAATTTTTTTGGGTTGTGTTAGGAAATATGTTAAAAACTAATTTTTTGATTTTTTTTTTTGAAAACTTTTTTTGGAAAATCGTGTAAAAAAAAGTAGAAAAATAATGTGACCCAAAAAAAATTAGACGTCAAAAAATGACTTTTAACCTCTTTACCAAAAGAGACCTTTGAAGTCGTCCTCAAAAATGTTATTACGAAAACATTTTATATAAATCAAAAAATTTTGTTTAAAAATTATGTTTGAAAAAATTAAAATTTTTGATTTATAAAATGACTCATTCTCAAGAATTTTTACCCACTTGAACTATCCAAAATTCCCTATGCATCTGGATTATGTTTATTCAATTAAGCTTTATATTTTTATGATAGTAGGATGTCTGAATCAGTTTACGTATTTCTCGACTAATCTTAGAATACACACCAAACGTTCCTTCCATGTAGATCGGACAAATCTCAAATAATGCCTATAAACATGATCTCAAGAAATTGATAACACATAATGAGAGTTCAACTTGAGACCTGAAAGGAGCATACCTAATTTTTAACACATAATGAGAGCTCATTAACATTAATGAAACTCAAGTTTAACTCGGTTCGGCTCGATAATTTTTTTTAATGTTATTTATATTGTTTAAATAAAAATAAATGAGTCGAGCTTGACGAATCGAGCCAAGCCCTTAACAAGCTCAGTTGAGTTTGTTCATGAAAAGTTCGGCTAATTTGCAGCCCTATTTGAAACGACTCATGATTGGGGATTTGGGAGAAGTATTTCAAATATCACCATACTTTACTAGAAATAATATAAAATTATAACTCATAATTATTAACTTTCAATTTTTCAATTTTTATCTTTTATAATTGAGTATGTAAGTCAATTTATATACACCTCAACTAAATTTAAAATTATAATATATGCATCAAAAGAGTCTTAAAACATTCTAATTAATAGTCCATAGAAATTTCCTAGGTAAGAAGAAAAGAAAAAAAAAAATAGCACTTTTATGGCTAAGTCTGTGTTTCATAGTACCAAATAATTGCTAGGGATGGCCCAATAGATTGACATGGATTAGTATCCAAAATTTACTACATAGATTTAACCACCAACATAAGCCCATAAGCCAAGGCACAAGCCTCTTTGGAGAACATGAAAAAAATTAATTTATTGGTTTATTTTGATTATATTATATCTCTACTTTTTTTTTTTTTTTTTGTATGTTTAAAAAAAAAAAAGAGTAAATAAATTAATTTTTTTTCTTATTTTTCAAAACAAGGTAAAATGAGCTTTTTGTTTGAATTTCATAACAAAGTCTCTATGACCTCTAAAAAGTGGACGAGGGTTACCATTTCACATAGGAAATAATTTTGTCATTAAGGGACCTTAATGGCACAAGTTTGAGCAAATAAAAGTAACTTCTCTTTAATTGTCCTTAAATCTCAAAAATTGCATCACCAATTTTAAAAAATTAAGAACAATGTTTGAAACCACTACTTCATATTGTCCAAATCAGTCGAGTTATTTTAACTCAATGAAAAAAATAATAATTTCATACAAAACTTACACTATGATTTAAGATTTTGGTATGACTTGTCCAATTTTGTCCAATCTCACTGAGTAAAAACAATACTTGATAGAATGAAGTTGTTTTAAAATTATACTATAAAATTATATGAAGAAAAAAATAAAACAAGAATCTTCATAATGTCTTAAGATTCAAAATTAGTAATCCATTATGCTATTTATTAAATAAAAATACTAAAAAATAGAAATTAAATGTGTGATATATCTGTCTACTTTATCAAAATACTAAAAAATAGATCAAGTTTATCAAAATAAAACAAAATAAGTATTTAAAAAAAAAATTGTTAAACAAAGTAACTGAG
This sequence comes from Camellia lanceoleosa, assembly GCA_025200525.1. Classification (NCBI taxonomy): domain Eukaryota; kingdom Viridiplantae; phylum Streptophyta; class Magnoliopsida; order Ericales; family Theaceae; genus Camellia; species Camellia lanceoleosa. The sequence goes on from CM045765.1 coordinate 90,370,199, forward strand.
ATGGACATGAGTGTAGGTTGTGACACAGAATGAAGTTCAAAATTTAAATTTATGAAATTAAAACTTTCGAGTTTAAATTAAAAAATACGTAAAACTCTTGAGTTTTTTTTTTTTTTTTGGTAATTTGTCCAATATTTTAAACATGTTTATGTTCATTTGTTGGCAAAAATGAAAATAAAAATATATTTAGTATACACTGTAATGTAAAAATTTCATGCCACTAATAAATGTAATTTTAAGAACCAAATAATTTAATGCTAAATGGTATACCTTTTTAAAAATAAAATTTTGTTCTGCGCAGGATAGTAATTCATTACCAAATGTCTAATTTCATCCTTAAATAGTAGAGACAATTGGTGAAAAGTTTATTTCAAAGCGGTATAAAGTATTACATTCAAGGTAAAATCTTGTTTGGTAACAAAGTGAAAATTGTTGACGATGTTGAAAAAGTTGCCAAAAAAAATTAAGTTTGTTTTTATCACACACCATAGATTCGTCATTGTATTTGTATCATAGAATAGCATAATAGACTTTTAATAATTCTAATTTTTATCATAAAAAATTAGAAATCACTTGTAAAATTTATCCAAAATTAATAAAAGATCTTTAAAACAAAAACTTAGCTGAATTATGACATAATGTGATTAGTTATAACATATTGTGAGGTCAATTATGACATTATTTTGATTATGATGTAAGAGTTGTTTAGTTATTAAGTGTGTGAAAATATAATTTTCCTGCCCCCATCCTATTTTCTCATTGAAGTGATATTAGGAAAAATTACCATCTATATTCAAAACTCAATTAAGTTATGAGCTCTTACCATAAAAGTTCTTGAAGTGGACAAAAAGAGAGTTTTTTTTGGGTATCATCGACATTGGCTGAATCCCTCGCTCCGATTTGTTGGATATCATCGGCACTGCCTTCGACATGTTTGTAGTAACTTTAACACAAAGTTCAAAAATAAGGAGCTGAAACAACTTCTATGGAAAGCAGGGAGTGTTGATCAACGACGAAAGTGTAATGCTTACTTAGAACAGATACAGGCTATTAACCACGATGCTATCGATTGCGTCCACAAGATAAATCCTGTGGAGTGGGCCCTTGCATATGACGGTGGATATCGGTGGGGGGTATTGACCAGCAATGATGCAGAGTGCTTCAACAGCGTCTTGAAAGGTGCAAGGAACTTACCTATCTCAGCTATGGTTGAATTTACATTTCGACGGCTCGTCAAATATTTTGACGAGATGGGAGCCCAAGCTGAAACAGATGTACGGAATGAGTTCCAATACCCTAGAGAGATGCAAAAAACTATCGCGGAGGGCATCGCAAGGGGAAATACTTTCCAGTTGATATCATATGACAGGTTAGTTTGTAATGTGAACTAAATTGTTATTGTTATGTTGTTAAGTTAATTACTCCTAAAAACATGAACTTGATTAGTTTTTATCAATATTGTCTGATAGGCCCCGCCGCGTATTTGAGGTGCAAACATCTTTTCGCCATGAACAAGGTCGCAATAGACAGATTGTGCAGATGAATCAACCCACGTGCAGTTGTGGGAAATATGAGATAAGAAACTATCCATGTTCCCATATATTTGCTATAATGTTTGAATGCGGTGACAATCCATTCAAGTACGTTGATCCAGTATATAGGCTTCCTGTATACATGAGGGTTTGGGAAACTAAATTCAATCCAATACCGCATCAAGATTATTGGGATGATCTACAGTGGACCTTAATGCTTAATGTACTTTGTTTGCGAGAAGTAAAACGGGGTAGTACATCTATGTCTCGTATTCCGAATGAGATGGATATATCAGATAGGCGTTTAACCACTTGTTGCAGTGAGTGCCAGCAGACAGGTAATGATAGACGAACATGTCCGGCGCGACTTGGTCGATGAAGACTATGTAATACTTAATGCCTAATGTACTGTAATGCCTAATGCCTTATTGGGATGATCCGCAGTGGACCTTAATGCGTAATGTACTTTGTCTGCGAGAAGTAAAACGGGGTCGTACATCTATGTCTCGTATTTCGAATGAGATGGATATATCAGATAGGCGTTTGACCGCTTGTTGCAGTGAGTGCCAGCAGACAGGTCATGACAGGCGAACATGTCCGGCGCGACTTGGTCAATGAAGACTATGTAATACTTATATATTGTAATAGATCATTTAATTCTTTATTTTTTAATTCTTTATTTGTAAACGGGGTCGTACATTTAAATAGATAATTTTTTATTTGTAATAGATCATTTCTAATTTTTAAGTCTTTATATATTGTAATTGTTTTATATTAAAAATTACAACTAACATACTAAGCAAATAAATTAAACTAAATATGTATGCAAAAACATTTAACTGTACCACATAGGCCTAAGTTTTTTATTATGTACTTGATTGAAAATGTGTATTACAAAATTCTATAACCACATAGTTCTTCTACTATTTGAAAATTTAATATTTATGAATAAATTTAATATTTTCGAATGCTGCAAGCATTTTTCACATTTACAATTTATGAATACATTTACGTAATTTAAAAGTTTTATGAAATTTATTGAAACTTTTAGCATTACAAAATCAATAATTAAGTTTTGTCAAATATGCCACAAATGTAATTATCAACCTGTTATTGAAAAAAAAAAAATTGTCATTCAATTTTTTGGCAAATATTTATGTAGGAAAACTATCTACATGTTACTGCACTATGTTCATGGTCATTATTAAGCTTATGTAACTGAGACCCTAAAATTATTTTGGGAAAGATTTCTATATTAGTTATAGCATAGATAACGGTAGGTTCTGTTGAATTATTTATCCTCTTTAATGACACATAATTTTAAATCTTAATGTACAAATATATATATATATATATATGTATATATTTAAAAATAAAAAATTATGGAATAATTAGAGTTTTTTTTTTTTTTTTATGATTATAATTAGATTTTAGTGAATTGCTTCCATGTTAGTGGCACAAAAATTGATAATTTTAAAATAACCGACCACATTTTTTTTTCAAGTCGTCATGTATGGAATATGTCACGTCCTAAAAAATAACCCATAACATACACAACAATAAGATGCATTACTCAAGTAAATAAACCACAATTCATTCATCAGAGTATTACTAAAGTAAGACATTACATGTAACATCAAAATAAATGCCCTACGGGCTTACAACTTGCCAAGCCAACACTTGGACACAAAATTATGAGTTCTAACTCAAATACAAATAAAGCCCTAGGCTTGAATGTTTACATGTAAGTCAAATAAAAACAAATAACTTAAAACAAGGCTTCAAAATCCGGTTCCTTCCAAGCTAAGTCCTTGGAGGTAGCGAATCACCTGGACCTGAAAATGATGTTCCCTTATAGGGTGAGGCACAGCCCAGTAGAAATATACTAAACCAATTATAAGCATTGAATAAAGCAATAGCATTCAATAGGTAGTTAACCATGATAATCAATTATATCAATATACAATCTTAAGACACTAATGTCTATGACACTTATCAATATCCATTATTATCAATATGGCTCAGAACCTGGCCAAACTTACAACTGTGAACTATATAGCATATGCACATTACTTCCAATAACAACAACATAAATGAGACTCAGGCTCATATCAAAACACTTCATACTTTCAGATTGATACACATTTTAGTGCTGTATCAATAAAACACTTCAATATAAATAAGCACACATAAAAGTGATGCTAATGGAGTCCATCCCCTATCTCCTCCCAAACAATAAAACACTTCAATATAAATAAGCACACATAAAAGTGATGCTAATGGAGTCCATCCCCTATCTCCTCCCAAACAAAATCCGGTTTAGAGGTCCATCCCCTATCTTCCCCTAAACCGTGGAGTACATCCCCTATCTCCTCCCACACAATATGCAAATGCAATGCTCAACCAATACATGTATTTTTCTGTATTAATTCGATAGTCAAATTAATGCCTTAGCCAATGTGATTAGTTCCAGTTTGCCCTAATCCACATGCAATGTCTACAACAATCATGACTATCCTCCATCGATAGCCCAAAACAGTTATTTCTAAACAAGAAATAAAATATAACAACAATAATAATCTCAACATTTAAATAGGAGAGTGATTAAATAATCCAACTACACCATTTAAACTTATAAATCCCCAATTCCATGAATTCAACTAATATTCCCAATTTTCCTCAAATTAATTGTACAAATCAATTTATTAAAACAACTAGGGTTTTTCCCAAAATTACCAAAATACCCCCACCATATTAAAGTACCAAAACTTAGAACAAAACTCATAAGATGGAGTAGGAAATCCCTACCTCGAAGAAATAACCCAAAAATTAGAAGACAGAGATGATGACCCAAACTCCACAGTGCTCCAAAACCAAGATTGTTCAGATTAAACTGAAGCCCTCGACCCACACTATCTTTTTAATAAAGGATCTAGGGTAGACATACACTCTAAGTAGATCAAACCTAAGAGAAAAGGTGAGTAGGGAGAGAGAGAACTCGGAACTAGGGTTTGGGATCAAAAAGAGGATGAAAAACTGTTTAAAATCCCGCCACAGATTTATATAAAACAAAGCTCGCCGAAGGAAGACATGGTCGCCGAGCGACTGCATTAAGAAAAGCTCGCTCGAGCGAAGAAAAGCTCGCCGAGTTAAGAATGCAATGCCAGTTCAGTCCGCAACCGGAAGCATGCTCGAGCGATATAATGCTCGCCGAGCGAAGAACTCAAAACATACACCTCGCCGCTCGAAGCGAAGGAAAGCTTCGCCGGCGAAGAAACATCGCTCGTGTCTATACCAGACGCAATCTCTCGCTCGAGCGAAGAAACCCTGGCTCGAGCCACCAGAGACAAAACTTAACCCTCGCTCGAGCGACCAAACCCTCGCTCGAGCGACCAAACCAAAAACTGGACAGCAACACTTGGTTTCCGGACCCAACCAACCTGAAACAAACCTGCCCAACACATCCTATAACTCAAATGAGGAAATAAAGGACGACAACAACAATTATACAATGATAGGATCCACGGAACCTAAGTCCGGATACAGTAATAAAATAGGAAAAGACCGGGGTCGCTATAGAATAATTAGAGTTTAATTGTTATAGTTAAATTACAGTTAACCAATAGAGTTTTTTGAAATAAAAATTAATTACATTTTAGTAAATTGCTTCCATATATAGTATGACACAAATTTAAATTTTGAAATAGCTGAGTATATTTTTCTTTTACAAATTGTAATTTATGGAATAATTACAATTTTTCTATTATGATTGAATGAGATTTTTAGTGTTATGATCTAGTATTTCACTTGTACAGGCTGCATGGCACATGTACCTGAGGAGGTCCCACTTTTCAGTCAGCCACATCGGGTTGACATTATATGGGAGCGTCCGGTATGCAATAATGTTTGTTGGACTTTACGCTTACAATTAAAATACCTTGCATTTTTGTTTTATATTATGTGATAATGCTATTATTTAAACTAGTCATTCTGTTATGCAGGTAGACTTAGGGTGAGGTGGCTGGCTAAGCAGTTTGCTCTTCTTCCAGATCATGCTCCAGATGAGTTGCTACAGCATCATGCCCGGGCATATATTCTATGGCTTATTGGGGGGTACTTCTCCCTGATAAGTCACAGAACCTGCTCAAGCTGATGTACTTGCCACTGCTGAGAGACATTGACGAGATTAGCCAGTACAGCTGGGGTAGCGCGGCTCTGGCATGCTTGTATAGGATGCTATGTCGAGCAACTTAGGTGGGTGTGAGGGAGATTGGAGGAACACTTGTCTTGCTACAGGTTAGTAAGAATTTTATTACATGTCAATTCATATTGTATGACATATATCAGTATTGTAATTGTGTTCAAACTATTGCAGATTTGGGCGTGGGAGAGATTGATTCGTATTGCCCCGTCTAGGCAGCAAGTGGTTGGTCCTGGTGAGCTTCCCATGGGTAAGGGAGACATGCAGTTGCCACCCGAACCTCGAGGTAGCCGGTGGAGGGTTGACTTGGGCCACGAGGTCGTCTCGACCTACGTAGTCGTAGTTTATAGAGATCAGCTCGACCGGATGATCGAGGGTGAGGTATAAAAATTTTCTCTCAATTTTAGTTGTCTTGTTCATTGTATATGTTTTGTGTTCACGAGCAAATTTTAATATATTTCTCGTTATTGTAGTCTATCTGGCAACCTTACACTGGGGTCCTCAGTACGGTCCTCGACTACTGCCGACTAGGTCAGGAGATATGGATGGCGAGAGTGCCACTTATTTGTTTTGACGTGGTTGAGTGGCATCTCCCTCATCGTGTCCTCCGAAAGTTTGGTCGGGTCCAATCCGTGCCGGATTAGTTCGACACCAAATGGCGGTTGTACGTCACTGATATGCGTGGCCGAGCCGGTAATCGACCGAGTCATTTTATATGCGATATATCTGATGCGTGGGATGCCGTCGGACAAGATTGTCAAAGCTAACTGCAGCGATGAGGTGCTTCCCTCTTCCGACCCATCGGGACAGTATTTACGATTGGAGGAGCCAGATATTCAGAGAGTCTACCGCAGGAGACTGAGGAGGGAGGTCCACGGTCGGGGTTATGGGACTGGGAGCAAGTTAGGGCATTACCGGGTGTGATATGGAGTGTATAGTTTTTTTTTTATTTATAGTTTTTGTAAATCAAACTTGTACAGAGGATGTAAATGTGTCATACTTATTTATTCGAAAATATAATTTTACAATTTTTTATTCTTACTTATTTTGATGATTTCCTAAATACTTCAAATATTCAAATCATGATGTCACAATGAATTTAAACAAGGTGGTTATATACATAAGAGATTCAAGTTGTGCTGTATTTGGTACCATGTGGATTTTTGTTTTACAATAATAAACTACATAATTTTTCATACTATTTTTTTTTAAATAATTTTTTTTTAACTACATAATTACTTCTTTACAAAAAACACGAAATAAATAATTACATAAATTTTATTTATTATTCTGTACTTTTTTCCCCAAAGAATTTGATAACATACTAATAAATTTAAGAACAATATATATATATATATATTTTTTTATAAAATACATACACACAAATTTCAGATAACATAAGACTATCCAAAAAAAAAAAAAGGTACAGAACCTGATAATATAATAAAAATTTGAAGAACATTGATTTTTTTAAACAACGTGCGCAGACACACACATACAACATTAACAAAACATTTATATACTCTGCTTTTTTCCTCCAAAAAAAAAATAGAAAGAAACAAACAAAGAAAAAATTTCTTTAATACTTGAATAGTCTTTCTGAAAAAAAAAAAAGAAAGAAACAAATTTTAGTTTTTCAATAGAGTGAAGATGATGAACTGTGGAACTTATACAGTAGTTTGTTATAAATTTAAAATATAAAATACAAAAAATAAACAATTAAAAAAAAGAGAAGATGGGGAAACGTGGAACTGCACAGGAGTTTCTAAAATGTGGGAAGTGGAAACGTGGAAGCTATTTACTGAGTTGGTAATTTACGATTTTACCCATAATTACAATTTGATATAAGTTAAAATAATAGATTATTTAACAAGTTATGGTCATTTTATGAAAAATAGAAAAAAAATTGTAAGCTAGGCCCTAGATTCATGACACCAAAATTGGTGTTCCCCTTTAATAATAGAATAGATTAACCGTCCAACTGGACCCAAATTCTGTAATAATAAATAGTTTCTCCAGCACCCAAATTCTTTGATTTGCCAACCCCACATTCCTCCATTCCTATCATCACTGTGGCCCACATTTTATGATTTAATTTATAATTTTTTGCAAACACCAATTTGTACTGAAAATCGTCAATTCGAAGTGACTCCTTACTGTATTAAAAAAGCAAGCACCAGAAAATAGTTTATTGTGGCGATGTGACTACTTACTACATTGAAATGGCAGAAGCAAGCAACAGAGAATTTACAGTGATTGAGCGAAATAATGTCTTAAACAATGTTCTATGTTGTGTTGTATCTTCGTTACTGGAGTGTAAGACAATGTTGTTGTTCATTTAGCTTACAGATGTATTTAAACTATTTGTTATATGAGCCTGAAGTTTATGAAATCACTACATTTATAAGTACACATGTCAAGATTCGTTACGAATTTCTCTTCCTATTGATAACTCATGTATAAGCATTGCAAAGCCATTATACTGAATGAAAACATTTGGTCATACATGCAACCAAGTTCATTCAGTATCATCATTATATGCCACATCAATAATGCATGAAATCATGAAAGTCTAGTTCAAGTAGCATTCTTCAAAATAACAATAACAGAGAGAAAGCAAAGGTATTTGTTATTTGTAGAATTACAATAACTATTCAAAAACTATTGAAATATCTTCCTTCATTGATAAGTCGTGGATAAGCATTACAAATCCATTACAAGATAAATGGTTTGCTCATTCATCCAAACAATTTCATTCATTATCATCATCATCTGACATCTCAATATCAGATTCATACATAACATCCATGCTCTAGGTGAAGTACTGGTGTGCATCATCCATTAACCCATCTTCGGCACGCTCATTTGCGGTCTTCATTAGTTTGGACCTTTGCAAACGTTGGGTCATGCGATTAACTTCATCGCAGATACGACACAATGCCCTTTGCAACAACTGTGGAGTGTTAGTTGGCATACGCATGGCTAACTGGCGAGGAAATTTAATATTAATTTCACAACATAACTCAACGAGAACGTTTGCTCGAGTTAGACGAAATTCCCACTCAGCTCTCATGGTATTGACCGTGGCATGTGAGTAACGCAAATTTGGATTTAATGGGTATTGAAATTCATCTCCATCTGCAACCCAATAGCGACCCATTGCTGAATATAGATCAACCACCGTATATCTCATGATGATATCGCTCGAAATAGCTATAAAACTTTTGTTGTGGTATGATGCGATATTTATACCACATATACACATGGTAGCTATACGTATGAAATTATTGTAAACAACTATGCATTAGAGTTGTCACGTCAACTTTTATGACCTGAACAACTATGCATCAACTTTATAGGAGTTGTCACTTCGACTTTTATTTACTACTCAGTGCATATCTGAAGGTTTTAAGCAAAATTCAAATTCGCTTAGAAATTTAATTTAATTTTTCCGCTTACAAATATAATTCAATTTATTTTGCCTTGAAAATATATTTAATTTCACTTTTCACCTTACATATTTCATTTAATTTAATTGGAGAAATTTGACCAATTTAATTTGAAGTTAATTATGTGTTGATTTAAGTCGGTGTTGTTCTTGTCTGCATACGAGGCTAGGTTTTATCTGTAATACTTTGAAGTTCTGCACATCGAAAAACCCATTTATTCTAACTCTACTACAAATTAATCTTCAATACATTCTAACTCTATAATATTTTATCTTCAACGTTTATTAATCTATTTGGAGCTGCATAGGGTGGCTTTTTAAACACAAAGGGTCTAATTGTTTTGTTATTTTGTTCTGACACCCCCTCATCCCATTATGAATTGCAAAATTCACATGGGCACAGTAGCTATGGTACGATAACAAATTGTAGCTCGGCGCAGTGATATGTCCAACATTTCTCAGTGATGCAGTGCAGTGACTTGAACAGACGTAATAATTTGTATGCTTTGTTTTTTCCTCAGATGCTATGTGACTTTGTGCAGCGATGCAGTGATGCATGTGACTTTGTGCAGCGATGCAGTGATGCATGTGATGTATGTGACTTTGTGCAGTGATGCAGTGATGCATGTTACTTTCTGACTTTGTAAATTATATGCTTTGTGACTTTTTTCCTCACATTACGTGATGCATGTGACTTTATGTAGCGCAACTTAGATGCTTTGTTTTTTCCTCACATTTCAGAATTCATCTAAGTCACATTAATACGACCACATGGCAATAGTGTAAGGACCCACATTTTATACCTTAGTCATGCTTGCATGCATTCATAAGATTTGCCATGTTAAGATTTGCTATGATGAATTGTGTCTTGTTTTGTATCGTATTTGATTTGCCTAAGTGAATATGTATGCTTTGTTCCTCCCTTGTATTGTTAAGCCTAGGTCCTGCTAAGCCTAGATCATTTCTTAGCCGAGGTCATCTTCAGTCCAGAACCATCTTGGTAACACTTTATTGACCTCCACCTTTGTCCTGGCATATTGGCCGAGATGATTATCATCTGGGCCGAGGTGTGTATCGCCGAGGCCGAGATGTGTATTATCTGGGCTGAGATGTTATCTTTGTGCAAGTGATCTTGTCCCGAAGTGGTATGACCTAGACCGGGTGTGGTGCATCTAGGCCGAGGTGCGGCACAGCTTAGTCAAGTGTTGTCCTTCCTAGCCGAGATCATTGTTACCTTAGTGCCGAGGTCATTATCCTTAGTTCGCCGATGTCTTGTCCCTTGCCGATGTCATTCCTGGCCGGAGTGTTTGCTGTGTAGCTTGTTAGATACGTTTTGTCAGAATGTTGTCTTGTCAATCTGTCACCTTTTTGAGGTAGACCAATCCGCCATTGCCACGTGTCCGAGCTGAGTGTATATCAGCCGGCAGAGAGAGAAAAGCTATCATTTGTTGTATTCTTGGTTTTGGAAGAGAGAGAAGCTCTAGAGAAGTTTTGGAGAGAGAGTAGAGTTCGAGCTCGATTTCCTAGAAATCCAACCGTTAGATTCGTGATCTAAGGTTAGATTCTTGATCTACTCTTGATGTTCTTTATGTTTATGTTATTGCATTGCATGATTGAATATGATTTGTAAGCCATGCATTGTTTTGAAGTTCGGTTTTGAAAGAGGAAAATGATATTCAAATGTTCTTCAAGAAAAGCCATGTTTTGATCCGAAAGCTCAAGCCAAGATATATGTTTTTGTGTTTGTTTTCATATGATCTTCAAGTATGGGTGCCCAGGTCAATGTTTTCGAACTCATAGCATGAAAACCCAGATTTTGAATAGCGAAAATGATGATTTTGGCATTCATGTTCTTCATGTTCATGTTCATGTTCTTCATGTTCTTCGCGGGGGGGGGGGGGGGGGAGCCCCGATCTCCAGACCTCACTTTCCGAAGTGTAGTCGCCGAGATCACTCTTGTTTGGACTTTACACTTAGGCCAAGCATCGTATCTCACCTTGGCCTACCTTGCATGATCGCTTGCACTTGTCTTGTATGAACCTCGGCATGCAGCAGCACGCCAAAGCCTTGGTAACCACACCTCGGCCAGGAGGTGTGGGACCTCGGCATAGACCTGATTGGTGCCCAGCATGTCTCATTGACATGTAAAATAGTGTTTTGACTTCCAGCATGTTTTCCGAGATCATTTGCATGCATGTATGATTTGTTTGAAGAAGTATGTTTAGTAGACTTTGCCATGTATTTGTAGGACTTGGACCTTTGCTGTGATCCCGACGTCCCAAGAACTATGTGAGTGGTGCTTTTAATAAAGCTATGTTGTAAATGTTTTGATAAGCTTTGCCTTGCTTTGTTTTGAAAAGTATTTGTGAAGTATGAATGATTGCCCTATTTTGTGTACCAAGTATAAGTTGTATGTCAAGTATATGATTTGTGTTGGAGTCCGTGGTGATGGGGACCTAAGCCCAATAACCCGGCCTACAAGTGTATTGTATTGGAGTCCGTACGTGCCAAGGGACTTTAAGCATTGGTGGCACAATCCTATTGGAGTCCGTACGTGCCAAGGGACTTTAAGCATTGGTGGCACAATCCTATTGGAGTCCGTACGTGTCAGGGGACTTTAAGCATTGGTGACACAAGTCCGTACGTGCTAGGGGACTTTAAACGTTAGTAGCACATATGATTTGATAGACCAAGATTGAAGTACAAGCTTTGATATGTTTTGTTTGGAATGTGATGATCCGAAGTACATGTTTTGATATAAGTTTTGCCAAGTATGTTTTGTACATGTTATGCTAAGTATGTGTTTTGCTACAAGCTATGCCAAGTATGTTTTGTATAGGTTTTGCCGAAGTACATGTTTTGACAAGTTATGTTATATGTATTGTTTTGACAAAAACCTCGGGAATCATTCATGGAACCCCTTTATTATTTGTACCATTCACTGAGTTTCCAGACTCACCCTCTCTATATATATATGTAGGTTCCAAGCAGGAAGTCGGCTCCGCCGAGATGTTTGTTTTGTAGCCGAGGTTTTGTATGCATGTTAGGTCGGCGTTGAGGACGTCGGCAACCATGAAGATTGTCCCTTGTCTTGGGTTTTGTTATGTCGGCTTGAGAAGCCCTTTTGTTAAGATGTAAAATGTATATTTGTTCTGCTTGTCACCAAGTTGTAAAGTTATATAAAGATGTATGCCATTTCATTTGACTTATGCACTGCTCTTATGGACCACTTGTATTTTAAGTTATTGCTTCCGCTCTTGTTAGCCCCATATGTTTACTCTGATTTGTGTGTGAACTCTTGTAAGAGGCCTTTGGTAATCTCCGATTACTGGCCATCTCGGCGCCGACCTTCTAGGGGCGGGTTGGGGTCGTTACAAATAGTGTTGATAAACAATTATATAAAGGACTGAAGGAGTGAAGTGTAATTTACTGAATATAAAAAGAAGCAAAAAATGCAAAGAAGAGAAAAGGGGATGACTGTGAAGTTCATTAAGTGAAAATAAGATAAAATATAGGCTGCAGTGCCAATCTTCTTTAGATATCAGGTGACCATTTTATTATTTTGTTTTCTTTTGTTTTGAACATTGTTTTGGTGAAAAAATCAACGATAGTTTTGTAGGTTGAAGTGAGTTGGACGGTTGTGTATTTACTTGCACTCTATTTCATAGTTGTTTATGAACAGTATTACTTTAAAACAAAGAAAATTAAAGCCGCTATTTCATTTTATGATTTAATTTATAATTTTTTGAAAACAACAATTTGTACTGAAATCGTCAGTTTGAAGTGACTACTTACTGTATTAAAAAAGTAAGCATGAAAAAATAGTTTAATGTGGCGATGTGACAACTCACTGCATTACTGATTAATTGGACAACTCACTGCTCGAATTTGAAGGGATTGCATTGTGAAAAGGACGGCCTACAATTATGATTTTATCTGACAACCACGTTCGTGACTACATCACAGGTACACAAAGTCACGGGTACTCAGGATTGCATGAAATGAATAAGATAAAATAATATCATGGGTATCACTTCTTCCATAGTGCCCCAACTCAATTATCGTCACCAGATCATCTTTAGTTAACCCCCAGTATGATGTCTATAAATAGCACTATCCCCAGTATGATGTTTGTTCAAATCATAATAATAGTAATATATCTACAATTACTATTATTATTAATTTTTTTATTTTATGAACAATGTCTTCAATAGGTGCAGGAAGTTCACGCCGGCAAAGAAATTCGAAAGTGTGACTACTACCTCCATTTACTTATGACTGCAAGAGCAAAAAGTACTCCAGTTCGAAGGATTATTATGCTGGTATCTGAGTAGAATGGGCGTTCAGGGTAACGGAGCAAGAAGGATTGTTTATTGATCTATGTAACTTTGGGGCACCGGTACCTCATCGTCATTCATTGACCATGGCTAGACGAAATGTGAGTGACTATGAAAAAACAGTTAGCAGAATTAAGAAGGAGAACAACCGAATGTTGATGCGGAGATGTTGACATTTCATGTTTCAGCTAGCCACCAAAATGGCAGAACCAAGCAACAGAGATTTGAAAGTGATTGAGCGAAATAGTGTCTTAAACAATGAAAAATATCTCTATGACTACTACATGTCAGATGAGGAATGAGAAATCAAACACCTTTATCTTTCATATATGTTTGTTTGTTGTGTCATATCTTCATTACTGGAGTGTAAGACAATGTTGTTGTTCATCTAACTTACGGATGTATTTCAACTATTTGTTATATGAACCTAAAGTTTATGAACCTAAAGTTTATGAAATAACTACATTTATAAGTACACATTTATTAGTTCATGACTTTCTTTATTGAATTGCAATGAGTTAATGAATGTTCTGGATTAATGTATGTTGAATTATGTGAATATTGAATTGGGGGACTAATAAAGTTCAGACAAACGAACTATCGCCTTCAACAACACATAAAACAGAAAAGGTAGCTCAGTGAACAGCTTTCCTTAACTGGGGCTCGTCAAATAGTGATTCTCTATGTAAAGAATTTCAATCTCCATCAGGAAAGAAGAAAGAGTCGCTTTCCAATTCCTGGAAGTCCAGACAAAATGATGACTCTAGTAAGGAATGGGGGGTTGACAGAAAACTAAACTTGGGGTCGGACAAACAAGCTTAAAGCCAAGTGGTTGGTCCAGTTGGGGGACTAAGTTTCAAACCCAATTGGTTTTACTTGATTTGTTTGTCAAAATAACTATTTACAATTAATTATACCCAAACAGATTGTTTTCTGCAACTCTTTAAAGAAATTGACGATTCTCTTAGTATAGAATAGCAATCAACGCAAAGCCAAAAATGTAAGAAACTAGACTTGTAACCAGTTCTAATGATGTTGATTTGATATTCTTCATACATCCACTATACCCATTACACTATTTCACACAAACTATTAATCTGATAGATATTCAAGCCACCTAATCAGTTAAGCTTTCATTCCTTCTTCTTCCAATGAATGCACAGAAACATAAATACAAAATAACTATATTCACAGAATATTGGTTTCAACCTTGGAGATGGAGTTATTAAAGCACCAAACTAGTTGTTCAATTTTCACCAAAAGCTACTCCTATCTCCTCTTCATGGCTGCTAGTTGAATAATATGAGAGTTTAGGGTTTCCCACACACTTTAAAAATTATGACTCCCTTATCCTTTTGCTTTTATTTATTAATTTTTTATTATTAAAATCTTATCTATAAATTAGAGATTTCCACAATAAATGTATTTTAGGTTTAAAAATTAATTAAAAGACCTTCCAAATATTTAATTTGCACTTTAGGATTGACCACTAAAATATTTGAGATTGTAATATTATTATTATTTAATTATGTACTTAATTTTTATATTTGGGTTCTCACAGAACAGGTAGCTCAGTCAAAATTTTCCCTCAACAAGGGCTCCTCAAATAGGGACCTCTACGTAAAGAATTTCAATCTCCATCAGGAAAGAAGAATGAGTCACCTTCCAATTCTTAGAAGTCTAGTGAAACTGATGACTCTGGTAAGGAATGGGGGGTTGACAGAAAACTAAACTTGGGGGTTGGACAAACATTACCCAAAAACAAGTGGTTGGTCCAGTTGGGGGACTAATAAAGTTCAGAAAGACAAACTACCGCCCTCAACAACACAGAAAACAGAACAAGTAGCTCAATCAAAAGCTTCCCTTAACTGGGGCTCCTCAAATAGTGATCCTCTACGTAAAGAATTTCAATCTCCATCAGGAAAGAAGCAAGAGTTGCCTTTTAATTCTTGGTAGTCCAGTTAAAATGATGACTCTGATAAGGAATGGGGGGTTGACAAAAAACTAAACTTGGGGGCAGGACAAACAAGCTCAAAGCCAAGTGGTTGGTCCAGTTGGGGGATTAATAAATTTCCAAAAAACTGTTCCTGGAAATTCGAAAACCAAGTAAGTTTTGGATTTAAAATTTATAAAAATTATTTTAATATATACATTTTCATTCTAACAATATTTTCATACACTAGTCTTCCAATACTATTGGGTTAAGTGGTTGTGTGTGAGATTTGCAAATTTATTACGAGTGATTTCCAGAAAAAATCAAAATAACAATTAATCTTCCATACCTATGGAGTTAAGTGGGCGTGCGTGGGATTTACAAATTTGTTACGATTGATCTACGGATGGGTACGTTACGACCAATGTTTAGTTGATGTTGTGAATGTTTCCCACAATATTACAAATTGAATATTCAAAAGTTGATTTTAAAATAATTCCAAAAATTCAAATAGTCATACTTTTCAATGAAATACAAATAGTTGGTCGTAACAACGAATGATGCATAGCTAAGTGAAACACAACATTTCCTACATAAGCTTTCTTTTTTTCACACATTGAGTAGTCAAATCATGAAGCGACTTGTCGGTATATACAGATGGATTGTCAAGTCATGTGGCTTGGTGCACAGGCTTTGGTTTTCTCGATTTTTTGATTACAGTGACAACTCATCTTTTATTGATATATGTGGGATTGTCAATTCAGAAAGTCACATGGCAACAGTGAATTCATTGATTTACCTTACAGTGAGCATGTCCTTATTTTGTCGGTATATGCAAATGGATTGCCAAGTCATGTGACTTGGTGCGCAGGCATTACTTTTCCATGTTTTTTTTATTACAGTGACAACTTATCTCTTATTGATATATGTGGGATTGTCAATTGAGAAAGTCACATGGCAACAGTGAATTCACTGATTTACCTTACAGTGAGCATGCCCTTATTTTGTCGGTATATGCAGATAGATTGTCAAGTCACGTGACTTGGTACACAGTATTTGCTTTTCTCTGTTTTTTCATTCTACTGACAACTCATACTTTGTTCGTATATGTGGGATGGTAATGCAGAGGCATTTATTTTCTATGGTTTTTCCTTCAGTGTCTTTCTAAAGCCGTTCATAACTAATTATATAAATGACTAAAGGTGAAGACACAATGTTATAACTCATTTCGCCCTACGAAATTATCATTTATTTGTTTGAAAATATTAGCATGGCTACACGATTCATGGGAGGGAGTGCGAATCGCAGAGGTGGTAGGAACTTGCAAAGAAATGACAGTTCATGACGAGGAGGGGGAAGGGGACGTGGCGATGTTGAAGACGAAACAACAATACCTATTTTAGATTATGCTTGTGGTTATCGTGATAGGTTTGGGAAGCGACATTTTTTGATGCTCAAGTATTATCAAGTTCAAGGAGGTTCATGTATGGAGCCATCTAACAATCAAACATGATATGGTTTATCTGATGCTGCTCGTCTTAAGTGGCTCGCACTATTTATCACTACAAGAAAAAACAGTTTCAGCGACTAACATTTTGGTCGCTAAAAGTACCATATTTGGTCGCTAAAACCTTTTCGCGACCAAAATATGTTGGTCGCTAAAGCCTCGTGACAGATAGTTTACTGTGACCAAAAAAGCCTTTGGTCACTAAAAGTGACTGTTCGCGACCAACTTTTTTGGTCACGAAAAGTCCAATTCACATTAACCAAAAGGGAACTTTTAGCGACCAAAAAAAGTGACAATTGGTGACCAACTTTTTTGGTCGCAAAAAGTCCAATTCATATTATCCAAAAGGGAACTTTTAGTGACCAAAGATAAGTTGGTCGCCAAAAGTCAGCGCCTTGACCCAAAAAGAATAATTCTTTTGTGCTTCCTGGGACTTGAACTCCTGACCAAAGAGTCACCATGCACCCAATCCACTCTGCCAATAACATGTTTCTTGTTCATATTTGGCAGAGAAAATATATAATCCATAAAAATTGGGTTATATATTATTTTATAAAACTTTTAATGCCTAAACAAAAAAATAGAATGTAATTACAGTAGTATCCGTTTTTTTAAAAATTTATCCCGCCATAACTTTCTGCGACCAACTTTTTTTTTGGTCGCCAAAGGGTAATCTTTCGCGACCAAAAAAGCCTTTAGTCGCCAATAGGTATACTTTCTGAGACCAACTTTTTTTTTTTGTCACCAAAGGGTATACTTTCTGTGACCAAAAAAGCCTTTGGTCCCTAAAGGATATACTTTTCGTGACCACCTTTTTTTTGGTCGCCAAAGGGTATACTTTCCGCAACCAACATTTTTTTGGTCGCCAAAAGGTATACTTTCCACGACCAAAAAACCCTTTGGTCGCTAAAGGGTATACTTTCTGCGACCAATATTTTTTTTGGTCGCAAAAGGTGATCTTCCACGACCAAAAAAGCCTTTGGTTGCCAATAAGCATACTTTCCACGACCAACTTTTTTATTGGTCGCCAAAAGGTGATTTTTTGTGACCAAAAAATTGTGGTCGCCAAAAGTTAGATTTTAGTCGCAGAAAGTTGACTATTTGCGACAAAAAAAAATGTGGTCGCTAAAAGTGTTTTTTCTTGTAGTGTATAGAGCGGGTACAGCTGGAAACCTTAAGTTGGGAAAATCAACTTCAAGTGGCAAAAGCACGTTCTGTTGAGATCCAAAAGGAAGATCCTAATAATGTTGATCGATTATGTGAAAGACTACAACGTGAGATTTCTCAAATGCGCCGTAGGTTAGCCCGCGATATGCAACTATACATAGTTAAGAAGGATGCCCAGAAGAACAGAACAGAACAAAATGTTGCGGCTATCAAGGGTATCATGGAGGATCTTGAACTTGTCTTTGACCCTGAGCTTTCGGATTATTCAGACTCTAAGATTGCTGATTTAAGCGCGAATTAGGTGTTTATGTCTATACTTCGACAATATTAGGTCATGCATTAATATGTAATGTGTGTGTTAGACTAAGTGTTTCCGTAATGAGTTTGTCAGATTGTCTGCCTAATATTTGTCTATCTAACTGTTATGTTTATGTATTGTGCGTTCAGTTCAGGGTGTCCAGGATGTATGTATTGTGTGTTCAGTTCATGGTGTCCAAAATGTATTTTTGTGGGAGACTTATGTCTGTACTACCTATGTAACTGAAAACTATTACATTTGCAACTTTAGTTATGTTGTTTTCATGCCCGTATGAGTATTTAGTAAATTAGTGACTTCGTGTATTATGTATTAAGTTTTATTACAAAATTGTTGACAAAATTTATTTTAGGGGAAATACACATTCTCTTAACTTGTTCATCTTCTCAATCATGACAACCCAAAAATATAACCATTATTCATTGAATATAACAAATAACGTTCTCATTCTTACAAAAAATACACTACCAATTGAATAAAACAAATAACCTTTCCATCCATTCATTCATTCATTGCACAGCATCAGTCTTATGAAATAAGCGAAACCAATTGAATCACAATAACATAAACTCCAACCCAATATTTACATTATATAAGTTCCTGTTCGTAATCAGACACCAAATTACATACAAGTTACATTACATAGCAAAAAACAGAAAAAGTACCATTCGTATGTAAAAAA
The DNA here is from genome assembly GCA_025200525.1 of Camellia lanceoleosa. Classification (NCBI taxonomy): domain Eukaryota; kingdom Viridiplantae; phylum Streptophyta; class Magnoliopsida; order Ericales; family Theaceae; genus Camellia; species Camellia lanceoleosa. Next base: position 90,389,322 of record CM045765.1, read on the forward strand.
TACATCACCAAAATTTGAGGTCTTTCTCTTCTTCCTTCTTGCTGCAGCTCTCGCAGTGGCCTTCATCTTCTTGGCCTCCTCCGCGATGCTCTTTGCGTCTCACCCTTCGTCGTTGTTCATTGAACTGCAGAGTGTATGGGTGTGCTTCGGACTGTAGAGCATGTATATCACCTTCTAACCCAAAACAAAGACAAAAGAAAAAAAAATTAAATGAAAAAGGCTTTAGTAAAGCTAAAAAAAATCTCTGAATTACACATTCTAACCCAAAACAAAGACAAGAAAAAAAAATTTTTTTACATGAAAACAGCTTTAGTAAAGTCAAAAAAAATTTCTGAATTACACCTTCTAACCCAAAACAAAGCCAAAAGAAAAAAAAAAAAATTTAACATGAGAACGGGCTTAGTAAAGCCAAAAAAAAATTTCTGAATTACATTATTCCCAAAACAAAAACAACAGGAAAAAAAAAAAAAAAACAAAATTTACATGAAAACGACTTTAGGAAAGCCGTATTAGAAAACGGTTTTAGTAAACCCGTTTTTTGAATTACATTAAAAAAAAATTACATTAAAACGGCTTTAGAAAAGCCGTATTAGAAAACGGTTTTAGCAAACTCGTTTTCTGAATTACACCAAAACAAAGACAATAGGAAAAAAAAAAAAAACATGAAAACGTCTTTAGGAAAGCCGTATTAGAAAACGGTTTTACCAAACCCGTTTTCTGAATTACATTATTTTGTGGCAATTCATATTTATGTTGAAAAATATAAATTGGGAAAAAAATTACTAAAAAACGGTTTTACAAAGGAAAATTTTATTATTTTTTTATTCATCAAAAACGGCATTGGAAAAGCTGTTTTAAAGAAAACGGGTTTGGCGAATGACAAGGCTGGGGGAGTTTTTATATAAGTTTTAAAAACGGATTTTGGTTAAAAGTATCGTTATCATTCACGCTTTCTGTGGTGAACAGTAAAAGTGTGGTTCACAACCATGTTTTCAGAGCAAAATTTTTTTTTAGTTAAAAGCATGGTCCACAACCACGTTTTCAGAAAAAAAAATTTTTTTAATTAAAAGCGTGGTTTGGAAACACGCTTTTACGATTTCACTAAATTTCCGCGCGACAGTCACAAAAATGTTGAAAGTGTGATTCACAACTAAAACGGAATTCCGTCCAAACTAGCCCTAGTTTAAAAAATAAGTTGCTAATTTGACTTAGGGAAAAGCCCCAGGACCATGCTGTACTACTGGTGGGTTGGGACCGAATGGTGTGATGCGTCCTTGGATGGGTTGAAAATTTGATATCATTCAAAGATCTGCTTTTTGTTGGCATTGAAAACTTCCATTTTGAACTTTTCAGATTTTGACCGGGAGCTTCCTGTTAAATGACACCTGTCAGTTAATAATCTTGAGTGAAGATGGGTGCATTATAGGTTGAGTTAAACAATGATTCTACCAAGAAATTTGCTTTACAAGATTCTGAGAATGAGTTGATGTTTACTTGAGTAACAATAGTCATTAAGAAAATGTCTGTTTGGTTAGCTAAAAAGCCATTTAGTACAGGGATTGCTTTTACCTAATTAGGTTAAGCTACTGTTAAGGAAAAGCACACTTATCTGCACATTAGGTTACTTTATGTTACCTTGAAAGAGAACTAGTAGAAAAAAAGCATGAAAGAAGAGGTATGTGTGGGTGTGAAATTAAAAAACATAAAAATAAACAGCTTGTATTTGGGTTGTTCTATGGTTTTTAGTTCAGTCAATTTGTTATTTGAGGTTGAATGGATTGGTTCTAGGTTTTGCACTGTGTTGAATATGAATGTCTTTACTTTTATCTTAGAACAAGCTTTTGTACACAGCACAGTTTGGATGCTGTGCAACTCAACCTAACAAGTCTAAACCAACGGCAATCCCACCATTACCAGCCCTGATGAGGGTGATAGGAGAAATAAATATACAAGGCCATGACATGATGGAAGGTTGCTTCATAATCAATCTACCCTAACGTTGTGTTTGATTGAGAGATTTAGGAAAGATTTGAAAAGGGAAAGGGAAAATATGTGTAAAGTTAGGTGAAATGTAGGTATATTTTATTTACACTTCATCTATCTTTTTCCTTTCCGTTTCCAAATTCCTTTTCAAATCCCCCAATCAAACACAGTATAATTGTTAGAATGATTATAGTCTTAGGTAGTGTTTAGTTCACTGGAATGAAGTGGAATGGAATGATTATTCTATCAATTTTTTTTTATTTTTTATTTTTTGACTAAAATAAAAAATGTATTGCAATGGAATCATTATTCACTATTGTAAGGAAATGATCATTTCACAGCAGAGCCAAATAAATGGTCATTCTATTCTATTTCATCTCATTCTAGTGAATCAAATGGAGCACAACAACAACAACAACAACAACAACAACGACAAAAAAAAAAAAAAAAAAAAAAATCAAAACATTTCTCAATTAGGATCATTAATGCCTTGTTTAAAACTCTTAAAACCTTCGTAGGAATGGAGAAGTTTCATTGTGCCTATTTTATGATGTCCTAACGAAGAAGTGGTTAATAATAATTTTTTTTTTGATCAGCAAAAAGAATCTTTATTGATGGAATCATACAAAAGATGATAGAGTACATCAATAAAGAGGAGCTCGGAGCTACATTAAACTCGGAGCTCCAGTTGGAGAGAATCCAACACAAAGAGAAAACCAAAAAAATAGAAACATAACAACCAGTAGCATGCAGATCATCAACAGAGCAAACTAGCAGCATACAAACTAGCAGTATACATCACTTTGCTAAGGATCCACAACTTAAGCATCACCCTGAACGGAAGAAGGACTCATTGTGGTTACTAAACCATTCTGAATACCATGTTACCACCAAAGCTTTGAATTTTACTGAATCTGAAAGAGGTCACCAAACTTGAAGCCAAACTCATAGATTAGGCAGCCACAGAATAGATTTCCAGCTCACGGTAGAGCAACCAGATAATGCTGCTCACAGCAGAGCAACCTGCTCACAACAGTGCCAAACAACCATCTCACAGCAGAAGACAAATTAACCTACACCAAATCTGAATACTGCTCCCACTAATGCCTGCGAACATACCACAGCTGAGCAACCCAGCCTACTGCCACTTAATGCCTGTGAAGACTTCAAGCATGCAGTCTTATCTGGTGCAAATTGGATACCAGATCGTGAACTGAATAGTCCACCTTGAAAAACCATTTTACCCACAGTGCTATTTGAACTTTCATTCTCTCGCTTAATCCTCCAAAGTCTGGTGCAACACCCTTAAATAAACATTCGTTCCTTAATTTCCAAACCGACCACAACACGGGAGAGGGGATAGCCTGCCAAGCTCTAGAAATCCAAGACTTCCCTTTACCCACAGCCCACCACTTTAGCAAACCCTCCACTGAGCCCGGAATTACCCAAGACTGATCCCACCAACTGACCATGGCTGCCCAGCAATTCCAAACCAGAGGGCAGAACAAAAACACATGCTCCAAAGACTCCTCCTCACTTTGACAGAACACACACTGGGACACTGCATTGGCAGGTAAGACCCCAATCCTATGTAGGAATGACGAAGTCTTTACTCTGCCTCTCCAAGCCAACCAGCAGAAGAATTGCATCTTTGGAGATGCCATACATTCCCACACCCCAGCTGGCACCTTCACACCTAATTCTTTAACTGCAGCCCACCAGCACCATACTGAGGATATCGAAAACTTCCCAGATTTATCTGCAAGCCAGGAACAAGTGTCTTCAATTTCCTCCCTGAGTGCAGGAGACGTTTCCAGAAATCCGGACAGCCTCTTCACTTCCTCTTCCTCCCAAGCCAGCAGACTTCTTCTAAATTGAAATTGCCACACCCCAAGACTCTTTTTTACACTTATTTGCAATAAGGATTCTTTCTTCTCAGTGGATAGGCTATACAATCTGGGGTAATCCTCCTTCAAACTTCTACCATTATGCCAAGCATCTGTCCAAAACAGTATCCTCTTCCCATTACCCACTAATAACTTTAGGTTTTGTTCCTAGAATTCACCCATAAGCAGGTTTATTGAATTGAGCTGCACTATATCTTTCCACACAGTGGACACCCCATCTGTGCTTTCCAGAGATGGCACCCAACCCCCTCCAAATCTGCCATATTTTGAGCATACCACCGATTTCCACGAGGCTTTATCCTCTGCACCATATCTCCACCACCATTTTAGCAACAGACACTCATTCACCTCACCCAAATCCCTCACCCCCAAACCCCCTTGATTTTTGCTTTTTGTTACCTCACCCTAACTTACCAAATGAACACTCCTCTTTGTATCTGATCCACCCCACAGAAAATTGGACTGAATTTTGACCAACGCCTTCACAATTCCCTTAGGCATTTTGAAAATGGAGAGAAAGTAGATAGGTAAATTAGAAAGAACTGATTTAATCAGGGTCAAACGCCCAGCAAAAGAGAGTAGTTTTCTTTTCCAAGAAGGCAACTTCTTTCTCACCTTGTCCACTATTGGACTCCAAGTGCTCTTCCTCTTGGGATTGGCCCCTAGAGGCATACCTAAAAAGTTGAAAGGTAATTTCTTAGAGATACAATTCAGTCTTTGAGCCAAACCCAAAATTTCCTTCTCTTGAAAACCCACACCGCACACTACACTCTTATGATAATTGATTTTCAAACCGGACATCACTTCAAAACACCTCAATACCCTTTTAATGTTTAGCACCTCCTCCATACCACCTTCACAAAACACTATTGTATCATCTGCAAATTGAAGATGTGAAATTCGCAAATCATTACCTCCTACTGAGGCACCTCTAAACAGGCCTATCCCCACTGCCCTAACCAATAGTAGATTGAGAGCTTCAGCTGCAATAATGAACAAAAAAGGTGAAAGGGGATCACCCTGCCGAAGCCCCTTCTGAGGTTGAAATTCGTCTGTGGGTGAGCCATTAACCAAAATAGACACCTTGGTTGTAGAAACACAAGTCCTCATCCAGCTTATCCATTTCTCACCAAAACCAAAGTTATTCAACATCGACCACAGAAACTCCCAATTGATTGAGTCATAAGCATTTTCGAAGTCTAATTTTAGGATAACACCTTTCTTTCTTGATCTTTTCCATGCATCTACTACTTCATTGGCTATTAACACACCATCTAAAATGTACCTTTCACTCACAAAAGTAGACTGTACTTCACTAATCACCGATGGCAGAACTCTCTTCAGTCTTCTGGAAAGCACCTTTGCCAAAATTTTATAGACCAAGCTAACCAGGCTTATAGGTCTATAATCCCCCAATCCTACTGGATTATCCTTCTTTGGAATCAGTGTAATGAAAGAACTATTGACCCCTCCAGACAGCTTACCATTTTGGTAAAATTCATTCACCATTTGTAGTATCTCCCCTTTCAATATAGACCAACACTATTGAATACACTTCAGATTAAAACCATCTGGGCCTGGCGCTTTGTTCCCATCACAATCCTTTACTGCATTCCATACCTCTTCTTCTAAGAACTCAATTTCCAAGTTGCCAACATCCACAGTACTAATAGCAGCAAAAAGGCCTAGAATTTTGGGCCTAACCTTCCAATTCTCAGAGAACAACACACTGAAATGCCTAGCCACTTCTTGTTTCACCTGAACTGGGTCCTTTACCCATGTACCCTCCACAACAACAGAGTCTAACAGATTTTTCCTCTACCTTCTACTTGCCATAATGTGAAAGTACCTAGTGTTTTTATCCCCAGAATGAGCCCATACCTGTCTGGACTTTTGATGCCATAACATTTCCTTACTTCTGCTAAGCTGCCACACCTGGCTTCTAACTTCTCTTCTTCGCTTAAGTTCCTGAACTTCAAGGGACCTAGACTCTGCCTTCAAATCCCATTCATGTAGCTCATCCTCTGCTGCCTTTAACTGAGTTTCTATATTGCCAAACACTTCCTTATTCCACACCCTTAAGTGACTCCTAAGCATATTCAGTTTTTTCATCACTCTAAACCCAGCCCACCCTTGAACTTGAGCTTCCTCCTACCTCTTTTTGACTTCTGACATGAATGATTTATGAGATAACCAGGCATTTATAAATTTAAAAGGTTTTGGACCCCAATCCCTATCATCTTCCTTAATCAAGATTAGGCAGTGGTCAGAAATTGACCTAGATAGACCCCATTGCTTAAAAGAAAACTTTTCCATCCATTTCAAGTTTAACAGGAATCTATCAATCCTACTCCACCTATTCCCATCCAGAGCATTGCACCAAGTATACTGCCTTCCTAGCAAAGGCATATCTGTTAATTCCAATTTTTCCACCAACTCATTAAAATCCTTCATCCCTCTTTCTCTTGATGAACAACCTTTCCTCTCACCCATGTATCTAATCTCATTAAAATCCCCTTCCACACACCATGGGTTTGGAAAATGTTGATGGATCCTCACCAGAGAATCCCACAGTTGTCTCCTCTTTATTACCTCATTAGGAGCATAGATATTCACCAGAGTGCACTGAAAAGTGTTAGTAGACATGCCTGATAGAATAATGAATTTTTTGCTACTACAACAATCCTTGAGCTTGAAGACTTGTGGCTTCCAAATACTTATGAGGCCTCCTGCACTACCCTTTGAGTCAACCACCATAAATTCCACTTCTTCATAAGGCCAGATTGTTTTCACAAAATTATCATCCATAGAACTTCTTTTAGTATCCTGTAGAAAGAGCACATCAACACTTCTATCCCTCACCAAGCTTTTTATCTTTCCCATTTTTTTTGGCCTTCCCAGCCCTCTAACATTCCACGATAAAATCTTCATAATAACACACTACTGACTCCCATTCTCCTATAGACAACCAGCTAAGTTCTGATTGCCCTTTGTTCCCCTTCAATTCTACTCAAGTCCTTCTCTTCCAGCTCCACTATTTTGCTCACTACCTCCTCCTCTTTGCCTTGGCAATCCATTCCCAACATTGTGCCTACTCTCACAGTTGCCTTGGCCTCCTCAATCAATTGCCTTCTTCTGTTCACTGCCTGACTCTGATTATTAGCCGTTAGGTAAGCTGCTGCCTCTGCCGAAGCTCTAAAAATTGCTCCCCTCTGAAAACCTAGTTTGCCAAACACCCCTCTCCCTCGGTCTATTCCTTTCTTCCAAGTCTTTCCCCTATTCTGCACTGCCCCATCCTTTATATTACCCACTTTTGCAGTCCATCGGGCCAAGTTTATCTGATTTGTTTGGGTTGCATTAGGCCTAAGTTGTGTTTGGGCCATGTTTTCACTCAGATCCGACACCACCTCCTGCACCAATCCATTGGGCTCTATCCCCAGCTGCTTTCCTTCAATTACTACTTCTAAATTTATAGTGGGCCTTGCTTCTACTGGCCCACTTAACTCTCTTAAGAGGCTTGTGCTATACATTGTCTCATCTCTAACTTGAATTTTGTTCTGACTTAACTTGGAAGAGTTGACCTTCTTCTCCACCCCCCTAGCCTTGGAACTTGCACCAATATAGCCCTTCCCCACGCTCCCCCTACAGCTACCACTTTGTTTGCTTGCTTTCCATCATTATCCCTAGATGTCAACTAATATGGAAGAGCAAAAAAGACATTTTATTTAAAAAAGTAAATAAATACTTATTATTAGTTGCTTGAATAAGGAAATTATCTATTTTCAAAAAAAAAAAAAAAGAGGAAATTATCAATCCATTTTTGTTTAATTTTAACTAAAATCTTAGTTTTGATAATTGTTCTGAATACTGATGTTGAATGATTATGTTTTCTGTTTATTTTCAAAATGACCACAAGAAGGTTTGGCATGTGCTTTTCAACATAACAGATCTAATATGAACTTAACCACCACTCCATTTCCAGCCCGAATGGAGTTCTATCAAATTAGTTTCTTTTAAAAAATCAAGGCCACCCCTAATCCGTGTCATTAAGATTGTCAGAAGTTTACTCTTGATTTCTAAAGACTGAAGTTTCTGTTGCCTGTTATATGACAACTCAATAGATTATTGTTGAGACAATAAGGATTAATATAAAAAAAAAAAATCCAATTTGTAATAGTTACTTGATTATTTCAGTTAGTATTAACTACACATCCAATATTAACTACCAGTTATTTTTGCAGAGTCTGCCATGATTAAGGGCCATTTTGAAAGATGGTTAAAAGTCATCTTTCAACTTTTAATCTATTTTGGATCACATCACCTCTCATATTTTTTATACGTATTTTCAAAAAAAGTCAAAAAGTCGGCTTTTAACCATTTTTTCAAAACAACCCTAAATATTTTCAATTACTTTTGTGTTATAGTTTTAGATGATGGACATTTTTCTTAGTATGCTTTCATGAATATACTCCTTCCGTTCCAAAATAATAGTTCTTTTTGAAAAATTTAAATTTTTTTTTTATAGTGCAATTATTATACCCATCGATTCTGTAGAGTCTGCCATGATTAAATATTTTTAGTTACTTTTGTGTTATAGTTTAAGATGATGGACATTTTCTTAGTATGCTTTCATGAATATAGTATTTGATTTTGCTAAGCCTGTTTATTTTATTTTATTTTTCCTGACTTTGGATTGAGAAGGTGCTCAACTCAAATGGAGTTTGATTTTGATTAGAGAATGTTGACACTCTTGAGGAAAGTTTAGATAAATTTAGGCAAACAAATGGCAAGCTAATGAAAACACATCCACAACTGTAATTCGAACTGTGTTTTTTTTGTAGAAATTTATTATCAACAATTTTGGTCACCCTTAACGGCTAACCAAATAAAACAATAATTTATCAACTATTTGCAAATAAATTATTGTGTTAATTAAAAATAAAGTCATACACAACTAGTATACAAGTAGAATCCACCGTATCTTGAAAATATTAGCACCCTATTTTCTGCAGATGAGGTGATCTTACACGCAAGAGATGACAGAACTTGTAAAATTCATATGGAGGTAAATATAATTTCGGACAAATTATGCTAATAGTCCCTTTATTTTGGTTTTTGTGCCATTGTGGTATCTATAATTTCAATTGGCTCAATTTTGACACTGAATTTGTGATTTTATCTTAATTTAATGCAATTGCTTAAAATTGTTAGCATTTTTTGATGAAAAATATGCATATCAGTGACACGTGTCATGTTTTTCAAGGTAAAATTATAAATTTGTTTAACTCAATAAGTTAACTTTAATTAATTTAGTGATAATTTTTTTATAAAAAAACGCGGTATTATCAATTAGACTAAGTTTATACAAAATCTAAAATTAAGAGTCAAAATTGAACTAGTTGAAAATGTAAGGACCAAAATGACACAAGAAGCAAACTGTGTAGACTATCGGTGTAATTTACCCTATAATTTTCTTCATATATAAGGCTGATGCAACATCACTACCATCACATTGTCATGAGTTCATCCAAAAAAGCTCTCTCCTTATTGACTTCTTATTGCTAGGATACCTACCCAGGTTCAGCAGCACTCACATACTCAGGAGTAGCCTTAGGTCTGCAGCCTCATAGTCGGACCAGTGCGAGTGCGACTAGAGGCAGTCGAAGCCGGTCTCAGCTTAATAAGAAGTCAGCAGTGTTATCTGATTCATCACAGCCCTGTTCTCCTAAATGTTCTTCAGAAAATATCTGTAACAAATATAGCTACAGCTGTAATGTTTGTTAAATAGTTAAAGTGTTTGTTAACCGAGTTAGTTGGTTGAGTTAGTTACTGAGTTGATTAATTAGTTACTGAGTTAGTTAGATATTTTTCTCTATAAATATCTTGAGCAGTGTATTTGATTTTAATAGAATGAAATAGAAACAGTCTTTTATTCTTCTCATGGTATCAGAGCGTTCCTAAGCTGTTCCAAGCATCCTTTAAGAGTCATCCATGGTAGATCCTGTTTCTTTACCTTCCAATCTTCAGTCTCTTCTGTCTAATTTTGGTTCTCTCATCACTGTTAAACTTGATTCCACAAATTTTTTGATTTGGAGAAATCAACTCCATAATATTCTTCGAGCTACAGGTCTTCTTGGCTATGTGACAGGTGCAATCCCTTGTCCTCCGTCTGAAATTACTGATGCATCTGGAAAATTTGTTTCCAATCCTGCGTATCTTCAATGGGAAGCTATTGATGCAAATCTGCTCACATGTTTAACTGCAACTTTATCTTCATCAGTATATTCCCCTGTTCTTCATCTCCACAGTAGTTCTCAAGTTTGGCAAACTCTAGAGAAGAAATTTACTTCTGTCTCTCGATCTCATATTCATCAACTGAAGAACAAGCTTCATACCATTCGAAAACAATCTTCTTCAATTGACTGTTACCTTTCACAGATCAAAACCGTTTCAGATCAAGTAGTTTTGTCTGGTGCAAAGGTTGAGGATGAAGATCTTATTCTTCTTACCTTAAATGGCTTACCAGACGAATATGATGCCTTCAAAACATCCATTCGTACCAAATCCAATGTTGTCTCTATGGAAGAATTATGTTCCTTACTTGGCTCAGAAGAAATTCACATTGAAAGCAAGATCAAGCATTCTTCCAAACCTGATTTGCATGTTGCTTATTTAGCACCTAAAGGTTCTACTTCTGGTTTTGGTTTTGAAGGACAACACTCCATTCTTGGACCTCATCCTACTTTTACTGGTAGATCTCAATACAGAGGAGGTAGAAGTGGTAGGTTTTTTCGTGGCAACAGATCTCATAATCGATTTTCTAACAATCAATCCAGAGCATCAACCTATTCTGGTTTTTTTAACAATCAATCCAGAGCATTAGCCTATTCTGGTTCTGCTTTCTCTATCTGCCAGATCTGTGGCAAATCTGGTCATCTTGCATTGGACTATTGGTATCGGCTTGATCCACAATATCAACCTTCAGCACCTCCCAAGGCCTATGCTACTGCTGTAGCTTCTTCCTCATCAGATTCTCCTATTCCACCTTGGTACATTGATTCAGGAACAACAACTCATCTTACACATGATTTGACCAATCTTCAGCAGTATCAAGCCTATCAAGGCTCAGATCAGGTTACAGTAGGCAATGGCTCAGTTTTACCTATTCAACATGTTGAAAGTGGTATTCTTCTTACACCTCAATTTTCTTTTCATCTGTCCAATCTTTTGCATGTTCCTTCTATATCATCCAATCTTTTATCTGTTCATCAATTAACCAAAGATCATAACTGTCGTGTTATTTTTGATTCTAATTCTTTTGTCATTCAGGACAAACACACAAAACAGATTCTGCATAAAGGCTCACACATCAATGGCCTTTATCAGTTGTTTCCCACCTCTTCTATCTGTCCTAAGCAACCACAGGTTTTTCAATCATCCACTGGTTCAGTCTCTCCAATCTCTGATTTGCTGTGGCATCAAAGATTGGGTCACCCTTCTATTTCCAAGCTTCAACACCTGGCATCTCATCTTCCAAATAAAAAGAATTTTAATAAAGTCATAGATTGCACTGACTGCTATGTGTCAAAAAGTCATAGACTTCCTTTCAAATTGTCTTGCTCTTCTAGTGATAGTCCTTTTTCTCTTGTACATGCTGATGTATGGGGGCCTTTTACTGTTAATAATGCCCCTTTTCGATTTTATGTTTTGTTTGTTGATGATTGTAGTAGATTCACTTGGATCTATCCCTTACATTTTAAAAGTGAAGTCTATGAAAAATTGCTTGAGTTTAAAGCCTATGCTGAAAATCAATTTCACACTTCTCTTAAAATTTTAAGAACTGATGGAGGGACTGAATTTGTAAACCAAAAGGTTGCTTCTCTTTTCTCTTCACATGGTATTATTCACCAAACCAGTTGTCCTTATACACAAGCACAGAATGGTGTTACTGAGATATCACTGAAACTGCTATCACTCTGCTTCATCAATCTTCTCTACCTTTGACATATTGGTTTGATGATGTTGCTACAGCAGTTTTTCTCATCAATAGAATGCCTAGTTCTGTTCTGTCTCATCAATCTCCATTTCAGATTTTGTTTAAAACACTTCCAGATTTTTCTTTCTTCAAAGTCTTTGGTTGCCAGTGCTTTCCTTGGTTAAAGCCTTATACCACTCACAAGCTCCAACCCAAGTCCTTATCTTGTGTCTTTTTAGGTTATCATCCTACTATCAAAGGCTATAGGTGTTTAGATCCTATTAGTGGCAAAATATTTGTTTCTAGGCATGTCATCTTCAATGAAACCTGTTTTCCTTTTTCTTCTCTTGCTCTTTCTTCTTTATCTTCCACTAGCTTTTTGTCTCAAATTCATAATTTCTTCTGGCCTTCTTCTTCTCTTTCTCCTGATTCTCTTACCGATTCTTCTGCATCTACATCTCCTTCTTCTCCTCATGATGCTTCTACATCTCCTTCTTCTCCTCATGATAGTCCTATTAATTCTAGTTCTCCAACAGCTTCCTCACCTCTGAATTTTTCTCCTCCTTCTCATGCTATTCCTATTCATTCTATTTCCATTGATCTTCCTCCACCTTCTGATTTGCCTTCTAACCTAGTTCCTTCCTTGGCTTCCTCTAATGTTCATCCCATGCTCACTCGATCCAAAACAAAGCCTCCTCTTTGTCTTACAGCCACCACATCTTCTTATCTTCACACTGAACCTCCTACTGTTCAAGCTGCCTTAGGTTCTCCTGTGTGGCTTACTGCTATGCACGACGAATTTCAAGCTTTGCAGCAACAAGGCACTTAGGATCTTGTGTCTCTTCCTCCTCATAAAATAGCAATTGGTTGTAAATGGGTGTATAGAATCAAAAGGAATTTTGATGGTTCTGTGGCAAGATATAAAGCTAGATTGGTGGCAAAGGGATATCTTCAACCAGAAGGTGTTGATTTCCATGAAACTTTTAGCCCTGTGGCTAAGCAGCCTACAATTTGGATTTTTCTTTGTTTGGCTCTCCATTTTAATTGGCCTATTCATCAATTAGACATATCTAATGCCTTTCTTCATGGCACATTAGATGAGGAAGTGTATATGTTACAACCTCCAGGTTTTATTCTGTCTTCTAATCAAGTGTTCAAACTCAAGAAAGCCTTGTATGGACTTAAACAAGCTCCTCGAGCTTGGTATTCTACTTTCTCTAAATTCCTCATTTCTCAAGGCTTTGTTAATAGTCATTCAGATTCCTCTCTTTTTGTTCAACACACTTCCATCAGTTTGCTTATTCTTGTTGTCTATGTTGATGACATTCTAGTCACTGGTAGTGATCCTGTTCTTCTTGTACAATTTATTCAGCATATGCACACAGTGTTCTCCATGAAGGAATTGGGGACTGTGTCCTATTTCTTGGGCATCTCCATTCAAGCCTTATCTCATGGTTACTTCTTATCTCAAACTAAGTATGCCACTGAGCTGCTTCACAAAGCTGGTTTAACTGATTGTAAACCTTGCTCCACTCCTTTAGCTATCAAGACTTCTCATTCACCTTCTTCTTCTTCTTCTTCTTCAGATGGGCTTCCATTTTCTAATCCTTCTTTGTATAGGAGTATTGTTGGTGGTCTCCAGTACCTCACTATTACCAGACCTGATTTAGCATTAGCTGTTAACCAAGCATGTCAGCATATGTATCTGCCCACAAATGCTGATTTTCAAGCTGTCAAACGCTTGTTGAGATATGTGAAAGGTACTCTTCATCATGGCCTACACTTTACTGCTGGTCCCTTATCTCTTCATGCTTTTTCTGATTCAAACTGGGCTGGTGATAGTATTGATCGAAAGTCCACTTCAGGTTATTGTGTCTATTTGGGTTCTAATCTAATTTCATGGAGTGCTAAGAAACAGCCTATTGTTTCTAGATCATCTATTGAGGCAGAGTATAGAGCATTAGCTAATGCCACTGCTGAATTAACCTGGCTGTAGCAGTTGCTAAAAGATATGCATATTTTTCCATTTTCTGTTCCTGAGCTCTGGTGTGACAACATGTCTGCAATGGCATTGGCTTCTAATCCAGTTTTCCATTCGCGCTCTAAACATATAGAAATTGACTGTCATTTTATTCGGGATAAAGTTGTTGCCAAAATGATTGCTTTGAACTATGTTCCTACAACAGATCAGGTGGCTGACATCTTCACCAAACCCCTTTCTACCTCTCGGTTTCTTTATTTGAAAGACAAGCTTCTTGTGCAGCCTTGCCCTATCAGCTTGCAGGGGAGTGCTAAGATACCTACACAGGTGCAGCAGCACTTACATACTCAAGAGCAGCCTCAGGTGCAGCCCTCATAGTCAGACCAGGTGCAGGTGCAGCTAGAGGCAGAGTCGAAGCTTCAGTCTCAGGTTAATAAGAAGTCAGCAGTGTTATCTGATTCATTACGACCCTGCTCTCCTAAATGTTCTTCAGAAAATATCTGTAACAAATATAGCTACAGCTGTAATGTTTGTTAAATAGTTAAAGTGTTTGTTAACCGAGTTAGTTAGTTGAGTTAGTTACTGAGTTGATTAATTAGTTACTGAGTTAGTTAGATATTTTTCTCTATAAATATCTTGAGCAATGTATTTGATTTTAATGGAATGAAATAGAAACAGTCTTTTATTCTTCTCACTTATCCATGGTACTCTCTCTCTCTCTCTCTCTCTCTCTCTCTCTCCCTCTCTCTCTCTCTTCATTTTGATCTCTTATCCATAGAAGTCACCAGGTTTGTTATTTGATTTGTTGGTATTTGGAAATTGGAGCCTTTACTTGAATCTAATCCCCCTTATGATTGGTATATTTTAGCATAATATATCACAAAATGTATGCATTTAACAATAGTAATAAATAAGAACCCTAACATTAGGAAGGCTTATAAAATTAGCCTTTAAATGTAGAGATTTAGCTCATGGTTGATAATCATGACTTAAATTGACAAAGAACAATAATGCTACTGAGCTAGAACAAGTAGATAAAAAGTGACTAGATAATGATTGTGTAGATCATATCATATTCATTATGGGGTGATTCACGTCATATTAAATTTTAATTTATACTATATTCTTCATTTTCTAATACTTTGTTTTTTATTATCACTAACACAGTAGAGAGAATTCTTGAAGATATGTTTCACAAGTGGATACAAAGTTCATTTCTTGTTGTCTTTTCAAGAAAACCATTATTTGATGAACCCAAGCCTCCCCTCTCCTCTCCTCCCCTTTCCTGATGCCACAGTCATTGCCACCAGCACTGCCGACATACCAGTAATACCCACGACATTGCCAGCTCTCTTTGAGAGTTCAGTCCTACCAATAATATGCTCTCACAATATTATTATTATTATTATTATTATTATTATTATTATTATTATTATTATTATTATTATTATAGTGTGCAATGGTCATGTTTGCCGTGTTGATGAGGGAGAAATTAAAGCTAAAAGCTTAGGTTGGCGGAGAGGCAGGGAAGGAGGAAATAATGAAAATTTATTTTTAAAGTAATATATATATATATATATTTTTCCCTAAAATTTTGAAAGTTAGTTACTATTTTTGGGAAACAAAATAGTTTTCAAATGTGTTTTTGATTTCAAATTTCAAATTTTTTGTAACAAAATGAGAACAAAGAAAAAAAAAAAAAACTTGTAGACAATCCATGAAAAAGCTCAGGTCAATCCAATAATTATAGCTATGTTAGTTTACAACATTTACTTGTAAAAAAAGAATGACAAATATTATTTGAAAATTAGACCATCCATCTTTTGAGAGACATATAATAAATTAATGTGACTACCGTTATTGGATGAACCGGATTTTTTTTTCCCTTTTATGGACGATCTATACATGTGGTCTAAAAAACAAACAGTTTGGATCATTGAGGTGGGACTCGTGATGAGCCCCACATATCTGTGAAAAATTCATTTTTTTGTGATGTATGGCATGATAAGAAATTCAAAATTACACATTGGGTTCAAGGATTGTTTTGTTTAGATGGTAATGACATGATTAATGAAATTGTTTGGTGAGGAAGATAAATTATTGTTTTGTTTTGGTGATAATGATATGATTAATGAAAATGTTTGGCAAGAAAGACAAATTATTATTTTGAATGAATTTTTTTCTACTTTTATCCCAGCGTCAGCAAATCTTTGTTTGCCGTTGATGGAAAAGTCATTGGTGTCAGAAAAATCACTGATGTTGAAAAACTTGTCAGAGGTGGTTGGCAGTAGTAGTTGATGGTGTTGGTGATATGGATAAATAGGTAGTTTAAGTGGATATACAGGTAATACGTGGACAAATAAGGAATAACATGTGGACAAATAATTGGAAAAAAAAGATGACACGTAGGTATATAGATTAGGTTGACAAATAGATGGAGTAAATTGTGAAGGAAGAGATAAATAAATAGGAATAATATTTATTTTTTAAATTGTCTAACCTTCAAAATAATAGAGTTTGAGACTGTTGTTATAAAATTTCAAAATAAAACGTATGCTCGAATGTTGAAAAATGTAGAACAAAACAAAACAAAATGCAAAAGACTTTTTTGGCAAACCAAGCCAAAATATGACTTTCACCAATTAGATAAACCAAAACTTTGGATTGATGTATCATATTTCTACAACCCCACACCCCAAAATAAAGGTGCCAGTGAAAAGCGATCTATCAAAGGCTATCACAAGCCGTCCATTCTGGAAAGGTGACTCCAACTAATGAAACTCCAAATATCACATTTAATTCATAAGGCAATTCATAATGCTTTATTTGTTTATTATTTTATTATTTAATGTGTAGGAGTATTGACAATAAAAATAGAAGAGCACTCGGTTCAAAAGTTAAAAATTAGATTTTAGGGAGCTTCTATTTGTACACACCACTTCCTCTCTGTACACATCCTTCTTAGTTCACACACTCAAAAAAAATAAATAAATAAAAATAAAAAATTCTCATCACACACACTTTTATTCCAATTATACCCTTATATCTAAAGTATACACACACAATTTTCCAACACACTCAATCCACCCACTTTCCATTCCCTTCACCCACCATCGCAGCGACGACCCACCATCACGACACGCCCACTGTTCGTTAAACCAGGGTAAAAAATAACACATCGATTCAACCATCAACATCCGAACAAAACACATTGGTTCGACACTGTACTTCCGAAACAATGTGTTTGGTTCGAAGGGGGTAGAAAGTGGAGGCGACAATGATTCGCTTGGCGGCTGTAGAGAGAGAGAGAGAGAGAGAGAGAGAGAGAGAAAGAGAGATAGAGTTGCAGATGGCGGAGAGGGTGAGTGAGATGTTGAAAAGGGGCACAGGGTGATGAAGAAAGGGGCTTCAATGGGAGAAAAGAGGGACTGAGGAGTATGAGCAACGAGCGACGAGGTGGGAAGGGGCTTTGATTTGAGAATATGGGAGTTGGTGGGGGAGGTGACGGAATGGGTGGTGGCCAGAGGTGGAGATGATTAGGGTAAGGGTTTGGTTGAAGAAGAAAGAGATCTTTTGGTAATTTTATTTTAGGACATAGATGTAATAAAAAAAAATATCATTAAGTGTGTAGAAAAAGAGGAAGTGGTGTGTGCAAATAGAAGCTCATTAGATTTTACGTCAAAAAATTTAGGCGTTACAACATTATGTTTACAAGGACAATATTTTGCTAAATAACCAAACTACCTTTATATATATATGTACATATTGTATCTGCATATCCCAAACCAAACCAAACCAAATTAAACCTGCCACTCTCTCTCTTTCTCTTTCTCTTCTCACTTCACCACCACCTCCTTCGTCACTTTTGCTAGCTCTTCCGCCGTTGGTGCCCGCTCTAGAGCCATTACCTCTCCCTTTCTCTCTCTTTTTGTTTCTCTCCTCCAATCTCCTCACTTCACCACTACCACCACCTCCGTCACTTTTGTTAGCTCTTCCGCCGCTGTTGCCCGTTCCAGAGCCATTGTCTCTCCTTTTAGCTCCCACTTCCTTCAATTTCGTCACCCTGGAGAAATTGATCTACCCTTCCAGATTGACTTTGCAGATCGACGGATCTACCGCCCTTTATCGTCGCCATCTTCTGCTACCCTCCATCGCCGCTTTCCTTTAAATTTTCTTTATTGCTAACTACACAATTCTCTCTCTCTCTCTCTCTCTCTCTCTCTCTCTCTTCAATTTCTGGGGTTTCTTCGATACTTCTTCTTCTCTCTCACAATTGAAATCAATAGTCGATCTTGACTGGACTTCAATGAGTTAACTCAGCCTCTGTCATTGTGAGCTTCGACGAGTTTTAGAGACAAACCTCTCTAATGATGAGTTGTACTTTGCTATGGAAAGAGCTCTTCACCTTTATCACCCGAACAAAACATCCAGAGAAAATCTGACGCTCTGAAGTACAAGATCAAAACCCTAGACTCTCAGACCAAGGGGTCCCTCAAATTCCTCAAGAAGTACGAGTTCTCCATCAACTATTCCATTAACTATTCCATCACCACGAGGTTTTGTATGTATGTATATATGTATGTATACATACATGCATACATACATACATACATACATATATATATATATGTGTATTTTTTTTTTTTTTAGCAGATAGCATTTTTGTTCTCTTTTTTTTTTTCGTAGTTGATTGTTGATGGTTGATTCTTGTTGTTGATGATGATGATGAGTATTGTTGGTGAAGAAACTGATTTGTAATGGACAGATGTTGTAATAGATAGAGTGATAGAGAGAGAGAGAGAAAAGAAAGATTTGAACATATAGGGCTTTGCATTTCAACAGATAGGAAAAAAATGAACAGATATGTTGTTGATGATAATGATAATGATGATGATGATGATGATGGTGAAACATATTACAATAGATAGGGAGAGAGAGAGAGAGAGAGAGAGAAAGAGAGAGAGAGAGAGAGAAAAGAAAGATTTGAATAGATAGAGGCCTGGTATTTCAACAGATAGGGAAAAAATGAATAGATAATAAAATTTGGACAGATGTTTGAAAAAATAAAGGAAAAAAAATTGAACAGATAAGAAAAAAATTTGAATAGATAGGCAAATTTTGAACATATATGAATTTTTTTTGAATAGATAAGAAAGAAATTTGAACAAATAGTCAATGAAAGTCAACAAATAAAAAAAGTCAATAGATAAATTAAGGAGTAAAATTAGAAACAAAATGTCTTTTAAAATAAGAAAAAAAATACTTCTCACCCAACGATTTCACAAAAGAAGGACCTCTCATTAATAAAAAAAAATATCTATTGAACCTAATGCCTTACAACTTTCTTAGATTGGATTTATCACCAATTTACTCTAAGTAGAATTACAATTAGACAATTATAGTCTAATAGATATATGAGTCCAACAATTAGTTCACTAGTCTAACAGTAACCACCAAATAATAATCTAAGATAAAACCCCATAATGTGGAGAAAAAAAAAATTATATATATAGGGTTCGTTTGGGAAGAAAAAGCCCAGAGCTTTTTGGCTATTTTAGCCACAAAAAAATAAAAATAGGCTTTTTAACCCAATAAAACAAAATATAGCGATCCCGGTTTTCCCTTCATTTTTTTTTAATTGTAATCCGAACTCGGTTCCGTAGATGTGTTGTTGTCTTATTCCCGTTTCCATCATTTACTCTTTGTATATATACAATGTATAGAAGACTAATGCTAATACATTGAATGTGATGGATTTATTATGAATGAATCTTAGAGATGCATTATGTATCTATTATGAATATGTAAGATACATTAATTTATATAATGAATTCATTAATATAGAGGATGCATTATGTATCATGAATGTATGAGATACATTAATCAATTTAATGAAGTTCATTGAATGAATAACTTGAGAGTTTCTCTCTCTCCCTACACACCTTCTCTCTTGGTTTTCATCTCCCTCTAGTGTAAATCTATACTAAGTCCTTTGTAAGAAAGGTAGAGTCGGTTGAGGACTTCATTTTAATCTGAAAGTTTGGCGATTTGGAGCACTTTGGTTTTTGGCCTTCATCTTCTCCGTTTGAGTTCTCCATTTGAGGTAGGGATTCTTCTTGTTTCTTTTCAATACTTCATCTATAGATAGACATGGTAGTTTTTGTATTGCATAAAAACATTATATCAAAAATCATGAGGTTGAACCTTGGGTTGGTTGTCGGATTTGGGTTTATTATCATTTGTTATGGTTTAGGCTAATTGGGGTGTTAATTAGCATGTTGTTGTTGAAAGGAGAGGAAACCCTAATTTTTATTTGATTTAATAAATTAATAGAGGGGTCTTGATCATTGGTCAAATACTTATGTATTTTGGGGTCTTAATTGTGATCATTGTTGTTTTGTTGTTGTTAATTGAACCTTTTAGGTCAATATTGAGAAAGAGGGAGGAAAACCCTAATTTAATGATTATGACTTAATTTGCATAATTAAATTGGAATGGCTTTGAAAAGAATGTAGTAGATTAAGATGAGTTATGGCCTTATTGTCTATGGAATTGAATTTGTGAAAACAAAAGGTATGAGAATCGGATTGTTGTAATTTGAGTGTTGAATACACACATGTGGGGGTTGTATCTTTAACTACCATGTCAATGTTGTTGATTGGGTTTGTGATCTCATGATAACTGAGTCTTTTAATAGATGTACTAAATACTTGCATCTAGAGGTTTTGTCCTTGGTCATCGGTGGAGGATGACACGGTTGGGTTGAATTGTCATGTATAAATTACACCATTGTTGATTGAACATCGTATGTGATGAAATGTTGAGATACATTATATATGTATACTTGTTAGGGAGGAGAGAGGGGTTGTACTCCAGTGTGTGTGAGAAGATAGGGGATGGACTCCACACACCTATGTGTTCATATATCTTAACACATTGTTTGTGTCCTGATGGTTTATGTGTTTGTTTTACACATGTTGGTTATGGCTTGTGGTATTGTGGTTGTTGGTGTGATATCTTGGTACCGTTACCTTCCAGCTAGCGCCTGGAGAACTGTATGCGCTGATAATCTAAGGTACCACATCCTTCCAGCTAGCGCCTGGTAAAATGGTATGTTGTTGTGAGAAGTGTATTCTTTGGCTTACTACGCACCTAGCTAGTAGAACAAAGTTTTGTTGTTATTGTTTCAGTGTATCTAGGAACATTGTGGATTGTGTTGGTTACAGTTTTGGAGGGCCGAGTTGCCTCATTGGTTTATCTTATGCATGTGGTTGAGTTGTTATCTCCCTTTATAAAGGTATGCATATATAGTTATGATAGATTTGGGATTTAACCGAAATGGCTTTTGTCTTTTGGAAGTGTAAAGAAAATCAAACATTTTAGAAATATGTTTTGAAAAGGCACATCTGTTGTATGTGTGAAAAATGTAAGAGAGTAATGGGCTTAATGAATTTATGTCCTAAATAATTGTTAATGTTATGAAAGAATAGGAATGGGGGTTAATGAAAGGAAAAGAAAGATAAATCGCTTATAGTGTTGAATGTAATGGTTGTTTTCGAGAAAAGCTCATACATATATATATATATATATATTGTATAAACTGTCACATTACTATTCTAGTACGAGAATGAGTGTTCATGATCATAGCTATCTATAAGTTGTTATTGTTGAGGATCATGTTGAGATCCCTACTGGACTATATGTTCATCCCACGTTGTTGAATCTTTTTCAGGTGTTTAGCAGGATGTGCTACAAGATTTGGGATCTTCTTATAATGTTGGCCACGGGGCCTCTTTGTTGTTGGTGGAATGCCATATGTGTAAAAGGGTTACACCCTTCATTTGATTATTTAAAGTTGTAAGCCTGAGGGCAATTTATTTAGTGTGCTCATGTTGTATATAATTTGCATACGAATGAGAGAACCGTTATTTATTTCCATTTGTTGAACCAAAGAGTTTTTCCGCATGTTATCTCTAATATTGAATTAAACTAATGAATTTGGTAATGATTTCGAGTAATAAAAAGTGGGGCGTGACACAAAACATCACATCCAACCTATAATCATTATATTTTTTTTTTCACAAAAGTCAAAAAAACTAAAAAGTTCATCCCAAATGAGTCTTTTTAATCCCAGGCTAAAAGCTAAAAAGCCAAAAAGCTAACTCACATTTCAAACGAACTCATAATTGGAGAGAAATTATTAATTAATCTTTACATTTAGCGAGGATGGATCTCCTAACCTCTTAAATTGAAGTGTATAGGGGTTAGTTAAGTGGGCTTTCCTTCTCCATGTTCATGCCATCGTCTTTGATTTAACAGGCCTTAACAATTTTCAAGACTTTTAAATACACTAAAATTTTTCACTATATTTTATGTAATATTTATACGTTAAGAAGAATATAGAATTAATGACACTTAAACACCAATGCACTTTTATTGTAATCTCGTTTTGGTTCCTTCACTTTTATTTTGATAGTTAATTCTTTATATTTTTAAGTCAAATTGCAATGTGACCCTTCTGTCCATCTATGGTTAATGAGATTGACAGATATCAAAAGTGAAGGGATTACAGTGAAATTTTAGTGAAAGTATAAGGATTAAATTGAAATTTTGATAAAAGTGTAGTGAGATGAAAAAAAATGTCACGTTTAATTGATATGCCAAGTTCTGTTAACCTTATTAACAGTAAATGGATGAAATGATAACATTATTACTTAACTTAAAGTGTAAGAGCATCTCCAATGGAGCTGCTATATCAGTTGCCAAAGCTAAAAAATGACAGGAATGGCAAAAATGAGTCTCCAACGGTTTTCTATTTCACTTGCCAAAGATGGCAGATGCCATATGTGTTCTCAAATTTGGCAAGTGAAATAGCAGATGCCAAGCTTGCCAGATCAGCAAAAATCAACAGGAATTTGGCACCAAATTCGGTTGAAAACAACAGAATTAATCCAGTAGGGAACCTATTTTCCCAAATCAAACCTAATTTTCAAAATTAAACAACTTTTAGAATGAAATTGACAAATCCAAATTCGGTTTCTCAATTTTTTTTTTTTAATTCATCTATTAGCAAATCAGTTTCAGATATCAAAACATATATATCAAAAAAAAATTCAGATCCTATAGATGGAGATGGAGATCAATTTCAGATATCAAAACATAAAAAATTGATGAAGAAACAAATAAACACACACACACATATATATATATATATATGAGTATGTATATAGATGGAGATCGTACCATTATTCCGGAGAGTACACAAATCAGAGGTGAAGATTGAGAGCGAGACAGAGTGAAACCAGAGAGAGGGGATTCCGATCTTGGAGGAGAAGGGGAGATCGGGTTCCGATCTTGTGCTCTGTTTGGTTTGTGCTGTGTTTGATTTCGGCCATAGAGGAGAAGATAGAGTGAGAATGAGAGGGAGATGAAGAGCCGTAGAGGAGAATGATAGTGAGAAGTTCTAGATGCTTTGGTCTGTCTTGATCAAAACATATATATTTCAATAAGGTGATGCCTCAGTGTAATAAAGAGTCGTTGGGCTCTGTTTGGTTTGTTTAACAAAAAAAAAAAAAAAAAATTGAAATTATTTTTTACAACAGCTCTTTTAAACGGCTCTTTGCCAAACAGTAATATATTTAATTTCTATAAATTGAAACCCTCCATGCTACTTTTATTTCACACAAACATTTACATTTAATTTTTCTTTTCTTCTCTCTTCTTTGAATCTGATTTCACAGCAAACATCTTAAATTATTTTCTTTTTAGTTTTTTCATCCAATCACTATGGAAGGTTCATCAAAAACAAAGAGAGGAACATCATTCATCATTGAAGAAGATATGGCAATTTGTAAATCTTGGTGTCACATTTCGGAAGACCCAATTGTTGGCAATTTGCAATCATATGCTCACTTTTGGGGGAGAATTTACGAAAATTATTGCCTGCTTCAGAATGATCAGTCCAGAACACAAGTGTCTATTCAATCTCAATGGGGTATAATCATGAAATGTTCTAACAAATTTCGGGAATGTTTAGTTCAAGTCGAAAATCTTCACCCAAGTGGGATTTCTCAAGTTGATATAGTAAGTTTTTATTTTCAGTTATTACGTTTAGTTTCTTATTCTGGTATCATATAAAAATTACGTCATTAAATAATGTTTCAATTTTTTTTAAACAGTTGCTTCAAGCAAAATTGTTATACCATCAAAATGAAAACAAACATTTCGCTTTTGAACATTGTTGGCCAATATTGCAAGACAATATCAGGTGACAAGATGTAGCTCCCACGAAAACGGTAAAGTCAAGGATGCATACAGTGTTTACCTCTAATTTAGCCTGTAAAACCCAAATTTTGTATATTATTATTTTTGGATAGATTGGTAATTAAATTAATTTATATGGGTCACTTAGTAATATCAAGGAATTAATTATGAGATGGCATTATTATTTCTATAACATAGGTGGGTAATTTTGCAATTTTGGAAAAAGAAAAGAATATTAGGTTAAGTAAGCCATCATGTCGTGGCTTTGTCTTGGAGAAGAAAAAAAAAAAAAAAAAAAAACACAAACAAACAAGGGGAGGCGTGGATGTTGCGGAAAGGTAAGGCAACAAGGGTTTGAAAAAGAAAAATTAAAGAAAAGAAAACAAAACCAAAGTGAAGAAGGAGGATTCATAGAGTGGTGATTTTTCTTTATTCATCACTTAGGTAAGATTTATTTTATTGTATTTCTATCTATGATTTTAGTGTTAATATATCAATAGATGATTTTATGGGCATATATGATTAAATAATTATATTGATGTAGTCTATGTTGGGGTTCTCGATTTTGCTTAATTTTAGAGTGTATTTTGCATTCTGTTTGGGTGGTTCATATTTTAAGATTAATATGTGATGGGTAAAGTTTAATGGTGGTGTGTTTGTGGGATACAAGATTGGCTACAAGGAATTACAAATTTATTCATGTATATGAACAACAATAGGATAATATAGGTTGAGAATTTCCGAAGCCATGATGGTTTTGTTTTGATGCTGAATTGTGGGGGTCCTTAATAGACAATTGGATTAATTTATTCTATTGTTGCTACAAGAAGAGAAGGATGGGTGCAAATAATAATTGTTTATGTGGTGTAATATTTTATTAGGTTTGTGAGATTGAGGTGGATCTTGGTAAATTGATATTAGCTTGGGAAATATTTTTTTCCTGTTTAAGGTAAGTAACCCTCTATCACTGTTGGTTCATTTTTATTCCTATCGAATCGTTTAAAATCATAAATATTTATTTATAGTCTTCATGTTCTTTTAAAATAAAATATGGGTCAAGTATAAAACAACATCGAATATTATTATGAAAGTTATTTGAATATTTTGTGAAATTATTCTGAGAATTGTACCAAATGTTTATTCTGAAAATATCAAATATTTTATTTTAAAGTTGTGTATTGTTTGAATTTTTGAACATCACTCTAGTCTGACTATGATTTGGACCCTAGCCAATGGGGGTTATTTATTGGCACAAAAATTAGTTTTTTGGGGGGCTTTACCACCGGCCTATGTGTGGTTTTGGGTCTTGTCACAGGCTAAGTGGCCGTAGTCACCAAGACTTGGGTTTTGTGAATCAAATCATTGAACCATCTGAATATCGAACCATCGATTTAAACAACGAATTACTTTGAATTATCTTGTTGGCTTTTCATTTAAAATGTATTGTACATTGTTTATTTTTAGCTATGAAACCATCTTACAAATAATTGTTCATTTATTGAACTGTAGAAAAAAATTATATTTATTGGTTATCGATTTATTTATTTATTTTTTGTATACTTGATCCAGCTAGCAGTGATGGTTGGTTATTTACTGGGCTATCTAGCTTACCCTTATTTTTTTTTTCAAATTCTGAAGAGTAGAGCTACGCGGGATTTTTACATGTGGGAGTGCCGCGAGTGGGACTATGATTTGAGTACTTGGATTATTGTTTTGTTAATGGATTTTATTAGTGGACTTGGTGGATAATTTCATACGATAAGAATAATCAATTTTTATGGATTTTAGCATTATGATAATTAAGGATTTAATTTGAGTATTTTACATTGTTGGTTATGTGTTGGACTCTTAGCCTTGCATGCTCACTTAAATGAGTGTGCGGCGTTGTCACAGAGCTTGGGGCGTGACAATTTTCTGGTATCAAAGCCAGGTTGTAATTTTAAAGGCTGGTATAGAATAGTGGTAAGATTGGGTAGATGTAGGACTGGGAACGCTTATAATTTGGTATAATGTTAATTTTATTTACATGTTATAGGGACTTGAGAATAGAATAAGATGAGGTTTTATTATTGATGCATATAGGTTGCAATGGAACATGAGGAGACATTGGCAAATATGGCTAGGAATGCATGCCAGGGTCAAACGAATCAACAGACTGGTAATAACAATCGGCAAGGGAATGTGACCAATAATAGTACTGGTTCTCAAGCAGTCGGAGGAAATCAGGGGCAAGAGTTGGGACAATAAGAACAAGCTGCAATCCCCAATCCAATTGGAATGATTCAAGTGCTTCAGACTTTGGCCGGGGTGGTGCAACAACAAACCACCATAGGGAATAACTTGACTAGACTTATGGAGCAAAAACAACGGATGCAGCCAGGTGTTGGGCCACAACCGAGGCCACGTTGTAACATTACTGAGTTTAAGAAGATAGCCTTGGCATTTGATGGAGCCACAGACCCTTTGGAGGTTGAAAAATGGTTGACAGAAATGGAAAAGTTGTTTCCCGTTTTTGAGTGTACGGATGATCAGAAGGTGATGTATGTTACGTTTATGCTACAAGGAATAGCTAATGATTGGTGGCAGATGGAGAAGCGCATACATGAGCATGATGCCAACCCCTATACATAGGAAAGGCTTAAGAATGCATTCAATGAGAAATACTTCCCTAGGAGTGTTCGTCTACAAAAACAGAGGGAATTTTCGAAGTTAGAGTAAGGGAATAAGACGGTTGCAGAATATGAAGCCGAGTTTACGAAGTTGTCTAAATTTGTATCAGCATTTGAAGCAGTCGAGGATAGCAGAGCACGAAAGTTCGAAGGTGGGCTAAGAACGAACATTATGCAACAGGTGGTTATTTTCGAGTTACCTACTTTTGGAGCAGTGTTGAATAAGGCTTTGTTGGTTGAGAGTGGCCTCACTAGTGCCCAAGAAGAGAAAGAAGAGAATTATAAGAAGAGGCCTAGTTCTTCTAACTTCCAAACTAACAGTTCGAAGGGCAATGCTAAGAGACAAAACACTTCTTCGGTTGGGAGTTGGGGAAGTCGAACTGTGGGTGGTAGTGTTGACAAGTAGAACGATCGAGTACAGTGCACTAGATGTAATGGATTCCATCGGGATAGTGAGTGTCGTTGGAATACTGGGGCTTGTTTTTCTTGCGGGCAACAGGGGCATAGGATAGCTGATTGCCCTAATTGGAAGGGGCGTGAGACTGAACAAAAAACATGGACAAATAAAGGAGCATCAACAGACAAAGGGTCTTTAGGAAGTCAAAAGAAAAATGGAGGTCATAAGCCAAAGACTCAGGGTCGAGTGTACGCACTCATGCAACAAGATGTTAAGACTTCCAACACGGTGGTGTCAGGTACTGTTTTAGTGTCTTATGTTTATGCACATGTGTTATTTGATTCTAGCGCTACAAATTC
The DNA here is from genome assembly GCA_025200525.1 of Camellia lanceoleosa. Lineage (NCBI taxonomy): Eukaryota > Viridiplantae > Streptophyta > Magnoliopsida > Ericales > Theaceae > Camellia > Camellia lanceoleosa. The sequence goes on from CM045765.1 coordinate 90,416,856, forward strand.
ATTTGTGTCTATGGAATTTGTTGAGAAACATGGATGGAAATGTGTCTCTAGAGAGATCGACTTATGTGTTGAAACCCCGATAGGAGGTGTTATGGTTGCTGACTTAATTTGCAAATCTCATGTGGTTAGTATAGATGACAGGAAATTGCTTGTAGACTTAACTGTTTTAGATATGCGGGACTTTGACATAATTCTTGGAATGGATTGGTTGGCAACCAATTATGCTTCTGTTGATTGTCGAGGCAAAAGGGTAGTATTTCAGATTCCTAATCAACCAGAATTTTGTTTTGTGGGTAATGGAGTTAACACTCCTCTTCTGGTAATCTTAGCTTTGCAAGCTAGACGGTTGTTAAGGAATGGTTGCGAGGGCTATTTAGCTTCTGTGAGAGATACCCGTGAGACTGAATTGAAGTTAGAGGATATTCTAGTTGTGAAGGAATTTCCCAATGTTTTTCCTGAAGAGTTACCGGGGTTGCCACTAGATAGAGATATTGAGTTTGCCATTAAATTGATACCCGGCACGGGTCCTATCTCCAAGGCTCCGTATCGAATGGCCCCAGTAGAGTTGAAAGAGTTGAAGGAACAATTACAAGAGTTACTAGATAAGAGCTTTATTCGGCCTAGTGTTTCTCTTTGGGGTGCGCCTGTTTTATTTGTGAAAAAGAAGGATGGTAGTTTTCGCCTTTGCATTGATTATAGAGAGTTGAACAAGGTGACAATTCGAAATAAATATCCTTTGCCTAGGATAGATGACCTATTTGATCAGTTGCAAGGAGCACAAGTCTTTTCTAAGATTGACCTTCGTTCTGGCTATCACCAGTTGAAGGCTAAGGCGGAAGATATACCTAAGACAGCCTTTCGAACTAGGTATGGACATTATGAATTTTTAGTGATGCCCTTTGGGTTGACCAATGCGCCTGCAGCTTTTATGGATTTAATGAACAGAGTATTTAAACCCTTCTTAGATCAGTTTGTGGTAGTTTTTATTGATGACATTCTTGTGTACTCGAAGAGTAAAGAGCAGCACGAAGAACATTTGAGAATAGTGTTGCAAATATTAAGGGAGAAGAAATTATTTGCTAAATTAAAGAAGTGTGAATTTTGGCTGGAGAGTGTATCATTTTTGGGTCATGTGATATCTAGAGATGGGGTTTCTGTTGACCTCAAGAAAGTGGAGGCGGTGGTAGAGTGGAATAGGCCTACTAGTGTCACTGAAATTCGTAGCTTCTTAGGTTTAGCAGGTTATTATAGAAGGTTTGTTGAGGGATTTTCCTGAATTTCTATGTCTTTGACTCGTTTAACACAACAAGGGGTTAAATTTGAATGGTCTGATGATTGTGAGAAGAGTTTTCAGGATCTAAAGAGTCGATTGGTGTCTGCTCCAGTACTTGTAGTTTCGTCCGGAGATAAAGGTTTTACTATCTATAGTGATGCATTGAAGATGGGCTTGGGTTGTGTCCTGATGCAGAATGATAAGGTAGTGGCATATGCGTCTAGGCAGTTGAAGCCATATGGGCAGAATTATCCTACGCATGATTTGGAGTTGGCTGCTGTGGTGTTTGCATTGAAAATCTGGAGACACTACCTATATGGGGTGAAATGTGAGATATTCACTGATCATAAAAGTTTGAAGTATATTTTCACTCAAAAAAAATTGAATATGAGGCAAAGGCGATGGTTGGAGCTATTAAAGGACTATGATTTGACTATCAATTATTATCCAGGAAAAGCCAATGCAGTGGCGGATGCCTTGAGTAGAAAGATCTCGAGTAATTTGGCTACCTTGATCACTGACCAAAAGAATATCTTGGAGGACTTACAGAGGTTGAATATTGAGATTAGATGGCATAGCCATGGAGTGTAGTTGGCAAACCTTAGAGTTCAACCCACATTGATTGATAGAATTAAAGATGCTCAAGGAAGAGATCCTCAGTTGCAAAAAATTAAGGCTGAAATGGAAATAGGGCTTCAGATGGAATTTTGTATGCATAAAAATGGAACCTTGAGATTTGGAGAGAGGTTGTGTGTGTCTAATGATTTAGATCTCAAAAGAGACATTCTGAGAGAAGCTCATAGTTTAGGGTATACGGTACATCCAGGGAGCACTAAAATGTATATAGACTTGAAGAGGAACTTTTGGTGGAATAATATGAAGAGGGAAATTGCTCAATATATTGCTCAATGTTTGGTATGTCAACAAGTGAAAGTTGAACATCAGAGACCTGCAGGTAAGTTACAACCTCTTCATATTCCCAAGTGGAAGTGGAAACATATTACCATGGATTCTGTGACAGGGTTGCCTAGAACCCAAGGTGGAAACAATGCTATTTGGGTTATCGTTGATCGATTGACAAAATCCGCCCACTTTGTAGCTTTTAAGGTGGGATTTTCCTTAAAGAGGTTTGCAAAATTGTATAACAAGGAGATTGTGAGGTTGCATGGTATTCTAATGACCATAGTGTCTGATAGAGATAGCAGATTTGTATCTATGTTTTGGAGAAGCTTGCATGCAGCTTTGGGTACTAAGTTGAATTTTAGCACTGCCTTTCATCCTCAGACTGATGGACAGTTAGAGAGAACTATTCAAACCCTGAAAGACATGTTGAGGGCTTGTGTTATTGATCTTGGAGGTTCTTGGGATGAGCATTTGGCCATAGTGGAATTCTCTTATAATAACAGTTATCATGCGAGCATTCAGATGGCACCATATGAGGCTTTATATGGACGGAAGTGTAGATCACCTATTTGTTGGGATGATGTGGGCGAAAGGAAGTTGTTAGGGCCTGAGATTGTGCAACAAACAATGGACAAGATCAATCTTATTAGAGAGCAACTTCGCATTGCACAGAGTAGACAGAAAAGTTATGTAGATAACAGGAGACGTGATTTGGTGTTTGGGGTTGGAGACCATGTGTTCTTTAAGGTGTCTCCTATGAAGGGAGTAATGAGGTTTGGTGTTCATGGTAAACTGAGTCCTAGATTTGTTGGACCATTTAAGGTTTTAGATCGAATTGGAGAAGTAGCTTACAGACTTGCTCTACTACCTTTAGTAGCTGGAGTTCATAATGTTTTTCATTTCTCAATGTTAAGGAAGTATATACCGGATCCTAGTCATGTGATTGATCATGCACCGTTGCAATTTAAGGAGGATTTGACATATGAGGAACACCCTATACGAATTATTGATAGGAAGGAACAGGTTTTGAGGCGTCGAGTTATCCACTATGTTAAGGTTCAATGGAGTAATCACTCAAAAAGAGAAGCAACTTGGGAACTCGAGGATGAAATCAAACTAAAGTATCCACAACTTTTTGAGACTTTAGGTATGTCAAATTTTGAGGACGAAATTTCTTTTAAGGAGGAAAGGATGTAAAACCCAAATTTTGTATATTATTATTTTTGGATAGATTGGTAATTAAATTAATTTATATGGGCCACCTAGTAATATCAAGGAATTAATTATGAGATGGCATTATTATTTATATAACATGGGTGGGTAATTTTGCAATTTTGGAAAAAGAAAAGATTGTTAGGTTAAGTAAGCCATCATGCCGTGGCTTTGTCTTGGAGAAGAAAACAAAAAAAAAAAAAAAAAAAAAAAACACAAACAAACAAGGGGAGGCGTGGATGTTGCGGAAAGGTAAGGCAATAAGGGTTTGAAAAAGAAAAATTAAAGAAAACAAAACAAAACCAAAGTGAAGAAGGAGGATTCATAGAGTGGTGATTTTTCTTTATTCATTACTTAGGTAAGATTTATTTTATTGTATTCCCATCTATGATTTTAGTGTTAATATATCAATAGATGATTTTATGGGCATATATGATTAAATAATTATATTGATGTAGTCTATGTTGGGGTTCTCAATTTTGCTCAATTTTAGAGTGTATTTTGCATTCCGTTTGGGTGGTTCATATTTTGAGATTAATATGTGATGGGTCATGTAATAACACCACCTTGATATCTATTTCTGGTATATTTTCGGTCTGTTATTCTGTGCATTTACTTGCTTTCTGTGAAATTTTAATTAAACAAAACTTATGAAAAGTGATTTATATCTGTGGCATTTTTATTAGTGTATTTGGAACCTCCCTATTTTATTTTGAGGTATTGATTGTGGTGGTAATATGATGGTAAGGTAAGATTGGACCAAAAACTTTAATTCGACTAAATCGCTTACGATCAGCTGTCACTCTTTTGCCCTTTTCTTTTTCCACACTTAGAATTTGGATGTGATGTTAGAACCATTGGAAAGCTTATTTTCGGGGCTTCAATTTGGGCACAAGAACGACCTAAAACGGAATCCGAATGGGAGAGTTATACCTGTTTGAAGTTTTGAAATCTGTACTGGAAGCAGGTCCGCTCGAGCTGGAATTGGGATGCTCGAGCGGGAATATCGGGCACAACAGCTTAAAAATGAGATTTCTGGACCATTTCTTAGATTTTCTTTTCCTCTCTTCTTCTCCCCTCTTCCATGTCTGAAACCCTAGCTCCCAAAACCTTGATTTCCTTCACTTTTAATAACAAATCAACCATGGATCTCGCATCAAGGATGGAGAATAATAGGAGATCACCACTTTCCACCGAATGGAATGTCGAAATTTTTGAGGTATGTTGGGGTTCTATTATGGGGTTTATATTATGGTTTATGGGGTTTAGATTATGGTTTATGGATTGTGGACCTAGGGTGCCTAATAAATGGGAGGATTTGAAATAAAAGTAATGGGTTAAGAAGATTTAAAATTTTATTTGAAATTTGTAGATTTCTTAGAAACCCTAAGTTGATTTTGATTATAATCAATGATTTGGCCCAAATTGAAAGTTGAATCATGAAAGTGGTAGGTTGAATTAGATGTGTTCAAGTTTAATTGGAATTTGGTTATGTTTGAAAGTTATGTTTAAAATTTGCGATTGAACTTTGTTAAATGCATTGTAAATTATGTTTTAATAAATGGGAAATTGGGGGGAAAGATTTGTTGATGATGTGGATGATATAAATTCGGTTATGGAATGTTGAAATGGAATTTAAGAATTCCTTTTGAAATATGTTGAATTATATTTAATGATGTTGAGTTGAATCATGTTGCCTATGTTGAATTGTGATGATTATGTGGGATGGTATTGACTATGTTGATATTAATTTTTGTGACCTAAAATGTGAAGTTTTCAAAAATGGGTTTAATCCCAAGTCATTTTACTAAATATTTGTGGGCTTGCTTAGTTATTAAATCAAGAGAATGATTTAATGGGATTTCTTTATGTGGATGGGGAAATGTTTGGTTTTTTGGTGAAAACACTAGAAATTTAAGGAGTTTTGGGGAACATGGAAATGTTCATAAAAATCCTTTCTTTCTTTGAATAGAAGATGAATGGGTGTAAATTCCATAATGTGTTTTGTGAGACTAGTAATCTTTTATATATATTGAGTTGGAGGAATAGGTTTGAAAACTTCATGCTGCAAATTATTGTTTGCTCTGTTTTACGTGCTTAACCCTTTGGTACTTCTGGAATTTGTGTTTGATGCCTTTAATGTATAAGTTGTGTACATGTGTAGGGCATAACCCGAGAAGGACAAGCACTCCGTTATAGCACTGTGAGTAATAGTACTATTATCTGCTTCATATATATATAGCTAATGATTGTCATTAACACCTTGTTTATATACGATATGTAATTACGTTATGTTTTGATATGTGTATATAAAGAAAGGAGGAAAAATGAAGTGTTTTCATTCTTTAAGATTATGGGCCTTTGGCCATACGATATAAGTAACTATGTTATGAAACAAAGTGCTACACGGGACTAAGTGCTACATTGTGAGTCACCGCTAGAACCTGTGTGAGACACCTCTTGAGTTCATACAACAATTTACAAGGGCTTAACGCCAATTTACAAGGGCATTCTTAATGCCAATTTGCAAGGACTTAATGTTAACCTTCCAAGGGCTTTATGCCACCTTCCAAGGGCTTTATGCCAATGTTTAAGGGCTTATTGCCACCATGATTAAGGGCTTATGCCGCACCATTCAAGGGCTTCAAGCCAACCATTATGTTCAAGCTGATATGTTTCAAGAAAGGGCCTATAAAGTGAAACAGACTCAGACAAATCATGTGGACTTTGCATTGTATGCTTAAGTATATGTTTTAAAGTTTGATAAGCATATGTTTTAAAGTTTGATAAGCATATGTTTTAAAAATTGATAAGTATATGTTTTAAAGTTTGATAAGCATATGTTTTAAAGATTGATAAGTATATGTTTTAAAGTTTGATAAGCATATGTTTTAAAGATTGATAAGTATATGTTTTGAAGCTTAGTAAGTATGTGTTTTGAAGCTTAGGAAGTATATGTTTTGAAGCTTGGTAAGTATCCGAGGGCCTTGCGCCACTATATTAATGGGCTTTATGCCACCATGATTAAGGATTTGTGCCACATTATACAAGGATTTTAATCCAAAACATTATATTCAAGCCAATATGTTTCATGATAAGATCTAAGTCTATAATGAATAAGAACAGATTTAGACTCGTATTGTGAATGCTGCATTAGTATACGAAAGTACATGTTTGAAGCTTTGAATACCAGGTTGGAACTTTATTTGGCATTTTAGAATTTCAAAAATTGCATGGTCCGCTCGAGTGGAGGAATTCCCGCTCGAGCGTTAAAATTAACCTCTCAGCAGTTTTTTTTTCAGAAATTTCGCTGTCCGCTCGAGTGGTGGAATTCCCGCTCGAGCGTAAAAATCGACCTCCCAGCATTTTTGTTAAATTGTACAGTTCGCTCGAGCGGCCAAGGTGGCGCTCGAGCGGTGACCCATTTTCAGGAACATTTGAAAAGTTGCATTTAGTTCGTATGTCTATCCTTATTTATTTCCAAAGCATGTTAGACACAATTTATGGTTCAATAAGTATTGAGAAGCTACGAATCCATATGTATTTCTATTATACAATGTTTCAAGTTAAGCATTGTTTTATTTAAGTATTACTATTCACTGAGCTTGGCTCACCCTCTGTATGTCTGTTCCTGTAGGTAACCAACCAGGAGGTTAGTCCTAACCCAGGACGTTCGTTCCCTTTTGTCAACCTTTATGAGTCCAGGTACTAAGCGAGATCACTCAGTTTTGTGAAGCTTTGTTAAGACATTGTCTTGTTTTTTTTGATTACTCATTTAAGGTTAAATGTACATGACTTCAATGTTTTTGTATATGCCCAATCTTAGGGCTAGGGCAGTATATGTATATCTATATGACTGATGCTCACAGTATAATTTTGGCCTGTGACTGGTTATTATAATGTGTGTGACGCATGTGATCCTGGCATATTAGCAGTAGCTCAATGGAGTTTGTTATTATGTTAAATTTTAGTGCTTCCGCCAAGGCCCCATATGCTATGTATATTAGATTACTTGTCCGTTCTGAATAGATCATGCCTGAAACCTTTAGGGGCGGGTTTCGGGTCGTGATAGGTTAAGTTTAATGGTGGTGTGTTTGTGGGATACAAGATTGGCTACAAGCAATTACAAATTTATTCATGTATATGAACAACAATAGGATAATATAGGTTGAGAATTTCCGAAGCCGTGATGGTTTTGTTTTGATGCTAAATTGTGGGGGTCCCTAATAGACAATTGGATTAATTTATTCTATTGTTGCTACAAGAAGAGAAGGATGGGTGCAAATAATAATTGTTTATGTGGTATAATATTTTATTAGGTTTGTAAGATTGAGGTGGATCTTGGTAAATTGAGATTAGCTTGGGAAATATTATTTTACCTGTTTGAGGTAAGTAACCCTCTATCACTGTTGGTTCATTTTTATTCCTATCGAATCGTTTAAAATCATAAATATTTATTTATAGTCTTCATGTTCTTTTAAAATAAAATATGGGTCAAGTATAAAACAACATCGAATATTATTATGAAAGTTATTTGAATATTTTGTGAAATTATTCTGAGAATTGTACCAAATGTTTATTCTGAAAATATCGAATATTTTATTTTAAAGTTGTGTATTGTTTGAATTTTTGAACATCACATTAGTCTGACTATGATTTGGACCCTAGCCAATGGGGGTTATTTATTGGCACAAAAACTAGTTTCTTTTGGGGCTTTACCATTGGCCTATGTGTGGTTTTGGGCCTTGTCACAGGCTAAGTGACCGTAGTCACCAAGACTTGGGTTTTGTGAATCAAATCATTGAACCATCTGAATATCGAACCATCGATTTAAATAACGAATTACTTTGAATTATCTTGTTGGCTTTTCATTTAAAATGTATTGTACATTGTTTATTTTTAGCTATGAAACCATCTTACAAATAATTGTTCATTTATTGAACTGTAGAAAAAAATTATATTTATTGGTTATCGATTTATTTATTTATTTATTGTATACTTGATCCAGTTAGCAGTGATGGTTGGTTATTTACTGGACTATCTAGCTTACCCTTATTTATTTATTTATTTATTTTTTCAGATTCTGAAGAGTAGAGCTGTGCGAGATTTTTACATGTGAGAGTGCCAAGAGTTGGACTATGATTTAAGTACTTGGATTATTGTTTTGTTAATGGATTTTATTAGTGGACTTGGTGGATAATTTCATACGATAAGAATGATCAATTTTTATGGATTTCAGCATTATAATAATTAAGGATTTAATTGGAGTATTTTACATTGTTGGTTATGTGTTGGACTCTTAGCCTTGCATGCTCACTTAAATGAGTGTGCGGCGTTGTCACAGAGCTTGGGGCGTAACATAGCCCCTGATTTCCCTATGGAAAACTGCATTTCTCTTGAAGACGACAACAGTCCAAGTGTTGGTAACAATCCAACTGTTGGTGACGGCAGTGTCTCTGCAAGGGGTAAAAGGCCGATGGGTAGGAAATCTGCAAAAGAATTATTTCAGAAAAATCAAGTCGTTGAAACTAAAGTTCAAAAAATGAGCACACAATTGGACACATTTAACCAATACCTTGCTGAGAAGGAAAAGAAAAAAGATGAAAGAAAAGAAAAAAGGATTCAAGCACTGCAGGAGATGAAAGAACTTGAGATGAAAAAACATGACTTTGAGATCAGAAGACAAGAACATGAGATGAAAAAAGAAAAACATATGAGAATGGCTACGGACATTTCTCATTTGGACCTTCAGATGGAAGCGTATTACATAATGCGAAAAAATGAGATTTTCGCCAAGTGGTCCTCAAATATGAGCAACCCAAATTTTTATTTCCCCCTACCTCCTGATGAATAATTATGGGATAATGTATTTTTGAAATTTGCAATATCATTTATGTTTTGATGTAATTGTTAGTCTTTATTTATAATGTAATTTTTATTTGGTAATGAAATTTGATGTTTTTTATTTTTATTTTTGAGTATTTCATACTTCACAATGTAATATTATAATAAAAAAATAAAATAAAAAGACATTAAATGAAGAACATTTTATTACAATAAAAAGACATTAACTGACATTAAATGACATTAACTGTCATTAAAAAGATAAAATGCAAACTTAATTTAACTCTTCTGCTCGGGACCACAAGTGTTCAATTAGATCATTACGAATTACATTATGAGCCTCAATAGATCTAATCCTTTGTCGATTCAACATAAATTGAGCATACTTCTCATTCGGATCGCGTGACACTTGACAGCCCAAATTACTAGTATCAGTCTCAAGTTGTGTTGCACTGCGTTCATTTTCTGGAATATCACGCTCGTCTTCAATGATCATGTTGTGCAAAATAATGCACGTCTTCATAATGTAGTACAGATCCTCATCACTTCAACCTCTAGCTGGCACACTGACAATATTAAATTGTGCTTGGAGCACTCCAAATGCCTTTTCGACATCTTTCCGACATGCCTCCTCCATCCTCGCAAATAGTTGTCTCTTTGCGCCTTGAGGTTGAGATATTGTTTTCACAATCGTTGCCCAACGAGGATAGATACCATCAGCAAGATAATAACCCATGGTGTATGCGTGATTATTGATGGTGTAGTTGGCAGCAGGGGCACCTCCTCTAGTTAATTCAGCAAATAAAGGTGACCTGTCAAGAACAGTAATATCATTTAGAGAGCCAGGCATGCCAAGCATGCCAAATCCACAAGTCATAGGAGGCAACTGCCACAAGTACCACTGTTGGTTTGTGATAGTGTCCAATGTAAGCACCGACTTGGGCACTTGGACATTTATCCCAACGGCAGTGCATACAATGCAAACTCCCTAACATTCCAGGAAACCCTCGTTGCTCTCCCTCTTGCAATAATCTAGCGACATCTGCTTCATTTGGAGATCTTAAGTAAATGGCTTTATAGGTAACAACAATTGATCTGGTAAAAAAATTTAAGGCAGCAATTGCAGTACTTTCGCCGATTCTAATGTACTCGTCTACAGCATCAGCAGGCACGCCGTATTGGAGGATCCGAAGTGCTGCATCCATCTTCTGTACACCGGATAATCCAGGAGCACCAGTGGCATCACAAGTTTGGATGAAGTATTCATTCACTTGTTGAATATCGTGTAAGATACTAACAAACAATAACCGCCTCATTCGAAAACGTCTTCGGAAATATTCTTCTAGATAGATAGGATTATCTATAAAATAATCTCTATAAATTTGTTCGTCGCCTTTGACCCTCTCACGATTAATGTATCGACGATCACTTATGGAACCAACACGTCTGGTTTGTTGGTTTAGGCTTAACATTTGTAATCTTTGTTGTTGCGCTGTGAATAGTTGCATCATGATGATATCATCATCAGATGATGAAGATTTATCAAAATCTCCATTTAATATGGCTTTACTCAAATTGTTCATTGTAGGTGGATGGGTGAGTGGGTGAATATGAAAATTGTAGAAAATCTTCTTGGTGGGTACAGAGAGTTCCAAAGATATGAAAATGATAAGTAGGTGAATATGAAAATTGTAGAAAACCTTATGTTATATTTATAGAGCAAATTGTGGATGGGTGACTGATGGATGGTTGTTGGGTAGGTGGATGAATAATGGATGGTTGTTGAGTGGGTAGATGAATAATGGATGATCGTTGGGTGGGTGGATGAATAATGGGTGGTTGTTGGGTGGGTAGATGAATAATGGATGGTTGTTGGGTGGGTGGATGTGAGTGAGTGAATGAATGCTAGGTTAATAATGGATGGTTGTTGGTGGTTGGTGGGTAATTGGTGATTGTTTATTTTTTATGTCTAGTTAAAAAAATTTATTAAATATGTAGTGATATGTTTTTTGGTGGGGTGAATTAATCAAACAATTTTTTTTTTTCTAATTTTTAATTTTTTATATTTGTCTAGTTGGGAATAATATAAATATATAATTTTTTTTAACAAACAGATAAAAAAATGTCACAAAAGACAAAAAATAATCAAAAATAAAATCACAAAAAACCTATATCTAAACAACACCTACAAACTTGGAAGGAAAGTTGGTTGAGATTTGCCAAAAATAGCAAATGACCATTGGAGCACCATTGTTATAATTTGACAAAATAACACTACTCATTATCAAATTATAGCAATATCAATAGCAAAATAGCAATAACCATTGGAGATGCTCTAAGGGATTGATTGTCATAATTAAAAGTGAAAGGATCAAATTGAAATTACAGTAAAAGTACATATATAAGTACTAAAGGCTTGTTTGTCAATTTGCTAAAATAGTTAAAAGTCGAAAAAGTCAATATAAGTTGTCAAGCCATTCTTTCTATTTTTATTTTTATTTTTTGTAAAAAGTTAAAAAATTAACTAAAATAGTCAATTCTTAAACCAACATTAAGTGTAATTAACCCATTTAAATACTATACTACCCATTATAATGATAATTTTTTGTGTATTATTAAGTATAATGAGAATTTTATTGTGTCAATATAATTAGCAAAACAGACATATTCCATGAAACCTTTATTTACATGACAAATTACTCTCTTTTAACTCCAACTCTTTCAAAAAAAATATATTATCATTTTATCCCTAATTGAAAATAGTATCAAGGATTGAACACCTTAAAATTCTAAAAATCAATTGCTTCATTACATACGCCCTCCAATCTTCCCACTAGCCACCACCCCTCTTATCTCCCTCCTCCCTGGTCCACCCTCTCCTCCACCTTGTCAACATCTCTCTTTCGTTCAATCTGTGTTCCCCACTTCACAACCCTTCCATCTGCCATCTCCCTCTCTAGCCAATCATCTCTTTTCCTCCCTTCCTCTCCACCCTCCACATCCTCCCTACCTACAGGGCCCACTTAATCAAAGACCAAGTGCACACATTTTAGAAGGTATAACAATCATAATAATAATAATAATAATAATAATAATAATAATAAAATTATGAGTTTGTTTAGTTTGCATCTCAAGATATAATTTTTGAGAAAAATTTCTAAATTTTGAATTTTTTTTTTTCCAAAATCACTCTCTCAACTACACATCAATCAAAACACAAACCAAACACACCTTACACTTTCTTTCATATTTTAACTTTCACTCAAATTTTAAACAGTGGGGAGAGGGTTTTATTTAAACATTAGTCGGAGTATGATGAACTAATTATTGTAGTTAAAAAGTGATAGATCAAAATAAATTCCAATCAAAATTAGATGTTGAAAAATGTAAAATTTGAAGCCATTCACCAAGATAAATGACATTAAGCATTATACAAAAAAACCCAAGACTATATTACTTGTATCTATAACTATATATAACAAACATCCTGCATGAAATATTAGCCAGCCTCTCTACTTCCTTTGACCAAAATCACTATAGTTATTCGGTTTCTTTTCATCCCAACTCTCTATAAAATGGCTGTTGTTGATATTACCTCAGTTGTGTTCCCAGTCCTCCCAGCTCAACCACCTCTTCTTCCACCCAAGACCACCACCACCACTGCCTTCACCACCACCACTATCGCAGCCTCCAAGACCTCTTGCAGGACTCCATTCTCAGCGGTTGCACCGCCTCTTTTCCTTGCGGCCTCTAGGCTCCAAATACGCATAACGCTTGAAACAATCTATGAAGAAGAAGGAGAAGAAACTGTTGGCGAATTCATTGAAACAACATCCAAAGCTTATTCAACCTCATTTTTGTTGAAAAGTCCAACTTGTTTCCTAGAAGTGTCAAAGCCTTGGTCATCCTAGAGTCATAATTGTCAGTGTTCTTAGGAGTTCACTTCTTACTTAAGGTCAAGTTTGGGTACTCCCAAAAAAGTTAAAAAGTCAAAAAGTTACTCAAAAAGTTAAAAAGTTAACACTATTCACCAAAAGTCAACAATTACGGCTGCACAACTCCCAATTCAAATTTTCCTCTACAAACTAATTTTTACAATTTTTTATTACACATTTTTCCGTAAAAAGTTAAAAAGTTAACCCAAACATCTATATTTTCAATCTCAATTTTTTAGTCCAAAAAGACAAAAAGTGCACTTATTTAGTCTTCTCAAACTTGGCCTAAGTTGTGTTTGATTTATGGATTTGGTGAGAAGTTTGAAAAAAAAAAATAAAAGAATAAGTGAAATATAAATGAAATATATTTACATTTCAAACACCTTTTACACACTTTTTTTTTCAAATTACTAATCAAATCTATGAATCAAACACAGCATTTGATTCTTTCTCTTGGATAAATTTTTGTTAGTTGTATGATATTGTTAAATACTTGTTTCTCTATGTGTTTGCCATATCAGATTTTAACGAGAGAGAGAGAGAGAGAAAACTTTGGTATGCTTTTCTTTGCATAAGCTTTCTGTATAAGCCTATTGTGCATTTTATTTTACTTTTCTTTTTTACTTAATGTAGCTTCTTTTGTAATGTACACGTTATTATATTCACTCCAGTACCTGTGTCAAAAAATCAATCCAGATGGGACAATCAATCCAGATGGGACAAACCTTAAAGTTAGGTCGGTTCGAAGTCTTGGTTCAGTTTGAAAAATCATGATTTAATAACACCTTAGTTATTTAGAATATATTTGGTAACTATTTCGTTTTTAATTTTTAATTTATATTTATAAAAATTTTAAAAATTACCATAAAAACTTATTTGATAATTTTTTTAGTTTATAAATGATTGTCTCAATTTATAAATTTGAAGAAAAAACGTAAAGTCAATTTGAGTTTACGTCGATTTTTCAATAGAAATTTAAAAATTTGACTAACAATTTTTTTTCAATTAATTTCTTTTTTAATTAGTTTTTTTCAATTAATTTTTTTTCAAACAATTTTTTGTTCAATTAATTTTTTTATTTTTATTTTTTTTTCTTTCAATTATAGTGTGTATAATCTTATTCTCATAAATATAAATATTTTAGGCCTGAATAAACGTATTTTTTAGTTTATGTTTTTAAAATTTTTCAAATATTTTGTTCATACCAAACGCGTTTATAGTTTATATTTTTCTAAAAATAAATAAGAATCAGTTAATAAAATTTTTGTAAACATAAACGTTTGTATTAACCATTTTAGAAAAACTCATAACGAAAAATAGCATCTTGCAACCTAAAGAATTTCTTAAAGAGAATTTCTTAAAAAAAATATATAAAATTGTGTATAACAACTGTAATGGAGTTGAGGGATAAAAGTGATGGGCAAGTCATATGTCAAGTTGGAAACCTTCTACGTATAAATAATTCTTTAGGATCAGATCATCCAGGAGTTTGTCCTGATTTTAATTCATACTCTAGCAAATAGGCGGCAGAATTAGTTCCAGATTAGTCGGTCTAATTGACCGAATACTGAGTTATAAAAAAAATAAAAAATAAACAAAAGTGATGGAGAAAATAATATATTGCCACTAAAGCGATGGCTCATAATCGTTGTAAATGAATAAACTCTGTGAATGTTGGTTACTGATGTAACTAAAAGTTAATTTCAACGATACGTTTTTTTGGTAGTTTTATCTAACATTTAGGTCATGTTTAATTCACAAGACTAATAGTGAAGTATTAATAATTTTATTAAATTAGTGTGGTATTTACTATCCAATTGAATTAATATCCATTGGATTAATAATCTCACCCCTACCCCATTACTAATAATCCTACAAATTTGTTGGATTAATTATCCATTGGATTAATAATCCTAAACCAAAATGTTAAAACAAACATAGGATAATTGGATCTACAGATTAATAATTCTAATCCCATACTCTAATCCACCCAATCAAACATGCCCTTAGGTTATGTTTGATTCACAAGACTAATAGTGAAGTATTAATAATCCTATTAAATTAGTGTGGTATTCACTATCCAATTGGATTACTATCCATTGGATTAATAATCCCACCCCTATCCCATTACTAATAATCCTACAAATTTGTTGGATTAATAATCCTAAACCAAAATGTTAAAACAAACATAGAATAATTGGGCCAACGGATTAATAATCCCAATCCCATGCTCTAATCCACCCAATCAAACATGCCATTAGAGTATTAAATTAAAGAGCACTTCCTATTCAAACTCAAAAGTTAGATGTAATTTTTTAATCTAATGATGTGAAAATATTTAATTAGAATATCTAAGATAATTTTACCTATTATATTTTTGGATCAGGATCCTCTATAGAGATACCTCCCTCTACATATGGCACTATAACATATAAGAGTTTTAGAGACCAAATTTGGTCTCTAAAAATGAAAATTTTGTTACAAAATATATTTAAGGGTCAATTTCTATCGTTATGAGGATAGTCGCTAAAATGTCGTTCTAAGAAGTAAAAAATAAGACTTTTAGTGACAAAATTTTGAAAATGTCACTAATAAATACACTTTTAGAGACAAAATAATTTGGTCTCAAAATGGTTTATTTTTTTAGACAAAAAATTTGGTTCCAAAAGAATCATAATTTATCATTAATGTCCAATTTTCGTTGCTAAAAATATAATGACGACACTTATAGCAACAAAAATATTTGGTCTCTAAAAAATAATTTTGTCCCTAAATTTTGGTATCTAAAACCTTAATTTTTTGTTGTGTGGTTTGGAGATGTGCATGCCGGTTGTCTGGCTAGTCATTTGAGCGATCATTCGGCTAGTCATTCGGGCGGATGTCGATTGACAGACCGGTAGACAAGGGTGACTCCAGGTGTTTGGGCGATCGTTAGTTGACACACCGGTAGACAATGAGTGATAGCCGTGGTTGACAAGGGTTGTCCATGCGATCGTCCAGGAGGTCATCCGGCCGGACGTCCATCTTATGCAATTCAGATGTGCAATCTCAGCTGCAAGATACCTCATTAATGCGGTGACATCATATCCTCACATCTCCGGACCATATGGAGAGGATTGTATCTCTATAGAGGATCATGATCCCATATTTTCTCCGATTATTAGTCAATTATCTTTTTTTTATACATTATTAAGTTTAGAAAGTGGGCTTATATATTATTTTTCTAAATTAAAAAGTATATGTTAATGCATCTACTGAGTGTTTGTGTCTGAGTCTGGATCCCCTCATTGCATATCCTCCTTAATCTCTTTCTTGCCATAGCTGAGATCAGCCATTGCACATCCAACGGCCATTAAAAAAAAAAAAAATTGAAATTTCATTTTATTCCCGCCCGTTGCTATAGTTATACATTCAAGCACAATCACTCTCACTTTCACTTAGCCTAACACTCACCCGTCCTCCTCCACCGAACCCACCTTGACCCGTGACTAGTCTCCCCCAGACGGCATCGGCAACCAGTCTTGACGGTGACCCAGACGGCGACCCACTCCAGCCCTGCTATTCTCTGCTTTGTGAACCATAACTCCATTGCGACCACCACCATCGGCTGAGCGAAAAAATTTCTTGATGAGAACGTGGGTTCTGAGGCCATAAAGGAACCAGGTTTGTCTTCGAAACTCTGAAATTAAGAAGTTAGGGTTGTGTGATTGAGCTTGAGAAAATAGATTTGAAATTTCAAAATTAGGGCTTTCAGAGTGGGTGTGTTTTTGTGTGTTTTGGATGAATCAGTATCCATACTTTTTTCTCTCCTTTGGTTGGTTGATAAAAAATTTGAGGCATATTAAATCTAATGTTTTAGTTGTTTTGATTACAAGAAGTCATAAAAAAAAATATGTTGTGGCAATTTGGGTTTTTGAAGTCTGAATCCTGTGCATTAAGGTTGTTTTGGGTTATGCTAGTATGATCAGTGATATGGGTTTCCTAATTCAAGCAATGTTGGTGTTTTACTGAAGAAACTCAAGAACTGCCATGTTTGTTTAGTTTGAAACTGCTGTGTGTGTAACATGTGTGTAATTAATCACAAATGCTATGTTTGAAATTGAAGAAAATGACTGATATTGAACTGTTATGTTTGTTCAAATGCTATTAACAGTTTAGTTTGTGTAACCTCTGTTCAAATGCTATTAAACATGACAGTTTGAACAAATAAATGTTTTCAGTGAAAATGTATACTCTGTCCCTCAAATTCAAATAGCCTTCATACTTTGTCCCTCTCCTCTATAGAACTGCCATTACTTCTATTATGGGCATAACTCTATAGAACTACTATTAACCTCATCAAACACAAGCATAACACAGCACTACAAATTTCTCAAGAACTGCCATGTTTGTTCAAATGCTATTAACAGTTTAGTCAGTGTAACCTCTGTTAAAATCCTATTAACCTCTGTTTGGTCTGTGTAACCTCTGTTCAAATGTTGTGTTTTGTTTTAAAAACTGTTTACTTTTTTTGTTTTTTCTTTTCTGGATATCTCTTCATATGTTTGGTTTTGGAATTAATTCCAACAGTACATTCTTTCTTGGTTTTATAGTACAAATGCTATGTTTGTTTAGTTTGGCTGAAACATGGCAGTTTGAACAAATAGATGTTTTCAGTGAAGATATATACTCTGTCCCTCAAATTCAAATAGCCTTCACACTCTGTCCCTCTTCTCTATAGAACTGCCATTACTTCTGTTATGGGCATAACTCTATAGAGCTGTTATTAACCCCATCAAACACAAGCATAGCATAGCACTACAAATTTCTCATGTATGCAGATTTAAAAAATAGCTTCTTCTTCTAACAACAACAACATAAGATTACAACCGAGGCTGTGCAATTGTGGAAGAACCACTGCCATATATATTGTAAGAACCAATGAAAATGGAAATCAAGGGCATTTGTTCTTTGTTTGCCTATCAAAATATGTAAGTATGTATTGGAAAATTTAATCCTTTAGTAATCACATTAGTATTTGTCTTATTCAACTAACTGATTTTCATACATTGTAGAGTAACACTCTCACTCCCCATTGCAATTACTTCAAGTTCGTGGATGAAGATAATGAAGACGTTATGTCCAGAATCTATTCCAACACTAGAGCTTGTGATGCTATAACAGTAGAAGACTTTAACGATGTAAGGACGAGGCTTGATGACATAAAAAATGATTATGGTCGAAGGCTTGAAAGGATAGAAAATAATATCAAAGCGATGGTATATTTCATTGTATTTTCTATCATCTTGTACTTTATGATGTCATTGAATGGAAGTTTCTACCATTTTGGGTTGTATTGTACTTTATGATGTAACTTATGTTTATGGAATGAATTTTATTATGATGTAACTTATGTAACTTACTTTATTATGGAATGAATTTTGGAAAACATTGGTCTCATTTTTAGAGATTACTTTTATTCTTATTTAGCAGTAGTCAATAGCCACCACTTGCTTGTTTGGAGCATAATGAGGACTATGATGCTATCTGTTATCAACTTGTTATCTGTTAGCAAGTTCTTTTATTTCCCTCACTTATCAGACATAGATTATTATCTGTTAGCAAGTTTAAAGCAAATTTGGCACATTTTAAAGCAAGTTTAAAGCAGACTATTATCTATTAGCAAGTTTGGCAAATCTGTGGATGTTATTTGTTGCAGGTTTGGCACATTTTGGTTTGACACCATACATGTTATGGTTCTATGAGTATGGCACCAGCATGTTGCTGAAATTCATTGAAATTAAACAAAATTGAACAGCACCCAAGCATCTAAACAAAATTGCATCAACTGAAATTAAAAAAAGAAAGAAAGAAAAAGCTGATCATATTAGTAATTGAACAGCATGACAAAAAGGCACCACTTGTGAAAATTCAATAAGGTGATCATCTTATGTAATTGAACTAATCCAAGTTGGTGCCTTTCATAAGTTGATGAAATTCACTAATTCACTTGTGTAATTGAACAGCATGACACCTGTAGGTCTTCAAAAATTAAGACACCAATTTGGGATAATTTTTCTAACAAACTTGTTCTTTCACACAAAAGAAAATCTAAAAATTTGAACACACATATTGGTCCATTTAAAAATCAGTCAGAAGAAAATGAAGTATAACATCAAGTGTAAATTAACATCAAGTGAGGTTTGCTCACATTGGTCCATCTAAATTAACACACTGGTCCATTTGAACACACATTGGTCCATTTCAACACATACAAGCAGTTTGCTTCACACATTGCTTCACAGTTTGCTTTCCAGCAGCTTGCTTCATAGCAGCAACATCACTTCCAGCAGCAGTTTGCTTCACAATTTCAGCTACTATGACTTCAATTTCCAGCCCAATTTCAGCATCAGTTTGCTTCTCTTTCTGCTTGTCCATACCCTAAAACGGAAAAAGACAAAATTTTCCATAATTTTCAGCAACTAAATATATACTTTAAACAGAATTTTCAGCAAGTAAATACATGTTCTAACAGAATTTTCAGCAACTAAAAAGCCATAATTTTCAGCAACTAAAAATTAAAAAGACAGCAAGGACGAACCTGACTATACATTAGACTATTTGATTCTTGAGAATATCAAAACCCAATGTCATATCCACATGAACCTTGAAGTAGTGACTGGAATGTTGGTTGAGTAGAATACCGTTGAGGCATTGAATTTGGTAAAGAATTTGGCACTACATACATCTCCCGCAAATTGTTTGCCTATAACAATGTCATATATTAGGCTTCACAATCATGGTTTGAGTCACATATTATTTCCACACAAAAAATACAATGTTAAAATAACACTTACATGATATGTGGGATACATCAATGGCAGAGGAATAGAATTACCACCCATGGCCAAAGATGGAGGAAGAGGTTGAAGAGGAGGAACATGTTGATGAACATAAATATCTCCTCTAACAAATAATGGAGAAGGTGTAACTGTTGGACTAACTGTTGGACTTGCAAAAGATTTTGACGAAGCCAAGCTGTTAGCACAGGATTTTTTTTTTGGAGTTCGCTACCAACGCCGCTTCGAATCCATCTTTTATCCTCCTTTTGCCCTTACTAGTTGCCACCTTTTTCTTCAATCCTTTTGGTTGCACAACATGATTCACATCTTCACAATCCACTTCAAAGCTTTGAGTGTCATCATCATTACTTACTTCATTTCCAACACCAAAATGAGCACTTAACTAGTGTTCAACATTTGCACCTTAATGTAGCAAGGTGTGCAATACAAAAATCATAAATTTCTTCAGTTTCAGCAGCTCTAGTTGCTAGTACTCTAAATGCGATCATCAATGTCTTATACCATGAGGCTTGTTGGAATTTCACATCTACTTGAATGTCATTCCCCTTAACGTCCTTCACAGTTTCGTCTCTTGCTTGTTTGGTCCACCTCTTTAGAATGTATTATGGAGGAACCTCTTTCATCTTCAATATGTCACTAATAACCTTCAATGAGTGACAGCACAAGATTCCTTCCCTTTCAAACTTTGTACAATTACAACCTAAAGAGCCATCCTTCTCCATCTTCATTTTCCTTGCATGTTTGTTACCAACATCAACAACTGTGTAAATGGTACTAGCCTCACCATATTCAATTGCTTCTATGTCCGATTCAATGGATCAAAAGTACTCATTTTGAAATTCCTCAAAAATCTTTTTTGTGTACACATTACCCATTTGAATTAACATTATTATTGTTGTTTTCACCTTTGGCAACCTTTGGCACAAAGCATATCCTGCTTCTAACTCCTTGTATCGCTTCTCGTAAAGTACCCTTTCGAAATGCATGAAGAATTCATTTAAGTTAAAATCAGAATGAATGTAATCCTTCAAAAAAAGCATTAAAAGATTCATTAAGTTGTGTGGTACTCATTCCCGCGGCCCATGTTGATCTAACATATGGCCAGTCCCATTTTTCTTTCACCGCAAAAGTCAATTTCAACCAATGGTTTTCATGCGCATCATATTTATCAAGCATTTCCGCTCACTCTAACTTCCATTGATTTGCATCTTCAATGTCAAAGAAGAATTTATTTAGTACACCTTTTACCCCCTTATCTTGGAATAAACAATTAACATGTTTTAATGCATTTTGCATCAAATGCCAAGTACATAATCAGTAACTTGTGTTAGGCATAACGATGGGTATGACTTTAGCCATTGCAGCATCTTGATCAGTAAACAAATTTTTTGGTGCCTTTCTTGACATAGCCTTTAGAAAATTTTGAAACAACCATACAAATGATTCGGTAGTCTCATCATACAACAAGACTGCACCAAATATAACTGTTTCCCTATGATAGTTGAATCCCACAAAAGATGCAAAGGGTCTATGTTCTTTGTTTAACTTGTTAGTCGTATCAAATGTGACAACATCACCAAATTGGGCATAATCCATGATCATTTGTGCATCGGCCCAAAACATATTCTTTATTTGCTCCTTATTATCTAACTGAAAAGCATAAAAGAATGAAGGATTCTGCAAATATTTTTCTTTAAAGTATTACAACACATTGCCTACTTCCCGATATGCTAAACTTTGTTGTCTTTTGGTTCTCAAATAATTTTTTTGATCTAATATTGTAAACCCAAGACATTGCCTCCCACCAGCTTCCCTACCCATGAGTTCAAAAGACTGGCCTAAATGAAGACCAGATTGTGCTACCAAATCTAACTCAATTGCTTGGGTAGTCGATATCTTTCTTTGTGACGGCAACATGTGGGCACACTCGGGTGATACAAGATCATGGTTGTGTTTTTCTTTGAAATCAATCACAACAAATTTCCCACTACCCTCATCTAATTTAACATAAAGTCGAGCCTTACAACCAGTCCTAGTTTAAGCTCTAGGGTTTTTTGCCAATGGGTTTCATTTGTCAACCTTCCGAAATCCCTCCTTGTTACAAACCAAAAGTCTACAAATAAATTAGTTAGTGAACTTGTTCTTCCTACAATAATCCCTTCTTATGCTAAACCCCATTCTTCCTCCATATGTATTATAAAATTCATACACACATTATTTAGAATCAAATGTCATTCCCTGTTTTGGCTTCCAAGCACAATCATTCTCAGGTTCCATATCCATATCAAAATGCAACTAAAAACCCATATAAATAAAATCTTAGCTACATAAATAAAATCTTTATTTCTGAGACAAAAAAAAAAAAAAAACACAATATTTGCATTATGATCAAAGAACTCACTGTCACACTTGGATAAAGAAACAAGAAATGAGAACTAAGGAGTGAGACCCAATTAAGATCAAATAATAAATCAATTAAACTATATAATCCCAAACTCTAACTACTTGGTTCTCTTTGAAGTGTCTTAGAAAAGGTATACAAGCCAAGTACCTTTAGTTTTGGGTTGGGTCACTACACAAGGTTTGGTAAGCCTATTGTAGCTCAACGGATACGAAATAACATAAAAATACGAATTGTGAACTTTAAAAGCCTGATCATCAATTATAACAAGCGAATTTTTTATCTGTTTATATGTTCACATGAAGCAATGGTGCATCTAATTGCCATAAACAACACTGTCAATTTACATTGTTAATTGACTGTGTCTGTATTGTATTTTGGAAAATTGAATGTATTTCATTGACACAGTATTTTTAACACTGAAATACCATTAAAATACACAATGTTGTTGAATGTATACCATTGAATGTATTTCATTGGATGTATTTTTAACATTGAATGTATTTCAGTGGTACACATTCAACACTATCAATGAAATACACAGTATTTTTAACACTGAAATAACATTGACAGTGCAAATTGAATGTATTTCATGGTTATTACAGACACAGTGCATCTAATTGCCCACACGCTGTTTGTTATTACAGACTGTTTTAATTAACAGTCATGACTCACAGCAAAGTCACCAATTATAACAAATTGTAAACAAACAATGTCTTTACAAAGCTTAAAGATAAATAAAAAAAATAAAATAAAATAAAATTGAGAGACAAAAAAATATTCCAGACAGATAAACTTACAGTCACATGAAGACTTCCAGAGAGATAAACTTACAGTCACAAAAAAATTCCAAACAAACATACAAAATGCAACTCAATTACAGAGACAGAGACAATGAAGACTAACCTCTGGTTTGCGAAGTGAGGGTAGATAGAATGAGGGCAAAGCAATGGATTTGGTTTGGAGAGTGGGTCGCTGAAGCAAGGGTTTGCCGGTGAGGTGGAGGAGAAGAGTGTGACGGCTCTGGTTTGCCAAGTAGACAGAATCTGTAACGGTCTCGAGAGTGTTTCACCGTCATCGGATCTGCAACGGCGTCGAGACTGGGTCGCCGGTGAGAGTGGGTTCGACAGAGAAGGAGAAATGAGTGTGTGTTTTTGTGAGTGTGATTCCAAAGCAAAATCTGTGTGTATAGGCTGTGTTTTGTTTTGGGCGGGAAAATGAAATTTCTATTTTTTTTTTTTTTTAATGGCTGTTGGATGTGCAATGGCTGATCTTAGCCGTTGCAAGGAGGAGATCAAGGAGGATATGTAAGGAGGGGATTCAGACTGGTTTGGGTCTAATGAAACGAGCGAGACAAAAAAGAAAGATGTGAGAGGTACCCTGCTACCTACATGTGAAAAGTGAATCCTACCTTCAAAATATAATTACTTTTCCACGTATACATAGGTTGGGGGTAGGAGTGAATAGTATATACAATTTGTGTTTTTGATTTTTTTTTTTTTGTAGACAAAAAAAATCTTCGAGCTATGATCCTTATAACAAAATAAATATTGAGTTTTTAATTTGGACAAATTATCAATAGATTATAATAGTTGGATTTAATTTCCATTAAATCTTATTGAAAATAATTCCTGAGAAATTATCGCTAAAAATAATTTTTTTACATATGTTGCTAAAAATTGACAATTAATGACTTTTTTTTGTTACGATTTTTATAAATTGTCGCTAAAACTTATAATTAATAAATTTTTTTAAAAAAATGAAAATTTCAAACTATCGCTGAAAGTTCAAAATTAGTGACGTTTTTTGTGATGATTTTTTTAAAATGTTTTAAAACTTATAATCAGTGACATTTTTCGTGATAAAATTTTCAAACTGTCGTTGAAAAATAATAATTAGTGACGTTTTTAATAGTGTTTGATTAAAAATACCATTAATTATTATATGACTTATTAGACAATAAGTCCACCTATGACTACAACAATTTGCACTTTTGGCGACCAAATTTAGTGACTAAAACAAATTTAGTCGCCAAAAGTCAAACTTTTGGCGACTAAAATTTTTATTGGTCAACAATGTTTTATATTTTAGCTACTAAAATTTTTTAGACGCCATATATTAGTTATTGGCGACTAAAAAAAATGTTAGTCGCTAAATATGATGTAATCGGCAATTAAACAAATTTTAGTCGGCGTTGGTCTATATTTTAGGCTACTAATTCCTATTTTAGTCGTTGTATACAACCATTTGCCGACAAAAAAAAGTTTAGTCGCCAAATAGTAGGCTTATTTTTTGGATTACTCTTTGGCTACAAAAACTTTAGTCGGTATTGATTATTATTTGGCGACAAATATAAGTTTGGCTGCTAAAGGTAGAAATAAATTTTTTTTTTTAGAGGGAAGCGAATATATTGGCGCCCGCGCCCCTTTTTCAAAGAAACAAAAGATCTCTGTTCTCTCACTCACACACAACTCTCTCACACATAGAACAGTCACCACCAAACCTCACCCCCGCTCGCCACTGACGTTCACCACCTCACCGTCGCTGGCCACCGTCGTACATCCCACCACCACTGCTGCGAATCACCACCGCCACTACCACAAATCACAGGTTTTTCTCTCTCTCTCTCTCTCTCTTCTATCTCTCTCTCTTTGTCGCACTCTGTCTCTCTCTCTCTCTCTCACTTTCTGTCAATCTCGGTCTCTTTCTCTCTCTGTCTCTCTTTTTCTCTATCTCCTAATTTCTCACACTTGCTAGGGTTTTATATGATTTTTTTAGTTTAATTTTGTGTTGATTTCTCAAATGGGTTTGGTTGAAGTGGTTTGATTTCTATAAAATTATGGGTTTGATGTCCAAAATGGGTTTTATTTAGGATTTATGGGTTTGACAGAGATTTTTTTTTTAATTTAGTGTCCAAAATGGGTTTGATTTAGGGTCGAAAATGGGTTTTCTGTGATTGCCCAGTATTTTGGGAAGGGAATCATGAGCAAAACTAGCACTATAGCAACTGGCACTCCTATACTAGGCAAAGCTTCTTCCAGCAACGGTTTCTGAGATTTGGTTGTTACTATTTTGCTTTTTTCTTGCATTCACTTTTATTTGTTGGCTTGCGAGCATTTGCTGAACATTTTCAAGGAATTTTTGGTGGGTTTTTGAGACTTTGGGGTTTTTCTGCAATTAATGGTCATTGCCTCATTTACAAAGAAAATTAGCTGTTAGCACCTTGTTTGACCTAGTTGGTGTTGGTTTGGTCATTGAAAAGAGAGAAATTATGAGGTTTCTCTGCCAAGAATACATAAGGGAAGGTTATGACATGTATTATATGTTTAAACTGGCTATTGTAATATCATAGCAGAGATGTGCCACCTGACTTTCCCAAGCAAGTTCACAATGAATGGTTTGTATCGTCAATTTTCTTACAAATCAAATAATTCTAGTGGTTGTTAGATACTTTTCTGCTCACAATATTTTATGGTTTCATAACTTTCACATGTTATATAGCTGCTGATTTGAGAAGATTTAAATAATATAATCTTACAGTTAGGAAATATTTCTAGATTATTTTATGATCTTTATTTACAAATTTGTATATCTTATAACTGTGCCTTAGGTTAGGGAGAGGGAACTAGGTGGAATGCATATTCCTTTTGAGTTTGAGGATTGTGATAGTGATGATTTCAAGGATCTTTTGAAGAATGGGACTCCTTCAAATATTATTTATTGAGCAAAAGTGCTTGCAGGCGTCTTGGAAGATCAGTATATGACAGAGACTCATTACTTGTTTTCTTGATGAGTGTGTCATTCTTTTGCATGCATTATTACCATGATTTCACTGCAGACTCGCTAGCCAACCATGCAGTAGTTTTACTGTCATTGATTATTGTCCTTTGTTTGTTCTTGCTTTAGAAGGCTCTCTTGTCTCCTTGTGCTTTCTATATTGGGTTTGTCTGATGTAGTTTCATACAACTTTAACCTATATAAAATTTAGACAAACTCTTCAATTCAATATTAGATTTTTTTTAATAGCTTTATTAATGTTGATAGCAATTGATGATAGTGTGTAGCATTTTGGGCATCCTTCTGAGGATGATGATCATGATATTGTTTCTGAGGATGATGATCATGATAAGATTCTACAACTATGTAATATAATGATTAAGTAATATTTCTAAAATTTCACTTGGATACACAATTATGATTTTGTTTCTGAACTCATAAGCTACCAATTGCATTTAAAAAGTAGTGATCTGTTTCATATTTGATTATTCTTGTAGATTTACTTTGAGTCATTTTTTGTTGCCCCTCCCAAAATATCCTTCTTGGTTATGTGTTCTTATGATATAATATTTACTTGCATGAAATGAAACAGGCAGGTTGGTGCATTTGCTGCATTTGAAACTTCTTCAAATTCAACTAAAAAAAAGCCCAGGTGGTTTATCTCTGCATCACATTTATCTTGTTGCAAGATTTCATATTAATTGATATTTGATTACAATTTGGATTGTATGTGGATTTTGTGGAACAATTTGGAGTACTCTGTTTTTTCTTGTTGTATTTGTCATTAAGTTTGGTTTAATCTCTACATCACATTTCTCTTTTTGCAAGATTTCATATGACTTGATAACAATTTGGAGTGCATTTGAATTTTGGTAAACTTAAAGTACTATGTATCATTATATCTTTCTCTTCTCATTACATCATTCTTATTCAGCTAATTGCTAGTGATGATCGGATGTGTAGCTCTCTTTAAACTATCTTGATTGCTGTTCATCAAATGTTTGTGCCCAATTTATCTTCATGCTATATAATGCCCTTAAGACTATTTGTTTATATGAAGCTCTAGTATTTTTGAACTTCTTGTTTAATCTTAATTCCTAAAATGCTTTGTCCCTTTTGCAAATGCTGAATGATATGAAATTGAGAGTAAACAAAAATAGAAAACAAGATAGCAAACAATCTTCAAGTTGGCATGTTCCTCCGCTTTGTTTTCAGAATTCAAACAATGGTTACTATTTTATTTTGCTTACTTTTTTACTTTGAGCTTCTGAAAGTACAAACAAAGCTTTGTACAACTTTGAATTCAATCAAACCAAGATTTCTTTAGTTGTTCTAAGAAGAAAAAAAAGCAAAAGCAAACCAAACAACTGGTTTACTTTGTCGAAAATGCCTTAAACTTAGTCGGAAAAAGGCATTCGGAGGGGGGGGGAGAAAATACAAAACAGTCCCCGAACCACTCCATGGATGTCACGGGCAGCTTTCTCATGAAAAATAGAACCCATAGGGACATATGACATGTAATTAGCACAAAACACACGAAATTATTATCACCAAACGCATCTCTTCAAGAATGAAATGTAAGTTAATTTTTGTTTTTCATTTCTATTTCCATTTTATTTTTAATTTACTCTCTAAATTCATTATTTTAATATGGTGAAAAGATACATATTGGCATTAGCAAGTGAAATTATCATATGTAACAGGTGCACCTTCTTACACAGATAAACTCCACATATGTAACATTAGAGGTGACTCAATCATTAGACCACTTAGTCTATTGCTTAAAATTTTTAAAAATTCTTATTGGTGAAAGTCTCATATTTTTTGAAGGCCATGAAATAAGATGGGAGAACTACAAATACAACCAATTTATGCCTTGAATTGTGTAAGTAGGTCTTGTAGTTACATCTCTTTGTAATTATTTTGAGTTTATATAATTAGAGCCGAAAATGTAATAAACTTAACCGAAAAAAGGCGTTAAGGGGGCGAAAATGCAAAATAGCCCCTGAACCACCATACGAATGTCACGGCCAACTTCCTCATGACAAATAGGACCTGTGACAATAGACGGAATGTAATTAGCACGTGTAGGTTGGGAGTTAGAGCCGAAAACGCCTTAAACTTAACTGAAAAAGGGCGATAAGGGAGCGAAAATGGGAAACAGCCCCCAAACCACCGTACGGATGTCACGGCCACCTTCCCTGTGACAAATAGGACCTATCACAATAGACAGAATGTTATTAGCACACGTAGTTTGGGAGTTAGAGCTGAAAACGAATTAAACTTAACCGAAAAATGGCATTAAGGGGGGAAAAATACAAAACAGCCCCCAAACCATCGTACGAATGTCACGGCAACCTTCCCCATCACAAATAGGAACTGTGACAATGGGCGAAATGTAATTAGCACATGTAGGTTGGAAGTTAGAGCTAAAAACGCCCTAAACTTAGTCGAAAAAAGACGTTTCAGGGGCAAAAATTCAAAACAGCCTCCGAACGACCGTGTGGGTCACACGGATAGCTTTCCCATGACAAATAGGACTAGTGAGAACTGACGGAATGTAATTCAGACCCGTAGGTTGGGAGTTAGAGCCGAATACGTCCACAACTTAGTCGAAAAAAGGGGTTTCAGGGGCGAAAATTCAAAACAGCCCCTGAACCACCATGTGGCTTACATGGATAGCTTTTCCATGACAAATAGGACTTATGAGAACTGACGGAACATAATTTGGACCCGTAGGTAGAGAGTTAGAGCCGAATACGTCCAAAACTTAGTCGAAAAAGGGCGTTTCAGGGGCGAAAATTCAAAACAGCCCCCGAACGACCATGTGGCTCACACGGATAGCTTCTCCATGACAAATAGGACTTATGAGAACTAGCGGAATGTAATCCGGACCCGTAGGTTGGGAGTTAGAGCCGAATACGCCCAAAACTTAGTCGAAAAAGGGCGTTTCGGGGGCGAAAATTCAAGACAGCCCCCCGAACAACCGTGTGACTCACACGGATAGCTTCACCATGACAAATAGGACTCGTGAGAACTGGAACGTCATTCGGACCCGTAGGTAGAGAGTTAGAGCTGAATACGTCCAAAACTTAGTCAAAAAAGGGCATTTCAGGAGAGAAAATTCAAAACAGCCCCTGAACGACCGTGTGGCTCACACGGATAGCTTCTCCATGACAAATAGGACTTTTAAGAACTGACGGAATGTAATTTGGACCCGTAGGTGGAGAGTTAGAGCCAAATACATCCAAAACTTAGTCGAAAAAAGGGCGTTCCGGGGGCGAAAATTCAAAACAGCCTCCAAATGACCGTGTGGCTCATGCGAATAGCTTCACCATGACAAATAGGACTTGTGAGAACTAACAGAATGTAATCCGGACCCGTATGTTGGGAGTTAGAGCCGAATACGCCCTAAACTTAGTCGAAAAAGGGCGTTTCGGAGCCAAAAATTCAAAACAGCCCACAAATGACTGTGTGGCTCACACAGATAGCTTTGCCATGACAAATAGGACTTGTAAAAACTGACGGAACATAATTCAGACCCGTAGGTAGAGAGTTAGAGCCGAATACGTCTAAAACTTAGTCGAAAAAGGGCATTTCAGGGGTGAAAATTCAAAACAGCGCCACCGTGTGGCTCACACGGACGATTCCCCATGACAAATAGGACTTGTGGCAACTGACAGAATGTAATTCGGACCCGCAGGTAGAGAGTTAGAGCTGAAAATGCCCTAAACTTAGTCGAAAAAGGGCGTTTTGGGGGTGAAAATTCAAAATAGCCCCCGAACCACCGTATGGCTCACACGAATAGCTTCGCCATGAAAAATAGAACTTGTGAGAACTGACGAAATGTAATTCGGACCTGTAGGTTGGCAGTTAGAGCCGAATACGCTCTAAACTTAGTCGAAAAAGGGCGTTTCGGCGGCGAAAATTCAAAACAGCCCCCGAACAACCGTGTGGCTCACATGGATAGTTCCCCCATGAAAAATAGGACTTGTGAGAACTAACGAAACATAATTCAGACCCATAGGTTGGGAGTTAGAGTCGAATATGCCCTAAACTTACTCGAAAAATGGCATTTTGAGGGCGAAAATTCAAAACAGCCCCCGAACCACTATGTGGCTCACACGGATAGTTCCCTCATGAAAAATAAGACTTGTGACAACTGACAGAATGTAACCCGAACCCGTAGGTTGGGAGTTAGAGCCGAATACGCCTTAAACTTAGTCGAAAAAAGGGCGATTCGGGGGCGAAAATTCAAAACAGCCCCCGAATGATCGTGTGGCTCACACGAATAGCTTTGCCATGACAAATAGGACTTGTGAGATCTGACAGAACGTAATTCAGACCCCGTAGGTTGGGAGTAGAGACGAATACACCCTAAACTTACCCGAAAAAGGGCATTCCGGGGGCGAAAATTCATAACAGCCCCCGAATACGCCTAACACTTAGTCGAAAAACTTGCAACCCCTAGTTCAAAAAGCAACAACTTTATTAAAATAACATCTACATATT
Organism: Camellia lanceoleosa; assembly: GCA_025200525.1. Lineage (NCBI taxonomy): Eukaryota > Viridiplantae > Streptophyta > Magnoliopsida > Ericales > Theaceae > Camellia > Camellia lanceoleosa. The sequence goes on from CM045765.1 coordinate 90,447,555, forward strand.
CTAATAATTGCCTTTATATATTTATAGGACGAAGAAATTACATATTACATTGTTTGTGTTGGTTGGAATAAATATTGCATGATACATATATATATATATATACACTTTCTTTTGTTTCCAAGAAGACATTTCTCGATTGTTCTACCTTAAATGCATGTTAGAACATGTTCCATATGGCTGACTGAATTGATATTTTGTAACCAATTCTAATGTTTTGTTTTTTTGTAGATGACTTTGTTGTGTGGACTTGTGGATAATCCATATTGGTGTATAGAGAAGAATTTTCACTTTTGTGTAGAACTAATATAATACTTTTGTCGTCGTCAGCTTTTGTGTAGTTCATTATTACTGATACAGAAAACTTTTGGCAATCAACAGATAATGACTGTTGTGGTGCATAGATCACCTTCTGTCGTGGTACATATATACCATTTGTCAGCGTACATATAGGATGTTTTGTCATGGTCCATAGAAAACTCTTGTTGTGGTACATATATCACCTTTTGTTGTGGTACAGATTACGATGGTAATTTGTACCATGCCAAATGGTAATTTTGATTGGTAGTAAATGTATTTTTTGTATACGGAGGGTTTTGATTTTTGTATGATATATTTTGTATGAAATTATTATTTTAGTTTGGACAATAGTTGATTTGTATGGACTTTGATATTTAATGTTATTTATTTTTGGTATATGGATGCAGATTGTGGAATGATTGATAGTATGTATCATTTTGTTTATATATGTATTACAGGTTGCATTGTATATAGACATGTTGTGGAGAAATTATAATTTCGCAATAAAACATAATATCATGTTTTTGGCGACTAAACAATTAGTAGGTAAAAAGAAATTGGGAAAAAACATTTGGCGACTAAAAGTTTTGTAGCAAAAAAAAAAAGACATTTAGCGACTAAAAGTTTAATAGCAAAAAAAAAAAAAAAAAAAAAGGGACAATTGGCGACTAAAAGTTTAGTAGCTAAAAGAAAATCAAACATTTGGCGACTAAAATATTTCATAGCTAAAAACAAAAAACTAAATTATAAAAACACTTTTGCCGACTAAAATTTTAGTAGCCAAAAATATAGAACTTTAGGTGACCAAATATTTAGTAGCCAAAAGAGGAACTCTTTGCCGACTAAACATTTAGTAGCCAAAGATAGGGATTTTCGGTGACTAAATTTTTAGTAGCAAAAAAAGAACTCTTTGCCGACTAAAATTTTAGTAGCTAAAAAGGTAGGACTTTAGGCGACTAAAAGTTTGGTCGCCGAAAAGGATTTAATTTAATTTAATGTCCAACCTTTTGGCGACTAAAATTTTAGTCGGGAATTGTATACATTTGGCGACTAAAATAATTTTAGTCGCTAATTACCTTTACCGACAATTTTTTGGCGACTACTTTTGCGACCAAATAATTTAGTTGCCAAAACCATTTGGCGACTAAAAATTAACTTTTGGCGACTAAAAATTTAGTCGCCAAATGTGAAAATTCTTGTAGTGTATTAAAATTTACACGTAAGTCTCCTTTTTAATTTTGTAATTCAAACCGTAAGGTAGCGTTTGATAACGTTAATGTTTTCTTGTTTATATTTACAAAAAAAAATTTGTAAACTGATTTTATTTATTTTTAGAAAAATAAAAATTACAAACATGTTTGGTTTGATCAAAATATTTGAAAGTTTTAAAAAACAAAAACTAAACAATGGGATCATACAAACAATAAAATTATAATTGTTGGAACAATCTTCTGTGTAAACAAAATAAATAGAAACAAAATTCAAACAAATAAATAAATAACGCACCGAAATTATTTATCGAAGAAAATTGAAAGACCAAGTCGAGTGTGTGACACTCTGTTCTTAAGACAGATTCGCCCCGCTACGGTGCTTACGGTTGAGTGGCGTCTATCTCCCAAGATACAATGATCTTAACCAATTTGTAGTAGCACTCCAAAACAAATTGTTCGACGAACCAAACCTGTGTTCTAACTCTCTGAATATTTATTCTAAAAATTAATATGGAGAATAATGCACCAAAGATGATAATTGGACAACAAATATAAAAGTTGCAAACTGATTTTCGGATTGGATCAAATGCTGGAACAACCAAGGTATAAATAGGATTGAACAAGTGTTATTTTGAATCCAACAGGTGCAATTTTAAGAGCGAAGATCTTGCCTGTTTCAACAGATCTGATTCAAAATTTGAATGTAAACGAACACAGATTAATCAGAATGTTGGTAATCACGAAAGCGTTTCGGCGATTAAAAACTTGTCAAAACAGTTTAAATCTGTTTGAAAAATAAAGCTGTTGAAGAAGTAAATAAACAGATGCAAACCAATTCAAACAGATCTGTTAATTGTCCAATTTCTTTGAATCTGAAAACTGTCTGGATTTGAATGGATTTGAGAAAGCAGTTCGGGTTCAAAAATCTATTATGGAATAAAAGGAAGAGACACTAATGTTGGACAACAATTTGAATTTCAAATTCAAATTTCAAAATTTAAATTAATTTTTCCTACAAGAATTTATTGAAAAAATTCAAATAAATTTTGTCTAAAAAATTAATGTTAGACCCGACCCAACCCACCACCCACACCCGCGTCCCGCCCGGCCGGACGGACGGACGATGGCGGCGGCGGCTGCGCGCGCGTGTAGTTATTTGGGCTAGGGTACACTTTGTCCATAATTCCTCCCTTTTACAAACTTGAGGTGCCTCTTGGGGCCCAACCCAAGTGTTGTAGGCTAGAGCTTATATACTCAACAAAACTCTCCTAAAGTTACAATGTGGGACAACCCTTTCCAAAGAAACCCACATTCACTTCCTTAAATTTCCTATTCCACGAACTCGAGAACGACATCATGTTCTCATTCATTCATAAATGGTTTTGACGAACCGTCTTCACCATGTGACTTGCCACGCGGCAAGGAACACTTCACCTCTTCGGACCCACCCCAAAAGACGTTTGGGGCCCACTCAATTTTGGGTTCAAAGATGGCCCAAAATAAGCCTTTATAAACCTATTTTTCCAACAATCCCCTACATAAATGGAATTTGACGGAGAGAAAATGCGACAACATGATCTAATTACAGAGAGTACAGAAATTGGAAATATTCTGCAAAGGATAAGTAGCTTTTGGCTTTGAACCTTCCCTTGTGAGACACTATTGGATTTACTAGCTAACCAGTGAACATGATGTCTTGAACTGTTCAGCCATTTGTGTAAACCAAGACAATAGAACTCACACAGTATATCCCCGGACACAGTTTAGTTCTCACTAATGTGTTCATTTTGTCCCTGAACAACCTGGTCTTTCATGAGTGCTCTAGAGAATTGTAGCCCTTCACAAATCTCATAGAACCGGCCCAGTTCACACTCACATAGGTGATTCTCATGAAGAGTATCCTGCCACACTCCACTAGGTATACCTAGATATAAGAATCATTAAAAGTATTACTTAACCTAAAACACTGCAGACATCACTATTTCATCATAGAAATGGGTAGGAGTTAGACTCCCCAATGATCCTTCTGAGTCATACACAACTCGGTTGTCCCTTTGAACCTAGATCTTGGGATCTCCAGTCAACTAGGTTGGGTTGCCATTGTGGTAACTCTTATTTAATAAGCTTTAGTCCCATTCCCCTCGATGGATTCTCAACTAACTCTCTTGCTATCCCTTTGGTTAGTGGATCCGCTATGTTGTCTTTAGACTTCACATATTCAATGGAAATAATTCCATTAGAGAGTAGTTGTCTCACGGTGTTATGTCGACGACGAATATGTCGAGACTTACCATTATACATATGATTCTGTGCTCTACCAATTGCAGATTGACTATCGCAATGTATGCATATAGCAGGCACCGGTTTTGGCCACATTGGAATATCTTCAAGGAAGTGGCGAAGCCATTCTGCTTCTTCCCCAGCTTTGTCTAATGCTATGAATTCTGATTCCATAGTAGACCTAGCAATGCAAGTCTGTTTGGAAGATTTCCAAGATACAGCCGCTCCACCAAGAGTAAAGACATATCCACTGGTGGACTTTGAGCCTCTAGTATCCGATATCCAATTTGCATCACAGTATCCTTCAAGTACTACTGAATATCTAGTATAATTAAGCCCAATGTTACGAGTAAATCGGAGATATCTTAGAACCCTTATAATTGCTTTCCAGTGTTCTACTCCCGGTTTACTCATATATCCACTTAATTTACTTACTGCATAAGCTATATCTGAGCGAGTGCAGTTCATCAAGTACATTAAGCTTCCAATAATTTAGGCATATTCTAATTGAGAAATACTTTCCTGTACATTCTTAGATAGAAACAAATTAACATCTACAGGTGTTTTTGCAAGATGATTATCATCTTTGCTGAATTTGTCAAGTATTTTCTCAATGTAATGAGATTGTGACAAAGCATAACCTTCTGATGTTTTGGTAATTTTTATACCAAGAATTACATCAGCAATGCTCATGTCCTTCATGTCAAAATATTTTTTCAACATTTTCTTGGTAGTTTTAATCATATCATTATTACTACCTATGATGAGCATATCATCTACATAAAGACATACAATGGCATAACCTTTGTCTGTGTTTTTAATATAAACACATTTGTCACACTCATTAATTTTAAATCCATTTGACATCATTGCCTTGTCAAATTTCTCATGCCATTGCTTTGGCGCTTATTTTAAACCATATAATGATTTAACCAATTTACAAACTTTCTTTTCTTTTCCTAGAACAGAAAACCCTTCTGGTTGTTCTATGTAAATTTCTTTATCTAACTCACCATTTAAGAAAGCGGTTTTCACATCCATTTGATGAATTTCTAGATTGTATAGAGATGCAATGGCAATTAGCATTCTAATGGATGTTATTCTAGTAACCGGTGAGTATGTGTCAAAATAATCAAGACCTTCTTTTTGTCTAAAACCTTTGACCACAAGTCTTGTCTTGTTTTTGTCAATTGATTCATCCCCTTTCATTTTTCTTTTAAAAATCCACTTGTACCCAAGAGGTTTATAACCTGGTGGCAAATCCACCAATTCCCAAGTGTGATTTTGCAAGATGGATTCAACTTCACTATTGACAGCTTCTTTCCATAAATGAGCTTTAGGACTGGACATAGCCTCTTTAAAAGTTAAGGCTTATTTTCTAACAAAAATGTTAGAAAATCTGGACCAAAAGATTTTGAGGTTCTAGCACATTTACTACGCCTAGATTCCTCTTTCTCATTTTGATCTAACTCTTGTTCTTGATCATGTTCTTGATCCTGACTAGTAATAGCATCATGAGATCTTTTAATGTTACTAGTCTCTTGTCGTGTCTTATTTGGAAATACATGTTCAAAGAAAGATGTATTCCGAGATTCAATAATAGTATTTACATGCATTTCAAAATGTTCTGATTTATGAATCAAAAACCGATATGCACTACTATTCTTAGCATAACCAATGAAAATACAATCAATGGTCTTAGGACTTATCTTAGTCTTTTTAGGACTAGGAATAGCCACTTTAGCCAAACACCCCCACACTTTTAAGTATTTGTAGGATGGTACTCTACCATGCCACATTTCATAAAGTGTTTGATTCACTTTCTTTCGGGGTACTTTATTTAAAATATAATTAGCAGAAAGTATTGCTTCCCCCCACAAGTTCAGAGGTAATCCAGAACTTATTAACATGGCATTCATCATTTCTTTTAAAGTCCTATTTTTCCTTTCAGCAATTCCACTTTGCTAAGGTGAGTAAGGAGTGGTAGTTTGATGAATTATTCCATGTTCTTTTCAAAACTCACCAAAAAGTGATTCATATTCACTACCTCTATCACTTCTAATTTTCTTGATTTTCTTACCAAGTTGATTTTCAACTTCATTCTTATATTGAATGAAAGTTTCCAAAGCTTCATCCTTGGTTCGAATTAAATAAACATAACTATATCTAGTATAGTCACTTATAAAAGTGATAAAATATTTTTTCCCACCTCTTGTTTGAATTGACTTAAAATCACAAATGTCACTATGAATTAATTCAAGTGATTCCGAACTTCTTTCAATTGAATGAAAAGGAGTTTTGGATAATTTTGCCTCAACGCAAATTTCATATTTATGATTTGAATTAATGTCAAATTTAGGTAAACATTCCATATTAATTAATCTATGCAAAGATTCATAATTAACATGTCCTAGTCTATCATGCCATAAATTTGAAGACTAAGCAAGTAAGAAGAAGATGTATTTTTATTAATAATTGAGAGTATAACAGTCATTACATTTAACTTGAAAAGGCCATCAAACATGTAACATTTTCCTACATACATCCTATTCTTAGTAAGTACAAATTTATCACTCTCAAACACTACCCTAAACCCATTCTTACTCAATAAAGATTCGGAAACAAGATTCTTGCTAATGTCCGGTACATGCAGCACATTGTTGAGAGTAAGTTCTTTTCCAGATGTCATCTTCAAAACAATCTATAGCGACCCCGGTCTTTTCCTATTTGATTACTGTATTCGGACTTAGGTTCCATGGATCTTGTCATTGTATAATTGTTACTGTCGTCCTTTATTTTCTGATGTGAGTTATAGGATGTGTTGGGCAGGTTTGTTTCAGGTTGGTTGGGTCTGGAAACCAAGTGTTGCTGTCCAATTTTTGGGTTGGTCGCTCGAGCGAGGGTTGAGTTTTGTCTCTGGTGGATCGAGCCAGGGTTCCTTCGCTCGAGCAAGCGATTGCGTCTAGTATAGACCTGAGAGCAGTGTTTCTTCGCTCGAGCGAGCTTTTCTTCGCTCGAGCGAGCGAGGTGTATGTTTTCGAGTTCTTCGCTCGAGCGAGCATTCTGTCGCTCGAGCATGCTTCTGGGTTGCAGACCTGAAGCATTGCATTCTTGGCTCGAGCGAGCATTTCTTGTGTCTGGTCGCTCGAGCGACCATGTCTTCGCTCGAGCGAGCCTGTTCAGTTTAAATAGGCAGCAGCGGGAATTTAATCAGTTTTTCATCTGTTTTTGGATTCCAAACCCTAGGTCCGACTTCTCTCTTTCCCTACTCATCTGCTCTCTTGGGTTTGATCTATTTAGAGTGTGTTTCTACCCTAGTTGCTTTATTAAAAAGGTAGAGTGGGTCGAGGGCTTCAGTTTAATCTGAACAATCTTGGAGTTGGAGCACTTTGAGTTTGGGTCATCATCTTCGTCTTCTTTTTTTTGGGTTATTTCTTCGAGGTAGGGATTTCCTACTCCAATTTATGAGTTTTGTTCTAAGTTTTGGTATTTTGATATCTTGGGGGTATTTTGGTAATTTTGGGAAGAACCCTAAGTGTTTGAATAAATTGAAGGAACATTGGGAAGTTAGTTAAATTCATGAAATTGAGGAATTTATTGATTAAATGGGGTAGTTGGTTAATTTAAATTACTCATCTATCGAATTATTGATTTATTTATTTCCAGTTTAGAAATAACTGTTTTGGGCTATCGGTGGAGGATAGTCATGATTGTTGTAGATATTGCATGTGGATTAGGGATAACTGAAACTAATCACATCGGTTAAGTCATTAATTTTGACTGTTGAATTAATACAGACATTATGTGTATTGATTGTTGGTTGTATATGTTATGTGCTTACATACATGTATTGGTTGAGCATTGCATATGCATATTGTGTGGGAGGAGATAGGGGATGTACTCCACGGTTTAGGGGAAGATAGGGGATGGACCTCTAAACCGGATTTTGTTTGGGAGGAGATAGGGGATGGACTCCATTAGCATCACTTTTATGTGTGCTTATCTATTGAAGTGTTTTATTGTTTGGGAGGAGATAGGGGATGGACTCCATTAGCATCACTTTTATGTGTGCTTATCTATTGAAGTGTTTTATTGTTTGGGAGGAGATAGGGGATGGACTCCATTAGCATTACTTTTATGTGTGCTTATTTATATTGAAGTGTTTTATTGATACAGCACTAAAATGTGTATCAAACTGGAAGTATGAAGTGTTTTGATGAGAGCTTGAGTCTCATTTATTATGTTGAGAGTAATGTACAGTGACATACATATTCCCTGTTATAGTTTGGCCAGGTTCTGAGCCATATTGGTAAAAAGGAAAAGTTGAATAACTAAAGGAAAGTCAAACTGATAATTTGTATTATCCATCTATCGAATGCTATTGCTTTATTCAATGCTTATATTTGGTTTAGTATGTTTCTACTGGGCTGTGGCTCACCTTATATGGGAACATCATTTTCAGGTCCAGGTGATTCACTACCTCCAAGGACTTAGCTTGGGAGGATTTGGACAAAGAAGCCTTGTCTTTAGTTATTGTTTTATTTGAATTACATGTAAACATTCAAACCTAGGGCTTTATTTGTATTTGAGTTAGAACTCATGTTTTTGTGACCAAGTGTTGGCTTGGCAGGATGTAAGCCCATAGGGCACTTTTGGATGTTATATGTAATGTCGGATACTCTGATGAATGATTTATTTTCTTAAGTAATGCATTGTAATATTGTGTATGTTATGGGTTTTATTTTGAGGGCGTCACACAATCTTCCCTTGTCCTTCAACTTTGGAAGTTGAGGAGTTGCCCATAAAAAGTTGTTCACCATTGTCCACTGTAGAATAAGATGTGAACATCTTTTTGTCAGCACAGATATGGCGAGTAGAACCAGTGTCCACCCACCATTCTTTAGGATTTCCGACAAGATTTGTCTCGGAAATAACTGGAGAAAGATTGATGTCATCTACACCGTTGGAAATATTGTCCACTTCGGTCATATGGACTTGAGTAGGCTTCTTGCTTGTTCTTCTTTTGCTTTTGCCTTTGCTACGGCAATCTTTGGCCCGATGTCCCTCTTTGTCACAGATGTAACATTTGCCATTAACCTTGTACTTCCCCCCCCCCTTTAGAGCCTTGTGATGAACTTTCTCCAGAAGACTTTCGTTTCTTGGTTTTTGAAACATGTTCCACCACATTTGTCTTAGACTCCATAGGATGCTTACCAGCCCGCTTTTCCGAATTGCGGTTATCCTCCTCAATCCTCAAACGCACAATTAATTCTTTCATAGACATTTCTTTGCGCTTGTGTTTGTGGTAGTTCTTGAATTCCTTCCAACCTTGTGGTAATTTTTCAATTAAGGCTACAACTTGAAAGGATTCACTGAGAGACATGCCTTCTGCGTGAATGTCATGCAGAATGAGTTGGAGATCTTGAACTTTGCTGATCACAGTTTTTGAATCAACCATTACAAAATCCAGGAATTTGCCAACCACAAATTTCTTTAAGTCGGCATCTTCTGTTTTGTATTTTTTCTCCAAAGACTCCCAAAGTTCCTTTGCTGTCTTGATAGGACTGTAGACGTTGTATAATGTGTTGTCAAGTCCGTTCAAAATGTAGTTTCGGCAAAGGAAATCAGCATGTTTCCAGGCATCAACCGTAGCAACCACTTGCCGGTCGGTTTCATCCTCTTTCAAAATAGGAGCATCCTCACGGAGAAAACGAGCCAGGTTCAGAGTTGTAAGATAGAACAACATTTTCTGTTGCCATCTTTTAAAATCAGTTCCTGAGAACTTCTCTAGCTTTTCACCATGATTTATCGGTATTGTCACAACAGGAGAGGGGGTTGACGTCATTGCAGCCACCACAGTAGTACTTGTTTAAGCATTTGTTTCAGTAGCCATTAATTCTAATTTATAAAACAAAATTATAATTAGAATTTATACTACACAGAAAATTAATCCAAATTCACAGAATTAAATTCTGTAAAAATAAAAGAAACAAGAATTACTTTTATTTTTTTCAATTAATTTGGAAATAAAATAAAATTTTATTTAACCAAATTAATTCCACACAGAAAATTAAATTTCTGTAACACTTCAATAATTAAAATACTGAAACATAATTTTAATTAATGAAAACTCAGAAAATGATTTCTAAAAACCAAAATTAATTTCTAAAAAAATTTCACAAAAATATATTCTGAATTGTTAATTACACCAGTATATTACTACTAGTTGTCAAAGAAAATAGACTGTATATTACTACTATCTGTCAAATAGCATATAATCACTATTTCTTTTTCCAACCAGAATATTATTTTGTAAATCCACAAAAAATAATTTTCTTAAAAGAAGAAAGAGAAAAGGAAACAAACGAAAAATTCTATAAACAGAATAATTCGAATCTATCTTAAGATTGTTGGAACAATCTTCTGTGTAAACAAAATAAATAGAAACAAAATTCAAACAAATAAATAAATAACGTGCCGAATTTATTTATCGAAGAAAATTGAAAGACCAAGTCGAGTGTGTGACACTCTGTTCTTAAGACAGATTCGCCCCGCTACGGTGCTTACGGTTGAGTTGCGTCTATCACCCAGGATACAATGATCTTAACCAATTTGTAGTAGCACTCCAAAACAAATTGTTCGGCGAACCAAACCTGTGTTCTAACTCTCTAAATATTTATTCTAAAAATTAATATGGAGAATAATGCACCAAAGATGATAATTGGACAGCAAATATAAAAGTTGCAGACTGATTTTCGGATTGGATCAAATGTTGGAACAACCAAGGTATAAATAGGACTGAACATGTGTTATTTTGAATCCAACAGGTGTAGTTTTTAAGCTGAACAGATACTGCACTGTTTCAATAGATGTAGATTCAAAATTTGAACAGAAATGGACACAAATTAATTTGTAAACTGTTGGTAACTGCTGGGCAGTTTCTGGCAGTTAAAAAACCTGTCAAAACAATTTAAATCTGTTTGAAAAATAAAGCTGTTGAAGAAGTAAATGAACAGGTACAAACCAATTCAAACAGATCTGTTAACTGTCCAGTTTCTTTGAATCTGAAAATTGTCCGGATTTGAACAGATTTGAGAAAGCAGTTCGGGTTCAAAAATCTGTTATGGAATAAATGGAAGAGACACTAATATTGGACAACAATTTGAATTTCAAATTCAAATTTCAAAATTTAAATTAATTTTTCCTACAAGAATTTATTGAAAAAATTCAAATAAATTTTATCTAAAAAATTAATGTTAGACCTGACCTAACCCACCACCCACACCCGCGCCCGGCCCGGCCGGACGATGGCGCGCACGTGTAGTGGTTTGGGCTAAGGTACACTTGGTCCATAATTCCTCTCTTTTACAAACTTGGGGTGCCCCTTGGGGCCCAACCCAAGTGTTGTAGGCTATAGCTTATATACTCAACAAAACTCTCTTAAAGTTTCAATGTGGAACAACCCTTTCCAAAGAAACCCACATTTACTTACTTAAATTTCCTATTCCACGAACCCGAGAATGACGTCATGTTCCCATTCACTCATAAATGGTTTTGACGAACCGTCTTTACCGTGTGACTTGCCACGCGGCAAGGAATACTTCACTTCTTCGGACCCACCCCAAAAGACGTTTGGAGCCCACTCAATTTTGAGCTCAAAGATGGCCCAAAATAAGCCTTTATAAACCTATTTTACCAACAATAATAATTAACCACAATATCCATATTCGTACAATAGATCAATTTAAAGTTAGATATACATAATTGGGTTCTGCTTAGAAGTTTAGTTAAAAGAAATGCCAGCACTGACAACAAAGTGAACAACAATTTTTTAAATAATCTTTTTTTTTTTAAATATACCATCAATATTTTACATTAAAAATATATAAATCCAGGACACAATCCTTTTCAAGTTAGATGAAATACTGATAAGATCCCTATCTAATTAGATTAAACAACCAAACATAAGGATAATGAGATGCAGCACTCATTAAAAAATGGGAAATTTCACTACAGTGGAAGCATTGAAAAATAATTACAAATAAATGATAAATTTTATAAATATTAATAATTAAAAAGATAATTTTTTATTGTTCTGTAATATATTTTTAAAATTACCACTTATAAGTAAGTTTCCCTTAAAAATATATATTAAAAAAAACGATAATTAGACAAATTATGAAAAATTGCCCATAATTCTACCATGAAAGTGAGGTGTAAGGTGTAAATTTATGACGTGTTTGATTGAGGGATTTATGAAGGAATTTGGAAAGGGAAAAGGATAAGGTGTGTGAAATTAGGTGAAATGTAGTTATATTTTATTCATATTTCACTTATTTTTTCCATTTTCATTTCCATTTCCAAATTCCTTCTCAAATCTCCCAATGAAATACAGTGTTAAAGTTAGTGTGCTGTGAGTCATAGGTAGAATAAACCTTATCCCCATATTTAAATTATGGGTAAAATTCTAAATTTTTTTTTTCTCCAGATATGTAGAACAACTAATAAAAATAAATAAATATAAGTTTCAATATAAAAAGGAAGAGGAGGTTTTGAAGAAGTGCGCTCAGGCCAAAAGTCTAAATCCCAATTTTATTTTAACGGAAATCTTTGGTAGCCCGAATTGAGCTGCTTCGAATGGCTTGAATCACTGTTTATCGGTCGAGCACCTAGACGACTAGGTGAAACACTTGTCTACTATGGTTGTCACCTTGTCGACCGCAGTTGTCATTCTTTTCATCGGACAACCGGCCGGTCGACCGAGCGGACGACCGGCAAGATGAAATTTGAGCCATTCGAGCCAAGCTCAAATTCGAGCTATGGAAGAGAGCTCTTATTTCAAACATCTCTCTTTCAAATAGGGATGAAACTCGAACGGGTTTGGTTGAGTTGAGAGGTTGTCCAAGCTCAGCCCAAGTTGTACTGTGACCTGCCCAAGCCCGTTTAGGCTCAAATTGTAACTCGAGGTTGCCTGCTAAAGGTCGACCCAAGTTAAGCCCGAATTGCCCCAGTTGTCTAAATTGTAAATGAATTTCATTTTTTTTTGCAGCTACATTATTAAATTATTAAAATTTGACGCTATTTACATTTTTTTAGAAAATCATTAATAACATCAAAATAAATAATTTATGTAATATAAGAGAGATGCCGCTATAGTAGTATTTACAATTTATGAGTAAGAATTAAAAAAAAGTAAGATTTTGTGTTATTTGTATATATAATTTATATTCAATATGATTTAATAATCCAAATTACTTTAATATCATGTAATGATCAATAATTTATATATATTTAATATTTTTATATATCTATATATGTAAAATTCGAGTTTCGAGTTGCTCGGGTTGTTTGATGTCTTTGCCCAAGCTTGCCCAAATTTAATTCAGGCTTCTAAATTTTTGCCCAAGCCCGTACTGAATTTGAAAATATCTTGTCTAAGTCCTAAAAAAATTCTGGTTGGGTTCAGATTACTCAAGTTGAACCACCTAAGTTATACCCCTACTTTCAAACACATCTCTCTCTCTCTCTCTCTCTCTCTCTCTCTCTCTCTCTGTTTGAAGTTGCCTCTTTGATCGTTTCTTCGATAGCTTCGACAGTCTTGGCACCATCATCATCATCGATGATGGTGGTGACTATCTCAACCACTTCAGCAACAACCACTTCAGCAATAACCACTGGTTCTAGATGAGATCCAAGGGTTCTGATCACTTTATTGAGCTGGGTTCCATCATGTATGAGCACGAAATAATCTTCTCGTATAATTTTGTTGACCAAGTTTGCACTCCTCCAAATGTCGTCGCTTTGCTACCTGAAAACACACGTGAACTAGCCGGCGGGTATGTGAGAAACCCCTCTGATGCTTAAGTCAGTAAGTAGACAATAGACAATAAGCTCTATGTATTTGTGTTTGATCATTCAATACAAAAAAGTTCTTCTTCGGTGGATTCCGAGGGTTTGAGTGTAAAGTCTTTGAAGGAGTTTGAAGCTACTTGTGGTCGTAGATTCGACATGGATGTTGTGGATTCGACATCAAGCAGATCAATTCTAAGATGAAGGCTTGGTGAAAGAGGAACAAATTGTTGAAGACAATTTTACAGAGTTTGGGTAAATTGTTTGGTAAATTTGTATTCTTTCATTCTTCATAGTAGATTGATTTGTGGCGTTTCGTCCGTGATTTTTTTTTATTATCACAATTAGAGGTGCTCCAACTGTGATTTTTTTCTTGTAAAAATTGTTTGTGTTGATTTATTAATTGTGAAACAACAATCTAAATCTCTTTTGTACGTGCTAAATGATTTAAATTGTCAGTTTTAATTATTTGGGATTTGTTGCAATTAAATCTATTATGAATCACGAATCACATAGGTTTTTCAATTGGTATCAAAGCGGGTCGCTCTTTGTTTTCTAATAAAACTATATGAGTGTGATTTTGTGTGATTTGTGTCATGGATTCAATTCGCGAAGGTAACTTGACCCATAGACCTTCTTTACTTGATGGGACAAACTATTCTTATTGGAAAGCTCGTATGAGGGCATTTTAAAAATCTATTGATGAGAAAGTTTGGCACTCTTTTATCTATGGGTGGAGTGAACCAGTTATTACCATCGATGGTATTGATATCCCTAAACCAATTGATAAATGGGATGTAATTGATTATCAACATTCGAGTCGGAAGCACTCAATTCTCTCTTTTGCTCTGTCACACCAGAAGAGTTCCATCGTATTTGTACATGTGAGGTAGCAAAAGAGGCTTGGGACATTCTTGAAACTATTCACGAGGGTACTACTGTTGTTAAAAGATCAAAACTTCAACATCTCACATTTTCTTTTGAAACTCTTTTTATGCGAGGTTATGAGACATTTGATGATTTTTACACCAAACTTAGAGACATTGTGAACTCATGTTTCATACTCGGTGAAAAAATTCTTGAATTTAAAGTTGTTGGTAAAAGTTTGAGGTCCTTATCCGATAGATCTAATAAAAAATGACAGCAATAAAGGAGGCGCAGGATGTTGAGAACCTTAAGCTTAATTAGTTGGTTGGAAACCTATAGACTTATGAAGTCCATCAGATTTCTAAGAAAAAACAGAAAGATAGTGTAGCCTTTACTAGTGCTCATGAGACTGCTAAGAACCCTGAGGTAGAAATTGATCTAGAGTTCGAAATGACAACAACGTTTACCAATCAGTTTAAAAAAAAAAAAATTTAAAAATAAGCCCAATTTCAAGGACTCTAGTTCTAAAGATAAGGGTAATGAAAAATTCAAAACTGTTCCACCCAAAGTCGCTCTTAAGGTTGAGAAGAAGAACTTGAGAGGACAAGGAGTCAAGTGCTATGAATGCCAAAGGTTTGGGCATATTGCACTCGAATGCCCTTCGAAAAAGAACCAGAAGAAAGTCTACACCGTGACTTGGGATGATGAAAGCAGGTCAGAGCAAGAAGCAGAAGGAACCGAATCCGATGACGACGAGGTAATACAAACATAGCATTCTACTCCTGCTTCACTCAACCAACTCCAAGGTTGGTTGAGTTTGCTTGTGGCCCTAGTGTGCATCGTGTTCCTACTTTTGATGGAAGTAATTATTTGTATTGGAAGCATAAAATGAGAGTCTATAAAACAAGCATCATTAAGTCACTTAAATCTTTCTTTGTTAGCGGAAAGAATTTTTTGTATTTTTTTATAATGATTATCACTATAAATTTTTTTTCCCCTTCTCTTGTCTGTAATGCTACTAAAATTTTGCATTTTTTAATTATTATTATTATTTTCTTGCTATAAAAAATTCACTTCTAGACCATTAAACCTTTTGTGTTATGCGTATCTTATATTCATAGGCCTCAACATACATGTCAGAGTTAAGGGCGAAAAGAGATTATAAGAATAAGAAAGCTTAAATCTTAGGGCTAGCTCCTCAAATTACTTATATTTAGACCAGTTTGGTACATTGACATAAATAGCCTTAACACTCCCCCTCAAGCTAGTGCATGTAGATCGTATGTACCAAAGCTTATTACAAATATATCTAATTCGTAAACCATACAATGGCTTTGTAAATAAATTTGCCAATTGGTCCATGGACTTCACATGTTGTATGAAATATTGAATTCTACTGTTATTTCTCTCAAATGAAATGACAATAAACTTCAATATGTTTTGTTTGCTAATGAAAACATTGGATTAGAAGCAATGTTAACAGTTGCATGGTTCTTATCTTCAAAAAAAAAAAAAAAGTAGCCTGGTTGTCACACAATAGATTCATTGGATGAGGATGTTCAAACTCAAGTTTTTCTAGCATATGCTTCAATCAAATTGACCACTAGTATAGGCCATAGCTCTATATTTAGATTCAAAACTTGACTAGGCAACAACTGTTTGTTTCTTACTCTTCCAAGACACTAAATTAGATGGAGACCCAACCCACCCAACCCAGTGTATAACCCTTGATATGAGTATCACCATGATTTTCATATAGTAGACCACAATTAGGCGCACTTCTGAGGTAACTCAAAATGTGCACAACGACATCTCAATGAGGGAATCTGAGTATCCAGAAATTGGACTAGCCACAGTTACTTCAAGACAGACTAGTCTAGTGTCAAATAATTCAACTTTCTTACCAGACGACGATATTGTCCTGGGTCAAGTAATAACTCACTTAATCTACCATTAATTTGGTGTTATGATCCATAGGAGCATTGATAGGTTTGGATCCCAATATTCCTGTCTAACTTGATAAGTTAAGAACATATTTTCTTTGAGAAAGAGATAACCATGATCTAGCCACTTAAATGCCCAAAAAAGACCCCAATTGTCCCAAGTCTTTATTATGAAACTTATAATTCTTGAACATCATTATAATAATCCTGTTTTAGAGAAGGAGATTAGTTATAGAGCTAATGTCTGAAGATGTCTTATGTTTACCTTAATGAACAAATGGCACCAAAGCTTCCCAAATTTTTGTTTCAAAATAATTGAAAAGATAGGACAATATTTTTCATAGTTATGAAAGCTTTTCATTAAGTTCGTGATGTAATTGATTATAACGTATTAATTGATATTTCCTTATGCATTGAATTTGTATGGTTAAAAGCATTGATTGTTCTCAGGGTTTAGGGAAATGCTACTGGTACACATCCCAAAGGGGTGCATTCAGTCTGCACCTAAAAATTTCAGTGACAATGATTTGTAACTTCCACCACTTTGTGTCATTATCAAGACCATATTGATTCGTAACCATAAACACCACAAAAGCCTCGTAACCAAGGTCACCTCGGTTCATAATCTAACCCCACAAAGTTTCATAACCAACATAAAATCTCATAACGCCACTTTGGTTCATAATTCATAATCAACCACCACAAATTTGATCACCTTGTAGCCTCATAACTAAGCATTGACATGATTCATAACCAAGACAACAAAGCTTCATAACTAGGGCGCATAGTACACACATTTTTAGGGGTGTATACTATAGAATTAGCTAGGGTTTATATTGGTAATGCTGATATGGGTTGCTTATAACTGAAATCCATATTCTATTGAATATAGAAGTGGCATATTAAATTGGAACCCTGTGACTGATTAAAGTCTTGTTCAATTGTTGTATCATGTATCTTTTAAAAAGGGAAAGGTTAGGGAACCGTGCCCAATAGTAAATAAAAAGGGTAGTACTTAAATTTTTTGTCCAATCATAAAATTCAAATTAAGTTGGACTAAAAAAAATCCCATAACAACTGCTGTATATTATGGAATGCATGACTATTAGGAAATAACATGATAGAAAATGAATATAGATGAAATAAGAAATGTTACGATGAATAATTGGTGTTACATGACAGTAGAGCAAGAAATAAATCTTTTCATGGCAACTTCAAAGTGGTACCAATTGAAGATAAAATAAAGGAAATCATTTGAGATAGGTTTGTCATATGCAACACAAAACAAAACACCTAATGGTTAGGGGTGCTAGTCCAGGTAGAAAGAAAACTTGGAAGCCAATCATTGATAAAGTGAAGCTTAAGCTTGCTGGTTGGAAGAGGAGGTTTCTATCCTTTGCTAGTAGGTTGACTTTGATAAAGGCTATGCTGTCCAATTTGCCAGTGTACTACCTGTCTTTATTTAAAATGCCAGAAGGAATAGCTAAGGAGATTGACAGAATTCAGGCTGCCTTTTTTATGGAGAGGAGCAGATTTGAAGAGGAAATTACATTTGGTGAAATGGAAGGAGGTTACTAGCAGGAAAATGCAAGGTGGCCTGAGGATTAGAAGAGTTAGAGATATGAATGATTGTCTTTTGCTTAAGTGGTGGTGGAGATTTGCTAGTGAAGAGGAAGCTTTATGGAAGAAGGTGGTTTGTAGTAAGTATTTTTTTAAATGGGGTTACATGGTTTCCAAACTTGATCCAAGGCCATAGGGTATCAAAGCTGTGGAGTGATATTTTAGCTGTAGTAGTAAAGAGACCCTCTCTGTTTAATTTTTTTGCAAGTAATATAAAGATTGTTGGACAATCTTCACTGTATCTAAATAGTTTAAATTCTGTTGTGTACTAAACAACAACTAGAATATAAAGAAATAAAAGAAAGGAGAGAATTTGTTTGATTACAAAAATCAAACTAGAAATAAAAATAAATAAATAAATAAAAACAGATTTTATTTTGTTACAAAAACAAAATTAAAATATGATTTAAATAAATAATAATAACACCAAAAATGAATCAAATAACTTACTTGATTAATTCTTGAATAATAATCTGATTAAGTCCAATGTTTGACACTGTGTCCTTAAGACAGATTCGTTCTCTCCACGGTGCTTTCAGAATGTGAACGTCTATTTTCCAGGATGAAATGATTAACTACAAACAATAGCAGCACTACCAATTGTTTGCCTTACGAACACACTAAGTGTTTACACTCTTTCTTACAAGGAAAAATAATAGAATAAATGCAGCAAAATGCAGAGACGAATTTGCAGCAAGGAAGGACGAAAATTGTTAATGAAAAACAAATGAGAGACTTGTCTTTTTATAGGAGAAATTATGGCTGTTGGGTTTGAATTAAACAGGTGCACCTGTTTGAACATTTGAATAAACAGAAACAAACCTGTTGGATTCAAATTTGAACAGATAAAAATGGGAAGGGACCTGTTTGGGTGTACAGTAAAACTGGAACAGATAAAAACGGGAAGGGACCTGTTTGGGTGTACAGTAAAACCGGAACAGATAAAAACGGGAAGGGACCTGTTTGGGTATATAGTAAAACCGGACCAGTTTATTTCCGGAATTAATTTGAATTCTGGATTTTATTTTACCAAAAAATAAAATTAATTCAAATGTTTTTGGCCGGATAAGCCCAACCCAACCTCACACCACGCACCCGTGCGCGTAGTGATTTTTGAGTCCAATGGATCTAGCCCATTGTACCCATAACCTCCCTCTCTAAAACACTTGGGTACCCCTTGGGGCACACCCCAAGTTCCAATCCCATGCCTTATAAATCCATTCAAAACTTCCCACCAAATCAATGTGGGACAAGCCTTATTCAAATCTTTAAGAATTTTTCACCAAAACTCTATTTCCATGGAGCATACTTTGGGTTCAATTTCCCATTCACTCGGTAATGGTTTTGAGCAACCAAATATACCACGTGAATCACAATGCGGCATAAAACGCGTTACCACTTTGACCCGCGACAAACGATGCTTAGGGCCCACCTAAAAAATAGACCAAACTTAGGAAAAAATTCTGGTTTTACCCAGAATTTTATAACCATTCCCAACAAAGATTAGTGTGGGTAATGGGAATAGGGTGAAGTTTTGGTTTGATAAGTGGTGTGGTGATGTTTGTTTCAAAGAGAAATTTCCTAGGTTGTTCAGGGTATCTAATGATAGAGTTGGCTCTCTATGGTCGTATGTTGAGAAGAAAAGTAGTTTAAATGTTTGGGAGTTTAGTTTCAGGCGGAATTTATTTGTTTGGGAGGAGGAGGATCTCAATAGGCTCAGAGAGGATCTGAGGTTGGCTCCATCAATTAACAGGAATGAACAGGATAAACCAGTTTGGCTAGCTGCATACTCTAGTAAGTCTGTTGTCTCAATTCTGTATAAGCATACAGATTTGGCTGCTGGTGAGATGTGTACAGGTAGCAATCTGGTATGGGTGAATTATCTTCCACCTAAAGTTCAGTTCTTTGGGTGGCTTGCATGGAAACATAAGGTGAAAACATCTGTTTTTCTGCAGAGGCTTGGAATATTGGATGGAAGTGTATCCTCTCAGTGTGTGTTCTGTAAAAATGAGCTAGAACTAGTTCAGCATGTGCTAATTTTATGCCCACTGGTTTGGCAGGTCTGGATAGGTTTGTTACAGTGGTGGGGGATTCAATGGGTGGTACCTGGATCAGTGGAGAGTTCGCGACGACGGTGGGAGGGAGTAAGATTCAAAAAATCAGAGAGGAAAATCTGGAAGGCATTACCGTTGGTTGCATTGTGGTCTATTTGGAAGTATAGGAATGAATGCTTGTTCAATGGAATTCAGCCAAGGATGGGGGAGTTGAAGGAGTCAATCATTATCAGATTAGCTATTTGGTTGAAAGCATCTGTCAAAGAATATCAGTATTCTATTACTGAATTCTTGTTTAATTTTGCACAGATAAGACATTGTTTAGGTGGTAGGTTGTGAGATGTTGGGTGTTGGGCGTTTTTTATTTTGAGTTTGGTTTCTGTCCAACTCGGTTTGGGGTTTGGGGTTGTACATGTTTGGTCTAGTTGTGTATTTGAGAAGTATGGTCTGAAGCAGGGTCAGTGGAATGATCTGAATTAGGTTGTGGATGCTTGTCTGTCGCTGGTTGCTGAGCTTCTGGTCTGTCTCTGCTATATGCTGGTCTGGCTCTGTCTCTGATTATCTGAGTCTGCTTTTGCAGCTGTTTTTGGGAGTTTGCTGTCCTGCTATGCTGATCTGCCATTATGCTGTGCTGGTGTGCCAATATGCTCTGCTCAGCATAGCTTTTGGTTGATCTATGTGGTTGGAATAATAGAATAGCTTCTGGTTAATCTGATGCTGTCAATCTCCCTTGTGTTGTATGGCTTATATCAGCATTGGAGTTCTTCTGTGGGCTCGACTGTGTGTCCTCTGTTTTGGTTTTTGCGGTTGGTTACTCACAAACTGTTGATGGTGTGCTAGTAGATGATAGGGCGGGCTTATCGGTGCCAACCTAGTTGGGATTGGTTTGTTTTCGCTTTGATGTTCTTTGCACTCATCGTTGTCTTTTTTGATGTAATTCTCTTTGGTTCATCAATAAAATTTTGTTTGCTGATCAAAAAAAAAAACAAGAGTCATATAATTGTTTCATATTTAGTAGCGGATTGGCTTCACGTAGAGGTGACTGGAGAAGCATTTTCATGTAATTCGTCTTAAATAATTGAATTCGTGCCTTCTAAGTTGAGTATCCTGCATTAGAATGTGTATGCCAGCTGATAGTTTACACCTACACTTCATTGTGGTATTCCACCATTAGACAACTGGCACCAGTTTAGGTTGTAATTATTCTTTGAAGGTGTTGCTACTGTCAAAGTAGGCTTTGACAGTTGCAGCAATAAAATGGAAGTTGTGACTTGCTCATGTAGCGGCCTTAGCTGCACTTGCAACAGGTTTACCCAATTTTTTGATTTCTTGGCATCTATATATGTATATACAAACATATATATAACAAATATATGTTTGTGGATTTTGTTCTGCTGTTTGGTCTTAGACACTAATTGAGTTATTGATATCAACTTGATAAGAAATCAACTAAATTGAGACAACAATAGTATGCATGTCAAGGCCTTAACTCAAATTCAATAGTTATAGAAAACTTCTAGGAATACAATATAGAAAATTACAGCTAGCTAGTCTCTCATGCCATGATATTATTATTGTTTGTACAAAAACAGTAGATTTCCACCCAGGCTCATCAAGCCATGTCCTTTTGATTCAAGATTCTGACTCGAGAAGTAAAAACCTAGCAATTGAGTGAGAAAAAAGTGCAACTTCAATTGCTTTGCGGGAAACCCCTTTGGATGCAAGGACTCAGGGGGAAAATATTGAAATTGATCTTTGTACCTCTTTTAAAAAGTACATAGAATTGGTTATATTGGAAGGTGAAGCAGAAGTAGGGGTGGAAGATGAAGATGATGATGAACTCTTTGGAGACAAAGAAAGAGAATCATTTGAGCCGATATCTGTTTCTTCTTCGTTGATTGTATCTAACATCTTTGATGCTCTGTGTCTCATGACACTCACGAACTGTGGCGGTGCTACCTCAGTGACAAACCTTGCGATGCGAGCGTTTGCCATTATATTGTTCAAAAGATTGTGAGACTAAGAGCTGAGGAAGAAGAGGATGTTTGAAGGGGAAGGCAGGGTTGTGGATGAGCTGTGACACACCCTTCGGATGGAATTTATAAGGCTATACTTGGGCTTAATTTGTGTCATTGGATAAGATTTGCAAGGGCATGTTTCAATAAGGTTGTTGTGTTGCTGAAATTGTTTTGGCCCCACGAAAAAAAGCTTCCAATGCTGTATTAACATAACATTCTGTGCAAAATTATGTGTCTAGAGTATTATTGAGCATGTGTAGGATTTAATTGAATCACTGGTCAATCACCCAAGTTAAATCACTTTTAACTTTTAGTGCCGCCTCTTACTTTTGGTATTAATTGCATGGGCATTGATGTTCCCTATTCATTTCAAAGAGACAACTTCACTAGTAGGATCATCTATTATGCTGTACTACTGATGGGTTGGGACCGAATGGTGTAATGTGTCCATGGATGGGTTGAAAATTTGATATCATTCAAAGATATGCTTTTTGTTGGCATTGAAAACTTCCATTTTGAACTTTTCAGATTTTGACCGGGAGCTTCCTGTTAAATGACACCTGCCAGTTAATAATCTTGAGTGAATATGGGTGCATTATAGGTTGAGTTAAACAATGATTCTACAAAGAAATTTGCTTTACAAGATTCTGAGAATGAGTTGATGTTTACTTGAGTAGCAATAGTCATTAAGAAAGTGCCTGTTTGGTTAGCTAAAAAGCCATTTAGTACAGGGATTGCTTTTGCCTAATTAGGTTAAGCAACTGTTAAGGAAAACCAAAATTTTCTGCACATTAGGTTACTTTATGTTACCTTGAAAGAGATCTGGTAGGAAAAAAAGCATGAAACAAAGAGGTGTGTATGGGTGTGAAATAAAAAAATAGAAGTAAAGAACTTGTGTTTGGATTGTTCTATGGTTTTTAGTTCAGTCAATTTGTTATTTGAGGTTGAATGGATTGGTTCTGGGTTTTGCACTGAGTTGAATATGAAGAACAAGCTTGTTTACAACACAGTTTGGATGTTGTGCAACTCAAGTCTAATCCAACGGCAATCCCACCTTTACCAGCCCTGATGAGGGTGATAAGAGAAATAAATATACGAGGCCATGATATGACAGAAGGTTGCTTCATAATCAATCTACCCTAATTGTTAGAAAATCAAGCACAAAAAAAAAATAATCAAGATATTCCTCAATTAGGATCATTAATTCCTTGTTTAAAATTCTTAGGTAGTGTTTGATTTACTGAAATGAAGTGGAATTGAATGATTATTCTATCAGAAATTTCATTCTCATGTTTTGTTTGACTAAAAATATAATAAAAAATGTATTGCAAATGGAATTATCATTCACCATTATAAGAAAATGATCATTCCAAAGGAGAGCCAAAGGAATGGCCATTTTATTTCATTCCATCTCATTCTAGTGAACCAAATAGAGCATAATAATAAAATAAATCAAAGCATTCCTCAATTAGGATCATTAATGCCTTTTTTAAAACTCCTAAAACCATCATAGGAATGGAGAAGTTTCATTGTGCCTATTTTATGATGTCCTAGCGAAGAAGTGGTTAATAATAATAGATGTCAACTAATACGGAAGAGCAAGAAAGACATTTTATTTAAAAAGTAAATAAATACTTATTATTATTTGCTTGAATAAGGCATTTATCAATCCATTTTTGTTTAATTTTAATTAAAATCTTAGTTTTGAAAACTGTTGGGAATACTTGATGTTGAATGATTATGCTTTCGGTTTATTTTCAAAATGACCACAAAAAGGTTTGGCATGTGCTTTTCAACGTAACAGACTTAACCACTGCTCCTAGCCCTAAGAGCATTCACAGTGGAGCTATTAACCCTCCACTAATGTCAAATGTTAAACTTTTGGTCAGTTAAGTTCCATTTTGTTCATATAAAGGAGCTACTAAGTTGTTCATTAGTGGTCAAAGTTAGTATTAGATGATAAATAGTATGTTAATTGTAGCCAGAGAGAGAGAGAGAAGTGCCGTGGGGTCGTCTGGCAGGATGTTCGGCTAATCGTCCTTCTAGATGTCCGGCCCTTCAAGAAAAAAAAGATAAAAATTACAGAGTTTTTTTTGGCTAGCCGGATGATTTTATGGCTAGCCGGCTATTACCAAGCAAACATGTTAACTGACAGAAAGAGAGAGAGAGGGGCACTGACAGTGCAGTGGGGTGGGATCCACTTTACTTTTCAATTATTTTATATTTTATTTATTAAATATATATATATATATATATATTCTTAATACATACCTTAACACATCTATTATATCACTATTCACTCACTAAATTAACAAATTCTTAACGCACATTTTTAAATCTCACTTTTATCACTTTTTATCATATAACACACTTTCACACATATTTTTAACACATTTATTGTGAATGCTCTAATAAAGTTCTATCAAATTAGTTTCTTTTAAAAAATCAAGGCCACCCCCTAACACGTGTCATTAAGATTGTCATAAGTCTACTTTTAGTTTCTAAAGATTGAAGTTTCTGGTGGCTGTTATATGACAATTCAATGGAGACAATAAGGATTAATATAAAAGAAAATCCAATTTGTAATAGTTACTTGATTATTTCAATTAGTATTAACTGCACATCCAATATTGACTATCCGTCGATTCTGCAGCGTCTGCCATGAGTAAATATTTTCAATTACTTTTGTGTTATATTTTTAGATGGTCGACATTTTGCTTAGTATACTTTCATGAATATAATTTCTCCGTCTCAAAATAATAGTCTTTTTTAAAAAATTTAACTTTTTTTTATAGTACAATTATTATATTTTAAAAATATTAAATTTTCAAAATTACTTTTCGATTTTTTTTTTGAAAATATTAATTGTCATAATTGTACTTTTTGTGTTATTAATAAATTTAAAAGAAAGGCAAAATAGTAAACTCATATTATTTTATTCCTTATTTTTAAAAATGAACTAATATTTTAGAATAATAAAAAATAGAATAAGAGACTAATATTTTGAGACAGAGAGAGTATTTGATTTTGCTAAGCCTGTTTATTTTATTTTATTATTATGTTCTTTTTCCTGACTTTGGATTTGAGAAGGTGCTAAACTCAAATGGAGTTTTATTTTGATTAGAGAATGTTGACACTCTTGAGGAAAGTTTAGATAAATTTAGGCAAACAAATGGCAAGTTAATGAAAACACATCCACAAATGTAGAAGCAATAATTCGAACTGTGTTTTTCTGTAGAAATTTATTGTCAACAATTCTGATCACCCCTAACAGCTAACCAAATAAAACAAAAATTTACCAAATATTTGCAAATAAAAAATTGTGTTAATTAAAATTAAAGTCATACACAAGTAGTATACAAGTAGAATTCACCATATCTTGAAAATATTAGCACCCTATTTTCTGAAGATGAGGTGATCTTACATATATATACATAAACATTTGTGTGTGAATTCACGCAAGAGATGAAAAAACTTGTAAAATTCATAAGGACATAAATATAATTTTGGACAAATTACGCTGATAGTCTCTTTATTTTAGTTTTTGTATTATTTTGGTCCCCATAATTTCAATTGGCTCAATTTTGACACTGAATTTATGATTTTGTCTCAATTTAATCCAATTGTTTATAATTGTTAGCATTTTTTGATGAAAAATATGCATATAAGTGACATATGTCATGTTTTTCAAGATAAAATTATAAATTTGTTTAACTTAGTAAATTAATTCAATCAATTTAGTAATAATTTTTCATAAAAAACACGACATTATCAATTGGATCAAATTGACACAAAATTTAAAATTAAGAGTCAAAATTGAGCTAATTAAAATTGTAAGAAACAAAATGACACAAGAAATAAAATGTAAACACTATCAGTGTAATTCACCTTATAATTTTTTTCATAAATATAGCTGGCGCAACATCACTCTCATCACATTGTCACGAGTTTATCCAAAAAAGCTCTCTCCATATTGACTTCTTATCCATGGTACTCTTTCTCTCTCTGATCTCTTATCCATGGTATGAACAGTCACATCTCACCGCAAAGTAAGGTATGCATTCACTCAAATATAGAAATGCTTTTTTTTGGGGTCATAGTGATCCATCTTTTGTGTCCATTTGTGGGTTCTTTCCAGTTTATTTCCTCACATGTTGCCTTCAGTGACAAATGCATACAGACTAGTAATGGATAAGGGTGGAAAAAGTATAAAATTGTTTGTATCTAGGGTTTGTCTGTAGTGTGCAAGCAAAGACAGATCACATATATCATACGCAGGTTGCAGTCCAATTAATGAATGATGTTCATGACAAGACTGAATGCATGCCCATGAACATATATATATATATATATATTTGCATACAGTAATGCTATGCTACGCTATGTAGATCAAATTTGGATATTAAATTTTGGATATCATTTGATGTGTTATTAATGCAATGATATAAGATATGAAAGGTAAGACCTATTAAATCAATGGTGACACATCAAATGATATCCAAATTTAGTACTTAAACTTGGGGACTATAGCATAGTTGTTTTGTATATGTATGTGTATGCTGACATACATAGTATGTAATTTGTCACCCCAAATGCATATTCTACATGGTATTGTGTAGAAATCACCTACGTCTGTTATTTGATTTGTTGGTATTTGGAAATTGGAGCCTTTACTTGAACCTAATCCCCCTTATGATTGGTATATTTTAGCATAATATATCACAAAATGTATGTGTTTAACAATGGTAACAAATAAGAATCCTAACATTAGGAAGGCTTAAAAATTAACCTTTAAATGTAGATTTAGCTCATGGCTGATAATCATGACTTAAATTGACAAAGAATAATAATGCTAATGAGTTAGAAAAAGTAGATAAAAAAGTGACTTAGATAATGTTTGTGTAGATCGTATCATATTCATTATGGGTGATTCACGTCACATTAAATTTTAATTTATACTATATTCTTCATTTTCTAATAATTTTATTATCACTAACATAGTAGAGAGAATTCTTGAAGATATGCTTCATAAGTGGATACAAAGTTCATTTCTTGGTGTCTTTTCAAGCAAACCATTATTTAATGAACCCAAGCCTCCCCTCTCCTCTCCTCTCCTCTCCTCCCCTCCCCTAATGCCACGGCCATTGCCACCAACACTGCCGACATACCAATTATACCCACCACATTGCCAGCTCTCTTTGAGAGTTCATTCCTACCAATAATATGCTCTCACAATATTATTATTATTATTATTATTATTATTATTATAGTGTACAATGGTCATGTTTGCCGTGTTGATGAGGGAGAAATTAAAGCTAAAAGCTTAGGTTGGCGGAGAGGCAGGGAAGGAGGAAATAATGAAAATTTATTTTTAAAGTAATATATATATATATATTCCCTAAATTTTGTAAAGTTAGTATTACTGTTTTTGAGAAACAAAATAGTTTTCAAATGTGTTTTTGATTTCAAATTTCATATTTTTAATTTGTAACAAAATGAGAACAAAGACAAAAGAAAAAAAAAAAAAAAACTTGTAGATCATTCTTGAAAAAGCTCAGATCAATCCAATAATTATAGCCATAGTTTATAGCATTTACTTGTAAAAAAATGAACGACAGATATTATTTAAAAATTAGACCATCCATCTTTTGGGAGACACATAATAAATTAAAGTGATTATAGTTATTGGATCAACCGGATTTTTTATTTTTTTTATTTTTTTATGAACGACCTATACGTGCTCTAAAAAACAAATGGTTTGGATAATTGAGGTGGGACTCGTGATGAGCCCCACATATCCGTGAAAAATTCATTTTTTTGTGATGTATGGCATGATAAGAAATTCAAAATTGCACATTAGGTTCACGGATTGTTTTGTTTTGGTGATAATGATATGATTAATGGAATTGTTTGGTGAGAAAGAAAAATTATTGTTTTCATTGTTTTGTTTTGGTAACAATGACATGATTAATGAAATTGTTTGGCGAGAAAGATATATTATTGTTTTGAATGAATTTTTTTCTACTTTTATCCTACCATCGGCAAATCTTTGTTTGCCGTTGATGGAAAAATCGCTGGTGTCAAAAAAATCGCTGACGTTGACAAACTTGTTAGAGGTAGTTGGCAGTAGCAATTGACGGTGTTGGTGATACGAATAAATAGGCAGATTAAGTGGATATACAGGTGGCACGTGGACAAATAAGAAATAACATGTGAACAAATAATTGAAAAAATAGATGACACGTGAATATATAAGTTAGATTGACAAATAGGTAGAGTGAACTATGAATGGAGAGATAAATAAATAGGAATAATATTTATTTTTTAAATTGTCTGACCTCTAAAATAATAGAGTTTGAGACTATTGTTATAAAAATTTCAAAATAAAACGTATACCCTAATGTTGAAGAGAGCAAAACAAAACAAAAACAAAAAAAAAGATAGAATTTTTTGGCAAACCAAGCCAAAATATTACTTTCAACAGTTAGATAAAGCAAAACTTTGGGTTGATGTATCATATTTCAACAACCTCACACCAAAAAAAAAAAAAAAGTGCCAAATGAAAGGCGATCTATCAAAGGCTATCACAAGTCGCCCATTCTAGAAAGATGACTCCAACTAATAAAATTCCAAATATCACCTTTAATTCATAATGCAATTCATAATGTTTATTATAAAACTAAACAAAATAAAGAAGGAAGAGTCGCAATGGAAGGGAAAATAAAAGATCACACATATAATACATAATTTTTTCTATATCTTCATTTCCATGCAAACTCATTTATTTATAGGTGATAAAACATTTACTATATATCACTATTCATCACACCATGTGGTTTAACACATGACATACTGCAGTTCCCACATAGTAAAACTTTGTTTTATTTCCACTTTAACCCAAAACTCATTAGAATTTCAATTACATCTCTTTTGATGGTGATCCAAATATTTCACAACATTCCCTATTAGATAACCATATACGAAGACTATGCCTCGTTAAAACCTTACCAAAGAAAATTTAGTGGGAAAAAACCTTTGGTAAAGAAAAAAAAGTACAATATTATTGTATGTGATTTGTTTAGATTGCCTCACTAAAACCTTGCTAAGGAAAACCTAGTGGAAAAAAAACCTTAGACAAAGGAAAAAAGTACAATCTACAAATCTGCTAAAATTGATGAATTTCCCTCAATGCTACATAATAGGTCTTTATGTCGATGCATCCCAATATTATGCACCAGCTTCTTGAATGTTGCAATCGGTAATGCTTCAGTAAATAGATCTACCAGATCATCACTTGAGCATATCTGTTGAACATCAATATCGCCATTCTTCTAAAGCTCATGTGTGTAAAAGAATCTTGGTAAAATGTGTTTAGTCCTGTCACCTTTGATATAGCCTCCTTTGATTTGTGTGATACATGCAACATTATCTTCATATAATATGGTTCGACTATTTTTTGTTGAAGACAATCCACATTTTTCTTGAATATGATATATTATGGATCTAAGCCAAATACATTCTTGACTTGCTTCATGAATTGCAAGTATCTCTGAGTGATTTGAAGAAGTAGCAATCAATGTTTTCTTTACTAATCACCAAGATATAACAGTATGCGCATAAGTAAAAACATATCCTGTTTGTGATTTGGTTTTATGTGCATCAAAAAAATATCCAACATCTACATATTCGATTAACCATTGCTTGGATTTATTTGAATAAAATAAACCCATATTAGTTGTTCCACGAAGATAACGTAATATTTGCTTTACTTCATTCCAATGCCTTCGGGTTGGTACGGAACTATATTTTGCTAATAAATTGACAGTGAATGCAATATCAGATCTGGTATAGTTTGCAAGATACATAAGTGCACCGATTGCACTAAGATATGATATTTCAGGACCAACAAGTTCTTCATTATCTTCTCGAGGTTGAAAAAGATTTTTTTCACATCAAGAGATCGAACAACTATAGGAATACTCAATAGATGAGCTTCATCCATATAAAAGTTCTTCAAGACTTTTTTTTATACATGTTGATTGATGTACAAGAATCCCATTTGGAAAATGTTGGATCTGCAGGTCGAGACAAAATTTGTTTTGCCAATATCTTTCATTTCAAATTCCTTTTTAAAATATTTTGCAGCTTTTGTGAGCTCTTCTAAAGTTCTTACAAGATTCAAATCATCAACATATACTACAACAATTGCAAATCCGGATTTTGATTTCTTAATAAAAATGCATGGACAAATCGGATCATTTACATATCCTTTTTTCAACAGATATACACTGAGCCGATTATACCACATGCGTCCGGATTGTTTCAACCCACGTAGAGTTCTTTGTAGCTTGATTGAACAAACACTTCTGGGTTTTGAATTAGATGCTTCTGGCATTTTAAATCCTTTAGGGATTTTCATATATATATATAGATCACTATCTAGTGATCCATATAAATATACTGTAACTACATCCATTAGACACATATCTAATTTTTCTATGATTACCAAGCTAATCAAAAATCTGAATGTAATTGCATCAATTACGGATGAATATGTTTCCTCATAATCAATAACAGATCTCTACGAGAAACCTTGTGCAAGAAGTTGTGCTTTATATCTTAAAATTTTATTTTGCTTATTACATTTTCAAAGAAACACCCATTTATGTCCCACAGGCTGTATCCCTTCACTACAGGTCGAAATCCTTTACGTTTTGTAAGTGAGCTTAACTCTGCTTGTATTGCTCTCTACAGTTTGTGGTTCATTGTCATCATCACTTTTGATAATGTTTTCAGCATTATTTCTAGTAATGTTAAGAGCAACTTTAAATGAAAATATGTTGTCGACAACAATTTGATTTTTATCCCAAACTTCTCCTGTACTCATATAATGTATTGGGATTTCACTATTTTCAAGTACCTTTTCCATTTCAGGGAATAACTCTTCGGAATAACTCTTCAAAAGATTTCTCTTTTGGAGGTTCTTCTTCTGGAGGTTCATAAGTAGGATATTTGGATAGACTTGCTATAGCCTATTTTGTAGTTCTAACCTCTTCAGGGGTATTTTCATTTATGGGTATGATCTCTCTAGGAGATCCATTTATGGTTTCTTCTAGAGTATCAACTATTTGTTCTTGAGCTTCTCTTTTTCGAGAAATTTTATCTTTTGCTTCGATGGGTCTTCCACGTTTCTAGCTTGCCTTAGACTCATTTGCAACTATACCCACTGATTGTCCGATAGGAACATCAATTCTTGTTTGGGTATTAGCTACTGGTATGTAAGATTTTGTCACATTTTTTATGTTAGTGAATGCATCTGGTAACTGATTTGCAATACTTTGCAAATGAATGATCCTTTGAACTTCTAGTTCACATTGATTAGTACGAGGATCAAGATAAGATCGAAGTATTCCAAGTAATTTCCTGCCGAGCTTTAAGCTACAACTTGTCTCCCTCTAATGATGAGAAAATTGTTTCATCAAAATAAAAATCCTCAAATCATGCCTTAAACACATCACTAGTCAAAGGTTCTAGATATCTAATGATTGATTCAGAATCAAAACCAATATAAATTCCAAGCCTGCGTTGTGGACCCATCTTAGTGCACTGTGAAGGTGTAATAGGAGCGTAAACTGTGCAACCAAACACTCTAATGTGACTAATATTTTGGTGGTTGACCAAATACAAGTTGTAATGGTGAGTACTCATGATATGCAGTTGGTCTAACACGAATCAAAGATACTGCATGCAATATAGCATGACCATATGCTAAAACAAGTAATTTGCTTTTCATAAGCAAAGGTCGAGCAATCAACTGAAGTCTCTTAATGAAAAATTCAGCTAAACCATTTTGGGTATGAGTGTGTGCAATAGGGTGTTCAATATCAATGCCTATGGACGTGCAATAATTATCAAATGCTCGAGATGTAAATTCATTGGCAATATCAAGACAAATTGTCTCGATAGGATGGTATGGAAAATGTGCTCGCAATTTAATTATTTGAATAAGAAGCCTGACAAATGCAACATTACATGTAGAAAGTAAACAAACATGTGACCATCTGATTGATGCATCTATTAAAACCATAAAATAACAAAATAGTCCACAAAAAGGGTGTATGAGTCCACATATATCCCCTTGAATTCTTTGCAAAAATGATAGAGATTCAACAATTACTTTTGTGGGTGATGGTTTGATAATTAATTTCCTTTGTGAACAGGAAGAACATGGATAATCACTTGATAAAAGAATCTTCTAGTTTTTTGATGGATGTCCAGGTGAATTTTTAATTATTCGACGCATTATTATAGATCCCGGATGCCCGAGTCGGTTATGCCATAGTATAAACATTTTTGGGTTAGGGCACTTATGGTGCATGACAATATATGACTAAATCATTTTTATTGTCATATAATATAATCCAAATAAAAATGTAGGAAGTTTTTTCTAATACTAGCTTCTGGTTAGAATTAGTTAAAGTGATCAATAAATACTCTTCCTGACCTTTATTTATAGTTTCAATATAATAATCATTACGACATATATCTTTGAAACTTAGCAGATTTCTTCTAGATTTGGTAGAATACAAAGTTTCATCAATACAAATTTTTGTTCCATTTGGCAACATAATATTGGCTCTTCCGAAGCCCTCAATCTAGTTTGTAGAATCTGAAATTGTATTAACATTAGCTTATGATTAATTGTATAAAATATTTTGCATCACGCAAGATTGTGTGTGTGGTTGCACTGTCCACTAGACAAATATCATCACTAATCATTTTAGAGTTAGTTAATGCATCAATGAAAGCCATGCCTATAAAAAACTGAAATTCATTATTCTCAAAACTTAAAGCAAGAAAATACAAACTATTAAACCCAAAAATACAAACTTCAAAATCATAATCAAAATAGGACAATACATCATGATATCTAGAAAATCAAGTTAATCAGTGTGAACATTTCCATCACCAATTAAATGATCAATTTTTCCTTCAAAATCTTCAAAGAAATCGGAAACATCAATATGATTAATATCAATGGGCTTATAATGATCTGTGAAATTCATCTCAATTCCTTTTCTTTTTTTAATTTTTTATCGAGGCTTGATAAAGATCCACAAAATATTTAGGCGTAAGACAGGTATGTGACCAATGCCCTGTCATACCACATCTGTAAGAAGCATTTTTATGATTCTTGGGAGGTTTATTCTGTAAACCTTTTCCCCTTTCTTATGATGTTCTAGAATTATTCCACTTATAGTGGAATGGCATGTTATTTTTTTGAACATATGCCCCACGAATTCGATAATTATTTCTACATCGGCCATGTCCAAAACCATGACCTCTCCTTCGTCTATGACCATGAAATGCAACCTCATTCACTTCAGCGAATGGAGCAGAACCGTTGGACGGGATAGATGATTTTTCAATAACAATTGATTAGTTTGTTCAGCCACAAGAAGGCATGAAATCAATTCAGAATACTTTGAAAAACGATGCTCTCTATATTGCTATTGCAGGAGCACATTGTCAGCATGAAATGTGGAGAATATTTTTTTAAGCATATCTTCTTTGGTATTTTTTTCTCCACATAATTTTAATCAGGAGATTATTTTAAATAAAATAGAATTGTACTCACTAATTGATTTATAATCTTGCAACCTCATGTGCAACCAATCATAATGGGCTCTTGGGAGGATTACAGTTTTCTAGTACTCGTATCTCTCATTCAAATTATTTCATAGAATTAGTGGATCTTTTACCGTAGGTTTTTATTTTTTAATTCTTCGTTTAGATGATGGGGAATGAATATCATTGCCTTTGCGCAATCCTGTAGGGATACTTTATTTATATGACTTATGGTATCTCCAAGATTCACTGCCTCAAAGTGGATCTCAACATCAAGAATTCAAGATAAATAATTTTTTTTAGAAATGTTAAGTGCTGAGAATTCTAATTTTGAAGATTTGACATAATTACTAAATTTAACAAAAACGATATATTCAGTATCACGTAAATATATTAAGGAAATATATAATTAGCTTTAGAATTTATTTATACTTATTACAACCACCCAGTAGCTTTTTCTTCTCAGCTGGCTAGAATCTCGTGCTGATAACGTATTATAAAACTAAAGAAAATAAAGAAGGAAAAACCACAATGGAAGAGGAAATAAAAGATCACACATATAATATACAATTTTTCTATATATTCATTACCATGCAAACTCACCTACTTATAGGTGATAAAACCTTCACTATACACTACTATTTATCACACCATGTGGTTTACTACATGGCATACCACACTTTCCACATGCTAAAACTTTCCTCTATTTTCACTTTGGCCTAAAACTCATTAGAACTCTAATTACAACTCTTTTGATTGTTATCCAAATATTTCACAACAATGCTTTATTTGTTTATTATTTTATTATTTAATGGGTAGGAGCATTGACAATATAAATACAAGGGCACTTGGTTTAAAAGTTCAAAATTAGATTTTATTTGTCCAAAAATCCAGGTGTTAAAACATTATGTTCACAAGGACAAGGCTTTACTAAATAACTAAATGTAGACACCCCATTTTTGACTGCCTTTAAGACTTGGACGCGACTGATGGTTTACATGGTAGAGAAAGGTGTGCAGGGGAAAGGTTCCGTTTCTTCGGCAATGAAACAGTCAAATCTCAACTTCATACCCCTTTTTGGACCAAAACAATCTTGATCAAAATATTTTTAGACCTTAAAACCCTCTCTTTCAAAACGTTTTTGAAATAAAGTTTTTACGATGTTTCGAGGCTCGTATTTTGTCAAATGTTGCGCTTTTCGGTAAACCGAGCAAGGACAAAGTGGAAATGAATGGAAGAGAGATGAAATCTTTCAAAACACCTTGTTCAGGGGTTTAGAGTTGAAGAAAAGAGGAGAAGAGAGAAGAAGACTAGTTTGGGAGAAGTTCGGCATGAATCCGAGTAGGACCAAATCTGCGCGACTTCACCGAAACAGGCATAACTCTTTGCACAAGAGGAATTTTGATGCGAGGTTGGTGCCATTGGAAAGCTAACTTCAAGGGATTCAATGTGGCCACAAGGGAGGCCAGCAATATTTCTGGCCGACCAGCTTTTTTTGGTCAAAAGTGATTCAGCATGAATCTGGGAAGGAGAGAAAACACTGCGCGGCTTCACCGAAATGGGTATAACACTTTGTACAGGGGGAATTAAGGTATGAGGCCACCACCATTGGAAATATTACTTCCGGGGCTTCATTTTTCACTCAAGAATCTCCTAAGGACAAGTCCGAGTGGGGGAGATATGGTTGTTTGAAGTCCGGTTGGACCGAATCTGCGCGGCTTCACCAAAACTGGCATAACTTTTTCCACAAGAAGAATTTTGATGCAAGGTTTGCGGCATTGGAAAGCTAACTTCTGGGGCTTCATCCTACAAGGTGGCCGGCCACCTTGACCCTTTTTACCTGGTCGGCTGGCCACCTGAACTAGCTGGTCGGCCACTTGATCTCTCAAAAACTGGCCTGCCATGCTCCCCACAGTTGGTTCTTTACAAATACACCCTCATTTTCCCTCCAGATTCTGTATTCGAGGGGGGGACTTTTGGGGGGAAATTTTGAATTTCATTTCCCCCCCTTTTCCTCCACACTTTTGCCTATATAACCAGCACCCCCAGCTGTGTTTTGAGGGTTAAAAATTTTTTGTTTAAGGCTCTTGCATACAACTCTCCCTCTCCCTCTCTTCCACACCTCAAAACCTTAAGCTTCCTACACCCTTTACCCTACAAGCCATAGCACAATACCTCCAACATCCATTCCAGCAACTTGAGGCTGTCTTCCAGAGGTTAAGAGCTCCCAAACTTGGTCCAGAGGCTGCTGGAGTTTGGTTCTACAAGGGTGAGTCCCATTTTCCCTCTTTTGTGCACTATTTTGATCTATATCCTAGCTCCTTGTGCTTACATTTTTGGGCTCCGACCCTAACTTGAAATAGTCTTTTTTTGAGCTATTTTTCATGTTTGATTAAGGGCCTCTCCCTGTTTGACGCTTCCTTCTTACCCTTTGTGTTTAAACTCTCTTTTAGGCCTATTTTTGCATAGTATTTTAGGCTTATTTTTGAGCTGTTTCAAACTTGGTTATAAACTGTAAAATGGCTTGTTTTGAGCCCCTCTCAACATTGTTGAAGGGATCTCCTCTGTTTGAGGCCAGAAGCTACCACTTGCCTCTTTGTCCCTCTTTTGGCCTTTTTCTTGCATAATAGTTTAGCCTTGCTTGTGTTCATTTTTGTGGCTTTCTATAAACTGTGAAGTGCCTTTTTTTGATCCCCTCTTCAACTTTATTGAAGGGCTCTTTTCCATTTGGGGCCTGCTGCTGCCCCTTGTCTCTATTCTCTCTTTTAGGGTCATTTTTTCATGATAGATTAGCCCTATTTGTGTTCATCTTTGAGACTTGTTATAAACTGGAAAAAGGCTTTTTTTGACATCATCTTCATGTTTTATTAAGGTTCCATTTTTTTTTTTTTGAGGTCATATGCCATCTTGTATGCTTGGTTGCCTCCCATTTTGAGCCTTACACCCTAGCCCTTGTTGCATGCCTTATTTGACCTTCTAGCCACTGGAATCCAGTGGATTTCCAGTAGGTTTGATGCTGTTTTGAACCTCCAAATTAGAGGGGGGTGACCCGCACTCACCTTGACTTGTTTGGTGGCCATTTTGGCCTTCCAAAGAGGCCCTATTTTGCATACTTTGTGGACTGATTTTGGAGCCAATTTGGTGAGTTTTGAGACTATCATATTTGATTTTCAAAGTTGATTTGGAGCTGCCACATGTCCATCTTGTATATGCTTAAGAATCCCTTTGTATGCCCTCTAAAGGAGCTTATCATTCGTGCATGTGTTGGCTACATTTCCATGGTTATTTGAGCATATTTTGGCATTTTTAGTTCACTAATTTTTTCTGGTTTGATGAGTTCTCACTTGCTTCATATACATGCCATGTAAACTATGTTTGCCCGCCAAAATTGCATGCTAATTTAAGCCATCTTGCTAGCACTTTTTGGCCACACTTTAAACTGGAAAAGTTCATGTTTTGGGACTGCCTTGACTCTGTCTTCATGCTTCATGTTTAAATAATGCATGCTTTGTATAGCTATAAGTCATTCTATGTGCTTAATTTTGTGTTTCGGGGTCCATCTCATGCATCGGGTGCCATGTTTCCATGTTTCGGGGCTGTTTAGCATCATATTTTAGCGCTGAAATTTGCATGTTTGTATGCCATATTCCATGCCTTACCATGGTTTGGTAGAGTGGCATTCGTGCCTTAGGATCGGGCCTCGGTTTGCGTGCATGTGTGCACGCATCTCGAGTGTCTCATTTTCATCTAATGGCCTCTTATGTGAGTATGGCTGAGGTCCACTTGTGTTGGTGTAAGTCCATTATGCATTGTGTATGCCATTTCGTTTCATAGCATTGTGTATGCTAGGTTGTATGTTAGCGCATTGTGTATGCCATGTTACCTCATGCATCGTGTATGCCATTTCATAGCATTGTGCATGTTAGGTTGTATCTTAGTTGCATTCATGCATGTCATGCATATTGCATTGTGTTTGGGATAGTAGTTAGCCCGAGCACGGGAAACGAGGTACGTTTCGTACTCCGAGTGACGGAACGTGTCTCAATTCCCCAATCACCGACACTCCGGATTATCCATGATGGAGTCTTGGTCTTGTTGTGTTTACATGTATATTCATTTCATATTGAGTTGTGCAATTCGACTCCTCGGCCATCGTGCATCGAGATGCGTGATTGGTGGCACGAAGATCGAGGCATGCATACATATGTGAAAATACATTGCCATGCCCCTTTTCTGCTCTCTATTGAGGCAAATCAAGAATCAGCAGCCTTCCGGAGCTTGGCGCGCTTTCCAAGAACAATTGCAAATAGAGGCTAATCGGGGCGTCGCAGTGGATTTCCGCGGAAAGGCAACCCGAACATCCATCATTCATCATCTGGAGCAGAGTTTGAGGCAGTCCCTAGCTTGCATGCTAGTTTATTGCTTTCCTAGTTAAATTTGTTAATTAATTAGGGTTTTGTACTTATTCAGACTGTATTTATTTGGGACTGTATTATTTATTCGGACCCTCCGAGCGGGGGCACAACTGTAATAAGTGTGCGTGCGTGTGATGTATGTCTTCCAACCCCACGTCTTTCTCCCTTTTATTTACCAGCTTATGATGGTTAGATTAGGGCATGTTTCAATTAGCATACAGTATGATAGCATGTTTGCATTCATTCATCTGTTTTGCATGCACCAGGCTCGGCGCATCATACTAACTGCATTCGTATTTCAATTTCGAGTTGAATACTTGATAGCTGTTGCATCTCATGTGCCATGTTTAGAATAACCGAGCCTACTATAGTTGCATTTTTGCATGTGTTGCATTAGGCATTTCTGTATAGTTAGGATCATGCATGGATTTCTAATTAGTTTCTGTTTTGGCTTGGAGTACTCGGTGAGTTTTTACGCTTTAGCATTCTTGCATGCATGTGAGTGACTGCCATGATAGCATGCTTACCATGAGACTATTTGCTTATGTGATATAATTGCCTGAGTGCCTGTGGGTGAAGGTTAGGTTATCTGAATTGGAGTAATGCATTGACTGTGAGTTTTAAGCCCACTAGATAGTGGCAAAACCATCTTTTCTAAGCCCACCCGAGGGTGGCAAAATCTGCATTTTAAGCCTACCTGCGGGTAGCAAACCATCTTTCAAAAACAAACATGAAATGTTTTGTTCCAATTCAGGCGATCCGGTCTATACTTGTATGCTGTGCGCGTCACATAGTAAATCTAGGCTAATAACCGGAATAAGAACGTACAATATTTTCAAAACTAGATATCATGGTTAGTAGAGGCCGATCTTTGATCGGGCGAGCGGGGGTGCTCACGAAGTGACCTTCCCCAATCGTACCCAAGTTCCCGAGCCGAGGAAACTTTGGTGATGACGGACACGTGGCCTTAGGCAAACGAGTCAGGGTTTCCTAAATTTCTCCAAAAATAAAAATATTTAGGTGGCGGCTCTGTATCTGGCAAAGCAGTCCATGTTTGGCACTTCTTTCAAAAATCTGTTTTCTCAAAACGATTTGCCGGATTTGGACTCTTTAGTTTAGATTAAGAACCATGACATTGAGTCCTGAACTGTAGTGAGCCCAAGACGAACGGAACGGGGGACTCATTTCCCTCCCGGGGCGTTCGGGGACGTCTACAGTTTCTGGCGACTCCGCTGGGGATGTAGAGAACTTAACTCGAACTCATGATATCTGGTTTTGACTACACTTGTGTGTTTCTTTGCATTGCATTTGCATTGGTGCTCCTAGGACACCGTGTTTGCCATCTGCTATTCCTGAACGGTTTGCCGGAGGCTTGTCTTGTCAAGGCATGACCATAAGGCTGCCCGGTTGTCGGCTCTGCCAGTATGGGAACACAAACCCCGGTTTTACCGGGGCACCCTTTTTGACCATTCGACCTAGTGCATATTCGGATCCATAGTGATCATTCCAAACTAGGACAGATTGCTTATCCGATAGGTTGTTTGAAACCGCTGCGTGCGTAGTGAAACCCTAGCTCCTGACAAAATAGGACAGGGAAACCCTACCCCTCCATAGGGGTGTTTTGGCTCTCACTTGCTTGTTATGTGCTTTTAGAGTGCGCCTCTACAGGAATGCATGTATCAGTTTGCAAGTTTGGGCATCAGGCCTGCGGGCACCAGTTCAGAATTTTGGGATTCAGTTTACCTAAGGATATCAGCTTACGGGCAAAATTTTGTAGGGGCACAGTCATTCAGCTCGGCTCATATGGGTTATCGTGAAATCAGGCTGAGATGCTCTCTATTTTCCCTTTTGCTAGGTAGTCTTGGAACCATAGCTTCAGAAGGCTCCGATATTCCCCAGGTTCATTGGACGCGTGTTAATAGACTTTGTCAAGTCAGAGATTCCATTCAAGGGCAAATCAGTGTTCCTTCGCCAGAGACAGGGTAAAAGGGCTCGAGCCTGAATCACCGCTTTAGCGATTACGGATCAAGGCCCTTATCCACCCCACCAGTGAACAGTCGGACTGAGGTCTCAATTGTTGCCATAGAGATAGATCTACTGGTCAGTCAGATAGATCAACGGAATACATCAGGGATGGAGGCAATGATGCGTCAGATGCAGGAAACTATGAAAGCCATGCAGCAAGACGCTGTCCGTCAAGCGGAATTCGCCAAGCAACAGGCCGTGGTTATAGCCCAACAGGTAGAGACAATTGCCAGGTTAGAGCAGCAAACCAGAGTATCTACTTCACACCAGGCTCCTCCCCCACCAAGAGTTCCCATACTCGGGGAGGCAACCCACGTCCAGGATGATCTGAGACATTCGGCGGGCAGCTCGCCCGGTTCTACTCCAACTATCTAAAACACCCACCAACCTACCAGACTCCCCCTTTGAGCTCGAGATGGACGCCACAGCATTGAAAGTGAGCAAGCTCGAGAAATTGTTCAAAAAGTCTCAGGGGGCCCATTCTATTCCTGATATAGAGAATGGTTATACCGACTCAGTGGTGACATTACTGGATCGGTTCAAGATGCCACATATCAATCGATTCGATGGCTCTGACGACCCAATGGTGCACCTCTAACTGTTTTCTGATATCCTGAGGCCAATGGGTTTGACCACAGCCCAGAAATTGTCACTATTCGGCCGAACCCTGTCCGGGATAGCCGCAATCTGGTATGCAAAATTGGAGAACTCTGTGAAACAGAATTGGGAAGGGCTGGCTGAGGCCTTTATTGCTCAATACTCCTACAACACACAGATCGAGGTCACAACTCGTGATCTCGAAGTCACCCGCCAAGAGCCAAAGGAAGGTTTCTCAGAGTTCGTGACAAGATGGAAAGCAAAGGCCTCAATGATGACTACAAGGCCTTCCGACAAAGATCAGATCAGGATGATTGTTCGGAATCTGCATGGCAAGTTGCCGCAAAAGATGGTCGTTCTACCTCTGTTTACCTTTCCAGGCCTTCATGAAATGGGGGTTCAAATCGAGGATGCCATCAAACAAGGGATCTTTGCAGAAGATAATGAGCCTTTGAAGAGGAATATTGCTCGCAGTTCCAATGCTACTACTGATGGTAGCACAACTGTGAAATGCTCAGAAGTAGACACTATCACCACTTCCCTCAATGACCAAAAACCAACCACTTCAACTCGGCCCCAAGCCTGAAAATTCCATCCTCTTTACATGAGTCTCTCCCAAGCTTTGAAAAAGCTGCAAGAAGAAGGGCATCTAGAACTCCTAGAACCCCAACCCCTTCCAAATCCTCTTCCATCAAGATATGACCCAGCTAAATACTGTGCCTATCATTAACAACACGGCCATGATACGAACCGTTGCATCCGCCTCCGTCATAAGATTCAGGATCTTATTGACGAAGAGACCCTAGCTCCACCTAAAGGACCTCAGGTTAGTACTGATTCGTCACCTCCCCATCTCAACCTCATCCATACACTACCGTCCACCTACGACCCCAGCATATACATCACCCCAGCCCATCTACCCAAGCCTGAGGTGTTCATTCCAAAAAGTATGGACTTATGCATGATGGATGCACCTAGACCCCAATCATCTCAAACCCGTGAGCCCACTACTTTTGAGCTGAAGAGAATGATCGAAGATCTTCAGAGAACTGTGATAGATTTGGCCTCCGGGACATTGGCTCCGTCATCAACCACATCACATACCAGGGAGTTCATGTCAAAAGGCTCCCCAATCTTGGAACGGGCTATATTTGAGAAATGCCAATCCCTTGGCAAAGTGGAGGCGAGTGGAAAGAACAAGATAGGGGCGGACATGGATCCCCATGAACATCTTTTGTTGGCTGTTGAGGCTTTGAAAGCCGAGGGACTGAACAAAGAACAAGTGCTCGCAGTTGTTGCAAAAACTGTGGATGACATTTTCGCCACTCAAGTTGGGGGCAGTTTGAATCAAGGGGCAAGCCGGGAGAAGGGTCGTTGTATCAGAAACGTTCCTTTCAGCTATAATCCTGCACTCAAAAGAGATCAACAAACCAGGCCAACACCTGCCAATCCCTTTGCTGGTGTGCCCAGTAAAAATCCACAAGCCTTGAAGTACCAACCCCGAGGTTAGAGGGTCTTTCATGCCCTCTATATGCCTTTGTCCAAAGCTCTCCAAATCCTTGTTGGACAAGGCCATCTCAAACCCCTTGAGCCTCGGCCTCTCCCGAACCCTCTTCCAGCTACGCATGATGTTACCCAGTACTGCGCGTACCATCAGCAAACCGGCCATACTACCGACGACTGCTTCCATCTTCGCCATGAAGTACAAGATCTATTTGACAACGGGGTCATCCTCCCGCCGAGCTCAGCAAAGTCTATCGGCACTGGATCGGTGAACTTGGGGGATAATGTGATGTGATCGGGGGATGAACCACCTGCGGGCAGCGCTTGATTAATTCCAGACGTGGGAATGACATGTACTGTTCTGAGCAATATGCAAATACCAGTTTTTTTGTGCTTTCCGACTTGGGTATTGAGTTAGTCTTGTTGTTTTGTACAGAGTCAGTCTTTTCTTACTGAGTCAGTTGGGTCTGTCTTGTTGTACCGAGTCAATATTTTTTTGTTGGAGTCGGGTGATTTCGGGGGTGTTACCTCGGACATCACTTGCTTGTTTTGTGTTTTTCTTTTCGTTTTCTTTTGAGTCTGTTTCTGCCTTGGAGCCAGTAATGCCAACGGATCTCAATGAAACAGCAGTGATTTTCACGCTCTTCGTTTATACGCCTTGTGCCAGTTATGCCGGAAGTTCTGAATGAGATGGCAGTATTTGACTAAGAACTCTGTCTTTTCTGTGCCTTGAAAGTCATTGTAATGACCTGAGTTTTTCAAAACTTTTTGAACACTGCATTGAAAACAAAGAGGGAGGAATTCCTCGGGTTTTGCAAAAATTTAATCAACTGAGAGAAAGAGAGGCGTGCTAAACCCTTAATGAATGAAATCATGCTTATTAATGTGAGTACTGAGAAGGATCCTGGCTTGATCTAGATTGGTTCCACATCGTCTTTCGCGCAAGCGATTAGTCACTTTCTTAAAAGATTTCAAAAAATGTTTTTGCAAGACCCTGCGAAGACCTGTGTAGAATCGCTCTTGAGATTGTGCAGCCTAGGATC
Source organism: Camellia lanceoleosa (assembly GCA_025200525.1). Taxonomy (NCBI): domain Eukaryota; kingdom Viridiplantae; phylum Streptophyta; class Magnoliopsida; order Ericales; family Theaceae; genus Camellia; species Camellia lanceoleosa. The sequence continues at coordinate 90,490,905 of CM045765.1, forward strand.
GCTCTCAGCCTTGAGACTCGCCCCCCCTGCTTTCAAACCTCGAACTCGGACTCAGAAAGTTCAAAGGTCAACCATAATGTGAGACCTGCATGGCCAGATTCGAAGCAGACCTCGAACTAGAGGCAACAAAGTCAGATCAGGAAGGTCAGGCGTCGTCAAAAAGGCTTACAAAGTCGGATCAGAAACACCCCTCCAACTAGGGGTAAAAAAAAAAATGTTAGATGCGCTCGAAGAGTCAAGAAATGGGATGTTTCTCAAGCTAACAAAGACTGGAAAGAATGCCAAATCCCAGAAGGGAAGAAAGAAGAAGGCATTGTTGAAGAACAACTGAATTCCTATCCACAACACTAGGGGCAAATTCGGCCCCCCATTGGATGAACGCCTGCATCGTCAACGAACAGCAGCCATTCTCCTGGATTCAGATGACTTCAGGATCTTAAAACCATTTGACATGGACCAAGCTACACTTTTACCCTTGAGAGGCTCGCTGGGCCAAAAACCTGGAAGGGCGACCCAGGCAAAAGTTAGAGCAAGAAAAAGAAGAAAAAGAAAAAAGAAGAAAAATGCAAAGAATGAAAAAAAGAAAAGAAGAAAAAAAATGATGGAAATGAAAAGAAAAGATGAAAAAAAGAAGAAAAGAAGTGAAAAATAATTGAAGAACATAGCTCGCAAGGTTGAAAACCCGCAAAGGGCGACCTCGGCAAAAGTTAGAGCGCAAAAGGAGAGGTTAATACCCGAGTGTACCTTAAACCCGAACTACATAAGGCTTAAGTCCCATCTTTGGGATACGTAGGCAACTTCATTCCGAAGTCCAGTCGTAAAACAATTCAAAATTTGACTGTGTCCATGCGATGGTTCTGGTCATCCTTGTCTTCTCTGTATCTGAGGATTTGGTTGTGTTCGTCACTCTGAGGACTGCCTACAATGCGCTGTGGTGCCATCCAAACAAGGGGCAACTTTCCGTTGCCATTCAATGCGCCGCGGTGCCGTTCAAACAAGGGACAACTTTCCGTTGCCATGCAGCTCTCTTCAAGCACGGGGCAGTTTTCCTTTGGATCCGAGGTTGTGCATCTCAGGAGTAGGTTTTATGCTCGTTGAGTAAGTGGCCGTTTGCAAAAATAGTTTTTGAAAATTTTTACTGAGGTTGACTAATTCTCTCGAAAATTGTTCCATCTTTTCCAAAAACTGGACCGTTTCTTGGACCCAAAAAAGGAAAAATTTTCAGTGCTCACAGCCTAACTTGCATGATTTTAAATCAGAAAATCGAACAAGCATGTTAATCTAACTCTCATATTGGTCAAAATTGTTTTAGTAGAAAACCAAAACAAAAAATGGTCAAAATGATGAACTAGGGGCACAGTTGAGTCAGGTGGTCTGTCTTTTCCCCATTGTCAACACACTTGCTAGAAAGGGCACTCTACTTGCCAAGAAGGGCACTTTACTTGCCAGAAAAAGGCACAACTGAAGTTAATAGCAAAAGGGCTGAAAGCTCTCTCACCCTCCGAGCAACGAGGTATCAAGCCAAGTACGAAGCACGAACTGGAATGAATCAAGATATTCCACTCCCTCATCTGGACAGATCTGATCACGTCCAAACTCCCCAGCAGAGCATCGTCAACTGATGTCAGCTACAGATTTGCTACACACCTGGTTGTAGCACAGCCCCTCTGTGGGAGAAACTCACTAGCTGTGTGCAGAAGAAGAAGAATCTAGCGGAATGCTAGGGGCAAGAGCCCATAACTTTCTGTTTATCCATCAACCACCCCAGGGGAGAGATTTAAAATGAGAGATTGAAAAATAGAAAGGTGTGCGTTGAGAGAAAAAGTGAGGAAAGGACTTTTTCAAAAAAATAGAGCTTGAGGGCCGAGTGATGTGAGAATCACAAATGAGAAAGGGTGGGAAACAATACCCGGAGAAACTGGCTCCTCGTGCACCGAGAGGTCTCTCGCCTTTGTAACACAGTTGAGTGTTGTGTTTGTGCGTTTTGTTTGTCTCGTTTCTTGTTTTAAGTCGTTTGAGTGTCAACAAATGTGTTTAGGTCATTTTACATTGTTTTCCCTTTGTTGAGTTGTGTTTAGGTTGTTCTACCTTTGCTTTCCATTGTTGAGTCGTTTTGGCTGTGGTCAGTTGTAGGCTCAATACCCGGTTGAGAACACTTTTCTCATTTCATTTTCAAAAATCATTTTGTGCTCAGAGTGCCGTGTCGTTCTCCACATTTGTGCAAATCAAGATTGGTTCTTTCATAAAGCCGCGGGGTTCAACCCAGGTCATGTGAAAACAATAAAACCAAGACCCATCTGAAGCTATGAAAGTTCCGAGCTACCAAGCAAAAGAAAAGAGAGAAAATTTGGAGCATCTGAGTGTGTTTCAACTTCTGCAAGTTTCGTCTTTATAAGCCGTGTGTTCAGAATAAACAGAATACTATATTATGAGCTGTGTGTTCAGAGTGGGCAGTGTGCTGTAAGAGCTGTGTGTCAAACAAACAGAATACTGTGTTATGAGCTGTGTGTTCAGAGTGGGCAGTGTGCTATAAGAGTTGTGTACCGAATAAACAAAATACTGTGTTATGGGCTGTGAGTTCAGAATGAGTTATGTTCAGAACAGACCGTGTGTTCAAAATCAGCAGTGTCCTGCGTGAGCCGTATGTTCAAAAATAAGCAGAATATTGTGTTATGAGCTGCGTGTTCAGAATAAGCGTATCTTGTCTGTTGTGTGTTCAAAGTGAATGAATCTTGTGTTATTTCCTTTGTTTCAAGCCAGAATGGCGATCAGAAGTGCTCTCCCTGAGTACCATTCCCCATCAGAATAAAGCGGTTTACCGCCACTCACCCCATGAGGTGCTTTCGAAAGTGCCGCTTTGTTTGTTTATTGCATTCCTTAAACATCACGCTCCGTATTGTTTGCAACATGTATCGTATCATCGCACTTATTGCATTTATTTGCATCTTGTGTTATCTCTTATTGTTTATCCTTTTACGCTAAGCAGCGTTTAGGATCGTTGTCCCCCAGGACTTAACTTAGGTTGCATGGAACACGCTCCCGAGTTGTTTACCTCTTTTCACGATTTCAGCGTGTTTGGAATTTATCTCAGGTTGCGTTGTGCGCGCACTTGATCGGTTATTTTGACCTCTTCTCACGATTTCAGCGTGGTTTGAGCGTCCCGTTCCTCACACGATTTCAGCATGTTTGGATCTTATCTCAGGTTGCGTTGTGCACGCACTTGGGCGGTTGTTTTCAGACCTCTTCTCACGATTTCAGCGTGGTTAGAGTGTTCTTTTCCTCACACGATTTCAGCGTGTTTGGAATTTATCCCAGGTTGCGTTGTAGACGTGCTGGGCGGGCGTGTTTTGACCTCTTCTCACGATTTCAGCGTGGTTTAAGTGTCCCGTTCCTCACACGATTTCAGCGTGTTTGGATCTTATCTCAGGTTGCGTTGTGCACGCACTTGAGTGGTTATTTTTGACCTCTTCTCACGATTTCAGCGTGGTTTGAGTGTCCCGTTCCTCACACGATTTTAGCGTGTTTGGAATTTATCCCAGGTTGCATTGTAGACGCTCTAGGCGGGTTGTTTTTGTTTACCTCTTCTCACGATTTCAGCGTGATTGGAGCCTTCCCTTCCTCACACGATTTCAGCGTGTTTGGAATTTATCTTAGGTTGCGTGGAACGCGCTTCTGATTGATTTTCTTTGTTCTTCCTCCACTCACGAGTCCAGCGTGGTTGGCGTATGTCACCATTTTGCATCTATTGTACTCTCTGTTGCATCGCATCTATTATCTATTGCATCACATCTATTACATCCATTGCATCATATCTGTTTTATTGTCCGGTCTAAGAGACCTCAAATCCTCTAAAGGTGCAATTCCTTTGGTGTTTGTCGTGCCCGAACGACTTAGGTGATACGGTATAGCCACCGCCTGTAGCGGTGAGTTCCTAGGAGACCAAGAGACGGTGGAAATTAGAGTTCGAATGGCTTATGCCTAGAACGCATAAGGTTGGGATTTCGAGACTAAAGTCTGGTTTAAATACCCAGGGGTATATCCTCGGCTTGAAATCTGTATGGCAGCCCCATAGATTGAGATAGCATCTGTATGCACCTCAATTCTGGATACTGATCCAACCTAGTCTGTCACCCTGTTGGAGAATAGGGAAAGCTGCGACCATAGTCAGGGAGAAAAGTAGTACCTGCAGTTCAACCAAGAAGAAGCGAAAGATCCCTAGCAGCATGAGGTAAGTCATTGCCAATTACCCCTGTAAAGTATCTTCACCTCTTAGCTATTACATTGCATTTTAGCCACTACATTACAGTGCATTGCATAAATCCTCAATTTTCAAACCGACTTCGCATAGCGTATAAGTCCAATTATCAAACCGACTTTGCGTAGCGTATAAGTCCAATTTTCAAATCGGCTTCGCGTAGCGTATAACTTCAATTTTCAAATCGGCTTCGCGTAGCGTATAAGTCCAATTATCAAAATCTTCCCGCATATTATTTTACATCCTACCCCTAAACTACGCTGGTTTGATTCCTTGCAAAGGGATAGGTAGGCAGCCTGCAGGCACAACCATTTATTTATCTATATTTTGTTTGTTTGTCCAAGTCTTCGGCCTTGTCAAAAATTGGTCGTCTCTGGGCTTTGACATTCACTCCCGTCACTTCTTGACTTCCGAAGTTACACAAAGAGGGCAAATCAGAGACACCCCATTTTTGACTGCCTTTAAGACTTGGACGCGACTGATGGTTTACATGGTGGAGAAAGGTGTGCAGGGGAAAGGTTCAGTTTCTTCGGCACTGAGAGAGTCAAATCTCAACTTCATACCCCTTTTTTGATCAAAACAATATTGATCAAAAGATTTTTAGACCTTAAAACCCTCGCTTTCAAAACGTTTTTGAAATAACGTTTTTACAATGTTTCGAGGCTCGTATTTTGTCAAATGTTGCGCTTTTTGATAAACCGAGCAAGGACAAAGTGGAAATGAATCGAAGAGAGATGAAATCTTTGAAAAATCTTTCAAAACACCTTGTTCGGGGGTTTAGAGTTGAAGAAAAGAGGAGAAGAGAGAAGAAGACTAGTTTGGGAGAAGTTCGGCATGAATCCGAGTAGGACCAAATCTGCACGGTTTCACCGAAACGGGCATAACTCTTTGCACAGGAGGAATTTTGATGCGAGGTTGGTGCCATTGGAAAGCTAACTTCAAGGGCTTCAATGTAGCCACATGGGAGGCCAGCAATATTTCTGGCTGACCAGCTTTTTTTGGTCAAAGTGATTTCGCATGAATCTGGGAAGGAGAGAAAACACTGCGCGGCTTCACCGAAATGGGCATAACTCTTTGTACAGGGGGAATTAAGGTATGAGGCCACCATCATTGGAAATCTTACTTCCGGGGCTTCATTTTTCACTCAATAATATCCTAAGGACAAGTCCGGGTGGGGGAGATATGGTTGTTTGAAGTCCGGTTGGACCGAATCTGCGCGGCTTCACCAAAACTGGCATAACTTTTTCCACAGGAGGAATTTTAATGCAAGGTTGGCGGCATTGGAAAGCTAACGTCTGGGGCTTCATCCTAGGGGGTGGCCGGCCACCTTGACCCTTTTGACCTGGTCGGCCGGCCACCTGAACTGGCCGGCCGACCACCTGATCTCTCAAAAACTGGTCGGCCATGCTCCCTACAGTTGGTTCCTTACAAATACACCCTCATTTTCCCCCCAGATTCTGTATCCGATGGGGGGACTTTTGGAGGGGAAATTTGAATTTCATTTCCCCCCATTTTCCTCCACACTTTTGCCTATATAACCAGCACCACCAGCTGTGTTTTGAGGGTTAAAAATTTTTTGTTTAAGGCTCTTGCATACAACTCTCCCTCTCCCTCTCTTCCACACCTCAAAACCTTAAGCTTCCTACACCCTTTACCCTACAAGCCATAGCACAACACCTCCAACATCCATTCCAGCAACTTGAGGCTGTCTTCCAAAGGTTAAGAGCTCCCAAACTTGGTCCAGAGGCTGCTGGAGTTTGGTTCTACAAGGGTGAGTCCCATTTTTCCTCTTTTGTGCACTATTTTGATCTATATCCTAGCTCCTTGTGCTTACATTTTTGGGCTCCGACCCTAACTGGAAATAGTCTTGTTTTGATCTCTTTTTCATGTTTTATTAATGGCCTTTCCCTGTTTGAGGCTTCCTTCTTACCCTTTGTGTTTAAACCCTCTTTTAGGCCTATTTTTGCATAGTATTTTAGGCTTATTTGTGAGCTGTTTCAGACTTGGTTATAAACTATAAAGTGGCTTTTTTTGAGCCCCTCTTCAACAGTGTTGAAGGGCTCTCCTCTGTTTGAGGCCAGCGGCTGCCACTTGCCTCTTTGTCCCTCTTTTGGCCTTTTTCTTGCATAATAGTTTAGCCTTGCTTGTGTTCGTTTTCGTGGCTTGCTATAAACTGTGAAGTGCCTTGTTTTGAGCCTCTATTCAACTTTGTTGAAGGGATCTTTTCCATTTGGGGCCGGCTGCTGCCCCTTGTCTCTATTCTCACTTTTAGGGCCATTTTTGCATGATAGATTAGCCCTATTTGTGTTCATCTTTGAGACTTGTTGTAAACTGAAAAAAGGCTTTTTTGACATCATCTTCATGTTTTATTAAGATTTCAATTTTTTTTTTTTTGAGGTCATATGCTATCTTGTATGCTTGGTTGCCTCCCATTTTGAGCCTTACACCCTAGCCCTTGTTGCATGCCTTATTTGACCTTCTAGCCACTGGAATCCAGTGGATTTCCAGTGGCTTTGTTGCTGTTTTGAACCTCCAAATTAGAGGGGGGTGACCCCCTCTCACCTTGACTTGTTTGGTGGCCATTTTGGCCTTCCAAAGAGGCCCTATCTTGCATACTTTGTGGACTGATTTTGGGGCCAATTTGGTGAGTTTTGAGACTATCATATTTGATTTTCAAATTTTATTTGGGGCTTCCACATGTCCATCTTGTATGTGCTTAAGAATCCCTTTGTATGCTTTCTAAAGGAGCTTATCATTCGTGCATGTGTTGGCTACATTTCCATGGTTATTTGGGTATATTTTGGCATGTTTAGTTCACTAATTTTTTCTGGTTTGATGATTTCCCACTTTCTTCATATACATGCCATGTAAACTATGTTTGCCTGGCAAAATTGCATGCTAATTTAAGCCATCTTGCTAGCACTTTTTGGCCACACTTTAAACTGGAAAAGTTCATGTTTTGGGACTGCCTTAACTTTGTCTTCATGCTTCATGTTTAAATAATGCATGCCTTGTATAGCTATAAGTCATTCCATGTGCCTAATTTTCTGTTTCGGGGTCCATCTCATGCATCGGGTGCCATGTTTCCATGTTTCGGGGCTGTTTAGCATCATATTTTAGCGCTGAAATTTGCATGTTTGTATGCCATATTCCATGCCTTATCATGCTTTGGTAGAGTGGCATTCGTGCCTTAGGATCGGTCCTCGGTTTGCGTGCATGTGTGCACGTGTCTCGAGTGTCTCATTTTCATCTAATGGCCTCTTATGTGAGTGTGGCTGAGGTCTACTTGTGTTAGTGTAAGTCCATTATGCATTGTGTATGCCATTTCGTTTCATAGCATTGTGTATGCTAGGTTGTATGTTAGCGCATTGTGTATGCCATGTTACCTCGTGCATCATGTATGCCATTTAATAGCATTATGTATGTTAGGTTGTATCTTAGTTGCATTCATGCATGTCATGCATATTGCATTGTGTTTGGGATAGGAGTTAGCCCGAGCACGGGAAACGAGGTACGTTTCGTACTCCGAGTGACGGAATATGTCTCAATTCCCCAGTCACCGACACTCCGGATTATCCATGATGGAGTCTTGGTCTTGTTGTGTTTACATGTGTATTCATTTCATATTGAGTTATGCAATTCGACTCCTCGGCCATCGTGCATCGAGATGCATGATTGGTGGCACGAGGATCGAGGCATGCATACATATGTAAAAATACATTGCCATGTCCCTTTTCTGCTCTCTATTGCAGCAAATCAAGAATCAGCAGCCTTCCGGAGCTTGGCGCGCTTTCCAAGAACAATTGCAAACAGAGGTTAATCGGGGCGTCGCAGTGGATTTCCGCGCAAAGGCAACCCGAACATGCATCATTCATCATCTGGAGCAGAGTTCGAGGCAGTCCTTAGCTTGCATGCTAGTTTATTGCTTTCCTAGTTAAATTTGTTAATTAATTAGGGTTTTATATTTATTTGGACTGTATTTATTTGGGACTGTATTATTTATTCGGACCCTCCGAGCGAGGGCACAACTGTAATAAGTGTGCGTGCGTGTGATGTATGTCTTCCAACCCCACGTCTTTCTCTCTTTTATTTACCAGCTTATGATGGTTAGATTAGGGCATGTTTCAATTAGCATACAGTATGATAGCATGTTTGCATTTATTTATCTGTTTTGCATGCACCGGGCTCGGCGCATCATACTAACTACATTCGTATTTCAATTCTGAGTTGAATACGTGATAGCTGTTGCATCTCATGTGCCATGTTTAGAATAACCGAGCCTACTATAGTTGCATTTTTGCATGTGTTACATTAGGCATTTCTGTATAGTTAGGATCATGCATGGATTTCTAATTAGCTTCTGTTTTGGCTTGGAGTACTCGGTGAGTTTTTACGCTTTAGCATTCTTGCATGCGTGTGAGTGACTGCCATGATAGCATGCTTACCATGAGACTATTTGCTTATGTGATATAACTGCCTGAGTGCCTATGGGTGAAGGTTGGGTTATCTGAATTGGAGTAATGCATTGACTGTGAGTTTTAAGTCCACTAGATAGTGGCAAAACCATCTTTTCTAAGCCCACCCGAGGATAGCAAAATTTGCATTTTAAGCCTACCTACGGGTAGCAAACCATCTTTCAAAAACAAACATGAAATGTTTTGTTCCAATTGAGGCGATCCGGTCTATACTTGTATGCTGTGCGCGTCACATAGTAAATCTAGGCTAATAACCGGAATAAGAACGCACAATGTTTTCAAAGCTAGATATCATGGTTAGTAGAGGCCGATCTTTGATCGGGCGAGCGGGGGTGCTCACAAAGTGACCTTCCCCAATCGTACCCAAGTTCCCGAGCCGAGGCAACTTTGGTAATGACAGAAACGTGGCCTTAGGCAAACGAGTCAGGGTTTTCTAAATTTTCCCAAAAATAAAAATATTTAGGTGGCGACTCTGTATCTGGCAAAGCAGTCCATGTTTGGCACTTCTTTCAAAAATCTATTTTCTCAAAACAATTTGCCGAATTTGGACTCTTTGGTTTAGATTAAGAACCGTGACATTGAGTCCTGAACTGTAGTGAGCCCAAGACGAACGGAACGGGGGACTCATTCCCCTCCCGGGGCATTCGGGGACGTCTACACTAAACTACCCTCATATATATACATATTATATCTGCATATGCCAAACCAAACCAAACCCACCTTTCTCTCTCTCCGAAGTTCAACACCGCATCCTCTGCCGCTGTTGCCAGCTCTTCATCGTTGCTACCAATACTAGAGCCACCACCTCTCCCTTCAACTCCTACTCCTTTCAATTCCGTCACTGTTGGAGAAGTTGATCTGCCTTCTTAGATTGACTTTTCAGATTGATGGATCTACCGTCCTCTGTCGCCGCCGTCCTCTATTACCCTCCATCGCTATCTTCTTTCAACTTTGCCCACATACTTCTCTCTCTCTCTCTCTCTCTCTCTCTCTCTCTCTCTTTCTCTCTTTCTCTCTTCAATTTCTAGGGTTTCTTCGATACTTCTTTTTCTCTCTCACAACTAAAATCAATCGTTGATCTCGGCTGGACTTTGACAAGTTGACTTAGCCTCTGCCGCTAAGAGCTTCGACGAGTTTTAAAGACAAACCTCTCTGATGACGAGTTGTACTCTACTAAGGAAAGAGCTCTCCAATCACTTTTCATCACTCGAACAAACTATTTGGAGAAAATCTGATGCTCTGAAGCACAAGATTGAAACCCTAGACTCTCAGACCAAGAAGTCCCTTCAATTCCTCAATAAGCGCTAGTTCTCCATCAATGATTCCATCGCCACGAGGTTCTATATGTATGTATGTATATATGTATATATATATGTATGTATGCAAGAGTGTGTGATGAAATCAGCAGAACTAGTTAGACATATATATATATATATGTATGTATGTATGTGTATTTTTTTTTTTTTTAGCCGATAACATTTTTGTTCTCTCTGTTTTTTTTTTTTTTTGGTAGTTGATTGTTGATGATAATGATGATGACTATTGTTGATGAAGAAACTGATTTGTAATGGACAAATATTGCAATAGATATGGAGGAAGAAAGAGGGAGAGAGATTTGAACGAATAGGGTTTCGTATTTCAACAAATAGGAAAAAAAATGAACATATATGTTGTTGTTGATGATGATGATGATGGTGAAAGATATTACAACAGATATGGAGAGACAGAGAGAGTGAAAAGAAAGATTTGAACAAATAGGGGCTTGATATTTCAATAGATAGGAAAAAAATGAACAGACAATAAAATTTGGACAAATGTTTGAATAGATAAAGGGAAGAAATTGAATAGATATATATAAATTTGAATAGATGGGCAAAATTTTGAACAAATAGGAATTTTTTTTGAACAGAGAGAAAAGAAATTTGAACAAATAGTTAATGAAAGTCAATAAATAAATAAAAAAATCAACAAATCAATTAAGGGGTAAAATTAGAAATAAAATGTCCTTTAAAACAAGAAAAAAGGATTTCTCATCAAACTATTTTACAAATGGTAGACCTCTCATTAATAAAAAAATCTATTAAACCTAATGTTTTATAACCTCCTTAGATTGGATTTATCACCAATATACTCTAAATAGAATTACAATTAGACAATTATAGTCCAATAGATATATGAGTCCAATAATTAGTTCACCAGTCTAACACTAACCGCCTAATAATAATCTAAGATAAAACCCCATAATGTGAAAGAAATATATATATATATATATATAATTGGGAAGAAATTATTAATTAATCTTTACATTTAGTGAGGATCGATCTCCCGAGCTTTGAAATTTAAGTTTATAGCGGTTAGTTAAGTGAGCTTTCCTTCTCAATGTTCATGCTATTGTCTCTGATTTAACATGCCTTAACAATTGGCAAGACTTTCAAATGCACTAAAAATTTTAACTGTATTTTATGTAATATTTATACGTTAAGAAGAAAATAGAGTGAATTATACTTAAGCACCAATGCACTTTTATTGTAATCTCGTTTTGATTCATTCACTTTCTTTTTGATAGTTAATTCCTTACATTTTAAGTCAAATTACAATGTGACCCTTCCGTCCATCTACTGTTAATGAGGTTGACAGATATTAAAAGTGAAGGGATTACAGTGAAATTTTAGTGAAAGTATAAGGATTACATTGTGTTAGGTTTTTATTCTTGGCAATTCTGTTTGACAAAACTCCTTTCAGTTGTAATTGTATTCGATCTTTTATTTTAGTGAGGCTATGAGTTTTAGATGTGAATCCAACCCTAATTGTGCCTTGCAGAGAAGTTTGTGATGTTAATTCTATCATGTTTGCCACTTCGTTGACTATGTCGGGGATCGAGCTGCCCGGTTAGCTCTAGGGGTCGAGTGGGTAGCGCCCCTTGGCGGGTCCGGAACAGCGCCCAGGCGGGGTCGAAGGGCAGCACTCCCGAAGCAAAAAGCAAAATTGTAGTCAAAATTGTTTGTCCGCTTGAGCAGCCATTCTTGCACTTGAGCAGAGATCGCAACCTTTCAAAAGTTTCACTCGCCTGCAAAAGTACTGGGAGTTGTTTTTTTTCTGCTCGAGCGTAGATCCGCTAGAGCAGCCATTCTTGCACTCAAGAAGAGATCGCGGATCTGTTTTCTATAAATATGCGGTTCAATCAGGTTTTAGGGTTATGGCTGCCAGATTTTCTTTTTGGATATTAGGGTTTTCTTCTGGAGCTTTCTTATTTGTTTCCTTTAATATCTGTGAGATATTAATCATGAATTGAGTGGATTATATCAAAGGGTTTGTTTAGTTTGTTTCATTCAAAAAAAAAGAGAGTTGTTCTTTGGTGGATTCTGTGGAATTTGGGCTTGAAGCTTTGGTGGATTCTAGAGTGGCTCATCGTCGTTGATTCGACTTCGGCGTTATGGATTCAACGTTGTACAAGACAATTTCAAGGTGAAAACGGAGCTAGAAGAGGCATATAGGGTTCGGTTCAATTTGGGCTTGGATTCGCTAGGTAATTAAGAGTACACTTGTGTAATTCCTTTATGTCTTTTTAGTGGATTGTTTTGTGACTTTTACCCGTGGTTTTTTTATCACAATTAGAGGCGCTTCAATTGTGGCTTTTCCACGTAAAATCGTTGTGTCGATTTGTCTTGATTGTTTGATCGGGATTATTATTTACTGCTTAAAATTGATACATAATCACAAATCAATATTTAGGGGATTTCTAAATTTTTCACATTGAAATTTTGATAAAAGTGTAATGAGATGAAAAAATGTCACGTTTAACTGATATGCTAAGTTTTGTTATTCTTATTAACGGTAGATAGATGAAATAATGACATTATTACTTGACTTAAAGTCTAAACGATTGACTGTCATAATTAAAAGTGAAATGATCAAATTGAAATTATAGTGAAAGTACATAAGTACTAAAGGCTTGTTTGTCAATTGGCTAAAATAGTTAAAAAGTGAAAAAGTCATTATAAGTTGTTACATCATTTTTTCTATTTTTATCTTTTTATAAGTTAAAAAATTAACTAAAATCGCCAATTCTCAAATGAGCCTTAAGTGTAATTAACCCAATAAAATACTATATTATTCTACCAAGTATAATGAGAATTTTATTGTGTCAATATAGTTAGCAAAACAAGCATATTCCATGAAACTTTTATTTACATGACAGATTACTCTCTTTTTAACTCCAACTCTTTTCCAAAAAATTTTATTATCATTTTATCCCTAATTGAGATTAGTATCAAGGATTGAAAATCTTAAAATTCTAAAAATCAATTGCTTCATTACATAGGCCCTCCAATCTTCCCACTAGCCACCACCCCTCTTATCTCCCTTCTCCCTCGTCCACCCTCTCCTACACCTTGCCAACATCTCTCTTTCGGCCAATCCCTGTTCCCCACTTCACAACCCTTCCATCTGCCATCTCCCTCTCTAGCCACCCCTCTGCCCTTTTCTCCCTTCCTTACCACCCTCGACATCCTCCCTACCTATAGGGCCCACTTAAAGACCAAGTGCACACATTTTAGAAGGCATTAGATAGAAGAGAAAAATGTATATATATAATAATAATAATAAAATTTACACTTTTTAATCTCTAACTCTTGTATATTTTAACTTTCACTTAAATTTTAAATAGTGGTGGGAGGACTATATTTAAACATTAATCAAAATATGATGAATTAATTATTGTAACTAAAAAGTGATAGATCAAAATAAATTTAGTCAAACTTGGAGGTTGAAAAATGTAATTTACCTTTAAAATTTGAAACCATTCACCATAAATGACAATAATCCTTATACAAAAAAACCCAAGACTATATTACTTGTATCTATAACTATATATAGCAAACATCTTGCATGAAATATTAGCCAGCCTCTATACTTCTTTGACCAAAACCACCATAGTCATTAGGTTTCTTTTCATCCCAACTCTCTATAAAATGGCTGTTGTTGATATTACCTCAGTTATGTTCCCACTCCCAGCTCAACCACCTCTTCTTCCATCCAAGACCACCACCGCCGCCGCCACCACCGCCATCACCACCACCACCACCACCACCATTGCAGCCTCCAAGACATCTTGCAGGACTCCATTCTCAGCGGTTGCACCGCCTCTTTTCCTTGCAGCCTCTAGGCTTCAAATACGCATAACCCTTGAAACAATCTATGAAGAAGAAGAAAAAACTATTGGCAAATTCATTGAAACAACATCCAATGCTTATTCAGCCTTTTTGTTTAAAAATCCGACTTGTTTCCTAGAAGTGTCAAAGCCTTGGTCATCCTACAGTCATAATTGTCAGTGTTCTTAGGAGTTCACTTCTTACTTAGGCTATGTGTGTGTTTGATCCATGAATTTGGTGAGAGGTTTGAAAAATGAAAAGGAAAAGGTAAGTAAAATGTGAATAAATGTAACGCTCCCATTTTCATGCCCAAATGGTGATACACTAGTCATGGCTCTTGAGAGTAAAACTAATAACAAATTCTCATACTTGCATTACATGATGTAAATAGTCTTCATGCGATAATACAATTAATCCAACAACATTAATTAAACAACAAATACCCCCAAGGGTTTACAAGTTCCAAGGCCTGAGCCTGGTTACACAAAACAGTTATTCAAACCCACACATATAAAGCCCTTGGCTTATAATCAGAGTCACAGCAAACGAGCACACTATGCTCTCTTCACACACTTCCACACCCTTAGTTAGGCGAAATTACCACATCATTTCCTGCACAAAAATCCCGTAGGGTGAGCATAAAGCCCAGTAGGAAAATCCTTCACAAAGTATATACATTTTATACAAGTCTAAAAAAAAAAGTGGATGTACATGCCATGCCATGCTCTTTTGAAAAAAATAAGAACACATCTTCATTTATTCAAAAACCATCATGCTCAATGATGCCATGCAATTTCAATTGTTCCACATTTATCGATTTTGTTCAAGAGGCGATAAATACAACTCTGGTAATCCCTAGGTCAGTGTCTGCAAGTAGACTATACAAGTACTACCAATTTGTCATTTTTACCAGTATCATCTGGAGGGCGCGACACCCATTCTTTGTCATTTTTACCAGTCACAAGCTGGAAAGCTCGACACCTATTCCGTCATTTTTACCAGTCACAAGCTGGAAGGCTCAACACCCATTCCGTCATTTTTACCAGTTACAAGCTGGAAGGCTCGACACCCATTCCGTCATTTTTACCAGTCACAAGCTGGAAGGCTCGACACCTATAATCCACACTACCTGTCAAGACTTACCACCGTATTTACCCAAAAACCATTTCATGAAAACTCATTTCTCAACATTCTTTCTCAATGCAAGTTTTCAAATCAACTTTCAAAGTTCAATGTAATGAAATGAAATGATATGCCAATACCATGTTAAAAATGCAATGCAATATTTCTTTCACTTTCAATACTCCCACACAATATTCCCATTGTGATCAAAATTCTCATCACAATGCAATTTCACAAGATGAATAAATACTTTTATTTCAATTCATCAAAGGAATAACATAATTTCCACATTTCAAATAATTTTAACAATTTAGTCATCTCAAGACTATATTAATACTTTTAAACAACAATGCCCAAAATTTCAAAAATTCTCATATTCCATGAAAATATCATTTATATGTAAATAAATAAACAAATTTTCAAATATCATTTATTTTGGCACACAAGATAAATATAACAACATATTCTAAAAATTTTCAACATCTTTGTTAAAAATTCCCAACTTCTAGATTTTCTCATCAAAAGCCATTCATCTTCAAATATTTGAGAAGATCTCACCAAAAATATCTTTCTTTCATCAACATAGTTCAAAAATCTTAAATTTCTATTTTTAGAAATAAGAGAGTAAACCCACTTTCGAAAATCAATCATCTTCTTGAATCAAAAATTCATTTTTTTATCAACACAAATCAAACGATGATTTCTAAAATCATTTAGATCTTGCAAAAACATATATATAACTCAAAGAAAATCCCTACCTCAAGTTTGACGAGGAGGCGTGCAAAACTCCAAAGCACTACAATTTACGACTCCAACAGAAATTTGTAGCAGCCATGCACGTGGGGTCCACTTCAATTACCAAATCTGACGGCCCATATAACACAATCTCACAACAGAGATATATGGCCAAATACCACCTATGCAAACAAGGTCCACCACTACAATGACCATGTATAATAACATTATACACTGCTTCACTAGGCTTGTAGTTTCTTTGTAGCATTGATTCAAAAACGCGATCTGCTTCATTCAACAAACCATGCATGCAGAATCCCTTTATGAGAGCTACCACATTTTTAAACTTGGTATTACTACAATTTTCTATCAGTATAGTATATGTGACATCATTTCAAATGGACTCCTCAGAAAACAATTTGAAGAGAAGCTGTTTTGCCTCCCTCGTCCTAGCTTGTTTGCTAAGCCCATTTAATAACACATTATAGGTAACAAAATCAGGAATGAAGCCCCTTTAATATTTCCTTCTACACAATAAGCATTGATCAGAGTAGTATATGTGCATTCATCAGGAGGCAGATCCAATCTCCACGTCTCCTGGAAAATAACACAAGCCTCAGTCAGTCTTCTCTGCTGGCAGAGACCTTGAATCCGCGATGAATAACAAACAGCATCTAGCGAAACTCCTTTATCATTCATTCCCCATTCCTTGACATCTCTACCAGGATTCCAAGAGCCTTAACAAATCACTATACTGCCCCAGCGATCACGGGCATCGATTTTTGTTAGAATGACTGAAGGATCGTGACTACTGAGTACAGATGCAGCTTTCTCATACTCTGCAGCAAGCTTCTGGCAGTGGCCACACCATGTAGCGTAGAGCTCAACGACGATGAAATCGTGCTTGCCAATAGTCTCGTGGAAGTTGGAGTGATCTAGATTCAGAACGAACTCTTTCGACTCTGAGTACTCGGTTTCAGAAGCAGACGTGTACTCGGTTTCAGAAGCAGATGTCCCTGCGATGAGAGAGAGAATGAAGACGAACGTGCATATCCATAACCTAGATGCCATTGCTGCTACGCTCTCTCTTCAATACCTCATTCAGCTCTGCAAAGAACACTCCATCGGCTACGAACTTTCTCTTCTTGCTCATCTGTGCTGTCGTGCTTATTGGTTGGCTCTCTGTGAACTTGTTAGCTCCAAGCTTCACACCCTCTTCCTTACCCTCCATTGAGAAACTCTGGATCTAATAATCTGAAGCTCCCTTTGGGATTTTCTCTCTCTCAAGCCATAAAACCAGAGTTTTCTCTTCACTCTCCTCTCTCACTTAAAAAAAATATTCCTTACACTTTTTGAACCCACTCCAGCACCTCCTCTTTTCTTTTATCATTGTGTGCTTCCCTTTTTTATCAAGAAGCATCTTCCCTCATCTTATAAAAAATAGTTGACAGCCCATACACTAGTGCCTTCATTATTAACCACCAAATATATATGTATATAAAACAGATCCTTTTTCACCCACCAAACACCCGTTAACCTTTAACATCCCCACTGCAATCACTTCCCTTTTTATATATAATATATATATATATTTTTTTTTTGAATCTTTACAATAAAAAATATTTATATTTTACATACTTTTCACATATTTTTTCCTTTTCTCTTTTTCAAACTCCTAATCAAATTTATGAACCGAACACAGTAATTGATTCATTCCCTTGGATAAATTCTTGTTAGTGGTTGTATGATATTGTTAAATACTTGTTTCTCCGTGTTTGGCATATCAAATTTGACGAAAAAAAAAAAACTTTTGTATGCTTTTCTTTGCATAAGCTTTCTGTATAAGCCTATTGTGCATTTTATTTTACTTTTCTTTTATACTTAACTAGCATAATTAGCCATGAGTATAAATAAATAATCAAAAATTAATTTTTAAAATTAAATGATAATCTAAAAAATTTATCTATAATATTTAGCAAAAATAATTTAGAATTAATTAAATTTTATTCATTTTTATCACAGTTACATATAAGAGATTTTTTTTTTTATTCTTATGTCATTAATTGTATGCTCTAAGTTCTTAATAACAAATATATGTCATAATTTAAGTAGTAATAATTAAAAAATAAATCACAAAAATTATATTTATGATAAAATATAAATACATTTCGTCTTATGAGTTTCGTAAATTTAATTTATCATATGATAGTGGTAAATTACATTTGTCAATATAGTAAGTTTTTCATATTTTGTGAAGTCTAAAAATTATAATTTGTCTTATGTTATAAGGTTTACGTAAAAATGAATTAGGATTCATTTGTGATATTAAATTTTAGTTTAACATTAGACTTATGCCAATTTGTCCTTCACCTAATCATTAAAAATTGTCTTGTTCTATTTCCAACTTATATGAATCATTTGACTTATCAATTTATTAAATTAGTAAATAAATATTTGTAAATATTTTTTTATAATAAAAATAAGAAATATGGACTTATTTTATGCATATTTATTAAAAAGTTTGAACTACAGTTTAAAAAAACAAACTATATATTTATGTTTAAAACAATTAAATGAATAGTTATATATATTTATGTATAAAAAAATTATTTAAGATAAAGCCATCCTAAATTGTAGGTCATATTCTAATCCTAATAAATAGAAATTTTATATTTAAATTATATCATAGTTTATCAGTTCGTGAATAATATGAGTTAATTTGGGGGTTCTAGTATTGGATTAAATACTAAAAATTTGCTAAAAAAATTTAGTTCAAGTCGATTTTTTTTGCCAATAATTCTTGATTTAAGTCTAGTCTTTAGAGAATTGTTTAGCTCATGTCCAATCCATGAGTTAGTAGATCAACCTATTTATTTAATTTGTAATTAGTAAATATATTTTATAAAAAAATTATAACAAAAATAGGAAATATGTACATATTTGTTTGGTATATTTATTAATAGTTTCAAAATTAATTAAGAAATTATGTACTTATTCTTAAAATGATAAATTACATTGGTAATCCCTATATTTTAACTCTTGTATTCTTTTTGTCCTTGGAATTTTAATTTATTCAATTTTGGCCCTAAATTTATAATTTACTCTCAATTTGGTCCAATTGTTATAATTGCTAGTGTTTTTTTTTTTAATTGAAAATACATACATAAGTAGTATCTGTTATACTTTTATAGACAAAATTATAAACTTGTTCAACTCAATAAGTTAATCTCAACCAACTCAATAACTATTTTCTTTCAAAAATCTTAACCGGCATTATCAATTGCACCAAATTAATGCAAAATCTAAAATTAGAGATAAAAATCAAACTAATTGAAATTCTAGAGACCAAATTGACACAAGAGACAAAATGCGGGGACTATCGATATAATTTACCTTTCTTAAAATATGTCTAATATTGATTGTGTCAATATTAAAATATATTTATATCTGAAAAACTATTTAAGACCAAATCAGGCTAGAAACTGATAAAAAATTAATGGCTGATTAAAAATATTTAA
This sequence comes from Camellia lanceoleosa, assembly GCA_025200525.1. Lineage (NCBI taxonomy): Eukaryota > Viridiplantae > Streptophyta > Magnoliopsida > Ericales > Theaceae > Camellia > Camellia lanceoleosa. The sequence continues at coordinate 90,510,160 of CM045765.1, forward strand.
TAATTATAAATTCAAATTCGATCAATTTTTCATTTAAATTTTTTTTATAGAATTAGATTGTGTGATAATTTTAATTTATAGTTTCAATTTTTCCTTGTATTTTTTAAAAAATATTTTTAAATTATATATAATTATAATTTCTTTTGAAATTTCCTTTTCAATCTCAAATTAGTTATAACTTGAATTTGGTTAAAATTTGTTTTTGACTTCTCATCTACAAAAACTAACAATAAACATGAATTAATTTTTTGAACATTGTAAAAAGGTAAATAAAGAAATATGTTATCAACAATAATAATAACAAAACATATTTTTATTTATCATGTGACGTCTTACCACTGCATTAATAATAGATATTAATAATAAAATTTATTACGATAATACAACAATAATATATCAAATTATAAGTAACATATGATCACAATAATTTTTTTATAGTTATACAAAAATACCCAAAATTATATATAAAAAACAATATATGATCGATATTCAATTTTTATATGGTAAAATTCACACTTAATCTCAACCACATATTAGTTTTCTAAATCAATTCATCACCCAAATTATCTACTATTCTTTTAATATTCACCTTTTCAAAATCCACCCAAACAATGCTCTAGCCGAGCTCATCATCACCCTTGTTGTTGCCAATAAGGATGGCACAGGTCGGTTGCGGCCACAGAACCTCTAATCTGCTATCTGTCCATGTAGAATGGCGGATTGGAAAAAATCAATCCGCATCCGTCCACCAATCTGGTGGATGTGGATTGAGCGGATTGGCGAATTGGCGGATTGATGCGAATCGATTTGATAGTTTAAAATTTTATAAATTTTCAACATAATTCAACTTGTGCACTTCCTCAAAAAAACAAAAAAGAAATTATTACAATCGATGATTTAAAAAAGTATTACAATCACGACATATCTCATCTAAAGAAATAAAGTTTGAAACTTTAGAATATTACAATCACTGCATGTTTCATCCATAAAGTATTAGAATCTGTGGTTCTTAAAATATAAAAACAATTTAAACTATCAAAACCATGAACAGAGTAGTAGTAGAGATTGTATGATTCTGTATTGTTACATCTATATTTGTTTTTGAAAACAAAAATCAACTAGCTTTTATTATCTTTTATTTATTATTTTTAGAGTTAGATTTAAGAACAAAAAAATATAGATAAATAATACATCTATCTTTTTCAATTTAAAAAATATATTCAAGTTGAAAACTCATTTTCAATAGAATATATTCAATAAAATATTTAAACTCTTTTTCAATTGAAAATATAAATAGAATATCTACTCAAATTAAAAACACAAAGTCGTACAAATTAGTAGGAGTGCTCGAGGTTTGGTGGTTCGGTTGCGGCCAAAGCAACCTCAAATCCGCCATCCATCCAAAACTAGGCGGATTGAAAAAAAATTAATCCGCAACCGTTCGCTTGTCATCCCGCATCCGTCCAAAATGCAGCGGATCGGTCGGTTTGGACGGATCGGTATATCCGATGCTCACCACCTCCACTAACCATTATGCAACTCCGGTCTAGTTTTTTTTTTATCTTTGTAAATATAAAAATACAATGTTGTAAAAATAAAAAGGTACCATTAGAGTTTTAGAGAGTTAAAAATGAAAAATAAAAAAATGCGTGATTTTAGGTTTTCTTATTCCTTATATGGGTGTTAATTTTATTTTTTTTTAAATCCATAAATTATGGAATAGTGTTCATTATTTAAAATTTTATTTATTGATGGGCAAGAAAATTAAATGTTTCTAATTTTTTACAAATAAAAAATTTGAAAATTTTGTTTAAGAAATTTAAAAAATGGCCAAATTATAAAGAACAATATAAGACACCTTATTCTTAAACAAAATTTTAAGAACACTATAGAGAAAAAAAAAAAGTCACACGAAAAAAAAAAACTTCAAATCAACTCTCAAAACAAATATAGTTAATAAATATATATTTATTATCAATTTAGTAGAAAAAAAAATACATTGCAAAAAAAAGTCATATAGAGAAAAAAAAAAAAATACTCACACGAAAATATAAATTTACAAAAAAAAAAAAAAAAAAAAAAAAAATACAAACAAACAAATTTGAAATAAGTTTGGACTATTGGCAAAGAGAGAGAATAACCATTGCATCATTACATTTGGGGAGGAGTTGGCCGCGTTGACAAAAAGATTAAATATAGAGTATTTTAAAGAGGGAAAAATTAGTCTAGGGTTCCTCTCTCACTTTTCGTAATGGAAGAGATCCACAAAATTATTTTTTGATGTCTAAGGTCCCTAAACATATATCAGAGAAATTTGACTATCTAGGGTCCTTCTCTCTCTCTAAACGTATCTATCTCCTTCTCCTCCAATCAAATCCCAAAGGAATCTCATCTTTTTCATTGTGACACTATTTCATGCTCTCACTCTCTATACCTTTCGTTTTCAATGCGAATCTAAGCAATCTGTAGAGATATGGACCGAACTATATGCTGTGTCCGGTGAAGTCACGTCATGAAGATCGCCGTGACGACGGTCTTCTACGGGGAGGGAATCCTCTGCGACCACGTCTTCTCTGCATCTTCGAGAATCTCTGAATTTCTTTGCGAAGAACAACCTCACACTCAACATCACTCCTACAAACTGGATTGTTTACATTAAGATAGATAAAAGTTGCGACTACGAACTTTGATGCAGCAAACAAGATAGGGAAGGGTGGTTTTGGCTCAATTTACAAGGTAATTTATTTTCAAAATATATAAACTTGCGTCTGCTGGGAAGTGCAGATCTTTGAAAAATTAAGGTGATCCTTGAGTGATGGTATCAACGATTACAGAGTAGTCATTTTTTTATTATTAGAATCCACTAGTCATCCCTAATGATGCTTGAGCATAACATTGGAGTTTTCCTTTCACGAATGTAGGGTCTATTATCAGATGGAACAGTAATTTATAAATTAGAGAAAATTGGTTAAAATGAATCCAGAGAAATTTGAATTTTCTCTGGTTTATAAATGAACCTAAAGAAATTTGAATTTGAATTTGAACCCAGAGAAATCTAAAATTTCTCTGGGTTGAACCCTAAGAAATTCTTTAGGAAGTCTAGAATTTCTCTGGATGAAATTGAATTTTCTCTGGGTTTGGACCAAAGAATTTCACTGGATTGAATTTTCTCTGGATTTGAATTTTCTCTAGATCAAATTCTCTGAATTGATGTTGAGGGACCTTAGACATTATAAAAATATTGAGTGTCATTTATGCTATAAAATCATAATACCAGGGACCTTAAAAAAAAAAACCCCTTTAAAGAGATAACTGTATTAAATTTTTAATTTGATTGGGTTTTTAAAATTTAAAATTTATATTATTTTCGGAAAATGTGAGAGTGAGATGAAGGTGGCTTACCATATTATTTTGAATTTTGAAATTCAAAATAATAAATAATTAGTATCTTTTTTATTTGAATTGTTTTGATCAACATTATTTTTGGAAAGAGTGAGGATGACTTATCATATTGTTTTGAATTTTAAAATTCAAAATTGTAGATAATTAAAACTTTTTTTGTTTTTTGATTTTTGACTTAAGGAACTAACCAATAGATTTTTTTTAAATTTTCTCTAAAAATTAACAAATTAACAAAATTAATTTGAAAGTTTAGAGTTTCCATAACCATTATTTTTAAAAAGATCCTTTTCATCATATATATATATATATATGTAGCCTCTTTTGTAATGTACACGTTTTTATATTCACTCCAGTAGCGTTGTCAGAAAATCAATTCTGATGGGGCAAATCTTAAGGTTGGGCCGGTTTCAAGTTTGGGTTCAGTTTGAAAAATCATGATTTAATAACACCTTAGTTATTTATTTATCATTTTACAAAAACTCATTGAACACAAATTTTAACGAAAAATAGCATCTTGCAACCTAAAGAATTTCTAAAAAAAATATATAAGTTTGTGTATAACAACTGTAATGGAGTTAAGGGATAAAAGTGATGGGCCAAGTCCTATGTCAAGTTCGAAACCTCTTACGTATAAATAATTTTTGAAGATCAGTCTATATAAGAATTTGTCATTTTAATTGAGACTGAATTAGTTTCAAATTAGTCGGTTCAATGGACCAAATACTGAGTTATAAAAAATAAAATAAATAAAAGTGATGGAGAAAAATAAATATTGACACTAAATCGTTGACACATAATCGTAGTAAATGATTAAACAATGTAAATGTTGGCTACTGATGTAACTAAAAGTTAATTTCAACTACAGGTTTTTTGGTAGTTTTATCTAACATTTGGAGTATTAAATAAGGAGCATTTGCTATTCAAACTCAAAAGTTAGATCTAATATTTAAATTTAATGATGTGACAATTAATTAGAATATCTAAGATAACTTTTTTCCCCATATTTTTGGATCAAGATCCTCTAGGGAGATACCTCCCTCTCTATATGGTTTGAAGATGTGCATGCCGGTTGTTTGGCCAATCATCTGGATAATCATCCGGCTAGTCATGCAAGCAGATACCGGTTGACACATTGGTAGATAAGAGTGACAGTTACAGTCGACAAGGGTGATTTCGGTCATTTAGGCAATCGTCGATTGACACACTAGTAGGCAAAGAGTAACAGCTGCGATTGACAATGGTTGGTCAGGCCGTTGTCCGGAAGGTCATCCGGCTGGATATCCATCTTATGCAATTCGCATGTGCAATCTCAGCTACACGGTACCTCATTAATGAGTTGGCATGATATCCTCACATCTCCAGACTATATGGAGAAAGAAGTATGTCCATAGAGGATCCTATCCTATATTTTTTATAATTATTAACTAATTATCTCTCTTACAGATTATTGGATTTAGAAAATGGACTTATATGTTATTTTTTAAAAATTAAAAAGTGTATGTTAATGCATCTACTGAATGTTTGGGTCTAATGAAACGAGAGAGGGAGTAAAGAAAGAAGTGAGAGGTACCCTGCTACTTGCATGTGGAGAATGAATCCTACCTTCAAACTATAAAAACTTTACCACATATACATACGTTGGGGGTCGGAGTGGATAATATATACAATTTTGTTTGTTTGATTGTTTGTTTTTTAAGAGAAAAAAAAATCTTAGAGTTATGATGTTTGTAACAAAATAAATATTAAGGTAACGTTTGATAACGTTTACGTTTTTTTGTTTATATTTATAAAAATTTTATAAACTGATTTTTGTTTATTTTTAGAAAAACATAAACTACAAACGTGTTTAGTTTAAACAAAATATTTGAAAATTTTTAAAAACATACACTAAAAAATATGTTTATCTAGGCCTAAAATATTTATATTTATTTTTTATTATTTATGACAATTGGATCATACACATTATAATTGAAAAAAAAATTAATTGGAAAAAAAATTAATTAAAAAAAGTTTGTTAGTCAAATTTTTGAATTTCTGTTTAAAAACTAACGTAAACTCATTTTTTGAGTTTACGTTTTTTCCTCAAATTTACAAACTGAGACAACCATTTATAAACTAAAAAAATTATCAAATAAGTTTTTATAACAGCTTTTAAAATTTTTGTAAATATAAACTGAAAACGAAATGGTTACCAAACAGAAATTTTAATTTGGATAAATTATCACTAGATCTTAATAGTTGGATTTAATTCCCTTCAAGTTCTATTAAAAATAAGTAATAATAAAATCGTCGCTAAAAATATATTTTTTTTGTGACTATTTTTTGCATCTCGCTAAAAATTGACAATTAGTGACTTTTTTATTTTTGTCACGGTTTTTATAAATTGTCGCTAAAACTTATAATTAGCAACCTTTTTTTGTAACGAATTTTTTAAAGTATCACTGAAAATTGAAAATTAGTGACTTTTTTAATAGTGCTTCATGAAAAACGCCATTAATTATCATAGGATCTATTAGACAATAAGTTTACCTATTAAGATCTACATATAAATCTCCCTTTTAATTTTGTAATTCAAACCTTAAGGTAGTGTTTAGTAACATATACGGTTTTTTTGTTAATAGTTACAAAAAAATTGTAAACTGATTTTGTTTATTTTTAGAAAAACAAAAATTACAAACATATTTAATTTGATCAAAATATTTGAAAATTTTAAAAAACGTAAACTAAACAATGGGATCATACAAACCATAAAATTATAATAATTATCCACAGTAATCACATGGGTAATGTATCAACAATAGATCAATTACATAATTGGGTTCAGTTTAGAACTTTAATTAAAAGAAATGCCAACCCTGACAACAAAGTGAACAAAAAAAATTTAAATAATTTAAATAAAAAAAAAAAAAAAAAAAAAAAACACACCATCAATATTTTACATTAAAAATATATAAATCCAGGACACAATCCTTTTCAAGTAAAGGTTAGACACACAGGAGATCCCCATCTAGTTAGATTTAACACTCAAACATAGGCCTAATTTGGAAATTTGGTTAAAAATTAATTTTTTGATTTTTAATCTATTTTGGATCATATCACTTCTTTATTTTTTTATACGTTTTTAAAAAAAAATTAAAAAATTAATTTTTAACCAACTTTCCAAAACAAGCCGTAAGGATAATGAGATGCAACACTTATTAAAAAAAAGGGAAAATTTTACAAATAAGTGATAAATTTTATAAATATTAATAATTAAAAACATAAACTTTTTTATTATTATTTTGTAATAATCTTTTGAAATTACCGCTTATTAGTAATTTTCCCTTAAAAATATATATTAAAAAAAAGGATAATTGGAGAAATCATGAAAATTGTCTATAATTCTACCATGAAAGTGAGGTGTAAAGTGTAAATTTAAAGTTAGTGTAATGTAAATCATAGATAGAATAAACCTTATCCATATATTTAGATTATGGGTAAAATTCTAAATGCTTTTTTTTAAACATGTAGCACAAGCGATAAAAATAAATAAATATAGGATAAATTATAAATACATCTTTTGAGATTTGCTTAAAGTACATATTGTTCTATGTGATTTGAAAAATTACAAATATTTCATTGTTAGAATTTTTTATTTAACAGAATTAACTAAAAAATGAAATTTATAGTTGCTCTCCTATACAATAATAAAATTATCTAAATTATTAATTGAAACATATTTCTGATATCATTAAAAATTATTAATTGGTTTCATGATTTATTAATAAAATGGACAATTTGTTATGAAATTAAAAACCTTAGAAGGTGGAATGTAATTTTTAAAATCACAGAAGATGATTCGTAATTTAATCAAATCTTACGAGGTGTGTTTGTAATTTACCCATAATAGAAGTTTCAATATGAAAAGGAAGAGTGCTCGAGCCAAAAGTCTAAAATCTCAACTTTATTCGTCTAAAGATTTAGGCACAAAATTATTATGTTCATAAGAACATACTTTTACACAATGATTAAATTACCCCTTACCCCGTATATTTAAAACAACGCCCCTTTCTAAATCGCAAACATGTTCTAATCACTACATTGAGCTGGGTTCCATCACATGGGATTTTCAGCTCGCTTCGTGATTGAGTGAGCTTCGAGGGACTATTACGATTTTAGTGTACCTTACCCCACTAGATTCTGCCCTAGGTCTGACTCCGACTTCAAAGCACTGTTACTGAACCAGTGCGGGAACGAGTTGGACTTGTGCAGACTCATCAACACTGCTCCGTTGTTCAATCGCGTGGTACGCTCTTACATATCCAAAATTTCTCTCAATTTTGATTGTTGTGTTGATTTGCCAGATCTCAACTTTAATGTCTCTTGTATGTCAGATTCGTTTCTACACCAACGATGCCCTTGGGCTCCGGGCCGACTCTGAGATTTAGAAAACTTAAAGCGTATTTTAAAAATTAAAATCCCTTATATTAAAAAAAAAAATTATGAATAAAATAATAAGTTATAATTTTTTTATTTGTTAGTAATCATAAAAAAATTTGCTTGCACATATAATCGTTAAAATTATAAATAATATAATTTAATGAAACAAAATTAGGACAAAAAAATTAGAAAAAAATTATTCAATTAAAACTGATAAAGACCTAGGTAAAAAAATTAGGACAAAATTATTTATTCTACTAAAATCTAATAGATAAAGAAAGTAAAAAAAAAATTAGGGCTCATATATTGTATGTATTGTTCTTCTTGTGCCCAAGCACTTTTTTTTTAATATTGTTGGCTTTTTGGCTTTTCGAAGGATATATTTGTAAATGCAAGCGTGCCAGCAAGGATCAATCAGTCCTTACAAAAATTCTAATTGCCAATCAATTATCAGGCGATTATGTTTTAGTTCTTTCAGCCTCAATGAAGAGGACTTTTACTGGTGGCTTGACTTTTAGGAGAAATTAAGAGAAACGACAAGTAATATTAAAAGCAATTGAAGTATTTCATTAACATAAACACTTACAATTGTCCAAACTCAGCCTTGAGGAAGTTTACAGCAACGGTTTACTTGAATCTACTTGAAAACTACTCCTATGAATTGAAGTACAGTGCAGGTATTTAAAGAACAAGTATTTAAAGTACAAGAAAGGAAAACTGGAAAGGAAAAATACGAAGTAAAACTGGTTTATATGATCTGAGTCTGGGGGTCTTTTCTGGGAACTTCCCTGCTATTTATACTTGTTAGGGATGACCTTGAATCGCACTTCAACCGTCAATCGCTCCTCCATGATCGTGATCATGTTACCTTAGAAATAGTTCCACTATGCCATCACTTGCGTTGGACTTCCTCCTGCTTTCGAATTTGAATAAAGGTAACCGTTGAAGCCACGTCACCTTGTATCTCACTCGATCTAGTGCTACTCGGACCACTTGAGAACCAATATTTATTGCCACGTGCGATTGAGATTTAAGATTAAAATCATCTTTCAATACTACCCTCATTACGCGTGTCGAATCGTAATTGGCTTTTACAAAATATGTAGCCAACATTACCCGCGACTAATATACCCAATACTTGGAAATATTAGTGAATCAAAACTTTTCCTCGCCTTTTTTTAGAACGTGCATAGAATTCATTTTCAAGAAACACAACCGTCACCTATTTTGGTGATCATTCGCATTAACTCTTAACTTTGTTGAATCGTTCCAATACCTTCAGCACTCGAACGGATTATGACTCAATCACCTTCCCACTCTAACGATCGAGCATACGAAGAGCCATTGAGTAATCTTTGTTTCCCTCGAAAGAATCTCCGCGGTTATTAGCCACCTTTACCCGCCTTTCTATATTCAGTCATGGAGGCTTTCGCAGATTATCAACCTTTGGACTACGAACACATTGCCCTCAATCCTTCGGTTTACGAACTCGTTGATACAAGAAGTTCTTCCTCTAAATTCCCATCCCACTTCGAACAAACAACTTTCAAGCCTTGGCTTGAACAATTTGCAAATATGGAATTAGGAAATTCTTCTTCACAACCTTCGCTTGGGATGAGGCTTCATCTTCGGGTGACGAATCGTGCACTGAGTCACGGGACTTGTGGGAACGGATCAATCATCATTTTATTGAGTTCACTGACCCCTTGGATTTCCCTTCCTACGCTCGAAGCTCGGTGGTTCATCCTTATGTGCCCATCGACCTTCGACGTAGTTTAGAAGAGAATTTGCTTGTAGCTTGGTATACATCCTCCATGCCCAAAGGAGCAATGCACCCTGCCCGGTGCTTTGAAGAAACACAAGGATATACCCCTTCATTCTTAGCCAAGAAAGCACAGATTTGTTCTTCCGGTGGCTTGGCTATATTAATGCCTTTGTTCCTTCCATCCTGTGTCATCTCCCCAAAGCGTTTACCACTTCTTCTTCTCCATCTTGAAATGGAAGCATCCACGCCTTCTTCACCCTTGAAATAGAAGCATCCACACCTTCTCCATCCCCTAGACTAGAGGCATCCACATCTTCTTTTTCTTTTGAAGCGTAACCATCTACTCCTTCTCCTCCTCCCACTCTTTCTTGGATAGAGAAGTTAAAGCTTGCTCTTCCAATGGACAAAACCTTCCCCCTTACAAACATCCATCATCTCCAACTCCATCCGAGCGGAAAGAAGCCCAACTTGCGGCTTTTCTCACCTACTAGTTAATGTTCTTGAGGACAACATTCCTCTTAAGAACTTCCAATGGGCTGTGATATTCGACCAGGGGCCATATCCTTAATCCTATCGCCCAGCGAGAACTTCACTTCTGGATCAACTTCCAAGATTCCTCCATTGGCATCGAATTCCAAAGTCACCACTCAATCTTTGGATCAACTTTCATCTCTTCAATTCATGCTCAATCTGAGCAGAAAACTTCATTGAAGACTTTGAAGACTTCAAAAATAAGGATTCTGCATATTGGGATGATTTAGTTATAGATGAGTTGGAACAAAAATCGAGGAGGGGCTTTGAAGCAAAGGTGAAGAGTCAGATTATGAAGTGAGAGCACATCAACTCATGCAGCCAACTTTGGAAGAGATGGAAGACATAATAAAGAAAGAACAAATATTCATTGATCATTGTTGGACGAAATTTCATGATCTTGTAATTTATTCTATTCCTTATTTTTACGAACTTGAATTTGTACCAAAATAAGATTATTTAATGTAATTGTCTTGGCTCTAATGAAAAGCAAAGTCTTCTGTACTCGACATTGTTTGACTCTGTTTCCTCTTACTTTAAAAGCCAACTTATAACCTTAAATTAAATAATCTCAATCTTCGAATTTGGACTTACTTGTCTTTAATGAAACACTAAAAGAAACCAATATGTCTTTTTCCAACTTATGGAGTAAAATTGACAATTACGGTCAATATTATCCAAAATTAGTGTTTGAACTTAACAACTTTACTTTTCAAAGCTAATTATAACCAATGCATGGTCCTGGCTACTATAGTCAATCAATTTTAAGTTGACCACTTCTTGCTTTGAAAAGTAGTTTATGCTGTCCTAATTTCAATGGGCAGTCTTCTCTTGCGAAAAACCAATGATTGGCTTTGATGTTCTTTAAAAAATTCTAAATTTTGCTTTAAAGGTCATTACTTTCAATAATGTTCATCAAATAGGTTTTTAGACCTTTTGAAGTAGACCAATACTCAAGCATCTGAACGTCTCCAATCATGTAATATACTTCGAAGCCAGATTCTGTATTTTCGAAGCCATCTTACTTGATTTCTTGGAGCCAAAACTGGCTTCGAAGCCATATACCCCACTTCGAAGCTGTTGTCGACATCTGAAATATACTTTTCCCTCCAAAATCATTAATATCGGCAAAGGCTCCTCGTATTCGTACTTTTAGTACTTAACGATTTATGCCCTATATGTTCAGACACAAAACCTTTAAAAAGCCCCCTTTGTTTTATGTTCTGAAATCACTTGCTCTTATCATACAAACCCTTATCAATCTTCAATGGCTTCTTCCTCAAAAATCCCAACCGTAGAGCGTCTAAGCCCATCTGTGGTCTTGAAAAGGCTTATCGACACAGAATGTGAGAAATACAAGGCTGGGCAGAAAAGTGCTATTGATGGGCGTATCTTTATCCCTCGCCGTCATGAACAGCAAGATTACGTGCTTGGGCCAATATTCAAAGAGACTCTTACTGAACTCCCTGCCTTATATCCCCGCCTGGAGGATCAACGTCTTCTTCTGAAAGTAATCTTGATGGAAAAATTTGGAGAATCAATCGTCCCCACCGATGTTGGCCTACGATGAGACCAGAATGGCAGGAATGGTACGATCGAGTTGTCCCTGCCAGGTCGCTAGACCTTCAAGAGCTTTGTCTTCTCGATGCTCTTCGATTATCCAGGGTAACTATCTCAGAAGACCCTTTCTTAGTTCCTGCTGCTTTGTGCTTTTGGAACCCCATCATTAATTTCTTTCAATTTAGGTGTGGGATGATGGCTCCTACCGTCGTTGACATTTGTCACCTTCTAGGGATATCCCTATTGGCACCCCCATCACCCAGATTTTCCCGATTTAAGTTCCTTTCTCCCTTCCCTCTCTTACTTCATCTTCTGATGATTTTGTTAAAATTTGAAAATAAAAGGAAGGTCGATGTGATAAGGGAACTCTTTTCCTTCTTATTATATTGGCTTTGCAAATTCCTATTCATACTTCCTCCCAAAGAATCATGCCCGAATTTGCTCCTCTTGCCAAAGCCTTTGTTTCTGAAAAGAGTAGCCTTAGCTCCATATGTCCTTGGCCATGTTTATAGAGTTTGCTCCCTCTTCTGTGAAAAACCTTTAGATGCCAATCAAGGGGGGCCATTCTGGATCCTTCAGCTTTGGCTTTTTGCCTATTTCACTGAATTACAATCCAAATGTCTCAAATTTCATGGGTTACACTCTTTCACTCATGGCATAAGGTTGGCCAATGCTTCACTTTATCCCTCTACTTTTGCCTTTTATTTCTCCTTCTTCTACCAGCTGCCATCTGCCTTTCCCAATCATCGTTTCCGTCCCTTCGAAGCCAGTGTAGGCCCAACTTGGTTGAGTCACTTTCTGAGTGACAGGCTCTGTACCTTACCCATTCATAAAGACATATGGGCTTCCATTCTGATTCCTAGAGAACTGTTTATTGGGACCCTGAACCCCAGGGCTTATAAATGCATAGCTGAGCCTTACTGTCCTGCTCAATTTGCTAGAAACGGTTTGGTTTTACACAAGGAGTTCCCATACCCTTTGTAGTAACACCAACTTAACCCTTACCAAGAGAGATTTGAAAGTTCGAAATCAAGGCTAGAAGAGGCAATCATCAAATTTATAGATGACTTAGCCACTTTTGAATACACCCTTTCATCCTCAAGGCACTTTTCGAAGAGATACCAAAAATGGTGGGTAAGCAATATGGAAGTGTACTTGGCTATTTCCTCAAGATCGATTGAAAATATTGGATGTGTCCCGATCCAAAACCTTTGAAATTGTCACTCCTCCCACTGTTCCCCCTACAACTCAATCTGTTCCTGTTACTTCAACTCCTCTCAGAGTCACTAGAGCCTTGATAAAGAGGAGAAAAGTGGGTGATTTGGTTCATGAGGAGACGACTTTTAAAGGATCGGAGGAAGAGTTTCCTTCTAGGGATTCGAATCTCGAGTTGAAAGAGTGAAAAGACAATTGATGAGCAGATAATCTTGACTCAAAGGAAAAGGAGAAGAAAGATTCTTTTTTCTTCTTGATTTTGATGCCTCTCCTTGATTCGGCGAGGATTACGACTCTGAGACACTTGCTCAAATAATAGGAAAGAAAAGAAAAATGCATTTGCTTCAACTCTTGACTTGGTGAAGATCCCATTCATGAGACATCTGTCGAGTAGTAGAAGCGCAGAACATTCAAAGCAATAATCGTTTTTGAGAGGGCTGGGAAGAAACGGCAGCAACAGTTTCTGAGAGATGAAGCTGCTACTGCTGATGTGTTACAAAGAGAAACTGCTCGAAGACAACAAATTGTCGAACATTATTCTCTTCAGAACTCTCCCATCAACATCAATGTTTCTGAAACAAGTAATTTCTTTCATACTTCTGTTGTTTTTCCTTCATCAGCTTTAAATATTTGAAGTTTAACATTGCTTTATATTTCTTCCTTCTACAGTAACAACCACTGCGCATATCTTTCCAATGGGGCCTCCTCCAGTTTTAGTTGAAGTTGACCAGATCACGAAATGTAAAGACTATCCAAATACAACTTCCCAAGCCTATGCTTCCTGTACCTTCCTTGAGTCCCAACATTCCTGCATCTCTTCTTCTTGGCTTAGAACCGTATCTTCCTTTCCTGACTTTCAATTCAACTCAGTCTATTCCTTCTTCGAACCTTGCCCTTCTTTCTTCCAAGGATACTCCAGTTGCTACTCCAACCCTAGTGACAGTTGATTCTTCCAACGAGGGTGATGGTAGTTCTCCAATTCGTGATTCATCACCTATATCAATTTCCAGCCCCTCTTCACTTGATTCTTTGGTGGCTAAGACTATAGAGCTGGCGAGATGCTCCATCCATTTCTCCTATCCCCATGCAGCCCTCTATGTCTTCCACTACCATACTCTCTATGCCCTTCATGTCTAGGGATGAGGTAGACATCTTCGAAGGAAGACTTGCCAGTCTTTTCGACGTGTCTTCTACCTCTCCAACTTTTAGTCTTTGGTGAGCCATTAATCTTAGTGACTCCTTGCTAGAGATTTTGAGAGTCCTCCTTCTTCTAGCAACTAGTCTCCTGCACCTCCATTGGATTTGGACACATGTATGGAGCTGTTGACTTCCTTTTCGAGGATCCCCTTCGAGGCTTTACAAAGGCCTATTATCAGGAATGGGTTTCTTCAGTGCTGTAATATTGATGAGCAGTCGAGTATGAATCTCTCAAATCACCTATCGGTCTGACTACTATTGATTTCTACATCAACATTTGTCATCTTTATCATTAATGAGGAATTGGGTAGGGATCAGTGTTTTGTTTCTCAAGTGCATACCGAAATATCAGATCTCAAAGAACAACACTTTTCTGCCTCCCAATTTCGAATTCAGCTGCTGGAGAAGAAAGCTCAACTTGAGGAAGATTTAGCTGCAGTAAACCAGGCCTTGGTTCGAACTGACACCAAATTGCAAATCACCAACCAAGAGCTGTCCGAACGAAAAGAAGACATGGCTGCAGCTATTCACCTGTTTCCATCACTTAGCAGTAGGAAGTCAATTGTACAAAAACAATTGAAACATTGTAATGATTTTTGGGCCAATCTGTGGCATAATGTACTTAATTCTTTATGAAAGAACAAGTTTTGTCCATCTTTTGAGTAGTCTCATATTTTGTATTCAATGTTTATTCTATTCCTTGTGTTTCCCAAATGGTTGGAAAATAAGGCTTCAAATATCTTCCATTAATCTTCTTGGGATGTACATAGCCATTCAAATTTCTTAAATGGTACACCCCAAAAGGTAAAACTCTATGAACTTGATATGGTCCTTCCCAGTTAGGTGACCATTTGCCAAACTTATGGCTCTTAATCCCTATTGGGAGTATTGTTTTCCATACCAAATCACCTTCATCAAAGCCAATATGCTTGACTTTCTTGTTATAATTCTTGGCTGCTTTCTTCTTCTGGAAAAGAATGCTGTTTAACGCCAAAATCCTTGCTTCATCTATGTCTTCCAATTCCAAGCACATACTTTGATGATATTGCTCAGATTCTAATTGATCTTGACATCTTACCCTCAGAGATTTAACATTAATTTCCACAGGTAATACTGCATCGTGCCCGTATACTAAGGCATAAGGGGTGACTCCTGTGCTCGACCTTGGGGAAGTTCTGTAAGCCCACAAAACATCCAACAATAGGTTATGCCAATCCCTAGGACTATCCTCCACCATCTTTTGTATTCCTTTTTTCAAGGATTTATTGGATGATTCAGCTTGACCATTGGCCTGTGCATAGTAGGGAGTAGAATTAATAAGGTTAATCCCAAACTCTGCTACAAAGGATTTCACCATTTTCCCATCAAACACAGTTCCATTATCAACTGTTATGGTTTGTGGAATGCCAAATCTATGGATCAAATCTTTAATGAACCCAATGACCTCTGTCTGGTCTACAGCCTTATATGGCTTGGCTTCGACCCATTTAGTGAAGTAGTCAGTAGCCACTAGAATAAAACAATGATGTTTCGAAGAAGGTGGATGAATTTTACCTATCATGTCCATGGCCCATCCCTCTGAATGGCCAAGGCTTCACTACTGCATGTAGGTCAGTTATGGGCACATGTCTTATTGTGCCATGTTTACGGCATGCTGGCAACCCTTAGCATATTCTATGGGTCTTTAAGAATAGTTGGCGATAATAGGAATGCCTTCGAAGCAACCATCTCACCTTAACACAAGGCTGATGAGCACCACAAACGCCTTCATGAACCCCAGCCATAGCCGTTAGTGCTTCTTTTGGACCTAAACACTCCAATAATAGGCCATCTACTCCCCTTTTGTATAGAGCATTATCATATACTATGTATTGCATAGACTGCAATTTGATTTTTACATTGGCTTTTGAAGATGGACCAGCCAAATACTGCATAATTGGATGCCTCAAATCCTGTTCTTGTGAGTCATTATGATTGACTTCCAAGATCACATTCCTTTTATTCAAAGGTTGTATTAATCTTTGATATGTTGTTTGGCTTATATCCCTTTGGGTATTATCCCTTCTCTTGAAGTTCGAAGCTTTTTGAGCCACATCATTTGCTCTCTTGTTCAAGAATCTTGGAACATAGGTTACATTTGCTATTTGAAGCGAAAGCGGATGTAATGCAACAACATAATATGGTAGGATGCTTATGCTTTGACACTTGAAAATCCCTTTTACTTGGTTAACCACCAATTGAGAGTCCCCAAATATGTCAACTGCATGTACTTGTAACCCAATAAGGATTTCTAGCCCTACTATTAAGGCTTCATATTGACTGATTATTGGAGCGACTAGCTTCATCCACTCTGAAACCATGTGTGGTTTCCACCCCTTGTGGAGATTTAATCACAATACCAATTCAATTAATCCATTGGCCTTGATCCATCGAACCACATTTGCCATGGTTCAACACTAGCCATACCAAGTTCCATTACTTCTTGGCTTTCTTGAGATGGATGATCGCGAGAAAATTGGCTAAGATTTGCCCTTTTCTTGCTCTTTGAGGGACATATTCTAAATGAAATTCGATAAGGCTAATATCCATTTGCCAATTCTTCCCTCAACATAGGTCTAGATAACATGTATTTAACCAAATCGTGGTTGCAATTACCAAGGCAGTTGTAGGTAAAGATAATATCTTAATTTCATTGCTGACAAAATACAAAGCAAGACACAACTTTTCAACAATTTGAATATTTACATTCACAAGAATTTAAAACCTACTAAGGTAATAAGCGACTTGTTCCTTGCCTTCTTCATTGTCTTGAGCCAAGAAAGCTCCCAATGAATCTTCTGCGCCGCTATGTATAACTTCAAGGGCTTATTTCGTTTGGTGGCATCGACCTTTGGAGGATTGGCCAAGTAGGCTTTGATACCTTCGAAGGCAGTTTGATGCTCTGCTGTCCACACAAATTCCTCTTCATCTTTCAGCCTTAACAAGGAAGAACACTTTAGTTTTCCCTGCAGTGTTAGAAATAAACCTTCGAAGAAAGTTAACCTGCCCAAGGAACCTTTGTAATTCTTTCTTACTTGATGGAGGCCTAGCTTCAATGATGGCTTTGGCTTTATTCTGATCAATCTGTATTCCTTTCTTGTGCACATAACCCAAGAAATTTCGGATGACACACCAAAAGCACATTTAAGAGGGTTGAGTTTCAACTTGAACTTCCTCATTCTTTCAAAAGCTGCTTCTAAATGAAGCAAGTGCTTCTCCATGGACTGGGATTTTACCACGATGTCATCAATATAACATTCTAGATACCCTCCAATAAGGTCATGAAAGATGGTGTTCATAGCCCTCTGATAGGTAGCTCCAGCATTCTTCAGACCAAATGGCATCTTAACCCATTCGAAGGTGCCAATATTCCCAAGGCATCACGAATCTTTGTCTTGTGGATGTCTTCCTCTGCAATGCATATTTGATTATAACCAGAGTGGCCATCCATCATTGACAAAACTTGATGCCCTGCTGAACTGTCCACCAACAGATCCACTATAGGCATAGGGTATTCATCTTTAGGAGTTGCTAGGTTTAAGTTCCTGAAATCGATGCATACCCTCATTTTGCCATTTTTCTTAACTACAGGCACAATATTAGATAGCCATTCAACATACCTGGCTGTCCTAATAAAGTCTGCCTTAAGTAGTCTAAGAATTTCTTCTTTGACCTTCTGAATTACATCTGGACTCATCCTCCTAGGTTTCTGTTTGTATGGCTTAAAATTAGGCTTCAAAGGGAGCCTATGTTCCACCAATGATCTATCCAATCCTGGTAGTTCATTATAAGACCACGCAAAACAATCTTTGTACTTCTTTAAAACAACCAACAACTGGTCTCTGTCGAGCATTCAAGCAGTACTTATATAAGTGGTCAGCACGTAACCTTCCCCTAAATTTACTTCTTCTAAGGGGTCCTGCATCTGAGAATTCATTGGAGCTTTCTCCTTGGTTTCTTCAACCTTCGAAGCAATCTTTTCACCTTGTTCCGCCTCTAGGTTCTCTATTTCGACATCTCTACCTTCTTCCTCATAGACAAAATCTGTCCATAAGGCGTCTTCTTCTTGTATTTCCTGGACTCTTGTTTCAATGTCCAATGCACAATATTTCCCAAAGGTCAATCTCCTGACCTGTTGTTGTTCTTGTTTACAGCCAATTGTCATGGCTTCTCTCTCTTGTTTCTGTACCTTCTGGACTATTGCTTTTACATCCAATGATGAGAATTTAATCAGAGCCAATGAATTGGCTTCTCTTTCTTCACTTCTTTGCCTACAACCAGGCATCGCTGTCATCTTTCACGACAACCTCTTCATCAGCACTTTCTTGGACTAAGTGCTTCAGATGTGTAACTTCCTCATCAGCCGTCACTTCGGCTGAGCCATCAGCTCTCCTCAATATACTGAGTGGAGTTACCCCTTCAATATATAGTTTAGCCTCTGCAAAGTCTGCACAGGCTATGAAAGGTTGAGGATCTGCATCAATCTCCTCTGTTTCTCCATTGCCCAGAGCCATCATGATCTTCTGATGCAAAGAGGAAGGTACACACTTGTTGGTGTGAATCCAGTCTCTTCCAAGTAAGGCATTATATTTAGCATTGCTGTCAATCACGAAGAATGCTGTCATACAATCCCTGGTTCCCACACCCAAATTAATAGGCAGAATACCTTGGGCCATCTGCTTATCTCCAGCAAAACCAGCAATGGTTGTACTGGTTGGGATCAACCTTGGATTCTTCTTCCCTAATTTCTTCAAAGAAGATTTCGGCAATAAATTAACCGCCGCCCCATTGTCTACTAGGACTCGGTTTAGCGTATACCATCAAAAGCCTTAATGTACAAAGGCTTGACATGTTGGGTCATGGAATTCGAGGGTATTCAAAAGGATATGAGAGGTTGATGCTCACCTCCTCCTCACTTTCACTCGACTTCCATAGGACTAGCCATTTCGAAGCATCTGAACCATGCTCACTTGTGATTCCTCACTTGAAGCGAAATTGGATCCATGTCTTGGTCCTCCCGATCCTCGACTGAAATTCATGAGGTAGTATATGTACCATGTTAAGCGTCTGGTGGGAATGAGCCAAAGCGGATGGTGGTTGTACCTTCTTCCCTCTTGACTACCTTGTTCGATTATCTTGTGGCGTCCTCCATCTTTGCGTGCAGTATTTCATTGATGGTGATCCCTTGAAGGGTCCTTCTCAACTAAGCTTTTCGATCGAAAGCGTTTGTTGACCATGAAGGCTTGAACATTTCTTCTTCGCCATTTCCTTCTTTTGGCTCATGTCAATCTCTTCTTCTATTTCACTATCACTTTCCATCGAGCCTTCTCCAATCACCTTAAGCGGACTTTTCCCTGGCCTTTAATTCAGAATGAACTTGAGCCAATTGTTCCCTGCTACACACCACTTTACTTTGCAGCGTCGGTTTTGGAACATGGTCTGACTTCGAAGCTTTCTTTTCTTCTGCCTTGACATGTGAAGAACTCTCTTCACTTTCTTTCAGATTTTGCTGGTACTGGGTGTACCTGCGTTGAATTTTCCTTCTTTGTGATCTGGAAATAACTGGAACCATACTTGGCTCCTTTGTCTTTGGGTGCTTCACAATACCAGTTGTTTGGGGTCACCAAAGGAGGCTTGACCATTACACTGTGATTCCAACATCTCTCCTATCGGGCAATTCCCTAGGTTTGTTTTGCATTACAAACCAATCAGGACTCGGGCACCCAAGAGCTTCTTGATTGACGTTGAATCACCCTTTTCCACCTTGAAGCCATCTTGACCTGGCGTAGAGGTAAGTGCTTGGTTACGGTCTCATGTTTGAACTTGATTACGGCCTTTGTTTGAGATGACCATTTTACATTACGTGAAGTTGATGCAGGGGGCCAATCTCGGCTTTAGTCCCATAACCTGAACTCCTCTCTAATCTTCTTTCAGAATGTCTACTCTCCATTTTATAGTAGTGAAATGGCCTAGACTCATACAAGGTTCTTTTGCCTTTAGCATTCATTCTGTCAACTGCAGGCTCAACCACCACTGGTCGTTGCCTATCACTAGCCGGGTACGGCCTTTTGTTGTAAGCGTTGGTTGTTCTAGGACGTCTCTGAACATCCTTATAGTATTGCTTCCCATCAATTGGAAGCCCCTTCAACCATTTGTAGCTTAGTCTACACCTTGGACACATCCTTTGCATAACAGCCGCTTCCAAAGAATCGTCGTCCAGTATTTCTTCATCAGAATGTTCCTTCTGATGTGAGAGACTCTGACCAACAACTGGTGAACTCCTGGTCTCTTTCTTGGCAGCTGTCTGGTTGGCAATATGCATTTGCACATTGACTTCTTCCAATTCCTGCAGAGAGAGATTCTGAAAATTTGGAACAACCACATTAGCCGCGCTTTCTCCAACTTCTGGAAACGGGTTACTATCAATTCCCATGGCTTTCTCTGTTTTGTTTGGGAACTTCAGGCTTCCTTTCCGGATTTGCTCTTGGATCCTGTCTCGAAAAACAATGCAGTTTTTAGTTGAGTGAGACCAAGAATTATGCCATTTACAGTACACTTTTCCTTTAAGTTCATCAAGAGAAGCGGTTTACTCCTTTTGGTAACTTAAGGAAATTAGCTGCGAGCAAATGATCGAAAATGTCATCTGCTTTTGTTAAATCGAAAGAATACTTTCTGTGAAAGTCTTTCTTCTTAAACTGTTGGTCGATAGTCGTATCCTTATGAATTAATGCTTCACAGATTACGGGTTCTTTGCCCACAATCTCTGCTGCATCAATCTCATAATTGGGATCTTTATAGTATGTCTTATATGAAGCATTGTTTCGATCTTGTTCTTCCTCTAGTAATGCTTCATATCGTGACACCTTATAGGTTAATTCGACTAAATCCCTGAATTCAGTTGAATCAAACTTCTTTCGAAGCCTGAACTCTAAACCGTTTTGAGCCAATCGTACAAATTCTGGCTCTGGAAGGATGACTCTACATTTATTTGAGCCCTTTTAAATCTTGCAATGAATTGAGTAGCCTTTTCTTGAGCCTTTGACTCAATCTTGCCAAATCTGCCATGGATACTTACGGCTCGATTGGAAAAATTGGGCATGAAATGCCTCTTCCATCTGTTGCCAAGTTTGAATGGATCGGTGTAAGGTTGATATACCATACAAACTCCCCAGTTAGAGAGTTTGGAAATAATCTCAATTTTATGTAGTCATGATTAGCGAATTCACCACACTGAGCAGCGAATCTAGCAATATGCTCTACTGTTGATTGATTCCCAGTTCCATAGAATAGGGTGAAATCTGGTATTCTAAACCCTCTTGGATATTCATGTACCCTGTCAACCCACTCTGGATATGGTTTTCTGTATACAGGGGTCTGGACCCCCCGAGCCATTGGTCCACATAGCTCCCTAACAATATCAACAATTTGATCCCTAGGGACCATATTTTGGGCTTGCTGAACCACTACTGGAGGAGCAAACACAGGGTTTGGTGGAACTTGTGCCTGTGGTCCTCTTGGTCCATACAATGGTACATTTGGGACTGGTTGTCCTGTAGTGCAGAGTTCTTTGTTGGGAAATGGATAACCCCTTTGAGCACATCTGCTAAAGGACCTGTGAAAGGTGTTGGAATAGGTATTGTGTCCCTTCCATTTGTAGGCAAACCCTCCAACCCCCCGGGTATAAATTCAAATAAAGGATTATTATAACCCCTGGTGCCAGGTATGGCTTCGAACATGGGATTTGCCACCATTCTTATGCCAGTTTCTTGTACTTGGCGGATCACAACCTGGTATGGCTTCCTTTGTTGAGTATTGTGGTATTTTGGCCTACTGAGGCCTCGAAATGGGTTCATACCAAGGCGAGGTGATGGTCTTTCATAGTTTTGAGTACTAGTTTGACCATTAACTTTGTCCATTAACTTGCATAATTTGTTTTCTCTAGCCAATCTTTGTTGATGAACATTTAAGATTTCCTCTGTATGTCTTGTATTTGTTGGTTGGTGGTTATTCATTCGATCCAAAAGGATGTTGCCCACCTTTCCATTGTGTTCATTAGCTGTTGTCCCATAGCATCCACCAAGCCATCCCATGGATTTGTTGGCTGAGAAGATGGAATGGTGGATGGTCCAATTCCTTGGTTTCGTCCAATATTATGAACATTTGGTTCTCGTCCGGAAATCTTGATGCATTCGACCAAAGGTTCTGATAACATAGGAGTTTCCACAGAGTGTGTTACCACATTCTCCTCTGGATTAGGTATTTCTACCTCTCCTTCTACGCCTTCTCCTAAGCGTGCATTTTCTCCTTGTCGTCTTCGTCTTGCCATTTTTAAAGAGTCCCCTTTGGGCGTGCCAAAAATATATGTTGGCTTTTGTACTTTTCGAAGAATATATTTGTAAATGCAAGCATGCCAGCAAGGATCAATCAGTCCTTACAAAAATTCTAATTGCCAATCAATTATCAGGCGATTATGTTTTAGTTCTTTCAGCCTCAATGAAGAGGACTTTTACTGGTGGCTTGACTTTTAGGAGAAATTAAGAAAGCGACAAGTAATATTAAAAGCAATTGAAGTATTTCATTAACATAAACACTTACAATTGTCCAAACTTCACTTGAGGAAGTTCTGACAACGGTTTACTTGAATCTACTTGAAAACTACTCCTATGAATTGAAGTGCGGTCACGGTATTTAAAGAACAAGTATTTAAAGTACAAGAAAGGAAAAGCGGAAAGGAAAAATCTGATAAAAGCTGGTTTATATGATCCGAGTCAGGGGTCTTTTAAGGAACTTCCACGCTATTTATACTTGTTAGGGATGACCTTGACGCACTTCGAACCGTCGAACTGCTCCTCCATGATCGCTGATCATGTTACCTTAGAAATAGTTCCACTATGCCATCACTTGCAGTTGGACTTCCCTCCTGTTTCTGAATTTGAATAAAGGTAACCGTTGAAGCCACGTCACCTTGTATCTCACTCCTGATCTAGTGCTACTCAGACCACTTGAGAACCAATATTTATTGCCACGTGTACGATTGAGATTTAAGATTAAAATCATCTTTCAATACTACCCTCATTCTGCCACGTGTCGAATCGTAATTGGCTTTTACAAAATATGTAGCCAACATTACCCCCCGCACTAATATACCCAATACTTGGAAATATTAGTGAATCAAAA
This sequence comes from Camellia lanceoleosa, assembly GCA_025200525.1. Taxonomy (NCBI): domain Eukaryota; kingdom Viridiplantae; phylum Streptophyta; class Magnoliopsida; order Ericales; family Theaceae; genus Camellia; species Camellia lanceoleosa. The sequence continues at coordinate 90,533,465 of CM045765.1, forward strand.
ACTTTTCCCTCGCCTTTTTTTAGAACGTGCATAGAATTCATTTTCAAGAAACACAACCGTCACCTATTTTGGTGATCATTCGCATTAACTCTTAACTTTGTTGAATCGTTCCAATACCTTCAGCACTCGAACGGATTATGACTCAATCACCTTCCCACTCTAACGATCGAGCATACGAAGAGCCATTGAGTAATGCTGTTTCCCCTCGAAAGAATCTCCACGCAGTTATTAGCCACCTTTACCCGCCTTTCTATATTCAGGTCATGGAGGCTTTCGCAGATTATCAACCTTTGGACTACGAACACATTGCCCTCAATCCTTCGGTTTACGAACTCGTTTGATACAAGCAGGTCTTCCTCTAATTCCCCATCCCACTCGAACAAACAACTTTCAAGCCTTGGCTTCAACAATTTGCAAATATGGAATTAGGAAATTCTTCTTCACAACCTTCGCTTGGGATGAGGCTTCATCTTCAGGGGTGACAATGGTCTTTTGAGTCACGGGACTTGAGGAGCGGATCAATCATCATTTTATTGAGTTCACTGACCCCTTGGATTTCCCTTCCTACGCTCGAAGCTCGGTGGTTCATCCTTATGTGCCCATCGACCTTCGACGTAGTTTAGAAGAGAATTTGCTTGTAGCTTGGTATACATCCTCCATGCCCAAAGGAGCAATGCACCCTGCCCGGTGCTTTGAAGAAACACAAGGATATACCCCTTCATTCTTAGCCAAGAAAGCCTGATTTGTTCTTGGATGGCTTGGCTATATTAATGCCTTTGTTCCTTCCATCCTGTGTCATCTCCCCCAACCGGCGACCACTTCTTCTTCTCCATCTTCAAATGGAAGCATCCACGCCTTCTTCACCCTTCGAAATAGAAGCATCCACACCTTCTCCATCCCCTAGACTAGAGGCATCCACATCTTCTTTTTCTTTTGAAGCAGAACCATCTACTCCTTCTCCTCCTCCCACTCTTTCTTGGATAGAGAAGTTAAAGCTTGCTCTTCCAATGGACAAAACCTTCCCCCCTTACAAACATCCATCATCTCCAACTCCATCTGAACGGAAAGAAGCCCAACTTCTGCTTGCAGCTTTTTCTCACCTACCCGTTAATGTTCTTGAGGACAACATTCCTCTTAAGAACTTCCAATGGGCCTGTGATATTCTGACCAGGGGCCATATCCTTAATCCTATCGCCCAAGCAGAACTTCACCTGTTCCTGGATCAACTTCCAGTACTCCTCCATTGGCATCGAAATTCCAAAGTCACCACTCAATCTTTGGATCAACTTTCATCTCTTCGAATTCATGCTCAATACGAAGCAGAAAACTTCATTGAAGACTTTGAAGACTTCAAAAATAAGGATTCTGCATATTGGGATGATTTAGTTATAGATGAGTTGGAACAAAAATCGAGGGAGGGGGCTTTCGAAGCAAAGGCTGAAGAGCTGTATTATGAAGTGAGAGCACATCAACTCATGCAGCCAACTTTGGAAGAGATGGAAGACATAATAAAGAAAGAACAAATATTCATTGATCATTGTTGGACGAAATTTCATGATCTTGTAATTTATTCTATTCCTTATTTTTACGAACTTGAATTTGTACCAAAATAAGATTATTTAATGTAATTGTCTTGGCTCTAATGAAAAGCAAAGTCTTCTGTACTCGACATTGTTTGACTCTGTTTCCTCTTACTTTAAAAGCCAACTTATAACCTTAAATTAAATAATCTCAATCTTCGAATTTGGACTTACTTGTCTTTAATGAAACACTAAAAGAAACCAATATGTCTTTTTCCAACTTATGGAGTAAAAATTGACAATTCTGGTCAATATTATCCAAAATTAGTGTTTCGAACTTAACAACTTTACTTTTCAAAGCTAATTATAACCAATGCATGGTCCTGGCTACTATAGTCAATCAATTTTAAGTTGACCACTTCTTGCTTTGAAAAGTAGTTTATGCTGTCCTAATTTCAATGGGCAGTCTTCTCTTGCGAAAAACCAATGATTGGCTTTGATGTTCTTTAAAAAATTCTAAATTTTGCTTTAAAGGTCATTACTTTCAATAATGTTCATCAAATAGGTTTTTAGACCTTTTGAAGTAGACCAATACTCAAGCATCTGAACGTCTCCAATCATGTAATATACTTCGAAGCCAGATTCTGTATTTTCGAAGCCATCTTACTTGATTTCTTGGAGCCAAAACTGGCTTCGAAGCCATATACCCCACTTCGAAGCTGTTGTCGACATCTGAAATATACTTTTCCCTCCAAAATCATTAATATCGGCAAAGGCTCCTCGTATTCGTACTTTTAGTACTTAACGATTTATGCCCTATATGTTCAGACACAAAACCTTTAAAAAGCCCCCTTTGTTTTATGTTCTGAAATCACTTGCTCTTATCATACAAACCCTTATCAATCTTCAATGGCTTCTTCCTCAAAAATCCCAACCGTAGAGCGTCTAAGCCCATCTGTGGTCTTGAAAAGGCTTATCGACACGTAATGTGAGAAATACAAGGTCAAGGAAAAGTGCTATTGATGGGCGATCTTTATCCTCGCGTCATGAACAAAGAAGATTACGTGCTTGGGCCAATATTCAAAGAGACTTCTTGAACTCCCGCCTTATATCCCCTTTGGAGGATCAACGTCTTCTTTACAAAAGTAATCTTGATCGAAAATTTGGAGAATCAATCGTCCCCACCGATGTTGGCCTACGATGAGACCAGAATGGCAGGAATGGTACGATCGAGTTGTCCCTGCCAGGTCGCTAGACCTTCAAGAGCTTTGTCTTCTCGATGCTCTTCGATTATCCAGGGTAACTATCTCAGAAGACCCTTTCTTAGTTCCTGCTGCTTTGTGCTTTTGGAACCCCATCATTAATTTCTTTCAATTTAGGTGTGGGATGATGGCTCCTACCGTCCTTGACATTTGTCACCTTCTAGGGATATCCCCTATTGGCACCCCCATCACCCCAGATTTTCCCGATTTAACAGTTCCTTTCTCCCTTCCCTCTCTTACTTCATCTTACAGTGATTTTGTTAAGGCTGAAAATAAAAGGGAAGGTCCAGTAACTGATAGGGAACTCTTTTCCTTCTTATTATATTGGCTTTGCAAATTCCTATTCTGTACTTCCTCCCAAAGAATCATGCCTGAATTTGCTCCTCTTGCCAAAGCCTTTGTTTTACAGAAAAGAGTAGCCTTAGCTCCATATGTCCTTGGCCATGTTTATAGAGTTTGCTCCCTCTTCTGTGAAAAACCTTTAGATGCCAATCAAGGGGGGCCATTCTGGATCCTTCAGCTTTGGCTTTTTGCCTATTTCACTGAATTACAATCCAAATGTCTCAAATTTCATGGGTTACACTCTTTCACTCATGGCATAAGGTTGGCCAATGCTTCACTTTATCCCTCTACTTTTGCCTTTTATTTCTCCTTCTTCTACCAGCTGCCATCTGCCTTTCCCAATCATCGTTTCCGTCCCTTCGAAGCCAGTGTAGGCCCAACTTGGTTGAGTCACTTTCTGAGTGACAGGCTCTGTACCTTACCCATTCATAAAGACATATGGGCTTCCATTCTGATTCCTAGAGAACTGTTTATTGGGACCCTGAACCCCAGGGCTTATAAATGCATAGCTGAGCCTTACTGTCCTGCTCAATTTGCTAGACAGTTTGGTTTTACACAAGGAGTTCCCATACCCCTTTGTAGTAACACCAACTTAACCCTTACCAAGAGAGATTTGAAAGTTCGGAAATCAAGGCTAGAAGAGGCAACTGTCAAATTTATAGATGACTTAGCCACTTTTGAATACACCCCTTTCATCCCTCAAGGCACTTTTCTGAAGAGATACCAAAAATGGTGGGTAAGCAATATGGAAGTGTACTTGGCTATTTCCCCTCAAGATCGACTGAAAATATTGGATGTGTCCCGATCCAAAGGCACTGAAATTGTCACTCCTCCCACTGTTCCCCCTACAACTCAATCTGTTCCTGTTACTTCAACTCCTCTCAGAGTCACTAGAGCCTTGATAAAGAGGAGAAAAGTGGCTGATTTGGTTCATGAGGAGACAGCTTTTAAAGGATCAGAGGAAGAGTTTCCTTCTAGGGATTCTGAATCTCAGGTTGAAAGAGCTGAAAAGACAATTGATGAGCAGATAATGCTGACTCAAAGGAAAAGGAGAAGAAAGATTACTGTTTCTTCTTCTGATTTTGATGCCTCTCCTTCTGATTCTGACGAGGATTCTGACTCTGAGACACTTGCTCAAATAATAGGAAAGAAAAGAAAAATGGCTGCTTCAACTACTGACTTGACTGAAGATCCCATTCATGAGACATCTGTCAGAGTAGTAGAGCAGGAACATTCCAAAGCAATAATTGTTTTTGAGAGAGCTGAGAAGAAACGGCAACAACAGTTTCTGAGAGATGAAGCTGCTGCTGCTGATGTGTTACAAAGAGAAATTGCTCGAAGACAACAAATTGTTGAACATTATTCTCTTCGTAACTCTCCCATCAACATCAATGTTTCTGAAACAAGTAATTTCTTTCATACTTCTGTTGTTTTTCCTTCATCAGCTTTAAATATTTGAAGTTTAACATTGCTTTATATTTCTTCCTTCTACAGTAACAACCACTGCGCTTATCTTTCCAATGGGGCCTCTTCCAGTTTCAGTTGAAGTTGACCAGATGCGAAATGTAAAGACTATCCAAATACAACTTCCCAAGCCTATGCTTCCTGTACCTTCCTTGAGTCCCAACATTCCTGCATCTCTTCTTCTTGGCTTAGAACCGTATCTTCCTTTCCTGACTTTCAATTCAACTCAGTCTATTCCTTCTTCGAACCTTGCCCTTCTTTCTTCCAAGGATACTCCAGTTGCTACTCCAACCCTAGTGACAGTTGATTCTTCCAACGAGGGTGATGGTAGTTCTCCAATTCGTGATTCATCACCTATATCAATTTCCAGCCCCTCTTCACTTGATTCTTTGGTGGCTAAGACTATAGAAACTGGCAGAGATGCTCCATCCATTTCTCCTATCCCCATGCAGCCCTCTATGTCTTCCACTACCATACTCTCTATGCCCTTCATGTCTAGGGATGAGGTAGACATCTTCGAAGGAAGACTTGCCAGTCTTTTCGACGTGTCTTCTACCTCTCCAACTTTTAGTGCTGAAGCTGAGCCATTAATCTTAGCTGACTCCTTGCTAGAGATTTTTGAGAGTCCTCCTTCTTCTAGCAACAAGTCTCCTGCACCTTCAGTGGATTTGGACACATGTATGGAGCTGTTGACTTCCTTTTCGAGGATCCCCTTCGAGGCTTTACAAAGGCCTATTATCAGGAATGGGTTTCTTCAGTGCTGTAATATTGTTGAGCAGTCGAGTATGAATGTCTCAAATCACCTATCCCAGGCTGCAGCTACTATTGATTTCTACATCAACATTTGTCATGCTGCCAATACTGCCAATGAGGAATTGGCTAGGGATCAGTGTTTTGTTTCTCAAGTGCATACCGAAATATCAGATCTCAAAGAACAACACTTTTCTGCCTCCCAATTTCGAATTCAGCTGCTGGAGAAGAAAGCTCAACTTGAGGAAGATTTAGGCTAAAGAAACTGTGCCTTGGTTCGAACTGACACCAAATTGCAAATCACCAACCAAGAGCTGTCCGAACGAAAAGAAGACATGGCTGCAGCTATTCACCTGTTTCCATCACTTAGCAGTAGGAAGTCAATTGTACAAAAACAATTGAAACATTGTAATGATTTTTGGGCCAATCTGTGGCATAATGTACTTAATTCTTTATGAAAGAACAAGTTTTGTCCATCTTTTGAGTAGTCTCATATTTTGTATTCAATGTTTATTCTATTCCTTGTGTTTCCCAAATGGTTGGAAAATAAGGCTTCAAATATCTTCCATTAATCTTCTTGGGATGTACATAGCCATTCAAATTTCTTAAATGGTACACCCCAAAAGGTAAAACTCTATGAACTTGATATGGTCCTTCCCAGTTAGGTGACCATTTGCCAAACTTATGGCTCTTAATCCCTATTGGGAGTATTGTTTTCCATACCAAATCACCTTCATCAAAGCCAATATGCTTGACTTTCTTGTTATAATTCTTGGTCGCTTTCTTCTTACGAAAAGAATGTTTAACGCCAAAATCCTTGCTTCATCTATGTCTTCCAATTCCAAGCACATACTTTGATGATATTGCTCGATTCTAATTGATCTTGACATCTTACCCTCGAGATTTAACATTAATTTCCACAGTAATATCTTGCATCGTGTCTGTATACTAAGGCATAAGGGTGACTCTGTTTCGACCTTGGGAAGTTCTCAGAAGCCCACAAAACATCCAACAATAGGTTATGCCAATCCCTAGGACTATCCTCCACCATCTTTTGTATTCCTTTTTTCAAGGATTTATTGGATGATTCAGCTTGACCATTGGCCTGTGCATAGTAGGGAGTAGAATTAATAAGGTTAATCCCAAACTCTGCTACAAAGGATTTCACCATTTTCCCATCAAACACAGTTCCATTATCAACTGTTATGGTTTGTGGAATGCCAAATCTATGGATCAAATCTTTAATGAACCCAATGACCTCTGTCTGGTCTACAGCCTTATATGGCTTGGCTTCGACCCATTTAGTGAAGTAGTCAGTAGCCACTAGAATAAAACAATGATGTTTCGAAGAAGGTGGATGAATTTTACCTATCATGTCCATGGCCCATCCTCTGAATGGCCAAGGCTTCACTACTGCATGTAGGTCAGTTATGGGCACATGTCTTATTGTGCCATGTTTCTGGCATGCCTGGCAACCCTTAGCATATTCTATGCAGTCTTTAAGAATAGTTGGCCAGTAATAGGAATGCCTTCGAAGCAACCATCTCATCTTAACACCAGGCTGATGAGCACCACAAACGCCTTCATGAACCTCAGCCATAGCCGTTAGTGCTTCTTTTGGACCTAAACACTCCAATAATAGGCCATCTACTCCCCTTTTGTATAGAGCATTATCATATACTATGTATTGCATAGACTGCAATTTGATTTTTCTGCTTTTTTGAAGATGGACCAGCCAAATACTGCATAATTGGATGCCTCAAATCCTGTTCTTGTGAGTCATTATGATTGACTTCCAAGATCACATTCCTTTTATTCAAAGGTTGTATTAATCTTTGATATGTTGTTTGGCTTATATCCCTTTGGGTATTATCCCTTCTCTTGAAGTTCGAAGCTTTTTGAGCCACATCATTTGCTCTACTGTTCAAGAATCTTGGAACATAGGTTACATTTGCTATTTGAAACTGAGAAAGCGATGTAATGCAACAACATAATATGGTAGGATGCTTATGCTTTGACACTTGAAAATCCTTTTACTTGGTTAACCACCAATTGAGAGTCCCCAAATATGTCTACTGCTTGTACTTGTAACCCTAAAAGGCTTTCTACTCGTTCTATTAATGCTTCATATTCCGCCTGTTTATTGGAACAGGTCGCTTCATGCACTCAGATACCATGTGTGGTTTCCACCCTTGGAGATTTAATCACAATACCAATTCCAATTAATCCATTGGCCTTCGATCCATCGAACCACATTTGCCATGGTTCAACACTAGCCATACCAAGTTCCATTACTTCTTGGCTTTCGCTTGAGATGGATGATCCGCCGTAAAATTGGCTAAGATTTGCCCTTTATCGCTCTTTCAGGGACAAATTCTAAATGAAATGCCGATAAGGCTAAAATCCATTAGCGAATTGTTCCCCTCTACATAGGACTAGATAACATGTAACTAACCAAATCAGTGGTTGCAATTACCAAGACAGTAGTAGGTAAAAGATAAGATCTTAATTTCATTGCAAAGAAAATACAAAGCAAGACACAACTTTTCAACAAATTGAATATTTACATTCACAAGAATTTAAAAACCTACTAAGGTAATAAATGGCTTGTTCCTTGCCTTCTTCATTGTCTTGAGCCAAGAAAGCTCCCAATGAATCTTCTGCCGCTATGTATAACTTCAAGGGCTTATTTCGCTTTTGGTGGCATCAAGATCGGAGGATTGGCCAAGTAGGCTTTGATACCTTCAAGGCGCTTTGATGCTCGCTGTCCACACAAATTCCTCTTCATCTTTCAAATTTTAACAAGGAAGAGAACACTTTAGTTTTCCTCAGTTGTTAGAAATAAACCTTCAAGAAAGTTAACCTGCCCAAGGAACCTTTGTAATTCTTTCTTACTTGAGGGAGGCCTAGCTTCAATGATGGCTTTGGCTTTATTCTGATCAATCTGTATTCCTTTCTTGTGCACCACATAACCCAAGAAATTTCCAGATGACACACCAAAAGCACATTTAAGAGGGTTGAGTTTCAAGTTGAACTTCCTCATTCTTTCAAAAGCTGCTTCTAAATGAAGCAAGTGCTTCTCCATGGACTGGGATTTTACCACGATGTCATCAATATAACATTCTAGATACCCTCCAATAAGGTCATGAAAGATGGTGTTCATAGCCCTCTGATAGGTAGCTCCAAAGATTCTTGAGACCAAATGGCATCTTAACCCATTCAAGGTGCCAATATTCCTGTGGCATCTGAATCTTTGTCTTGTGGATGTCTTCCTCTGCAATGCATATTTGATTATAACCAGAGTGGCCATCCATCATTGACAAAACTTGATGCCTCATTAATGCCCACCAACAGATCCACTATAGGCATAGGGTATTCATCTTTAGGAGTTGCTAGGTTTAAGTTCCTGAAATCGATGCATACCCTCATTTTGCCATTTTTCTTAACTACAGGCACAATATTAGATAGCCATTCAACATAACTGGCTGGCCTAATAAAGTCGCCTTTAAGTAGTCTAAGAATTTCTTCTTTGACCTTCTCAATTACATCCGACTCATCCTCCTAGGTTTCTGTTTGTATGGCTTAAAATTAGGCTTCAAAGGGAGCCTATGTTCCACCAATGATCTATCCAATCCTGGTAGTTCATTATAAGACCACGCAAAACAATCTTTGTACTTCTTTAAAACAACCAACAACTGGTCTCTGTCCAGAGCATTCAAACAGGTACTTATATAAGTGGGCTGCTGCACAGAACCTTCCCCTAAATTTACTTCTTCTAAGGGGTCCTGCATCTGAGAATTCATTGGAGCTTTCTCCTTGGTTTCTTCAACCTTCGAAGCAATCTTTTCACCTTGTTCCGCCTCTAGGTTCTCTATTTCGACATCTCTACCTTCTTCCTCATAGACAAAATCTGTCCATAAGGCGTCTTCTTCTTGTATTTCCTGGACTCTTGTTTCAATGTCCAATGCACAATATTTCCCAAAGGTCAATCTCCTGACCTGTTGTTGTTCTTGTTTACAGCCAATTGTCATGGCTTCTCTCTCTTGTTTCTGTACCTTCTGGACTATTGCTTTTACATCCAATGATGAGAATTTAATCAGAGCCAATGAATTGGCTTCTCTTTCTTCACTTCTTTGCCTACAACCAGGCATCGCTGTCATCTTTCACGACAACCTCTTCATCAGCACTTTCTTGGACTAAGTGCTTCAGATGTGTAACTTCCTCATCAGCCGTCACTTGGCCGAGCCATCGCCTCTCCTCAATATCTTCGAGTGGAGTTACCCTTCAATATATAGTTTAGCCTCGCAAAGTCTCGACAAAGCTATGAAAGGTTGAGGATCCGTGATCAATCTCCTCTGCTTTCTCCATTGCCCAGAGCCATCATGATCTTCGATGCAAAGAGGAAGGTACACACTTGTTGGTGTGAATCCAGTCTCTTCCAAGTAAGGCATTATATTTAGCATTGTCATCAATCACGAAGAATCTTGTCATACAATCCTCGGTTCCCACACCCAAATTAATAGGCGTAATACCTTGGGCCATCTCGCTTATCTCCAAAGAAACCAAAGAATGGTTGTACCGTTGGGATCAACCTTGGATTCTTCTTCCCTAATTTCTTCAAAGAAGATTTCGCAATAAATTAACCGCCGCCCATTGTCTACTAGGACTCGGTTTAATCAGATACCATCAAAGAAAGCCTTAATGTACAAAGGCTTGACATGTTGGGTCATGGAATTCGAGGGGTATTCAAAAGGATATGAGAGGTTGATGCTCACCTCCTCCTCACTTTCGACTCGACTTCCATAGGACTAGCCATTTCAAGCATCCCGAACCATGCTCACTTGTGATTCCTCACTTGAAATGTAAATTGATCCATGTCTTGGTCCTCCCGATCCTCACCTGAAATTCATGAGGTAGTATATGTACCATGTTAATCGACTGGTGGGAATGAGCCAAACCGATGGTGGTTGTACCTTCTTCCCTCTTGACTACCTTGTTCAAGATCTTGGCGTCCAGTCAGCCCTCCATGTCAGATTCTCGTATTTCATTGATGATCGATCCTTGAAGGGTCCTTCTCAACTAAGCTTTCGAGAACGTTTGTTCACCATGAAGGCTTGAACATTTCTTCTTCCGCCATTTCCTTCTTTTTGGCTCATGTCAATCTCTTCTTCTATTTCACTATCACTTTCCATCGAGCCTTCTCCAATCCTCGCCAAACCGGACTTTTCCTCGCCTTTAATTGAGAATGAACTTGAGCCAATTGTTCTCGCTACACACCACTTTACTTTGCGGCGTCGGTTTTGGAACATGGTGCGACTTGGCTTTTTTTCTTCGCTTTGACATGTGAAGAACTCTCTTCACTTTCTTTTTCAGATTTGGGTGTACTGCGTTGAATTTTCCTTCTTTGTGATCTCGAAATAATCGGAACCATACTTGGCTCCTTTGTCTTTGGGTGCTTCAAAGAATACCCAGCTTGTTTGGGGTCACCAAAGGAGGCTTGACCATTCTCTGTGATTCCAACATCTCTCCTATCAGCAATTCCCTAGGTTTGTTTTGCATTACAAACCAACTGGGACTCAGCACCCAAGAGCTATCGATTCAGACGTTGAATCACCCTTTTTCCACCTTCGAAGCCATCTTCGATTAATCGGCCGAGAGGTAAGTGCTTGGTTCTCGTCTCATGTTTCAACTTGATTCTCGCCTTTGTTTCAGATGACCATTTTACGCTCTGTGAAGTTGATCCGGGGCCAATCTTCGCTTTAGTCCCATAACTCGAACTCCTCTCTAATCTTCTTTCGTAATGTCTACTTCCATTTTATAGTAGTGAAATGGCCTAGACTCATACAAGGTTCTTTTGCCTTTAGCATTCATTCTCATTAACCGCAGCTCAACCACCACCGGTCGTTGTTTATCACTAGCTGCACGGCCTTTTGTTGTAAGCGTTGGTTGTTCTAGGACGCCTCTCAACATCCTTATAGTATTGCTTCCCATCAATTGGAAGCCCTTCAACCATTTGTAGCTTAGTCTACACCTTGGACACATCCTTTGCATAACAACGCTTCCAAAGAATCGTCAGTCAAGATTTCTTCATCGTAATGTTCCTTCCGATGTGAGAGACTCGACCAACAACCGGTGAACTCTGGTCTTTCTTGGCAAATTCGGTTGGCAATATGCATTTGCACATTGACTTCTTCCAATTCCTCGCAGAGAGAGATTCTCAAAATTTGGAACAACCACATTAGCCGCTTTCTCCAACTTCTCGAAACGTTACTATCAATTCCCATGGCTTTCTCGCTTTTGTTTGGGAACTTCAGCTTCTTTCCTGGATTTGCTCTTGATCTGTCTCGAACAACAATGCAGTTTTTAGTTGAGTGAGACCAAGAATTATGCCATTTACAGTACACTTTTCCTTTAAGTTCATCAAGAGAAGGCAGTTTTACTCCTTTTGGTAACTTAAGGAAATTAGCTGCGAGCAAATGATCGAAAATGTCATCTGCTTTTGTTAAATCGAAAGAATACTTTCAGGAAAGTCTTTCTTCTTAAACTGTTGGTCGATAGTCGATCCTTATGAATTAATGCTTCACAGACACGGGTTCTTTGCCCACAATCTCTGCTGCATCAATCTCATAATTGGGATCTTTATAGTATGTCTTATATGAAGCATTGTTTCGATCTTGTTCTTCCTCTAGTAATGCTTCATATCGTGACACCTTATAGGTTAATTCGACTAAATCCTCAATTCGCTTGAATCAAACTTCTTTCAAGCTTCGAACTCTAAACCGCTTTTGAGCCAATCGCATAAATTTCGCTCTGGAAGGATGACTCTACATTTATTTCGAGCCCTTTAAATCTTGCAATGAATTGAGTAGCCTTTTCTTCGTGCCTTTGACTCAATCTTGCCAACCGCCATGGATACTTCGCTCGATTGAAAAATTGGGCATGAAATGCCTCTTCCATCTGTTGCCAAGTTTGAATGGATCGGTGTAAGGTTGATATACCATACAAACGCCCCCGCTTAGAGAGTTTGGAAATAATCTCAATTTTATGTAGTCATGATTAGCGAATTCACCACACCGAGCAAATAATCTAGCAATATGCTCTCATCGTTGATTGATTCCCGCCCATAGAATAGGGTGAAATCGGTATTCTAAACCCTCTTGGATATTCATGTACCTGTCAACCCACTCGGATATGGTTTTTCAGATACAGGGTCTGGACCCCGAGCCATTGGTCCACATAGCTCCCTAACAATATCAACAATTTGATCCCTAGGGACCATATTTTGGGCTTGTCAACCACTCATCGGAGGAGCAAACACAGGTTTGGTGGAACTTGTGCTGTGGTCCTCTTGGTCCATACAATGGTACATTTGGGATCGGGTTGTCCCTGTGGTACATTCTTTGTTGGGAAATGGATAACCCCTTTGAGCCTGCCCCGCTAAAGGACTGTGAAAGGTGTTGGAATAGGTATTGTGTCCTTCCATTTGTAGGCAAACCCTCCAACCCCGGGTATAAATTCAAATAAAGGATTATTATAACCCCGGTGCCGTGTATGGCTTTAACATGGGATTTGCCACCATTCTTATGCAGTTTCTTGTACTTGGCCGATCCGCTAACCGGTATGGCTTCACCGTTGAGTATTGTGGTATTTTGGCCTACATGTGCCTCGAAATGGGTTCATACCAAGACCGAGGTGATGGTCTTTCATAGTTTTGAGTACTAGTTTGACCATTAACTGTCCATTAACTTGCATAGGTCAGTTTTTCTAGCCAATCTTTGTTGATGAACATTTAAGATTTCCTCTGTATGTCTTGTATTTGTTGGTTGGTGGTTATTCATTCGATCCAAAAAGGATGTTGCCCACCTTTCCATTGTGTTCATTAGCTGTTGTCCCATAGCATCCACCAAGCCATCCCATGGATTTGTTGGCTGAGAAGATGGAATGGTGGATGGTCCAATTCCTTGGTTTCGTCCAATATTATGAACATTTGGTTCTCGTCCAGAAGTACTGGTCTGTTCGACCAAAGGTTCTGATAACATAGGAGTTTCCACAGAGTGTGTTACCACATTCTCCTCTGGATTAGGTATTTCTACCTCTCCTTCTACGCCTTCTTCTAAGCGTTCATTTTCTCCTTGTCGCCTTCGTCTAGCCATTTTTAAAGAGTACCACTGGGGGTGCCAAGAATATATGCTCGCTTTTTGGCTTTTCGTAGGATACATCTGTAAAAGCAAGCGTGCGGCAAGGATCAATCACCTTAAAAATTCTAATTGCCAATCAATTATCAAAGCGATTATGTTTTAGTTCTTTCAAATTTCAATGAAGAGGACGTTTACTGGTGGCTTGAATTTTAGGAGAAATTAAGAGAAACGACAAGTAATATTAAAAGCAGTTGAAGTATTTCATTAACATAAACACTTACAATTGTCCAAACTCAGCCTTGAGTAAGTTTACAGAAACGGTTTACTTGACTGTACTTGAATACTACTCCTATGAATTGAAGTACAAGTCGGTATTTAAAGAACAAGTATTTAAAGTACAAGAAAGGAAAACTGAAAGGAAAAATACTGAGTAAACCGGTTTATATGATCCGAGTCTGGGGTCTTTTCGAACTTCCTCGCTATTTATACTTGTTAGGATGACCTTCGAATCGCACTTCAACCGTCGACCGCTTCCTCCATGAACGCTGATCATGTTACCTTAGAAAGAGTTCCACTATGCCATCACTTGCGCTTGGACTTCCTCCTGCTTCGAATTTGAATAAAGGTAACCGTTGAAGCCACGCCACCTTGTATCTCACTCGATCTAGTGCTACTCAGACCACTTGAGAACCAATATTTATTGCCACGGTACGATTGAGATTTAAGATTAAAATCATCTTTCAATACTACCCTCATTCTCGCCACGTGTCGAATCGTAATTGGCTTTTACAAAATATGTAGCCAATATTATTCTCGCACTAATATACCCAATACTTGGAAATATTAGTGAATCAAAAACTTTTCCCTCGCCTTTTTTTAGAACGTGCATAGAATTCATTTTCAAGAAACACAACCGTCACCTATTTTGGTGATCATTCGCATTAACTCTTAACTTTGTTGAATCGTTCCAATACCTTCAGCACTCGAACGGATTATGACTCAATCACCTTCCCACTCTAACGATCGAGCATACGAAGAGCCATTGAGTAATGCTGTTTCCCCTCGAAAGAATCTCCACGCAGTTATTAGCCACCTTTACCCGCCTTTCTATATTCAGGTCATGGAGGCTTTCGCAGATTATCAACCTTTGGACTACTTAACACATTGCCCTCAATCCTTCGGTTTACGAACTCGTTGATACAAGAAGTTCTTCCTCTAAATTCCCATCCCACTTCGAACAAACAACTTTCAAGCCTTGGCTTCAACAATTTGCAAATATGGAATTAGGAAATTCTTCTTCACAACCTTCTGCTTGGGATGAGGCTTCATCTTCTGGGGTGACGAACTGGTCTGCACCTGAGTCCTGGGACTTGAGGGAACGGATCAATCATCATTTTATTGAGTTCACTGACCCCTTGGATTTCCCTTCCTACGCTCGAAGCTCGGTGGTTCATCCTTATGTGCCCATCGACCTTCGACGTAGTTTAGAAGAGAATTTGCTTGTAGCTTGGTATACATCCTCCATGCCCAAAGGAGCAATGCACCCTGCCCGGTGCTTTGAAGAAACACAAGGATATACCCCTTCATTCTTAGCCAAGAAAGCACAGATTTGTTCTTCTGACTGGCTTGGCTATATTAATGCCTTTGTTCCTTCCATCCCTGTGTCATCTCCCCCAACCGAAGCGACCACTTCTTCTTCTCCATCTTCTGAAATGGAAGCATCCACGCCTTCTTCACCCTTCGAAATAGAAGCATCCACACCTTCTCCATCCCCTAGACTAGAGGCATCCACATCTTCTTTTTCTTTTGAAGCAGAACCATCTACTCCTTCTCCTCCTCCCACTCTTTCTTGGATAGAGAAGTTAAAGCTTGCTCTTCCAATGGACAAACCTTCCCCTTACAAACATCCATCATCTCCAACTCCATCTGAACGGAAAGAAGCCCAACTTCTGCTTGCAGCTTTTTCTCACCTACCCGTTAATGTTCTTGAGGACAACATTCCTCTTAAGAACTTCCAATGGGCCTGTGATATTCTGACCAGGGGCCATATCCTTAATCCTATCGCCCAAGCAGAACTTCACCTGTTCCTGGATCAACTTCCAAGATTCTCCATTGACATCGAAATTCCAAAGCCACCTCTCATTCTTTGGATCACCTTTCATCTCTTCGAATTCATGCTCAGTACGAAGCAGAAAACTTCATTGAAGACTTTGAAGACTGCAAAAATAAGGATTCTCGCATATTGGGATGATTTAGTTATAGATGAGTTGGAACAAAAATCGAGGAGGGCTTCGAAGCAAAAGGTCAAGAGTCAGATTATGAAGTGAGAGCACATCAACTCATGCAGCCAACTTTGGAAGAGATGGAAGACATAATAAAGAAAGAACAAATATTCATTGATCATTGTTGGACGAAATTTCATGATCTTGTAATTTATTCTATTCCTTATTTTTACGAACTTGAATTTGTACCAAAATAAGATTATTTAATGTAATTGTCTTGGCTCTAATGAAAAGCAAAGTCTTCTGTACTCGACATTGTTTGACTCTGTTTCCTCTTACTTTAAAAGCCAACTTATAACCTTAAATTAAATAATCTCAATCTTCGAATTTGGACTTACTTGTCTTTAATGAAACACTAAAAGAAACCAATATGTCTTTTTCCAACTTATGGAGTAAAAATTGACAATTCTGGTCAATATTATCCAAAATTAGTGTTTCGAACTTAACAACTTTACTTTTCAAAGCTAATTATAACCAATGCATGGTCCTGGCTACTATAGTCAATCAATTTTAAGTTGACCACTTCTTGCTTTGAAAAGTAGTTTATGCTGTCCTAATTTCAATGGGCAGTCTTCTCTTGCGAAAAACCAATGATTGGCTTTGATGTTCTTTAAAAAATTCTAAATTTTGCTTTAAAGGTCATTACTTTCAATAATGTTCATCAAATAGGTTTTTAGACCTTTTGAAGTAGACCAATACTCAAGCATCTGAACGTCTCCAATCATGTAATATACTTCGAAGCCAGATTCTGTATTTTCGAAGCCATCTTACTTGATTTCTTGGAGCCAAAACTGGCTTCGAAGCCATATACCCCACTTCGAAGCTGTTGTCGACATCTGAAATATACTTTTCCCTCCAAAATCATTAATATCGGCAAAGGCTCCTCGTATTCGTACTTTTAGTACTTAACGATTTATGCCCTATATGTTCAGACACAAAACCTTTAAAAAGCCCCCTTTGTTTTATGTTCTGAAATCACTTGCTCTTATCATACAAACCCTTATCAATCTTCAATGGCTTCTTCCTCAAAAATCCCAACCGTAGAGCGTCTAAGCCCATCTGTGGTCTTGAAAAGGCTTATCGACGTAATGTGAGAAATACAAGGTCAAGTAAAAGTGCTATTGATGGGCGATCTTTATCCTCGCCGTCATGAACAAAGAAGATTACGTGCTTGGGCCAATATTCAAAGAGACTCTATCGAACTCCCCGCCTTATATCCTCATGGAGGATCAACGTCTTCTTTACGAAAGTAATCTTGACTGGAAAAGCTGGAGAATCAATCGTCCCCACCGATGTTGGCCTACGATGAGACCAGAATGGCAGGAATGGTACGATCGAGTTGTCCCTGCCAGGTCGCTAGACCTTCAAGAGCTTTGTCTTCTCGATGCTCTTCGATTATCCAGGGTAACTATCTCAGAAGACCCTTTCTTAGTTCCTGCTGCTTTGTGCTTTTGGAACCCCATCATTAATTTCTTTCAATTTAGGTGTGGGATGATGGCTCCTACCGCCCTGACATTTGTCACCTTCTAGGATATCCCTATTGGCACCCCCATCACCCCAGATTTTCTCGATTTATAGCTTCCTTTCTCCCTTCCCTCTCTTACTTCATCTTACAAAGGATTTTGTTAAGGCTGAAAATAAAAGGGAAGGTCCAGTAACTGATAGGGAACTCTTTTCCTTCTTATTATATTGGCTTTGCAAATTCCTATTCTGTACTTCCTCCCAAAGAATCATGCCTGAATTTGCTCCTCTTGCCAAAGCCTTTGTTTTACAGAAAAGAGTAGCCTTAGCTCCATATGTCCTTGGCCATGTTTATAGAGTTTGCTCCCTCTTCTGTGAAAAACCTTTAGATGCCAATCAAGGGGGGCCATTCTGGATCCTTCAGCTTTGGCTTTTTGCCTATTTCACTGAATTACAATCCAAATGTCTCAAATTTCATGGGTTACACTCTTTCACTCATGGCATAAGGTTGGCCAATGCTTCACTTTATCCCTCTACTTTTGCCTTTTATTTCTCCTTCTTCTACCAAATGCCATCCGCCTTTTCCCAATCATCGCTTCCGTCCCCTTCAAGCAGTAGGCCCAACTTGGTTGAGTCACTTTCGAGTGACAGCTCAGACCTTACCCATTCATAAAGACATATGGGCTTCCATTCGATTCCTAGAGAACTGCTTATTGGGACCCTGAACCCTGTGGCTTATAAATGCATAGTGAGCCTTCACTGTCTGCTCAATTTGCTAGATGCTTTGGTTTTACACAAGGAGTTCCCATACCCTTTGTAGTAACACCAACTTAACCCTTACCAAGAGAGATTTGAAAGTTCGAAATCAAGGCTAGAAGAGGCAATCACAAATTTATAGATGACTTAGCCACTTTTGAATACACCTTTCATCCTCAAGGCACTTTTTTCAAGAGATACCAAAATGGTGGGTAAGCAATATGGAAGTGTACTTGGCTATTTCCTCAAGATCGATGAAAATATTGGATGTGTCCCGATCCAAAGGCACTGAAATTGTCACTCCTCCCACTGTTCCCCCTACAACTCAATCTGTTCCTGTTACTTCAACTCCTCTCAGAGTCACTAGAGCCTTGATAAAGAGGAGAAAAGTGGCTGATTTGGTTCATGAGGAGACAGCTTTTAAAGGATCAGAGGAAGAGTTTCCTTCTAGGGATTCTGAATCTCAGGTTGAAAGAGCTGAAAAGACAATTGATGAGCAGATAATGCTGACTCAAAGGAAAAGGAGAAGAAAGATTACTGTTTCTTCTTCTGATTTTGATGCCTCTCCTTCTGATTCTGACGAGGATTCTGACTCTGAGACACTTGCTCAAATAATAGGAAAGAAAAGAAAAATGGCTGCTTCAACTACTGACTTGACTGAAGATCCCATTCATGAGACATCTGTCAGAGTAGTAGAGCAGGAACATTCCAAAGCAATAATTGTTTTTGAGAGAGCTGAGAAGAAACGGCAACAACAGTTTCTGAGAGATGAAGCTGCTGCTGCTGATGTGTTACAAAGAGAAATTGCTCGAAGACAACAAATTGTTGAACATTATTCTCTTCATAACTCTCCCATCAACATCAATGTTTCTGAAACAAGTAATTTCTTTCATACTTCATTGTTTTTCCTTCATCGCCTTTTAAATATTTGAAGTTTAACATTGCTTTATATTTCTTCCTTCTACAAGAATAACCATCGCGCTTATCTTTCCAATGGGGCCTCTTCCAGCTTCAGCTTGAAGTTGACGATCACGAAATGTAAAGACTATCCAAATACAACTTCCCAAGCCTATGCTTCCTCAGACCTTCCTTGAGTCCCAACATTCCTCAAGATCTCTTCTTCTTGGCTTAGAACCGTATCTTCCTTTCCTGACTTTCAATTCAACTCAGTCTATTCCTTCTTCGAACCTTGCCCTTCTTTCTTCCAAGGATACTCCAGTTGCTACTCCAACCCTAGTGACAGTTGATTCTTCCAACGAGGGTGATGGTAGTTCTCCAATTCGTGATTCATCACCTATATCAATTTCCAGCCCCTCTTCACTTGATTCTTTGGTGGCTAAGACTATAGAAACTGGCAGAGATGCTCCATCCATTTCTCCTATCCCCATGCAGCCCTCTATGTCTTCCACTACCATACTCTCTATGCCCTTCATGTCTAGGGATGAGGTAGACATCTTCGAAGGAAGACTTGCCAGTCTTTTCGTCGTGTCTTCTACCTCTCCAAGTTTTAGTGTCAAGGTGAGCCCTTAATCTTAGCTGACTCCTTGCTAGAGATTTTTGAGAGTCCTCCTTCTTCTAGCAACAAGTCTCCTGCACCTTCAGTGGATTTGGACACATGTATGGAGCTGTTGACTTCCTTTTCGAGGATCCCCTTCGAGGCTTTACAAAGGCCTATTATCAGGAATGGGTTTCTTCAGTGCTGTAATATTGTTGAGCAGTCGAGTATGAATGTCTCAAATCACCTATCCCAGGCTGCAGCTACTATTGATTTCTACATCAACATTTGTCATGCTGCCAATACTGCCAATGAGGAATTGGCTAGGGATCAGTGTTTTGTTTCTCAAGTGCATACCGAAATATCAGATCTCAAAGAACAACACTTTTCTGCCTCCCAATTTCGAATTCAGCTGCTGGAGAAGAAAGCTCAACTTGAGGAAGATTTAGCTGCAGTAAACCAGGCCTTGGTTCGAACTGACACCAAATTGCAAATCACCAACCAAGAGTCGTCCGAATCTAAAAGAAGACATGGTCTGCAGCTATTCAATTGCTTTCCATCACTTAGCGAGGGAAGTCAATTGTACAAAAACAATTGAAACATTGTAATGATTTTTGGGCCAATCTGGCATAATGTACTTAATTCTTTATGAAAGAACAAGTTTTGTCCATCTTTTGAGTAGTCTCATATTTTGTATTCAATGTTTATTCTATTCCTTGTGTTTCCCAAATGGTTGGAAAATAAGGCTTCAAATATCTTCCATTAATCTTCTTGGGATGTACATAGCCATTCAAATTTCTTAAATGGTACACCCCAAAAGGTAAAACTCTATGAACTTGATATGGTCCTTCCCAGTTAGGTGACCATTTGCCAAACTTATGGCTCTTAATCCCTATTGGGAGTATTGTTTTCCATACCAAATCACCTTCATCAAAGCCAATATGCTTGACTTTCTTGTTATAATTCTTGGCTGCTTTCTTCTTACGAAAAGAATGCTGTTTAACGCCAAAATCCTTGCTTCATCTATGTCTTCCAATTCCAAGCACATACTTTGATGATATTGCTCAGATTCTAATTGATCTTGACATCTTACCCTCAGAGATTTAACATTAATTTCCACAGGTAATACTGCATCGTGCCCGTATACTAAGGCATAAGGGGTGACTCCTGTGCTCGACCTTGGGGAAGTTCTGTAAGCCCACAAAACATCCAACAATAGGTTATGCCAATCCCTAGGACTATCCTCCACCATCTTTTGTATTCCTTTTTTCAAGGATTTATTGGATGATTCAAATTTTGACCATTGGCCCTGCATAGTAGGGAGAATTAATAAGGTTAATCCCAAACTCGCTACAAAGGATTTCACCATTTTCCCATCAAACACAGCCCATTATCAACTGTTATGGTTTGTGGAATGCCAAATCTATGGATCAAATCTTTAATGAACCCAATGACCTCTGTCTGTCTCTGACCTTTATATGGCTTGGCTTCGACCCATTTAGTGAAGTAGTCAGTAGCCACTAGAATAAAACAATGATGTTTCGAAGAAGGTGGATGAATTTTACCTATCATGTCCATGGCCCATCCTCTGAATGGCCAAGGCTTCACTACTGCATGTAGGTCAGTTATGGGCACATGTCTTATTGTGCCATGTTTCTGGCATGCCTGGCAACCCTTAGCATATTCTATGCAGTCTTTAAGAATAGTTGGCCAGTAATAGGAATGCCTTCGAAGCAACCATCTCATCTTAACACCAGGCTGATGAGCACCACAAACGCCTTCATGAACCTCAGCCATAGCCGTTAGTGCTTCTTTTGGACCTAAACACTCCAATAATAGGCCATCTACTCCCCTTTTGTATAGAGCATTATCATATACTATGTATTGCATAGACTGCAATTTGATTTTTCTGTTGGCTTTTGAAGATGGACCAGCCAAATACTGCATAATTGGATGCCTCAAATCCTGTTCTTGTGAGTCATTATGATTGACTTCCAAGATCACATTCCTTTTATTCAAAGGTTGTATTAATCTTTGATATGTTGTTTGGCTTATATCCCTTTGGGTATTATCCCTTCTCTTGAAGTTCGAAGCTTTTTGAGCCACATCATTTGCTCTACTGTTCAAGAATCTTGGAACATAGGTTACATTTGCTATTTGAAACTGAGAAAGCAGATGTAATGCAACAACATAATATGGTAGGATGCTTATGCTTTGACACTTGAAAATCCCTTTTACTTGGTTAACCACCAATTGAGAGTCCCCAAATATGTCAACTGCATGTACTTGTAACCCAATAAGGATTTCTAGCCCTACTATTAAGGCTTCATATTCAGCCTGATTATTGGAACAAATTTAGCTTCATCCACTCTGAAACCATGTGTGGTTTCCACCCCTTGTGGAGATTTAATCACAATACCAATTCCAATTAATCCATTGGCCTTCGATCCATCGAACCACATTTGCCATGGTTCAACACTAGCCATACCAAGTTCCATTACTTCTTGGCTTTCTGTTTGAGATGGATGATCTGCCAGAAAATTGGCTAAGATTTGCCCTTTTACTGCTCTTTGAGGGACATATTCTAAATGAAATTCCGATAAGGCTAATATCCATTTGCCAATTCTTCCCCTCAACATAGGTCTAGATAACATGTATTTAACCAAATCTGTGGTTGCAATTACCAAGACAGTTGTAGGTAAAAGATAATATCTTAATTTCATTGCAAAGAAAAATACAAAGCAAGACACAACTTTTCAACAAATTGAATATTTACATTCACAAGAATTTAAAACCTACTAAGGTAATAAACATGACTTGTTCCTTGCCTTCTTCATTGTCTTGAGCCAAGAAAGCTCCCAATGAATCTTCTGCCGCTATGTATAACTTCAAGGGCTTATTTCGCTTTTGGTGGCATCAAGATCGGAGGATTGGCCAAGTAGGCTTTGATACCTTCAAGGCGCTTTGATGCTCTGCTGTCCACACAAATTCCTCTTCATCTTTCAAATTTTAACAAGGAAGAGAACACTTTAGTTTTCCCTGCAGTGTTAGAAATAAACCTTCGAAGAAAGTTAACCTGCCCAAGGAACCTTTGTAATTCTTTCTTACTTGAGGGAGGCCTAGCTTCAATGATGGCTTTGGCTTTATTCTGATCAATCTGTATTCCTTTCTTGTGCACCACATAACCCAAGAAATTTCCAGATGACACACCAAAAGCACATTTAAGAGGGTTGAGTTTCAACTTGAACTTCCTCATTCTTTCAAAAGCTGCTTCTAAATGAAGCAAGTGCTTCTCCATGGATCGATTTTACCACGATGTCATCAATATAACATTCTAGATACCCTCCAATAAGGTCATGATAGATGGTGTTCATAGCCCTCTGATAGGTAGCTCCAGCATTCTTGAGACCAAATGGCATCTTAACCCATTCGAAGGTGCCAATATTCCTGTGGCATCTGAATCTTTGTCTTGTGGATGTCTTCCTCGCAATGCATATTTGATTATAACCAGTGGCCATCCATCATTGACAAAACTTGATGCCCTCAATCGGCCCACCAACAGATCCACTATAGGCATAGGGTATTCATCTTTAGGAGTTGCTAGGTTTAAGTTCCTGAAATCGATGCATACCCTCATTTTGCCATTTTTCTTAACTACAGGCACAATATTAGATAGCCATTCAACATACCTGGCTGTCCTAATAAAGTCTGCCTTAAGTAGTCTAAGAATTTCTTCTTTGACCTTCTGAATTACATCTGGACTCATCCTCCTAGGTTTCTGTTTGTATGGCTTAAAATTAGGCTTCAAAGGGAGCCTATGTTCCACCAATGATCTATCCAATCCTGGTAGTTCATTATAAGACCACGCAAAACAATCTTTGTACTTCTTTAAAACAACCAACAACTGGTCTCTGTCCAGAGCATTCAAACAGGTACTTATATAAGTGGGCTGCTGCACAGAACCTTCCCCTAAATTTACTTCTTCTAAGGGGTCCTGCATCTGAGAATTCATTGGAGCTTTCTCCTTGGTTTCTTCAACCTTCGAAGCAATCTTTTCACCTTGTTCCGCCTCTAGGTTCTCTATTTCGACATCTCTACCTTCTTCCTCATAGACAAAATCTGTCCATAAGGCGTCTTCTTCTTGTATTTCCTGGACTCTTGTTTCAATGTCCAATGCACAATATTTCCCAAAGGTCAATCTCGACTGTTGTTGTTCTTGTTCTGACCAATTGTCATGGCTTCTCTCTCTTGTTTCGTACCTTCCGACTATTGCTTTTACATCCAATGATGAGAATTTAATCAGAGCCAATGAATTGGCTTCTCTTTCTTCACTTCTTTGCCTACAACCAGGCATCGCTGTCATCTTTCACGACAACCTCTTCATCAGCACTTTCTTGGACTAAGTGCTTCAGATGTGTAACTTCCTCATCAGCCGTCACTTCGGCTGAGCCATCAGCTCTCCTCAATATACTGAGTGGAGTTACCCCTTCAATATATAGTTTAGCCTCTGCAAAGTCTGCACAGGCTATGAAAGGTTGAGGATCTGCATCAATCTCCTCTGTTTCTCCATTGCCCAGAGCCATCATGATCTTCTGATGCAAAGAGGAAGGTACACACTTGTTGGTGTGAATCCAGTCTCTTCCAAGTAAGGCATTATATTTAGCATTGCTGTCAATCACGAAGAATGCTGTCATACAATCCCTGGTTCCCACACCCAAATTAATAGGCAGAATACCTTGGGCCATCTGCTTATCTCCAAAGAAACCAAAGAATGGTTGTCTTGGTTGGGATCAACCTTGGATTCTTCTTCCCTAATTTCTTCAAAGAAGATTTCGCAATAAATTAACCGCCCCATTGTCTACTAGGACTCGGTTTCAGATACCATCAAAGAAAGCCTTAATGTACAAAGGCTTGACATGTTGGGTCATGGAATTCGAGGGGTATTCAAAAGGATATGAGAGGTTGATGCTCACCTCCTCCTCACTTTCGCACTCGACTTCCATAGGACTAGCCATTTCCGAAGCATCCTGAACCATGCTCACTTGTGATTCCTCACTTGAAACAGAAATTGGATCCATGTCTTGGTCCTCCTGATCCTCAGCCTGAAATTCATGAGGTAGTATATGTACCATGTTAACTGATACAGGTGGGAATGAGCCAAACTGGATGGCTGGTTGTACCTTCTTCCCCTCTTGACTACCTTGTTCAGTATCTTCAGCAGCGTCCTCCATGCTGCATTCTGGTATTTCATTGATGACTGATCCCTTCGAAGGGTCCTTCTCAACTAAGCTTTCAGTCAGAAACGTTTGTTCAGCCATGAAGGCTTCGAACATTTCTTCTTCTGCCATTTCCTTCTTTTGGCTCATGTCAATCTCTTCTTCTATTTCACTATCACTTTCCATCAGAGCCTTCTCCAATCCTGCCAAACTGGACTTTTCCCTGGCCTTTAATTCAGAATGAACTTGAGCCAATTGTTCCCTGCTACACACCACTTTACTTTGCAGCGTCGGTTTTGGAACATGGTCTGACTTCGAAGCTTTCTTTTCTTCTGCCTTGACATGTGAAGAACTCTCTTCACTTTCTTTCAGATTTTGCTGGTACTGGGTGTACCTGCGTTGAATTTTCCTTCTTTGTGATCTGGAAATAACTGGAACCATACTTGGCTCCTTTGTCTTTGGGTGCTTCAGCAATACCCAGTTGTTTGGGGTCACCAAAGGAGGCTTGACCATTCTGCCTGTGATTCCAACATCTCTCCTATCAGGCAATTCCCTAGGTTTGTTTTGCATTACAAACCAATCTGGGACTCCAGGCACCCAAGAGCTTACTGATTCAGACGTTGAATCACCCTTTTCCACCTTCGAAGCCATCTTCGACACTGGCCGTAGAGGTAAGTGCTTGGTTCTGGTCTCATGTTTCGAACTTGATTCTGGCCTTTGTTTCAGATGACCATTTTCTGTTCTGTGTGAAGTTGATCTGGGGGGCCAATCTCTGGCTTTAGTCCCATAACCTGAACTCCTCTCTAATCTTCTTTCAGAATGTCTACTCTCCATTTTATAGTAGTGAAATGGCCTAGACTCATACAAGGTTCTTTTGCCTTTAGCATTCATTCTGTCAACTGCAGGCTCAACCACCACTGGTCGTTGCCTATCACTAGCCGGGTACGGCCTTTTGTTGTAAGCGTTGGTTGTTCTAGGACGTCTCTGAACATCCTTATAGTATTGCTTCCCATCAATTGGAAGCCCCTTCAACCATTTGTAGCTTAGTCTACACCTTGGACACATCCTTTGCATAACAGCCGCTTCCAAAGAATCGTCGTCCAGTATTTCTTCATCAGAATGTTCCTTCTGATGTGAGAGACTCTGACCAACAACTGGTGAACTCCTGGTCTCTTTCTTGGCAAATGCGGTTGGCAATATGCATTTGCACATTGACTTCTTCCAATTCTCGCAGAGAGAGATTCGAAAATTTGGAACAACCACATTAGCCGCTTTCTCCAACTTCGAAACGGGTTACTATCAATTCCATGGCTTTCTGCTTTTGTTTGGGAACTTCAGCTTCCTTCCGGATTTGCTCTTGGATCTGTCTCGAAAAACAATGCGCTTTTAGTTGAGAGAGTCCAAGAATTATGCCATTTACAGTACACTATTCGTTTAAGTTCATCAAGAGATGGCAGTTGTACGCCTTTTGGTAAGTTAAGGAAATTAGCTGCGAGCAAATGATCGAAAATGTCAACTGCTTTTGTTAAATCGAAAGAATACTTTACGGAAAGTCTTTCTTCTTAAACCTGGTCGATAGTCGTATCCTTATGAATTAATGCTTCACAGACACGGGTTCTTTGCCCACAATCTCGCCGATCAATCTCATAATTGGGATCTTTATAGTATGTCTTATATGAAGCATTGTTTCGATCTTGTTCTTCTTCTAGTAATGCTTCATATCGTGTCACCTTATAGGTTAATTGGACTAAATCCCCGAATTCAGTTCAATCAATCTTCTTTCGAAGCTGAACTCTAAACCGCTTTTGAGCCAATCGCATAAAATTCGCTCGAAGGATGACTCTACATTTATTTCGAGCCCTTTTAAATCTTGCAATGAATTGAGTAGCCTTTTCTTCAGGCCTTTGACTCAATCTTGCCAAATCTGCCATGGATACTTCTGGCTCTGATTGGAAAAATTGGGCATGAAATGCCTCTTCCATCTGTTGCCAAGTTTGAATGGATCCAGGTGTAAGGTTGATATACCATACAAACGCTCCCCCAGTTAGAGAGTTTGGAAATAATCTCAATTTTATGTAGTCATGATTAGCGAATTCACCACACTGAGCAGCGAATCTAGCAATATGCTCTACTGTTGATTGATTCCCAGTTCCATAGAATAGGGTGAAATCTGGTATTCTAAACCCTCTTGGATATTCATGTACCCTGTCAACCCACTCTGGATATGGTTTTCTGTATACAGGGGTCTGGACCCCCCGAGCCATTGGTCCACATAGCTCCCTAACAATATCAACAATTTGATCCCTAGGGACCATATTTTGGGCTTGCTGAACCACTACTGGAGGAGCAAACACAGGGTTTGGTGGAACTTGTGCCTGTGGTCCTCTTGGTCCATACAATGGTACATTTGGGACTGGTTGTCCCTGTGGGTACAAAGTTCTTTGGGGAAATGGATAACCCCTTTGAGCCTGTCCTGCTAAAGGACCTGTGAAAGGTGTTGGAATAGGTATTGTGTCCCTTCCATTTGTAGGCAAACCCTCCAACCCCCCGGGTATAAATTCAAATAAAGGATTATTATAACCCCTGGTGCCAGGTATGGCTTCGAACATGGGATTTGCCACCATTCTTATGCCAGTTTCTTGTACTTGGCCAGATCTGCCAACTGGTATGGCTTCACTGTTGAGTATTGTGGTATTTTGGCCTACTACAGGCCTCGAAATGGGTTCATACCAAGACTGAGGTGATGGTCTTTCATAGTTTTGAGTACTAGTTTGACCATTAACCTGTCCATTAACTTGCATAGGCTGTTTTTCTCTAGCCAATCTTTGTTGATGAACATTTAAGATTTCCTCTGTATGTCTTGTATTTGTTGGTTGGTGGTTATTCATTCGATCCAAAAAGGATGTTGCCCACCTTTCCATTGTGTTCATTAGCTGTTGTCCCATAGCATCCACCAAGCCATCCCATGGATTTGTTGGCTGAGAAGATGGAATGGTGGATGGTCCAATTCCTTGGTTTCGTCCAATATTATGAACATTTGGTTCTCGTCCAGAAGTACTGGTCTGTTCGACCAAAGGTTCTGATAACATAGGAGTTTCCACAGAGTGTGTTACCACATTCTCCTCTGGATTAGGTATTTCTACCTCTCCTTCTACGCCTTCTTCTAAGCGTTCATTTTCTCCTTGTCGTCTTCGTCTAGCCATTTTTAAAGAGTCCCACTGGGCGTGCCAAAAATATATGTTGGCTTTTTGGCTTTTCGAAGGATATATTTGTAAATGCAAGCGTGCCAGCAAGGATCAATCAGTCCTTACAAAAATTCTAATTGCCAATCAATTATCAGGCGATTATGTTTTAGTTCTTTCAGCCTCAATGAAGAGGACTTTTACTGGTGGCTTGACTTTTAGGAGAAATTAAGAGAAACGACAAGTAATATTAAAAGCAATTGAAGTATTTCATTAACATAAACACTTACAATTGTCCAAACTCAGCCTTGAGGAAGTTTACAGCAACGGTTTACTTGAATCTACTTGAAAACTACTCCTATGAATTGAAGTACAGTGCAGGTATTTAAAGAACAAGTATTTAAAGTACAAGAAAGGAAAACTGGAAAGGAAAAATACGAAGTAAAACTGGTTTATATGATCTGAGTCTGGGGGTCTTTTCTGGGAACTTCCCTGCTATTTATACTTGTTAGGGATGACCTTCGAACTGCACTTCGAACCGTCAATCGCTTCCTCCATGATCGCTGATCATGTTACCTTAGAAATAGTTCCACTATGCCATCACTTGCAGTTGGACTTCCCTCCTGTTTCTGAATTTGAATAAAGGTAACCGTTGAAGCCACGTCACCTTGTATCTCACTCCTGATCTAGTGCTACTCAGACCACTTGAGAACCAATATTTATTGCCACGTGTACGATTGAGATTTAAGATTAAAATCATCTTTCAATACTACCCTCATTCTGCCACGTGTCGAATCGTAATTGGCTTTTACAAAATATGTAGCCAACAAATATATATTTTCATTTTAATAAATATGGGCCAAACTACACTTATAAATAAATATGGGCTAAATCATACATGGACACAATAAAATATTTTGAGGCCCTTTAAATTGATCCTAAAAAAAAAACATTAAGCCTATAACATTTTACTAAATTTGAGGACCTTATTTTTTAACAAAAATTTTGAGGCCTAAGGCATAGACATTGCTAGCCTTAGGCCAGGGCCGGCCTTGCTTGGGCTCAAGATTAGCCCACCTTCGCATTAGATCGGAAAGATCAACACCACTAAATAGAGAGAGAAAGACTAGTTTAGAAAAATTGACAGATAGACTTCTCTCACTTTACTCTCTCTATCTATTTGTATGTATGAGAATTTAAACAGATATAGAAAGTAGAGTGAGACACATATCTCTGATCTGTGAGTGCATCATTTTTCTTTTTTTTTTGGTAATTGTTGTTGATTGTTCTAGTGTTGTTCTTGTTGTTGTTGTTGATGATGATGATGATGAAACAGATAAATTTTTGTTTTTATTTTTGTGTTGAACAGATATGGATGAGAAAGATAAAGAGAGAAGAAAGATTTGAACAGACAATAAAATATGTTTAAAATTTGAACAAATAAAAAAAATTAAATAGATGAAAAGTTGAACAAATAGTTTTAAACATATAAGTGAAAAAATTGAATAGATAATAAAATTTGGATTAGATATTTGAATAGATATGAAAAAAAAAAAAAAAAAAAAAATTGAACAGATGGAAAATAATTTGAACAGATAAAAAAAAGTAAATAGATAAATTAAGGGATAAATTGGAAATAAAATGTCATTTAAAACATATAAAATGACTTCTCACCGAACTATTTCACAAATGGTAGATCTCTTACCAATAAAAAATATCCACTAGTACCCTCCTTATAGAAATAAGGGTAAATTACACTGACACTCCCTTGAGGTTTCTGTTTAATACAGATCCCTTTCTCACATTTAAAAAATTACACTTACCCCAATGTCAGATTAAAATGACATATTTGCCCCTTAGTCTTTATACATATAAAATAATAAAATAATACATATATTTTATTCATGTCTTTTCAAGGAAAAGAATAACCATCTTCTTTGGTTTAACTCACACAAAAAAATTGAGTGTTTTTTTAAAATTTTTTTATTATTTTTACTGAATTTTTTTTTAATAGTTTAAGCAATTTTTATTTATTTTTTATTTTTTTAGATATACCTAATCTAGATAAACTTAAGAACTATAATATTTTGTGATTTTTTTTTAAATTTACCAAATATAAAAAAATACAAAAATATAAAAATTCAATACATTATCTTAGTTTGTTGTATTTAGTGAATTTTTAAAAAAAAATTTGTACAAATTTTATATTTTTTAAATATATATAGATTAAATTAATCTAATCTAGATATAATGGTGGAAATAAAAATTAGAAATTATATCATATATAAAAATTTATACAAAAAAAACTATCATAATAACGGTAAGATGGTCATTTAAAAAATTTAAAGTCATGACATTAGTAATGTAGGTGGCAATTTGAAACGAGATTGTAAATCTCAAAGAAGAATGCAATTTTTCAAATGTGAAGGAAGATATGTATTAAATAGAAATCGTGAGGGTGGCAATGTAATTTACCCTATGAATAATTAAAGGTGCAAAGAACACATATCATTGTAGCTATTACAATTAGTTTAAAACCATCAGTTTAAATGTGAAGGAAGATCTATATTAAACAAAAATCGCAAGGGTGTCAATGTAATTTACCCTATAAATAATTAAAGGTGCAAAGAACACATATCATTGTAGCTATTACCATCAGTTTAAATGTGAAGGAAGATTTGTTTTAAACAAAAATCACAGGGGTGTTAATGTAATTTACCCCATAAATAATTAAAGGTGCAAAGAACACATATCGTTGTAGCTATTACCATTGGGAAATTCTATTTTCACACGCCTAGTTATCTCAGTCCACACACTTAATGTAATATTATTTTAATAACAATTATACTCTAAACTAAAATGACTATAATGGGCATCCACCAACACCTATAATATTATATGAAAATATTCTATGTACACATATTTTTTTTTAAAAAAAAAATCTTAACAAATTGGCTCCCAAGTTCATAGAAACAGATTGGCTCCCAAGCTTCTAATAAACAGAGCATTGGGATTATTTGTTAAGAAGCCAATAACCAATTTTGACAAGAAAAACATCTCGGCAGTCTGAGTTGCAAAATGAGAGCAATTATGATAAGTAATTTTTTTTTTTTTTTTCTTTTTGGCACATCTTAACTAAAATTTGAATTGAGCTGCAAAATCAGGGAAATTGGGATGGCAAATTCTTGGTTTTCCACACTTCACTAACAACATCGCTTTAAAATTCAAACCAATTACAAATCCAGTGTGCAGCATCAGCACGGTAATAGTTTCATTTCTAACAAAAAAGCTTCAGTCAAGAGGTCCAAACCCAAGAAGCTGCAAATAATGATACGACGTTTAAACTATTATTTAACTATCCTATTCAATAAAACAGACATGAAACCACCCCCATCCTTTTTGTTACACTCTTTCTATAAAGCCTCGAGAAAAAGAAAAAAAAAATTAAAAAATTGATCTGGACCAAGATGATATGTTCAATGGAGTTTTTCAGGTTTTCCTTTTGTTCAATGGAGTTTCTCTTCACTGTGAACTGAAATAGGGAAGACGTTGCTCTTCAACTTTGAATAGGTGTGTGTGGAAAAAGCGTAAGTGTGTGGAAAGAGGATGAGGTGGTGTTTGTATAATATATGAGTTAAGGGTATGACTGGTATAATTAGTGTGTGGAATGAGAGCAAAAAATAATAATCAAACTACTAACGCTGTGTTTGGTTGGAGGATTTGAGGAAGGATTTGGAAAGAGAAAGGGAAAAGTAGATGAAATGTGAATAAAATAAACCTCCATTTCACCTAGTTTCACACACATTTTTCCTTTTCCTTTCCAAATCCCCCAACCAAACACAACATAAGTGTGTGCACTGAGAAACGATGTGCACTGAGGTAATTATATGTGTGAAAATAGAATTTCCCATTACCATCAGTTCAGAATAACTTCTAAGCGGTCTCGAACCATGCCCAAAACTTACAAGGCAATTTATTGCTCCATGTTTTTTCGTTCTGTTCCGTTCTGTCCGCCGTTTGTAAACATCTTTTTTGAATTTATTTTTTTCAACCTAATTTAAAAGGGGGAATTACATCTCCCTAAGAGAATTTTTTTTTAATTTTTTTTTGATTTTTTATATATAAATATGAAGTGACTTTTCTCTTGCACTCCATCACAAATTACTTGCAACTCACATTTTCATAAATTTTTTTTTCTGTCCCACTATTTTTAAATTCCTCCATTTAAAAACTGAGGCCACTAGTTTATAAACAAAAGTGTTTACCAAACAAGTTTATATAGTAGTTTTTATTTTTTAGTTTTGTAAATATAAACAGAAAACTGTAAACGAAATAGTTACAAAAAAAAACTTTTTGATTTGTTTTTAATTTAAACCATCTTATTTTCGTTAAATAAAAATGACTGAAATATGGTATTTTAATAATTAAACTTTACAAGAAAAATAGTATTGTAGACATTTTATGTTCAAATACATTGAGTTTAAAAATATCATTTTTTCTATTGGTTTTATTGAATAGAAATAGACTCATGGTTTATGTTGAAACAAATCAAATGATTAAGATTTAAATTTATAAAATTAAAAGCTCGTAATTTTATTTTGTTATAAAGGTAAATTTTTTTAAAATTTTTTTTCCCTCCCCTCTTCTTTTTTATTTATTTTTTTAATTATTTTTTTATAAAGAAAAATAAACATTCAATAATGCTTGAGACCACTAAAAGTGGTGCTCTAAAATCACCACGAGTGATGTGGCAGTAAACGGGGCCCACTGCTTGTGTTTTGTTTTTGTTTTTTTTTTAAAGTGCTTACCAACTCATTAGTGGTGCTTTAGAGCACCACTTTCAGTAGGATGCATCATTACCCATAAACATTTAGAGAGTGCAAATTTCAAGGATTTTGTTGGGGAAAAAATATTAGAAAAGAAAGAGGGGATAGAAAAGATTTAGAGGTTGTACGCGCAATTGGTTTGGGTAAACGCAATTGGTTTGGATAAAGATAATCAATTTATAACTTTCATATTTTATTAACCCACAAATCAAAAGGATAAACCAATTATTAATAGTTAAACCGTATTTTATTAGATAATCCACTAGATCCACCATATAGCCCTGCATGGATCTTTATTTTGATTTCCTTAAGTGACCAAAAACCAAAAGTTTCAAAATCGGAGTCGTCACTTGGTTTTAGAATATTGACTCAAACCCTTAAGAAACTAGTTTGTCGTAACTAAAGAACTTGGTTTGAAGAGATTGGGTACGAGATCAGAAGGTTTTACGCATTCATCTGTTGGAAAAAATGATTTTTTGGTGATTTTAATGTGAAATTAAAGTAGGTCCCAACCATTGGTTGAGATGGGATTAAATGAGTTTAGATTCTTTGTAACAAGGCCTTTACACCACAAAAAGAATGACAAAAAATCATTAAAAATTGAATGAGAAATTATCTCATAAAATTGGCCTCATAAATGAGGTATTGCGAATTGTGTATAGGTACCAATCCTACATTGATTGTGGAGGAAAACTTTGATGAGTATTTAAACCTCAAGATTATGAGAAGGGCATGAGCCCTTTGGGACATCCAAATTTTCTGAAGGAATGGAGTTATGCATGCTTCAAGGATGGGCTTGGTCTAAGTTGGTTATGGAAAAATTGCCACACGCGCATGCGCGTGCGGCCTGCTTGCCCGGACCAGGCCGGGTCCAGATCCATGATCCATGGGTCGTAGATTTTGGGTTTGAGGCTTGCTGGAATGGTTTAGGTTTGGGCTGGGCCGGATTAGTGGTCCACCAATCTAAACTTTTTGGGCCAAGTCTGCTACAGATATACATATTTGTGTATACAAAATATATATTTGATATAATTATTCCATCAGTTTTGGTCCATTACTCTAGTAGTTCTGCAGAAGTAATGGTCATTAGTTGCCAGCCCTCATAGGCATTAATGGCTAGCCTTCATGGCTGGAGGTTTCTCCTTTCCCCCTCATGGTATATAAAAGGAGACCCATCTCCCTTGGTTTTGGTATATAATTTTTGTTTTCCAATCATATAATCAGTTTGCTTGCTCTTATAAAATTCTTTCTGTGTGAGAGAGTGCAGCCATTGTCGGTTCGCCAAAACTAATAGAAGGTGCTTCTGTGTTAGCCGGTCTAAACCATCTTATCTTGGGAGACAGAAGTCGACATTCTTCCAACACCCACTATGAGGCAGCTAATCTGTTTTAAGGACACTGTGGTATCACACATAATTTGGTTTGATTCCTTGTTTTCAAAATTTCAATTAAATTTGTATTTCTGTTAATCATGTTTCATATTTCATGCTTTAGAATGTAAATTTATTAAACATGAATTTGTTTGATGTTCTATTATTTAATTTAATAAATCATGAATCTATTTATCTTGGTTAATTTATATAATTTAAACAACTTAAAACAGATTATGTGTTTCTCATTAGAAAAATATATTCACATAAAATAAATTTACACTGTGGCATAGTTGCAGTAGGTACTAGATTAATTGGTTTCCGTGGTCTGCTTCTATAGTAGTTTCAGAAATTGAACTATTATTGCTACTGCTTTGTTCATTTTCTAGAATAGGCCAGTGTGTTGTATGAGAATTATTTACATGCTATTCAAAGGAGGCCACTGTATGAAGTCATGATTAAGAATTTAGATTTAGTACATATAGATTCTTTGGCTTACATTATCAATTTGAATAAGCTACTGTTGCACTTCGGTAAATAAAAAAAAAAAAAAAAAAAAAAAAAAAAAAAAAAAAAAAAACCATGTTGATTGCTACTTGTTTTCAATTTTAATTGGTTTGATATGCCACTGATTACATATATAAATTTATGATTACAAATTCCATGTTTAGATTAGTAAATTCATATATGTAATGATATGTGTGAATTCATATATGTTTATGATATATGTTTATATGTTTAGACTAATTTTGAATTAACTTTTCAATTGTGGGATTTTCTAGTATTAAGTTTAATTTCTAGAAACACAGAAAGTGATATTCTATTGTATTTTTTTTGAAATGGCAACTGTCACCAATGATACTGCTACTTCTAATGTAGGTGGGGATCTAAACCCCGAGGCAACTGACTTTCCAACCCCAACTGTGACTTCTGTGGTCAACCTTGGTGTTACTTTGGCTGTACCGGGAGGACCGCTCAGTCACCATGAGCGCCCAGAGAAATTTGCTTGGGTGAACTTCAAAAGATAGCAGCAAAAGATGTTGTTCTACTTGACCGCGTTGAACCTTGCAAAGGTTTTGAGCGAGGATCCTCTAGCCGTGGCAAAGAATGAGCCAGACAGGTAGGAGGTCATGGCGCTTGACACATGTAAGTAGACAGACTATCTTTGCCGGAACTATGTGTTCAGCAGCTTGGCAGACTCACTCTACAATGTGTTTTGTGCCTAGAGCTCAGCAAAGGAGTTATAGGAATCTCTGGACAAGAAAAACAAGATTGAGGATGCCGGGGCAAAGAAATTTGTCGTTGGCTGGTTCCTGGACTTTAAAATGACAGATTCAAAAAACATGATAAGCCAAGTCCAGGAGTTCCAAGTGATCTTACATGAAATTCATGCTGAGGGGATGCCTTTGAACGAATCATTCCAAGTTACTGTGATCATTGAGAAACTTCCCAATGGTTGGAAAGACTTCAAGAACTACTTGAAGCACAAGCACAAGGAAATGTCAGTTGAAAAGCTAGTTGTCTAACTCCGGATTGAGAAGGATAATAGAAAGAAATAAGGGAGTACCTCCTCTATGAAGGCCAATTATTGAGCATGGTAAATCTTCTGGGGTGAGAAAGAAGCCTTCAGTGAACAAGGGTTCAAAGCTGGGGCCAAGGGGTGGTGTTGCAAAGAAGCCGGCATACAAGTGGTAGGAACCTGGTTATTAGTTCTTAAGGAAGTGCTACAATTGTGGTAATGAGGGGCATTGGGCTAATGACTGTCGCAAGTAGAAAAAGCCATACAAGACCAAACCTTATGCTCACATGGCAGATATACAAGGGTACTCCCATGATGAGGATGACATGCACTTGTTTGCCGTTGTCTCTGAGGTGAATTTGGTAGGTTCAAACCCAAGAGAATGGTGGATTGATACTTGAGCTACACGCCACATCTGCTCCGAAAAGAAGTTGTTTACAACTTTCGAGCCAGTTACAAACGGCGAGAAGTTGTTTATGGAGAATTATGCTATCTCAATTGTTGAAGGGAAAGGAAAGGTGGTCCTGAAGTTGACCTCAAGAAAGGAGCTGACCTTGAACGAAGTGCTATATGTTCCTGACATTCATAAGAATCTGGTCTCAGGGTCACTTCTCAGCAAACATGATTTCTGTATGGTCTTCGAGTCCGACAAGGTCGTTCTAACCAAGAGCGGAGTGTATATGGGTAAGGGATATATGTTGGGAGGTATGTTTAAACTCAATGTAATGACTCTTATCCCAAAGACAAATAAAGATGCATCTTCTTCTACTTACATGCTTGAGTCTTCCAATTTGTGGAATGGTAGACTAGGACATGTGAACTTTGAATCTTTACGTAGATTAATCAAGTTAGATCACATACCATCTTATAAGATTAATCCGAAACACAAGTGTGGAACTTGTGTTGAAACGAAGTTTACAAGATCTTCATTTCATTCTATTGAAAAAAGTTCAGAGACATTGGACTTAGTGCATTGTGATGTGTGTGACTTAAAGTTTATATAATCACGTGGTGGCGCAATAAATACTTCATCACTTTCTTTGATGATTGCACTAAGTATTGTTATGTGTATTTGCTCAAAAGCAAAGATGAGGTTATTGACAAGTTTGTTCTTTATAAGAATGAAGTTGAGAATTAATTAGACCGCAAGATTAAGGCTTTAAAAAGTGATCGTGGTGGTGAGTATGAATCACTGTTTGTTGAGATTTGTGCTCAATCTAGGATTATCCACCAAACCACGGTGCCTTATTCTCCTTAGCCAAATGGGATTGTTGAGCGGAAGAATAGGACGCTAAAGGAGATGATGAATGCAATATTGATAAGTTCTGGATTGCCACAAAACTTGTGGGGGGAAGAAATTCTCTCCACGAATTACATTCTAAATAGAATCCCTCGGAAGAAATTAGACAAAACTCCATATGAACTATGAAAAGGCCGCAAGCCTTCTTATAATTTCCTACAAATGTGGGGGTGTCTTGCAAAAGTGGCGGTACCTACACCCAAGCGGGTTAGGATAGATCCAAAAATTGTAAATTGTGTATTCATTGGTTATGCACAGAATAGTAGTGCATATAGGTTTCTTGGGCACAAGTCTAATATTTAAGATATTCACAAGAATACCATAATGGAGTCAAGGAATGCATCATTCTTTGAAGACGTATTTCTTTTTCGAACCTGAGGAAAGAATCACAGTTCTGAGAAGGAACTTGAAGATGATTAAGATGATGATCAAGATGAGGAAGTAGATGAGCCAAGAAGAAGCAAGAGGGCTAGGATAGCCAAGTCCTTTGGCTCGAACTTCTTAACTTATATGTTAGAGGGAGAAACTCGAACTTTCCATGAAATCGTGACTTCAATTGAAAGTCCCTTATGGAAAGAAGTTATTAAGAGTGAAAATGACTCCATCTTACAGAACCATACTTATGAGTTGGTTGATTTACCCCGGCCGTAAGTCCTTGGGGAGTAAGTGAATCTTTAGAAGAAAGATGAAGGCTGATGGGTCAATTGATAAATATAAAGCTAGGCTAGTTATCAAAGGATATAGGCAGCGAGAAGGCCTGTATTACTTTGATACGTATTCACATGTGACAAGGATAACATCCATTCGCATGGTGATTGAGATAGCATCTTTACGTGGTTAGGAGATACATCGGATGGATGTAAAGACTTTCTTAAATGGAGATTTAGATGAAGAAATCTACATGGAACAACCCGAGGGGTTTTCAGCTCCAGGGAGAACTAAGAAAGTCTATAAGCTTGTCAAGTCATTACATGGTTTGAAAGAAGCACCTAAGCAATGACATGACAAGTTTGACAATGCTATGTTATCACATGGGTTTAGAATCAATGAATGTGACAAGTGCGTATATGCTAAAGATAATGACAGAGGTTATGTCATTTTGTGTCTATACGTAGATGACATACTCATTGTTGGTGGTAATGATGAAATGATTCGAAGTACCAAGAGATTGTTAAACTCTAATTTTGACATGAAATATATGGGCCTTGCGAATTTCATTCTAGGTATTAAGATTATCAAAACATCTAGTGGTATTGTGCTTTCTCAGTCTCACTATGTTGAGAAGATAGTTGAAAAATTTAGTAAATCAGATACAAGTGTATCTAGGACACTGGTAGACATGAGTCTACATTTGACTAAGAATAATGGTGAGAGTGTCTCACAGCTAGAATATTCTCACGTCATTGGAAGTTTGATATATCTGATGAGTTGTACAATGCTGGATATAGCCTACTCTGTTAGCAAACTTAGTAGATACACGAGTAATCCGAATGTCACTCATTGGAGAGGCATTACGCAGGTGTTATGTTATCTACGCTACACCCAGGATTATGGGCTGCATTATACCAGATACCCAGCAATACTGAAAAATATAGTGATGCTAATTGGATATCTGATATAAATGACTCCAAATCCACTAGTGGTTATGTGTTTACCCTCAGAGGGGTAGTCGTGTCTTGGAAATCTTCCGAGCAAATTGTAACAAGCCCGCGGGGGGACCTCGCTACAGTTCGGACTCGATTTGTGTCACGGTCCTCAATCTGAACCAAAGAGTCCAAATCTGGCAAATCATTTTGAGAAAACAGATTTTGAAAGAAGTGCCAAACATGGACTGCTTCGCCAAATACAGAGTCACCACCTAAATATTTTTTATGGGGGAATTTAGGAAACCCTGACTCGGTGCCAAAGGCCACGTGTCCGTCATCACCAAAGTTGCCTCGGCTCGGGAGCTTGGGTACAATTGGGGAAGGTCAGCTATGAGCACCCCCTCTCGCCCGATCCGAAGATCGGCCTTTACTAACCGTGATATCTTGTTTTGAAAACATTACATGCCCTTATTCTTGTTATTAGCCTAGAATTACTATGTTATGCGCGCAACAAACAAGTATAGACCGAATCGCCTAAATTGGAACAAAACATTTCATATTTGTTTTGAAAATGGTTTGCTACTCGCAAGTAGGCTAAAATGCAGGTTTTGCCACCCTCGAGTGGGCTTAAAACTCAGTTTTAATGCATTATTCCAATTTAGGTAATTCAACCTCCATCCACAAGCACTCAAGCAGTTATATCACATAAGCAGCTAGCCTCATGGTAATCATGCTGTTATGGCAACACTCACACGCACAGATAGCATGTATTCAAGTTAAATTTGAAATACTTATGCAGTTAGCATGATGTGCCAAGCCCGGTGCATGCAATACTGATGAATGATGCACGCATGCGTAGCATAAGGTGTGCTAAAGTAAATATGCCCTAATACTAACCATCAAAGCAGGTAAGTAAAAGGGAGAAAGAAGTGGGGGTTGGAAGACATGCACACGCACCACACTTATTACAAATACGCCTCACTCGAAGGACCAAAAGAATAATACAATTTAACTAATCGACAAGCTAATTAAATATTACAGACCATTAAATTAATTAAGCAAATTAATTAATCTAAGAAAGCAATGAAATTTCAGAGGGTTCAATGCATGCGCCGCTTCGCCAGTAAATCCACTGCCATGCTCAAGATGCCTCTGTTTTCCTTGCTCTGCTCTCCTGATGACTGCCAAAGTCTCAGGGTTTGCTCTCTGGATACTAGGGAACACCACTGGCTGAAGGAGAACACCACCGGCCATATAGAATGGTCACCGGCCACAAATTTGATCCATTGGCCAACAATGATGGCCGGTCGGCAATAAAGATAGCCGGCCGGCCAAATCTTCCTGCAGAATCTGTGTTTGACAGCAGCAGAGGGCAAGACTTGGCATGGTAATGCATTTCAAGCAATGTATGCACCAATCACATCCCTTATCATGTTTATGACTCAAAGGGATATGGTTCTCGATTCTCGGACCACCAATCACGCATTTCCATGCATGATGGCCCAAAGAATCAAGTGTGCATTTTAATATGGAATGCAATGCACATAATCAAACAATGGGGCTTAACCTCTATCACAAGAAATTCAAGAGGCCAAGCATGCATGCCAACGCAATGCAATCTAAGCATGCGAACTGGTATGCAACATGGACAATGCAAGCAAGCAAAGCATGTTAGGCACACATCCTAAGTAAAGAAGCATGAAAGGCCTAAAGCGATGCAATCTACAAGTAGGCAAGATGCAATGTGGGTGTTCAAGTATGCAAGCCAACATGTGACTTCATTCAAACATGCAAGTCTAACTATGCAACAACTCACCGATATGCTACAACATACAAGGAGTGTATGCAACAACATGCAAATGAGGGACTTACACTAATTGGACAGCTCTATACTAAGCCCAAAACAGTGGCCAAGATGCTAGGGAGTGAGGACTAATTGATATACAAACATGCATGAAAACATGGACCAACACTCAAGCATAAAGTACAACTTCTAAGCACACCTAAGAAGATGCAAACATGGACAATTAGCATGGAATGAAAAGCTCTGAAATCATGTTGAATATGATGCCAAATCAAATGAACAAGACAAGCATGGCATGCAACCAAGGTCCAAAACTTAAGGCAAGCCAAAGGGGGTTAAACCAAGGCTAAGTCAATCAAGCCTCACAAGGCCAAGGGGACTTAAAATAGGTCTAATGCAGACCTAAACAAAGCTAAGGATGTACTTAGATGGCGTCTAAGTGGTCTAAAAATGTAAGCATACTCCAAGGCCTAAACAAAAGGCATAAGGCAACAACCTTTAAACACATTAAAGGGGGATCAAATGCGAGCATATAGGAACATCATGAGGTCTGAAATAACATGGAAAGTGGTTCCAAACCACTGAAACAAAGCAAGGATGGCATGCTAGAAGGGCCAAAGCTTAAGGCATACAAGAGGGATTACATGGTAGCTATATGAAGCGAGGCATGAATGACTCAAATGACTTAAAATAGTCCCTTAGCACATCAAAACATGCATGTAAGCTTCTCAAAGCTTGGCCAAAACACAAAAGCATGGTAGTCTAAATGCTATGCATGTATTGAGGCAAATCATGGCATTAAGAGGTATGTATGCTAAACAAGCATGGTGTACCAAAACCAACTAAAAATAGAGGCATATCATGACATAATAAGCATGAAAATCAGCTAAGGCGTGACCAACACATACTTAAACATGGTGCTCTCTCAAGAGGCAAAAATGGTCATTTTCAAGGACAACAAGGAGAGAGGGTGGCCCTCTCCTTCCTAGGACCTCAAGGCACCATCCTCACCTCTGAAATCCCTCAAGATTTCAGTGGTGAGGAGGCCCAAACTCAATGGTCCCGGAGCTCACTCAAAATGGCACAAAATGGAGCCTTACAAGCCTTAAGAGGGGTCAAACAACCCCAAAGCTTAAAGCAACCTTAACCAACTATTTAGAGTACTAAAAAATAGAACTTTTATATGTTATACACAAAGCTCAAAAACAGCTTCAAGGTAGGTAAAAAGAGTGTGCAAAAATGGGGAATAAAGGGACAAGCTGCTTACCCTTGAAGACCCTCTTCACCAATGGAGCTCCAGCAACTTCTTTAGGTTGAAATCAGTCTAAAACCTCCAAAATAACCCTCAAGGGCCTCAGCTCCAAGGGATGGTGTGATGGTGGGTGTTTGTGAGCGAAAGTAAGACAAAACACACACAAAAGAGATATAGAGGTAGGATATGAACAAATCCTAACCCTAAAACTCAAACCCTAAAAAAAGCTGTCTAAAAAATGTCTAACCCCTTAAAAGGGGAGAGAAGGCTCCTCTTTATAGAGCTTTTAGTCTTGTAAGCTTACAAGACAAGCTTCTAAAGAGAGAGATCCCTCTATACACGTGTATGGAGGGGAGCCAAGTGCATTCCAGCTGCACCAAAATATCTGCAAAAGCAGATGCACAGTAGTCGGCCGGCCAAAGATGCAATTGACCAAAAAAAGATAATCGGCCGGCCATCTAGAGTGCCGGCCGGCCAAACATTTGGCCGGTGGCAACAAAACACAGCCGGTGGCCTCAAGCCATGGCCGGTGGAGTGTGGGGATGGCCCACAAGCCATTCCTTGCCCCTCAAAGGCAAAACACAAGTGTTTGGTGCAAAACCAGACACAAAACAGTCGAGTCGAGAGATCTTGAGGCAAGACGCATAGCTGAGACCTCCGGGAACTCAAGACGAACACAAAAACATGGATAATCACCGAGTGTTCAAGCGGTTACGTCTAAGTCTTGAGGACGGTCAAAAATGGGGTGTCTACAAAAACATGTATATCGAGATCAACGATGGAATCTGAGTTTATTGCTTTGGATAAAGCAACCGAAGAAGCTGAATGGCTTCGCCAATTCGTTGAGGATATTCCACATTGGCCGAAACTTGTGCCTGCTATCTGTATTCATTATGATAGCTAATCGGAGATTGGACGAGCACAAAGTCATATGTATAATGGAAAGTCTAGACACATCTGTCGTAGACATAATTCCATATGATAACTACTCTCCAATGGGATTGTCTCTCTAGACTATGTAAAGTCTAAGGACAACATTGCGGATCCGCTAACCAAAGGTTTAACTCGAGAGTTAGTCGAAACATCATCAAGATGAATGGGGTTAAGGCCTTTAGTAATGTTACCAGAATGGCAAACCCAACCTAGTTGAATAGAGATCCCAAGATCTAGGTTCAAAGGGATAACCTAATTTCGAGTAACGGGTGGTTCACTGAAGAGGTAAATCATCTAGCATATTCCTTCGTACAATGATACCTTATGGGGTTGGAAGGTTAAGCTAATGCTTTTAGTGACCTAAGTGATTTGAATAATCAACCGTGATATAAGGAGATACCTTATATAGGTCACCTATGTGAGTGCGAAGCGGGGTTGCTTCTTTAAGAATTGGGAAGGCCGAATTCTTTAAAGCAACTCACTAAACCAACCTAGTGTTCCAAGGCCATACTGGACACACTAGTGAGAACAAGGACAAAGGTTGGACTAACTCTGGTGTGAGGTCTATTGTCTTGGTTTATACAAATGGCAGAACAGTTCAAGACATCATGTTCGCTGGTTAGCCAGTATCTCCAGTAGGCTTTCACTACGAAAGGTTCAAGGCTAACTACTACCTTTTCTGATGCAGGGTTAGTCTGTGTGCTCTTTCTCTGAGTCTTTGTTGTAAACATTGTCCGTTTTCTTTATTCAGTCAATTTTTATTCATGTGGGGGATTGTTGGCAAAAAATGGTTTTTTGGTGACTTTAATGTGAAATTAAAGTAGATCCTAATCATTGGTTGATGTGGGATTAAATGAGTTTAGATTCTTTGTAATAAGGTCTTTACACCACAAAAAGAATGACCAAAAACCATTAAGAATTGAATGTGAAATTGTCTCATAAAGTTGGCCTCATAAATGAGGTATTGGGAATTGTATATAGGTACTAATCCCATATTGATTGTGGAGGAAAACTTTGATGGGTATTTAAATCTCAAGATTATGAGAAGCGCAGAGCCCTTTAGGGCATTCAAATTTTCCAAAGGAAGGGAGTTATGGATGTTTCAAGGATGGGCTGAGCCCAAGACTATGGTCCAAGTTGATTATGGAAAAATTGACACATGCGCGCGCGCGGGACCCACCCGCCCGCCGGGACCGGGCCAGGTCTGGGTCCGTGGTCCATGATCCGTGGGTCATGGATCTTAGGCTTGGGCTTGAGGCTTGAGGTTTGCTGGAATGGGGTTAGGTTTGGGCTGGGCCGGATTGGTGGTCCACCAACCTAAACTTGTTGGGCCAAGTCTTCTGCAGATATACACATTTATGTATACAGAATATATATCTGATATAATTATCCCATCAGTTTTGGTCCATTACTCCAACAGTTTTGCAGGAGTAATGGCCATTAATAGCCAACCTTCATGGGCATTAGTGGCTAGCCTTCATGTCTGGAGGCTTCTCCTCTCTCCCCCATGGTGTATAAAAGGAGACCCATTTCTCTTGGTTTTGGTACAGAGTTTTTGTCTTTCAATCATATAGTCA
Organism: Camellia lanceoleosa; assembly: GCA_025200525.1. NCBI lineage: Eukaryota > Viridiplantae > Streptophyta > Magnoliopsida > Ericales > Theaceae > Camellia > Camellia lanceoleosa. Next base: position 90,577,499 of record CM045765.1, read on the forward strand.
GTTCGCTAGCTCTTATAAAATTCTTCCTATGTGAGAGAGTGCTACCATTGTTGGTTCGCCAAAACTAACAGAAGGTGCTTCTGTGTTAGCCGTCTAAACCATCTTATCCTGAGAGACAAAAGTTGACATTCCTCCAGCACCCACAGTGAGGCGGATATGTTTTAAGGACACTGTAGTATTATACAGTATTTGGTTTGATTCCTTGTTTTCAATATTTCGATTAAATTTGTATTTCTGTTAATCATGTTTTATGTTTCATGCTTTAAAATGTAAATTTATTAAACATGAATTTATTTAGGGCCTATTTGGTAACGTTTACGTTTTCAGTTTATATTTACAAAAATTTTATAAACTGGTTTTTGTTTATTTTTAGAAAAACATAAACTACAAACGCGTTTGGTTTAGAAAAAATGTTTAAAAAATTTTAAAAATATAAAAAAGAGTGAGAAATGGCAAGTGGTGGCTGGTGGTGGGTGGAGACAAGTGGTGACGGCAGAAGACAGTGGTGGAAAATGATGGCGGGTGGTGGTAGCGGAAGACGGTGGTGAAAAATGGTAGGGAGTGGGTGGTGGTGGTGGTGGTGGTGGGTGGGTGGGTGGGTGACGGGTGGTAGGGAATGGGTGGTGGCGATGGTAGTGGCGGTGGGTGGTGGTGAGTGGCGGTGGTGGGTGGCGGTGGTGGGTGGGTGGGTGGGTGGTAGCGAGTGGGTGGTGGTGGCGGTGGGTGGGTGGTGGTGGTGGGGTAGTGGTAGTGGTAGTGGTGGTGGGTTGTAGTGGCGAGCGGGTGGCAGGTGGCTAGTGGTGGATGGTGGTGGCAGGTGGGTGGTGAGTACTAGTGGCGGGCGGTGGATGGTAATGGTGGGTGGTGGCAAAGGGTGGGTGGTGGTCGCGAGTGGGTGGCAGGTGGGTGGTGGTGGTGGCTGGTGGGTGATGGTGGCGGGTGGTGGGTGGTGGTGGCGAGTGGCTGGTGGGTGATGGTGGTGGGTGGTGGGTGGTGGTGGCAGGTGGGAGGTGAGTGGTGGTGGCAAGTGGTGGTGGGGGGTGGGTGGTGGGTGGTGGTGACGGAAGACGGTGGTGGAAAATAGTAGCGGGAGGTGGCTAGTGTTGGGTGGTAAAAAATAAAATTAAAAACTCAAAACGTAAACTCATTTTTTGTGTTTTCATTTTTTGGACAAATTTATAAACTGAGACAATTGATTTATAAATCAAAAATTTACCAAACAAGTTTTTATTTGAGTTTTTTAAATTTTTATAAATATAAACTGAAAACTGAAAACGGAAGTGTTACCAAACGGCACCTTAATGTTCTATTATTTAATTTCATAAATCATGAATCTATTTATCTTGGTTAATTTATATAATTTAAACAACATCATCTTGCCCGACGCAAGGTCGATCACTACTCGTTATCTCTTTAAAATTCTTAGTTTTAAAATTATTAAACAAAATGCATGATGACAATTTATACAACAACACTGAAATAACCTGAATAAGAAAATATATCAATCCAAGAGGATGCCTTGTTCAAAAGGAAAATTTTGTAATTATTTGACAAAATTAATTTTAAAGTGAAAATTCAAATTATATGAAAAATAGTCCAATTTTTAGAAAAAATGGAGGAGTTAAGTTCAATAAAAAAATATTATATTTCAAGAAATCCTTAGGGGTTAGTACATAACAGGACCACTCAACCATATAGTAGTAAGTTACGGACTCGCATGCAGGCAGAGATTCGAACCCACACTCCTAACACTGGGTACAATTCACCCATGACTGGATGGTTCGTCCTATCAACCATATGTGCTATTACCTGGGTGGTTGTCCCCGGGGAGAGTGGAACTTGGGACCTCAGGGCTTATGCCCCAAAGTCTTACAAACGTGCCACACCACCCTCTTGGGTTATTTCAAGAACTCCAATCAAGCTTATTTATGAGTTATCTCAATGTTCCCTACAAAACACATAAAAAAATGAAAAATCTATTCATAGAAGGAGCGAAAAAAAAATAGGAAAAGAAAAGGGAAAAAAGAATTTATCTACAGTAAAATAAATAAAAATATCCATCCATAAAAAAGACGCTTAAAGAAAGGGAAAAGAAGAGAGGGAGATAACAGTTCATATGATGGAAACAAGACAATTACTAATTAAATGAAACAATAATCATACTATATTTGCTTGTTTAGGTGTAAAACATAAAATAATATAACTTGTGAGGCCCCTAACTTTTGTAAACCCTATTAAGTCCGTGAATTTTGAGTTATTATGATATAGCCCTTAGTTTCTCGTTTATTCGCAAGTTTAACCTTAGAACCGAAGACGCATTGGGAATAAATCCATACAAACGCTAATCGATCCCGATAACTCAATAATCATCTCTACACTCTAATATTAATTATTAAACTATGAAGTCCCTGACCTTTGTAGTTGTATTTAGACCCTTACTTTTGAATTATTTTAATAAACACCCTGAATTCCTTATTTGTTTTCAATTCTAACTATAGAGTCAAAAACAAGCGCCAACTGAAAACTCGCAAATCTTTATTGAACCCAGGAACTCAGGAATCATTTTCAAAATTCCTAGTAATAATTAATTAACCCTCTAATTATAAATTTACTACACAAAACCCTAGGTTTCTTGTTCTCATTCCGAAACAAAGAAACTTTAATCGAATTGAATTCTCAAATCCTAATTTAACTAAATACTACACTTAAATAAATGTTTAAATTCATAAATTAAGGCCTTAGCCCTCACATTTTACTTGAATTAAAAATTGACAGCAAGTTGGTACCATTATATATATATATATGCTTGTACCTTTAAATTTTTTTAATAAATTGTACACAAAATATCTTCAAATAAATATCAAATTGTACACATAAATAAAAAATCTTCCTAAGATCACCATCAATGGCCGGCCACCCCCCCCCCTAGGCTACAATTATAGATACTTTTGAGACAAAATCCTTAAAATCATGGAAAGAATTTTGACTTTTGGTACCAATTATATATATAGATGTATATGCATTGTACTTGTAACTATGATAGTTTAATTAAGAGAAAAACCTAACTAGATCATGATTAAATACATAATTAAGGTTCCCAATTGTCCATTATTCCATTTTATCCTAACTAAATCCAAAAATATTCAATTGAATTGGAACCAAGGGCATTTTAGAAAATTCACACAATTTGTTTTCTATAAAAACACCACCACCCTCCATGTAGCGATCCTAATTTTGACCCGGTCAACTTCGAGTGACCTTGTTATATCAGTCTATAAATTTGGGTTTCAGATCACTTTTTGCAGCCCCCTCTCTCTCTAAAACTCTCCAAATTTCCAAATCTAGAGCTTCTCTCTCTAGAAGTCATCTTCTCTCTTTGATTTCTCCAAATCCATTGCGATTTAGGCCTAAGTTCTTCACCAAAGTTGGTTGTCACCTCGAGGGCTTCATTGTGTGCAGTGGAGATCAAGTTTCAACACCGTAGATTTTGGAGTTTCATCTCAGATTCTCTTCAAAACTTGAGGTATGGATTTTCTTTGAGTTATATATATATTTTTGCAAGATCTAGATGATTTTCGAAATCATCCTTTGATAGCTTCTGAAAATTTATTTTGATTTAAAAAGTTAAGCGATTTTGATAGTGGGTTTGTCTCTTGTTCTTTTAAAATAATCTTATGGGTTTTGATCTTTGTTGATTGAAGAAAAGATGATTTTCGAGAGTTTTCTTTCAAAAGATTTGAGTTGTGTAGTTTGGTGAGAAAACCTAGAAATTGGGGATTTTAAAAGAGATTGAAAATATAGGGGTAATATTATTATATTTATTTTTGTGTGCCAAAATAAATGATGTTTAGAAAATTTCTTATTTATATTTGTATAAATGATTAATTTTGTGGATTATGAGAATTGTTGCTCATTTTAGAAATGGTTATTCAGAATGTTGATATAGTCTTGAAATGACTAAATTGTTGATAATACTTGAGAAGGGGAAATTGTGTTGTTCCTTGGATGATGAATTGGAATAAAAGTATTTATGTTCATCTTGTGAAATTGGCATATTATTTCATTTTATTACATTAGACTTTGAAGGTTGATTTGAAAACTTGCATTGAGAAAAGAATGTTGAGAAATAAGTTTTCATGAAATGGTTTTGAGAAAAATATGTTGGTAAGTCTTGATAGGTGGTGTAGATGATATTGAATAAGTTGGCCTGAGGGTCTAGGGTGAAAGACCGAAAATCTGCATGGATAGGTGTCGAGCCTTCCGGTTAATACTAGTAAAAATGACAATTTGGTGGTATTCGTATAGTCTACTTGCAGACACCAGTCTAGGGATTACCAGAGACGTATTTACCGCCCTTGAAATAAATTGTTAAGTTTTGAACAATTGAAATTGTATAACATCATTGAGCATGATGGTTTTCAAAAGATAAAAATGTAATTTATCTTCAAAAAGGACATAGCATGACATGTGCATTTCATCTCTTGAGACTAGTATAAAATGTATATACTTTGTTAAGAATTTTCTACTGGGCTTTATGCTCACCCTACGGGATTTTTGTGCAGGAAAAGATGTGGTGATTCCACCCGACTAGGGGCGTGAAAGTATGTGTGTTGGGAGTACAATGCTCTCATTTTGCGTAACTCTGTTTTGTAAGCCAAGGGTTGTATTTGTGTGGATTTGAATAACCGTTTTGTGTAACCGGGCTTAAGCCTTGGAAATTTGTAATCCCTTTGGGGTATTTATTTGTTTATTTACTTGTTGTTGGATTGATGTATTGTTGCATGAAGAACTATTGTATCATGTAATGTAAGTTTGGAGATTTATATTCGGTTTTCTTTGAAAGAGCCATGATTGTTGTATTATCATTTGGGCTAGAAATTTGGGGCGTTACACTCCACATTTTGAACAAAAAATACACCCTCATACACTCAAAACACGTGGCTAGGAGAGAGGAAAGAAAGAGAGAAAGAGCTTGGTAGTGGAGGAGAAGAAAAGAAAGGAAAAATTGTGCAAATCATCTCACCTAGATACCAAGTAAGCCACATTACCACCATTGCTTCTATTTCCTCTTTCAAATAGATATTCTTAGAAGTTTTAATATTATTTTCAGAAGTGTTTTAATGGTGTTCTTGTGTTAAAAATGAAGAGAGTTGAGTCTTATTCCACCCTTACTTGTGTTTTCTCTTAATGGATGCAAAACTATCTTTTTCTACACCTATCTCACATGAATTCCAAAGGCACACCTTGAATCTAAAGTTTTGAGTTTATGATATATTATTTAGAATGTTTTCAACACAATAGAAGTGAAAAATTATCCATGGTTATCCTATTTTCTTACTTTTTCTCTTGTTTCAAGCTTTGTGCTAAAAAAAACTAGTATTTACAGTCCACTTGCAAAAATTCTAGAAAAATGCATAAAAATCTCCTTAACCATATTTTTATGTAAAAACATTCCTTGAAGTGTTAGCTTTCATGGAAAAAAATTTTTTTTATAAAAAAAGAGTGAGCGGTTTGAGAGAAAATCCAATTTTCGTAACAATCAATGAATCTGGACAGTGCTAGAGTATTGCTTAAATAACTAAAAATCTAGGAAAGCTATTCCACTTCTGAAAAATGTTCTGAAAACTAGATAAAATTCTCTACAAACCATGGGAAGGACAAGTTCAGGAAAAATCTAAAAATGTCTCTTTAATTGCAATCTTGAACTGCAATATGGAAATTATGTTTATTGATGATTTCATGCTTTTAATTTCATAAATGTGCTTCTTATCTCTTGTTTGGCCCTTAGTATGATATTTATATTGTTGTGCCTATATTTATTTACCATGATACTTTGATAATGCTCATACTTGTGTAGAAATTATTGTCTAAATAGCTTGTTCTAACCTTAATTTAAAAACATCTAATTCAAGGGGAAACTAAATGGGGGTGGTATTAGGTTTTTGATTACTTGAATAATGATGCGATGACAATGGATTGATAGGACGTATTCCCTAACTGAAGGTTAAGTCTTGCGCAAGTGGTTGTTTCGAAACCCTTAAATGGATCGGTTGTATTTGGACCCTAGGTACTTATGACGAATAAGGTTAGAGGAGGTTATATCTTTTGATTGTATCTTTTGAAGTCCTCGGTTGGTGTTACGTGGTAGGTAACCATTGTAGGCTTCTGGGGTAAGTTCTGCAAAGTAGTAAAAAATGAGATATGCCGAATAATCCGAGTCCAATTCTTGCGGTTAGGAGGATGAAATCTCTTTGAGAGATTTCTAGATTACTAACATCTAACCTTATAATCATTTATTCTTGACTTGAATATTATGTTTCATTACTTATTTGTTATAATTGCGATTGTGTATTGGATTGGGAAAAATTGATGGGGTGTGTGTGCGTTTACTAGGCATTTCAATCTCATGGCGTTTCATGCCAGGTATTGACGAAATTTACATGGACGTTGTTGAAGCAAAAACATTTGAAGATGTATGGCTATCCTAGAAGATTAGGAATTTGTAATCATGTTTTGGGATTGTAAGTGTTAAAACTCTTATTATAATTAAGATGTGATCTTGTAACTATTACTTTGCCTATATATCTACATATATCTTTTGTAGCCCATCCTTATATTCTGTCAACTTATGTAGACCTTGTGTTAATACCTTGTTAAAGATCTGTTGAAAAGGTAGCTTTTCTATCTGTGAGACCCCTAACTTTTGAGATTTTATAATAAAGCCCTTAGTTCCTCATTTATTTGTAAAATTAACCCTAGAGTCAAAAGTGCATTTCAAACGAACCACACAAACCCTGATCGACCCTGATAGCTTAGTAATCGTTTCTCACTTCTTGATGTTAATTATTTAACTGTGAGACCCTAACCTTGGTAATTTTATTTTAAACCCTTACTTTTGAACTATTAAAGACCCTCGGTTCTTTATTTGTTTTCAATTTTAGCTATAGAGTCGAAAACGTATGCCAATTGAAAACTCGCAAAGCCTAATTGAACTCAGGAGCTCAAGGATCATTTCCAATGCCCTAATAATAATTCCCTAATTATAATTACTATTCAAAATCCTAGGTTTCCGATTTTCGTTACGATTCGCCGTTTAATCCAAAATAAAGAAATTTTAACCGAATTGAATTTCCAAATCCTAATTAAATTAAATACTACATAAATGTTCCAATTCATAAATTAAGGCCTTAGCTCTCACATTTTTCTTGAATTACAAATTGACCCCAAATTTGTACTTTTACATATGTATACACATTTGTATCTTAGATTCATTTTGTTCACAAATATCTTCTAATTAGTTACAATTTGTACACAAAAATAAAGGAAAAATCTCCTCAAATCCAAGTACTATAGCTAGCCATCCCATCTTTATATATATATATATATATGTGTGTGTACTTTTGTGATCAAATATAAGATATGTAAAGGTTTAGAAAGATATGGACATATATTAAAAGATATGGAGAATATATGGAAAGATTTTGTACCTATATATATATATATATATAAACATACTTGTACCAATTTCCAAATTAAACAAGTTGCACATGGGAGATCTTTTGTACACAAAATGATTAATAAAATCTCTCCAAATCTTTATCTTGACCAACCATCATACTACCCGCCTCCGTAGGATTTTCTATAGGATACACTTAGTGTTTGTTTGGCATGTGCTAAAATAGTACATGTTATTTTAGCACATTATCCTATTTGGATCACAATCATCTTATTTGGGTCATATAATCTCTCTACCATATCACTTCAAACTCAACCCATATTTTACGTTTTTTTTTTTTTTTTTGTGTAAAAAGTTAAAAAGTATACTAATTTAGCACTTCCCAAACAATCCTTTAGTACAAAATCCCTTAAATCATGGGATTATGATGATGACTTTGGTACTTTATAGATCTTCCATATATATATACATATATGTGCATGAGACAACATCCCAAAAATTATGAAAAATCTTAAATTCTTGTACCAATTTGGATACACACACACACACACACATATGCATGCACTTATAACTAGAAATAATTAATTAGTTCTAAACCTAACTAGATCATGATTAAGATATAATTAAGGTCCTAATCATCCCTCATTCTATTACATTCAAACCAAATCAAGGCACTATTCAATTAAATTGGAACCAATGGGCATTTTGGACTTTTCGCACCAAATTCTCTATAAATATACCACTCATCCTCATTTGTTGAACACATACACACTCACACACACTACCCCATGGCTAAGAAAAAGAAAAAAAAATAGAAAGAGAAGAAGTGAGCTTTGGTGGTAGAGGAAAGGAAAAAGAGAAGAAATTGTGCAAGCACTTCACTAGGCAATCAAGTAAACCATAATGCAACTCTCTCTTTTATTTTGCCTTTTCAAATACTTGTTCTTAGAGGTTCTGAACTTTAATTTCAGGTGTGTTTTAATGGCATTCTTGTGTTAAAAATGAAAAGAGTTGAGCCTTGTTCCACCCTTGTGTTTTATCTTAATCGATGCAAAACTATCTTTTTCTATACCTATTTATCATAATTTCCAAAGGTACACCTTTAATCCAAATTTGTGAATCTAATATATATTATTTAGCATGTTTTTATCACAATAGAAGTGAAAAATTATCCATCGTTATCCTTTTTTCTTACTTCTTCTCCTATTTCAAGCTTTGTGCTCAAAGAATCAGTTTTTCATCCAACTTGCGAAAATTCTAGAAAAATGTAGAAAAATCTACTTACCTTAATTTTTATGTAAAAACCTTCCTTTATGTTGTGTTTGGTTAGAGGATTTGGAGAAGAATTTAGAAAGGAAAATGAAAAAAAAAAAAAAAAAAAGGGAAAATGTGAATAAAATATACCAATATTTCACCTAGTTTCACACACCTTTTTCCTTTCCTTTTCCAAATCCCTTCCCAAATAACCAAACACAGCATTAAGTGTTAGATTTCATAGAAAAAAGGTTTTATTGAAAAAGAGTGAGTGATTTGAGATAAAACTCGATTTTCATAACAGTTGACAAATCTGGACAGCGCTGAAGTATTCCTTAAATAGCTAAAAATCTAGGAAAGATATGAAACTTCTAAAAGATTTTCCGAAAACTAGATAAAATTCTATACAAACCATAGGAAAGCCAAGTTTAGGAAAAATCTAAGTCTCTTTAATTGCATTTTTTTAAAGTGGACCAAATCTAAAAATTTACTTTTGCTGATAAAATTGTGTTCTTGACTTCATGCATGAGCTTGTTATCACTTGTTCATATCTTTGTATGATATTTTCATGTGTTATAGTTATGTTTCTTACCATAGTCCTTTGATGATGCTCATGTTTATGTGATTATCTTGATAAGTTTGTTCTAACTTTAACTTAAAACATTTAACTTAACGGGAAACTTTATTAGGGGTATTGCGTTTTCGGTCACTTAAATAATGTAGAGATAATAATTTGTTAAGTATGGATTGATGGGACGTGTTCCGTAATTGAAAGAAAAGTCTTGCGCAAGTGGTTGTTTTAGAACCCTTGAATGGATCGGTTGTATTCGGACCCTAGGTGTTTACGATGGATAAGGTTGGAGGAGGTTATGGGCAAGGCCCTTATTTTTACTATCTCTTTTGAGGTCCTTAGTTAGCGCTACGCGGTATGTAACCATTGGTAGGTATCTGGGGTAATGTCTGCAAAGCAGCAAAAAAAGAGGCATACCTGTAACGACCCCATCACGTATAATGATTAGTACTTGATTAATTAAGAGGATTTGAAATTTAATTGCCGAGTATTATAATTTAATTTGGGATTTATGAGAATTGTGGGATCCAACACGTATATGATTCTATTAAAGATTTATTTTGGACTTAGAAATTAAGGGCCCAAATGGCTTAAGGAAGTGAAGTTAAGAAGTTGAATCAATTTAATCTTAATTATGGAACCATTTGGGAGTTTAATTAAATATTCGTTTTAGTTTAGTAAAATTGAGATTCGATTAATTAGATTCTAATTGGAGTTAATCAAGTTAATTAAATTATGAAGATTGAGAATTGTAATTATTACGAATTAAATTTATTTATGGGGTGTCTAATTTGAGTATGTAATTTAATTGACGGAAATTTGGAATCTAATCAGAAATTGAAGGCCTAGATAATTTAAGAAAACAAAATTGAGGATGATAATAAGTTCAATTTAATAATTGGAGCCTTTTGGGATATTGATTAAAAATCTGATTCGGATTGATAAATTTAAATATATTTAATTAGACTCTAATGAAAGTCAATTAGACTAATTAAATTATGTGGGATTTGAGATTAGTTATAATTAACTAATTTTGTGTTAACCAAGATTTATTAAGACTAAGTATTGCTTAATTAAATTTATCCTAAGCATAAATTGCCCTATGGAACAAACTAGAATTGTGGGTGTGGGTGCACTGAGAAATTTAGGTGGGTGTACTGAGAAATCTGGTTATGATTTGTAAGTGTATGCGCACGTATAAGGAGGAAGGCAACTAATGACATATATAAATGTATTAATATATGAGTTTTGAAATGGAAAATAGAGAGTTAGAGAAAAAGGGAGAGAAACCGTAAGGGAGATATATATATATATATATATGAAGCCTATTCAATCTTCTTTGCTGGGAGGAATTTGATGGGAATCTAAGAACTAAAGATAAAGAAAGATCCTGAAGATTAATAGGTAAGAAATCCTAACCCAAATTTTTTTAGACAATCTCTTCAAGACCTAAATTCATGAGGTAATTGAGTTTAAATACATATGATATGAGGGAATCAAGGAAAAGAATGAAGAAAATTAAGTTAAGTTCAAGAATTAAGGAATTGATTTAGAAGCTCATCTTTTGAGTATGATTTTAGTCACCCTTGATGAATTTGAGCTCTAATTTTACATGCATCATTATTTTCCAAAGGTTTGATACTTCAACTTCATATAATTAGAAAGAAATTACCAACAAAATTAAGGTAGGTTCATGGTTATGGAAATCAATTTAGAAATTAATTATTTTGCATTTAATTTTTGTAATCTTGCATGAATTTGGGCCTTATTTCTACATGCATGTAATTTGGAAGAATTAAAGAATAAATATGGGTTTTGATTTTAATTATTAAGCCATGCATGTAATGTAATCTAAGAGTTTGACTCAAATTAAACATATTTTGGAACATCTATGACTATGAATTAAATTGAGGTTAAAATAAATTGAGTTAAGCTTGAGATTAAGGAAATGAGTTTGGGAAAATTTATCAAGTAAGTTTAATTTGTGTTATTCCTCATGAATTTGGACTTCATCTTTACGGGTTTGGTTATGGTGTGCAACTTACACCTTACACCTTATTCTTTACACTTACACCTTATACTTACACCTTTTATACCTTACACCTTACACCTTTTGTGTAAGTGGCACATGGTGTGCAACTCACTTATACCTTACACCTTACACTTACACTTACACCTTACACTTACATCTTTTGTGTAAGTGGCACATGGTGTGCAACCCACTTACACCTTTTGTGGGTTGCACACCTAAGAAAACTCCCATCTTTACATGCATCAATGAATCTTTAAGAAAGTTGGAGAATTAATTTCATGTTTGGGTATAAGGAGAGCACGTTTTGGAAAATTATGAATTCATGAACATTTTGAACTTAATATTGAATTAAAGGAATTTTGGATGTAATTGGTTTGAATGTTGACCCTAATTTCACACATGCAAATATTTTCTAAGAGTTTTATAACTTTAATTTCATGTTTTAGATAATCCTCCATGCATCATGAATTAAGAAAGTTATGGAATTAGTCTCATGGATTTTGTAAGAAATAAGGTTTTAAGTAAGAAATTAAGTAGACTCATAGTTGTGGAAATTAATTTGGAAAATTAATTGTTTTGATTTGATTTTGTAGTATTTTCTTGTAATGCATGAGTTTTAAGGGAATTGAGCCATTCAAGTTCATATTTTGAAGAGACAAAGGAAATGTTTTAAGAAAATCAAGTTTATGGAAATTTGGAATTAATCCTAAAGTTTTGATTTTATAATTAGATTTTTTATTTAATCCATGCATGTGATGTAATTTAAGAATTTTATTCAATTTAGGTACATTTTAGAACGCCCATGATTATAAATTAAGTATTTGGTTAAAAATTGAGTTAAGTTGATTTTGTTATTAATAGTAAAATGGGATCTATTTGTATTACATACATCATGGAATTTCAAGAGGTTGGGAAGTCTAATTTATATTTTAGAATTGTGGGTTGATATAAAGAAGATGAATTAAAACTAAATTTGGGCAATTGGAGCATAATTTTAAATGAATGTTTTCTAATTGAAAGTGTTTGCTAAATCATACAATAGTTCTTCATTTTTGTGTACCAAAAATACATGTTTTGAGGCTTTGAATATCAAATTTGAATTTCAATTGCAATTCTAGAAATTCCAGAATTTACGCTATCCGCTCGAGCGAGGAAAGTCTAGCTCGAGCGTGAAAATCGAGCTCCTAGAAATTTTTCAAATTTTACAGTCCGCTCGAGCGACCAAAGTGGCGCTCGAGCGAAGCCCCATTTTCAGTATATTTTGGAAAATTGCATTTAATTCACCTTTTTATTCTCATCTCTTTCCAAAGCATTCTAGACATGATTTATGACTCAATAAAGATTAATAAGCTACCAATCAACATAAATTAGTTAGTTAAAGAATGAATCATTGATCTAGTGGTAATTGTTTAAGAAGCCAAGTAAAAGATCAATCTATTTGGAAAATAAGGGCTTAGTAATGAAAGAATATGTGAAATAAGAACCCGGTTTATTTGAATGAGAAAGAATAAGCGTAGTAGAACTTCGGACTATTTAGACGGAAAAAGACTAGAAAAGTCAAGTTTGATCAAGGGAGTAATATTTTATTTCAATGTGTATATGTTATGTGCTTGTGTAGGTCACGCGCCATTGTCTGCTTGATTTATCTGATATGTCCAGTCCGTCTGATTTGCTTCTGCGGCTATCTGTGAGTAATAACTTAGTAAAGCTATGTTCAACTTTATTTACTTTCTGTATGATAAATGAAGATCAGTTTTCTAAAATGCTATGTTCTGTACAATGAATGATTGTCCAATTTTTTATATGTATTCATGACATCTTCAGTATCGTGTGATATATGTTGGCTGTTACTTGGTATCGGAGGTTCCATCATGGAACTTAATCTGTCTGCACTCTGTTACCCATACTGGAGGCTCCATCATGGGGCTCAGCGTGTTTATTCTCTGTTACCCAGATCCGGAGGTTCCTTTATGGAACTGGTTATTCGTAACCCTCACGTGTCTGCATCTGTTCTGTATCTGCTCTGTTAGCGCTTATGGATGTATCACGTATACTTACGCATGACTTATGATTTCTGTATATGATCTGGACAAATTATGAATTTGATACGAAACTGAATTATGAATTCTGAATCTGTACGGACTCATTCATTAAAACCCTTTACTTTGTTATTATTCACTGGGCTCTAGCTCACTGTATTATTTATGTATGTAGGTGATCAGGCGTGCGACCAGGCTTAGAGGCATCTGCCTAGAATCTGTTTTTGTCACCCAACCTATGTGCCTCCCGTGGAGGTTCCGAATATGTCAAATGAAGATCAGTTTTAACTCCTGTTTTCTTGTTTGGTTAAACAAGTCTTGTGTATTTTGAAAAAGGGGCTAAGTCCTTTTTATCTGATCTGTATATATATTATAACGTAGGGATGATGTGCATATATGTATATAAAAAGTTTAAAAATTTTCTGTCTCATACAAGTCTGCACAGCTCAATGGACGTTGTATATTTGTTATTTGCTTCCGCTAGCCCTAATATTATGTTAATTTGTCTCAGAGGCCTTCGGTAATCCCAGGATTACTGGCCAGTTACAATGCTGAACCTATAGGGGCGGGTTTGGGTCGTGACAATACCGAATAATCTGAGTCTAATTCTTACGGTTAGGAGGATGAAATCTTTTTGAGGGATTTCTAGAATACTAACATCTAACCTTTTATTGACTTGAATATCATGCTTCATTACTTGCTTGCTATAAATGTGATGGTGTATTAGATTAGAAAAAATGGACGGGGTGTGTGTGCTTTTACTGGGCATTCAAAGCTCATGATTTTTCATGGTAGGTATTGAAGACTATTAGACCGGTCAAAGGCAAAGCTGAAGCATTTGAGGATGTACGGTTATCCTAGGAGAATTAGAAACTAGTTTTGTAAATGTGTTTTAAGATTGTAAGTGATAGATCCCATGTTGTATTTAAAACATGATTTTGTAATTATTATATATCTATACATATCTTTTATATTACCTATTTCTTATTTTCTCGTTGACTCATGTAGACCTTGCGTTAATATCTTGCTAAGATCTATCAAAAGGGTAGCTTTGCTATCTAAGGTGGTTGGACTTTGAAAGGAGACTATATTGACTCCTCCAATCTTCCTGGGATCTTACTTGGTTATTAACCAAAGGATTCATTAGTGACGTTCCTATTCTTGTAATCTTAGATAAACTTTGTATTTATTTGTTAATATATTCTCTAATGTTCCCGATTTTTGGGGCGTTACACTATCTAAGGCGATTGGACTTTGAAAGTAGGTTATTTTGACTCCTACGATCTTTCCTGGGATCTTACTTGGTTATTGACCAAGGACTCATTAGTGATGTTTTCTAGACTTGTAACCTTAGAAGAATCTTGTATTTATTTGTTAATATATTCCCTAATGTTCCCTATTTTTGGGGCATTATATAACTATATCAATAGTGATATAAATATATTACTGATTCAACCAAATATAATACATGTTACCAAATCAATGGTGATTTGATCTCGAACATTATAATAAATAGAAATCAATAAACTCAATCACGTCGTAATAATAAGAGCAAGTAGAAGATAAAAGAAAACCAAACTAGAAGAAAATATTAATTGTGTTATGCAACTGATTGGTTAACCCATATGCTACCCAACCAACAATGGCTTGATCACATATGAGTTCATATGCTCATATGACTAGAACAAAAAAAAGTACATGATGTCAAGCATAGTCTTGGAAAGTTGTAGCCTTCAGGGCATTTCAATTATTTATTTAACTTATATTTCATATTTTGTTGTTGACACATGCTATAGATTCAGAATTAGGACTTATGAATGTATATTTGCATGTGGCACCTCTCTTGTACAGCTGCATCTTGTGTAATAGAAGGATATTATACTCTGATTTATATTGTCATTTAATTATCGTTTATGGATGGTTTATTGTATTTATTTCGGGGCGTTACAACTTAGTATCAATGCGTACCAGGTTTGAATACTTTGGGTATGTGGGAAATGGTTATTACCACAATAGGTTTGTCTCGCTTAACAGAGATGTTTGTACGTATAGTATGCTTATGTGATAACATGCTTATTTGATTATATGGGTATGAGATTTAATTTCTAGGATATTGATTGGGTCTAAGAGTTTCTAGAAGTCCTATTAGAAGAGCACATGATCACTGCTGCTTCTAATTGGAACTCTGGCAATGCTGTGAGACGGTCATTATCCAAGAAACAAATTCGTATATGTTTATGTGACTATGGGCTTATGTAGAGTGAATTACTATTGTCTACTGCATTAGGACGCGAGTGAGTTAACTTCGACACATTTGTAAATGTGCTAATATCTTTTGTTACTTTCATTAGAATGTTAGGGCGTAGACGTGGTGGTGGTAGGCGTGGTAGGCCTAGAAGGCATGAGGTACCTTTACCGAATGATATTCTGGCGCAAGAGGAAGGAGTTGGTCAGGCCAATGTAGCCGAACTAGTTAGTCAACAGGCCATGGGCACCTTAGCTCGTGAAATGGCCAGAGTATTGCGAGAATCTATGGACATTCTCAGGGTTGAGAATCAAGTCCAAGCCTAAGTAGGTGAGGCAGGGCCATCATTTCTGAAGCGAGAGTTCTTCTGGTCTAACTCGGATGAGTTTTTGGGTGATCCTATGGAGCCTTTGAAAGCGGATGAATGGCTCGAACAAATGGTAAAGACGTTTGAGATGCTCGGCAACGAAGATGGTGGTTTGAGAGTGACCTTGGCGTCCTTCCAATTTAAGGGAGATGCTGGTCAAAGGTGGAAGTATGCGCGTGGGCGCATTGGGGTGACTTGGGAGGCTTTCGTCGACGCCTTCCAGGACAAGTTTTTGTCTCCCACTGTGAGAAAGAAATTGAGGGACCAGTTTTCTCAGCTCAAGCAGTTGAGCACACCAGTGGCCGAGTTTGAGGCCGCATTTACTAGTTTGTCGAGATTTACTCTAGAACTCGTGGCGACTGAGGAGCACCGTTGTTTAGAGTTCGAGAAGAGGTTAAGGACGGAGTTCATGTTCAAAGTGGCTGGGTCAATGATTAGAGATTATGGACGCCTTATGGAGGCGGCAGCTCATCTTGAGACCGTGATGCAAATGGAGGAGGTGGGGATGAGGGGCTCCAGAAGGAATCAAGATGTTTAGGGGGACAGTAAGAAGTAAAGGAGTTCTAATCCACAGTAGTCCCAGGAAGCTCAGTCAAGGTCCACTTTTCCAGTACCAAGTTTGGGTTCTGGGAGAGGTGGCCAGGGAGATTTCACTTGTTTCAAGTGCAGTCAGCTGGGCCACAAGTCTCCAGCTTGCTCGCAGAGAGAAGGAGGGCAACGAATTGCATCGTCTTCGGCCCATTCTCAGAGCTAGAGTTAGAGGAGAAGACAGCCGCTCACTTGTTATCAATGTGGATAGGAGGGGCACATGAAGAGATTTTGCCCTCAATTGGACAGCACACCTGGTGTATTTGGTTCGAGGCAGACACAGAGCCACCAGCCTGCACAGTCAGCTCAGGCCTCGAGGGCTAATCAGGAAGCCTATTCGGCTAAGTCAATGCATCAGGCTTATACTCTAAGGGTTGAGCAGGTAGGGCAGAGACCTTTTGGGCGCGTGTATGTTGTCATCACGCCAAACCTAGTATTAGCGCCATCGGTAGTGAGAGGTACTTTCTTGTTATGTAGTTCTATTGCTAATGTATTGATTGATATGGGTGCATCCCATTCATTTCTCTCGTCTGCATTTACATCGACTTTGGGGTTAGAATTGGCTCGGTTAACATCTCCTCTCAATGTAGAGTCACCTATTGGTGGTGAGATCGTTTTGGAACAGGGGTGTCGGGGTTGTGACATAGAGGCTGTCGATTGCCGACTTCTTTTTACATTTGTGTTGATTAACATGTCGAGTTTTGGTATGGACTGGTTGTCATCGTATCGGGCTGTCATAGATTGCTACCGTCAGAGGATTACTGTATGTACTTTGAGCTGTGATTGTTTTTATTTCTTGGGAGACAAGGTTGATAGAGTCTTATCACTGGTGTATGATTCGCATGGATGAAGTGAGCATAGTTGCCTTCTTGCTAACTTCTTCAGTTGTGAGTGCGATGAAATCTGAGTTGAGTTACCAAGGGTAGTATGTGAATACCTGGATGTTTTTCCTGAGGATCTTACTAGTTTACCACCTCATCGTGAGATTAAGTTCTCTACCGATTTAGTGCCTGGCGTGGTACTGATTTCTATGGCACCGTATAGGTTTGTACCTGCTGAGTTGAGTGAATTTAAAATTTAACTCTAAGAATTATTAGATAAGGGTTTTATCTGCCTTAATACTTCACCTTAGGTAACACTAGCTCTATTTGCCAAAAAGAAAGATGGTGCGTTGCGACTTTGTATTGATTACTGGAAGTTGAATCGGGTAATTGTTAAGAACAAATACCCAATGCCTCTTATAGATGATCTGTTTAATCAATTGAAAGGGTCTTGTTGTTTTTTTAAGATAGACCTAAGATCGGGTTATCACCAGTTGAGAGTAAGGGAGAGGATATCCAGAAGACGACATTCCGTACGCAGTATGGCCATTATGAGTTTCTAGTGATGCCTTTTGGGTTAACCAATGCACCAGCTGTGTTCATGGATCTGATGAACCGAATCTTCTTTGAGTTCTTAGACCGTTTTGTAGTCGTCTTTGTAGATGGCATCCTAATTTACTCACCCTCTGAGGAGGAACATGAAGAACACTTACAGGTAGTATTTTAGTTGCTTAGAGCCCACAAACTATATGCTAAGTTTGGGAAGTGTGAATTTGGTTAGAAGAAGTAAAGTTTTTAGGCCATGTGGTATCTGGGGGAGGGGTGACTGTAGATTTATCTAAGATAGAGCCAGTGTAAGATTGGGAACAACCTAAAAATGCTTTTGAGTTTGTAGTTTCTTAGGGTTGGCCAGATATTACTGGCAGTTTGTGAAAGATTTCTCTAAAATAGCCTCACCATTGACTAGACGAGCGAGGAAAGGAATCAAGTTTGTGTGGAGTGAGACTTGTGAGAAATCATTTCAAGAGTTTAAGGTTAGACTTACCACTACTCCAATATTAATTATTTTGGAGAAGGGCTTGGGCTATTCAGTGTATTGTGATGCTTCACAGGAAGGTTTGGGTTGTGTATTAATGCAAGAGAGAAATGTAGTGGCTTATGACTCACGGCAGTTGAAAACACATGAGATGAACTACCCTACTCATAACCTAGAGTTAGCGGCGGTGATCTTTGCCTTAAAGATTTGGAGACATTATCTGTATGGCGAAAAGTTTGAAGTGTTTTCTGATCACAAGAGTCTGAAATATCTGTTTACACAGAAAAGCTTGAATCTGAGGCAGAGGAAGTGGATGGAGTTTACAGAAGATTATGACTTTGAGTTGCATTATCATCCGGAAAAGGCCAATGTTGTGACCGATGCTTTAAGTAGGAAATCCATTGGTAGTATGGCTAGTATTGCCATTCGAGAATGGGAGATGGTGAGTTTGACTGGCATCTTAGCGAGTCCATGGAGTATACAGCCTTATTTTTGGTAGTCGCACAATCTACACTTGTGAACCGAGAGATAGAAGCACAAGAGGGTGACCTTGAAGTGAAATCCCTCCGAGAGAAGATCTCTAGTGGGAATGTGGAGAAAGGCCTACATGTGTACCATGATCGTCTTTTCGTGCCGGAGTCTTGTCGAGAGGAAGTACTCCTAGAGTTTCACCATTCACGCCTTGCGGTGCATCCAGAAGGCACAAAGATGTATCACGACCTTAGTCGCCAGTTTTGGTGGAGGGGAAGGAAGAAGAAGGTGGCCGTGTTTGTATCAAGGTGCCTTACTTGTCAACAAGTGAAAGCTGAACATTAGAGGCCAGTGGATTTTTTACAACCCTTACCTATAATCGAATAGAAGTGGGAGCATGTCACGATGGATTTTGTTTTGGGTCTTCCTAGGACTCAATGGGGTAGTGATGCAATTTGGGTGGTAGTTGACCGGTTAACCAAGTTAGCGCACTTTGTACCTATGTGCGTGAGTGACTCGGTAGATCATCTTGTTGACCTTTATATTAGGGACATAGTGAGGTTACATGAGGTCCTTGTAACGATTTTTTTGGATAGAGATCCTTGTTTCACGGCTAGGTTGTGGCATAACTTACAGAGTGCCTTGGGCACTAGATTGACTTTTAGCACCACGTATCATCCTCAGACTGACGAGCAGTCAGGGCGCACCATTTAGATTTTAGAGGATATGCTTCAGGGTTGTGTTCTTGACTTTAAGGGGTCTTGGGAGAGGCACTTGCCCTTAGTGGAGTTTGCCTATAATAATAGCTTCCAATCGAGTATTGACATGATACCGTTTAAGGCCTTGTATAGCCGACTATATAGATCTCCTATATATTGGGCTGGGGTGGGTGATGTACCTATGTTAGGTCCAGAGTTAGTTCAGGAAATGACAGAGAAAGTTACACTTTTCAGTAAGAGGTTCGGCATGGCCTAGAGTTGCCAGAAAAGTTACGTCGATCGTTGGAGGAGACATCTGTCTTTTGAGGTAGGAGATCATGTCTTCTTGAAGATATCACCTAGGTGGGGTTTGATGAGGTTTGAAAAGAGTGAGAAGTTGTCTCTTAGATTTATTGGGCCTTTTGAGATCCTTAAGTGGATTGGAGAGGTAGTTTATCGCTTGGCTTTACCGCCACAACTTTCCAGGATCCATGATGTGTTTCATATTTGTATGCTTCAGAAGTATGAACCGAATCCATCGCACTTGTTAAATTGGACCGACTTAGAGGTAAATGAGAATGCCTCATATGAGGAGAAACCAGTGAGAGTCTTGGATACTCGAGACCAAGTCTTGCGAGGCAAAACAATTCCTTTGGTAAAAGTATTACAACGACATCATGAAATTGAGGAAGTAACTTGGGAACATGAGTTGGAAGTTCGTGAGAAGTATCCGGACCTATTTGCCAATGGTTGAACGTGTATTGAAATTTTTGCTATGTTAATTTAATATAAACATTATATATGTTTTAGAGATGTGAATTGTATATTTAGTATTAAGAACTTGTTTATCATGTTAATGAGAATGAATAACCAGCAAATGGGTCATGATATTGGAATTGATTGATTATCATTGTCGTAATTAGTTTAAACATGATTTTAACGTTTTATTTATAATTTCAAGGACGAAATTCTTTAAGGGGGGAGCTAATAGCGATTCTGGTTTAGACCTGACCCATTTGTTATTCTAGATTCGGATTTCATGGTTTTGTATTGTTGTTAGTGTATTATTTCCCTTTTACTCCTTGAGTTTGGCTATTGGTTGTGTTTGGAATAGGTCGGTACCTTGTTTTTTAAAAACTTTGTCGCCCAAAATTTTGCCTTTACTCTCGAGCGTCACTTCTTACGCTCAGGCGGCCTTTGTGAACTCTCAGTACTTTTGTAGGTCTACAAAACTACTAGAAGGGTGTATTCTACGCTCAAGCGGTGCTTCTTGCGCTCTAACAGTCATGCGCTCGAGCGATTTTTCTTGAGCTCAAATGGTAGACATCTGTCAGTAAAACTACTAGGAGTGTATATTCTATGCTCGAGCGTCAGTTCCTGCGCTCGAGCGGTGACACCCTTTTTCATTGTGTCTTGGCGCTCGAGCGTCACTTCTTGCGCTTGAGCGGTAATTATTTTTCTATCTGAACGCTAAAGATTCACTTCTTGCGCTCGAGCGGACTGTGCGTATATCAGTTCGTAAAAGTCACTTTTTACATCACTTTTTCATCTCTTTCTCTCTCTAAACATTTTAAAACCCTAAATCTAGAGCTCCTTTCTCTAGAAATTGCTCTCTTTCTACAAATACACTAAGATCTACCAATTTCTCCACCCTACTCCCTTTGTTAAAAAGGTAGAGCTCACCTAGAGTTCCGTTTTCATCTGAATAGATTTGAGTTTCAGCTTCCTTGAGGTTTCTCCACTCTCTCCTTGATCTTCTAGCTTCGAGGTAGGGATTCTCTACACTCCTTTATGATTTTTAACTTAGCTGTATGTTTTGTGAAACAAACTTGTGATTCTTTTGAGAATTTTGAACAAACCTAGGGTTTTGGTTTAAAATCAAAAGAGGAGTTTTCAAATGGATGTATGGAAAATGGTTGTGGGAGTGGAAATGAGGTTGAGTTGTGATGAAATTATTAATTTTGATATTTGGAATGAATTTTGGAAGAAAAATTGATCTTTACCCTAAATGGTTCAAATATTTATTTGTATAATAGATGAAATTGATGTTGAAAATGTGAAATTAGATGCATATCAATATAGATGATGGAGTTGGATATGTATTATCACTCACATCTTAAATTTTGAAAAGTTTATCTGTATTGGAGATTTTATATCTGTTTAGAAATATCTGTTTTGGTCTATCGATGAAGGATAGCTATAATTGTTGTAGAAATTGCATGAGGATTAGGTGAATTGAAACTAATTTCTTATCCATGTGCATTGAACATTGTTTCTTATTTAATACATTGCAAATGTATATGAATTTAAGAAAAATGATGAATGTTGGAAAGATGTGTGTATCACCAAAGTAAGTTGGCCGGTGTGTCCAGGGTGAAAGTCCTGAAAAACACGCGTATACATGGGTCCCGATTCCCGCAGACGAAATATCCGTAAAATTGCAATAGTAGCATTTATATAGGCTACGTTTACATGGGTACTGTTTGATGGTTTCCCGTGGACGAAATATCTGTGAAATGTTGAGAATTTCCTCCTTGTTTTCTATGGTAATGAACATGATTTTGGAATTGTGATATGAATTGAGCATGACATGGTTTTGGGAAAGAAAGGTAAAATGTTTGTACATGAGCATTGCATATGCATTTCACCATTATATTTTTGTTAAGATTTATATAGTGTGTTAGATTATTTCTACTGGATGTTAGCTCATCCTATATGGGAAAACCATTTTCAGGTGCTTGTAAGATGCCTCCGCCAAGGCAGTAGCTTGGGAGGATTAGAGCAAAGGCTCATTTTGTTTTCTTGTTATTATTTTGTACAAGCCTAGGACTTTATATGTATTGGATTTAAATCCATTTTGATGTAACCAAGTATAGTCTTGGAATGTTGTAGCCTTCAAGGTATTTCAATTATTTGTTTAACTTCTATTTCATATTTTGTTGTTGACACTATAAATTTAGGGTTAGGACTTATGAATGTATATTTGCATGTGTCACCTTTCTTGTACAGTTGTATCTTATGTAACAGAAGGAAATTATACTCTAATTTATATTGTCATTTAATTATCGTTTATGGTTGGTTTATAGTATTTATTTCGGAGCGTTACATCAATCTTGTTCTATATGGACTAATCTATAACTAAATTATATTCTAACACTTAAATTAGACCTTCTAATCATCCTATATTCCATTACATTCAAACTAAATCCAAAACATTTCCATTCCATTGGAACCAAGGGCATTTTGGACATATCACCACTTTTTTCCTATAAATACACCACCTTCCTCTTGCATATTCTTCACAACTCAAACTCATACACCACACACACACGAATGGCTGAGGTAGAGAGAGGGGGAGCAAAGAGTGAGCTTGGAGGGAGAGAAAGAAAAAGAGAAAAGACTTTGTCCAAGCCTTAGCAATCTAGCAAACAACTAAGCTACAACCCAACCTATTCTTTTCTTTTCTCTTCCAAATACATGATAGTAGATGCTCAATATATATATATATATATATATTTCCAGATGTGTATGTATGTTGTTCTTATATTTGAATAAAAGAAGTTGAGCTTTGATTTCTTTTTTGCTTGTATTCTCTCCTTGTTGGAACAAAGGCAACTATTTCTACCTATATCTTACATTATTTTCAAAGCTCTCCTTCAAACTAAAAATTTGAGTTGTTAATATATTGTTTAGCATGTTTTCATCATAAGAGAAGTGAAAATTTACTCATGGTTGCCCCTTTTCCCACTACTCTTTCTATTTCAAGTTTTGTGCATGAAAGACCAGTATTTTCAACACACTTTCAAAAATTCTAGAAAAATTCACAAAAATCCCCTTTACCTCATTTTTGTATCAAAACCTTCCT
Source organism: Camellia lanceoleosa (assembly GCA_025200525.1). Lineage (NCBI taxonomy): Eukaryota > Viridiplantae > Streptophyta > Magnoliopsida > Ericales > Theaceae > Camellia > Camellia lanceoleosa. The sequence continues at coordinate 90,600,942 of CM045765.1, forward strand.
TTAAGTGTTAACTTTCCAATAAAATTGGTTTTGTTAAAAGAGAGTGAGCGGTTTGAGAGAAAATCTAGACTATCTTTACATTGTCTTTGTTTTCTCATGTGAAGAAAATGGGTTAAGAGTTGGCATTTAGACCACATTTAGTATCTTCACCAATATTTTATTGTCTAACAATATGCTACAACTTGGAAATAAAACTACTTTTCACTCATTTATTTCAAAGAACAATAATAATATGATTATTTTTAGTTTTTTATCTAGTAGTTGATTTATATCACTTGCATCTTTAGGCACCAAAAAAAATTAAAAATACAAAAGCACAAGACACTTTAACAAATTTCAAAAGTTAAAAAAAAATAAAAATAAAAATTGAGATGGTAGGACATGACAAGCCTTGAGGCTTTCGAATCTCACTCTCTCCATTCAAACCATATTACTCACATCTAGAAAACAACAGAAAATAAAATGTAAAAAATAAATAAATTGTACGACCAGGAATAACTTACCCTTAATAGCATATGATCTTTTACACCTCTACATCTCCAATTTTAGTATGCCACACATCTATCTTAACCCTTACACAATGACAGTTCTTCATTAATCAATGACATATCCATTTAGCAAGACACAAAATAAGAAAAAAAATACATGATCACACAAGCAAGCACCTTGTGCATGACATCAAACTATATATATATAACTTCCTCAAGAAGCATGCGTCTCTGATTTTTTTGGAGAATGAACACCTTTGGAGAGATATGAAAAGGGTTGGCACAACATCAACCGAATCATAGACATATCTCATCACTCACCTCATTTGCCATTTCTTGCTTTGATTTTGACAAATTCACATATCTCAAAAAGACCTTCAATGCATTGGATTGTAGGAGAGAAAGGCTAGTGCATGGGTACATAAAGAGTAGTATATGGGTTAGTGAGAGAGAGATGTGTTTGTTTAGCACAAGCACTATGGAAGTTTTTTAATTAAGGGATCAATGATCCACATGTGAGGAATAATTGCGTGTGCACTCTTCAACTCAAACAGTGATGTATTTGTCTATGAATATGTAGGACACAATGGAAAGAAGCATAGGAAGAAGATACAACAAGGCTTTGTTGTGCACCAGGTCAAACTAGTTATTAGATCCTTCTTCTTCGGCAATGGTCTCCATTTTAGGAGCATGTGATGAAGGTTTTTGAGGAGAGATGAGAGGAGCTGGCGCAACCTCAATCCAATTGTGCATATATGATGAGCTGATTTGCTTGGCCATAGCTATTAGCTATATACGTATGAGAGAATAAGCTTTTGTTTCTCTCTCTCTCTCTCTCTCTCTCTCTCTCTCTCTCTCTCAAAGAAGGTCTTCAATAAACAATAATATATATATATATATATATAAAGGTTAAAAGTAGAGAAAGCTTGGGGGATATTGAATGGGCTTTTGGAAGTGCCAACAGCAAAGATGGTTTGGTTTGGAGACGAGTTGGATGCAAGGGGCAATATTTATACTAGAATTTGTTGGGGCGAGGAACATGGAAATTTGTTTGGATGGCCAACCATTGAACACAAATTAATGGCAAGCATGAGGCCATGTGTATGCCAAATAAACTTTCTTGGAACAAGTCCAATTTTGGTTAGAATAGAAGGCAAATGTTAACTATGGACCAAGGCAGAAGTTTATATCAAAATTAGAGTATAAACTGTATATAATTATGGAAATGAATTAAAATGTTAAAATATTTTCAAAAACCAATTAAAATTGTCTGGAAATTTGCTAAAGTGCCTCATCTTTTTGTATTTTATTTATTTATTTATTTATTATTATTATCATTTTGTGCCTAAAGGCACTTGTTAGCAAGACATAATATAAATCAAATTAACATATAGATAGCTAAAAATAGTCCTATCAAAAAATCTCCTACCCATACATGAAATTGCCTAGGTCAAGTGAACTTGCCTCGGTTGAGATGGCAAGACTTGGGAAGTTATGGACATAGATTCTGCATGTCAAACAGTTCACTCCCAATCTCATTCACAATGTGTAATGTGAATCAAATGAGGGTCTAGATTTGATAGTAATGTAGAAATCCACCTATCTTATGAAATGCCAAACAAAGACTGATTCATGAGACTTAGAGTCGCTACCTAATCTTTTTAGGGAAACTAGAAAACCCTGACATTCACTACAGGAAATTTGAGTTTTAGCGGCGTTTTAAAAACGCCGCGAAAAGCCTGAAAAACGTCGTAAAAAGTTATAGTGACGTTTAAATTTTTCGCCGTTGATACGGCCGCCGCAATAGGTTTGCAGCGTTTAATAAACGTCACTAAAAATATTAGACGGCGTTTTTTAAAACGCCACAAAATGTTGACGTCCGCTTCTATTACCGTCACAGACTAACGTGTGACGTGAGCATGACGTCATTTAGTGGCGTTTTTGAAAAACGCCATTTTTTTTCTTTTTCTTTTTTTTTAAAATTATTTATTTATTTATTTATTATTATTATTATGTCCAAAGCATACCATTTTACAAAATATGCATTATAATGAATCTGAAAAAACAAATCTTCCACTAGACGAAGCCAAATACATTATAATGAAATCCAAAAAAAAACAAAATTCAAATTCACACTCTAGATACTTCAAATACCACATGAAATTAGGCAATAATCTACACAAATCATCCAAGATTTTGAAAATTGTTGAAAATTTTTGCTTGATACAAGAATGTTAAATCTAGAGGTTCAATGCTGAGCCACAACCTCCAACTTCCATTTCTCAAAAATTATTTCTACCAAATAAAAGACAGGAATTCAACTTCTTTCAACTCTTTTTTTTTTTTCCCTCTATTATTTTCCTTACATCCAAACATAGCTTCAAGGGCATGCATAAATACCGAAATGACATGATCTCATAGCCAACAGAGCCTAATAGGCTAATTGACAACCTATAAACCAAATGCATCATATAAAACAAAATAAATAAATACATAAAAATTCCTGGATTGGATTCCAAGAGACAAATTCGAACAGAGCCTAATAAACTAATAGACTAAATAAAAGGCGAATTAGATGGAAATCTTGGTTGTGGGGATTGTTGTAGTTGGAAACCAAGGTTGGTAAACCGCGGTGATGAAATAGCGATGGTTGAAGTAGCGAATCTGATGATCTTTGCAGAGAGAAGAGTGGCGGGAACGTCACCACCAAATGGGCCTTGGAATTGCAATCCCATTTCGGTGAAGAATCAAATTCCATACCATTCTCTATTGCTCTTCCCTGTTGACGGCAAAAAATAAAATAAAATAATGGAATTGTTAATCAACTTGTGAAAAATCAATATTCATAGTAAATAATAACAAAGATGGCCAATAAATCATATGGAGCTCCATGGGATGAAAATAGACACATGGTCGCATTAAACTAGCCCCAAAAGTTTCATAACAACAAAAGGGAAAACCCCTAACTTCTATTCTATCAGCTTCAAAATTGGTGATTGTTGATCAGTAGTCATTACAGGAAGATGATGGATTGTAGCGAAATGATCTAGCTTTTTCAATAAGTCAGAAGAGAGGTGTTAAGCGATAATGTTTTCCCAGCAACAAAAGCCAGCTAATGATTCTATAGTCCAACCAAAAATTCCAATATGTGATCAAATGATCATTTAGTCTAAACTCTAAATGCAAGAGCAGAGAAAGTTGTTGCTAATGTAGTAATAGCAAGAAATAAATTGGATAGTCGGATAGAGTAAAATTACCTCATAGATGGGAACGGCATGGGAATTTGCACCTTTCCAGAGAAGAGGGTGCAAGAGCAGAGAAAGTTGTTGACACATAAGGGTCTAAATGCAAGAACAGAGAAAGTTGTTGCTAATGTTGTTTTAATATACGGCTTTTAAAATTACCCTTCTGTTCTCATGCATATTGCTCAAGTCACTCTGCAAATGTAAACCACTGCTCAAGTCATTGCTTCCCATTTGGCCATTAGCAAAATAAGGAGTAGAAATACCCAAGTTGAGGTCTAGATTATGGCTGCTTCCTGCATAGAAGAGATTAGGGATGTCATCAAATCATGATTCATAAAGGACAGCTAAATATATGCAACCGTAAATGAAGGGAAGTTTCAAGAATCATAAAACAACACAAAAAATTAAACAAGTGATACCTCCATTCTCAATCTCAGAGCTTAACACCTCTTCATATGTGCTTGCCTCAAAGTTGGTCACCGCTTCCCTTCCATTGCATTTTATTGCAGCCTTGTCATAAGCCCTAATTAACATAAAGTTAAATTGGATCGGATGGAGAATAGATAATATAATATAACACATAGAGCAAGGAAAAGTAAAATTTTAATCAGTATGACCTTGCAGCTTCCACCTCACTGTCGAACAACCCAAGATAGATATACCTGTAGGCAATGTGTTGGATACAAACCAATGAAGACCATTTTCACAGTTCATTAATAATATAAGTTAATAAAATTGATACAGAATTTGGGAGATCACACAGAATTTTGAGTCACATCTGACTAGAAAATGTAAAAAATCAGTTCAGTGTTGTCTCACTTCTTGCCAAGGAACTGCCCCATTCGAGCTTCCCATCATCCGCATTTGTGCAGTGTAACACCCCTGTATTTTGAAGTACCCCTAGAGAATCCGGCGCTCTGGCGACGAAATACATGCACTTGAAACCTACTATAACACACTTGACCAATAGTCCCTAAGAAGACATCATTTTTTTTTTTTTCCTTTTTTTTTTTTAACCAAAGAACAGATATCATCTGAGTTAACTGTACATCTGGAAGGGTGTCTTTCATATAACATGAGCAAACATGTTTTATTTGCATGAAATATCTCTAGCATTCTAGTAGAAAAAGCTCGGTACTTAGAAATATTAATTGCACTAGGAGAAGCCATAGCTGTCAATTCCAGTACGTAGAAAATGGAGGATGGAAAACTTCAATTAACTATTTCTCTGGCAGCAAATTGAAAGTAATTGTACGGCCTTTGTCGAACAAAATTTGAAAGATTCAACCCTTGAGAGAGGGTAATCATCTCAAATGCATTCATTATGAAAGGCCCTTGTCATTATTTACAGATTGTTCAGTTACATGCTGTTCTTGTAAATACCAGAAACTACAAAATGTTAACCCTAAAGACATTGAAGGGCATGGATAGGCAAGAGAAAAATATTGAAAGAGCAACAAGACATAGTTCCTTCAATAGAAGTGCTGATATTTTATCATGGTATTTGTTGTTAAGAAACCTCAAAAATCTAGCATTGTGACACTTCTAGCATGCAAAGTTAAAAGATTACAACCAAAAAAAAATGCCCAACCTCGATGTCATCAAAAACTGTATGTACATTGTCCAAATTCACGTCTTCATCTCCTCCATGTTCGACAGCCACATAATTCTTTCGGAACCATGGGTCATTCTTAATCCCTTCAATCCTAATACGCTGCATTAAGACAGAGTGCAATTCAAAAAATTATTGAAGAAAAATATCAAAGGGATCTAAACGTATGGTTATGCCAAAGGTTTAGCACCTTACGTAGTAAAAATACAACCAAAAGTTATTATTTCCATTCCCACACAAAAACATGTGATTGACAGCCATGCACAAATTAAATGTTGAACCAACTAAAAAGATGCATCAAGACAGGAATGGGAAGAGACATTGACATCTCCTTGGACTTAGCGAGCACCTTAAAACCTTTTTTAATGAGATTCATTATATAGACCATGTGTATGTAATATTTGAAATTACAAGAGAAATGAGCCAGTTTACATTACATACCACCTAAGAAACACAAATAGGGATACGGATACAAACACGGGCACGGGACACAATAATTTCCAAAAGCTCAGGACACGGCCCGATGGGGAATTGGGATACATCAAAAATATATTCTTTATATATTTTTATTCTCTATGTACATGAACATTACACTGACCGGGCCATGTTTATTTCTTTTTTGGTTCCATTTTATTTTTTCATGTTTTGAAAAACAAAAGAATGAATAGTTTGAAAACATCTATCAATTTTTGAAAACTACTTTTTGGTTTCCTAAAAAGTGACAGCTATTGGAAACAATTCGCCAAATAAGTTTCCTCTGTTTTCTGAAAAATGAAAACATAAAATGAAAGACAACCAAACATAATTTCCTTGTGTTATTGTCATTGTAGTTAACAATACATTTCATGTTCATGGCAGTTTCGATATCACATTTTACAGAGGCATGTTCCTAATTTCATGATAAAAAATAACATCTAGCAGTATGGGGGTAATGAGTATGAAAATGGGGGCCATTTCAACAATCAATTATTTACTGTATGCAAACTAAATATGAGATGATTGAAACTCAAATGAAACTTCATAGGTCAGATATTATTCTTTTCCTCTCTTCTAGCCCATTTTCCCCACCAATTATGGCACTATATTATGTGGGGAATCAGAAAAATTGATTAAATGAGAAGCCATGTAGAATTGATGAGAACTTGTTAGACACAAACAAATAATTCAATGAGGTAACAGTCCATAATGAGCAGTAAGTGAGCCCTAAAGGTCAGTCCAAGATATATACATACATGTATAGCTATATATACACATGCATATATATATATATACACACACATATACATGTTATTAACATAATGCTTGTGTTTGAAATTTTTAAGTGTGCTTGGAGTGAATTTAGTTGCCTTCTACAATGGATAAATTAAAATGATTTCAACATGTAATTAAATCATATAACATTTTACAACTTTTGTTACAAATTACAATTAATTCATGCTCAGTCACTTTATGGAGAACCAATGGCTCTCCCCAATATGGACCATACCTGTTACAGTTAACTGAGAAAGCTACACGAAGCAGAGCCATAATTCATTTGGTTCCATGAAATCATACCTGCAATTTGCTACCCCAAACCATAAAATATTTATGGTTTAGTATTATAGAGAAATTGTGGCTCCAATCCATTATTTCTGGATTTAGAAAAAGCATATAGATAATATTCAGAGGACCTATACAGGGTAATCAACGGTAAATGCTTTTCAGGTAAAAAATTTCATCAAGATTAAGAGTGGATAAAATCCCAACCTAGTATTTGGATAGCAATGTTTCTGATTTTTCTATTATGAAAGGATTCACATGGATATTCTCATGTACCTGTTGCATGCTTTTCAGATTTTATATACATTTATGTACGAAAACATTTTACTCATCCACTGGCAAATAAATAAATAAAAGGAAAGTTGGTAATTAAGTGAGAAGTTGCCTCGCAGTGTAAACTTACCAAAAAGTTAAACATAATTACATAACAAATCAATCAATACACGAAAAATAATGATGCTAGCAATATTTAGGTGGAAAAACAAGTACATTAACACACAACATAAAGGCTAGATGTGAGGAATGTTGGAAGCATCTTGGCATCATAAATGGCCATATAATATAGACTAATTTATGCGAGGCAGTAATTACATACGAAATCGATGTCATAAGAATAACACAAACTTCAATACAGATTTTGTGGTACATTATCAGAGAATTTGTGGAAAGATAGTAAACAAATTTGATACAATTTTACAGCCATGGTCCATAAAAAAAATTCCCATATGGATGGTCTTGAACTTCACTCACAATTCACGGAAAGATATTATTGTAATTGTTAATTTTAAATACAACTTCTTCCCCTCATGGCAGTTATTTACCTCTCCCTTTGAGTGGTCTTACAACATTGATTTAATAAAACACAAACTCAGTCAAGATAAGCATCATACAAACATGAAGCACCATATCCATGCGGATTATTTTCTTATACTATTCGATTCAATCTAGTCGCATAAATTAACACCAATGATAGTAGAAAACCACAGAGAATTTCAAGCTTACCATGACAACGGCCGCCACATTTAAGAAAAATGCGGTTATCCTGGCAAAATCTTGTTGGGAATATATGGGACAAATGTTGACCACATAACCTGTACCATTACGAAAAAATGTAAATGAATAAATAAATAAATACTAAAAAAGCAATAGAATTCATGGTTGTTTGTTTTGTTGTGTTAAAGATACTGAAATAAATAAGGAAAGTTTACTTGGGGAAGCACGGAGAGCCCTGCCACGGAAATGAAATCTTCCCAAAAGCGCCAGATTCCAGCACTGAGCAAATCAAAGTAATTCAAGAAGTTCAAAGCGAGACCGGAGGCAACGACAATAGAAGTGGCGATGAAATGAGGGAGCGGCATAGCTTCAGCCATGGCAAGCTGAGCAATGACCACATATATGGATATGACTCCCAATGTCTGCACCACCACCGCCTCTTTCTCCTTCTTCTTGGCAAAGTAGGATAGCAACGACAGATTCCCCAACAATCCAGTGAACATCCCCTGCATTGCATTGTTTGTTTGGCACAAAGACATCATCATCATCATCATTAGTTAGGGTAGGGTAGGGGTTCCCAAATTCATTCAATTCCGTTATATATTCTGAATTTTACCAGCCATGGAACAGCCAAGAGTGTAGTCTTATTCCTGGCCAAGAGATTACGAGCATTGAGTACGATCTGGGCAAAAAAAAAACAAATTATATATTGCTGTCAGAATGATAATGGTATATTCTCTCAAGTACAAATGAAATGCTGGATTTCTACAATATTTCTCCAAAATTAAGCCAGATTACAATAAAAGAAGAGAGAGAGAGCATTCACAATCCCCCAGTTTCTCACAAACATGACCTCTGTTCAACATGGCAAGCTACTTTCAGGGGGAGCAACCAAAAAAAAAAAAAAAAAAGGTAAAAAAGCAAGACGGCGAAGCGAGATCTGCAACAAAACAAATAGATTTGAAAAATCAGATATCTATATATATCAAATACACACAGACACACATATATACATATCAAATAGATTTGAAAAATCAGATATCTGAGTTCGTACAAAACAAATGCATATACAATAAAAACTTACAGATCTGAGTTTTGCAACAAAAAGAAGCGACTGATTGAGCGAGATCTGCAACAAAACAGGCGACAACAAACTTACGGATCTTCAAACAAAAAGGGGGAACGAGCTTCAAAATCTGGATTGACCAAAGGACCAAGATCGAAACTCACAAAATCGAAGAGAGGAGAACCAAAATCGGAAGATAAGCGCAACTGGTGACCAAAATCGCAACAAGTTCGAATCGAAGCGAAAGAGTATTTGAAATCGATTGAGTTCGTTTGAAATCGGCGAGTGAGAGCTTCAAATCAGTGAGAGTGAGGGTTTCTGAGGTTCAAATTGAGTGGGTTTCTGAGCGAGAGAGTGAGTTTGTTTGAAATCGAGCTTCAAATCGAGGGTTTCTGAGTTTTGGAGAGAGAGAGAGTGAGCTGTGGAAGAGTGAGAGTGAGAGTGCGAGACGGTTTGAAAGGGACGGAGTTTTGAACGGTGTGAACTAATTGACCCAAAACGGTGCCGTGTAACTGAGATCCAGAGACAACGTTTTCAAAACGTTGTGAATCATTAACTTATAATGGCGTTTTCCTAAACGCCATAAAAGAAGCGTCGTCGTACCCCCTATTTCTTGTAGTGATTGAATAATTTAGGTCATTGATCCTTCGTAATTAGAAAACTTGGTCTAATAGGCATGAAAGAGGAAGGTTATGAACTCTACTAATTCTATTCATGAGATTCATTGCCAAACAAGTTCATATTTCAATTATTAATAGCTAGTTTTTCTATGTGGAAAAGAATAGTAAGTCAAATCATCTATTTTGGAAAGCTTCTATCTTCCTTTATTTTGAAAAGTGATTGTTTTGAAAATAGTTGTGGAAATGAAAGACAAACTCTCTTAATATGGAAAATAGAAGCTACCCCAATGTAGGCAATATGACTTTCAAGTAAGAGGTAAACATAAAGATGCGGCACATGACACAAATAACCTCATGGAGACATGTCATACATAGAAAATGAAACAAAATCATGTAAAATGAAATAGGAGGGTAGCGATCTCACATATACGTCTTCATAACGTGTCAAAAAGAGAGTTAAAGCTACTAAATGCATGATCCTAGATACATAGAAAAGCAAGAAAGACTAATAATATGCACTATATAGGCCCGGTTGCTATTATTATGTCATGTGAAGCATCTCAAGCATGAAAATATTTAACACAGCATGACAAAGCAACATAATCTGAAAAATGTGATAAGTCAAGCCTAATGCATGAACTAAGTTATTAACATGCTAAAAATAGAAAAAAAAAAAAAAAAGAAAAGAAAAGAAAGAGAAAGAGAGAGTAGAGATAGGGATGGTTATTATCTACTCCTAAAAATGTGAGAACTAAGACAGATTTGCCTAAAACATGATCAAATACATGGAATGTGGCTTAAATCAATATAATATCCAACAAAAATCATTGGATCTATCCATTATCAAATAGATAAAACATGGTTTGATTCAAAGTATTGGCAAAGAAGAACATGACAAGGTTATACCTGTTGGCTTGGAAATTTCAAGTCAAAAAAGGATGAGAAATGGTGGGCATAGGTGCAAGCATTCCTTCAAATGCCCCTCTCAGCACTCAAGCGTCCTCAAGCAACTTGAATATGACTTCAAATGTCTCTTGCTCAACCTTCAGAAGGATGAGAATGGCTTTGGGAAGTGTTTTTGGAGAATAAAGCATCACCAAAGTTCGTAAAGGAATACTTCGAAGAACACCCGAACATCATACACCACACACGATTGATAATAACATGCCACAAATGGACCCTTTCTATTATTTAATACAAGAATATTATTAGAGCTAACTTAACATGATTATCCCGAACCTCTAAGCATTGAGAGCAACCCTTCTTTAGAAGTAGCACCAAACAACACACGCTAGGTTGTCACACGAAGACTAATACCTTACCAATGCTAGGGTGATGTCACACCCAATTACAAAATAATAATAACAACAATTACCAATGTAAAGTGAACTAAATAGAAACTTAGGACTTTCACCCCATGAGAACCACAATTCTATTGTCAAAGCATCTCTATGTCCATGAGAATTTCCACATACAGTTAATGTGGAACTCCATGAAACCACTCCCACACTAGAGGTTCCATCCAAGGACGACAAGGAATACTAATACACATAAAATACGATTCAACATTGCCGAACATGCTACTAGGACTTGAGACAGAGTATATGAATTTAACAATTATTTTATTCAATGATAATAATTGTTACACACATGTATTACATATTTGTGGAGATATTTATACACTGTTGCTAGGATGATACGCATGAGAAGATAAGGATGATAAGCATGTAACCGAGTGATCAATCTAAACTACAGTTAGAAATAATCTGGACTTTGTGAATCCTATCTCAACAGCCCCCCTCAAGCTGCACATTCGAGGGAACGAATTTGCAGCTTGTCATAGAAGAACCGAAACGACTGTGCCAAGAGGCCTTTGGTGAAGATATTCGCAACCTGGTCCTTAATGGAAATGAACTGAATTTGAAGCTCTTGGCGAGCCACCCTTTTGCAGACAAAGTGAAAATCAATCTCGACATGCTTGGTACGAGCATAGAAGATGGGGTTAGCCGATAAATAGCTAGCGCCAAGATTGTCACACCATAAAATCGGTGGGATGGAGGACACACTGAGCTCAGAAAGTAAGGATGTAAGGCATGAAATTTCGGCGGATGTGTCAGCCAATGCCTTGTATTTAGACTCAGTAGAGGAGCGAGCCATCGTTCATTGCTTCCAAGAGAACCAAGACACTAAGTTGTCATCAAGAAAAATAGCATACCCACTTGTAGATTTACGATCATTAACACTACCTGCCCAATTGGCATCAGAAAAGGCTTGTAGACGAGTAGGAGAGGAGGATCGAATCAGAAGCCCAAAATCGCAAGTATGTTTGAGATAGTTAAGGATTCGCTTCACGGCTTGCCAATGGTCTTCTGTTGGTGAATGCATAAATTGACAAACCTTGTTAACAGCAAAGGAGATATCCGGCCTTGTCAAGGTGAGGTATTAAAGAGACCCAACCACCATGCAATATCATGTAGGATCATCCAAGAGATGGCTGTGAGTAGAAGTGAGCTTGGAGGTGGTGGAGATGGGCGTTTGAACAGGCTTGGATTGGTGCATACTAGATTTGGTTAATAAATCCAAAATATATTTTTGTTGAGAGAGTAATAACCCAAAAGATTGGTAATGAGCTTCAATACCCAAAAAATAATGTAGAGCACCAAGATCCTTGATGGCAAATTCTTGGCCAAGAGTATGAAGTAGTTGCTGCATAAAATCTAAGGAATTACCAATGATCAAAATGTCATCAACATAAATGAAGTGATAAACCAGAATACCGCCATGTCAATAAATAAAAAAAGAGCTATCTGATTTTGATGGAGTAAAGTTGTGCTTGATTAAAAAACCAGTGAGGTGAGAAAGCCAAGCACGTGAAGCCTGTTTTAAACCATAGAGAGATTTGTGAAGCTTGCACATGAACGATGGATGATTGTCATTAACAAACCTAGGTGGTTGATGCATGAACACCTCCTTTTGAAGAACACCGTGTAGAAAGGCATTGTGAACATCAAGTTGTCAAACAGACCAACCATAGAAAGTAGCAAGAGACAAGGCAGTGCGGATGGTGGTGGGTTTAACCACCGGACTGAAAGTTTCAAAATAATCAAGACCCTCTTGTTGATGAAACCCCTTTGCAACCAAGCACGCCTTGTGACGCTTAATAGTACCATCGGCCCGACGTTTGATCCGAAACACCCATTTATAACCCACAATATTCATATTAGGAGTAGCGGGTTACAAACTCCAAGTGCCATTTCGGATAAAAGCATTAATTTCTGCCATCAAGGCTTGACGCCAAATGGGTGATTTATTTGCGGAAGTGAAACAGGTGGGTTCAAGGAATTCATCCAAAACAGAAGAGGTGGCTAGCAAGGTGGTGGGTTTAGAAGACATATGGCAAAGAACCATCGGGTGAGTTCGCAAAAGAGTAGGGGAAGGAGGGGAAGGGGAAGTGAGGTCCACCACAAGATTCAGACCACGAGAATTATGTTAAAAGGAAGCCGGGGTGGAAGGTAAACCGGTAGGAGTAATGGAAGAGGAGAGAGGGGACGGTGGGGAAGACAGCAGTGGTAAGGCAGTGGGTAAATAAGGGACAGGAGGCGAAGACAGAGCATTAATAGGTTGATGTTGAGCAGCGGCAGCAGTGAACCGTAGCCCAGCAGTGTACGGCATGAGAGCAATAGGCCCTGAGACAGTAGGGGACGGGAAAGCAACTGTGGATGAGGACTGAAGTAGAGGAGTGAACACAGGGGCAGGAATGGAAGAAGACTCAACATGTATCAGGGACGCAATATAAGGACTCGAGGAAGAGGGAGTGGGAATAGAAAAAGAAGGACGAGGGGCTGAAAATAGAAAGGTTGATTCATCAAACCGGACATGGCGAGCAATATAAATGCGGGTGGTGACAGGATTGAGACACCGATAACCGAGGTGAGATGGACTATACCCAAGAAAAACACGCGGAGTGGACCAAAAAGACATTTTATGTTTGTTGTAGAGGTGAAGAAAAGAAAAACAAAGACACCCAAAAATCTTTAAAAATTTGTAGTCCGGGGATTTTGAGAAAAGACACTGAAGAGGAGAAATATTATTAGTGACCCTAGACGACATGCGATTGATGAGGTAAACAGCAGTTTCAAATGCAAAGTCCCAATATTTATAAGGCACAGATGCATGAGCAAGAAGGGTGAGACCGGTTTCAACAATATGACGGTGACGGCGTTCCACCGGGCTATTCTGCTTATGTGTATGTGGATGTAGACACCCCATTTTTGACCGACCTTAAGACTCAGACGTCACCGATTGAGCGCTCGGTGATGTTGCATGCTGTGCTCGTTCAGAAGTCTCAGAGTCGCGGCCGTGCGCCCTACCTCCGGACTATCGAACTCTCTTCTGTGCCCTGTCTCGGTTTGCGAACCAGGCTCGATTTTTCTCTGTTTTCTTTCCTGAGGGGAGGGAGTGGTCCCGTACACTATCTCTCAGTGGCCGTAGGCCATTTTTCCCATTTCGGAGCCCGATTTCCGGTTTTCGGAGCCATTAGGCCGTGTGCCTCGGTTCGGGACCGCCCAACCATCTCCGATTTCTCCGGTTTTTGGCATGCATCTCATTTACTCCCATTTAAGGGACACTGGGGGCTCAGAAACCCACTTCGCAGCCGAACACCACTTCCGGTGCCCGGCAGCCCATTTTCGGGATCCCGAACCACGCGGTTTTGGCCCCGAGCATTCATTTTGCATCGATGTCTGTTCATTTTTGGCAGACACCTCTGTTAGTCCTTCCGAGGACACCGGGTCTCGAAACCCACTTATGACGAACACCACTTAGGTGCCGTGACCCATTTCGGACCCCAAACTGCGCGGTTTTGGTCCCGAGCATTCATATAGCATCCGTTTTCTCCGGTTTTTGGCAGAGACCTCTGTTTAGTCCTTCCGAGGGACACTGGGGTCTCTGATACCCACTTCATGACGAACACCACTAGGTGCCGTGACCCATTTTCGGGACCCCGCGCGGTTTTGGTCCCCGAGCTTTCGTTTTGCATTAGTTTTTGTTCAATTTTGGCAGGTACCTCTGTTTCATCATTCCGAGGAACACTGCGGTCTCAGATGCCCACTTCGTGGCCGAACAAAATCTTTTCTTTTTGCCCTCAAAATATCTAGATATTTTGCCCTCAAAATATCTAGATATTTGAGGCAAGATATTTCAACCCTTTTGGCCCTCCTTTTAAGCCCTCTCTCTTGTCCATTCCAGCAGCTGGCCGAACCTCATTTTGGGAGGAGAAAAAAATCCTTCAAGAACACTTAAGCTTAAACCTCCATTTTCATAGCAAAAAAGCTCCAAATTTCTTCAAGTCTTGCATTATTTCTTCACCAACACCAAGCCTCACCATCTCCACTACCATTCCAGCAGCAAGGAAGTGTTTTTCAGAGGTTAAGAGTCAACAAATTCAAGTCAAGAAGCAAAGAAAGAAAGATCTTCAAGGGTAAGCATTCAAATCCCTTTTTCTTGCATAATCTTGAATCAAATCTTTTCCCTATTTCCTTTTGTTTTTGGGGCTCCGACCCCTAATGGTTTTAGGTTTATTTTGAGCCCCTCTACAACTTTGTAGAAGGGCTCAACTTCATTTGGTGTTTCCATGATATACTTGTTTCAATATACACCTTGTATGTCACAATCTTGAATGCTAGTTTTAGCCTCTTTGCATTTGTTTTTGGGGCTCCGACCCCTACTGGTTTTGGGCCTATTTTGAGCCCCTCTACAACATTTTAGAAGGGCTCAACCTCATTTGGCCATTCTATATACCACCTCTCTTGGAAATTCACTTTAGGCCCTAAATCTTGCTCATTTTGTAGCCTTTTGTGCTTATGGTTTTGGCTCTTGGTCAGAGCTAATATGGGTCTTATTTTGACCCCCTTTACATGTTTCATCAAGAATGTTTAGCTATTTGGTGAATGCTTTACATACTTTTCATTGTAGCCCTCTTGGTGGCCATATTTTGCATGCTTTGTTAAGCTTATCTTTGTTCTGTTTTCGGCCATGCTCAGGCCTGAAAATAGTCTTAAAATGGGCTCCTCTTCAATGTTGTAGAAGGAAATTTTGTGGTTTGAATTTTCTATATACTACTTGCTTAACAAATCCCCTTATTTCCCCCATTTTTGCAAGCTTTTGTTTCCATACTTGTGATCATAATTTGGCCATGTTTTGTGCTGAAAAAGTGCTATTTTTTGGGCTGCCTTGCTACTGTTCTTGCTTCCATAATCATATTTTGCATGTATAGCATGGCTATAGGCCATTTCGGGGCTTAATTTCACATTTTCGGGATGATTGCATGCTTCGGGTGTCATTTCGAATTGTTTCGGGGCTGTTTCCCCCTTCATTTAGGTGCTGAAATATGGTTTGCATGCTTGCATATCATTTCCCATGTCATTTCATGCCTTAATGCATTGCCTCGATTTGCGTGCCCGTGTGCACGCACTTCGAGGCACCTCTTTTTTATCCGACGGCAGCCTATGTGAGTGTGGTTGAGGCCCTCTCATGTTGGCGTAAGCCCAATTTGCATTTTCATGCTTCTTTATCATTGCCTCGGTTTGCGTGCCCGTGTGCACGCATTTCGAGGCACTTCATTTTTATCCGACGGCATCTTATGTGAGTGCGGCTGAGGTCCTCTCATGTTAGTGTAAGCCCAATTTGCATTCTCATGCCTTTACATCACCGCCTCGGTTTGCGTGCCCGTGTGCACGCATTTCGAGGCAGCTCTTTTTTTATCCTACGGCCTCCTGTGTGAGTGAGCTGAGGCTCTCCCATGTTGGTGTAAGCCCATCGTTGCATTCCGTATGCCATTTCATTGCATTTTATCATCGCCTCGGTTTGCGTGCCTGTGGGCACGCATTTCGAGGCACTTCGGTTTTATCCGATTTCCATTTTATCATCGCCTCGATTTGCATGCCTGTGGGCGCACATTTCGAGGCACTTCAATTTTATCTGATTTCCATTTTATCATCGCCTCGGTTTGCGTGCCCGTGGGCACGCATTTCGAGGCACTTCGGTTTTATCCGATTCGCAGTTCATTTTAGCTCCGCCTCGGTTTGCGTGCCCGTGTGCACGCATTTCGAGGCACTCTGTTTTATCTGCTTGGCATTGCGTATGCCTCCGCCTCGGTTTGCGTGCCCGTGTGCACGCATTTCGAGACATTCCGTTTTATCCGGTTTGCATTACGTATGCCTCTGCCTCGGTTTGCGTGCCCGCGTGCACGCATTTCGAGGCACTCTGTTTTATCCGATTTACATTTCATCATTGCCTCGGTTTGCGTGCCAGTGGGCACGCATTTCGAGGCACCTCATTCTTTTCATTCCGGCATCCTATGTAAGTGTGGCTGAGGCCCTCTTCATGTTGGTGTAAGCCCATCATTACATTTCGCATGTCGTTCCGCATCGCCTCGGTTTGCGTGCCCGTGGGCATGCATTTCGAGACATCTCATTTTCATAGCATTGCGCATACTAGGCTGTATCTTAGTTGCATTTCATGCATATCATGCATGTCGCACGGGAAACGAGGTACATTTCGTACTCCGATTCCTCTACATTCATCCTATATTGAGTTGTGCAATCCGATCCCTCGGCCATCATGCATCGATATGCGTGATTGGTGGCACGAGGATCGAGGCATGCATATATTTGTGAAATACACTGCTGTGCCCTTTTCCTGCTCTCTGTTGCAGCAAAATTCAGAGTTTAGCAACTTTCGGAGTCGGACGCGCATTTCAAGAAATATTGCCAACAGAGGCTAATCGGGGCATCCTAGTGAATTTCCGCGCCAGGCAGCCCAACAGGCGGCATCTATCAGAAGCAAGGCAGTCCCTAGCTTGCACGCCAGTTTTACCGCTTTTATTAATTAATTTGTAGATTAATTAGAAATTTGTATATTTATTTCCGGACTGTATATTCTTTCATTTGGGTCTGTATTATTATTTATTCGGACCCTCTGCGCGAGGGCATAAATGTAATAAGGGTGGGTGAGTGTGACGTATGTCTTCCAACCCCCATTTCTTTCTCCATTTTATTTACCCGCTTACGATGGTTAGATATAGGGCATATTTCAATTAGCATACAGTATGACAGCATGTTTGCATCATTCATCTGTTTTGCATGCACCGGGCTCGGCGCATCATACAAACTGCATTTGTATTTCAATTCCAAGTTGAGTACTTGATAGCTGTAGCATTTCATATGCCATGTTTAGAATAGCCGAGCCTGCTATAGTTGCATTTTGCATGTGTTGCATTAGGCGTTTCAGCGCATTTAGGATCATGCATGATTTCTAATCAGCTTCTGTTTTGGCTTGGAGTACTCGGTGAGTTTTATGCTTTAGCATCCTTGCATGCGTGTGAGTGTTGCCATGATAGCATGCTTGCCATGAGGCTATGTGCTTATGTGAGATAAACTGCCTTGAATGCCTGTGGGTGGAGGTTGAATTATCTGAATTGGAATAATTCATCAAATGTTTGTTTTAAGCCCACTAGATAGTGGCAAAATCATGTTTTCTAAGCCCACCTGAGGGTGGCAAATCCGCATTTTAGCCTACCTACGGGTAGCACCTTCACACCATTTTCAAACAAACAAACATGAAATGTTTAGTTCCAATTCAGGCGATTCAGTCTATACTTGTATGCTGTGCGCATCACATAGTAACCTAGGCTAATAACTGGAATAAGAACTCACAATGTTTTCAAAAACAGATATCATGGTTAGTAGAGGCCGGTCTTTGACCGGGCGAGAGGGGGTGCTCACGATGTGACCTTCCCTAATCGTACCCAAGTTCCCGAGCCAACTTTGGTGATGACGGACACGTGGCCTTTTCGCACCGAGTCAGGGTTTCCTAAATTTCCCATTTTAAAAATATTTAGGTGGCGACTCTGTTATCTGGCAAAGCAGTCCATGTTTGGCACTTCTTTCAAAAAATCTGTTTTTTCTCAAAACGATTTTCCGGATTTGGACTCTTTGGTTCGAGATTTGGAACCGCAACAAAATCGAGTCCGAACTGTAGCGAGGTCCCTCGCGGGCATTGTTACAGTGGACAGGGGTGACGGTAAATAAGGCCCAAGTGTTGAAAATATGTATTGAGTTTGCGATATTCACCACCCCAATCAGTTTGAATAAGTTTAATTTTGAGTGAGAATTGGCGTTCAACCAATGCTTGATATTTTGGAAAAATTTGAAAAACATCAGATTTATGAGAGATAGGAAAATACCAAATAAATTTTGAATAATCATCCAGAAATATTACAAAGAATTTGTGGCCATTACTGGACAAAACTGGGGATGGACCCCAAACATCACTAAAAACAAGATCTGAAGGAGCTAAACTACGACTAGAGGAAAATGGTAAAAAGAGCCTCGAGGATTTGCTAAGTTGACAAGCAGGGCATATTGCAGGAGGGGACTTGTTGGAAACCGAAAGATTATGAGACCGGAGAATTTGACGAAGAACACAATGATGTGGATGACCAAGACAACCATGCCAATGGGTGGAGGACACAACTTCGGAGGAAAGTGCGGTAGAAGAAACCGGGGAAGGAGAGAAGCAGTAAAGACCACCATCATTCCTGCCGTGGAGTAGAACTTTCTTGGAGAGTTTATCCTTAACCAAAAAATGTGAGGACTAAAATTCAAAGAAAACATTATTATCTTTAGTAAATTGATGAACAGATAATAAAGATTTCGAAGATGTGGGCACATAAAGAACATGGGAAACTTTAAAAAAGGTGGAGGGAGAGGTGATAGAGGATGAACCAATATGTGAGATAGGAATACCCATACTGTTGCCAACCCGAAGATGAGAAGGGCCATGATAATCTTCAATGTGAGAAAGAGAGGCAAGATCCGAGGTGACATGGTGAGTGGCCCCGGTGTTCGAAAACCAATTATACAGAGAGGAGGGGGAGAAACTCGGATCACCAAAAGTGCTGGAAGAGGATGGGCAGAAAGGAGTGAAATGATCACTTGGAGCCACAGTTCGATCAAACCGATGATAGCATTGAGCGACAGTGTAACCCATGCGGGTGCAAAGTTGACAGCGAACTTTGGTGTCATTGGAGGGTGTAGGAAGAAAACCATCATGAGGTGAGCTCGAGCCAGGAAACGTGGGACGAACACCTCCGATTGAACCTGAACCGTAAGAAGAAAAAGAACGATCACGGTTGCGTTCATGACCACGGCCACCACGGGTTAAACCACCACGAAAATAGCCTCGGGAAGTAGTTTTAGTGAAATTAGCCTGTGGAGCAGTAATAGAAAGGCGTGGTGTCTCGACGGTAAAGAAATTCATGACTTAGGAGAAGACTACGCAATTCGGAAAAAGAAATAGGGTCCGAACAAGCGGTGAGGGTCGTGATGAGGTCTTTAAAATCAGAGTGAATGCCTTGGAAAACATATAAATTAAACTCTGATGATGAAAGAGGTGCACCAGCAGCGACAAGTTTATCGGCAAAAGATTTGGCCTCCTGAAGATAAACGGTGGCAAGACGATCATTTTGCTTGAGTTGCTGAAGACCCAAACGGAGTTGGAGCAGCCGAGTATGAGACGGAGAAGTAAGGGACTGCTCAAGAGTGAGCCATAGTGCGTGAGAGGAAGCACAACCAACAGCGAAGGGAAGAATGTCCTCCGAAAGAGAAGTGATAAGAAGACTTAAAATGATTTGATCTTGTTGTTCCCAAACAGAATGGGCAGGGTTGGTTGTGACTGTACCATCAATGGTAGTGGTGGACGGTGGGCAAGGAAGAGTACCGTCAATATATTGAAAGAGATGTTGGCTACGAAGGTAAATGAGAAGTTAGGTCTTCCAATATAAAAAAATTTTAGAGGTGAGTTTGAGAGAGAGAAAATGATGAGCATGGGTAAGGGATGAAGATGATGAAGGTGGTATAGAATTAGATGAAGTAGCAGTAGTGTTATCAGATGAAGAAATTTCGAATGCCATGAGAAGATTGGCTTTGATACCAACTTGAGACAGAGTATATGAATTTAACAATTATTTTATTCAATGATAATAATTGTTACACACACGTATTACATATTTGTGGAGATATTTATACACTATTACTAGGATGATAAGCATGAGAAGATAAGGATGATAAGCATGCAATTGAGTGATCAATCTGAACTGCAGTTGGAAATAATCTGGACTCTATGAATCCTATCTCAACACTAGGTAACTCTAAACCATAACCCTGGTTGCCAAACCAAAACAATTCCTAGGATGGTCTCGCTTGCCAATTCCCTTTCCAATAGATAACAATTCGCACTTAACAAACCTACTCATGGTTTACACAACCTATCAATGCCAACCCAAGTGATTTTGCTCTAATATAGAGCTTGCCACAATCCCCCACAATGTTTCTTGAGTCTGCATCAGACTTATCTTAACTAGATACACACCAAAACCATGCCTATGCATTCCATGCTAGAAACTAGCAAACATTCCCAAAACTAACATGCAATAACACTTAAGCTAAAAGTTGCAACTTCAAACTTCACATCAACACCATGATGGCCCACAAGATCAAAGCTAAGTTCAACGCAGTTCAACTAACATGAATCCATACGATGACTAACGAGGATGCCATTTTCATGGCCAACTAATTAGGTTCTGACATTCTGTCGAAAAATTATTTTTGTACTAAAATTAGGAGAACCACTTTTGATTTTTTTTTTTTTTTTTGTATTTTTCTTTGAATTCAAATGGGAGATATTTCCTTATTTACATTGTAAACTTAAGTAAATACATTTATATTTCATTTACTTAAATGGTTACATATGGAAATAAGGTTAATGTGTAAAGACTGCCTTAGGAACTGAGCCTGTGTAACTAGCTGTTTCTAGGGTGATTGCTCAAGCGGTTGGTTCCACCGCTCGAGCAATGAAGAGGGGGCAACCAGTACTTTTCTCTGCAAACCGAAATGCTGTGAGATTGAGTTCACCGCTCGAGCAGTGGAAAGACCAGTTGAGCGGTCTACACGATATCAACAACTTAAAAGTTACTTTTTTTTTTAATCTTTTCTCTCACTTTTTGTTTTCCTCCTTTCTCTTCTCCTAAGCTTCAAAAAACCATAATTTCTCTCTGTAGAAATCTTTATTCTCACCAAGAATCAAGCCTAGATCCCTTGGAAAGAGCGAAGGTCATGTGGAGATCGTGATTCTCACCGATTGGATTTCGATTTCGTGAAGAGTTCTTCTTGAATCTTGCTTCTTTGCTCTCATTCTTGAGGTAGTGTAGATGTCCCCAAACGCCCCGGGATGGATGAGTCCCGTTCTGTTCATTTTGGGCTCACTACAGTTCAGGACTCAAATTGTCACGGTTCGTAATCTGAACCAAAGAGTCCAAATCCGGCAAATCGTTTTGAGAAAACAGATTTTTAGAAAAGAAATGCCAAACATGGACTACTTTGCCAGATACAGAGTCGCCACCTAAATATTTTATTTTGGAAAATTTAGGAAACCCTGACTCGTGCCTAAGGCCACGTGTCCGTCATCACCAAAGTTGCCTCGATTCGGGAACTTGGGTACGATTGGGGAAGGTCACTTCGTGAGCACCCCCGCTCGCCTGATCAAAGATCGGCCTCTACTAACCATGATATCTAGTTTTGAAAACATTATGCGTTCTTATTTCAGTTATTAGCCTAGGTTTACTATGTGATGTGCACAGCATACAAGTATAGACTGGATCGCCTGAATTGGAACAAAACGTTTCATGTTTGTTTTTTGAAAAATGGTTTGCTACCCGCAAGTAGGCTTAAAATGCAGATTTTGCCACCCTCAGATGGGCTTAGAAGAGATGGTTTTGCCACTATCTAGTGGGCTTAAAACTCATAGTCAATGCATTGTTCCAATCCAAATAACCCAACCTTCACCCACAGGCATTCAGGCAGTTATATCACATAAGCAAATAGCTTCATGGTAAGCATGCTATCATGGCAGTCACTCACACACATGCAAGGATGCTAAAGCATAAAAAACTTACCGAGTACTCCAAGCCAAAACAGAAGCTAATTAGAAATCATGCATGATCCTAACTATACAGAAATGCCTAATGCAACACATGCAATAATGCAACTAAGATAGGCTCGGCTATTCTAAACATGGCATATGGAATGCTACAGCTAATCAGTATTCAACTTGGAATTGAAATACAATGCAGTGAGTTATGATGCGCTGTGCCTGGTGCATGCTAAACAGATGAATGAATGCAAACATGATATCATACTGTATGCTAATTGAAACATGCCCTAATCTGACCATCATAAGCTGGTAAATAAAAGGGAGAAAGACGTGGGGTTGGAAGACATACATCATACACACACACTTATTACAACATTGCCCTCGCTCGGAGGGTCCAAATAAATAATATACAGTCCCAATAAGTACAAAATCCTAATTAATTAATAAATTAATCTAGGAAAGCAATAAATGGCACTCAAATCCATGGACTACCTCGGCCCTGTTCCAAATGATGAATGATGCATGCTCGGGTTGCTTGACGCAGAAATCCATTGCGATGCCCCAATTAGCCTCTGTTTACAATTAAGCCCGGAGTATTGCGCGAAGCCCCAAAAGATTGCCGATTTTTGATTTGCTGCAACAGAGAGCAAGAAAGGGGCATGGCAATGTATTTTCACATATGTATGCTTGACTACTCTTCAGGGAGTGTAGTCCTCGATCCTCGTGCCACCAATCACGCATCTCGATGCATGATGGCCGAGGAGTCGATTTGCACGACTCAATATGGAATGAATGCACACATAAACACAACAAGGCCTACACTCCATCATGGATAATCCGGAGTGTCAGTGACTGGGAATTGAGATACGTTCCGCCACTCAAAGTACGAAACGTCCCTCATTTCCCGTGCTCGGGCTAACTCCTATCCCAAACACAATGCAATATGCATGACATGCATGAATGCAACTAATATACAACCTAGCATACACAATGCTATGAAATGGCATACATAATGTTCGATGTAACATGACATACACAATGTTCTAACATGCAACCTAGCATATGCAATGCTATGAAATGAAATGGCATATGCAATGCATGATGGACTTACGCCAACATGAGTAGACCTCAACCACACTCACGTCAGCGGCCATAAGATGAAAATGAGACACTTGAGATGCGTGCACGCATGCACGCAAACCGAGGACCGATCCTAAGGCACGAATGTCACTCTAACAAGGCATGGCAAGGCATGAAATATGGCATACAAACATGCAAGTTCCAGCACTTAAATGTGATGCAAAATGATCCCGAAACATGGAAACATGGCATACAATGCATGGAATGGTCCCGAAACTCGAAACTAGGCACATGTATTGACTTATAGCTATACAAAGTATGCATTATTTGATCATGAAGCATAAAGACAGAACCAAGGCAGTCCCAAAACATGAACATTTCTAGTTTAAAGCATGGCCAAAAGATGCTAGCAAGATGGACTAAAATAGCATGCAACTTTGACTAGCAAGCATGATTTACATGGCATGTATATGAATCAAGTGAGAACTCATCAAACCAGCAAAAATCAGTGAATAAAACATGCCAAAACATGCCTAAATAACCTCTGAAATGCAACCAACACATGCGCAAATGATGGGTTCTTTTAGAGGGCATACAAAGGGGTTATTAAGCACATGCATCAAGGACACTTAGCATAGCTAAATCAACTCTGAAAATCAAATATGATAGCCCTAAAACTCACCAAATTTTCCCTGAAAATAGTCAACAAGGCATGCAAGATAGGGCCTCTTTGGAAGGCCAAAAAGACCATTAAACAAAACAAGGTGAGAGGGGGTCACCCCCCTCTGATTTTGAGGCTCAAAAATGCATAAAAGCCACTGAAAATCCACTGGATTTCAGTGGCTAAGAGGCCAAACCATGGCCAAGGAAGGTGCTCTAATGTATAGCCCTAATCATGAAAGAATGAAGCATGCATAGGGGAAGATGTCCCCAAACAGAGAATAGGCCTTAATCAAACATGAAGATGATGTCAAAAAAAGACTATTTTCAGTTTAGGTTGAGGTCCAAAAGGGCTCACAAATAAGGCTAATGTATCATGCAAAAATAGCCCTAAAAGAGAGATTAGAGACAAGGGATAGTAGATGGCCTCAAACAGTAAAGAGCCTTTTAACAAAGTTGAAGAAGGGCTCAAAAAAAGACACTTTACAGTTTATGGAAAGTCACGAAAATAATCACAAGTAGGGCTAAAATATCATGCAAAAATAGGCCTACAAAGAGAGATAGGAGACAAGAGGTAGTAGAAGACCTCAATCAGCAAAGAGTTCTTAATCAAACATACAGAGGATCTCAAAATATGATATTTTTCAGTTCATGACAAAGTCCAAAAATGCTTGCAAGTATGGCTTATAAATGAAGCAAAAAAAAGCAAGTTTAAGGGAAATAGGTGTTTACCCTTGAAGAGCAGCAAACCAGTAGCTTTTGGACCAAATTTCTGAGCTTCCAACCTCTTCAAATGTCCTCCAAGGTGCTGGAATGAGTGATGGAGGTATGGTGCTATGGGTTGTAGTGCAAATGGTGCAAGAAGCTTAGGGTTTTGGAGCTTGGAAGAGAGGGATATGGAGGTGTATGTATCAATGCCCCAGCTGATTTTTTTGTAACCCTTAAAGATGGAGGAGGGGTGTTGGTTATATAGAGGAGAGGCCAAGGGAAAAGGAGGGGGGGGGAAAAACCAATTCAAATTTCCCCCCCAAAAGGGCAGATCCCCGGGCAGGGGTTTGGTGCAAAATAGCTGGCACAGCTGGCATGCACCAAGAAAGAGGAATTTGGCTGGCCAGGTTCAGGAGGTTCAGGTGGCCGACCGGCCACCTCCCCTGGGCGGTCGGCCAGGGTCAAAAGGGTCAACAAAGATTAGTGGCTGGCCACCCCAAAAAGGTGGCCTCCCATGTGTGTACAACACAACTGTATGGTCAAAACCCAGAAAATGTAACCCAGAAGAGAGAAAAACCAACTTTTTAGAGGGGTTCAAAAGGGTCAGGAAGAGTTTCTGGCCGGCCTATCCACATTGGTGGCCTCCCAGGTGTGTACAACATAATGGTGTGGTGGAAAGTCAGAAAAAGTGGCCCGGGAATGGAAAAAGTCAGTTTTTTAGTGAAGAAAACGGGCGATAAAGAGCGATAAAGGAATAAAGCTGGTCTTTAGAACAATTTCTAGCCTCCCACCTTTCTACAACCTTCCTAACAATGAAAATAAGGTCTCCGCCAAAAATGAACCCAAACCGATGCAAAACGAAGGTTCGGGGGCCAAAACGCGCGACCTGGGGCCCCGAAAACAAGCTGTTAAGCACCGGAGGTGGCATTCGACCACGAAGTTGGTCTCTCGGGCCACAGTGTCCCTCAAAAGGGAGGAAATAAGGTGTGTGCCAAAAACCGAAGCAAACAGAGGTGGTTAAGCGGTCCCGAACCGAGGCACACGGCCAACGGCTCCGAAAATCGAGAACCGGACTCCAAACGAGAAAAATGGCCTACGACCACGAAATGTAGCCTACGGCCACTGAGAGATGATCTACGAGACCTCTCCCTCCCTTCGGGAAGAGAAAATGGAGAAAATAGGACCCGGTTCGCAAATCGAGGTAGGACAGAAAAGAGTCCGGGAGTCCGGAAGTCCGGAGGCAAGGCTCGCAGCCGAGACTCCGCAACTTCAGAACGAGCACAATATGCAACATCACCGAGCGCTCAGTTGGTGACGTCTGAGTCTTAAGGTCGGTCAAAAATGGGGTGTCTACAGGTAGGGATATGTTTAACTTGATATATCTGTGATTTGAGATATATATATATATATATATGGTATTTTCTTAGTTATAGTGATGTATGAGATGATTTTGTGATATAAAGTTTGTTTGATAAACAAAATGGGCTTATATCTCGTGTTTTTGGGAAATATTGTGAATGTTCTTGTTGATTTTTGTTGTTGATGATGAATATTGACTCCTTAAGTGTAAAAGAGGGGAAAACCCCAATGTTCTCAAAAGCCCTAGTTTTGAAACTTGATTTAATAATGGTGCTTGGTTCAATTGATTCATAAATCTTGGAATTGGTGAGTGATTATGGTAATGGTGTTGAGACATGAGGTTTGGTGAACCTTCTTGGATACATGTATTGAAATGAATGTTGGAATTGTAGAATTGAGAAGTTGGAGAAATCTCTTGTTGTTGGTGTTGTTAAATCTTATTTATGAATTGAATAAACCTTAAGTAAATTGGATTTGAAAACTCATGCATCATGTGCATTACAATTTTTTTCATGTGATTTTACAATCTTTAGGATGTTTGGAAAATATCAAAGGAGGTAAATAGCATATAAGTCTGGGTAGTGGAGTCGGGTTTTGGGAACGAGTCATGTATTGTATTGGTACCCGCGTGGGAAGTCAAGGTGCCCAATTGCCGTTTCTTAAGCTTATCACCGGACAAATGTGGGAAATGATTTTTGGATGTCCACGAGCCCGCCATTTTAGGGGTCGGCAAATGTTCGAATATTTTTTGTATATAAATCTACAAATGTATATATGGTTTTGCGGCTTTTGCATGGAACATCATAGTGTGTTTACCACCCCATGGTTGTATGTGAGACTTTGAATAGAAATCATGCATTAGACATTTTTGGTTTTAAAAGAGAAAATATAGATTTTATCCTAACCAGTGCATGGCATGATCATATGCATCTCGATTATTTTATTTCTTATTAATAGTATTCTTACTAGGTATTAACTCATCCCTATCATAACAAACATTTTAGGTCGCGATGATGTGCCTCCACTTAACTAAGAATTGGTGGAGATTTTGATGGAGCATGGAAGCTCACTTTGGATGTTTTATATAATTACAACCACTAGGCTTATGTGTTTGGGATAGAATTCCACTTATGTGTGTAATCAATGCCCTACCCTTGAAAGATGTAAGCACTCTTTGAGCATTTTGTTGTATTTGTTTTATTCTTGAACTATAATGTATTATTATTTTGAACTCTAATATTGTAAATTTAAATGTAACTTCTATGAAAAATCTAATGAGAAGAGATAAATATTGAACTTGTGAAATGACTATAATTATTTTTCTTTAACTCTTTCTTCACATTGTGAAATTGGAGATTAATAAAGGATCATTTATTATAAAATAGGTTAAAATATTAGGGCATTACAGTTACTCGTGTCACACCACAATGGTACCAACTACCATCTCAACTACTGCACAAAAACCATCACGATCTAAGACAGGAGGTTACACTATCATCACATTCCCAAAGTTGTCTCAAGACTCTACCTAGGCCACTCATCAACCATTCATGCACAAGGTTTCAAAAGCCACAATTCCAAGTTAAAACACTAACATTCTCTGTAAAATACTTCTCGTGCCAACAAGGTCAAGGCACACACATATGCCACTCACCCTGAATTAGCTTTCAAGACTAGTAGTAATAACTTATGTTCTTTATACAAGCTCATCTTCCCAAGGAAGAGAGTCCATGAAGGAGGTACCTTAGACACCACCACCAAACAAACACAACGATAAAATTGGAAGACATGAGGTCAACAATTTCCAACAAGGAAACCAAGTACTATCTAATCGGGACCATCGTCAGTCACATAACATAAAATACGTATATTTCTCAGCTTAATGGCGATTATAAACTAATACTCTAGCTACACCAGGACATCCCACACCTAAGGTAAAACGAGAATTAGAACAAGGTTCACAATTCTACTACTAAGAAATATATTCCTACAAACAACTAGCTTGACCTAAAAAATTACATTGCCCAAATGACTTAGCAAGGGAGCTAACCTGGGGCGGAGGCACGCCCCCCTCAACTTTTGGGAAATTATACTTATGCCTATAACAAAAAATATAGATTTTAATTTAAGCTTTTTAAGTAATGTCTTGAAATTTGATATCACTATTTTCTTTACCTTTTTTCTTTGAAAAAATATGTTTAATTTGTCAATTTAATTATTTAATCATGCTAAAAAAAATTCTTATAAATTTTATATTAAAGAAATGTTATATGTTATCCATTTTTTGTCACTACATCTTATATGAATATTTGTAGTTGGTTCATTTATTCACAGATAATTATTACACAATTAATGCCAACTAATAATATATTACCATTTAATTCAGTAATTCAAAATGGCAAAAAAAGAAAAAAGAAAAAAGTGATATATTACAATCCCTATGTATTATTTATTCATATTTCTCTCATTTTTTTCTCTATCCCTCTCTATATTTCTTTCTTGTGTGTATCTTAATATAATTTTGCTCCCATATTTTATGAAGGCATATGATTATTTTTTAAACCGTGATGATCACCATACATAAAATTAAAATGATAACAATAAAGATAATACTCAATTAATTTGAACTTATATTTAAATATATCTTTTGCAATCGTACTAATTTTTAGTCCTACCATCAAATAAAAATTAAGTTAAGTTGGATTATGATTTTTGTTAAGATTTCAATTCAATAATATCCCTTCTAATTCAAAATCCTGATTTCGCTACTAGAGCTAACCTCAGTCCTAATCGCACAAATCATATCAAACAACACACATTGAATCTAACCATAATACTCATGCCCATTTCTAGTCCTCGCGGGAGCTTTAGCTTGTAGCTCAAAACAATCATAAAAGGATGAACACTAATCACTCTCGATTGAATGCACCCAATCTAAACTCAATGGTACTGCAAGATCGATCTACCAATGACACAAATTCTTGCCACTATCATGCTCCAATTTATAAGCCGATGGATTATTACTAATTTATTATAATTATGGTGATTGAACCCAATAAAGTTTAGTCTTAGAAAAAATCTGGCATTTAGGAGTAAAAAAACACCAAAATATTTTATTAGCATTGAAATCCAATTTGAGACGAATTTAAATGAAAATACTATTTTTCATTACAATTACTTAGAATAAGATACCAACACATAAAAGATAATTAAAATTTAGTGATTAAGATAATTATAATTTAAATTGAGTTTGTTTTGGTGTTGAGTACTGCATTAGGAATGGTTGTTACTAGCTGAAGGTGGTGGAAGGTGGTTGATCTGTTTTTGTTGGTCTGCTATGCCGAGCTGTGGTGTTGAGATCAAAGGCTGACATGCCAGGTCCATGAAATTGTTGGATGTATTATACATCATTTGGAATGGTGGTTGAGTTTGCTTAGGCTCAGTTATGTTCAGGCTGCAAATGTTGCTGCACTACAAGAGAAAGCACCTTTGCCGACTAATTTTGGCGACTAAAACATTTTTAGTAGCCAAAAATATATTTTTTGGCGACTAAAATTGATTTTGGTCGGCATTGGTTCCATATTTACCTACTAAAATCTTTTAGTCGGCAAATATTTTCAATTAGCGACTAAATTTTAAATTAGTCGGCAAAAATTAGCCTTTTCAGCAACTAAATAGTATATTAGTCGTTGTTGGTGTACAATTTAGGCTAAAAAATTAAAATTAAATCTGTAATATACACTTTTTCCCGACTAAAATACTGATTAGTCGCTAAATTGGCTTTACCGACCAAAAATTTCGTCGCTAAAGGCTGACCATGCATTCATTTCCCGACTAAAAATAATTTAGTCAGTAAAAAGTTGAAATTTCAACTCGCGCCACTTCATTAAGTGATGCACGCCACTTCATTAAATAATTTTTGGCGACTAAAATTTAATTTGGTCGGCATTGGTTCAATATTTACCTACTAAAATATTTTAGTCGATAAATATTTGTAATTGGCGACTAAATTTAAATTTAGTCTTCTGCAAAAATTAAAATTTTCAGCGACTAAGTAGGATATTAGTCGCTGTTAGTATACAATTTAGGCTAAAAAAAAAATTTAACCTATAATATTTATTTTTCCCGACTAAAATAGTACTTAGTCGCGAAATAGGACTTTTAGCGACCAAAACTTTCGTCGCTGTTGAGTGATAATTCATTCCTTTCCTGACTAAGTAGAAAATTAGTCGGTAAAAGTTGAAATTTCAACTCGCGCGCCACTTCATTAATTCGGACCCCCGTGTTTATCTATAGGCAACAGTATCACACACAAGTGAACCACAGTGTATCACACACACCTCACCAAATCTCACAAAACTCAGCCCCCTCACCGTATTCTACTGTACGGGCGACATTGCGACGACCACCGCTACCGCCACCGCCACTGGCGCCAATCACCACCATTGCAACCCTTGAATCACAGGTTTTCTCTCTCTCTCTCTCTCTCTCTCTCTCTCTCTCTCTCTCTCTCTCTTGCTCTCTCGCTCGAGCTCTCTGACACAGTCTATCCATGTATCTGTCCATCTCTTTCTCTGTCTCTATCTCCCCCTTTTTGTGTTTCCCCCATTTCTGAAATCGATTCTGTTTAATGTGTGTGAATGATGTAATTTATTTTGATTGGGTATTTTGAAAGAAATTACTAAAATTTATTGGGTATTTAATTTTCTTTTGATTATTAATAGAAATTGGTTTAGATTGAAAAATTGGAACTTTTGTTTGGGAATTTGAATTGAATTCTTTTTATTGGGAATAAAAAAAAAATGTCTTGGGCATTTTATTTTCTTTTGATTATTCATATAAATTGGTCTAAATTGAATAATTGAAACTTTTGTTTGGGAATTTAAATTGATTGAATGCTAGAATTGTGAATTCTTTTAATTGGGTATTTTAATTTAATTTAATTTAATTTTTTTAACAACAAAAGAGATGGGGTTTAACAACTCGAAAAGCATAAGATGCATACCATACTCGGAATTTAGCCTCACCCACCCCCCCCCAAAACACACACACACAAAATCACTCTTTAGTGCTCCTTTATTCTATTCCTGAACCAAACAAATGTAGGACTGGGTACATCTACTCTTAGGATTCCTTGTCTTGATGCCAATTGCCTCACGGTTTAACAATGCCGTATTGTCTCATCTTGGGAACAAATGGTCCCATGTATTCAACATTACTTGTACTTATCTTAAAACCTCTTGATCTACAGTTTTTTTCCCCAAAAGGTTTTGGGCATTCATAAATGCCATTTTTATGCTTGAACTGGCACATAATTGTGCACCAATATACTATGATGTCCCATTTCTCTTATGGGTTCACAAAGTTGTGGAATTCTCATTTAAGGTAATATACCTTTTTAAGTTGGGATTTTGTGGTTTTGATTATTGAGTTCAGATATTTTCAATGTAGTCTTGTGTACAACTCATCCTCCATAACCAATTGAGGTGCTTATTGTTATCATTATGTTTCTCTACTTGTACTCATATTGTTCTTATTTTTTGACTTTACTTTTAATTTTTTCTCTTATGCCAAATGGTAAAGGGTTTGTGGTTTGGTATGCACACTTATATATGGGCCAAGCCACCCTTTGGTAGTGCATACTTGTATACATATATTTTCTTATTAGTAATGCATACTTATATTTTTAGATATTGGATTCTCTAATAGCAAGTTAATCTTGTTAAATGCATTGTTTAGAATATTGTGGTGGATATCTCCTTCAATCAATTAGGAGGGCTCTGTACACTTTGCTTTCTTAACCGGGTACGTTACCATCTTCAATGGGACCCAGGTTACTATCCTTCGGGATATAGATTGTCAATGTTTGCTTAGATTGTACAATTTGGAATGTTCTTATTTCTTACATTTATAGTTATCTACCACTGTGTTTTAGTTACCATCCATTATCCAAGGTCTTTAATATGTTCAATAGTTACATTTTTATGCTCATAGCATTGTAGTTTTTTGTTGTTTCTTCAAGAAAAATGTCAGTTGAGTAACTTTTCGGGCCCTTTTCTTATGCTAGGCAAGTCTATGGTAGTGACTTTTCGGGCCTACTCCAAGAATTAGATCATCTTGATTCTTCAGCAGATGCTAAAGGTAATTTTTGGGCTCTTTCTATAAACAAACAAGTGTCCTGTTTAGTCATGCAATAGCTTTTTATTATTTCAGACTGAATTGTAAAAAGATCAAGTGCTAAACCCTAAGAAAAAGAAAATCACTTTGGCTGTAGCTTTTCGCAGTATGGTTTCACATTTGAATGTATATATGCATTGGCAATTTTGATTTAACATGTTTTATTCATTTCCAGTCAAGTTGGCCAAAGAATCCATGTTTCCCTCCTAGAAGGTTTGAAGATATGAGAAATTACACATTTGGTAAGAAGAATTTTATTCATATCATACTAAAACTTATACAAACTTCGATTTACATATTCACTAAACAAGCTAAGATCATGCAATTGAAGAATTAAAATATGTGTACTATTTATCTTCAAGTAGGACTTGTGACAATTGACGGAATGTAATTTGGACCCGTAGGTAGAGAGTTAGAGCCGAATACGCCTTAAACTTACTCGAAAAAGAGCTTTCCGAGGGAAAAAATTCAAAACAATCCCCGAACCACCGTGTGACTCTCACGGACAGCTTCCCTATGACAAATAGGACTTCTGACAATTGATGGAACGTAATTCGGACCATTAGGTAGAAAGTTAGAGCCGAATACGTCATAAACTAAGTTAAAAAAGGCGGTTTGGAGGCGAAAATTCTAAACAGCACCCAAACCATTGTGTGACTCTCACGGACAGCTTCCCCATGACAAATAGGACTTGTGACAACTGACGGAACGTAATTCGGACCCGTAGGCAGAGAGTTACAGCCGAATACGCCCGCACGTTCTCTAAAATTTCTTAGGATGCTTCATGTTGCTGCTTTACCACAGCCATTATGTTGCATGCCCACAAAAAAACCACCAAATCTCCTAAATGCACATGGACTAGAGAATTAATTAAGGAGATTGTTGATTGTAATATATTTATAATGCCAAACGCTTCTCTTAATTGTTAATTATGATAATTGATTTTCTTTACCCTACTCAATGAATGGGATTACATGTTAGCTAAATTTGAGGAAGATATTAGGATTTGTACTTGATATTATAATGGTCTATTGTTGAATTTTGTGGTGGTACTAATCATATATAAGGTTTATTCTATGTAGAAGCTATGTTCTTTGTATATTTTATTGGAAATCCTTCATGTACTCAATGGTGCATTAGATAAGAAATAGATAACCAAAGGATTGGAAAATGTGATAAAGGGTATTGGCTTGTGTTTATATTTTGTTTGTGCACTGATACACTTTATTTTTGGCATATTCCTATTTATGCTTATGATTGTGCCCTTTGTTACATATCATCTTGCAATAACCAAATTCTTTTCAATTGTTCATACCTCTTCAAGGCTATTTGCTAGACTTGGGATTTAAAAAAAAAAAAAAAAAAAATTGAGTTTACTCTTGAGAAATGGGACTTAGATGTTTCTAATTGTGGGTGTTAGATTTTTAGAGACATCCAACCTAAAATCTACTGTATTGGGGGAATGGACATTTAAAATATACAAATTGTACTTGGGTAGCTTAGGGCAAGTTGGGTAGCCCCCGAATGATCGTGTGACTCTCACAGACAGCTTTCCCATAACAAAATAGGACTTGTGATAACTGACGAAATGTAGTTCAGACCTGTAAGTTGGGAGTTAGACTCGAATAAGCCCTAAACTTAGTCAAAAAAGGGATTTTGGAGGCGAAAATTCAAACAGCCCCTGAACTACCAAGTGGCTCACACGGATAGCTTCGCCATGACAAATAGGACTTGTGAGAACTGACGGAACGTAATTCGGACCCGTAGGTTAGGAGTTGGAGCCGAAAACGCCCTAAACTTAGTCAAAAAAGGGCGTTTCGAGGGAAAAAATTCAAAACAGCCCCCGAACCACTGTGTGGCTCACACAAACAGTTCCCCATGACAAATAGGACTTGTGAGAGTTGACGGAACATAATTCGGACCCGTAGGTTGGGAGTTAGAGCCGAATACGCTCTAAACTTAGTCGAAAAAGGGCGTTTTGGGGGAGAAAATTCAAAACAGCCCCCGAACCATTGTGTGGCTTACACGGACAGTTCCCCCATGACAAATAGGACTTGTGAGAACTGACAGAATGTCATTCAGACCCATAGGTTGGGAGTTAGAGCCGAATACGCTCTAAACTTAGTAAAAAAAGAGCGTTTCGGAGGAGAAAATTCAAAACAGCACCCGAACCACTATGTGGCTCACACGGACAGTTCCCCCATAACAAATAGGACTTGTGAGAATTGACGGAACGTAATTTGGACCCGTAGGTTGGGAGTTAGAGCCGAATACGCCCAAAACTTAGTCGAAAAAGGGCGTTTTGGGGGTGAAACTTCAAAACAACCCTCAAACCGCCATGTGGTCGACATGAACAGCTTCCCCATGCCAAATAGGACTTGTGACAATTGATGGAATTTTATTCGGACCCGTAGGTTGGGATTTAGAGACGAATACGGCCCAAACTTAGTCAAAAAATGACGTTTCGGGGCGAAAATTGAAAACAGCCCTCGAACCACTGTGTGGCCGACACAAACAGCTTCCCCATGCCAAATAGGACTTGTGACAACTGACGGAATGTTATTCGGACCCGTAGGTTGGGATTTAGAGTCGAATACGCCCAAAATTTAGTCGAAAAATGGCGTTTCAGGGGCGAAAATTGAAAACAGCCCTGGAACCGCCGTATGGACGACACAAACAGCTTCCCCATACCAAATAGGACTTGTGACAACTGACAGAATGTTATTCGGACCCGTAGGCTGGGATTTAGAGACGAATACGCCCAAAACTTAGTCGAAAAACGGCGTTTCGGGGGCAAAAATTGAAAACAGCCCCCGAACTACCATCTGGCCGACACGAACAGCTTTCCCATGCCAAATAGGACTTGTGACAACTGACGGAATGTTATTCGGACCTGTAGGTTAGGATTTAGAGCCGAATACGCCCAAAACTCAGTCAAAAAATGGCATTTCGGGGGAAAAAATTCAAAACAGCCCCCGAACCACTGTGTGGCCAACACGAACAGCTTCCCCATCCTAAATATGACTTGTTACAACTGACGGAATGTTATTCAGACCAATATGTTGGGATTTAGAGCCGAATATGCCCAAAACTTAGTCAAAAAACGGCGTTTCGGCGGTGAAAATTGAAAACAGCCCCCAAACCGCGTGTGGCCGACACAAACAGCTTCTCCATGCCAAATATGACCTGTGACAACTGACGGAATGATAGTCGGACCAGGAGGTTGGGATTTAGAAACGAATACGCTCAAAACTTAGTCGAAAAAGGTCGTTTTTGGAGCGAAAATTCAAAATAGCCCCCGAACCTTCGTGTGGCCGACACGGGAAGCTTCCCCATGCCAAATAGGACTTGTGACAGCTGATGAAATGTTATTCGGACTTAAAGGTTGGGATTTAGAGCCGAATACGTCCAAAACTTAGTCGAAAAAGGGCGTTTCGGAGGCGAAACTTCAAAACAGCCCCCGAACCTCTGTGTGGCTGAAACGAGCAGTTTTCCCATGCCAAATATGACTTGTGACAATTGACGGAATGTTATTCGGACCTGTAAATTGGGATTTAAAGACGAATACGCTTAAAACTTAGTCGGAAAATAGCGTTTTGGGGGTGAAAATTCAAAACAGCCCCTGAACCGCCATGTGGCCAACACAAACAGCTTCCCCATGCCAAATATGACTTGTGACAACTAACGGAATGTTATTCGGACCCATAGGTTGGGATTTTGGAGACGAATACACCAAAACTTAGTCAAAAAAAGGCGTTTCGGGGGTGAAAATTCAAAACAACCCCTGACCCTGCGTGTGGCTGAAACAAACAGTTTCCCCATACCAAATATGACTTGTGACAACTAAGGGAATGATATTCGGACCCGTAGATTGGGATTTAGAGATGAATATGCCCAAAACTTAGTCGAAAAATGTCGTTTCGGGGGAAAAATTTAAAACAGTCTCCGAACATCTGTGTGGCTGAAACAAACAGCTTCCCCATGCCAAATAGGACTTGTGACAACTGACAGAATGTTATTCAGACCTATAGGTTGGGATTTAGAGCCGAATACGCCCAAAACTTAGTCGAAAAAGGTCGTTTCGGGAGCGAAAATTCGAAACAATCTTGGAACCGCCGTGTGGCCGACACGAACAGCTTCCCCATGCCAAATATGACCTGTGACAACTGACGGAATGTTATTCGGACCTGTAGGTTGGAATTTAGAGACGAATACGCCAAAACTTAGTCAAAAAAAGACGTTTCGAGGGCGAAAATTCAAAACAGCCCCCGAACCTCTGTGTGACCAAAACGAACAGTTTTCCCATGCCAAATATGACTTGCGACAACTAGCAGAATGTTATTCAGACCCATAGGTTGGGATTTAGAGACGAATACACCCAAAACTTAGTTGAAAAAGGACGTTTCGAGGGCGAAAATTCAAAACAGTCCCCGAACCTCCGTGTGGCCAAAACGAACAGTTTCCCCATGCCAAATATGACTTGTGACAAATGACAAAATGTTATTTGGACTCGTAAGTTGGGATTTAGAGCCGTATATGCCGAAAACTTAGTCGAAAAAGGGCGTTTCGGGGGCGAAACTTCAAAACAGCCCCCGAACCTCCGTCTGACTCTCACGGGCAGCTTCGCCATTACAAATAGGACTTGTGACAACTGAAGGAATGTACTGGAGATGTATAGTAGTGGAAAATTATGGAAAAAATATTCAGAAACCAATATGAACTCAGTTTACACCTTGTTTTAAACTTGCCAATTTTTTGAACGTACACACGTGTGTTATTATTTTTATCACATGTTCTAATATCCTTTCTGAAATGGCACTGACATACATTAATAAGCACCGATGGTTTTATATCCAATCTAATGATTCAAGTGCCTTTTGCAAACAAATAATGAGGAAGTTGGTAAAAAGAATACTTTCTATTCATATTGGGCTTTGATATTGGTTTAGCGACAGAATTTAGATACATGTTGCATACAAATAGAAGATTGTTACATTAGCTTTATGTTACTAATGAAAGATTTAGTAATGATTGTTCTGCATTTAACAATGTTCCTTATAACAAAAGACTTTAGAAAGATTGTACAATGACTGATAATTGATTCATCATGGGAGGTTGCTTCTCACTTATTTTTATTTGTCACTTGTTCCCAAATTCATTCATGAAGTTAGGCATTTTTGGGTCCAATTCTAATGTTTTTTTTGTTTTTTGTAGATGACTTCGTTGCGTGGACTTGCAGAGATATTTTTGGTAAATCGAGAAGAAATTGTACTTTTGTATAGAAGTAATATAATACTTTTGTCGTCTCTGGCTTTTGTGGAGTTAACTATTCCTGATACAGAAAACTTTTGGCAGTGAACAGATAATTATTTGCATGGTAGATGGATCACCTTTTGACACCGTATAGATATATGATTTTTTTTCGTAGTACATAGATGTATTTTTGGCTTGGTACATACATCACCTTTTGTCGTGGTACAGATTACGATGGTAATTTGTACCATGCCAAATGGTCATTTCACATGGTATAGTAAATGTAATTTTTGTATATGGAGGGCTTTACTTTTTGTATGATCGTATATGTTGTATGGAATTATTATTTTAGTTTGGACAATAGTTCGTTTGTATGTACTTGGACAGTTAAAGTAATTTATTTTTTGTATACGGATGCAGATTGTGGAATGATTGATAGTTTATGTATCATTTTATTTATATACGTATTACAGATTGCATGGAATACAGACAGGTTATGGACACATTATAATATTTGTAATAAAACATAATATCATGTTTTTGCCGACTAAACGTTTTGTAGCCAATAAAAAGGGGGGAAAAAAAAAACATTTGGCTACTAAAAGTTTTGTAGCAAAAAGAAAATCAAACATTTGGCTTCTAAATTTTTTGTAGGCAAAAGAAAAACAACCATTTGGCTACTAAATGTTTTGTAGCCAAAAGAAAATCAAACCTTTGGCTACTAAAAGTTTTGTAGCCAAAAGAAAAGCAAACATTTGGCGACTAAAATATTTTGTAGCTAAAAACAAAAATTGAAGAATAAAAATGCTTTTGGCGACTAAAAATTTAGTAGCCAAAAAATGTCTGAGTTTAGGCGACTAAATTTTTAGTAGCCAAAAATGTGGAAGTTTAGGCGACTAAATTTTTAGTAGCCAAAAGAAATAGTATTTGGCGACTAAAATTTTAGTAGCTAAAAAAGATTGACTTTAGGAGACTAACATTTTAGTAGCCAAAACACTAGTATTTGCTTTAGGCGACTAGAAAATTTAGTAGCTAAAAATTTTTCGGCGACTAAATAATTGGCTTTTGGCGACAAAAAATTTGGTCGGCAAAAATGTATTATTTAATTAATTTTCCAACCTATTGGCGACTAAATATTTAGTCAGCAAAGGTATACATTTGGCGACTAAATTAGCTTTAGTCAGCAATTAGATTTCCCGACTACTCTTTCACTACTAATTTTCCGACCAAAAAATTTAGTCGCTAAAGACTATAGGCGACTAAAAGATGACTTTTGGCGACTAAAAATTTAGTCGCCAAAAGTGAAAAATCCTGTAGTGTTGGTTGTTGTTGGTCTGCTTGGATCAGGTGAGATGTTGTCTATATGGTAAAGGTGCTGCTGTTGGTTGCTCACTGCTTCTAGTGAGATGTTGTTTTGTGTGCTACTCTTGGTCTTAGGTGTGATGTTGCATTGGTGTCTTGTTGCACTGCTGCACTGCTTCTGTTAAGGAATGTGTCTAAGGTCTGCTGCTGTGTGTGACAGATTGCCACTGGTGTTTGGTGTCTAAGCAACAGTTGGTTGCTTTTTTGGTCTGGTTATGTTTTGTTTTCCTTTTTCCCCTTTTTATTTTGATTCGTTTCTCACCAATCTTGGGTTTAGTGTTTGCACATGATTGTGCTTCCTTTGCGGTACCAACCTAGTTGGGATTGTTAAGGTTGTTGGACAATCTTCACTGTAATTAATTAATTCTGTTTGTGTACTTAACAACAAACAGAATATACAAGAAATAAAGAAAAGGAGAGAAAATTGTTTGATTACAAAAATCAAACTAGAAATAAAATTAAATAAATAAAAACACATTTTATTTTGTTACAAAAACAAAATTAAAATCTAATTTAATATATAAATAAAATAGAATAATAAATTAAACAACTTACTTGATTAATTTCTTCGAATAATAATTTGATCAAGTCTAGTGTTTGACACTGTGTCCTTAAGACAGATTCATCCTCTCCTCGGTGTTTTCAAAATATGGACGTCTATCTCCCAGGATGAAATGATCAACAACAAATAAATGCAGCATTACAATTTATTTGTTCAACGAACACACTTAGTGTATACACTATTTCCAACAGAAAAATAATGAAATAAATACAGCAAAATGCAGAGATAATTTGCAGCAAAAGATGGACGAAAATTGGAGTGAATCTGATCAAATGAGGGCTGGTCTATTTATAAAAGTAATGGCACCCTTTAATTTTGAATTGAACAGGTAGCATACCTGTTTGAACAGGTACTGTACCTGTTGGGTTTGAATTTGAACAGATAACCGAATCTGTTTTGAATTTCAATTAAATTTGAACCGAATAGATTCGGTTTTGGACAGATCCGAACCTGTAAAGAATTTCTAAAGAGGTGCAAATAAAATTTTGAATTCAAAAATTAAAATTTAAATTTGGAAAGAATTTATTTTATCAAAAATAAATTAAATTCAAATATTTTTGGCCCAAAAAGATTAGTATTGGGCCGGACAAGCCCAACCCAACCTCACACCATGCACCCGCGCCAAGCCAAGCCCACCCGACAGATGACGGACAAGACGCTGGCGTGTGGTGATTTTTGGGTCCAATGGGTCTAGCTCATTTTGCCCATAACCTCTCCCTTCTACAAATTTCGGGTGCCCCTTGGGGCCCTCCCCAAGTTATAAGTCCAAGCTATATAAACCCATTCAAAACTTCCCACCAAATTAATGTAAGACAAGCCATTTACACAAACTTCAAGGAATTTCCACCAAAACTCCATTTCCATGGAGCACACTTTGGCTTCAATTTCCCATTCACTCGATAATGGTTTTGAGCAACCAAATATACCACGTGAATCACAACGTGGCATAGAACGCGTTACCACTTAGACCCGCCAATTTTGATGCTCGGGTCCCACCTAAATAATAGACCAAAGTTAGGAAAAAATTTCTGGTTTTACCCAGAATTTTCCAACCATTTCCAACAATCCCCCACATGAATGGAATTTGATGACAACGGAAATGCAATAATATGTAGACTTTATCGAAAGAGTATAAGTCGAAAATATCTTGCATCAGGATAGGTAGCGTTCGGCCTTAAACCTTCCCTAGTGATAACCTATCGGACTTACTAGCTAACCAATGGACGCGATGCCTTGAATTGTTCAGCCGTTTGTGTAAGCCAAGACAATAGATTTCACACAAAATATCTTCTAACATATCGTGGTTCTCACTGTTATGTTTATTTTGGCCTTGAACGCTCCTGATTTTCATGAGTGTTTCTAGAGAATTTAGCCTCTTCATTCTCATAGAACCGGCCCCAGTTTGACACTCATATAGGTGATTCTTATTGTAATATACCTAAATCAAGATATAAGTAATCATTAAAAGCAAAGTTTATCTTTATACCCCTGCAGACAACACATGTCGCAGATATCACTCTCACCATAGGAATGAGTAGGGAATTTTAATCCCTTAGTGATTTCTGGCGAGCCACACATAACTTAGTTGTCCCTTTGAACTTAGTTCTTGGGATCTCCAGTCATATAAGTAGGGTTACCATTATGATGACTCTTATATAATAGGCTTTAATCTCATCACCTTCGATGAACTATACACTACCTCTTTTGTCAAACCTTTTGTTAACGGATCCGCAATATTCTCTTTAGATTTTATATAATCTATTGAGATTATTCCATTTGACAACAATTGCCTTACTTACGGTATTAAATCGGCAGCGAATATGTCGTGACTTACCGTTATACATATGATTACGCGTTGCCTATTGCAGATTGACTATCACAATGAATGCAAATAGCTGGCACAGGTTTTGGCCACATTGGAATGTCTTGTACGAAGTGACGAAGCCATTCTGCTTCTTCTCCTGCTTTGTCTAAAGCAATAAACTCGGATTCCATTGTGGATCGTGCGATGCATGTTTGTTTCGTGGACTTCCAAGAAACAGCAGCGCCTCCAAGAGTAAAGACATATCCACTAGTGGATTTTGAATCTTTAGTATCCGATATCCAATTTGCATCACAATAACCTTCAAGTACTACTGGATATCGAGTAAAGTTCAAACCATGATCACGGGTGAATCTTAGATATCTAAGAACCCGAATGATCGCCTTCCAATGGTCTTCTTCGGGGTTACTAGTGTACCTACTCAATTTACTGATAGCATAAGCTATATCAAGACGAGTACAATTCATTAGGTACATTAGGCTTCTAATGATTTGGGAGTATTTTAACTGAGACACTGCATCACCTTTATTTTTTGATAAATAAAGACTGATGTCTACGGGTGTTCTAGATAAATTCGTATCATCCTTGATAAATTTATCAAGAATTTTCTCAATATAATGTGATTGAGATAATGCATATCCGTCAGATGTTTTAGTAATTTTCATTCCTAATAAAACATCTGCGACCCCCATATTTTTCATATCAAATCTTTTGTTAAGCATTTGCTTAGTTGATTTGATTATGTTTTGACTACTTCCAATGATAAGCATGTCATCCACATAAAGACAAACTATGACATATCCTAGGTCAGCGTTTTTAACATAGACGCATTTGTCACATTCGTTTATCTTAAACCCATTAATAAGCATTGCATGATCAAATTTTTCATGCCATTGCTTAGATGCTTGTTTTAATCCATAAAGAGACTTTACAAGCTGACAAACTTTCTTTTCTTGCCCTGGCATTACAAACCCTTCGGGTTGCTTCATATAGATCTCTTCATTTAGATCACCGTTTAAGAAAGCTGTCGTAACATCCATTTGATGTATTTCTAATTTAAACAACGCTGCTATAGCAATAAGCATACGAATGGATATTATTCTTGTCACAAGGGAATATGTGTCAAAATAGTCCAGACCTTCTTTTTGTCTGTAACCTTTTACTACAAGTCTTGCTTTATACTTGTCTATTGAACCATCTGCTTTCATTTTTCTCTTGAATATCCACTTATATCTAAGAGGTTTAGAACCTGGTGGAACATCCACCAATTCCCAAGTATGATTTTGCATAATGGATTCAATTTCATTATTAACAGCCTCTTTTCACAAAGGTGCTTCAGGACCTGTCATTGTTTTCTTAAAGCTTTGAGGTTCATTTTCTAACAGGTATGTCAGAAAATCTGGACCAAAAGATTTTGATGTTCTCCCTCTCTTACTTCGTCTTGGTTCATCATCAGTTAAATCCTGTAGGTCGAGACCATTACTAGTCTCTTGTGTTTGATTGTCATTAGTCTCTTGACTTTGTGTACAATCATAAGTTCTTTTCTGTGAACTTAATTCCTGTCCTTTCTTGTAAGGAAAGACATATTCAAAAAACACAGCATTCCTTGACTCTATAATAGTATTCACATTTATATCAGGTATTTCTGATTTATAAGTCAGAAACCGATATGCACTACTATTCTGAGCATAACCAATAAACACACAATCTACTGTTTTTGGTCCAATCTTAGTCTTTTTAGGAACAGGAACTTCAACTTTTGCTAAACACCCCCACACTTTTAAGTATTTGTAGGAAGGCGATCAACCTTTCCACAATTCATAGGAGTGCTGTTGGTTTTCTTGTGGGGTATTCTGTTAAGAACATAATTAGTAGACAATATTGCTTCTCCCTACAAGTTCTGTGGTAAGCCTGAACTTAGTAACATGGCATTCATCATTTCTTTTAGGGTTCTATTCTTTTTTTCAGCAATTCCATTTTGCTGAGGAG
Organism: Camellia lanceoleosa; assembly: GCA_025200525.1. Taxonomy (NCBI): domain Eukaryota; kingdom Viridiplantae; phylum Streptophyta; class Magnoliopsida; order Ericales; family Theaceae; genus Camellia; species Camellia lanceoleosa. Next base: position 90,644,467 of record CM045765.1, read on the forward strand.
AATAGGGTGCTGTAGTTTGGTGAATAATGTCATGTTGTGCACAAAATTCATTTAATGGTGCATCATATTCACCACCCCTATTACTTCTAACCATTTTAATGGTTTTACCAAGTTGATTTTCAACTTCTGTTTTGTAGAGTTTAAACACTTCTAAGGCTTCATCTTTACTTCTAAGTAAATAAACATAACAATATCTTATGCAATCATCGATAAATGTTATGAAATACTTTTTACCTCCTCTAGTTTGAACAAATTTAAGATCATATACATCTGTATGAATTAATTCTAGAGGTTCGGTTTTCCTTTCAACCACTTTAAATGGAGCCTTAGTTAGTTTCGCTTCTACACAAATTTCACATTTATGATTAGGATTAATTTCAAACTTTGGTATACAATCTAAACCAATTAATCTATGCAAAGCATCGAAATTCAGATGTCCTAATTTACCATACCATAAATTCGACTCAAGAATATAAGCAAAAGATGTGTTATTCTTATTAATAGCAACTTTTGGTACAATTGTCATTACATTTAGTTTGAAGAGACCATCACTCATGTATCCCTTACCAACATACATGCCGCTCTTTGTTAATACAAATTTATCAGACTCAAAGACAAGCCTAAAACCATTTTTACTTAACAAAAAATCATAAACTAAATTCTTCTGGATGTCAGGTACATGTAGTACGTTTGTTGAGGGTCAGTTCTTTCCCTAATGTCATCTTCAAGATCACTTTTCCTTGTCCAGCCACAATAGAAGTAGAAAAATTTCCCATGAAAAGTTGTTCACCATTTGCAGCCTCATTGTAGGTAGTGAACATCTTCTTGTCCGCACATATGTGACGAGTTGTCCAGTGTCAACCCACCACTCTTTGGGATTTCCAACCAAGTTAGCCTCAGACACCACAGCAGAGAGGTTGATGTCATTCACCCCGTCAGAGATGTAATCTAATTCAGTTACATTGGCTTGATTGGTGGTCTTCTTGCTTGTACTTCCATGATCCTTCTTAGGGCGGCGGCTGTGACGCCCCAAAATTTGAGGACATCATAATAAGGTTTAAAACTTAAAATCAATTTGCTTAATTAAAAATCCTCATCAATGTTGTCACCAAATTTACCATCATCCATTAATTTACAACACGGAAACTAAAAATTCTTAAATTACAACTCCAATCAAAATTTAAACTTTGTCTTAGTACACAAATATAAAAAGAACTAGAGAAAAACTAGAAAACTAAAAAAAATGGTTCATGAAGTTTTGGCACGCTTCAAGCTAACCAGGGTTGAATGTTGCCTTCCTACACCTCGGTGTTTCCTTGAGTTTTCTTGATTTTGGCATGAAACGCTAGGGCAATGGGAATGCCAATGAGCGATGAGCTCAATAAGATACTATAACCCGAAAATACCCACCCCGACAATAATACTCACAAGTAATAAACATTGTGTATTAACAGAATAATAAGCAGCATTTAATAAGCATAACAAAAGTGCCAACAATTAAAATAATAACAACCGATAAATAAATAAATAAAATGGCAAACGGAGATAGTGATTCATCATAAGGAAAATGCACACTTTTTCTTTTTAAAGTCACATAGATTTAGTTCATCAGATAAGTTTAAGTAACTCCCCGCGGAGTACTATTTCCACTCAACCGCTAAACAATGGCCACGGGCAATTCTGACTCCCCCTTGGTCAAATATTCAAATGTTACTTACAGTAACTACCAATGATGCCCACGCACCAGGGTTACATACCCGAGTCGTGACATCACGGTCTGCCCCAAGGGAACGGTCTATGTTGTGACGCCCGCACCACCAACCTTATATCGCCTCTACACCGAATAAGAGCCGAAATACCTTCCCGTGCCATGTTAGGGTTCGCAACTCACTTGCGCAAAATTCTAAACTGGGCTCACCCCATCACTTTTAAATTTTAATGTATCTGTTCGATTTCGTGTCCCTTTACGTTGTACAATTCACATGTTGATGCATGTACGAGTTTTAGTTTGAAAACTACAGTGACATAATGTTTAAATAGAACAACACAATTGTATATGACAATCAAAATAAATATGATAGAGTGTCTTAGGATTTATCACAAAATTTTTTAGGAATTCACACACTACTTCTGTCAGCGCTGTATATAAAAAAAAAATATGAAACCCATACCAAATGATGTTCAATCATTACAATATTTTAACTAGTGATAATTCATTGAGTTAGGAAAATATTCCGAGAAGAATACCAGAGCCAAAAACGATTTTTAAAGGGAGAAATAAATTTTGGAAGAAAACTGATTTTTCTGTGACAGTGAACTATAGTACTTCCAGCACAGGTAATCTGTGTTGGAAAAATAAGAGCGGCCTCAAACGGTGTCAAAAGAAGGTATGGTTAGAACGGCATGTTAGATCCTCGAGTTTAGAACATGTTTCCAGAAGAATTCGAACACTGAAGTTCGACAGAAGGTGGTCAAATAATTTTTCTAAGAAAACTGGACAGATCTTGTCGTATTTTGGAAAAATTTGCGTTTCTCTCTCAAAACTTAATAAAAAATTATGAAACCAGCGGCATTTGAAAGGTAACTTAAAAATCTTACTTTTCCAATTTGAACCACTTGAAAATTTATCTTGTGGAATAAACAGTGACCTGGTAAAGTCAGAGTTGCTGCTGCCTCCAAACAGCAATGGAGTAAAAAGATATACTCAGGCCATGAAAATGTCAGCACTGGTGTTCTATGTTCGAAAAATAAAAAGGGTTCTCAAATGGTGTCAAAAAGAGGGATGGTCAGAACGGTTTTCTAAATTTTTGAGTTTAGAACATATTTCCAGAAGAGTGTGAAGACTGAAAATCAGTCGAAGGAGGTCAAATAATTTTTGTAAGAAAACTGGACAGATTCTGTCACATTTTGGAAAATTTGGCGTTTCTCTCTCAATACTTAATGAAAAATTATGAAACTAGCGGCGTTTGAAAGGTAACTTAAAAATCTTACTTTTCAAAGTGGTCGTGCAGAAAAATATCATTTGTAGAGAAAATGGGACCTGTTTGAAGCTACTGCTTCTGCTGTGTCGTAAACGACACTTAGGGAAAATATTCGTTTCGGTAAGAAAATGATGTCCAATTATTTTATAAAACTTTTACACAGTGTATAACACCTACATATACTTCCAGTATACACAGATTTTTAACATCAATTAGTTTCAATTTATTAGAGCTCTCTTTTCGCCCGATAAAGGGTAAAACAGTGAGAAGAATCTATGCTTCAAGTAAAGGGAGCCATTCTCATCTCATTTTACTCTTTTGCAAGACAATGGAGACTATTAAATACATAAAAACAACAGTAGCTAAGCCATATATTTATATCAAGAAGAGATATGAAATTATGAAACCATCATCCTATTCAAAATTTTAAGCATGCATGGTACTATTTTGCTATATATGACTTAACCATACTTAGTCTTGTATATATAAATTCAATTAGAGGTATCTAAGGGAGGATAGAGGTGATGTATTCTTACCTTAAGAGCCTTTGCAAACACTTCTCAAAAATTTGTTTTGAATTGGAGACCACCAAATACCCTCTCCTCTCCTTTCCTTCTTTTCTACTCTTTCTCTCTTTACTTTTCTTTGCTCAGCCGTGGAGAAGCAAAGAAAAGTGGCTGGATTGTCTTCTATATGTAGGAGCTTTGGAGAATTTATTTTATCTTATTTTATTTCCTCCTCTTGGCTTGAAGTATAGGCTAGGGTTTAGAGTATGCTTGCATGCCATAGCATGCCTTGGCAACAGCTTTATTGGGAAGAAGGCAGCCAAACACTTCTTCTTCTTACTTAGGAATTCTCATCTAAGGCTTAGATGACAGCCAGCAGAATTGCATGCCGTGGCTACCTCAAACAAGGCTGAAAAGGCCATCTATGCATGCTTACTTCCCTAGGGAGGATTGAGTGTGAGCTTGGAGAAACAGCTTGCAAGCAGCCTAGGTAAAAAGGAAGTGGCAGCCACTTTCCTTGCAACTTTATCACTCTTTCTTCTTTTTTTTTTTTTTTTTTGAATTGAATTGAAATTGGTGCCAATACAATATTAATATATATATATATATATATATATAACCTTATATATATATATATATATGATTTTGAGTCACTTTAATATTAGAATATTATTTTATGTAACTAAAAGACATGAGATTGAACCAATTAATCTCCATGGGTAAATTTTCTTGTACTCAAATTATTAATGTAAAACTTTATACAAAATAATATATATTAAGAATTAGATTTGTGTAGTCATAAAAGTGACGATGACAAGGACAACAATAATAATACTATGAAAATAAAAATTACACTAATTAAATAATTAAAAGTTAATTATAGAATTGCGTCACAAAATGTTGTTATGAAATTGGATTATAGATGTTGATTACAAAATTTAAGTAGCTAAATATAATTACCAAAATAATTTAATATGCAAAAAAATACGGGTTCTCACAGCGGCAGTCAGAAGCTCGATGTCCAGTCTTGCCACAGTTATAGCATTTTCCTTTGAACTTCTTGTTGCCATTGTTGTCGCCTTGTTTAGGACCATCTCTAGTAAACTTCCTATTTTTGTTATGTGGTTTATGAACTTGTTCAACCACATTAGCCTTGGACACAATGGGATTTTTTCTATTCCTCTTTTCAGTCTTACGGTTATCTTCCTCAATTCTCAGTCTTACAATAAGTTCATCCATGGTCATCTCTTTGCATTTATGTTTTAAATAATTTTTGAAATCTTTCCAAGCCGGTAATAACTTTTCCACTAAAGCAGCGACTTGGAAAGACTCACTCAGAGACATACCCTCAGAATGAATATCATGTAAAATTAATTGAAAACTTTGAACTTGAGATAATACCATTTCAGAGTCTACCATAACGAAGTCTAGAAATTTACCGACGACAAATTTCTTCGTGCCAGCATTCTCTGTCTTGTATTTCTTCTCCAAAGAATCCCACAATTCTTTTGCTGATTTTAGAAGACTGTAAACATTATATAGCATGTTGTCAAGGCCATTGAGGATGTAGTTTCTGCATAGGAAATCTGAATGTTTCTAAGCATCTACAGCGGCAACAACTTGCTTATCACTTTTACCCTATTTAAGTGCTGGAGCCTCTTCATGAAGAAACCGGGCCAAATTAAGAGTTGTAAGATAGAACAGCATCTTCTGCTGCCATCTTTTAAACTCAGTACCGTTAAATTTTTCTGATTTTTCTCCATGATTGATTGATACTTGAACATGGTTCTGGATAGGGACCGGTGTTGGTGTAACAATAAGAGTACCACTACCAGTTGCAGTTTCAGTTGTAGTAGCCATAATCTCTTATTACAAAAATCAGAAAAAAATTAAAACACAAAATAATTTTATTTTCCTTGTTACTAAAACTAGAAAAATAAAATGTCACAATAATTTTCTGTAACACAAATTTAATATTCTGCAATTGTTAATGATACCAGTATATTACTACTAGTTGTCAAAGAAAATAGAGAGTATATTACTACTATCTGTCAAATAGCATAAACCACTATTTATTTTTCTAACCAGAATATGTTTTTATGAAATCACAGAAAATTAAATACAATGAAGATACCAAAATGATTCTGTCTTAAGATTGTTGGACAATCTTCACTGTAATTAATTAATTTTGTTTGTGTACTTAACAACAAACAGAATATACAAGAAATAAAGGAAATAAGAGAAAATTGTTTGATTACAAAAATCAAACTAGAAATAAAATTAAATAAATAAAAACAGATTTTATTTTGTTACAAAAACAAAATTAAAATCTGATTTAATAAACAAATAAAACAGAATAATAAATTAAACAACTTACTTGGTTAATTTCTTCGAATAATAATTTGATCAAGTCCAGTGTTTGACACTGTGTCCTTAAGACAGATTCGTCCTCTCCTCGGTGCTTTCAGAATATGGACGTCTATCTCCCAAGATGAAATGATCAACAACAAATAAATGCAACACTATAATTTATTTGTTCAACGAACACACTTAGTATATACACTATTTTCAACAGAAAAATAATGGAATAAATGTAGTAAAATGCAGAGATGATTTGCAGCAAAAGATGGACGAAAATTGGAGTGAATCTGATCAAATGAAGGCTGGTCTATTTATAGAAGTAATGGCACCCTTTAATTTTGACTTGAACAGGTAGCATACCTATTTGAACAGGTACTGTACCTTTTGGGTTTGAATTTGAACAGATAACCAAATCTGATTTGAATTTCAATTAAATTTGAACCGAACAGATTCGGTTTTGGACAGATCCGAACCTGTAAAGAATTTCTGAAGAGGTGCAAATAAAATTTTGAATTCAAAAATTAAAATTAAAATTTGGACAAAATTTATTCTATCAAAAATAAATTGAATGCAAATATTTTTGGCCAAAAAAGATTAGTATTGGGCCAGACAAGCCCAACCCAACCTCACACCACGCAGGCCCAGGCCGCCCGGACGGACGGGCAGCGGCGCGTGGTGATTTTTGGATCCAATGGGTCTAACCCATAACCTCTCCCTTCTACAAACTTGGGATGCCCCTTGGAGCCCTCCCTAAGTTATAAGTCCAAGCTATATAAACTTATTCAAAACTTCCCACCAAATCAATGTGGGACAAGCCATTTACACAAACTTTAAGGAATTTCCACCAAAACTCTATTTTCATGGAGCATATTTTGGCTTCAATTTCCCATTCACTCGATAATGGTTTTGAGCAACCAAATATATCACGTGAATTACAACGCGGCAAAGAACACGTTACTAATTAGACCCGCCAATTTTGACGCTCGGGTCCCACCTAAATAATAGACCAAAGTTAGGAAAAAATTTCTGATTTTACCTAGAATTTTCCAACCATTTCCAACAAAGGTTAGCTATAATACTCTGTGTTATTCTATACTTTGTTTATATATTTTTACATGTTTTTTTGCCTTTCATCAATAAAGTTTTTTTTGCTGATAAAAAAAAAGAACTACAATTCTCTAATTTAGGCTTTAAAAGCCACGAATAAGGTCACAAATCCCAAATGCAAATTACATAAATGTTCAAATAATTATGTGCATGCTAACTAACTAATTTTATAAGTTCAGAAACAAACTAGTTAGGTTTAGATGCCAATGCCCAAAATAATAACAAAACTCAAAACGAGCCTAGATATAATCGAAGCATAGGTATACCCGTGCAAACCCGTAAAAGATTTAATTATTAGCCATAACCACCCAACTCTATGTTGCCGAAGGTGGAATATCGTGTTTTTTTTTTTTTTTTTTTGTTGTTGTTATTTTGTAGTTTTTGTTAGGTTGTTTGTTTGGCCCTTTGCAGTCTTACTATTTTTGTTTCTTGATCTGTATGTTGTTTACTTTTATTTTAGAAAAAATTTCACTTTATCCCCTTATGATTTGACTTATTTGCAGATCATCCCTTATCATTTAAAATAACTACATAACCCTCACATTCTTTATGACCAAAATTCACCGTTACAAATTCCACTTAAACTAACCGGAGGTGTAATACACATGCTTCTTTCGAACATGGGCATGAGCACAACACTATTTTGAAATTAAAATACCATTAAAGTTTCTTCAAATAACTAAAATAACTAAAATACCATTAAAAAAAATTTCTATTGCATGTGTCTAAAGCAGAGAGAGAAAGAAATAGTTTTTTTTTTTTTTAGGACGAAACAAATAGACATTAATTTAAATTAAATTGTAAAGCGTTTTCTTACATCAATTGCAAGTGAATGAGCAGGTTGGACAACCTCTCTACCCACCTTTTCAAAAACAACATAATCAAAACATTTACTATAAGAGCAAGGATCCTTTAGAGTTTTTTTTCCCTAAAGTTTTCTAGAGTGATGCATTGTGTAGTTGAGATTTAATGACAAGTCACATCAATTTTTCAGCATTAAATCTCAACCACATAATACACTACTTTAGGAAACTTTAGGAAAAAAACACTCTAGAGGATCCTTGGTGTGAAAGTAATACTTGACAATTTGTTTGCAATTGAAGATGCATGATGCCCTCTTTATGTGCCCACCGCAGAGCTTGAAGCACAGTTGCAGCTTCCGTTTACCGTGGAGAAGGCAATGGTGGACCAGCCACTGCCATCTGCTGGACGGAATGATTACATTCATCAAAACAAACCCAGGCCATTCCAGTACAATCCTCCATTGAGAGCCAAAACCCATCGACCACAATATGCCACTTCTGAGAATCTGCTGTGATGGAAATAGTATGCTGCAAAAGAACTTGATTAGAGAAGACATTGTTAATGTTATTACATGAGTGAGAGAGTGCATATGTGACTTGATGTTGTGGTGAAAAAACCAATGAAAATAAATCATGAGCTATGGTTAAGGTTTGTTCGATGGTCATGGTCATAGTATGGAATTCAGTAAAATTTCGTTGTAACCAGATAGCCCATAAAATTGCAATAGATTGTATTAAAATCTCATAATCATGAATCTGTTGAACCCAACCCTTGAACCACGTGACGAAGGAAGTAAGAGTGCCAATACTAAAGTCAAGCCCCAATGCAGACCCACGCCATACCCTCCGAGACACTTGACAATCGAAAAATAAATGCTCAAGAGACTCTTCATATGCAAAACACCGTTTACAAACTGGATCAATAGCCATTCCTCATTTCATGAGTTCCCGTTTCACGGGAAGAATGTTATAAAGGCATTTCCAGACAAACAGCCTCCACTTAGGAGGAATCTTAAGCTTCCATAGTCATTTCCATACTATCCAATCAGGATCGGACCGACAATAATCAAGGAATTGTCGGGTTAGAGGTTGCTTGTAGCCTGATTTTACAAAATACTCACTACTCTTAGTCGGTCCCCAAACAACTCTATCCTCCATGCCTGTATTTGGGATACGTAGAGATATAATATGTGATACTATATTGTCTAGGAAAAAGTACGCAATATTTCCACTAGCCAAGCATAATGGGCTAGATCAATAAAGTGTTCAACCCTCATTCTGGGAAAGATTCTACTCAATCCTCTACCCTTGCAAGGATTTGAAACTGTTGGAATCCACTAATCCTCAAATGGATTAATATAACGTCCATTCCCAACTACGCACTGAAGCCCTGAACTTAACAATGCGCAGCCCATAAAATACTACGTCATCCCCATGAAGATGAATTAGATTGTTTAGTGTCAAGAAAAGGACTTCTCTGATAATATTTACCTAGTAGAACTCTGGAGAGGGGTAAATTGGGAGAGGACAGAACTTGCCAGGCTTGCTTTGCTAATAAAGCTTGATTGAAACATCGGAGATCTCTAAATCCTAGCCCGCCCCAGTCTTTAGGGAAACATAGAAAGGTCCATTTTTTCCAAGATATCCCCTTACCCCTAGAGAAAGCCCAAAGAAATTGGCGGATGATAGCTGTAATTTGATGCAACAAAGAATCAGGCATGCAGAAAACATACATTAAATACACAGGGATGGAGTGTAGGACATGTTTAACTAGAATCCCCCGTCCTGCGAAGTTCAACAACTCACATGTCCACCCTTGTAATTTGGAATGTATTTTATTCGTAATGGAACTGAAAATCTCCGATTTAGTGCGTCCCAAAAACCCCAAATTAGCTCCCAAATAAATCCCCGGTTTTGACACTATTTTTACACCAAAAAGGGATACAAGCCAGTCTTTAGCTGAGTGCAATAAATTTGGGCTTAGAAATAGCTCAAATTTATGAAAGTTTATGCGCAATCCTTAGTGATAGCATAAAGCATTTAGGAACCAGTGAAGACACCAGATTTCATTTGGCTTATATTTGAGGAAAATGAAACAATCATTTACAAAAAGCAAGTGTGAAATGGGAGGAGGAAGACCCACCATCCTCCGCGACAGGCTGACAGCCACCGTCTCCACTAAACAAAGATAAGCCATGGAAACAATTCAATGTTATTCAATCAATTAATCCCAACAAATATATAAATATTATTTGGAAAATGTTTGAGACCCTCTTTGGGGATAACCCCTACACTCTCAAAGTGATCTTGCCCCTCCATGTATGTGTGGACCCACTTATATATGTTTAGGGTCCATAAGTGGTCCAGATTTATGAGAGTCTTGTGAGAGTGGGAATCTCAATCATTACTTATATTATTTATTCATGTATATAAATATCAAAGGTAAATTACAAAATACACCTCCTAAAATTTACTTAAATTATAAATTACCCTTATGGTTCTAGAAATTACATCATGCCCCTCAGGTTTCTAATTTCATAACAAATAAATTCTTTTATTAATAAATTATCAAATTAATTAATAATTTTTTAATAATGTTAAAATTTTATTTCAATTAATAATTCAGATCATTTTATTATTGTGTAGGTGAACAGTTAGAAATTTCATTTTTTTAATTAATTCTGTTAAATAAAAAATTATGACAGGGAAGTATTTTTAATTTTTCAAACTATAAAGAGCAATTTATATTTTAAGCAAATCTCAGGAGGTGTATTTATAATTTATCCAAATATGAATTTGCCAATCATGTTCAAAATTCTGTATAAATCTCAACTCGTTGCTTAACAAATTAAACCTCAAAACCTGCGAAGTCCAATCCCTACGCTGGCGGCGAAGGTGTGAAAACCATTGCGAAACTTCTGAACCTTCTGCCAATTCCTCTGCCAATCACTACCGCAACGCGAAGGGAGTTGTTGACGGCGGCAGTGGCGAAGGATGGAGGAGGGTAGAGATGGGGCTTCGGTGCCAATGGTAGGTGTAGAAGAAAGATGAGCACCGCACTGGTTTTCCAATGATCACGGACAGTGGTCTTGCTTCCACTTTCCTCCACCATGTCTGTTTTGTTCCCCACTTGCTCCCAATTGTCTCTGTTATGCCAACCATGGTAGTTGTTGTAGAGTGAAGAATTTAAGCTACTTTTGAAGAAGAAGAGGAAGATGAGGAAAATACAAAAGTAAAAAGAGGAAAAAAGAATGCAGTAATCCTTATATACATAGGGATAAAATAGTCTTTTTGTTATTTCTGTCAACGGTATTAATGATACGTTTTGGTCGTTAAAGCATGTAAGAGTTATGTTATTATTTCTAAATTCTAAGCCCGTGGAAGAGTTCTAAATTATGAGTTTCACAGTTTGATGTGATGTTTTAAATTTTTTTTTTTATTGTTACATCAGTGGAGTTTTAAGAAAAATGGCTAAGACCCCCAGTGGGGGTCACTGGGGGTCGCCCCTGATTGGCTGGAAACATATTTTTTTTTTTTTTTTTGAGCTACAGCCATTGGCAGTGTGCCATGTGGCACTGAGGGTGCTGGAGGTGCCCAGTCACTGGGGGTCTGTAGCATGGTTGGAGTTTTAATTAGAGCTCTAAATCACTTTTCTTATTTCTAAACGAGAGGGAATGATCTGCACTTGAACTAAATTAGGAGAGGGTAAAGTGAAATTTACTTTTTATTTAAATATAATCACTTTATATGTTCTAAAAAAAAAAAAGAAGAAAAGTTTAGGGAAAAAAAATGAAAACAAAAAAGGGCAAAATGTAATTTTTTTAGTTTATTTTTGGCAGAAATATGTTTGAGACTTGTCCACGCTCAATTTGGTGTGTCTTGCACTTGCAATTAAATGTAACCAAATTCATTACTTTTTATACTTCAAACTATGAGGGAGTTATGTGTATATTTCTAAATCTCAAAAAGAGAAATGATGTACTTTTAAGTTAAACCATAAGGGATAAAGTGTAATTAACCCTTAAAATGTTAACAATATTTTACGATTAATTAGTTTTCATGCATAGGTTTTGTTTGAAATTTAATTTTCTTGCAACTTTAATTTTTAATTTATTCTTTTTTAAGATTATATACAAAGGAGACATTGAATATTACATTTGAATTTTTAATTTGTATTAGTAAGATGATCAATTCTTTTAAAACAATAAATAATCATAATATTGTATTTAATAAGCAGAATTTCTTAATGTTGTGTTTGGATGAGGGATTTGAAAAGGGAAAGGGAAAAAGTGTGTGAAACTAGGTGAAATGCATGTATATTTTATTCACATTTTACCAAACTTTTTACTTTCTCTTTCCAAATCCTCCAACCAAATACAGCGTAAGTGTTTTTACACTATGACATAAAGCGATTTGAAATCATTATTATTATTATTATTATTATTATTATTTTGTATTAAGATTTCTTTTCTGGTATATATTTAGAATTACCAATCCGTTGGCATGAAAGTGCCATAAAAACATATAATCATGGAAATTTGATCATAAACCTTTATTTAACAATGTCAAATGGATATGGCTCAAAAGGAATAGATAACTTAATTTGAAAAAAATAAAATAAAACGGACAACAATAACTACCAATTAGATATATATCAGCAAAATGTAAACAATTTTATAAATGAAAATCCAATTTCCAAAATTTTAAAATGTAGGATAAAAAATGAAGATATGAATAAAAGAAACACATAAAAAAATTTTAAAACTCTTGACAAACAAGCTTTGTTGATTTTTTTTCTTTCTTTATTTTTTTTGTACTCAAAAACTTTGGTTTTTTATATCCTTATCCCTCTTAACAGTTTTACTTGAGAATATAACAATGCAACTAGTAAAACATATTATTATTATTATTATTATTATTATTATTATTATTATTATTATTATTTTTAAAAAAATTTCGCTGTCTGAACACCAAAATTAAGGACTTGTCATTGAAAGAAATGTGGAACATCATAATACAAAGCTGAGGAAAAAAACAACAGGGGCCTAAGCTACCCAATTAGCAGGTAAAGAATTAGACAATTGGGCCTTGGCAACCAAGTGAAGAAAAAAACAACAGGGGGCTAAGCTACCCAATTAGCAGGTAAAGAATTAGGCAATTGGGCCTTGGCAACCTAGTGAACAAACCGGTGACTCACTCCTTACCATGGCGTTACTCTACTACTAAGTTAAAAAGGCCTTGTTGTTGGGTATCTCCATCCATGAAAAGGTGAAGTTTCTCTCAGAGGAAAGGCCACAAATAGCCAAAATAACCGCACTATATTCTCATGGTGGCACGTTTTCTGAGACACAAAGATGTAAGAGAGTAAAAATGACCTGCGGCCCGAAGCCCGCCCCATCCCGGGATAGGCCCGACCCGTTTAGGCATGGGCCCGAGCCCTTGGACCTAGGCCATCATTTTGAAGTTCAGTTCGACCTGTGGGCCAACTCATTAGCCCGCTTAAGGTCCACTCAAGGCCCGGCCCGAGGCTCAACCCGCCAAAGGCCCAGGGTCTTTTTAGTGGAAAATAATAATATTTTGACAAAAAAAATTAAAAACAAAAAACAAAAAACAAAAAAAATGGTTAGGCCTAGGCCCACTGGGTCGGCCCGTCCAAGGCTCGAATACCCCCTGGGCCTGAGCCTAATTTTTTGGCCCATGGGCCATTCTAACTCTACATAAATTTTGGTAGGAGCCCGTGAAGCCCGACATGGGCCAAACCAAGCTAGATTTACACCCTTACAAAGATGGATGATTGATTGATTGTAACTTTTAATTTCTAGAAAAATGATTTGTGGCTCTAAAACTGCTGGCACTAATGGCACTAATTTCCTGTTTTGGTAACTTTGTTTTTTTTTTTTTACCTGATATAGAAATTAGTGCCATTAGTGCTCAACAAATTAGTGCCACAAATCACAACTGTAATTTCTATATTCATGAGGCTATGGGCATGAGCCATAAGGCATACCAGACGCACAGCATGTGCTTCCGTTTGAGCTGTTGAGGTTGCATCAATGGATTGTGCATTGCCCTCAATAAGAGCTCCTCTCGAATCTCTAATGATCACGACAATTGCAGCCTTGAAGGATTCCTTACAAAAAGCTGCATCACAATTACATTTGATACTACCAAAAATAGAAGGAACCCAACCTATTGGAGCTGGTTGAGTAAGTTCATTTGAGGAAATGTTTAGAGTGTTCACTGAATGGAAAAGTTGATTACGCTTATTCCAAAACTGGGAGATCTTCTGAATTGTAACAGAAGGATCCATCTCTTGATGGTTGAAAACGAACTCTTTTCAGGACTTCCAAATAAATGAGGCACTTGCGGCCACACAACTAATGAAGTGAATGGCTGATTATGGAGCCTTGATCCACTCTCATGTTCAAAGAACTATTAAACCACATTGCTTTGGTCCAAAGGCAATCAAAAAGCATATGTTCCACAGTTTCATCACCCTTTTGGAAAATGGGGCATAAACCAGAGAAAGCACACTTACGCTTGAGCAACACTCGGCCCACAATATAGAATATCGCAACACTCAAAATACTTCTGCTCCAAGTACCGACACAGAAAAGAGGATATAGTATGCAAGAATATTTCAAAAACATATAGAAAAACACTTCTTGAGCTTACAAACATCCCACCATACACGTGTAGGGAGATACAGCTCATTGTGATAATAGTTGGCACAGCTGTCAACAAATATCTTAAAAGCCCCATTTCAAAAATTTGTGTAGCCTCACCACCAACTCAGGGCAGGCTCTAACCTTTAGCCAACAACCGGCAGCCACTATTTTGTAGCCGACAAACCACCATTTTTTGCCTGTCGGCCATCAGTGATGGTCGGCTGGCCACCACTGCAAGCTTGCCGGCCATTAGTGTAAAAACCAGATATTTTCCCTCAAGTTGTTCCACACTGTTCCAGCCTACTCTTATATAGGATGTCTAGATGTGGTAGGGGACGTGGCTATCACGACCTGAACCTACCAACCTTCATAGCCAACAGGTTCTTACACACACGCCACAAGAAATGATGAAGTTTATGAGGTATTTCCAAAGCCCAAATTATTTGCCACAAGTCTTCCCCTAGTGCATGGGACGAAGAGGGATTATTAGGGCTGTTTGCATGCTTAATTTCCTTGGCCAAAGAGTAACTAGATTTGACTGAATATTGACCGGAATGAATTGGGTGCAATACCAGTGTCTACTACAACTATAGGGATTGCTAGAACAGCTTCCATATCTTCCTTAGAAATCCAATTTTTTAATTGTTCTTTTCGCCATGATTTATGAGCTGGGTTAATAACCTCAATTACCCTCTGAATGGTGCAATCAACAGGTTTAGGTGAGGTAATTTTGAAGTTCTTTGATGTTGGAATCCATTTATCCCTCCCAAACTTTACTGTATGGGCATTATGTACCTGCCAACGAAGACCCTTTTGAAGGAGTCCCCTTCCCTTCAGAATATTAGCCCATGCCTAAGAGGGTTTAGAACCCCTAGATACCTGTAAGAAATTAAAATGTGGGAAGTAAAGCCCTTTATACATTCTGGCCCAGAAACTATTTGGGTTCATAAAGAGTCTCTAATTTTATTTTTTTTGCAAGTAAGGCTCGATTGAAGAGGTTGAAATCTCTGAAACGCACACCTCCTTCGTACTTTGGGGCTATCATAGTATTCCACTTCGTTCAATGTATTCCTCTATTCTCTGAATCCCCCTTCCACCAAAAATTCCTAGTGAAGGAGTTGTGTTTAGAATATAAAGAATTGGGCAGACCAAAACACGACATGGCATAGAAAGGTATTGCTTGAACAACAGCCTTGATCAAGGTTTCTCTGCCTTCTTGGGAAACCAGCTTAGACTTCCACTCTTGCATCTTAGCTAAAGCCTTTTCAATCAAACACCCCGTAGGCCTCAGATTTGGATATACCCCATAAAGAAGGGTGGCCTAAATACTTAGCTTTTGGGTTTTCTTGAAAGACTCCCAACAAAGAGCAAATAGAACTGCGAAACCCCCTGATAGCATTAGCTAAAAACATGACACCAGATTTATCGAAATTCAGAATTTGGCCTGAAGATTCATTGTACACCCTCAATAAACCCAACATAGATTGACATTCAGCTTGGTTTTCTTTATAGAAAAGTATTGCATCATCTGCAACTAAAAGGTGCGAGAGGTTGGGGCAAGTTCTTCTCATCTGTAAACCGAGATGTTCTTGGTCTAAAGATTATGAGTGATTAGATTAGAAAGCACATTAGCTACCAAGAGAAAGAGATAGGATGAGAACGAGTCCCCTTGACGAAGTCCACACGAAGGGGTGAATGTTGTGTGCTTTTCTCCATTAGCAAAGATTGAGAACTTCACTGTGGTTACACATTCCATAACTAAATGCACCCAATCACATGAAAACCCACCTTAAGGGGAATTGCGTACAAAAAGTCCCATTGAAACCTATCATAGGCTTTGCTGAAGTCAAGTTTGAGAGCTAAATCCAGTTGTTTCCCATGCTTCTTGTGTTTCATAAAATGGAAAGCCTCATGAGCCATAGGGATACTATCTTGAATAAGCCATTCAGGTACAAAGGCAACTTGTTGAGGATGAGCTTGTTCCAAAAAAAAAAATCAATCAATTGGCCAACACTTTGAAGACAATTTTCATGACAAAATTGCAAAGGTTGATAGGTCGGTATTGGGTAATATTTTCTGGTGCAGCCACTTTGGGTATGCAAATGAGATTGGTATGGTTAAGCAAGAACCCAGTAGTAAAAAAATTACGAATAGCCCCACAAACCTTTGGACCTACTGTAGACACCCCATTTTTGACCGTCCTCAAGACTTGGACGTCACCGTTGGAACACTCGGTGATTATCCATGTGTGTGTTCGTTTGGAGTTCCCGGAGTTCTCGGCTCGCGTGCCGTGCCTCAGGACCTCCGAACTCGACCGTTTGTGTTTAGTTTTGCACCAAACACCTGTGATTTGCCTTTGAGGGGCAGGGAATGCCTTCTGAGGCATCCCCACACACCACCGGCTGGGGCTAGAGGCTACCGGCTGGCTGTAGTTGTCACCGGCACTATATTGTGCCGGTCGGCACTATTTTGTGCCGGTCGGCACTGTTTTGGGCGAAATGACCATTTTGCCCTGCCGACCACTGTGCACTTGCTTGGTGAGATATTTTCTCACAGCTGTTTGCAACTTGTTTCCCCTCCATACACGTGTATGGAGGGATGGGCTTGCTTAGTGGCCAAGCTTGTAAGCTTTTGGCCTATAAGAGGGAAGCTCTCCCTCTTGGCTTGGGGGTTAGCAATTTTCAGAAGGTTAGCCATTGTTAGAGAGTTGAAAGCTCTGGTTTTTAGGGTTAAGTTAGATATACACTTTGTATCTCTCTTTTTCTCTTTGAACTCTAGGTGTTTAGTCCATACTATTGCACTAAAGCACCTAGTGTTCCACCTTTCTCTTGGAACTGAAGCTCCAGCAGGTTGTTCTTGGAGTTTTTGGTGGTTTTTGAGCTCAAGGAGGCAACAACATCAACCTTTGTGAAGGTAGTCAACAAGGGTAAGAAACTTACACTTTATTCCCCATTTTTGCAACTTGTTTTTACCTAGTTTAAAAACAGTTTTTGGCCTAGTGTTAGGCACATCAAATCTCTGTTTTTAAGTCCTCTTTATTGTATATTAAGAGTGCTTTGTGGTTTGAGGAACTTTGACCACCTTTAGGCCTTGAAAAGGGCACTTTTTGTGCCATTTTGGAGAGATCCGAGATTTTGGTCTTGGGATCTCTTCACCACTGAAATCTTGAGGGATTTCAGTGGTGAAGAGCATGCCTCGAAGTCTCAAGGAGGAGAGGGCCACCCCCTCTCCTTGATGTCCTTGAAAAGGACAAGTTTGGCTTCTTGTGAGAGTTCCATGTTTGGTTGTGTATTGAGCATGTTTTGGTTGTTTACCATGCTTATATTGCCATATTATAGCATGTCTTCAAGTGGGTTTTAGTACTCTTTGCGTGATTTGCATAGTTACTTTGTAATGCCTTAATATTGCCTTAACATGACTAGCTTGTTAGCCCTAGTTTTTAGCATGTTTTAGGCTTAGACTTGTGAAGTTTGTAAGCTCATTTTGTCATGCTTTAGCTCTGTCCATGATCATTTCGGTCATTTTTAGCATGCATTTTGTAGCTCCTTTGTATTTGGCTTGTTGGCCTTAAAAGCATGAATGTGTGGTATGCTATTCTAGCTTTGTATTTGATGATTGGGACCATCCTCCATGCTATTTCAGTCCCCCATACACGCTTATTTGATTGCCTAGCATGCATCTTTAATGCTTTGGTTACATGTGTTGTACATCCCTTTGAAAGTGCATGTGTGCATGCCCTTGATTTTTGAGCCTTTTAGATGCTATCTAGGCGTGCCCCTAGCCTTGTTTAGGTCTGCATGTGACCTGTTTTGAGCCCCCTTGGCCTTGTGAGGCTTGGTGGGTTTGGCCTTGGTTTAAGCCTTCATGGCTTGTTTCAAGTACTTGGGCCATTTATTGTGTATTTGGCTTGCTTTGTTGCATGTTTTGGCAACATGTTTTGCTTGATTTTCAGAGCTTACAATGCATGCTATTAGTCCATGTTTGGCCTCCTTAAGAATGCATGAGAGTTGCTTATGAATGCCTAAGTGTTGGACCATAATTGTATGCATGTGTGTGTGCATTCTAGCCTTCATTTTCGAGCATGTTGGCCACTGTTCTTGGGCCTTTTAGAGCTGTCCAATTCATGTGTAAGTCCATTCCTACTTTGCTTTGCATGCTTGTATGTTTACACAACAATATTCTTGCATTGCATTGCCATATTGCACGCTAGATGACATGCTTAGGGTTGCATTGACATTGTGCATGTTGGACCTTTTGAAGTGAGTTTGATAGAGGTTTGGCACCTTTGTTTGCATTGCATGCATTTGAAATCAAAGTTGCACTCTTGGTTCTTAGGGCCATCACGCATGGAAATGCGCGATTGGTGGCCCGGGAATCGAGGCACATGCCCTCTTAAGTCCATAGCATGATGAGGGATGTGCTTGGTGCATATACGCTTTGAGTTGCATTGCCTTGCCTTTGGTTTCCTCTGCTGCTGTCAGTTGCAGGTTCTGCAGGGATAAAGGGCCGATCGGCACTCTTTATTGCCGGCCGGCTGCCTCTTGGCAGCCGATAATAAAATTCAGAGCCGGTGGCTTCCTCCCTCAGCCGGTGTCTCTCTGCCTCAGCCGGTGATGTCCCCCAGTGCTCTGAGAGGCACCCCTGAAGTTTTGGGAATTTTCAGAGAAGGAGAGCAGAGGAAACAGAGGCCACACTTGGGCGGCAGTGTAGTTCCGAGCGAGTCCCGGGCACACGCGGCAGTCAGTCCTCCTTCCGAGGCATTTATCGCTTAAATAGATTAATTATTTGATTTAATTAATTTGGTTGATTTGTAATATTTAATTAGCTAGAATAGTTAATTATTTATTAAACTGTATTATTATTTGGTCCCTCCGAGCGAGGGCGAATTTGTAATAAGTGTGTGTGAGTGGGTGTATGTCTTCCAATCCCCACTTCTTTCTATCCCTTTTATTTACCTGCTTATGGTAGATTAAGGCACGTCTACTTTAGCATACCTTATGCAAAGCATGTTTGCATTCATTCATTTGTTTACATGCATCTAAGCGCACATCATACAAACCGCATCGTATTTTCAATTCCAAATTGAATACGTGTTATTTGTATCATTTCAGATGCCATGTTTAGGATGAGAAACGCCTAGATTACATCTTTGCATGTGTTGCATTAGACATCTCAAGATGCTTAGGTCCATGCATGGATTTCTAATAAGCTTCGCTTTTGGCACCTGAGTACTAGGTGAGCCTTTACGCTTTAGCATATCACATGTGTGTGAATGTTGACGGAATAGCATGACTACCATGAGGCTAAGTGCTTATGTGATATAACTGCTTGAATGCCTGTGGGTGGAGGTTGGATTGCCTGAGTTGGAACAACTCATTGAAATCCGTATTTTAGCCTACTTGCGAGTAGCAAAATCTAACACGTTTTTCGAGACAAAACGGATATGCAATGTTTATTTCCAAGTTAGGTAATCTAGTCTATACTTTCGTGTTGTGCGCATCACATAGTAAATCTAGGCTAATAACCGGAATAAGAACGCATAAAGTTTTCAAAAACGAATATCACGGTTAGTAGAGGCCGGTCTTCGGACCGGGCGAAAGGGGGTGCTCATAGCTGACCTTCCCCGATCGTACCCAAGCTCCCGAGCCAAGACCACTTTGGTGATGACGGACATGTGGCCTTCGGCACCGAGTCAGGGTTTCCTAAATTTCCCAATTAAAATATTTAGGTGGCGACTCTGTAATCTGGCAAAGCAGTCCATGTTTGGCACTACTTTTCAAAAATCAGTTTTCTCAAACGATTTGCCGGATTCGGACTCTTTGGTTCAGATTTAGAACCGACACACAAATCGAGTCCGAACTGTAGAGCGAAGCCCACGGGCGCGTCTACACCTACCATGCCCTAGTTTTTTTTGGTAAAAAATACCTAGAAAGCCATCAAGTCTTAGTGCCTTCAAAGCTCCAAACTAGAAAGTTGCAAGCTTGATCTCATCATCAAAGACAAGTTGAATTAAGACTTCATTCATATGTGAAGTAACAATATGGTTAACTACTAACAGAGCATCCTCAAAATCCCTCAGGTTCAAGGCTTTGAACAGGTTAGTGACATAGGAAGTAAGATGAGTATTTATGTCAGTTTCAGAAACCAACCAAACATCCAATTCTGACTTGAGTTTAACCAACTGGTTTCTTTGACGTTGTTAAGCAACAGTGGCATGAAAAAAGGCTGAATTTTTCTCCCCATAGTTGAGCCAATTGATCCAAGACCTTTGATGTTGAAACATTTCCTCCCGAATTATGACTATTTCCATCTCTTCTTGAATCTGGCGAATGAGGGACTCATGCTCAAGAGAGTAAGACAATTGTTGATAATAAAGGAGCTTAGCTTTAAGCTTAGATAAAATGATCCTGTTATTCCCAAAAGCACCCCTACTCCACAAAGAGAGCCCTCTTCGGCAAGTCTGAAGCTTTTGAGTGATCTGGTATATAAGAGAGCTTGAATGTACTTTGAGTCAATTGGTTTTGACAATCTCAGCACACTCTAGACTCATAGTCCACATAGATTCAAATTTGAATTGATTTTTCACTTTCTTAGGTGGAACCATGCAATGGAGTACTAAGGGGCAATGGTTCCAAGCCACGAGGGCTTCATGATGAAGTTGGGCATAAGGAAATAGAAGACAATAGCCCACTGTGGCTACTACTTTGTCTAAACGCTGTCTTATATGACAAGAGCCACTCTGATTATTCGTTCAAGTATAAGGGGCTCCTTTGAATTCCAAATCTATGAACTCACAATCAGATAAGAGATGTTGGAATGGAGTTTTTATAGGCCACTCCTCCTTGCTTTTCCCATGACATCCCAATCTCATTAAAATCTCCAATACAAAGTCAAGGGTACCTATTCTCAGAAGCAATTTTCAAAAGATAATGCCAAAAAATATTCATTTCTTTCCATCTGGGAGGGGCGTACACAAAAGTTGCAAGCCAATCTTCAGACATAGCCCCATTAGAGATAATGCATCGAAAAATATTAACAAATTTATACTTGACCTGGAGATTAACCTCAGCTATCCACCATAGAGCTAAACCACCAAAGGTTTCCACTGAGTTAACATAGCACTTGTTGGGGAAATTTAGCGTTCTTCGAATCCCGTCCAATTTCGATATTTTATTCTTAGTTTCCATGAGGAAAATTATTATAGAACGATGGGTATTGCATAACCCTTAGAGGATCCAAACCATCAGGGGTCGCCCTATCCCCTAACAGTTCCAACTGATAATCAACATGGCTCTAGCGGTTGTTTAGGGCTAGCCACCACCGCCTGATCATCCAAAACCAGTTCTGGGAAAGTGCTAGGGACTTGAGAAAGAAACATATCTGACTCAGAAATTAACTGACTTACAGTGATTAGGACAAGAGACTCTACCACCCTTTTTTTCTCTATTTCTTGAACTATGATGTCCACCATACCAATATTGCCAACACCACGCCCCTTTCAACCACGCGGTCTGCCTCTGGTGGGTTTCTTAGCTAAAGAACTGACATGATCGCACGTAGAAGACCCTCCAACAAAAGGTAAAGAAGAGAGGTCTATTGCAATGTCCACAGGTTGCTCACTAACTCTAGATTTTAGGAGCTTAGAAAGACGAGAAGAAAGAAGGTGATCATTAGAGGCTTTCATCTTCATCTTGAGGAAGAGGGTCTGTAAGGCCCAGATGACATAGGTCCAAAACATAGGAGGATCTAATAGAGTGAGGAATTGGGTCTGGGGTTTAGAAAGTACTACTCATATCATAAAGACCCAACCCAGATCTTGGAATAATGGGTTCAGATTCACTTAGGCTTTCAGGAGTGTAGGAGCCGGATATTATGGGGGCAATAAAGCCGAATAATGGTATGAGGACAGTCAAGGACGGAATTTGTATCCGGTTTCATCCTGGATGATCCCAAAGCTGAATATATTAATTGGCCGTGGAACCAGTCAAACTAAGGCCGAATACAAAAATATGCAATAGATTAAAGGTGGGCCCGATCGTGAGGCCCAAAGGAAAAATATAAATAGAGAAGCATCAGCCAAAGAAAGATATGTGAGAACAAGTAATTTTAACTTGAGATATAAGCAACCAAGAGAATATACACTGACTTATCCATCGGAGTGCTAATTCCGGCACCCCCGACCGGAGTGTTCATTCCTTTTCAGGTTACTAGCTGAGGATCACGAGCATCCTACTGGATCCAAAGAGTATTTCCAAACCACTTCTCCACAATTGGCGCTGTCTGTGGGAATACTCCAACACATCCATGGCAGGCGTAACAGAAGATGCTCTAATAGTCACTGACGACCTTACACCACGAGATGATACCACTCCAAGCAACATGCTTAGGCCCGAGACCATTGCCGCACGAAGGGCCTTAAACTTTGACTCAGTTGCCCAGACCTCACCTTCGACATCAGCACATGAGACAATGCAAGCGATTATGGATCAGGCGAAGCAAAACGAATAGAGGTTGGAAAACATGATGGCTGAGAACGAGCACCTTCGAGAGGATTTGGCCTTGAAGGTGGCAAAATCCAAATAGGCCGCACGTCAAGATCCGGGACGACCTCTGAGAAAGGATGGTCGATGACCTCGAGTTTGGAGACAAGATAGTGGTAGTGATTCTGACTCATCATCTCCAGAATCCAAAAAAAAGGATGAGTCAAAATCTCCAATTCTTCCGAAAGAAGTCCGCGTGCACGGAAAAAGCGAAGAAGAAATGATTCAGACAAAGAGGATCAACATGACCCCTTTGTGCGACGGATCGCAAGGGCAGTGCTACCCAAAAAGTTCAAAGCTCCATCGTTCACCCTACACAATGAAAAATCGGACCCCACTAATCACATCTGTCATTATAAGCAAGCCATGACGCTATATGCAAACGATGAGGCCCTCATGTGTCGAATATTCCCAAGTAGTTTGGGACCATTGGCCGTCAGATGGTCCTATAAATTGGAACTGACATCGATTAAGAGCTTCCATCAACTCCAAAAATCCTTCAGGGCAAGGTTCATCACCAATGAGGTCCAGCCGAAGCAGGCCGATTCTCTCTGGGCAATGCAAATCCAACCAGTGGAAACCTTACGTGCGTATTCGGCACGCTATTGGGAATGCTTTAATCTCGTAGATGATGCCTATAATGACTCCATGGCCATCACCGCCTTTAAAATGGGGTTGCATCCTGATAGTGCCCTCCGCAGCTCCTTGACCAGAAGGCCCCTCAAAACAGTCTAGTCGTTAATGAAGAAAGTCGAGGAATACTGCAAAGTGGAAGATGATGCCCTGCGCGTCAAAGCCAGGCACAAGGCCAACAAGACGGCCCCATCTGAAATTGTTCAGCCGATAAATTCTGTACCATCACGGAGCCCTAAACCACGAAATTGGACTAAACGAGACAAAAGACGAGATTCACGCCGATCAAATGACCAATGTCCACACCGGGCTAATGAACAACTTCAAGTGGATAGCAGGCGCATAAGGCACATGGACAAGAAATATACGAAGTTGTTAGAGTCGATCAGCACGGTTATGTCTAAAGTTCAACATCTTCCGTTCTTCAAATGGCCACCCAAGATTGTGGGACCTCTCGACACGAGAAGACGGGATATGGGGTGCGAATATCATAAAGACCACGGTCATGATACCGACAACTTTGAAAGATCACCTAGAGAAGTTGGTACAAGACGGTCGGCTTAAGCAACATGTCCGAAAGAACAACTTAACCAAAGCAGTTGCTTTACGGCAAGATTCACCTCCACTCAGCGTAATCCATATGATATACAGCTTGCCGATGGCGTCCGTCGTACATACAATTCAGTCGCATCCTAACCCCCAAAAGCAAATCACACCAGCAAAACGGCCCCATAAAGCTGAGAGTATTACTTTCGATGATTCTAATTTGGCTGGCATAACGCTCCCCCACATTGATCCCTTGGTCATCGAGCTACACGTAAACTGATTCACCGTTAAGCGTGTTCTCATTGATCAGGGAAGTAATTTGGAAGGTATGTACTACAAGACCTTCATCAAACTCGGCTTCACTGAGTCGAACCTATCTCCAGCTCATTATCCGTTATTCGACTTCAACGTTAATCCGGAATATCCGTTGGGCAAAATCACACTACCAGTTCGAGCGGGCTCCCGATCAGTGGATGTAGAATTTTTGATTGTCAACCTTCCTTCACCGTATAATCTCATCATAGGACGAACTTGGCTGTATACCATGCAGGCCATGCCAAGCACTTATCATCAACTACTTCGCTTTCTGACTGAATGCGGCATTGAACAAATTCGAGGCTCCCAGAAATCGGCGCAAGCATGTTATCTTCTTGCCACAAAGACACCAAGAGAGTTGGAAGTGAATTCAATTGAGGTGTCGGATCGAGAGAGCCTCAACGACGTTGGGCGGCTCCCAAGCGAAAAGGCAACCGAAGCCCTGGATTGAGTCGAAATTGACGGGAATCCTGACAAGTTCTTCATGGTCGGCGCTTCCCTGAATAAAGTCGGCAAGCAAAAGCTAATTTCCTTCTTACTTGACAACCTTGATGTATTTGCATGGTCACCATATGAGATGCCGGGGGTGGATCCATTTGTGTCTCAGCATCGTTTAAACGTTGATTCCAAATGTAAGCCGATTATACAGAAAAGCCGGCAGTCAGTTGCGAAACACACCACTGCCGTTGTTGAAGAAGTTGACTGGTTGCTTGATGTCGGGGCAATCCGCGAAGTGACCTATCCTACATGGCTGTCGAATACTGTGGTTGTAAAGAAGAAAAATGGAACTTGGCATATTTGTGTGGATTTCACGGACTTAAACAAAGCTTGTCCCAATGATTGCTTTCCTCTCCACAGAATAAACCAACTCGTAGATGCAACGGCACATCATCAACGTATGAGCTTCCTGGATGCCTACAGAGGCTACCATCAAATTGCTATGCATCTGGAGGACCAAGACAAAACTGCATTCCTCACCCCAAGAGGGACCTATTGCTATAAGGTCATGCCTTTCGAGCTGAAGAATACAGGGGCAACCTACCAAAGACTAGTCACTGCCATGTTTAAGGAGCAACTCGGCCGTACTATGGAAGTGTACATTAACGATATAGTGGTCAAGTCAAAAGAAAAGCAAACTCATCTAGCCGATCTGGAAGAGACATTCAGCATTCTTCGCAAATATAAAATAAAGCTCAACGCTACCAAATGTGCATTTGGCATCGGATCAGTTTCACTCTTAACAACACCTTCGATAGGTGATCCGCTCATTTTATATCTAGCAGTTTCCGACCAGGCCGTCAGCGCCATACTGTTAAAGGAAGAACTTGGGGAGCAGCGGCCAGTTTACTTTGTGAGCAAAGCAATGGTTGACGCCGAAACACATTATCTTCTATTGGAAAAACTCATCATTGCTCTCGTCATGGCAGCAAGAAAGCTGATGAATTACTTTCAGGGGCATACCATTGGGATACTAATGGACTACCCCCTCCGATTAGTACTCCGTAGTACAGAAGCATCAGGGCGCATTTCAAAATGGGCTCTCGAACTCGGCCAGTACGATATTCAATTTCTGCCTAGAACCTTAATCAAGGGGCAAGTGCTCGCCGACTTTGTGGCCGAATTCACTGGATGCCTCGCCGACTTTAAGTCTGATCAAATTCAACCTAAACCGAACTAGAGAATCTATGTTGGGGACGTTTGGCAGTTGTATTGTGATGGATTATCTAACCAACGTGGCAGCGGGACGGGCGTAGTGATTATGGCTCCCAACGGGGCAATAATCGAGCAGGCTATCAAACTGGGCTTCGATGTATCGAACAATGAGGCTAAATACGAAGCATTGTTAACCGGCTTATAGAATGCATATCTCCTTGGTGCTCGGCGTCTACTTATCTTCTGCGATTCAAAGATCGTCATCAACCAATTGAAGGGGGAGTACGTAGCCAAAAATGACCATATGACAGCTTACATGAAAACGACGAATTCTTTGCTGGCAAAATTCGACCATCATGAACTAAATCAAATAACCCGAGATCAGAACACACATGCAGATGCCCTAGCTTGCCTAGCCTCTACCATCAACTCAGAAATAAAATGGATAATTGAAGTAGGATTCATCCCTGAGCCGAGCATTGCCCCCTCAAAGTCAATTCAAATCAATATCATAGAATCAGGTCCAAGTTGGATGGACCCTATCACTGCATTCCTATCTTCTAAACAGCTCCCGACAGATAAGAAAGAAGCACACAAACTACGAAACAAAGCCCTGCGATATTATTTAGATCCGCAAGGAAAGCTCTACAAAAAAATCCCTTTCTAGTCCATACCTAGAATGTGTCCATCCAGATAAAGTCGAGGAACTCCTGACTGAAATACATGAAGGTAGTTATGGTGCCCATTCTGGCGGGCGCTTTTTGGCTCATCGAGCTGTGACACAAGGGTATTATTGGCAAACAATGAGAGCTGATGCCGAGTGTTACATCAAGAAATGCAAACAGTGCCAGAAGTTTTCCCCTTTAACCCATTTGCCTGCTAAAAAGTTAAGTTCTATCACCAGTCCTTAGCCGTTCGCCCAATGGGGACTTGACATCGTCGGGCCATTACCTCGTGCCCTGGGCAACAAGTGATTTTTGATTGTCGCGACAGATTACTTCACAAAATGGGTCGAAGCGGAGGCACTAACGCACATTCGAGATACTGATGTTAAGCGTTTTGTATGGAGAAATATCATAACACAATTCAGCATTCCCAGAGCACTTATTTCAAACAACGACACCCAGTTTGATTGTCGCATCTACCGAGAATTGTGCAACACGTATGGTATTCGGTCCTATTTCTCCACCCTGGCTTATCCACAGAGCAATGGTCAAGCTGGAGCCTCCAACAAAGCCATTTTGGACTGCATCAAGAAACGGTTGGAGAAAGCTAAAGGCAGGTGGGTTGAAGAGCTCCCCAGTGTGTTGTGGGCTCATCACACTACACTAAGGCAGTCCACTGGGGAAACACTGTTCGCCCTTTGTTTCGGAACTCAGGCAATTATTTCCCTAGAGATTGGCTTACCCACTCTAAAAACAAAGGTCTTCAACTTGGGTCATAATGACATGATGTTAGCTTTGGATCTAACTCTGATTGAAGAACGCCAAGACCGAGCCCTCGCCCTTGCGTCTATGGGGCGGTATCAGTAGCAGCTCGCTAAATCATATAATCAACGTGTGCAGCTACGACGTTATATACCCGGAGAATTGGTCCTAAAGAAAGTTCTTCCCGCTACTAGGAGCCCTGCCGACGGAAAGCTAGGTCCCAACTGGGACAGCCCTATCAGATTGAGTCAATCACCGACATAGGGGCATATCGACTCAAAGACATGTCTGGGAGAAGTCTACCACGTCCTTGGAATTCCACGCATTTGCGTAAATTCTATCATTAACCCGACTTATGGGGCATGATACTTGTTTTGAATGTTCAACATGTACAAATTTCACTTTTTCAATACAAGGTTTCTTATTTCCTTATTATACGAAATTTAGTTCATTAAATTAAAAGCCTCCGAATTCGGAGCGCCCTTCATGGATATCACAATTGGCCAAGATAAAAGCCTCCGAGTTCGAAGCCCCATCCGTGAATGACACCTTTGGGCCGAATAAGCCTCCGAATTTGGAGCGCCCTTCGTAGATGTCACGATTAGCCAAGATAAAAGCCTCTAAATTTGGAGCCCCATCCGTGAATGACACGTTTGGGCTGAATAAGCCTTCGGATTCAGAGCGCCCTTTGTGGATGTCACGATTAGCCAAGATAAAAGCCTCCGAATTCAGAGCCCCATCCGTGCAAGACACGTTTGGGCCGAATAAGCCTCCGGATTTGGAGCACCCTTCATGGATATCACGATTGGCCAAGATAAAAGTCTCCAAATTCAGAGCGCCCTTCGTGGACTTCACGATTGGCCAAGATAAAAGCCTCCGAATTTGGAGCCCCATTCGTGAATCACACGTTTGGGCCGAATAAGTCTCCGGATTCGGAGCACCCTTCGTAGATATCACGATTGGCCAAGATAAAAGCCTCTGAATTCGGAGCGCCCTTCGTGGATATCATGATTGGCCAAGATAAAAGCCTCTAAATTCGGAACCCCATCCGTGAATCACACGTTTGGGCCGAATAAGCCTCCGGATTGGGAGCGCCCTTCGTAGATATCACGATTGGCCAAGATAAAAGCCTCTGAATTCAGAGCCCCATTCGTGCAAGACATATTTAGGCCGAATAAGCCTCCGGATTCGGAATGTCCTTCATAGAAAGCACGGTTAGCCCGAAAGAGCATCCGAATTCAAAGCCCTCTTCATGAATATTGTGATTGACACGCATAAACGGAGTTAACATAGAATGGAAGATGACCATAGCTGAATCTATAAACGTAGATTAAAATAACATGCAAACGTTTAAAATAATATGTTTCATTAAAATAATCGAGAATTCATAGTTCGCTTCCAATTCATGTTAAAGCGGTATATTACATTCAGTTTTGTTTGGCATCACCCTCGTCGTCACTCTTCTCGACTTTGAAAGCCGCGAAGGAAAAATGATGACCCTAGTATAACGGCGACGCTGAATCAATGCCTGCTGCCCCGAGAGCCTCCGCGGCATGGAGAGCCTTGACCCAGCCATGCTTAAATCCACGATTCTCGCATCAACAGACCTCCTCGGCGAGCTTTTCCTTCGTCTTCTCTATCCCAACTTTTCGGCCCGCATAGAAGCCTTGTTCATAAGCCCTGGTTTTTGCAGCCTCTATTGCAAACATGCTTGTCGTATCGCGATCAGCAATCACATGACTTATAAGACGTTGGGTCACCCTTTCTTCCACAATTGGGTTAGCTTGGCCGACCGACTGAGTCTTGGCGGTTTTGACTTTTCTTAACTCCCGCTCGGCTTTCTCCGCCCAGGCCTCTAAATTACGAATGCGTTCATCTTTCTGTTCGATCTCCCGTCGCGCGGCACGAAGGCGTATGCCGATCTCATAGGCGGTGTATAGTCCTTTCACCGCTTCGTGAACGCCCTCTCGAAACACTTCGAAATCTAGTCGACCAATCATCGATTGTTGGACTTCTGCCGAAAAAATCTGTCGTGCAAATTCGACTGCCATGCTTGGATCTCGAATGATCGAATCTACTTCCGTCATCGGTTTGTTCCCGATAAAGACTGAAAAACTCAACGGCACGGTGGCCTACTGGCCTCACTTCGCGAATGAGGGGAGTTCCCCCGCTGTCGCTTCTCCCTCTAGGTGACCTACTTCGACGACGTAGAGAGTGACGCCTCTCCTACTCCCCAGACGTCCTACTTCCCGTTCGTGAAGGTTCCCCACCTCGATTCATGGTTGAGTCCAGCTCAGCCAATGTCCTACCTTCTCCTCTGCTGTTGAAGAATAGTCTGCCTAACATTCACACTTATCTAACCTTCTTCAACAGACTGGTTTGAGTTGAGTTTGAACACACTAATGGGACCTACGCGCATGAAGCAACCAACCTTTTTATTACCCGTAGGTGCACGGCTCCCAAAGCGATCCCTTCAATGTTGTCCGAACCAATTCATAAATGGCTGATAATCGGCGGCAATGTTCACCAATATGCTGGGGCAAGGGCGGATGCACTAGTATATTTGGCTTGAAAAAGCTAAGTAGTTAATTTAGCGCCGATCTAATGTACTAGTATAATATCAGTCCTTTGTGCCGAAAAGATAGGCTACCCCATCCAATTCGTGAATGGCTGATAATCGGTGGCCACATTCACTAATCCGCTGGGGCAAGGGCAGATTAATTAATCTATTCGACCTAACATAAGTCCTTTGTGCCAAAAAAATAGGCTGCCCCACCCAAATTCGTGAATGGCCGATAATTGATGGCCATGTTCACTAATCCGCTGGGACAAGGGCAGAATAATTAATCTATTCGGCCTTATATCAGTCCTTTGTGCCGAAAAGATTGGCTACTCCAGCCAATTCATGAATGGCCGATAATTGTTGGCCACGTTCACTAATCCGCTAGGGCAAAGGCAGATTAATTAAACTATTCTGCCTAACGTAAGTCCTTTGTGCCAAAAAGATAGGCTGCCCTAGCCAATTCATGAATGGCCGATAATCGTTGGCCACGTTCACCAATCTACTGGGGCAAGGGCAGATGCACTAGCGTATTCGGCTTGACAAAACTAAGCAGTTAATCTAGCGCCGAATTGATTTAATAGTTCCGTTAAAACTTATTTCATGATTTTACATCTTTCTTGGCTGTTAACACGCGCATTCAATAAGCAGAAAAGCAAAGGCAATTTTCATTCATAAATTGAGTACATACAGAAGTCAATTTACACATGAAAGCCACCTTATGTCTAAACTTCTAACCAAAATACCGTCAAAATCTAACAAAACCTACATACATTCAAATACCAACACAAAACGAAAATCACTTTGAGCCTAGGTTAGTTTTCAGGGTCAGACTCCAACGGCTCAACATCTACCTGCTCGTAGGAAATCGGTTGTTCCGATATCACGTTAACGGCAGCTAAGGCTTTGAGCCAGCTATGTTTGAAGCCCCTATTCGAACTTAGACACTTCCTCGGCATAGCTCTCTAAGGCTGCGTCCTGGCCGGCTTGGAAGGCGTTGGATGTCTCGGATTCGGTTTTTTCCTTCACCTCCTTCAAATCTTCCAAGTCGGCTTCCAACTTGGATATCGTCTCGTTGGCCAATTTGAGCGCTTCTTCGCTTGCGTTCGCTCTTCCTTCAGCAGCCAATCTCAATCGATCAAAATTCTTGGCCTTGTCAGCTTCGGCATCGACCCTCGCTCTTTCTTCTGCCACTTTCATGGCCTCAGATTCAGCTCGACTAGAGGCCTCTGCTGCTTTGTTCTTTTTAGCTTCCACTTCGGCAGTTAGAAAGTCGATTTGCTCAATTACGTTATGTTGGCGACGACCAATCTCTGCTATCCTCCCCGCCGCCTACAAACCAATAAATCAGTAAGATAGGTGATACACACACAATTTTTAATTTTTGATGCAGAACTAAGGATTAAGACACATACCAATATCGCCGATTGAGCGGCTAATGCTATGGATATCATAACAGGCTCTGCCCCGAAAGGTCGCCTTGTCAACCGGCAACGAAATTGAGGAGGCCAAGCTCAAGGCCACTGCAACATCTTTCACTGCCGATGCATCGGAAGCAATCAGCACGTTCTTTATCCTGGGTTGTATTGTAAACGGCACAACTAGGTCTGATTGTTCTATGAGTGGCCATTTATCAACCAAGCTTTCCGAATAATCTTCGGTCTCAGCTGGACGCTTTTCCTCCCGTTGCTCCGACACCTAGCCCTCTGGTTGATTGACAACAAGCTCAGTGTCGACCGTATTAGCATGAGCTGTCTCCTCAATAGGAGCAAGTGGTGTAGACTCAGTCCTAACTTCAGGTGGAGAGGGTGAAGGCTGAGATCGTTCGGCTTCGACTTTCTTGCGTGCAACCATCCTCTTAGCATTTTTCTTCCTGGCCAACTGAGTAAGTGACTCACCAGCCATGTTATCAGGACATGAAAGGAGACATCTGGTCGGCTCGAAGTTTATGGAGAATTGAGGCTAACTTCCTAAAAACCGAATTTAGTGCCACATCAAACTTTGGTCTTTCAGAACTGTCCGAGGGTTGATCCGGCTGCTCAGCAACTTTGACAACTTGTTCATCCGCCAGCTCTGAATCTGAAACTTCAAGACCAATTTGCCTAAAATTCTTGAAGTTCAGAAAAATAAGCGCCGTAAGCTGCTATTCACCCCTCGAAATCGGAATATTATCTGCAGCCGAAAATGTGGAGTAGGTTGGCTCGTATCTTAAAAGTATGTGGGCCGCCCTACCTTGCTTCTGAAGATTCGAATGGCCAAAGAATTGAAGCGCGGTTTTAATCTGCGCAAGTACAGCGTCGTCGGCCGAAGCAAAAACTTTTTTCAAGTCGTTACCTGCACAAAATAAAATCGTAAGTACGAAGAATTTAAGCCAGATAAATATTCAACAAATATACGTAGGGGATTATACGGCCACCTGGTTTGCCTTTTCACCTAGGCACTGGATCTAGGTGATCTAGGTGATCTTCGCTCTCACCGAATTCCCAGTTACCGTGGACAACAACCATGAGATCGTCAACACGCTTGCCAGAGCTGGCAAGCATAGTCACTAAGTGATGATCAGTATCCTTGGCCTTGAGAAAATAACGTCCCAGCCGGCCAATAGATTTGGCTAAATCATAACAATGCCGAATCGCAGGTATACCAAGGTTAATCCTAAGGCGTCGGTTCAACTCTATAATCCCCATTATGATTCGGAAAAAATTTACATTAGGTTGGGAAGGGATTAGACCCCAGTATCAAAGGACGGCCCTTAACAATGGATGAAAAGGAAAATGGACTCTGCCCTAAGCAATTGATAAGAGAGGGAAGCTGATTGTACTTTCATCAGTTCTCTCTATATTAGTGGTGCTGTCTGCTACGAGAGACAGATAGACGTTATCAGGGATGGAATAATGGCGTCGAAAACCGAAAATTCGTTCTGGAGAAAAGAGTTCTTTCAAGTGTTTTGTCATCCTAGCCAACCTAAGGATTATGCGAAACCAAAAATAAACAAGGAAATGGGATTTGAAATGAAGGAGAAGAGAACTTACAAGAAGCAGAAGAGATAGTGAAAAACAGGAGAAAGTTGCAGAGGTCGCAAAATGAAAGTATATCGAAAGGCAAACCAAAAGTTTGAGTATTCAAAAAACTTACACTCAAAGGGACAACATAGTTTCAAATCGCATTAAATGAATGAAGCGTACGAAGAAGCGGGAAGATGTAATGATGCCTGAAAAACGTGTGTTCTGACATGCGTTGGAATGAGGATAACTGCCATTCTTTCCTTGACTTTTCAAGTTCAAAACCAAACATGCCGACTAACTGGCATTAATAGGATGTTTGGGGGCAATTGTGGGAGCCGAATATTATGGGGGCAATAAAGTCGAATAATGGTATGAGGACAGTCAAGGACGGAATTTGTATTCAGCTTCATCCTGAATGATCCCAAAGCCAAATATATTAATTGGCCGTGGAACCAGTCGAACTAAGGCCGAATACATAAACATGCAATGGATTCAGGGTGGGCTCGATCCTGAGGCCCAAAGGAAAAATATAAATAAATGAGCATCGGCCAAAGAAAGGTATGTGAGAACAAGTAAGTTTAACTTGAGATATAAGCAACTAAGAGAGTATACACTGACTTATTTGTCGGAGTGCTAATTCCGGCACCCCCGACCGGAGTGTTCATTCCTTTTCAGGTGACTAGCTGAGGATCACGAGCGTCTTACTGGATCCAAAGAGTATTTCCAAACCACTTCTTCACAATGAGGTTTAGTCACAAAATAGCTAGGCCCATTCGAAAGGAAGATGGGCTTGGGCGTCACTAGGTTTGGTCCATTAGACTTGCTAGTAGAAGCAGAGGCTAGGTCAGCTGGAGAAAAGGGCCCAATAACGATCTTATCCATCATAAAACTAGGGCAAGCCTTGGCAACGACTGGCTGGCTAGCCACGTGGGAATATAGTATTGATGCCATCTATACCACAGGTATAAGAGGTTGTACACACGTCCTTGGACGTAGGGGGTAGTTATATGAAAGCTACTTTGTACCCACATAGGGAGCATGCACATTAGCACCACGCGTTGCCATAGATTCCGATTGTGTAAGGTTTGGGTGTCTTAGACAGTTGATCGACACATGAGCTCTGGTGTTGGAAAATTCAACTTGCTTCTGGAAATGTTCAAACGGAGAGTCAGAGTTTCTAGTAATTTCGGTACGAAGGTCTGGGCCATACCCCAAATCTCTCCCAATTTCTTTGGAGACAAACTTACAAATCTTGTTGTCATGTCCAATTCTACCACAATCATAGCAGAAGTCAGAGATCTTTTCATATTTGAAAGAGATCCAACTCTCATTCTCTCCTTGTGGACGTTTAAGCCATAGGCCTCTAGGTAAGGGTTCTTGAGTATTAATCTCCACTTGAATTCTCAAAAAACTATATTGTAATAACAAGCCATTGTTTTGAGAATCAACTTGGATCAAATGCCTAATACAGTTCCCCAGAGTCTCACCATTCTATTTAGTCAAGTTCTGAAAAGGTAAACCATGGGCTTCGACCCAAAAAGGACACCATAGAAAACTCATTTCTTCGACTGTGTGACCGGAAGAAAGGGGGTTCAGGACAATCAACTAACCCAAGACAGACTAAAGGCTATCCTTGACAATGTAATTTTGGTAGTCTTCCTCTGTAAAATGGAAGAGAAACATTTTCATGCCAAAAAGAGATGTTTAACTCAACACGGACCTTCTAAACCCCAGTAATGATCAAGGAAGAGGTTTGGAGGCCAAGACTTTACCAATCAAGCAAAGGGTAAACATGGTTTCTAAGTCACTAGAACGTTTAGCGAGTTCGAGTCCATCCAGTTTAACTGATGCGGTAAACGATGAAGCCATAAAGAAAAATTGGCAAGAGATGGTCACTATAGAAAAGTAGAGGAGAAGAGCTGAGAGAAGAAACGAGAGAGGCATAGAGGGAAAGAGATGGATAGTAATAGAAGGTTTTTGAATACCAGAAAAGGATAATGACGACAGAAAAAAGAAAGACAGATCAACAAACTGTCATGACTCGAACCCGCCCCAATGGATTAAGGTCATAACCGGCTAGTAATTAAGAGATTACCTATGGCCTCAATCCTTATTAAGCATGTTTCAATAGAAATAAGGGGCCAAAGCGGAAGCAAACTTAAAAATTTCGTCCAATGAGTTGTGCTTATATGGCACAGTAGAATTTCTCTAAAAGCATTCCATAATAACTCACACATATAGACAGAATTAACATCTTGTATATCCAGGAACTTCAAACATGTAATCAGCCAAGCAAAAGTTTATGTACATAAGTGATCCAACGTATTCACCAAGATAGCAAAAAGGGAGTAAACAAAAGTGCAAAAACAAAGTCTCGTGCGTGAGACAATCGGGCTGACTCCACAAAATTGACTTCCTCTCATATTCTTCACTAATGCTGGGTTTGAACATCTCTTTGCTCATCTACAAGCATATAAATGAAAGTGAGTGAAAGCCCAGTGAATAATATCAAAATAAAGAAGTTATATGAATGAAATTCATAATAGACATATCAAACGGCCTTAGGCCCATTCAAGTTTCTATCTAACACATCAAACAGCCTTAGGCCCAAACATATCAACGGCCTCGAGCCCAATTTATTCTTATCAAATGGCCTCAGGCTCAATTCATTCATGTCAAATGGCCTTTGGCCTAATCATTCATGTTAAACGGCCTCAGGCCCAATTCATTCATGCCAAACGACCTTTGGCTCAATCATTCATGTGAAACAGCCTTTGTCCCAATCATTTATGTCAAACGGCCTTGGGCCCAATTCATTCATGTCAAACGGCCTTTAGCCCAATCATTCATGTCAAACAACCTCGGGCCCAATTTATTCATGTCAAACGGCCTTGGGCCCAATTCACTCATGTCAAATGGCCTTTAGCCCAATCATTCCTTTCAAACGGCATTTGACTCAATCATTTATGTTTATACGCATTTCATGCTTGAGATCATAAACATATCATAATCATAATCATATTCCAACAGCCATATTCAATCATTGGCATAATAAACATTCGATTCAAATTAACAAATCCGTAGAACTCATACAGAAGTAAGCATTTGGAAAGTAGCATACTTTAACACATTCTTACTAAGATATTACTCACAGTGTTCTGCAATGGATTTGCCATTGCGCTTGACCCTACACATTACATAATATATTGGGTCACAAGCGATTCAATTTGTTGTTAATTTATTTCCTTCTCTTAGGCCGATTTCTTATCCTTTTAGGCCATTTACAATGCTCAATGCATGCCTAAGAGTATTTAGAAGTGAAAGAGAATGGAAAACAAAACATAAAACAACTTTTCAAAATTTCTAAAGTGGGGCTCTCCGCTCGAGCAAACTGTAAAGCTCTGAAAAAGTATTGGTTGCATGAATTTTACGCTCGAGCGAGACTTCTAATGCTTGAGCAAGGAGTCTTATAAAACAGGGTTCGCTCGAGCGCAAGGTTTGCCGCTCGAGCTAACATGTAATTCTCTGTAAAACTTCTAGGAGCTTGATTTTCACGCTTGAGCGAGACTTTCCTCACTCAAGCGGACTGGTCGAATTCTGGGAATTCCAAAACTCTGTTTGAAGCTCAAAACTCAATTCTAAAGATCAATTTCATGCATAACTTACCCAAAACTTCAAAGACGTATATTTGAACATTAATACTTGAAGAATTACATTTCTTATACATAAACTTCATGAAATTGGTAAATCATCACTTTAAATTTCCACGCAAGTATGAACTCAACGTAACTCTCATCTATCATCATTATAATATGGGTCTGAGTTCTATAGCTTCAAAAATCATGCAACCAAGTTCCATAGTCCTATAATTCATGGATGCATGTCTAACTTAACCACTAATTCTACATATTTAACATGCTACAAGCTCAAATGTACATAATCATGGTAAAGGCTCACACGCATGTCTATACAAACTTCAACTCATCATATTCAGCTCAATTCTTATTCTTGGTCACATACCACGCTAGAACTCATGCAATTATGAACTTAAACTCATGAATTTAAGTTCATTTACTCACTTAGGAGCTCTAATCTTCTAATTCCTAGCTAGTTCTTGAGTTATCCTTCTCAATCTTCAAGCTCCTTGCCCAACTCTCAAATTTTGCCTTCACTCTCTCTCTAGCGTGTAACTTCAGCCAAGTAGGAAAATGAGTTCCAAAGGATGAGTTTAAGTGTACATAGGCCCTTATATAGACTTGCCTAATCAAACTTGATTAAGGTTAATTAATTATGCTTATTTCAATTAATTTAATTTAATAAACTTGGTCCGAATCAATTTTTAATTAAATTTTACCATAGGCTCTAAAATCACGTTAATCACCTTGGTACAGACAATTTCAGTTTCTGTCGCCACTACGACCCTTAATTTTTAAATTATATTAGTAAATTGGACAGATTTTCCTACGGTAAACAGATAGAAACTCAAAAACATATATAATCATACAATTGGCACTCAAAATCATATCAAACACATAATCACAATCATAATTAAGATTATTTAACATAACACAGAACAAGGGTGTTACAATCTTCCCTTCTTTTAGAAGTTTGGTCCACCAAACTTATTTTACCTTCATCCGGAAATAAATGTGGATAGCGTAGTCACATCTCATCTTCTTTTTCCCATGTAGCGTCCTTCTCATAGTGTTCTTTCCATTCTACATTCACCATTGGGATGAACTTATTTCTCAACTGTTTCACTTGCGGTCAATGACTCGTTCTGGTCATTCTTCGTATTCCATATTTTCATCAAGAGCTATCTGGCGGTAATCAATCACATGAAACGGATCTCAAAGGTAACCCCTCAACATCGATACATGAAATGCATTATGCATTGGTAATAACCCGACCCTCGTACATGATTCTGGTATCTTTTCAGCCCTCTATTCTGTGCTTTTGAATGCTTATTGTGAAACTCTATGTGAAATTACGTTGAATTAAGTGAAACTTGGAAATATGGCTTCCTATCTGTTGAATAAGAAAATTATATGTCGCACTTAAACTATTTGAATCCGAAATTGGACGCCTTAGAGACTTAATTTTCTGAAATTGATTTGACACCTGAAATCTGCATGATTTTTAAGCTATAATGAGATTTTCTGTGTAATTTCAATTTGGGATGATTAAACGATTGAATTTTGTCTTATTATAAACATATATATCTATATTAAGTCTTTAGGCATCTTTGACTTAGAAGCTCCATGAATATCTCTTGGAGGAAAAAACTTAGAGAAGGGTTTTGAGAAGTAGGGAAAGACAAGATCATCAAGAAGGTAGAGAATTGAAAATTTGAGGGGGCATTTAGGGAGTAAAGCTTAAGGTAAGTTCAATTTCTCTAATTCCATCCTTTCTTTTTAATTTGGAGAAGGAATTGCTTAATATGGTGTAACCTAGAGTTGTAATGGAAAATTGGATGGGTGTGTTGATCTATTGGTAAAAATAATGCTACTATTTGATGATTTCAACTTAATATGGGTCATCTAAGAAGAAATCTACAACTTATGTCTTGAATTACCATGTTGATACTTGTGTAGACATATGGCTATACATGTGTGTATGTAGGTTGTGGTGGTGATTAATGGATTTTCCATGTTCAAATGGTTGTGTTTATAGTCTTGTTTACCCAATTTTTGAACCATGTTTTGGTATGTAAAGAAGCTATTTTGGACCTCTTGGATGATCACCAAAGAAGGGGATTTTGTATGATTTTCGAACTGCCAAACAGGGGCCAGACCGCACGTGCGAAGTTCGTGGCCACACGTGCAGCGAAAAGGAAAAAATTTGGGAAAGCATACTGTTTTTGGCCGCTCGAGCGGTGGAGGGGGACCGCACGTGCGGTACATGTCCGCACAAGCGGAGGGTATGGCCACACGTGCGGCCCAGGTCGGAAACCTCGTTCGCTTCGTTTTACGTGCTTAACCCTCAGCTCTTTTCGGAATTTGTGTTTGATACCTTTTGATGATTGTACATGCAATTGAAATATAATAACGCAAGAAATGGTTTAAAAGGAGAAAGGAACTAGTGTGTGTTATCTATGTGTGTAGGACACACCACAGGAGGAACCACCGCTCTGCAACAACACTGTGAGTAATAGTACATTGAATGTACATTTATCTACCGTTAATATCCGTTATTACCATTCTGTTTTCTGTTAGTCACGACATTAACATATGTATTGATTGGAACTTAGTGGCAATGTGAGGTTGACAGAATTATGTACATTTCTAATATTTCTGGGCCAAAAGGCTGTTTCGTATATTTCTGGGCCGAAAGGCTGTTCAGTATATTTCTGGGCCGAAAGGTTGTTTTATATATGTCTGGGCCGAAAGGCTGTTCTGTATATTTTTGGGCCGAAAGGCTATTTTGTATACTTCTAGGCCGAAAGGCTATTCTGTATTTCTGGGCCAATAGGCCGTTCTATTATGACTAGGCCCAAGGCCGTTCTGAAAATAAAACAGCATCAAACTAACTAATTAGAATTCATTTTTGTGTATGCACTGTTCTGTATTATGATTTAAATTGCATATTAAACTGTTTACGTACTGTTATTCACTGAGCTTGTCTCACTCTGTAATTTTTGTCTGATTCTGTAGGGAACCAACTTGGAGATCAGTCCTAGCATCATTATCATCTACCTTTTTTCAACCTAAGTACGACCAGGCACTTGGAGAAGCCCTTTTGTGTCTTAGTACAGTTTTGCTAAATTTTGTTGGCTCACGCTCCATGTCGGCCAAGTTAAATTGTATCTAATGTTTTGTATGTGCCCAATTTCTGGGCTGGACTTGTAAATGTATACTTATGTATGTACCTTACTTCAGATGTATGATCCCTATATGTCTATTTGTGAGTCGTGATCCTGGCATATTTGTAGTGGCTCAATGGATGTGTTTGCATGTTAATCTATTATATTAACGCTTCCATTCAGGCCCTGGATATTATATATAACAGGATAAGTGTCTGTTTCTGAGTAGGTCATGCCCGAAGTTTGGGGCATGACAGTTTGTGATCCTAGCATGATAGTGGTCGCTCAGTGGGTGTAACTTTATGTTATTTTCTAATATTTAATGCCTCCGTTCAGGCCCCATATGTTATGTATGGCAGGTTAAGTGTCCGTTTCTGAGTAAGTCATGCCCAAACTTTTAGGGGCGAGTTTGGGGCGTGACAGCATTTGTTCGAATCCCGGTGGTAAAGCAACCCTATAAGCAATTGGACCAAGCCTTTCCAGAATTTGAAACGGTCCAATGTAGCACGGCGATAGTTTACCTTTCTTACTGAACCTCAACTAGCCCTTTATTGGAATCACATGAATAAATACATGGTCACCAACCTCATACTCAAAAGGTCTTCTTCGAACATCCAGATAATTCTTTTGCCGACTCTGTGCTGTTTTGAGCCTTTGTTGAATAATTTTAATTTTCTCAAAAGTATCTTGCA
This sequence comes from Camellia lanceoleosa, assembly GCA_025200525.1. Classification (NCBI taxonomy): domain Eukaryota; kingdom Viridiplantae; phylum Streptophyta; class Magnoliopsida; order Ericales; family Theaceae; genus Camellia; species Camellia lanceoleosa. The sequence goes on from CM045765.1 coordinate 90,685,066, forward strand.
CAATTTCGGGTCCAAGTAGAGCCCTATCCCCGACTTCTGTCCAACAAATTGGTGATCTACACTTTCTACCATACAAGGCTTCGTATGGTGCCATATCGATGCTGGAGTGGAAACTATTATTGTATACAAATTCTGCTAGTGGCAAATAATCTTCCTAACTCCCTTGAAAATGCAAGGCATACATCCTAAGCATGCCTTCTAAGGTCTGTATTGTTCGTTCTGACTGCCCATCTGTTTGTGGATGGAACACAGTACTAAACCTCAGTTTTGTTCCCATAGCTCTTTGCAAACTTTTCCACAATCTAGATACAAATTTTGAATCTCTATCCTAGACAATGGATACTGGGATCCCATGTAAGCGAACAATCTCATCAACATATATAGTGGCCAGTCTATAAGCATCAAAAGTAGTCTTCACAGGTAGAAAATATGCAGATTTAGTCAGTCTATCAACTATAACCCAAATGGAATCCATACCTCAAGGAGTTCGTGGTAGGCCGACAATAAGGTCCATGGTCACATGCTCCCACTTCCATTCTGGAATAGGAAGAGGTTGAAGTAGACCGCTTGGTTTCTAATATTCAGCTTTAACTTGTTGACATTGAAGGCACTTGGACACATACTCTGCAATTTCCTTCTTCATTTTGGGCCACCAATAGCTTTGCTTCAAGTCTCGATACATTTTGTTGTTACCCGGATGCATAGCAAACATCGACTTGTGAGCTTCATCCAAGATTCTCTTCTTTAGTTTAGGAATGTTTGGGACACACATTCGGTCTTGAAATCTCAACATTTCACCATCAATATTGAATTCTGATTTCAGTTTTGCTTCAAATTCATCAAGTATTGTCTTGAGGAATTCATCCTCTTTTTGCCTTTGCTTAACTTCATTAATTATTGCTGGCTCAACTAAAATGGCTGCTATCAACTTAGCTTGTTCGTGTAACACAACTTCAATCTCGATTCTCTCAAAATCTTGCAAGATTTCCTTCTGTTTAGTAAATAAGCAAGCTAAACTCCCCGTCGATTTTCTGCTCAAGGCATCAACAACTGTGTTGGCTTTCCCGAGGTGATACTGAATCTGAAGATCATAATCTTTTATTAGTTCAAGCCATTTTCTTTGCTGCATATTCAACTCTTTCTGAGTAAAGAAGTACTTCAAACTTTGTGATCTATGTAGACTTCGCATTTTTCCCCATACAAGTAATGCCGCCAGATTTTCAAAGCAAATACAACTGTAGCCAATTCCAGGTCATGTGTTAGGTAGTTATTCTCATGTGGTCTCAACTGTCGAGAGACATAAGCAATCACTCTTTCATTCTGCATTAATACACAACTCAAACCTTTATAATAAGCATCGCTATATATCTCAAAGTTTTCCATACCTGAGGGCAATGTTAACACTGGTGCGGTTTTTAGTCTCATCTTCAATTCTTGAAAGGTGACCTCCCTTTAATCAATCCATTCAAATGGTTGTCATTTGCATGTGAGTTGAGTAAGTGGTTGCATGTGAGTTGAGTAAGTGGTACGGCTATTTTTGAAAAATCTTTCACAAACCTTCTGTAGTATCCAGCTAAGCCCATGAAACTGTAGACCTCTGTTACATTTGTTGGTGTAGGCCAACTCACAATTGCCTCTACTTCCTGTGGGTTTACCGAAATCTCATCTCTGTTTATGACATGCCCTAAGAAAATAACTTCATCCAACCAAAACTCACATTTCTTTAATTTATCAAATAATCTCTTCTATCTAAGTGTTTGCAAGACAGTCCTCAAATGTTGTTCATGTTCAAGTCTACTCTTTGAATATATCGGAATATCATCAATAAAAACTACAACAAATTCATCGAGGTAAGGCTTAAAAATTCAGTTCACAAGATCCATAAATACTATAGGGGCATTAGTCACTCCAAACAGCATAACAAGGAATTCATAATAACCATACCTCGTTCTGAATGCAGTTTTCTCAATATCCTCTGCCTTTACCTTCAACTGGTGGTACCCAGATCTCAAATCAATTTTAGAAAATACTTGTGAGCCCTGCAACTGATCAAACAAGTCGTCAATACGGGTAAAGGATATTTATTCTTTATTGTTACCTTGTTCAATTCACGGTAATCAATACACAGGCACAAGGTTCCATCTTTTTTTTCACAAATAATACCCGTGCACCCCATAATGAAGTACTAGGTTAAATAAACCTTTTGTCAAGGAAGTCTTGAAATTGTTCTTTCAGTTCTTTTATTTCAGAAGTAGCTATCCTATAAGGGGTTTTTGAGATAGGCTGAGTGCCTGGCACAATATCAATAGTAAACTTTATCTCCCTGTCAACAAATTCTCCTGGCAATTCATCTAGGAATACATCTGGAAACTCGCTAACAATAGGGATACTGTTCATTTCAACATTCACAGATTGTTCAGACAATACACAACATAAGTAACCTTGGTACCCCTTCCTGATTAGTTTACATGCTTTTATTACAGATATCAAATAAGGTAGAGGCACTACCCCGTTACCCACAAACACAATTTCTTCCTGCCCCGGTGGTCTAAATACAACCCGTTTCGTTACAAAATCAATGGTGGCACGGTATCTAGATAGCCAGTCCATGCCTAAGGGTAACAGATCTACATACAAAGTAGCATTCCCAATACATATATCACAAAATTGACATACAGATGTACACAATACAGATTCCCCAGATGGAGCAGATACACATAACAAATATGGCAATGATTCTAGAGGTCTACTCAATCTAGATGCAAATGCATAAGTTACAAAGGAGTGTGTTAATCCGGAGTCAATTAACACAAAAGCATTCTAATTACATATAGAGATAGTACCTAAGACAACGACTTCTGTGTTCGCCCAGAACAAGCGCAAAGACTCTCTCTTGCCTCACGGTGTCTTTGGTGGTAGTAGGCCTCGTAGTGTTTCCCGGTTTTGGGATCGATGCAGTTGAGCTAACAGCTAACTTCCCACTGCTTTGATTACAATCCATGGCCATGTGCCCTGTTTTACCACACTTAAAGTAGGCCCCTGATACACAGTAGCAAATCCCACGATGCCTTTTACCACATTGGTTACACATTGGAGACGTATCTCTGGAAGAATTTGAAGTGCTTGAGGAGCCCGTATTTTGTTTCTTTGAAAAGAAGCCCTTCCTTTTACTTTCCAATTAGTTGATGATTTGGTCTACCTGGCTATGTTAGCTTCTGATATTATGGGCTGGTCTAACACCTCAATATAGGTTTCCAGCTTGAGTACATTCACCTTCTCTAAGATATCATCTCAAAACCCTCCTTCAAAGTGCCTCGCTTTCTTATAGTCGGTATCGACCATATGTGGTGCAAATCTGGCTAATTCAGTAAACTTAGTCTCATACTCAGCTACGTTCATGCTGTTTTGCTTAAGTCCCATAAACTCTGACACTTTCCTGTCATTGACACATTGTGGAAAGTATTTGTCATAGAAAATTTCAAAGAATCGTGCCCAACCAATATCTTTATTGCTTTCATGCATTAACATCCACCACCTTCTTGCTTGATCTTCTAGCGTAAAGGTGGCTAGCAATACTTTTTGTGTTTCTAGACAAGAAAACACCTCAAATAGTTTCTCTATGCCAAGGACCCATGCTTCAGCCTTCAATGGATTCAATCCCCTATGAAACTGTGGCGGTTTCATCTACTTAAACTCTTTGGTGAGAGTTATTGTTCGGTCATCATTCTGTAGGTCTTGTACAGGCGGTGCTGAAGGTGGAGGCGGAGGGTGTGGTTATTGCTACCGTTGTTGTTGTTGCCTCAATCTTTCCATCCTATCCATTCTGGCAGTAGAGGACTCCCCTAATTCATCACCTCTTGTTCTCACCATTATCTGATTAGACTTGCTTTATTCTTTATACAAAAATGTTCACAAGTACACATATACAAAAGAGGATACGTATTCAAATAATTCACAATGCAAGTAAATCACAAAACATATAGCACATAGTCATTCATTTCGAAACATTTAAGCATATTCTCAATGTCTTCAAGTTCATACTTATCACATGAATGCATCCTAAATCTTTTCTAAATACTTATTGCTCATTTGGAAAAGTATGTGAGTTATTAACTCATGCTCTGATACCACTCTATCGTGACCTGAACCCGCCCCTATGGATTAAGGTCATAACGGGCCAGCAATCAAGAGATTACCTACAGCCTCAATCCTGATTAAGCATGTTTCAATAGAAATAAGAGGCCAAAGCGGAAGCAGACTTAAAAATTTCGTCCAATAAGCTATGCTTATATGGAATAGTAGAATTGTTCTAAAAGCATTCCATAATAACTCACACATATAGACAGAATTAACATCTTATATATCCAAGAACTTCAAACATGTAGTCAGTCAAGCAAAAGTTTATGTACATAGGTGATCCAACGAATTCACCAAGATAGCAAAAATGGAGTAAACAAAAGTACAAAAACAAAGTCTCGTGCGTGAGACAATCGGGCTAACTCCACAAAACTGACTTTCTTTCATATTCTTCACTGAAGCTGGGTTTGAACATCTCTTTGCTCACCTACATGCATAAAAATGAGAGTGAGTGAAAGCCCAGTGAATAATATCAAAATAAAAAAGTTACAAGAATGAAATTCATAACAAACATATCAAATAGCCTTAGGCCCATTCATATTTCTATCTAATACATCAAACGGCCTCAAGCCCAAACATATCAACGGCCTCGGGCCCAATTTATTTTTATCAAACGACCTGGGGCCCAATTCATTCGTGTCAAACGGTCTTTGGCCCAATCATTCATATCAAACGGCCTCGAGGCCAATTCATTCATGCCAAACGACCTTTGGCCCAATCATTCATGTCAAACGGCCTCGGGTCGAATTCATTCATGTCAAACAGCCTTTAGCCCAATCATTTATGTCAAACGGCCTTTGGCCCAATCATTTATGTTTATGCGCATTTCATGCTTGAGATCATAAGCTTATCATAATCATATTCATATTCCAACGGCCTTATTCAATCATTGGCATAACGAACATTTGATTCAAATTAACAAATCCGTAGAACTCATACAGAAGTAAGCATTCATTTACTCACCTAGAAGCTTTAATCTTCCAATTCCTAGTTAGTTCTTGAGTTATCCTTCTCAATCTTCAAGCTCCTTGCCCAACTCTCAAATTTTGCCTTCACTCTCTCTCTAGAGCCGTCTCACTCTCTCTTTAGAGTGTAACTTTAGCCAAGCATGAAAATGAGCTCCAAATGATGAGTTTAAGCATACGTAGGCCCTTATATAAACTTGCCTAATCAAACTTGATTAAGGCTAATTAACTATGCTTACTTCAATTAATTTAATCTAAATTGACTTAGTTCGAATCAATTTTTAATTAAATTTTACCATAGGCTCTAAAAATCACGTTAATCACAATGGTACAGACAATTTCAGTTTTTGTCGCAACTACGACCCTCAATTTTTAAATTATATTAGTAAATTGGACAGATTTTCTTACAGTGAATAAATAGAAACTCAAAAACATGTATAATCACACAAATAACACTCAAAATCATATCAGACACATAATCACAATCATAATTAAGATTATTTAACGTAACACAGAACAGTTGTGTTACATAAACACCTAGGACTCTCGAAAAAATCCAAAAGAGACTACCCTAGAATCAAGAGACTAAAAAAAAAAAAAAAGGGTTAATTGTCATTATTATTGGGCAGGGCTTTCCTTCAGTCCGTGATCGAACTGAAGGGTACTGTTGAGCCCGTGGGGCCTACCATGAGTCCTATTTCGATAATCCGAACCGTTCAATGTGCAGAACTTGTGGAGTAAAACAACACGTTAATCGAATATCGATAGCTATCTCATCAGATCAGATTTCTGTCATTCATTTATTTTTTCACCATCCATTTTTTTTAATATAAAACTGATTTAATTATGTAGCTATCGATATCCGATCAATATGATTTTTTACAGGTATATAGTATTTGACGAGTTCTACACATTAAACAGTTTAAATTATCGAAATGAAATTCCAAAGTGAGCCCCCACGAGCCCAATAGCACTCTCCAGTAAGATCACGGACCGGAGGAAAGCCAGCCCCATTATTGCTTTGCTTGAACCTCTTGTTAAGTTTTATTTCTCCATTTTGTTGGCCAGTATATCCTAATTCTGCTTCCCTTTCAAGCAACTATGCACCAAAACAAATAAATTTTGTGAGCTGACACAACTAAGCAAAAAACACACTCCAAAATAATAATAATAAATAAACATCTTTTTTTTTTTCATTTCTAAAGATTTTAGAATCAAATCCACCTTTTTTTTCAAAAACAAAAACAATATATCAAACAAATTTTCATTTCTAATTTCCAAAAAAAATAAAAACAAAAAACAATAAGCATTACAAAACAACACCTTTCACTTAATAGGGAAAATTATAATACAATGGGACAAAGAAAAAAAATTACAAAAACATGTAAAGTGCAAGTGGTTCTGTACAAAAACATGTAAAATGCAAGTGATTCTGTAATGAGATGCAAGTGAAATGTTGTGAGGTGAGAGTGCAAAGTGTGACTTGCTTGCACCCCTCCCTATTTATGTACGAAAAAAATATATATATATATTGTCCCACTGGATGTAATTCCCCCAACTTAATAAAATAGCTATAATGATCAGTATCTATCTAAAACCAACTAGAGCCAGATCAGCTAGCTAGAATCCCTACACCTCATCAAATAAATCAAAAGTTTCGAGTCTACCCAACAACAAAAAGAGAACATTTCTATTCAATGTTGCCACATCATCATTAGTCCACATACAACATTGGCCGGATTAAGGTTTCTCCCTAGGCACCAGCGCAAGATATTACAAATTCACAACTAACCGAACTTTACAAGAACGAAGAAAAATGGAAAATTAAAATCAAAATACATTTTGGATGCCACTCATTTCTCTCTCTTACACAATGTTAGAGCAAGAAGGGGCAACTTAGCAACTAGTTAATACTCATTGGTTCAGCCCTTTCCTCCTACTGGAAAAGGCCTCATATTACATGATACTCTCGAGGAAAGGAAAGGAAAGGAAAGGAAAATGCAATGGAAAATGCAGGCATGCTAGAAGGAAAATCGCAAAATGCAATTTCCTCTAGCAGCCATCTCATGTAGTAGAAGCCTGATTGATGATTTTACTGATATTAGAGTCGGATTACCAGTCTTGCATAAAAGGCATAGGAATGTTGTCGTTGTTACCATTGTATTGAATTTGTTTTTGGACTGCCTTTACTGCCGCTACTCTAGCTGCATTTGCTGCCCTGTTAGCTGCTGCCACTGCTCTGTTCACTCTTTCGTCCACTTTCGCCACGTCATACACTTTCTCCGATGCTCGTCTAGCTTCCTGATAGTGAAATAGATCGTATTAGACAAACCTCTCAACTATCTCTTCTATTTATTAACTTTTTTTTTTTTGAAAAAAAAGTAGTATTTCAAATTGAATACTGTTTTCTCATCTTTAAGTTTGTTTCCCAACACCGAGAGAGTGATGTAGGGTGCCTAACAGAAAACATGAAAACTAGAACGAGATGTTAGCCGTATGATCCCAAGACAAAAGTTTAGATTCAGATGTACAAATTCTGATTTTTCACTAATTCTATGCCTGTCAGATTGAAAGGAAAATAACTCATTGCCATGATGGACTAATTTAGAGGATCCCAACCACCAGTACCGGATTGACTAAAAAACTACAGCATCTAGTTTCAATCAAAAGATGGAAATCATACATAAGGTCTAACAAAAGATACATTCAAGACCAATGATCATTATCACTATTAAATTGAACCAAGTATTTTACAAGATTAACCATAAAAGTAAACAGACGCTCCAATTTCAAGTCGACAAGGCAGGTCAACCTAACAAACTTCTAAGAATTGTATGAATTCATGCCCTTAGCCAAAACCTCAAAAAAGTTCATATTTTACCAAGTTGGTAACGTTTGAAGGAAAAAAAAATGGCCAAACAAATAGCTATTGACAACTGGGAATGATTGTTGCAAAATTTTGTCAATGAAACGCATGCAGGATACACTTTTCTCCATTAAATATTTTTACAAGACTGCAATGTCTTCTTACCATAGAGCCTTGAAAAATGTGCAAGGAAAACAGATAAAAAATGCTCAGCAAATTATCGCTAGTTGCACCACATGGAAAATATCAATCAAATAGTTGCTGCCCAAAGAATTTAGGGGATATTTGGGATCGGACAAAATTAACAGTTCAAACATGCTATGAAGTTATCCATCACACGTTACAGCAATAGAAACAAATTTTTTCTTTCAATACGTATAAGGATACCTTTATAAGAGTGATGGAAGTAATGTTAAATATACCTGGACTGTGTTGAGTACTTTGGAATGATACACCGCGACAGGAGATACAGGATAGGTGGTGTTCTGGGTGCTCGGGATGTCAAGAATCCCATTGTTCCAGTGCCCAGATTGGGTCTCCCCATTTCTGAAAGTGTACATTCCAAGTCCTTGCCTTCTGCCCTCGTGCCAGGCTCCTTCATACCAGTGCCCATTTGCAAAACGGTACACTCCAAATCCATGCATCTTGTCCGCAAAGTACTCTCCAGCATAAACGTCCCCATTTCTAGATATGAGATACAAATAAGTGAATGGTCAGATCTAAATAAATTAATTTCACAGAGAATGGACACAAACATGGATATGTGACACCACACCACGCCAACACAAATTTTCAAAATATGTAGGACAATGCATGTGAGGGACACATGGAATATATATAATTTTATTTATTATATATCATATAAAAGGATAAATAATTGTTATATGTCATATAAATGAACATTTAAAGATAATAATTTTTAAAATCTAAAGGAAGAGAATAGATATAAATTTACATTGTTTTTATTTTATCATTGAATTGTAATTTTTTTCAAACTTGTAACATGTTTCATGTGTATCTAAGTGTAGGGAGGTGTCCAACGAGTGTCGTGGACACCTTGTCAGACATAACACATTACCTTCTTAGAAGTGTCCGTACTTCTTAGATTACACTAGCCAAAATGAATGTGTCTCTAAATCTTTTGATCATTAATGGCTACAATAGCATAGCAACCTAAGAAGCATAGACACACGGACATGAAAATTTTCAAAAAATGCAAGACACAATACGCTGGGGACACATGCAAAATATATAATTTTATATATTTATTATATATCATATTTTTGAATATTAAATATTTATTTTGTGTTAAATATTTAATTTCATCAAAATTTTCAACCTTGGGTGTGTTATTTGGGTAAATAAATAAATAAATGGGACGCAAGGTGGTGTGTCCTCAACGTGTCCCAAGTGTCCAAGCGTGTCTAACAAGTGTCAGGAGTGTGTTCGTGTCCAACACTGGTACGTGACCTCCAGACTCTGCTTCATAGATAACAACAGATGTCTCTAGGAGAGATCCCTTTACTCCTGGACTGGGCTAGGTCAAATGCGGCAGCTAGACCAATTCTTATGCTGTAATAGAAAACAATAGCTAAAAAGAAACTCTATCACATTCATCTAGATGAAACAGAGTCAAAGTGATCAATAAAAATTTCAGTCATATCAATGAGAAAAACTATCCATGAAACATCAGGGAATGATATGGTTTTGCATTATTCTGATGTAACTAAAGACTCGGGCTGACACAGAATTTCAAAAATTAAGATGCTTACATGGTTGTAAGCTTATACTTACACTAGTAACTCATACAAAAATTCATTCAGAGTGAAAACGGCATTGCAGTTGCATACAATTTTCAGGCCATCAACAAAGGCTAAACCAATTATAAGATGAAGTACTGACATTCAAAAAGCACGGTATATTTCTTAAAGATTGAATAATATGGCACAAAGGGAACTCCATTGACGAGTATTGATGCTAACATTTTGGATAAAACTTGATGTTGTGACATGAGACTTGCCGCTTGATTTCCCCAAACAATCATTGTTCATCAATCTTGCGTTTAAATTTCCATTTGATTTGACTAATTTATTCCAGAGCAGGAATCAGATGATCAAGAGACATTGAGTTGCACAAGTTATGGTGGGTTGAAAAGTAGAACTTGTTTCATATTGGATATAAGGTGATCTTAACTTTATAGTTTAATTTATATTAGTTAATAAAAAAGACTGATATTATCTATCATCTTGGCAAGAGTATACTTGGGAGAAAGTTGGATTGACATTTTTAGAATAGGTTGAGCCTTGATAGGCAGCACACTGGGGTATCATGTATGCTGAAGAGTCCTGTTTAGGTTGGGTTGGGACATGAAAATTAAAGGAGGCTCATATGATGAGTGAAAGCTAGAGAGCTATCAGGGTTTTGGCATTGCATAAATTGCACTAGAGCTGACTAGATTATATAAAAATGCATGAAGTGGTGCGGCATGGGGTTTAATGGTTGGTGTAGCGAGTAATTCTAAATGTGTCGAACTCTAGAATACTCACTTGGAAAGGTGGGAACTTTATGACGAATCAAAGCTTATCCAAAGAGTGTTGTTGCTGTGAATTTAATTTGATCAAAGTTCTTGGTCACTTCTGGTAGTCAGATATAATTAAGTTATCATGCCTTCTCCAAAAGATTAGATTAATTTTTTCGAAATGAGAAAATTTACAAATTTACAAATTGCTCCAAACCAGAGACTTAAAAAGGAATTTTAGCTCACATTCCTATTTCCTTCCCTTTGACAAGGCAAAAATGTATGGGAAGAAAAGTTGTTTGAAAAGGATCAGGAATTTTCTTTAAAAAGATACTTCTTTAATATGGCTAACATCATCACTCTTCAATTTGTTAAGCCCCTTCATAAGTTCAGTAAACTTAGGTTGTCTAATTCGCCAACATCTTCACTCTTTACTCATATGTAGGGGTGTTCATGGGACGGATCAGATCGCTTTTGCCGTGTATCTGCCACCCGAACCAACCATATCGGGTTGGAAAATGAACTACCAAATTTCGACCCACTCCATGTTTGAAACCGAATGGAACAGATTCGAAAGTTTTCGGTTGGAAGTCGAAACCGACCACTCATTGTTTCTAACCCATTTAGTATCTTTCGATAAAAAAAAACTTCCAGCATTTTTAAAGGACAAAAAATTTCAAGAACCCAAAATAAAATAATAAAATCCATTCATGCTTCAACTGAAAATAATTTACAGTCAAAGGAAAGTGGTGAGAAAAAGAAGAACTTTCATATTGGCCATGGCAGCGAAGCAAAGCACGATGACTGGCCAAGTAGAGAGCCAAAGAAGCTAGGGTTTCTATTTGAAGGGGCCTCGGCTAAGTTGTGGCAGTGAAGAATGTGAAGGTAGTGGCAGAGATGGTGAAACTAAGATAGAATAGGAGCAGCAAAGCAACACGTCAATTGTCCATGGCCATTTGTAAATTGAGAGGGAAATATCTTTTGCAAACTGTGAGAGAGAGAGAGAGAGAGAGAGAGAGAGAGAAATGACTTTGGGAAAGATAAAAATGAGAGAGAGAGAGAGAAGCAGATCAGGAGTTTGTAGACTCTTGAGTTGTATTGCAGGGTAAGTTGTAAATCTCTAGGTTGTAGGTCTGTAGGTCTGTAGGTCATCATTGTAAGTTATAGATTCTAAGTTATCATTGTAGATCTCTAGGTTGTAGATTTCTAGGTGATTATTATCTGAGATAAGAAAGGGATAAAGATGAAATGTAATTTCTTAAGCCCATCAGAGTATGACACATAGACTGAAAAATCTTCTCTTTGTATTACGGTCGGGTCGGGTGGGATGGATTTTTAAATTACTTACCCGACATCTGACTGCCAAACCGAGAAAATGCAGAATTTTAATCTGCCACCGCCCCAAACTATTGTCGAAACTGTCCATTACGCATCGGGTCGGATGGATTTTTGAACAGCCCTACTCATAAGCCCCTTCATAAGTTCGGTAAATTGGGTTGTCCAGGTCTGACTCTGAGATCTCAGCCTTTTGATGAGCCCTAACAATATTACCAGCATGTGCTGTATTAACTCTGAATATGCCCACAACCACCCCGCTATTTGAACAGCTATAGTGTGAGTTAGTCTCATCATAAATGAGATGGACTACAACCCATAAAAAGTAGCTATTTTCTAGGGAGCTAACCCATGTGATTTTCTCCATAAAAAGGTTCAACAGCTAGGAGCAAAGGTGGCTAGATGTAGCCTTGATTAATACAACATAACACTAATTTCTAAAATTAGATCCAAGTGTTTAAGTTGAGTAAGGGTGTCGGACACATTTCACACAATTATTATTGTCATATCCGGTGGACACAAGTATTTTGGGAGAAATATAAGAGTTCATGTAACACAACCACAACCACACATCACTGGCCCCATCTATGTGCTGATTTTTGGGTTTATGATTTAAATGGGTCATGCGTTTTCTGTGTGGGGTAGTGGTGGTGGTGACTCTGGTAGCGGATGGATTTGATTTGCTAGTGGATAGTGGAGTTGGCCGGCGGTGGTGGTAACTATCTAGGTTTGATGTGGGTCAGCCACAGGTGATAGTGGTTTTCAGTGGTGGTGAGTATTTGGTTCCCTTCAGGTTGCAAAGAAGGGTGTGAAAGAGAGGAGAGAAGAAAGAGAAAGAAATGAATTAGACAATTGTGAAATAGCATGATTATTTTTATCTTTTTACCTTTTCAGTGTTTACCATTGGGAGAAGTAAATGATAAGGGGATTCCATGTTTTTGGGCCCAGCCCTAGGGGGATCAAGTGTAATTTATCCAAAAATAATAATTGGACATGTTTGGACGTATATATGACACGTGTCAGAAAGTGTCCAACAGGTGTCGGTGTCTCACATGGACACACCACCTTCTCAGAAGTGCTCATACTTCTTAGATTGTTACTATTACTATAGGAAGCTAGGTAACAATACTGAACAGTCATGAAAGAAAGTATGCAAATCTGCCCCGCACCAAACAAATAAAACCACATTTGGTGACCATGCAACTTGAATTTTACAATGCATGCACCAAGGAACCTAATTCAAGATTTCGCAATATCATCTTCAAATGGAAACCTGTTCAAACAAAATGAGAATTCAAGTCCTCCAAACAACCACCATTTATTGCATTATTAAAGAATGCTTATATTGCTAAAGTCAATGTCATGTATAGTTTCTTAATTTTTGAGTCTTTTATATTTTTTTATAGGATTCCATTCCTTCATTAATTGATGTTCAAACACTGCACAATCCCTAGATATTTAATGTTGATATTTTCACATTGTAACAATTATTATTTCTCTATGGAGAAGTTTATGCTACCATTAAAGTTTCTTTAGGCTCATTGAAAATATATGTAGAGGACTGCAGAACTCCAAGCAGCCAGGTTATTTCTCCTTTTAGCACAGCATGTTTCATGCACCTTGGTTGATACTTGTCAAAAAAACCACATGTATTTCAGTTCCTATATTTGTATCAGTGCAGTAATCCATTGTATCCGGCAAATTTAATTATTTTGGTTTATTACCAGGATTTCATCTGTATCTAAAGCAAATGATCAATCCTTCCTTCTAGAGATGGATGATTAGAAACCAAGAGCCTGTTCGGGAAGTGGCTTTTTTAGTGTCTTTTTAGCTAAAATATGAGGTGAAAAAATTAATATATTTGGGAAGGACTTTTTTGGCTTTTAATATATAAAAATAAAGAAAATAAATTTAAAAAAAGGAGCAAAATGTAGAATGAATGAGAAAGAATCTGACTTTTTAATGAGTTGAAAACCTTTTGGCTTTTTGGCATTTTTAGTGGCTATTGGCTAAAATCATTACTTTCCAAACGCACCCTAAATCTTTTTGTATTATGATTGACATGAAAGGACATCTCAGACAGAATAAGACACAAGGAGGAAACTAACTGCATAAGAATAACTAAATTGGAAAACTAGAACAGAGAGGGGTACACAAAGACGGTATAAATTCATCCACTCATCTTTTGGTTGACATCAAAGCCACAGGACAACACATGCAAGTTATAGTAGAAAGGCATATTTATTGCACTGCTAGTTGATGCAATACACAAGAAGAGCAAGAAAACCAAAGTTAAAGAAGTGGCAATATTTAGAAATTGCAATGGTTTCAAGCTAATAGTATTATTAGAATTTTATTTTATAATTATTTTTATATTTTCTAGGATTTTTAGGTCACAGGTATTTTGATAATTTTTATATCTTGCTGACATGGGTTGTAGGGGTCGCCTACGGATTGTCTTGTGAATCAAGTTATTTAATTGATTTTCATTTATGTTTCTTATTTGGTCTTAAATAAGTTTTGAAGTCAAAGTCTTCTATTTCGGTATTCTAGTTAGTTAAGAAAGTCTGTAAAATCTATATAAAGTAATATAACGTTTCTAATTTAACAGAGTTGATATTTTAGAGAATTTTCAGAGCTCTGAAATTCTTTTATGGATTTTATGATGCAATCAAGCCCTAGGCGTGATGCCTAAGGTCTCAAGGAGTGATTCCTAAAATTATCTTTCTCTTCTTTTTTTCTTTCTCAAATTTCTACACTACAGCAAAGTTATTGTTCACGAGTACTCTCCATAGCCCCTTGAAACAGTCCCTAAACAATGCCAAAATCTCATCTTTTCATACTTAAACTCTTAACCACTTCATTTCCTTAAACAAACCCATAAAACACCTATACTTTCATTGCAATTTCAACCATAAACCCAATTAAAATCAGCCTAAAAAACCCACTGTTGCTGCTGTCCCTAATCTTCTGGCATCACTACCATTCATAAGTTAGTAGACTTCATTTGCAACCTACAAATTTATTGTCCTCTGAGGCTCTCTGACCTTAGTTGAACTACCATCTATCATAAATGAGAAGAGAACAAGAAGCACAGCTTAAAACTTATGTACACTTCACATATAGAAATGTTGTTGCAACAAATTTACAAGTATAAACTAGTAAATGCCAAAGCCATATGAGGTTAGGCATATTTGCTCGCTTAGTATTCCAACTGCGTGCCTAAGCTAACTTTTGCAAATTTGTCTAATATTTGTTGAGTGATACAATGTTCACTTCACGAATTTTCTATTCTAGAAGCCAAATCTGGTTAAGTATTTCAAGTACATCAACTCCAACCAAAAGACACTTTATGAATGTCATCATCATAGTAACATGTCCTACTAACACGGGCTTGCTATGATTGCCTATTGGCTAATAGCTGTACACAGACTCTGTTTCTGTTTTAGCCATCATCCAAGCAAAATGACCAAATAGTGGTAATTTCATTCAAGCTGAGTTCTGATTCTCGAGAGCTAAGAAACATGGATACAAACACGTGTCACATGACAGAGACACCCTAACACAAATAATAATAATAATAATAATAATAAATTAAAGATGCAAAACACAAAATGTGGAGGATGCACAACATATATATACATTATATTTATTACAAGCCATAAATATGAATATTCCATTTAAAGATAATATAAATTACAACATAACAGTAATTTCTAAAGCTTACTTATCAAAAAAATTAATAACTACAAATCTAAATTGTTCTTCCTTTCATCATTGGATCCAAAACTATTTTATTCAAACTTGTAATTTATTTTATATGTGCCTATGAGATGAACACGTGTATCCCCAACTGTGTGAAAATTTAATTTTTTATAAAAATAATAGGACATGTTTGGATGCATGTCCAACACATGTCGAAGAGCATTCAACAAATGTTGGTGACACGTGTTCAACACAGACACGCCACCTTAGAAGTGTTTGTGATGAAGATGCTTTTGAGCTCAAGAGATACAAAAAGATACAAAATATCATATTTTCTACATTTAAATTAATTACCAAATGTATCTTCATGACACACAAAGCAGAAATAACAAGAATAATGCATCCCATACTATTATGAACGAACCCAACGACAAAATCCACCCATCTGCCCAACGAAGCCCATGTACATACGACAAGCTACGAGTCAAAAACCTAACACTACAAAGCACATACCCAATGAAATCGAGCATAAAAATCTAAAAACATGCAAGAAAGCATTCAAAGGCATTCAATTCAAATCAATAATAACCCACTAACCCACAAATGTATTTAAACACCAAACCAAAAACCTAGAAGAATGCCCTTTAAGTCGTTACAAATGGAAAGAAAACCAATGAACCAAAATCTAGAATTGCCCACATACCCAATGAACTACAAGCATAAACATACAAGTAAGCATTCAAAGGAATTCAATTTTAATCAACAATAACCTGCTAACCCACAAATATATTTAAACAACAAAACCAAAAACTAACAAAGAAAACCAACGAACCAATATCTATAATTACCGGAAATGGTAGCGACCGAGCCCATGCTTGACGCCCCACTTGAATTCCCCCACATACCGGCTGCCATCCTCACAGGTATGAACTCCACAACCATGACTCTGCCCATTTGACCATTCCCCAGCATAAACATCTCCGGTATAGAACCTATATACACCAAAACCATGCCTAAGGCCTTGCCTATATTGCCCACGATACCGACTCCCTCTCGCCCATGTCTCAACCCCATAACTATCATACTTTCCATCAATCCAATCCCCTTCATACCTTCCATTCATGTAATAGTAATAAACCCCACTACCCGAGCACTTCCCCTTATGAAATTCACCCTCGTATACATCTCCATTGCTATAAGCTTGAACCCAACATCCTGAATTTGCCTTTTTCTCCGATTTTGGCCTCGAACCAATGGACCAAAACACCGGCAAAGGCGGTCTAGACCCGTTGGTCGATGATGAGAGCTTAATTGGGAATGATCGAGCAAGGAATAGGCGAATGGAAGGGAGGCGAGGGACCGCGAGATTGAGTGAGAACAAGAGCGCGGCGGAGAAGGCAAAGGCAGAGAGGAAATCAAGCACAAATGAGCGACTCGGATGGGAAACCAAGAAGTAGAAAAATGGAAGAGACAGCAAGAGAATTAGGCGGAGGTGGATTCGGAGGCGGCGGAGATGGTAGAGGCGGCGGCGGAGGAACCGAAAAGCGGTGACTTTGGTGGGCAAGCGGTTGGAGAAATTGAACAAATAGTGGGATTTCAATGTCAATGGTGGGTTGGAAGAAAATGGGTATTGGTGAAGGGAATTAGACAGAGTGGGGGATTTAGAGAGAGAATTGGAAGAAGATGAAGATGGGTTGTTTGTTTGGATCATGAGAGGTCGCTTGTGAGGGGTAGATTTAGCTGTTGGTGTTGAAGAAGATGGTGGAGGAGCAATTGGGTCATTCTGGGTCAGTGTCTGTGTTTGTGTTTGGTCTATGAGAATTTGTGGGTTTGCTTCAGAGGATGAAGATAATGATTGAGGAGGAAGATTTGAATTGAAATTGCGAATATTGTGATTGTGGGTTTGTTGTTGAGTGTGTTTTTGGTGGATTGAAGGAGGGAAAAGTAGAGGCGGTGTTGGATTGAAACCGGAAGAGACGCCGCTGCTTTCTTTTCCGATCTGAACTTCAGATTTCTTCTGATGCATTACATTACATTACATAAGTAAAAATCCAATTCAATCTCAGTCTCTCTCTTCTCTGTTCTTCTGAATCTAGATGATTGAGGAAGACGAGTCGGCATTACAGGGTTCTGGTGTGGATCTCGAATTTCGGAGGAGTTGAGTTGAGTTGGGTTTGGGTTGGATTGGTATGTGAAGAATGGTAGGATGGGATTGTTTTTCTCGAGCGAAGTCTGCGAGGAATTCATATGCCTTTTTTGTTGCGGAAGAGAAAGAGGAGAAGAGAGAGAGAGTGTGTGTGTAATTTGAAACCAGGGGCGACACGTCGCGGCCGAATGCCCTTTCCCTTTGACAAAAAATGCTAGAGATGAGATCCTATCAAAATTTTAAATTTTTATCCAATGTGATATAACACCAGCATAGAATTCATATGATATAAATCTTATATTTATACGATAACTTTAATAAAATTTTTAAAGTGACTATTACTCTTCACTTTAATTTTAATTGCTGAAATGCCACTCTTTTGGTGGTTTTCTTTATTATTATTAATATTATTATTTTGATAAATTACACTGACAACTCTTCCATTTTTTTAAAATCACACTTAACTCCTTTATTCTTTGAAATATCATGACATCACTTATTTAGAAAGTTTTTGTAATAGTTTAACCCTTTCATTAGGCAATTATCCATTGACTTAACGGAAAACTTTTACATCAATAAAAATACACCCAGATATACCAATTTTGCCCTTGTAAAGTTTGATGTATCTCCTCTAACCTAAGTCACTTTGTCTATTTATTATCTCACCAAGATATGCTATCCAATCTCATTACTCAACCATATCTATCTCTTTCCCTTATGACCACTGACATAACCTCGCGTCCACCGCTATACACAACCTAACTCAACTCTCTATGACACTTTTATTGCCCCAGTCGATATATACTACTCGGTCCCATTCTCATTGCCATACACTATTCAGCCACAATCCCAGCCCCATTTCCATTGCCATACACACAATCATCTCTAGTCTCAATCCTACCGCCCATAGACCTATCACAAACCCATCAACAACCACTGGAGCATTACCTCAAACACCTTATGAACAAGATAGAGATGAAGAGTTAAAAAGATATAGTATCACTTCCTTAACCTTAGCAACCTCAAATCACCCAATTTATACATAATAATACCCACGGATCAAACATAAATCCATGATAGAACAGAGAAACAGAGCATATTGCAAAGAACTAAGAAGAAATGATGTGGTATGGGTTTTTTTTTTTTTTTTATGGATTTTTAACAAGAAGGGTAATATAGTAGCTTTATCATTTAACTTATAGTGTTAACTGACGTGAGATGCCAGTGATAAAAGGGGTGACAGTGTGATTTCAAATAGACAGAGGAATGTCAGTGTAATTTACCTTTTTTTTTTAGTAAATTGTGATTTTTCTTTTTGAATGAATTACAAATACATATCTGAGACTTACTTAAAATACGAATTTTTCCATGTGGTTTAGAAAATTATAAATATCTCATTGTTAGAATATTTTATTTAACAAAATTAACTCAAAAATGAAATTCCTAACTGCTTTCCTATATAATGATAAAATTTACCTTAATTATTAACTGAAATAAATTTCTAATATTATTAAAAACTGTTAATTGATTTGATACTTTATTAATAAAAGGGGAGTCATTTGTTATTAACTTAAAAACTTCAAGAGGCAAGATGTAATTATCAGAATCATAGGAGGCAAATCGTATTTTAAGCAAATTTCAAAAGATGTATTTGTAATTTACAATTTTTTTTAAAAAAAAATTGGTAAATTGTAAAATGAGATCTAGTTTTATGTTACAAAAAAATTTACCTAATGGGTGTGGTCAAGTGATAAGATCTTTGTTGTTGTATCCAAGATCTCAGATTCGATTTTTTTTTGAGAACATTCATAGTAAAATGACTTTGTTGTGTAAGACTACCAAAGGATAACTTCTAAGACTTTGGCTCCCTTAAGGTCAAACTCTAATGGTCATTCCTTTATAGTTATGTTTCGTTTTTGTTTTTGTTTTTGTTTTTTTTTTTTTTTTATGTTATAGAAATTATAAACCCAAAAAAATTATTCCAAAATTTATTTGGATTGATTTTGAACTATATGAATCTTAATCTCACAATATGTTTTTTTGAACTAAAATTTTTAATTTCTTAACATTGTTGTTTATGTTACCTTCATTGTTTTGCATTTATTTTAAAATTTGCTATATATTATTGATTTTTTCTCTATTTTATTTTATTAGGATATTTAACAAGATATTATTCGTTTTTGTTTTCTATAACTATTTCAAACACAATTAATTATGAGTGTCCACCTAGCGGTAATACAAAATAATGGAAAATCAAATACATAATATTTCCTTTCTATTTTTTCTTTTGGTAAGTGAGCAATAAAAGAATATGAACTTAATCATGTTAAGTAAGATGGTGTTTGATAAAATTGAAAATTTAAAATTGAATGCTGAAAATTAAATACTAAAAATTGAATGTTGAGTTTTTTAAGTTGAAAAACTATTTAATAAAAACTTAAGCACTGAACTAGAATAAGTTATTTGATATGTACAAAATAAAATTTGAATTTTATTATTTTGAAATTATACTTCCAATTTTTATATTGTGATGGTAGTGCAGTGGCTACATTAGTTATGGCGCCAATAACAATGATGGTGGAGGTCAATGAATAGTGGTTGTGTCAATGGTGGCCTGGCAATGTAGTGAAGGTAAAAAGGGAATGACGACAGTTGTGTAATGATAGTAGTGATTGTGGTGATGGTGGTGGTTTGGGTAATAGTGGCAATGGATGCGGAGATAAAAAGTAGTATAGTAGTTATTGTGTTGATAGTAAAAAGTGGCAACTGTTGTAGTAGCAGTGAAGTCATGGTAGTGTCTATGACAACGATGACAATGGAGGTAGTGGAAATTATGGTGGTGATAGTGGTAGTAGCGATGGTGGAGTGGCGGCAACAGTAGTTGTAGTGGTAGTAGTGATAGTGGTGGTGGTAACGGTAGCAGTAATGGTGTTAACAATAGTGGTGGCAGCGGTGATGCAATATTTGTAAGGTTATAATAGTATATGTCGATACTTATGTATACTCAAAAATTTAGTCAGAATTAAGTAAGTTTTTAATCATTTAAAATTTTCTTAACTTTTAGTCTATATTTCAAGAGTTACTTAAATATTTAAGTGATACAAATTATGATATCAAACGGGGTTTAATTGATTTTCACTCAATACATTCAATTTTAAGTGCTGAATTAGGCTGACAACTGAAAATTAAGTATTGAAAAATGAATGTTGAATTTTTTAAGCTGAAAACTTTTTGATAAAAATTTAAGTGCTGAATTAAAAATAAACTGTTTGATATGTATAAGATCAAATTTGAAATTTATTATTTTAAAATTGTATATTTCAATTTTTATATTTTAATGTTAGTGGTAGTAGTGATGGCGATGATGATGATGGTAGTAGTAATAGCGGCAGTGGCATGATAGTGGTGGTGGTAGCAATAGTATTGATGGTAGTAGCATGGTTGTATTAGCGGTAGTGATAATGCACTAAAAATTACACAAATTGTAAAAAATAGATTACCAATTCATAATGCCAAGAGCCATTAAGATCCAACCATAAACAACTATACCGAGTGCACTAACATAAAGAGAGAATACAAATAAAAATAATTTCTTCATACTAGGTAGAAGCAATTGTTATTAAATACAAGAGAGTTTGGAACACATATAACCATATAAGAAATATAACAAAGTGCAAAAATAATTTTAACATGTTGATTGGCGATGATGTTGATGATGGAAAAAAATGGAGAAGATTGGTGTAACAGGCCCGCGAGGGACCTCGCTACAGTTCGGACTCGATTTTGTTGCGGTTCCAAATCTTGAACCAAAGAGTCCAAATTCGGCAAATCGTTTTGAAGAAAAACAGATTTTTTGAAAGAAGTGCCAAACATGGACTGCTTTGCCAGATAACAGAGTCGCCACCTAAATATTTTTAAAATGGGAAATTTAGGAAACCCTAACTCGGTGCCAAAGGCCACGTGTCCGTCATCACCAAAGTTGGCTCGGGAACTTGGGTACGATTGGGGAAGGTCACATCGTGAGCACTTTCGCCCGGTCAAAGACCGGCCTCTACTAACCATGATATCTGTTTTTGAAAACATTGTGAGTTCTTATTCCGGTTATTAGCCTAGGTTACTATGTGATGCGCACAGCATACAAGTATAGACTGAATCACCTGAATTGGAACTGAACATCTCATGTTTGTTTGTTTGAAAATGGTTTGATGGTGCTACCCGCAAGTAGGCTAAGACGCGGATTTGCCACCCTCAGGTAGGCTTAGTAAAAAACATGATTTTGTCACTATTTAGTGGGCTTAAAACAAACATTTGATGAATTGTCCCAATTCAAATAACTCAACCTCCACCCACAGGCATTCAAGGCAGTTATATCATATAAGCACATAGCCTCATGGCAAGCATGCTATCATGGCAACACTCACACGCATGCAAGGATGCTAAAGCATAACCACTTACCGAGTACTCCAAGCCAAAACAGAAAACTGATTAGGAATCATGCGTGATCCTACATATACTGAAATGCCTAATGCAACACATGCAAAAATGCAAACTATAGCAGGCTCGGCTATTCTAAACATGGCATATGGAATGCTACAGCTAGCATGTATTCAATTTGGAATTGAAATACAAATGCAGTTTGTATGATGCGTCGAGTCGATGCGTGCAAAAGCAGATGAATGATGCAAACATCTTTGTCATCTTGTATGCTAATTGAAATATGCCCTATATCTCGACCATCGTAAGGTGTAAATAAAAGGAGAAAGCGTGGGGTTGGAAGACATACATCACACTCACACACCCTTATTACAGTTGTGCCCTCGTGAGGGTCCGAATAAATAATAATCTGATCAGAAATATCTGATTCCTAATTAATTATCAAATTAATCAAGAAATGAAGCGGCGCCTTGAGCGGTGCCTTGCTTCGATGAATGATGTATCTTTGAACGCTGCGGAAATCCACTAGGATGCCCCAATTTGCCTCTGTTTGCAGTATTTCTCGAAATGCGCGCCGGACTCCGAAAAGTTGTTGATTCTTGATTTTGCTATGACAGAGAGCAGAAAAAGGGCATAGCAATGTATTTCACAAATATATGCATGCCTCGATCCTCGTGCCACCAATCACGCATATCGATGCATGATGGCCGAGGATCCGAATTGCACAACTCGATATAGGATGAATGCAGATGAATGCTACAACAAAACCTAACTCCATCATGGGTAATCCGGAGTGTCGTTGACTTGGGAATTGAGACACACTCCGTCACTCGGAGTACGGAATGTACCTTGTTTCCCGTGCCCGGGCTAACGCCTATCCCGAACACGATGCAATATGCATGATATGCATGAAATACAGCTAACAATGCTATGAAAGTGAGATGTCTCGAAATGCGTGCCCGCAGGCACGCATACCGAGAAAATGCATGAATGCAATCTAAGATACAACCTAGTATGCACAATGCAGATGGAAACGAGATGCCTCGAAATGTGTGCCCACGGGCACGCAAACCGAGGAATGTATGGAATGGAAATTGGATAAAACCGAAGTGTCTCAAAATGCGTGCCCATAGGCACTCAAACCGAGGCGATGATGTGACATGCGAATCGGATAAATCTGAAGTGTCTCGAAATGCGTGCCCACAGGCACGCAAATCGAGGAATGTATGAAATGGCATACGGAATGCAAAGATGGGCTTACGCCAACATGAGAGAGCCTCAGCCGCACTCACATAGGCTGCCGTCGGACAAAACAGAGGTGCCTCAAAGTGCGTGCCCACGGACACGCAAACCGAGGCGATGATATACAAGCATGAAAATGGTACAGAAATGCAATGATGGGCTTATACCAACATGAGAGAGCCTCAGCCTACTCACATAGGAGGCCAATGGATGAAAACGGAGTGCCTCGAAGTGCGTGCTGCAGCACGCAAACCGAGGCAATGCACTAAGGCATGAAATGACGTGGAAAATGATATGCAAGCATGCAAACCAAATTTCAGCAGCTAAATGAAGGGGAAAACAGCCCCGAAATGATACGAAATGAGAATCAATGCATGAAATCATCCCGAAATGTGATTTTAAGTACCCGAAATGGCCTACGACTATGCTAAACATGCAAAATTGGCACATGAAAGCAAAAACAGTAGCAAGGAAGCCCCAAAAATAGCATCTTTTTAGTACAAAACATGGCCAAATTGTGAGCATAGATATGGCAACAATGGCATGCAAAAATGGGGGAAAAGAGGGGAATTACAAAGCAAGTAGTATATACAATGCTCAAACCAAAAAAAACAGTTCTACAACATTAAAGAGGGACCAAAAATATGCATATTTATAAAATATTACATCCCCCAATTCAGCGTGTAGATATGATAAACAAAGCATGCAAACTAATGAGCCAATGAAGGCTATAACACAAGGTACCATAAGCATACACCAAACAACTTCGGACCCTTAACAAAATGTGAAGAATAGGCCAAAATAAGACATTTTATAAGCCTGATGAAGGCTGAAAACAGAGGCTAAGCAAGCCTAACAAAGCATGCAATTTTACGGAAAATGTGAGGGATATAACATGAAGTACCAAAACCAATCATCAAATGGCCTAAGACTCTTAACAAAAAATGATGAGAAGGACAAAATAAGGCTCTTTCTAAGCCTGATGAAGGCCGAAATCAGAACCCAAATAAGCTTAAAGAGGCATGCAAAATGGGGCCAAAGAGAGGTATAAAGAGAGGCCATGCATGGAGGCCCCAAACAAGATTGATCCCTTCTACAATATTGTATAGGGACCTAAAATAAGCTCAATATCAGTTAATGGAATGCTCAAAATCAGACTTTAAATAGGCTAAATAAACCATGCAATTTTACGGTAAATATGGAAAATTACAAAGAAAGTGCATGATAGAGAGGCCAAACATGGTTGAGCCCTTCTTCAATGTTTAAGAGGGGCTCAAAATAGGCCCACTCACAGTTTATTTCATGCTCGAAAATGGATCATTCATAAGCTAAACAAAGCATGCAAAATATTGGCATAAAAGATGATTTTGAAGGAAGAGAATGATAGAGATGTCAAACAAGGTTAAGCCCTTCTACAATGTTGTAGAGGGGATCAAAATAAGCCTAAAATCAGTAGGGGTCGAAGCCCAAAACAGTGAGAAAATAGGGTAGAAAATTGAAGCAAAAATAAGCTAGAAAAAGGGAATTTGAGACTTACCCTTGAAGATCAAGCTTTTGTTGCTTCTTGGCTTCAATTTTCTGGTTCTTAGCCTTTGAAAAAGCTTTCCTTGCTGCTGGAATGGAGGTGGTGATGGTGAGGCTTGATGTTGATGAACAAATGAGACCAAAACTTGAGAGTTTTTGAGAGATAGAGAGAGATATGCTTGTATATCCTTGAGAGATATTTTCCAACCCCTCAAAAAGATCTGGGAGGCCAGCTATATAGGCAAGAAAACCGGAGAAAAGGTGGGCAAAAAGTGCTTTAGTTGCAAGTGGCTGGCCGGCTGGAAATGGTGGCCGGCCAGCTAGGTTCAAAAGGTCCAAGGCATAGGACTGGTCAACCATGTAGCCCTTGAAGTTAGCTTTCCAATGCCGCAAACCTTGCATCAAAATTCCTCCTGTAGAAAAAGTTATGCCGCCAGAAAGTCACAGCAGATTTCAGTCCAACCGGAGTGATGCCCTATTCAATCAACCATATCTCCTCCATCCGGAATTGAACTTAGGAGATTCTTAAGTGAAAAATGAAGCCCCGGAAGTAAGCTTTCCAATGGTGGTGGCCTCATACTTTAATTCCTCTTGTGCAAAGAGTTACGCTTGTTTCGGTGAAGCCGCGCAGACTTTTCTCCTTCCCGGATTCATGCTGAACCACTTTTGACCAAGCAGATAACTGGTTGCTGAGACAATTGCTGGCCTCCCATCCTCCAGTGATCTTCCTGGTGCTAAAACAGAGGTACCTGCCAAAATTGAACAAAAACTAATGCAAAACGAAAGCTCGGGGACCAAAACCGCGCGGGGTCCCGAAAATGGGCTGTGAGCACCGAAAGTGGCGTTTGGCCACGAAGTGGGCATCAGAGGCCCCAGTGTTCCTCGAAATGATAAAATAGAGGCACTTGCCAAAATTGAACAAAAACCGATGCAAAATGAATGCTCGGGGTGCAAACCGCGAGGTTCGGGGTCCCGAAAATAGGCTGCGAGCACCGAAAGTGGTGTTCGGCCACGAAGTGGGTATCTGAGACCCCAGTGTTCCTCGGAATGATAAAACAGAGGCACTTGCCAAAAACCGGGGAAATCGGAGATGGTTGGGCGGTCCCGAACCGAGGCACACGGCCTGACGGCTCCGAAAACCGGGAACCGGGCTCCGAAATGGGCAAAATGGCCTACGGCCACGAAAAGTAGCTCACGGCCACTGAGAGATAGCCTACAGGACCACTCCCTCCCCTCAGGAAAGAAAACAGAGAAAACCGAGTCTGGTTCGCAAACCGAGACAAGGCACAGAAGAGAGTTCGGAAGTCCGGAGGCAGGGCGCGCGGCCGCGACTCTGAGGCTGCTGAACGAGCACAATATGCAACATCACCGAGTGCTCAATCGGTGACGTCTGAGTCTTAAGGTCGGTCAAAAATGGGGTGTCTACAATTGGGGATAAATATTTGTAAATCGGTGATGAATTTTTGTAGATCGGTGATGGATCTTGGTAGATCAGTAACGGATCATGATGGATCGGTAATTGAACTTGATGAATCGGAAATGATGTCGAAGATCGGTGATAAAGGTTTTATGTAGAGCAATGATGGATCTTGGTAGAACGGTGAGGGATTTAAGTGGATGATTGTAGTAATGAAATTGATGGATGATGGTGGTGATGGAGTTGGAGTTGGATGATGAGATGAAATGAGAGCGGGTGAGAGAAAGAGAGATAGGAAAACAAAGAGAGAAACAGAGAGCGAGAGTGAGAGAGGGGCGAAGAGAGGGAGATCAAAGAGAGAGAGAGAGAGGATTTATAAAAAAAAATGTTTTATTTATTTATTTATTTTTATATATAATTATTATATAGGAGTATTTAACATACCAAGTTCAGTTCTAATATAACAAAATTGCTCTTCATTAAAAGACTTGGTAAATATGTCAGCTAATTGACGATTCATAGGCACAAATTCGAGTTCAATGTCACCTTTGAGTATATGATCTCTTAGAAAATGATGCCTTATTTCAATGTGTTTAGTGCGTAAGTGCTGAATAGAATTTTTTGAAAGGTTAATGGCACTTGTATTGTCACATTTTATAGGAATATGATCATAGTGAAGTCCAAAATCTTGAAGTTGTTGTTTCATCTAAAGCAATTGTGCACAACACTTAGCGGCGACAATGTATTCTACTTCAGTAGTTGACAGAGCCACTGAGTTTTGTTTTTTGCAAAACCAAGAAGTGAGTAAGTGTCCAAGAAAATGACAAGTACCACTAGTACCTTTTCGATCAAGTCTACATCCCATAAAGTTAGCGTCCAAGTAACCAAAAAGTTTATAGGTACTTTTCTTAGGATACCATAATCCCAAATTTGGAGTGCCAACAAGATATCTGGAAATATGTTTGACTGCGGTGATGTGTGACTCTTTAGGTACAGATTGAAACTGTGCACACATACAAATACTAAACATTATATCAGGTTTACTTGCAGTAAGATAAAATAAGGAACCAATCATACCTTGATATTTCTTTTCATTTACCAGTTTACCATGCTCATCTTTGTTGATTTTTATTGATGTGCTCATTGGAGTTGCTACAGGCTTTGATGATTCCATTTCAAACTTTTTTGAGTAGATCCTTAATATATTTCGTTTGATTTAAATGGATCTCATCATTGGTTTGTTTAATTTGTAGACCAAGTAAGTAATTTAACTTTCCCATTATACTCATTTCAAATTCACCTTGCATATCTTTAGCAAACTCTTTGCACAAATTTTCATTAGTAGCACCAAAAATAATGTCATCAACATAAATTTGAACAATTAGCATATCCTCCTTTTTGGTTTTTATAAAAAGAGTTGTATTTATTTTTCCTCGAGAAAAACCTTTTTAAGTAGAAAATTACTCAATCTTTTATACCATACTCTAAGAGCTTGTTTTAAACTATATAAAGCTTTTGAGAGTTTGAAAACATGATCCGAGTATTTATGATTTTCAAAATCGAGGAGGTTGTTTAACATAAACTTGCACCAGAATGTACCCATTTAAAAAAAAAAACTTTTAACACCCATTTGATATAATTTAAAATCTTTAAAACATGTAAAAGTAAGTAACATTCTAATAACTTCAAGTCTAACGACTGGTGCAAAAGTTTCATCAAAATCAATGCCCTCTTTTTGATTATAACCTTGCCCTACCAATCTAGCTTTATTTTTAGTAACAACTCCGAATTCATTCACTTTATTTCGAAAAACCCATTTTATACCAATAATTAGATGATCCTTAGGCTAAGGAGTCAAAAACCAAACTTCATTTTTTTTCAAATTAGTTTAATTCTTCTTGTACTACTAAAGTCCAATTTTCATCTTTTTCAGCTTCAAAAAACGATTTTGGTTCAATTTGTGAAACAAATGCTGAATTACTACAAACATTTTTATTAGAGGAATGAGTTTTTATACCTTCTGCTGCATCATCTATAATAAGGTCTTTAGAGTGGTCATGAGCATACTTTCATTTCTTTGATAAATTTGATTCATTTTCTAGACGAGCATATTCCTCTTGAAGGTTTTTCATTGTGATTTCTTGTTTTTGTTCAGTAGGTGGATTTTCTTCATTTGTTGTGTAAATGCTCTCCATTCTTAGATTTGTTTCTGCAGTATTGTCACTTATAAGATTCTTGGAAACAACGTTATTAGATTCATCAAAGGCAATGTGTATAGATTCTTTAGCAAGTAAAGTTCTTTTATTGAATAGTCTACAAGCTTTACCAGAATTCGAATAACCAAGAAATACAGGTTCATCCGATTTACCATCAAATTTTCCTAAGTTATCTTTATTGTTATTTAATACAAAGCATTTACAACCAAAAGCACGCAAGTGGCTAAATTAGGTTTTCTATCTTTGCAAAGTTTATAAGGGATTTTCTTAAGAATAGGTCTAATCAAGGCACGGTTTACAACATAGCATGCAGTGTTAATAGCTTCAACTCAAAAATATTTAGGTAAATTATTCTCACAAAGCATAGTACGGGCTATTTCTTCAATAGTTCTATTTTTTCTTTCAACCACACCGTTTTGTTGAGGAATTCTAAGAGCCGAGAAATTATGATCTATTCCTAGATCATCACAAAACATAATAAAATCATCATTTTTAAATTTTCTACCCTGATCACTTCTAACACTACAAATATTAAGATTTTTTTTATTTTGAATTCTTTTACAAAGTTTTGAGAAATTATTAAAAGCTTTATTTTTGTGGGCTAAAAATAATATCCATATATATCTAGTATAATCATCAACACAAACAAGAGTATATGATTTTCCTCATAAACCTAATGTTTTAGATAGTCCGAATAAATCAATATGCAAGAGTTAAAGCGGTCTAATAGTTGAAACGATATTTTTGAATTTAAAAGAAATTCTAGTTTATTTTCCAAGTTAACATGCATCACAAAGTTTGTCCTTTTCAAAACTAATTTTAGGCAAACCAATGACTAACTCAATTTTTAAAAGTTTTGAAATTAAATCTAAATGAGCATGTCCTAATCGTCTATGCCATAACCAACCAGTTTCACTTATTGCAGATAAACATTTAACATCAAAATGAGAAGACAAGTTATGCAAATCAAACGCATATACATTCTCATATCTACGTTTTATTATCTTTTGTGTTCTTAATTGTGCAGTGAGTTTTCTAAAAAATAACTCTATTACCTTTATCACATAATTGACATTAAGCAAGTTATGTTTTAAACCTTCAACAAGTAAAATATTTTCTATAATAGGAGAATGATTTTTACCAATACTACCTACACTAATGATTTTTCCTTTACTATTGTCGCGGAAGGTTACATATCCACCATCCTTTGATTGAAGTGTGGCGAACATAGCTTTATTTCCGATCATGTGCTTTGAGCATGCACTGTCGAGATACCATCGATCGTTATTGGATTTTGTCTTGAAAAATTTCTACAAAAATTTGATTTTTCTATTGGTACCCATATTTTCTTGGGTCCATAAAATTTAGAATTTGATAGAGTTAAAATATCTTTAGGAACCCACATCTTTTTTATTTTAGCAAAAGGATTTCTTTTAATAGGACATCATAGTGAAATATGACATTTTTTACCACAAAAATGACGCATGAGATGTGAGTGTCTAGAAGAAGCATAAATAAAACCATATTTGAAAGTTTTTTCTTTTGAAAAAGGTTTATACCCAACTCTTCCAATGTACGATTTTGACTTTTAAGAATTTTATCCAAAGTGTCTCTTCCTTGAGTAAATTTTGAAAGAGTATTATTCAAATCTTCTATATTTTTATTGAAAGTAATTTTCTCATTTTTTAAAGAATCGTTTTCAATTTTTAAATCATTTAGTTCCTTTTTTTAAAATAGGAGATTCTTTTGATTTAAAAAATGCATTTTCTTCTTTTATCTTTAAAAAATCTTTTTGTAACTTTTTAATTTTATTAGATAAAGATTCATTTTCTTTTGTTGAATTTGAAAGCAATTTTTTAAGTGTAATATTTTTAATGCCAAGTTTTCGAAATTCGTCATGCAATTCTTCAATTGCAGATTGTAATTTATTAAAAAAATAAGACTTATTATTTATCTCATCATCATCTCCAAATGCCATTAGTCATAGGTTGGCAACTTCATTATTGTTGTCATCATTTTTTGAATCACTTTCATCGCTATCTCCCCATGTAGCAATCAAGGCTCTTCTTTTGTCTTTCTTGTATTGTTTCTTAGTTTTTGGACAATCGGCTTTGATGTGACCGGATTTGTTATACTCATAACAAGTGATTTCAATTTTCTTATTATTTTCTCCTTTTTATAAAATCTTTTCTACTATATTCTCCTTTGTTAAAATCTCTTTTGAAAAATCTTCTTCTTCCTTGATTATTTTCATAAATTTTTGAAACTTTTTTGTTAAGAAGGCCATTTCTTCATCATCAAATTCTGAATTTTCTTCATTTTCCTCTTCACAAGTAGCAATGGTTTTAAAAGTTATTCCCTTCTTTTTCTTGTTGTCTTCTTCTTCATCCATTTCTTTCATGATGAGCTCATGTGTAAGAAGATATCCCATTAGTTCATCCAGACTTAGCTTTGATAAGTCCTTAGTTTCTATGATGACAATGACTTTTGTCTCCCAACTCTTAGGTAATGACCTGAGCACTTTTCTTACAATTTCAGCATTAGTATATATTTTATCAAGAGATGTTAAACTA
Source organism: Camellia lanceoleosa (assembly GCA_025200525.1). Classification (NCBI taxonomy): domain Eukaryota; kingdom Viridiplantae; phylum Streptophyta; class Magnoliopsida; order Ericales; family Theaceae; genus Camellia; species Camellia lanceoleosa. The sequence continues at coordinate 90,716,144 of CM045765.1, forward strand.
TTTATAATATCAGTAAAATGAGTAAACATTTGAGTAATGGTTTTATCAGGTTTCATTTTAAAAAGCTCGTAATTATGGACTAGCAAGCTAACTTTAGACTCTTTAACTTGGTATGTTCTTTCATGAGTCACTATGAGTTTATCCCAAATTTCTTTTGTAGTCTTACATGTAGAAATTCTATTGAACTTGTTGGCATTTAAGGCATAGTACAACATATTTGTGGCTTTAACATTGACTTGAGCCATTCTCGTATCAGATTCAGTCCACTCATCTTCAGGTTTTGGTTTCTTTTAGTCATTTATGGTTCTGGTAGGAATTTTTTGACCGTTACAAATAATTTCCAACATGCATAATCGTTAGATTGCATGTGTATGGTCATCCTAGTTTTTCAGTAGTTGAAATTGATACCGCTAAACAATGGTGGTCTATTGGATGTTTGTCCCTCAGGTAAAGAATAGCTCGGAGTTGCCATAATATATACTCTAGGATGATTAAATCACAAAAATTAGAGTCCTAGCTCTGATACCAATTGTTATCCCAAGTAGGCAACCCAAGAAGGATGGCGAATTGGGTTATTAAAAAATTTTATAATAAAAAATAATAAACACGATATTCAAATTTCAACATATAAAAAACAGAACAATAATTATCAATATAAAAGTAAGAGAGATAGGGAAAGAAAATCAAACACTGAGACTTATAGTGGTTTGACACGCCGAGTCTACGTTTACTCCCCAAAAAATCTCATTGAGAATTTATTCACTATCAAAATGAATCAATACACCACCAAGGCTTCACCAAGCTTGTAGATTTTACACATGTCTTTTTTATCTATTGAGCCTCATTTAACAATAAATACCTCACCCTTACAAAATTTTCTCACAAAATAATTAATAAAAATAAGAGGTACTTTAACTCTCTTTTACAATAATTTTCTCACAAAGACAACACTTAGATCTTAAAGTAAAAGAGTAGAGTGAAAAATACAATCACAATTTTGGAGTATACAGAATTTTTTGCTTTTCAAGTTCTCAATTTTTTTCCATACAAAACACTTATATTTATACTCAAAAATATATTTGTTGGGAGAGGAGATGCTCCTTTTGACAGAACAAATGCTCCTGATGCTCCTAATTTCAAATAGACAGCAAAAGATAATGATTGAAATGAAGATAAAAGTAAAACCACCCTTTTTCAAACATGGAGCCATCTTTTTCTCTTATAGGCAAGTTGAACGTTATATTATAATGTTCAAAACTTTGAATTAAAACAAGCAAGATATGAAATGCTTTGCTTTTTCTTTTTCTTCTTTTTTAATATATAATATATTCAAAAGATATAAAATAGTTGCTCATGATATGCAACAATGGGTGTGTCCATGCCTTTATAGACTAATTCTCCAAATATGCTACATTCATTAGAGCACCCAAGTATATTACAATTGAAGATACTGCCTAGCTCTTCTTCAAGCATATTGTCAAATACTAGGTATTCTAGAAACATTGTTAGTGATCGTGATAGTAGGTTTATTGGGAACTTTTGGACTTCATTGTTTAAGCTACTTGATTCACATTTAGACATGTCGTCTAGACATATTGTCTAGTTATCATCCTAAAAGCTATGGTTAGACGAAAAGATTCAATTCAGACCTATAAATGGATCAGATTCGGATCAGATCTGTCAAAATTCGAATTCGATCCGAATCCGTTTAGCCCATATCTGATTATAGATATCCAAATCCGATGATTTCAGATATCTGATATGATAATCCAATCCGATCCATTTATTTATTTACTGAGCTACAATTTTATATAATTAAATTTTTTTTTTTCCATTTTTGTGTTTTCTTCATTTAAATTGAGAATAATCAGATCGGATTATTGGATTATTAGATTAGATCGGATTTTTGCATATTCAATTCGTTTAATAAATGGATTCGGATTTTCGGATTATCGAATTATCGGATTAGATTTTTTGTAAATGGATTTGGATTTTCGAATCAGATTCGAGTCGGATTCGGATTGAATCCGATCCATTGACAACCCTAATTTAGTTGTATGCTAATTTGTATGTATTTTCCTCCCCTATCAAGTAGTCCATTATATTGTTTAAATAATGAGATGGGATCCTGTGTTTAGGTTTGTTTCTTACCATTGTGGGGGCTTTTTTCTCCTCCTCTATAAAGCCTTGGATCCCTCATTCTATGGGGGTTTCCTCTCCTTTGGGGAGTTTTTGTAATACCGATGTAACATATTGATTCAATTTTTTAGCGATTTTGCAATAAAGATTTTCTTTCCAATCTTAAAATTAAAAAAAAAGAGTAAAAAATCACAATTATTTATTTTCTTTTCTCACTTGAGTGCAAAATTACAATCACTTTTTTTCTTTTCTCACCTCAAAATCCAAATAGAGTGCAACGTTTTTCTTTCCTTTTCATTCTTCACGAGTTTTAAGGTTCAAGCATAATATTAAAGATATACCAATATCGACCTTTCTGAGCATTTGGATACGTAAATAATTAGTTAGTATTATAATTTAACAACTGATAATGTTAAAATACTTTATTTTAACAATGTTGCTCCAATGATGTAATGCAAACAACAACAAAAAAAATTACTTTTCTCACAAAATGTCAAATAAAAATGGCATATGTGGGTTCCAAGAAGAAAGATGTAGACACTAGAAAATTATCTATAACTACACCTTGTGCTAACTTACCCAAAAATTACTTTACTTACCCAAAATCCTTGTGCTATATTTGAAGCATGGTTTAGCTATAAGTGATATATAACAAGTCTTATATCTTACTATTGGAGTGAAAATTTTGAAACTATAAAGCAAAACAATAGCAAGTCATATGGGTCACATTGGAGAAGCTTTAAGGTAGCCACTCACTACATTCAAAATGTGGTCATTTCAAGAGCAGAAATGTTGGAGACTTCAAAAATTTTACACAATACTTATATGAGTGTGAGTTCTACACCTATATGAGTGTTGTATATAATTTTTGATAATTTTTTTTGGATACCTAGCTCTTATAATAGAGAAGGAAAACTCAAGTTGTAAAATAGGGAAAGATTGGAAGAAATGAGCAAACCTAATTGGGGCGAGATTAATGCACAAGCGTATTGAAGGCTCTAATGAGAACATGTTGGATGCATATAAACCTTACTAGAATTGACAATGACACAGATTGAAATTTTTCATTGACAAAGTTAAAAAGGAAATGTTGTATGTGACTGATATTTTGTTATTAGTTTTTTATTATTGTTTTTTTATCACCTGTTCCATGAATATTTATGATTATCTCTCTTAATTGAATACAATTATTAAATTAAGGTATTTGGTCTAATGGTTGTGTAGCAACACTTTGTGGTGTGAGGTTGCTGGTTCAAGTTCTATGGAGAGGAATGTAATTTGTTTCTATGTTTATAGTTGTTTAATGAAGTTGATTTTTTGTATGGATAATCTTAATCGTGATGCCTATAAAATAGACGATTTAGATAATCAATATAACTTATATATCGATTGACAAAAAATAAAAACACTATTAAGGAATTTATAAAAACGAATGGTACCTTTCCATGTACTTTAGTGACATAAAAAGGTTTAAAAAAAAAAAAAAAAGAATAAATAAATAGCAATTCTCTTAATTAAAAATTCATAACTTAATTTGAATCTCGAGTAAAACTTTAAAGTTCTTTTTTTTCTCTTAGGTGCATGCATCGGATGTGGACACAAAATAGTCAGAATTACAAATCCAAACATTTTAAATTACATTCTGTAAAAAAAAAAAATTACAAATCTAAACATTGTTTCCCCCAAAGCATCTAACCAAAGATTTTCCAAATGAATGTTGTAATAAAGACAAGATGACAAGAAAGAAAATGGAGAGAGAGAGAGAGAGAGAGAGAGAGAGAGATTAAGGTGTTGTTGGGAGGACCTAAATAAGCGCACTTCTTGTCTTTTTACGAAAAGATGTTTAGAAAAGTAAAGAAGTTATGTGATGAAAGAAAGATAAAAAAATAAAAAGATGAATTATTTTTAAATTGCCAAACTTGGCCTAAAAAAGGGATATGCATGAAAGGGCTGGGAAAAGAGACCAAGTCATTGAAACATGGGAATGACCCCATTTTCCAAATTGATTTCCTTTTCAAAATAGTGTGTGTGTGTGTGTGTGTGTGTGTGTGTAGGCGTAAGGTCTGTGATGGTGACTTTGGATCATTTGATACAGTCCCTAATTTTGATTTGGTGTTTTAATGACTATTGACCAAATCATTAGTCCATAAAACCTCAAAAATGAAGGTCATATTAGTAGCGTTAGGAACATAAATACTAAACATAGAATGTGTTGGAAATTTCTTATTTTTAAAAGTTTTCAGACTTTATTTGTATTTATTTATTGTTTTTTATTTTATTTTATTATATTTTTAATTGTTTTTTTTTCCCTTCTTTCAAACAGTCATATTTATTTATAATTCAAATAGCATTTGAATTCAAAAACAATGGGTCTGTTTGTTCTTAATAGACATCAAACAGTCTTTATATACATGACTCTAGTTTAGCCAAAATATACACAACGTATTCTGATTTACTCCCTCTCTCTCTCTCTCTCTCTCTCTCTCTCTCTCCTCTATTGTAATTTTCAACATTTTATATTTCTGTTATTGTAATTTTCTATATTCTATATTTCTAGACAATTGGTATAGACTTGGCAAAATTTATCTGGTGCAATTGTGCATTGTGTCAGATCCCTGTGAATTTTGGATTGTATCTTGGAATCGTTTGTGATTGTTAGAACTTGCATGGAAGGAGCACATAACGACTTTAGGACAGCGTCTTTGACATGCCTCTCAAAATTACACAGGTTATTTTCTAAACATTCTTCTTCTTCTTCTTCTTCTTCTTCTTCAGCATTCTGTTATATATATATATATATTTAATTTTATCAAACTGTAGAAAATCTATTTTCAAAATATGTTTTATTTAATATCATTATTCTGCAAAATTAATTTAGATAAATTATTCTTCAACTCCTGCAACAATCTAAAGTCGTTGATTTATATAAAAATAATAATTCTTTAATTCGTGATTTCAAGTTTTCCAAAACCCTAGTTTTTTCGAAATACTTCCGTATTCTGCTTGTTCCATGTTCCTTTAGTTTTATAATTTAATAATAACTTGAGTAATTGTATTCTCAATAGCAATTGGTATATTATCTTAGCATTATTTGCATTGTGTTAATATTAAATTTGTAATATTTATTTTTGAACCTTTGAAATTCATACAGTGTTGGAGTTGTGTATATGTATAATCTATTATTTTAAATCATAATCATAACAATATAATAATTATCTTGTATTACAATTTGTTACATAATTGTAATTTATTTTTACAAATTCTGTACATACAAAATAATAGTAATAAAATATTTATATTACAAATTTATCTTGCGTCAAGAATTTTTCTTTATCATATTTTATCAATATGTATTTTATTGAATTGTTGAATGTTAATTTCAATTACTAATTTAATAACATTAGTGATTGTTTGATTGTTATCTCTTACAAATTTTATACTTGTTTACTCTCTTGTACCTTAAACAAATTATTTTTATGGCTAATTTAGAAGAAACTGCTAATGTGAAACCTAAAAAATTTAATAAATTTTTTTTTAAAGATGGAAAAAACAAACAAAATATTGGTTGACCGTGTGGGGTCTTATGTCTACTATGGAAGATTAAGATTTTGTTAGATCTTGGTTGTCACGAAACAAACCAAATTTCATTGCTATAACCAGATCCTTAGTGTTTTGTCTGACCATTTGTATGATGTATATCACTCAACCACCTTGACTGCAAAAAGAACTATGGAAAATTTTAGAGGTCGAATATGGAATTGAAAATGTTGGTATTTGTAGACATCCCATTTTTGACCGACTTCAAGACTTTGATGTCATCGTTTGTGCATTAGGTGATTGCGCATGTTTGTGCTCGTTATGAGTTTCCGGGGGTTTCGGCTGAGCGCTTTGTCTCAGGGCCTCTTAACTCTTTTCTTTTTGGTTTGTTTTTGGACCATGCCTTGGTGCCTTTGCCTAGAGGGAGAGAGACGCCTGTAGGCCACTTTTTGTAGCTGTAGGCTACTTTTCCCTCTTGTAGGCCACTTGTAGTGGCCCGTAGGCTAATTTTCAGGGCCTCCGTTTGAGTGCCTTGTCTTGTGGCCTCTTAACTCTCTTCCTTTTGGTTTGTTTTGTGTCATACCTTGTTTTCCCTTGCCTAAAGGGAGGGGAGAGGCTATCGGCCACTATTGGTGGTTGTAGGCCACTTTTTTCCCTGTAGGCCACTTTAAGTGGCCGGTAGACTAGTGAAAATGGCTAGTCGGCCACTTGAAGTGCCTACGGCCATTTTTTTATTTTTGCAGATATTTTTAGATATTTTGAGCTAACTGTGGCTCACTGAGCCATCCTCCATACACGTGTATGGAGGGATGAACGCAAGTTTCAAGCTTGTCAAGCAAGCTTTTGCTTGCATTGCTTATATAAGGGAAGGTGCTTCCCCCTTATAGAGGGTTCAGAATTTTTGGAAGGCAAAATTGACTCTCTTTCTCTCTCTATATATATATTACTTGAAAGTGAGTGTTCTTCACACATTTTGCCTACAACCCCTTAGCCAAACCTCTTGACCTTGGAGCTGAGATTCCATAAGACTTGTTTGGGCATCTTAAAGTTGATTTTGGCTCAAAAAAGTAGTTGGTTTTGCTATTCTTCAAGGGTGAGGCCTTTATCCTCTTTAAAGCTTTATTTTAATTGCTTGTTTGGCCATCCTTGCATGCTCTTTTAGGCCTTACTCTCAACTACAAAAAGCTTTGCTTTTAAGTGTTTAAAATGGTTGTTTGAGGCCTTATTTGAGCTAGGAGTGGTCTCCCCCCCTTTGGTGGCTTGTTTTATTTTGCTTTGAGCCATCTTGTAAGGACTTTGAGATCACCTTCCCTTGACCTTTTAACCACTGAATTCCAGAGGAATTTCAGTGATGGAAAGTGTGTTTTGAGGTCCAAAATAGGATGGGGTCATCCCCTTTCCTTATGTCTTGATTGCTTGTGTTGATGGCCTCATACTTGAGCATGTTTTTCTACCATACCTTGACTTGATCTAAGCATGTTTTTGTGACTTTTTAAACATGTTTTAGCTCTGTTTGTGGGTGGCTTGGCCACTTTTTGCATGCTTTTTACACTTGTAGTGTAATCTTGCCATTTAGCCTTACATGCTTGCCACTTTGGCTCATCATTCTAACTTATTTTGGCTATGCTCCCATGTGCTTTTACTCTTGTTTTAGCATGCTTGAACTCTTTTTTGAGTGGTCTTGATAATTTGGGACTTGCTTTGTATAGCCATAGTGCAATCTTGCTCACTAGCTTTGAGTTTCAAAGTCTCTAGCATGCTTTACTTGAGTTATTTGCATGCTTTGGCCTCATTTCTCACATGATTTTAGTGTATGTAGTGTAGTCATACTCTCACATATTTCACTTTTTCAATGCTTTTAGAGAGTTGTGCCTTATGCCTTGATCATGAGCTGATTTGTATGCATGCTTGCCTAAGCTTTTGGGCTACCATCTCAGCATATTTTTGGTCTTATTTTGCCATGTTACAATTCTAATTTTGATTGGTGGAGTCACCTCTTGCTTGGTTTTGGTATTTGTAGTGTAATCCCACTCATTGGCCTTGCATGCTTAGTGTTTTGGCTTACCATTCTAGCTTATTTTGGCTGCACTCAATCATGTTTCTAGCATAGTTTTAACCTGCCTCAGGACTATTTTGAGTCATCTTGGTCCTTTGGGGCTTGCTTGATATGGCTATGGTGCAAGTGCCTTAGCTAGTCTTGAGTTTTGAGCACCATAGCGTGCTATATTTGTGATGGTTGCATGTTTTGGCATCATTAAACACATGATTTCAGAGCATATAACCTTGTCATACTCCCATGTTTATCACTCTTTAATTGTGTTTAAAAGTCGTGCCCTTATGCCTTATTGATGAGCCAATGCATGAACATCATTTTCTTGCTTTTCATGCTATCTTACCGGTTCATTTTAGCCACTGTTTTGGCCTGTTATAGCTTTGTTTTGGACTGGTTTAATCATTTGAGCATTGTATGGCATGCTTCTAGTCTAATGCACTTCACTAGCTTTGGCGTTCTTAGCTCTAAACATGTCTTGCATGCATTGTCTACATGATTTAGTGTCTTTAGCATGCTATTTCAGTGCTAGAATATGTGCCATTACATCCCATTATTTCACTCTATTATTCTCTTTGAAAGCAATCTTAAGCCCCTTGTCGGCTTGAACATGGAATTGAGGCTTATGCCTAATGGTTTTAGCCTTCTCTTGAGGGTTTCTACTAACCAACGGCATGAAGCTTCTTCCATGCTCAAGGTGCTTGTGGCTTAGATCCTCTTTCAAAATTAGAAGACTCTCACTTTTGGACTTAACTGGTGAAAGGACTTATCAGTAATCTAAAATGAGTAAACAAAATGAATCAAAGTAAAACATGCCAAGATAACATGTTTATGTTGCATTGCATGTGTTTGGATAAGACGTTAATCCAAACACAAGAAATGAGAGACGTTTTATACTTGAAGTGGTGAAACGTGCCTTATTTCTTAGTTGCCGACACCCTTGATTGTGCATGATAGGGTGGAGGCTCATCGAGTCTATTTGTGCATTCATTGACTTGTACAAACTTGGCTTCTCGGCCATCGTGCATTGCGATGCTCAGTTGGTGGCCCAAGAGTCATGTACCACACTCCTTTGAGCTTGAGAAATAATAAGGAGGGTGGTTGTACACATATACCCTGCAAATGCCTTGCTTGCCCCTTTTCTACTCTATTTGCAGCAAAACTGGAGTGTGCAGGAGCAAGTGGCCGACCAGCCAGAGGAACTAGCCGACCAGCCAAAGGAAGTGGCCGACCTACCACTTTAAGTAGCCTACAGCTTCCCCTGGTGGCCGACAGTCCACCAGCTTGAAGATGGTTCAAAGTTATTCTAGTTCTGGAGCAAAGACAACCTGAAGATTTGTTTGGTATTCAGAATCAAAACAAATGCAAATAGAGGCAACCGGTGGAAAGGCAATGGGATTTCAGGAAGAAGCAACCGAGCATGCATACATTCCTCGCCCCGAGGCTCCTTTTAATTGCTTTGCTTAGACGGTTAACTTGTTGATTCTATACTTAAATAGTTAATGCGTTTAGCTATTCATTTGTGTTTGTAATTAGTTAACTAGTTAGTTAATTAGTTGTGATTTGTAATAGTTAGCTTAATTAGCGTAGCTAGTTAGCTTTCATTTCATTCGGACCCTCCGTTGAGAGGGCAAATGCTGTAATAAGTGTGCGTGTGTGTGAATGTCTTCCAACCACACGTCTTTCTCCCTTTTACTTATCCGCTTTTGGTAGTTAGTTTAGGACATATTTCAATTAACATACTTTATGCTTTGCATGCGTGCATCATTCATTCGTATTGCATGCACTGGGTTCGGCACATCATTCAAACTGTATTAAATTTCAATACTTACTTGAATACGTGTTTCAAAGCATGTTATCGAGTGTTACATTCATATGCCATCTTAGATAGCTAAACCTATTTAGTTGCATTTTGCTTGTGTTGCATTAGGCATCTTAGCATAGCTAGGATCATGCATTGATCAAGCATCTAACTAGCTTTCTTTTTTGGCTCGGAGTACACTGTAAGTGTTTTCGCTTTAGCATCCTTGCATGTGTGTAAGTGATTGCCATGACAGCATGCTTGCCATGAGACTATCTGCTTAAGTGATTAACTGCATGAATGCCTGTGGATGAAGGCTTCATTACTTGAATTGGAACAATTTATCAAAATGTGCGTTTTAAGCCCATTTGTTTGTGGCAAATCATGTTTTAAGCCCACTTAAGGGTGGCAAATCCGCGTTTTAGCCTACCTGCGAGTAGTAACTTCAAACCATTTTCGAAAAACAAACATGAGATGTTTTGTTCCAACTTAAGTGATTTGGTCTATACTTGTATGCTGTGCGCATCAAATAGTAATTCTAAATTAACAACCAGAATAAGAACACATGTGTTTATAAAAACAACATATCATGTTAGTAGAGGCTGATCTTTGATCGGGCGAGCGGGGGTGCTCATTTCAAGACATTCCCCTCTTGTACCCAAATTCTCGAGCTGAGGCAACTTTGGTGATGACGGACACGTGGCCTTAGGCACGAGTTAGGCTTTTCTAAATTTCTCAAAACAAAATATTTAGGTGGCGATTCTGAAATCTGGCAAAGTATTCCATGTTTGGCGCTTTTGATTAAAATCGATTTGCCGGATTTGGACTCTTTGGTGATTTATCAGTCTTACATTGCACTTTGTGAGATTAGATTCAGAACCGTGACAAGAGTCCAAACTGTAGTAACTAGAATCTAATTTGCGCTCTCTCCAAAAGAAGGGCGCGCGGAGCGAGTTTGGGCGGTCTACAATATTGATAGGTTCACTGTCTCCAATTTTAATGGGTATAAATAAAAGATAACAAACTTGTAAGAGGTCAAATACATGAGTTTCAAGAACTACTTAGGGAAGTAGAAAAGAAAGGAACAACTTTTAGTGAGGAGTTTAAAGTGTCTTGCCTTGTTGGTAAATCACCCTCATCTTGGAATGACTTTGCTAAGTGTCTTAGGCACAAATAAGGAGATTTGTCATTAACTCAAGTAATCAATACACTTAGGGTGAAAGAAAAACATACATCAAATCTAGAGATTGAAAATGAGAAAACTCCTAAGGTAAATTTAATGGAAAGTGAGAATAAAAATAGTTTTAATAATAAGAACAACTTTAAGCATAAACCTAGAGGTCAAAATGCCAAACACCATAATAAGTACCAAGACAATGCTAATAATTCTAAGGGAAAGGGAGTAGCAAAAAGTTGTGCTATGTGTATGGGAGAGCCAATCACTATGCTAAGGATTACTTTTTTAAGAAGACCGAGGAGTATAAACCAAGGTTCAATAACAAACAAAATACTAAAGGTCATAATATTTAAGTGAATATGATTTTGGAGAAATAGGAAATTGACGGAACATCTTTTAGGTATAATCTTGAAATTAATTCTATATTTGAATATCAGGATTGGTGGTTAGATTCTGGGGGTAATATACATGTGTGTTTTGATTGTGGTTATTTTAAAACTTTTCAGAAATCAAATGGAGGAAGTGTGACTTTGGGAAATGGATCAGTCGCACCGATACTTGGCATTGAAGATATAAATTTGAAGATGACTTCTAGAAAGATCTTAACTTTGAAGGATGTGCGATATGTTCCTAAAGTTAGAGGAAATCTCATTAGTGGATCATGTTTAGTACAGTTAAGATACAAAGTTGTAATAGAATCGAATAAAATTGTAATAAGTAAAAATAATATTTTTATTGGAAAAGATCTTGTATTTGATGGCTTATTTAAATTAAATGTATCTTTTGAAGTTAATAATATTTTTCATAATGTTTTGAATCTTGAAGTTTGTGATTTGTGGCATGGAAGATTTGGACATGTGAATTTAAATAAAATTAGGAAAATGATGATTTAGAATTCATACCTAAATCACCCGTTGATGTAAAACGCAAATATGAAATATGTGTACAAGCAAAACAATTTAAGAAGCCTTATATATCCGTAGAAAGAAATTTACAACTCCTAGACCTTATACATAGTAGTGTTTGTGATTCTAATAGACCACCAACTAAAGTAGGAAATAAATACTTTGTAATCTTTATAGATGATTGTTCTAGGTTTTGTTATTTATATTTAATTAAAACCAAAGATGAAGTGTTTAGTAAATTTAAAATTTATAAAGTTGAAGTTGAAAATCAATTAGAAATGAAGATTAAGAAACTTAGATCTGATAGAGGAGGCGAATATAATGTAAGTACTCTTAGTGCTTTTTGTGTAGAACATGGAATTATTCAAGAGGTAGCCCCACCTTATTCTCCACAATCTAATGGAATAGAGGAAAAGAAAAATAAAACTCTAATGGATATGATAAATGCAATGCTTATTAGTTCTGGTTTACCGAAGAGCTTGTGGGGAGAAGTGATACTCACTACTTGTGTTATATTGAATAAAGTAATTGTGAATGATAATGATAAAACGCTTTATGAAATATGGAAAAAAATGAGTACCTAATCTTAAAACGTTAGAAGTGTGGGGGTGTTTAGCAAAGGTAGCAATTTTAGAACCTAAGCGTGAGAAAATAGGACCTAAAACTGTTGATACCATTTTCTTAGGATATGCTCAAAATAGTAGTGTTAATAGATTTTTAGTAATAAATTCTGAGATAAGTGAAATCACTAATAATACAATAATTGAATCTCAATAAGCTACATTTTTTGAAGATATTTTTCCATATTCAAATCAAGTTGTAGATAGAACATCTATTACTAGTGCTAGTAAAGATGATTCCGAACATCTAGACATAGAACCTAGAAGGAGTAAGAGAACTAGAATAGAGAAAAACTTTGAAAATGATTTTTATACTTTTTTAGTTGAAGGACAGCCAAATAATTCTATAAAAGCTATGTCATCCTTAGATGCCCATTTTTGGAAGGAAGTCATTAATAGTGAGATTGAATCAATACTTCAAAATAATACTTGAGAATTAACTAATCTACCTCCTAGGAGTATTGGTTGCAAACTGGTATTTAGAAAGAAATTAAAACCTAATGGAAGCATAGATATATATAAGGCAAGATTAGTAGTCAAGGGATTTACACAAAAGAAATGAATAGATTATTTTGACATACATTCACATGTTTCTAGGATTACTACCATTAGAATCTTAATTGCTCTAGTATCCATTTATAATTTAGAAATTCATCAAATGGATGTTAAAACTGCATTTTTGAATGGAGATTTAGATGAAGAGAATTATACGGAGCAACCTTGAAGGTTTTGTGGTTAAAGAACAAAAACATAAAGTTTGCAAATTAGTTAAATCTTTGTATGGTGAAAAGTTTAATAAGGAAATTTTAGAATGTGGTTTTAAGATCAATGAACATGATAGGTGTATATATTTTAAAGAAGATAATGGAGAATGTATTATTTTGTATTTATATATTGATAATATCTTATTATTTGGAACAAATTTAGAGATAATTAAAAATATGAAATCTTATTTGTTTTCGAAATTTGATATGAAAGATTTGGGAGAAACTTATATAATTTTGGGTATGAAATTAGAGAAGAAAAAAAAAAACAATGGTATTACATCAAATCAATATGAAATCCTAGAAACATTTGATTATTATGATCTCAAACCTGTTTCAACCCTTTATGATCCTAACATAAATTTAAAGAAAAATAATGGTGCACCTGTATATCAAGATATTCTCAAATAATTGGATCATTTCTCTATATTGCTAATAAGACTAGGCATGGTATTGCTTATGCCATTGAGAGATTAAGTAGACATACTTACAATCCTAGTAAAGATCATTGGGTTGCCGTGGAAAGAATTTTTAGATATTTAAGAGAAACTTTAGATTATTCACTTTGCTTTAGTGGTCTTTCTAATGTGGTTGAAGGTTATCATGATGCTAATTGGATTTTAGATAGTCTAGATGTCAAGTCTACTATTGGATATAGATTTATGTTAGGTGGAGCAGCAATATCTTAGGGTTCTAAAAAATAAACTGTTATCTCTAGAAGTACAACATGATTAAAACTTATAGATTTAGATACTACGTGTATTGAAACTGAGTGTATTAAAAATTTACTCCTTGATATTTCATTAGTGAAAAATCCTATACCTGCTATTTCCATACATTGAGACAAGCACATACTAATAAAAAGATGAATACGCATATGCAAGTAAAGTACAAATCGATAAGATGCTTGGTAAATAAAAATGTTGTATTTTTGAACTTTGTGAAATTTGAAAAGAATATTGCTAATCAGTTAACAAAAAGTTTTTCTAAGAATGTAGTCTTAGATTTATCGAGGGGAATAGGTCTAAGCCCATAGGGAGTCAACTAAGGAGGTAACCCGACTTTTGTGATTGGAGATCCCACGAAAGAAGTTCAATGGGTAGAACCAATCTTTATAACATGACTCATATTTCAACACTTTAAATAAGGAAACTTTTATTAAATTTATTGTATGTGTTCTCTTGTTCATCCGTAAGATATTAATGTTGATGTAAATGTGATGGTTAAGGACGAGTACTTACTCTAAATGAATCCAAGGAGGGCATACTCTCGCAAGATAGACATCCATCACTTCTATCTTTGGAGGATTCACCTAAGTGAGAGCGTCATGACGCCGTCACCGTGGAAATAGGGTTGTTCCCTAAAACTCTCATGAGAATTAAGATTGAGCACATGGCTACTAATAGTGCTAACCCATGCCACATTTATGTATCATACCATATGTGTGACATGTTGAATTCTGATAAAAAGAATTTAGTTCAAGACTTTGTTCACTAAAATTCTTTCAGAATGAAACTGTTAATACTAAGTGAGGTTCAAGTTTGAAAAACACCTACACCCATTATATGATTTTAGGGTTTCTCATATTATCATTATTATTTATGTATTTATTTGATATTTTTACAAAATTTTGAATCTTGTGAGATTATTGGAGATTTCCTATTTTTAAAAGTTTCAAAACTTTATTTGTATTTATTTATTATTTTTTTTATCTTATTATATTATATTTTTATTTGTTTATTTCTTTTTCAAATAGTCATATTTATTTATAATTCAAATAATGTTTGAATTCAAAAGCAATGGGTGTGTCTATTCCTAACAGAAATCAAAGAATCTTTATATACAGGACTCTAACTCAGACAAAATATACACAACGTATTTTGATTTATTCTCTCTCTCTCTCTCTCTCTCTCATTTCTGTTGTATTTTTCTATATTCTATATTCCTGAGCAACCGATACAAACTTGGCAAAATCCATCTGGTGCAACTGTTCATTGTGTCAGATCCTTGTGAGTTTTAAGTTGTATCTTGGAGTCGTTTGTGATCGTTAGAACCTGCACGGAAGGAACGCATAATGACCTTCGGTTACTCTCTCTCTCTCTCTCTCTCTCTCTCATATTTCTGTTGTATTTTTCTATATTCTATATTCTCGGGCAACCGATATCGACTTGGCAAAATCCATCTGGTGCAACTGTTCATTGTGTTAGATCTTTGTAAGTTTTGGGTAGTATCTTGGAGTCGTTTGTGATCATTAGAATATGCATGGAAAGAACGCATAATGACTTTAAGACAAAATCTTTAACGTGCTTCTCCTAATTACACAGTATTTTCTAAACCTTCTTATTCTTCTTCAGTATTTTGTTTTATATATATATATATATAATTTTATTAAACTGTATAAAATCTATTTTCAGAATCTATTTTATTTAATATCATTATTTTACAAAATTAATTTAGAGAAATTATCCTTTAATACCTGCAACAGAAAAAATACCATGTACTATTCTGTGTTTGACTGCTGTGTACTTTGAACTGTATCCCTGGGGAGACATCTGCATCTCACATCTTTGCGCTTATTATATATATACACATGTTAAAAGGTAATGTGAACACATTGAACATCGGAGATGGAAACTTGTTTGACTTATAAATTCTTAACCTAGAGCATATTCCCCACAAAAAAAGAAAGAAAAAAAAGTCATTTGGTTATGTTTAGAAACTAAATTTGTGAAGTAAAATAGAAATAAAAGAAAAAATAATTGAATTAAAAGTCTCCCTCACTTCTTTTTTTTTTTTTTTTTTTTTTTTTCTGTCACAAATTTAAGAATTGAATTTAAAATTCAAACACAAAGTTGATTTATAATTTAAATGAAAGCACAATAATAATAATAATAATAATAATAATAATAATAATAATAATAATCATCATCATCATCATCATCATCACCATCATCATCATCATCATCATAAAAACATAGATGCCAACACAATGAGACCCAAAAAAAGTGTGGTCATTCTCATTATTTTCACAAAATATAAGCCCTTTCATGTTGCCATGTATATTCATGATACCTATCCGTGGCTCTATTTGATTAGGAGGAAACAAAAAAAAAAAAATGTTTTTTTTTTTTTTTCAAACATTTGATTAAAATGAAAATTTTGAAATCTTAATAATCTCTGGCATGGATAAATTATATATATATATATATATATTTTAGCAAAAATTCAAAAGTTAGTTACAATGTTAAGATGAGTAGTATAAGAAAATTAATTTTAAAAAAGTCATAATTTTCTCTTTCTACTAACTCAGCCTAATAATCCGTTTGGAATTGGGGGAGGAGAAATGAAGGGAAATGTTAGTTGTGAGATGAAGAAAAGTAAGTGTGGGGGGGGGGGGGGGGTTTGTGGTGGTCTCAAGCCTCTTGTTTGGTTATACAATTATTTAATTAATGAGATATACTTAATTAGGCATTTTATTTTTTAACGTCACTTTCTACCCTAAACTATTGACAAATTATCCATTTAGTCCCCAAATTTTTAATTAAATCTACTTGATCCAGTTAGTCCCTGCACTATCTATTTAGTCTCTAAGTATGTAAATCTAAGCAATTAAGTCCCTAAAGAAGTTATTTAAAATAAAATAGGATAAATTATACAAATAGTTCATGTAATTTACATGATGTGTCAATTTAGTCTCTATTGTTTCAATTTGTTCGATTTTGCCTCTTAATTTAACGGATTATGTCATTTTAATCCAATAAACAACGGTTTTTAAGTTTGATTGATAGAAAGTCAAACTATGTGTCAATTTGATCCCTGTCAAAATCAAACAAATGAAAACAATAAGAACCAAATTAACACATTGTGTAAACTATATGAACCAAATTAAAACATTGTGTAGACTTTCCGTCTACCAAACTTAATAAGTGTTATTCATTAGATTAAAATGACACAATTTGTTAAATTAAAGGGTAATATCGAACAAATTGAAACAATTGGGACTAAATTGACAGATCGTGTAAATTACAAAGACCATTTACATAATTAACCCAATACAAATAAAAGGCCACAAGTTTAGAAAAATCCAAAAAATATTGAAGTTTTAGGTTCTAAATTACAGAAATAAGAACTGCAATAAATAATAATTTAGCATATATTTCTAAATTAAAAAATTAGTTAATTAGATTAAATTCTTTTTTATCTATTATTTCTGGACAGTCCATAGTAACTTATAGCCAAAGAATTGTTGCATCCGTTTGTTTTTACAGATAGGTTAGGTGAGATCGTTAATGTAAGGGTTGTTAGTGAAGAACTGTTAGTGTGAGGATAGTGAGGGAACTAAAAAAAATTATATTTGTTTGTAATATATTTTAGTGAAGGGATTACCTATATGAAATACCATAAATACCCTTTAGTGTTTTTTATATATTTTAATATATATATATATAAAATGACATAATACCAACCCAAAAAAAAAAAAACGCTACACAAATACACAACACATGGACAAAATAATCTTTTTCCAAACTAATCCCCTTAATAATTTTGAAAATCCTTAGAGGCCTTCGATGATTTCCTCCTTCAAGGCCTATCATAATCCTACGGTCATGTTTGATTGGAGGTTTGAGAGGGGGATTGGAGTGTGAGTTAGATAGGTCACACTCATGCCATGTTTGGTTAAGAAATGTGTAGGGGAATTAGTAATCCTCTTGGGCCATGTTTGTTATCTCTCTCAAATGGTGGGATTGAATTACAAAAATCATGGGATTGTCAATACCCAAAGGGTAGGATTAGTAATCCCATGGGGGAGATGGGATTCACAATACAACCTCATGGGATTGGGACTACTCTCATTTTATAAAAATAACAAAGTGATTTTTTATACAAGGACTTTTAGAAAATTTCATAGATTTAGTTCTAACTAATTAATACAACCACATTGGTACACAAACAAACACACTTTATCTTACATTCCCAATCTAAAACTACCACATTAATAATCTCCTCACTTAATCCCACCGTACTCATAATCTCATTCTACCTAATCCACAAAACAAAAATAATCCTACACTATGGAGGGACTAGCAAAGCTTGAAAACACATGGAATTAAGATCCAATCCCATGGGATTAATGGAATCTCTTAGCCTATATGACTACAATCATGGGTAATTATGAAATTTCATAGGTTTAATCCCAATCAATTAATGCCACCACACTACTACACAAACTAGCACACTTTATCTTACATTTCTAACTTGACACCATCACATTACCGATCTCCTCATTCAATTTCACCGTACTCAAAATCTCATCCAACCTAATCCGTCAAACAAACGTGGCCTAAAAGACTATGAATCCCCTTCCCTATTTTGCAAACAAATACCATTATAGTGGGTGCCACATCTATTCTAATCTAATTCCTTTCTCTATCACTCAAAACAAATGGGAATAGCTTTAGAAAAGGCAAGTGTAGAATTCCAAAGAACAGTTTTACGAGATTTACTGCAATTATGTGGCTATAAGTTACTATGGACTGTTCAAAACCAATAGATAAAAGAAAATTTAATCTAATTAATTGATTTTCTAATTCAAAAATATATGCCAAACTATAATTCATTTCAGTTCTTATTTATGTAATTAAGAGCATAAAACTTCAATAGGGTCTTTTTTGACTTTTTCAAAACTTGTGGCCTTTTATTTTATTTTAAATAACTTCTTTAGAGACATAAATGCTTGAATTTAAATACTTTAAGAACTAAATAAATTCAATAGATAGTTTAAGGACCATATAGATTTTATCTTATATAGTTTAAGGACTAAATAGATTCAATTGAAAGTTTTATCTTATCATCGTGTATTGAGTACGAGCTGAGGTCAAGCAAGACTAATTTTTTAGCCAAAGTCAAGCTTGATTTTCAAGCTCGAGAAACAAATGAGCAAGCTTGAATAATGCAAAGCCTGGCTCCTTTGCAGCCTTAATTGACACAGCCTTTTTTTTGGTTTTTAAGTAACACAAGGTGTAATATATTATTGAGTTTTCAACGAAGGCTTGAAACACAAGTGTACGAGACTACCAAACACAACATGAATTTACACATCACAACTTAAATTGGCCTATAATGAATGTCATTGCAACCAACACATTGGTGCGGAACAACACACGAGGAACGTGACATGCATACAACAACAACATTATGAGAAGCAACCACCAAAAGTCGAAGAATACAGCTGTGCCTAACACGAAAGGCTTAAATTTTTCTAACTATATGACTTTAATCTCTACCTTCAAAACCAAATGGCCTCACCAGATTACATGGAGAAACACAGCCTCCAAACAGGGGTAAAACCATAGCCTTGAATCAATATCCTACCTTACCAGTATTCGAACATGAAAAAAAAATAAAAATGAAAATAAAGATAAACCATTCTTGACTTTAAAAAACAAATCAGATTATACATGGTCGGTTCAATTCATGGATATATTTAAAGGGAAGTTTACTTGACAAATAGGCCAGATTTGATTTTTCATCAATTAATCACTTTTCATATATTTTGGAACTACTGCACCTTACCTCATTGTTAGAACCCCTGGTATATCAAGAGAAATAAAGTGAGAACCGCCGGTGGTACAAAATTGAGATCTCCATCAGCTGGGATTTCTAGCCGTCTGGCGTCATGGGTTGTGGATTTTGAAGCCGAATACTCTTGGAACATAACTCTGTGTTGCCTTTTGTGGTTTGAGATGCCCATATGTAATAAAAAACAGGTGAGGAAATGTGGTTCCAAAACAAGCTCCATCAATATCTTGGCAAAGTGAAGGAAATCCATTATACAAGAAGTACGAACACTTCTAAGATGGTGGTGTATACATGTAGGACACAAATACTCATCGAACACTTCAAAGCACATGTTAGTCACACATCCAAAGGTGTCTATTATTTTTAAAATGTGTTCAGGTTTGAACACGCTTTGGATACTTGGAGGGCACACGTGTCTGTTGTTAAGACATGAATGAAACACAATACAATTTGAACAAAATAACTTTGGGATACATGATTAAAAGAAATGAAATTTACACGTATTAATCCTCGTCTTCTGAAATTAGTCTTATGTTTTATTTTTTTATTATCTTTGAAGATATTCATATATATAAGATATATAAAAAATATATAATAATCCAAAGTTATATCGATGCCATAATGATGTGTACATGTGTTGTTTGTGTCTGTTTCTTAGAAGAAACCTATATATGCTAAGAACATAAAGGAAAATACTATCATTAGTGTCAGCAGGTTCAGTAGCATCCACCTTATTCTGATCTATTCATTCAGATAGAAGTTCAGAAATGGAAAACCAAAAAAACAAAAACAAAAACAAAAAAGAAAAGTAATCATGCCTTGACAAAATGCTTGACTTTTTATAAGAACCTTTCTGATCTCTTAATGGGCCTAGAATATGGCAGACCCAAACTAACCACCTTCCACTTACTCATCTTTCCCTATTAAATCTGAACCATAAGAAAGTAATACTGATTGGGAAAACATAACAAGCTAAAGAGAATACATACCTATAAAAACGCAGCAATAGACACCAAAACAAAACAAAACAAAAGATGTGGAATGGAAAAAGGAAACATAAACAGCCAAAAGCACAACAAAAAAAATTGGTGAAATGCAAGGATACTGCCTTGATACTTGGATCGAGGGTAGTAAATATCTTCGCATTTGGGACAGTAAATTTTTACAGTACTTGAACGCGGAATATCTGATTGACCTACTGGAAGGCAAGGTTGTCCACAACAGTAAACCCTCGGGCATCTCCCAAAGTCGAAGTTTTTGTATTTATCTAGCTGTAGATCATCATGA
This sequence comes from Camellia lanceoleosa, assembly GCA_025200525.1. NCBI lineage: Eukaryota > Viridiplantae > Streptophyta > Magnoliopsida > Ericales > Theaceae > Camellia > Camellia lanceoleosa. Next base: position 90,737,003 of record CM045765.1, read on the forward strand.
CGACATCTTAACAATGACAATGAGAAATAAAAATAACAATAAATAATAAATAAATGAAGGAAAAGTAGAAACAACTTAGCTTAGAAACTTACCATTGTTGCCATTCCCTTGCTAGTCAATATGTATCGAACGTGTATCAAACCGTACAGCATTTCTGCAGCTGATTCAACCAATTCATTCTGTTCTTCAGTAAACGAGTCACCTGTGAATGTCCATACCGGGGTAAGAAAATGCTTATAAAAAATTCCCACACAACACATATAGTCCATCGATTAAAAAATAAAAAATAAAAAATAATAGTCCACTTTTGAAGATGCCATGAAATCATTTGATTACAAGATTCATGCCACATCCTTACTCCGGGCAGAGTAATATCCATTGCGTAAATGTACAGGTATAATAGTTTCTCAAGGAAATTTTTAAAAAATAAATAAATCTAAATTCTATAATCCAAGCAATAATATCTTGCAACTTAGAGCAGCCTGGAGAAGATATTCACTTGCATTTAGAGCTATAATTAACCAGCAAACACATGAAATCCCATGAGTAATCTAAAAGGTTATGCAATGATGTTATGTGTGTTGGGTGTGTGTCTTGAATTCTGTGGACCCATATAATTAGTTGTTTTTTTTGCATGTATTTGGATTAGGGTTGGTTGAGACATGAATGCACTAGGAATCTAATATGTGTAGGGTTTTACTAATGCCTCATTTGGGAACATGAGATTTTAGCCAAAAAGTTGGAAAATTCTCTAAAAAAGTCGAAGAGTCAAAAATTCCTTCCCATCTACTCTACTTTTTGCACTTCTTTTTATAAAAAGCCAAAAAGTCATTCCTAAACATATGGCCTTGTTTGGTTTGTGTTTTCCAAAAATTTTTGGGAAAAATCCTCTACAAATAAGTTTTCAAAAGTAATCAAACCAAACAAATTTTTCCAAAAAAATTTCCCAAAACTTGTTTGGTTTACAAGTTTTCCAAACAAATCTCTCTCTCATATACATCAAATCAATTACTTTTTTCAAAACTCTATGTCAAAATAATTTTCCAAAACATGTTTTGAAAAAAACCAAACCAAACAACTTTTCGTACTTTTTATCTCTAAAACTCATCTCCCAAACTCAAACCAAGAGATGAGTTTTAGAGATAAAAAATGGTTTTTTCAAAAACATGTTTTGAAAATTTTGAGAGTTTTTGAAAAAGTGATTGATTTGATGTTGAGAGAGATTTATTTGAAAAAACTTGTAAACCAAACAAGGCCATAGTTTTTTTCATCTCACATTTTAGCCAAGAACTTACTAAAAAGCCAATTGCCAAACCAGACCTAATTGTATGGGACTAAGCTTTCTTAGGTTTGCCTGCAAATAGGATGCCTATGTAATTCTAATAGTATGCAAAACCAAAGAAGGTTAAGCTTGTAGAGAGGATGGAGTGGGTTTGTACTCTTCCATTGATGTAGTGGAATTTTCTCCCAGCCATGGATGTACGCAGGTTTGTGCCGAACCACATAAATCTGTGTCATTGTCTTTCTCTTTGGTGTGTGCGTGGTGTGCTTCTATTTGCGCTCGAGAGATGTGCAAAAAATCCCAAAAGAGGTATCAAAACCGATGACTAACAATCTATGGATGGACTCTCTTGGCGCATCGATGTCGGTGGGCTTAGGCTTAGGCTTGCATAGAGACCCTCGATTGAGCAAGAAAATTCCTGGCGCACGTGATAAGGTTAGACTATAGCAAGGTGGCTCTCGATGGAGTATGGTGGCTCACAATGGAGTGTGTGCAAGTGACCTTGGTCAAACTAGGTGTTGGAGAGTTTATAGATCAGGATTAAGGGGGAGTGCGTACGGTCAATGGTGAACCTACGAATGATGGATCAGACTCAGGGGGGAACAAGGTGAGGCCCGATGTTTGGGTCACACATGAGGGGAAGATGGTTAGAGAGCATGTGTGAAGGTTGAGCCCCACATCGGACAAACAGTAAAAGAATAAGAGGGGTAAAAGAAGTAGGTCTTAATACACATTAGATGGACTCTCCACTATGGGGTTTAAGCTTCTAAGTGAGTATGAGTTCAAACAATGCATGTTGGGCCCTAAAGTTATGCATGTGAACTCTAGAATTTCCGCTCGATGGATTGGGTTAGTCTCGCTATGCATTCGTGGGCTCCCAATAACCCCAACAATGTCTTTGTATAGAAAAAATCAAGAATTTCCCCATGAGTTGAGCACAATACCATGAACCAAAACCTTTGACTTCACCTACCCCACCGCACAATTAAAATCACCTTCAAACAAACAGCAAAACTGCCTCACCAGCACTGGTTATTTGAGGCCTTTCAAGAGAGATAGCCATCTGATTCCAACATGACTTAGGAAGGGCAAGCATTGTGGTTCGTCAAAAACTGTATTAAAAAGAAAAAAGATGCCTACAGCCAAGACATCCATCAAAACTAAATTTCAATTTCCCCTTGGCCAAGGAATCTAATAAGCCCAAGAGAAGGTCTTGGTAGTGATTGGTTATCTTAAAATTTGTGAGTTTTTTAAGAAAATAGTTAATTATAATATAGGGCAAACTTTACTTTACCTCCCTGTGATTTGAGTGATATGTGGTTTACCTCCCTAACATTTGGAAATGATCACACAACCCTCATGTGGTTTGTGGACCAAAGTGCACCGTCCACTTTTCCATCTAAGTTAACTGGCTGTGAGTTCCACACGCCCATGAAGAGAGTAGGTTTTATTTTAAGACCAGAATACCCCTTGCACATCTTCAAATTGCAAAAGTATGCCATTCTTCTTCCTCATTCTCTCTCTCTATTATTTCTCTTTCTATTCCTCAACTCCAACCCACTGTACCACACTTCCCTAACCTTGCCTGCCACTGCCACTCTCCCCCCACACCTCCCACCCCGCCGCCTCTCTCCTTCCTCACCACTATGTCCCGTCTCCTCTCATTGATTTGCAGATTTGTAACACACAACTTCGCTACACAGAGCATAGCCCCTTGATTTGCATGAACGCTACAAGTTCACAAAACACATGCCATTGGTCCAAAGCAAATGCAACAATTCATTTTATAATTCAGATTCCTTCTCCATTAATATCATTGGCCATTTTGTTATTGTATGTGTATGTCTATATATATGTATTTAAGTGTATATATATTTGTATCTCTTTGCACAGTTATATATATAGATGTATATATTTTTTAATTTTTAATAAGATTAAATTATATACACTTTTTATCCATTACAATTAGTAATGGTGGTTGAATTGAATAGATTGATGGTGGTGATTTTTCAGTTTTGTTTTGGTAACACTGTTATTTATTCATATACAAAGTATATATATGTATACATATAATGTAATATGTGAAAAATGCTGGGTTTTCTAGTGTTTCGCATCAGCCAAAATTTTTTGAAGTTGAAATTGTTTGAGTTGGCAGAAGAAAGAAAATATGTGTATATATCTATATATCTGTGTGTGTGTGTGTGCAGGTTTAATTCAAAAGAAAGAAGGGAAAGAAGACGAGGGCATAAAGGTCAATTTGCATGTTCTGTTACCAGAAGTTAGCATGCGTTTTAATCCACAAACCACGTGGTGGTTATGTGGTAATTTCTAAACAATAAGGGGATAATCCACACATGGCCCAAACCACAAGGGAGTATAATATATTTACTTAATTTACATAAATATAACTTTTGATAAGTAGAATATATCAACTTCAATATATTACTTAATTTACATAAATATAACTTTTGATAAGTAGAATATATTTATTCAAATTGACATGCTGAAAGGGCACAACCTTTAAGCCGGAAGTATACAAATAGTTGAATTAACAGTCAAATAGTTGTTTCATCACATAAAACCATACGATAAATCTTGTATGCAATGCATCTCTTTGTGGAATCACATAGATGATAGATCACAATGATATTTCAAAATTTCAAACTATGGAGCATAGACATGGACAAGTAACACAGCAAAGAAATGTTGACACGTCAATTTTCAAAAGATGTAGGACACAATACACCTAGGACCCGTTAAAATTTTATATTTTTATAAATTTATTATATATCAAATATATGAATAGTTTATTCAAAGGTAATAATAATAATAAAAAAAAAAGAAAAAAAAAAAGAAGGTAATATAACACTAATTAAAATTAAAAAGTTATATATTCCATAATTTAACATAACAATTGCATTCGAAAAAATGCAAAAATAGTTGTAGAACATTCAAATACACATAATGTGTATTCATCTTATAAATAATTCAAAACGTATTTAGAGTGCATGACTTGAATTCCCAATTATGCAAAACATTGTTACTATGAACAGATTCATCACATGTCATGTTTGGAGAGTTCAAGAAGTGTTGTTAAACTGTATGCAAAGTGTCCGATAGTATGAATTTAAATTTTTAATTAAAAAACATTGAAGAAGTGTCGGACATTCTTTTAAGAGAATCCGCAGAATGTTGTGTCCAACACGAGTGACCAACACTACATGCCTACATAAAAGTCTCCATGCTTCTTAGATTGCAAGTATAGAAGATGCAGTTATAGAAAAGAGATCATTAATACTCTAAATCCCCAAGTTGCTTGCTCTAATTATCTGTCATAAAATTGGTTAGATCTATATATATATATAATATCAAAGAGGAAACTGAACTGTAGTATTCATATCTGCCAAAGATTACTCTGGACATACGTAGTTTGAAAGTAATTTGACTTGAACATATTGAAATACTTACCATGAGAGGATTCAACATCTAGAATTAGATCCAATGCATAATCATAATATGGAACTAGGCTGCTTAACCCACAAAGATTAAAATCATCTTGGATGTATTCATCATCAACTTCACAAAAAAATTCATTTCCTCGCAAATTGCAAAACCAAGAAATCCAAGATGTGTCATCCCCATCAGAACCACTAACATCAGATTCCTCACTGTTCGTCTCAGATTCCTCTGCAATATAGCAAACATGAACACATTAATTTCACTGAAGCGAGAGTGATTACATGTATTACAATTATGTGTATTTCTTCAGGGAGCATTTGTGCATTTTATGTATAAACAGATTGCAAGAACTATTTTTTCCTAGTTGTGGCAAAAAAGAACAAAAGGCGAGAGGTTCAGGAAATCTTATATTATTCCAATTTATTCACCATTTTTTAACCTCCCTTTTTTTTTTTTTTTTTGTAACTAAAAAGATTATATTCAAGAGGCACTAAGGGGTGCAGCCCAAACACAAAAGAAAACATATCACAGCTGTATGTCAAAAAACTATTCAAAAGCTTCTACAGAGCACAAAAAGTGGTTCAATGATAGATTAACCACCTCCTACAAACCAACTATACAAAAGACACAAAAGTCTACTCTCTAATCTAAAAATTGGTGCTTCTTCTCCATCAAAAGTTATTCTATTCCTTTCTCCCCAAACTAACTACATCAAAGCCAAGGGGACCAAATACTATGCCTTCTTCCTCATCCTCTCACTCAAGCTGCTCTTGAAGAACAAATCAATTCCCTTATCATCCCATCCCAGGTAACACACATTCCAAACTAAAGCTTGATTAAGAATAGCAAATTTGCAAATGCCCGAGCTCCCCTCTCTCAACAATGTACACACTGTACCCGCCAAATAATATTTAAACTCATCTACTATACCCCCTAAAGGAAATCACGCAACAACTCCTCCAATCACTCAACAACTAAAGGCAGCGGGATGGTAAAAACTGACACAAAGTTGGTTTGGAAAACTGGATAAGGCGCATTTAATCAGACTCAACCTAGCAACTTTGGGTGCCCAATTTATTGAATAATGTATTCTTGCTGGGCACACCAGCTCCTTAACCCTATTAGGCTCATTGAGTTGAAGTGCGTCTAGCGAAGGGACAAATAGAAGTGATTGACGGCTAAAAAGGCAAGTGATCACAGAATTTCCATAACCCGGCCCAGCAAAACAAAGTTTTATCAATCTAGTACAACGAAAAACCAATTAAATATCCAATTCGGCACAATACATACCATGAATCAACTTGTTCAACCACAATTTTGGATTGCACAGATAGACTGGGGTGTATCCAAATTGGAGAGAGCAAAAACCTGGTTCAAACCAACCATTGATGTAACACCCCAAATAACACCACGTGCCATAGCCATAGCCATATTTTTTTTTTTTTTTTGGCATTGGAGTGTCCCAATCAAAGCCCCACTAATCCCCAGGAGTGTACAGGCACTCAACAAGGGGTTTCCCGCAAATGCACCATGATTAATTCAAGAGTTTTTCCATAATCTAATAGCCCCAAGGAATTGTTAGCACCTAAGAGGTTTTGATCCCTGAACCTTGGAGGGAACATAACCCCCAAGACCTAAGGCCTTGCCACAAGGCCAACTGCTTGGGGTTTCGTGCCATAGCCATATTAATTTCATCTTTTAATACCTTAAGTCAAATTAGTTATCTCATTACACAAAATAATTAATGTAAAGCTTAGACATGAATAGTTAAGATGAATTTTCTTGTCAACTATTAAGAGTTAAGAAGTAGTCACCTCTTGAATTTACAAAGCAAGTATGTACCACACCGTAAACATTTTTATGTGACACGATCGAATATTTACCCTAACTTAATTACCTTTCATTACATTAGAAATAGAAATATAATTTATTAGGATCACAACTTAGAAGATTAAAGTTAAGAGGGTAGTTGTGTAATTGTCTACTTGTTACTTATTAGTATAAACATACCTAGTTAGAGAGGAAAAACTAATTGATTAGGTTTTGTGCCTCCTTAATTCATCAATCTCTCTTATTCTCTATTCCATCATCTTCTTCTCTCTCTCTTAAATTTCTTCTTTTATTTTTAATCAGAGCACAGAAACTCTTTGTGTTTTCTTTGTTTTCCTGTTTTTCTTTTGCTATTTGAACATGTAAAAAAAAAAAAAATTCCCAGCATGCTCGACTAGGGCTGGGGAGTACCCAAAAAAAATTTCAATTTTTTGGTGATATTCTTTGCCTTTTTTTTGATTTTTTCTTTGTTTTTTAGAATTATGGATTGTTTTTTCGTAATCGCCCTTCAAGCCTATTTGTGCTTGATCTATGGCTTGGGCTCCCTTCCCTAGGAGCCGACTGGCCTGTTTGGTGCATCCCTTGGCTTCGTTTCTCACTTTTGAGGTATTTTTTGGCTGTTGTTGGGTCTTCTAGTTCTGTCAGGTGTGCTGTTCCCACTGGTTTTGGGCTGTTCTGCTGCTTACAGTTTCTTTTGGTGGAGATTTACTGTTTTTGGGATGTTCCCTTCATCTCAATTTTCCATCTGGTTGTGTGGTCTTAACTCATGGCTGCAAAGGGTGTGCTTCCTGCAAGTAGTGAGACTAAAAATTTGGGCCTTAGTGTGACGCTTGGTGACAACTCTTCTCTTCAACTTACCTCTGTTAAATTTGATGGTACCAATTCCTTGGTGTGGTCCTGTTCTTTTCAGTTGGCTATTAGTGCCCGTGGCTTGTTGGGATACATCAAAGGCATTATTCAGGCTCCCACGAAGGATGGCCCAACCCATGACAAATGGAATAAGGTGAATGCCCTCATTATGACCTGGTTGCTAAATTCTCTCCATTCCCATATTAGCACTTTATTTTGATGGACACTGCTCATGAGATTTGGACTGCTACACATCAGATGTATTCCTGATGGGGTAATGATGCTTAGGCCTATGAACTGCGGAAAAAGATTCCAGATTTTGATAAAAAAGATAGATCTCTCGCTAAGTACTATTCAAAGTTGAGTAGCTTGTGGCAGGAACTTGACTATTATCAAAATTTCCAGACTGTGTGTTCCCAAGATGCTACTAAGTTTTAGCAGATGGTGTCCAAAGAGCATGTGTATGACTTCGCTGTTGGTCTTAACATGGAGTATGATCCAATTCGTATTTAGGTTCTTGGTCGTGATCCATTTCCTACCGTGCGTAAGGCTTATGTTTATGTTCTACAATAAGAAAGTAGTTAGAGTGCTATGGTTCATCAACCTCTTCAAGATTGCTTTGCTTTGGCTATTTCTTCTACACCTATTGATGGGAAATTGGGATAGTCCAAGTCTGGGGGAAAAGGCTCCTCTAATGATTAGATTATTTGTGATTATTGTGAGAAAGAACGTCATGATCGGGACCATTGTTGGAAGTTGCCTAGTCGTCCTAGTCAAGGATAAGGTGGTGGTCGAGGTAACTATGGTGGTACTGTTCGCTCTCATGCACATCTCTCAGTCGTCTACCACTACTTCGAGTGATCCTGCAACACTTTTCCAAGACGAGTTACACACTCACCGACGTTTGATGGCTTGGCCTGATTCTTTTCCTGGCTACTGCTTCAAATCCTCCTTCCTCCAACTTTGCTTCCACAGGTATTCCTTCCCGTGCCCTGAGTGTTGGCTCATCATCTCCTTAGATTATTGACTCTGGTGCTACAGATCATATGACAGGTTTGTCTCACCTTTTTCAATCTTACTCCCTTTGTTCCGGCAAGGATAACGTGAGAATTGCAGATAGGTTTTTATCCTGTGTCTCTAGGACAAACTCTATTCATTGTTCTCCTTCTATGTCTGTATCATCTGTTATACATGTCCTAATTTTCTCTACTAACTTACTCTTTGTTAGTTGTCTTACCATTTTAAATTGTTCCATAACTTTCTATCCTTCTCATTGTGTTTTTCAATAACTAGATATGGGGAGAACGATTAACAGTGACAAAGCATGCAAGGGCTTATATTTTTTGGATGCTGCAGACTTTTCCACGAGACAAGCTTTTTAGACTACTGGCACTCCTGGACTTTATCTTTTACATCAGTGGCATCAGCGCTTAAGGCATCCCCTATTATTGTTTTAGGCAAACTTCTCCCTAGTTTGGTTAAGGATTGTCATAGGCATACTTTTCATTGTGATGCTTGTGAATTTGCAAAACATAAACATTCTTGTTATCCTTCCATTAATAAAAGAAGTTTGTTTCCCTTTATGGTTATTCATTCTGATGTATGGGATCCCTCTCTCGTGTCATGTTTGTGTCTGGTTATCGTTGGCTTGTCACTTTTATAGACTATTATTCTCGTATTACTTGGATTTACATGCTTCGTACCAAAAGTGAAGTTTTCTCTTGTTTTAAAACATTCCATAAGATGGTTCATACTCAGTTTGCCACTGTTATTAAAGTACTTTGGAGTGACAATGGCATTGAATATATTGATAGCGCATTTCGTGCGTGCCTCGAAGACCATGGTATCCTTTATCAAACCAATTGTGTTGGTATCCCCGAACAGAATGGTGTTGCAGAACGGAAAAACCGTCATCTTTTTGATGTTGCTCGTGCTCTTATGTTCACGATGCAGGTTCCTAAACCATTCTAGGGTGATGTTGTCCTCATCACTGCTTATCTTATTAACCGGATGCCTTCTAGTGTTCTTCAGTTTCAATGCCCCTTCGACCTTCTGCCCCGCACTTCTGTGTCTCCTATCTCTCTTCCTCCTTAAGTGTTTGGTTGTGTCTGTTTTGTTCATTCCTCTCGCATCACTCGGCGCAAACTAAATCTTGAGGCTGTATGCTATGTTTTTCCTCACTCGCATAAATTCTATGTTACTATGGATGTTACCTTTTGTGAGTTTGAATCCTTTTTTTCAAGTCAATCTCTTCAGGAAGAGGTTTCTATGGAAGAGATTGTTTCTTCTAATCTCATTGATGTTACCATTTGTGGTGAGGGAGAGATTATTGTGTTCAGGGGGAGTCTAGTAGATTGGATGGATCAAATCTCAAGACTTACTCTCGGCGACAAAAAGAACAGTCGTCTCATGTGCTGCCATGCCTATCAGCTATCTCCAGATCCAGTTACTAATCCCTCTGTGGACCTTTCAAGTAATGAGTCCTTGGCCACTACTCCCATTCTATTGATGATCTCAATTTCCTATTGCTATTAGGAAAGGAGTTAAAACTTGTACTCAACGTTCTATATCTAATTTTGTGTCATATGACCTCTTATCTCCATTATACCATGCATTTGTTTCGTCATTGTCCCCTGTATCTATTCTGCAAGGTTGGAACAAAGCACTCAATGATCCTAAGTGGAAAGAAGTCATGGTAGAGGAGATGAGAGCTCTGAGTACGAATGACACTTGGGAGTTAGTTTCTCTACCATCGGGGTGTTCACCATTAAGTAGAAAATAGATGGAACCATTGAGAGATATAAGGCAAGACTAGTTGCTAAAGGGTTTACTCAGACTTATGGCATTGACTATTAGGAAACCTTTGCTCCAGTGGCTAAGATGAATTCTATCTGTGTCCTACTTTCGTGTGCAGTAAATCTTGGGTGGCCATTGCAACAATTGGATGTAAAGAATGCTTTCTTCCATGGTGATCTAGAAGAAGTGTATATGGATGTTCCTCCTGGTTTTTCCTCCCCAACGACTAATGGGAAGGTCTTTCAGTTAAAGAAGGCATTGTATGGTTTCAAACAGTCTCCTAGAGCCTGGGTTGACAGGTTTCTGAAGGGCGATGATTAGATTTGGCTACAAGCAGAGTCATGCAAATCATACTATGTCCATCAAACAACTTGTTGATAAGATTACTATACTTATTATCTACGTGGATGACATAGTTGTGACTGGTAATGATGTAGAGGAAATGTCCCAAATCAAAGCTCGACTTTCCAAGGAATTTGAAATTAAAAACCTTGGGTCTTTACAGTATTTCCTCGGGATTGAGATTGCTAGATCAAAGGGCATGTTTGTCTCACACAAAGAGTACATCTTAGACCTACTTGCGGAAGTAAGGATGTTGGGGTGTAGGCCGGCAGATTCTCCTATTGAGGCCAATCACAAATTTAGCAGTAGCGATGGAGATTGTATTGACAAGGGAAGATATCAGAGACTTGTGTGGAGATTAATATACCTTTCTCATACTAGGCTAGATATTGCATATGCTATGGGTGTGGTAAGCTATTCATGCATGATCGTCAAACAGGTCATTTGGATGCAGTTAACCAAATCTTGAGGTATCTAAAATCAGCACCAGGAAAATGGATCTTGTTCTCTAATCATGGTCACTTGAGGTTGGAGGCCTTCACCAATGCAAATTGGGCTGGTGCAGTTGATGACAAGAGGTCTACTTTAGGTTATTGTACCTTTGTGGGAGGGAATCTAGTGACTTCGCGAAGTAAGAAGCAAGCAATTGCAGCTAGATCGAGTGCAGAAGCAGAATATCGAGGCATGGCAAATGGCATTTGTGAACTTATGTGGCTTCAAGTTTTATAGACTAATTTGGAATTGATAAGTAGTGAGCATATGAGATTGATTGTGATAATAAGGTTGCTATTAACATTGCCCATAATCTAGTTAGAATTAAGCACGTTGAGATTGGCAGACATTTTATCAAGGATTGTCTACTTGTTACTTATTAGTATAAATATACCTAGTTAGAGAGGACAAACCAATTGATTAGGTTTTGTGCCTCCTTAATTCATCAGTCTCTCTTATTCTCTATTCCATCATCTTCTTCTTTCTCTCTCTTAAATTTCTTTTATTTTTAACTATTAATACAATAGCTAGAGAACTTAATAAGTGTATGTGCTAAGAATAGAGAATTTAGAAGCAAAGAGCATGTTTCAATAAAGAATTTAAGAACCAAAATACTTAAAGAACATTAAGAGTCAAGGAAATGATTTTGAACATGAATTGAAGTACTATAAGAATCCTAAAGCTTAATCAAGATGCTTAATGACTTCAGTCAAATGAGTAGAGCTTTTTCATACAATGTACCAAAACTTAATCGGAATTAACGGTAATTAAGTGTGATTAATTATCCTTAAGCTTTGTTTGAAAGCAGACTATTTTAGTAACTTTTTGGTTTTTTTTGACTAAGGCCCCGTTTGGGAACAGGCTAATTTAATAACTTTTTGACTATTTAGCTAAAATATAAAATAAAAAAAACTAGTATGTTTGGGATGGCTTTTTGGCTTTTTACGAAAAAATGTGCAAAAAGTAGAGAGAAAAAAGAATCTTTGACTTTTTGGTATGGGTTGTTGGCTTTTTGGCTAATTTAGTAACTTTTTGGCTAAAAGGAAAGATTCCCAAACGAGGCCTAAAATATGAGGTAAAAAAAACTAGTATGTTTAGAATGATTTTTTGATTTTTACAAAAAGATGTGCAAAAAATAGAGAGAAAAGAGAATCTTTGACTTTTTGGTATAGGTTATAGGCTTTTTGATTTTTTTAGTAACTTTTGACTTTTAGGCTAAAACAAGCATTGGCAAAATGAGGCCTTAATTAGGATTAATTATGTTAATGATGATTAACAACTAAACTTGATTAATTAGAACTAACCTTGATTAATTAAAGTAATGGAAGAGATTAACAAAAGATAGGACAAGCAAGCACATAGGTGAAGTATACACCTCAAGGGTATGGATTTACCTAAGGGAGACAAGTGTCTCCATGCCAAACAAAACATAGAAAAATAGAGATAAAGATGGAAAAAGTTGCTGGAATTCTCAGAAAATTTGTAGAAGAGAGAGATGAGATAGAAGAAGAAGAGGAAGAAGAAGAAGAAGAGGAAGAAGAAGAAGAAGGGCAACAACAAAATGGGAGCTTCATCTTAGTCCAAAAATTAAGCAAAAATCACCACAAGGTAAGGTTTTCAACCCACTTTCACATAATACATATTTTAATCCAAAAAAAAAAAAAAAAAGACTTAGGTTGAGTTTAAAGATTAAATGGAAGAGATGGAAGGAAAATGGAATAGAAGCTAGGATAGGAAAGATTTGGGTGAAATCCACCATTTTGCATGATTTAATGAAAGAGTGTTGTTTAGAATCTTGAAACTAAGTATCCTACAACAATTTCATATGTTTCGTATTGAAAAATATCATGTTTCGATGTTTTGAATTGAAGGAAATAGGAAGAAATAAAAGGGAACAAAATTAGGAAAGAAATTAGCATGAAATGGTTAAGAAACTGAGCAACCTTCATTAATTTAATCATATCTCTATGTATATTTGGAATTTGGGTGTGAAACCACCACCATTAGAAACTAGACTTCTAGAGTTTCAATTTAGACTCAAGAATTGCACCAAAACCGAGTCCAAATGAGGGAGATATGCCCATTTGAAGTTGGATCGAAAAACTAGTCGTGGACCTCCGCAGGTGCAGCCCGACGTGCGGCCAGACCTTCGAGGGGACTGCAGTAATCCGCACATGCCCGAAGGCCCCACACGTGCGGCCGACAGAGCATTTGACCTGTTTTGCTCCTTTTTCACCTTTTTGACTCACCGGGCCTCATTTCACCTAATCAGAATATGAAATGAACTTAAATAAGACTTGAAAATTAACTAAAAAGAGTGTGGTCAACGGAATGAATGGAACTTAAGCTAGCAGACACTCGAATTAGAACCAAAAAGAGAAGTATTACATCGCCTCAGACCATATTTTATTCAATGCTTGTATTGTACTTGTGTAGGTTGCATCTTTCAAAGTCACCCCCTTTCTTAAGAGCCATTGGTGAGTAGTATTATTTCAAAGTTAGCATGCAATCAAGCTCATGGGAAATTGTTTTTGGCAGCTAAACCCAAAAACAAAAACACAAGAAAATCCATTTGGTGTAGAATTTCTAAATACGGTGAAAATGCGTTTGGTGATGAGCATATAATAATTTGGTTTCTGCTTCTTTTGGTAAGAAATATGTAATGATCTTCCAGTAAGCAAGATGTACAAATCTTCCATCGGTATAACGGTAGGTTGCCTGTCACACGTTGGCACAGCCGCCAATCAGTGTTTGATACAATTCCTGTTAGGTTGATCATTGCCTCTGACTCTGATTAGCTGCTGGAAGCACTCATTTAGAGTTATTGACTTGGCTACCTTAATTGGATTAATTTTTTTTTCTAATTGGATTAATTTTTTTTTCTTTCTTTTTTTATCATTTATCTGTGCTGAAAACCGTTTTCTTTAATTGCAATCTCTTTTGGGCAAAAATTACAGTTGAACAGAATGGCTTGCTGGATGTTGGAACCTATCAGCCACCACTCTATGCCTAGTGCTATGACCCACAATGAACAAGCTAAATGGATGTGCAAGCCTGTCAACCAACACACTATGCCTAGTGCTATAACCCACAATGAATATTGCCAACAATTCCTCCACTGATAAATGGTTTTCTTCAAGCTAAATACGTTATCTCTTTTTCAATTCATCAGCAAGACTCACGAAAGTAGAAACATCCCTGCGGAGATCATATTTTGTTTCCGAATGTCCATGGACTAAGAGGTAACTGTATTCATAACCTGCTAATTTAGATATTCTTTGTCGCTGCTTTTCAAGGAAGATGTTGTATCCAGTTAGTTCGCTCACCATTAACATTAACAAGTCCAACAAGTCATTATCTGAGTCACTAGAATCAGTTGAACGCATCTCTAATTGCATCTGATGACATTTTATCTATATACGTAATAAAGCAAGCAATATGAACTTCAATGAGAACAAAGCAAGTATATCACCAATTTAAGACTCACAGGTGGTTGAGTAATTATACAACATAAGATTGTTACCAACTACAGCAACTCAACCTTCAAAGAAACAAGCAAAGCCAAAGGTTAATAGTTGATATGGTTTCTGGTGTGACCACTTACTCTGGTATTCAAGATCCATCAATGACTATTTCACCTAGAGTATTACACAACCAATCAACATTATACAATCTAGTGGTTTGATAAACCTTGGGTTGGGTATACACTTTAGACTACTTCCAGCAATTATGTGTTCCAAAACATCAGGACCCTAACAAAGTAAGATAATGCAAGATCAGGTTTCACCCACCAAAATTGCACTGCTATCCTGCAGTGCATATTAGTTTTATTTCGTGAAAAACATAATGAACCTAAGTACAAGATAGCTTATAAAAAAAATTTAAAAAAAATAAAAATAAAAAAAGTTTACGACCAATTACAATCTGTTGGCAGAGGTTGTTTCGAACCATTTAGTACTCCTGTATCCAGGTATCATTGATTTTTTGGGGTTCAATTGCATGAATCCTTCTATGTCCTTTAGGTTCCATTATGATATGGTTAAAGTTAAAAAATAACTAAATAAAATACAAGGGTTCAATTGCATGAATCATTCCCCTTAAAAGAGTGATGCAGAAACATATATAGTTTTTTTTTTTTAACCGAGAACTTAGCCTAGGCAGGGTCCCTTGGACCCACCCCAGGCATGTAAACTTGATGGTCAAAGGCCAACCTAAGCCTATGAACCGGGCAAATGAGAGGAGCCAAACCTCATACCTATTGGATTCCGGGCAACTGAAACATATACAGACTACAGTTGAGGAGGTGATTAACCATGCCAAGCTAAAAGTAATTGTTGGATTGGCAATTGTTTGCCTTTTTGTATAGTTGCATTGCAGGATGGCCACTAAACTTGTAAAGGTTCTTTTAAGATCACTTATGGCTCAACTGCACAAGAATCTTATGGATAAACAATATACTCTACAGATCTACATAATAGCATAAATTTAAAGAGATCATACCTTAGACACAAAAAAGAAACTCAAAACTATTGATCTACAAAAACTCGGTACCATAAAAAATGTAAATACGGAAAAAAGAGTTCTAGTTCACCTTGAAACTCTACAAATCTAAATGAAAACCCAACAAAAATTAAAAATAAATCATACAATTAATTTGAAGATATCACCCTCAAACCCAAAAAACTAATATATCCTACAGTCACTATTGCATCCCATGTCACCCTAGGTCTTCTCCTCCCCCTAAAATCACCATTTATAGTGATCCTATCACTCTTCTTTTCCATTGCATCTATATGTCTTCGTTGTACATGACCAACCCATCTTAATGTGTTTTCTCTCAAATTATCTTCAATAGGTGCTACTACAAACCATTTCACGAACATATTCATTTATAATTTTATTTTTTCTAGTCTTATCACACATCCAGTTGAACATTCTAATCTGAACTACACTCATTTTATGCACATGTTTCTTAATTGCTCAACACTGTCCGTAAAGCATCACTAGCCTTGCAGATGTTCTATAAAATTTTCCTTTCAATTTTATTGGTATTCGTTGATCACATAATATGCCAAACACACTTCTCCACTTGCCACCCTATTTTGATTCTAAGAATCAAATCATCTCCAAACTCACCATCCTTATTAATAATCGAATCTAGGTAATAAAAAATGTTCAATATTTATTATCTCCTAATTTTCAATCTTCATTTCTCCATTATTTTCCACTTCTACTGTTGCTAAAGTTACATTCCATACATTCACTTTTTTTCTACTAATTTCAAACCCTTTTTGACTGAAATGCTCCTTTCCAAATTTCTAATTTAGTGTCAATTCCTTCCTTAGTTGCATTGAATCTTCCAGAATGATATCATCAATGAACAACATACACCATGAGACATCATTGTGAATGTATTTAGTTAATATATCCATTACTAAGGCAAATAAGCAAGTTGACCATTTATGCAACCCTACAATGACAGGGAATTCATTAGTTTCACTTGCAAGTAATCTAACATTTGGCAAAAACAAACAATATTTAAAAAGAGAAAGAAATCAATTATATTTGGGAGAGAGGGATTTTCAGTAAGTTGATAAACTAGGTGGATATATCAAATATATTCTTTCTTTTTCATGAATGCAACATCCTTGTTTTTGCCATTTCTTTGGCCAAGTTGCAACAATTGGATTATATATTTCATATGAACATGCAGGAAAAAAAAAAAAGTTACATGGAACTTTAAGATTGATTTGCCTTCTTTATATAGCTCTACATGCAATGAATCTAGACCTATAAAGCTTTACATACAATCTGTAAGTCATTTTATAGAGGTATTTGTCCTATGGAGGTTCGGTTTGAGGGGAACAAGATAAAATATAAGGGGCAAACTGGTCAGAGCAATTGTATGCTCCCACGTATACAACTTAGAATCTAGAATTTCAACCCAACAAAAAAGGTTTTAAAAGAGATATTTCATAGTTTCAAAAGGAAAGGTCTATATGAATCCTAGGGTGCTTTTGGTAATAGGCTATTTTAGTAACTTTTTGCCTTTTTTATGAAAGATATGTAGAAAAGTAGAGAGAGTGATGTGACAACTTATAGTGATTTTTTGGCTCTTTGGCTAAAATATGTAATCCTCAAACGAGGCCTTAGTCCACATCACAGTTAGTATTTCATAAAAATAATAATAAATTAAAAAATACTTTTTAGACCATCTCCAATCCTTCGTTAGATTCTTTATCAAATTTAAATTTGATGAAAAATTGATGAAAACGGTACTCCAACCGTTTCATTAGTTTGGTATCAAATGAAGGAAGCAATACTTTTTTCATCAAATGAAGGGAGCATTTATCCTTTCACGAAATTTGTAGGTGACTGTTGGGCCAGACATCTACCTGGACATCCTCCTAGACGACTGGTTTTTGGATGAATTTGATGAAAATTTACTCTAGACAAGTGACCGGACAGATTTGATTGAGGAGTCGGAGTGCATCGTATCAGATCAAACTTTCACTCAAATTTGATGAAATATCTGATGAATGATTGAAGATACTCTTAGACGTGAGCTTTATCACATAAACAGAGGGAGATTGAAAATCATATGTTATGTTTAAAAATTTTGGATGAGCTAGATGGATATCTAGAAAACAATGGTTAAAAAAACAATTGTCAACATGAGCCTCGCTTCAACGAAGCCCGCACCTCGACTCGATGAAGCCCACACCTCGCCTCAATAAGCTTGTGCCTGGGCCTCGAGAAATCTTGGTGCTTCAATGCACCTATCGCCTTTAATAATACTAGGGGTTGTTTGGGGTGTTCTAAATAAGTGCATTTTTTGTCTTTTTGGACTAAAAAGTTAAGAAAAAAATTATGGGTGTTTGGGTTAACTTTTTGACTTTTTATGAAAAAATATGTATTAAAAAATTGTATAAATAATTGTGTAGGAGAAGTTAGTGAAGTAGGCCGTACAGGTTGGGCAGTGCAGTCGGCTGGGTAGGAGATGGGAAAAGATTGCCTCCTTTTTAGATTTTAATTGGACGGTATTGTTCAGTCTGTGGGAGCCCACCACAAGTCCCTTTTTTTAATCGGAACCGTTCAATGTGTAGAACTCGTCGAGTACTATATGCTTGTAAAAAATCACGTTGCTTGGATATCGATAACTATCTGATCGTGTTAGTTTTTTTTGTCAACTTTTAACTATAACACCATCCATTTTTTATACAAAACTGATTTGATCATGTAATTAGCGATATCTAATAGATGTGATTTTTTACAAGCATGTAATACTAGACGAGTTCTACATATTGAACGGTTCGGATTATCAAAATGGAACCCATTGTGAGCTACTACGGGCCCAACTTTACCATCCAACTTAGTAAATATACACATGTAATTTTTTTTTTTCCTTTCACTGCCTTTGCTTTCACGTCAGTACCTAGAGTGCCGTGAAGTTGATTTGTATTTTAATATTATGTATCTTAATTTTTTTATATTTTTTTTTTGTGAATAGTGATAACTTTTTTGATAACTTTTTGACTTTTTTTAAAGTTCCCAAACCAGGCCTAGGTAAGCGGTCATTTAGTTGTCTTTCTTTCTACTAACTAGTATGAGATGCATACACTTATTAAAATTTTCTACGCTTTTAAAAATAAAAATAAAAATAAAAAGACGGTAAATACTAACAAGTGTCCCTTAGACATTGTTTAGTATCAAGATTAGGAAGAAAAGTAATTTAGAAATGGAGAAAAGGTTAAAAAGAGTTTTGAAACCAATAAAAAGTTCTTTAAAATCATTGAAAATGTTGTTTTCTGCCCTTTTTTAATCTTTTTTTTCTTATGCCCATGGGCAATTATACCAAGACCCACAAAATAAGTCTCAAGCATTACTGAATTCTTCATTCTACACCTTTTTGATAATATTAATCCCATGCATAGCAGGGGTTAGGGAGCAAATGGACAGTTCTTCATCAAGTTTCTTCATTCCCATTACCATCAATAAAATAAAATAGCCAATGACTTTGCACCCAAACATTAATCACCCTCATCCTATAACCCACCAAACCTATAAAGAATCACAAACTTCTAAGGGCATCCCCAACCCTTGACTCCAAACATATATCAAATCTATATTTGACTAAAAATCACACAACAAAATTTCTCAACTCCTCACTCAAAACTTATATCAATTTGAGTTTTACCCAAATCAAGGGAGATTCAAATTTGTATTCCAAGTTTACAATACCAAATTTACAACTTTGCCATTTACTAAAGCTTTACTCAAATGGATACTTTAAATCTGAGTTTGTCAGTCCATTGGAGTGTTTCATATCCAACAAAAGCATTTAAACAAAATACATGCATAAACACACAGACTATCCTACATATCTCAACAAAACATATTACCATAAAACTCATAATCATGATTCACTAATATAAGTAGAAGATGGAAAATAATAAGAAAACACAACCAACCAACCATCAGAGCATTTGTTCTTAGCAGATGTACAAGTGGACGGCAGAGACACTCTCTCTTTGTCCTTGCTGTTGTTGTTACTGTTCAAGCCCCTCGAAGTCAACGGTGACGATTTTTGCAACTGCTTATCTAACGCGTCGTTCATACGCTTCCGATCCAACGGCTCACCAACGATCTCCGACTTCCAAGATCCACCTCCGCCTCCTCCTCCTCCTCCTCGATCTCTATACATATTCGCTGTATCTATGAATATATATATATATTATTTTGAGAATTAGAGTTCTGGTTCGAGAATTTAAAGCTTCTGATCGAACATTGCGTTAGTAGGGTCTATGAAAACCCTAGATTTTGGAGAGTGAAGAGAAATCGGAACAAAGAAGGATTAGATTTGCATGGAAGATTGAGAAAAGTAGAGTGTAGATTTCGATAGAATGGTTAAAACTTGGGTTTCGTCTAGAGGAAGAGAACACGAGTTCCTCTAGGCGCGCGCGCCCTCTGTCTCTCTGTCTCTCGTTTTTTTAATTTTCTCTCTTTCTTTTTTTTTTCTTTTTTTCATTTCTTCTTGGAAAAAAAAAAATTAAAAAGTAAAAGTTTGAATAGTTTGAATCAAACAACAAAATAAATTATAAATTTTTTATTTTATTAATTTAAATTTTAACATTTTAATTTAGTTTCAATCTAATTCATTTATTTATTTTCGTTAAATAAAGTTGACAAAAATTAGTATTTTAGTTACCTGTTATGGAACCTGCATCGATAATCCAAACCATCTAATAAGTAAGGTTCCGTGGTTGTCCCGCGGAGGCCCAATAACACCATACAGTCTGATATGGATTGAAGAGAAACCATTCTTTTTCAAATTATCATAAATGTGCGAGTGCAATTTTTGCTATACAATAGAGTGTTCAATGGTTGAAAAGGTTGTCTAGCAATTTAGTTCTGCAAAACAAAGAACATGATGAGAGCTGCCCGACAAAGGTTTGCTAAAAAATCACTCCAATGTTAAAGTCAGAAACTTAGAGAGAATGAAGAGAGCAAATGTTGAGAGGATGGCCTCGTTTGGAAAGTTGACTATTCTAGTAGGTTATTTTAGTAAGCTAAAATAGTTATGTTTGAGAATAAGATTGAATTTTTTTTATAGTTTAATATAATATTTGTGAGAAAAAAAGTGAAATGATTATGAATTTGATATGATATTTTGTCTTATTGGCTATTTTAGCCCTTTTTTTTTTTCTTTTTGTAAATTTTAACCCTAAAAAAAATAAAAAGAATAAGAAAAGAACAAAAAAAAAAAAAAGCCTTTGTCAAACAAGGCCAATGTATGTAGAGAGATTGGAATTAAAATCCGATCGCTTTCAAGGAAGAAAAAGGTTACCTTATATATGTAGTCTTGCCTTGTTCTCTTTCATTGTCCCTCTTTGTTCTGTCTGCAATTGCACTTTTGAAAGGGATGAATAGACGTGTTCACCAATGTTGTAGATCTGCAACTACCTCTCATTGGTAGAGGAACAACAAGCCTCTTAGAGCATCCACAATGCACAAGTTAAATACATTGTTAGTGTTAGATGTTATCAGTTAGTGGGCTTGTGTGCATTTATGCTATGAAATGGAGTTGCTAAACTATGCACTAGTGGTGTGGGTTAGTGTCAGACGCTAAAGTGTGTTAATTGTGGCTATCATTTTAGTGAACTCAACAGAAGAAAGAGATAAACATAGTGTGGGCGGATGGGTACTGTGACAGTGCAGTAGGGTGGGACCACTGCATTTTTAAATTATTTTTTATTTATTTATTTATTTATTATATATATATATACTTAACACACGCCTTAACACATCTATTGTACCACCACTCAATCTCTAAAATTAACAAACTTTTAACACACATTGACACATATTTTTGGGTCCCACTTTTATTACTTTTTGTCATATAACACTTGTTTAGCTATCCGATTGTGAATGCTCTTAGTGAAGCAAGTTTGTAGGTCACACCGTGTGTCCCTCATATGATTGAATATTCTTTCCACTTTGCCTTGAGTTTGGACGGTTGTGGTGATGTAGCATATTTAGGGTTCACACCCTCTCAATCCCTTCTCAGCCCAACGTTGGGCATCTGTTTGGCTTGGTAGAACCATAATGTTTGATGAACTACTCACCCAAAATAGGTCCATTGACCATGTTCAAGTCATATGCATGATTGCCCCCATCGAGAGAGTCATCTGGGCTTGACCCAAGTCTGTGTTTGATCTACGAGCATCTTAGCCCTTCCTTGATGCTCTTAATCCATGGTCAAGTATGAATGAGAGGTGTTCGGCCCTAGCCACTGATCAACTTGATCCAAGTGAGTATTTTAGCTTTGTGCTTAGCTTGTGATTTTTGTTTGTCACGGTTTTTATAAATTGTCGCTAAAACTTACAATTAATAATTTTTTTTGTGGCAAATTTTTCAAACTGTTACTGAGGCCCCGTTTGGGGACTGACTAAATTAGCCAATTAGCCAAAAAGTTACTAAATTAGCCAAAAAGCCAACCACTCATACCAAAAAGTCAAAGATTTTCTTTTCTCTCTACTTTTTGCACATCTTTTCGTAATTAGCCAAAAAGTCATCCCAAACATACAAGTTTTTTTTACCTACCTTTTTAGCCAAATAGTCAAAAAGTTACTAAATTAGCCTGTTCCCAAACGAGGCCTGAAAGTTAAAAATTATTAATATTTTTTTGTGGCGATTTTTTTAAACTGTTGCCGAAAATTAATAATTAGTGACTTTTTAAATAATTTTTGATGAAAAACGCCATTAATTATTATAGGACTTATTGAACAATAAGTCCACCTATTAGAACTTACATGTAAGTTCTCTTTTAATTTAAGCAAAGAACTTGATTGGATATAAACTACCCTAAGTATTTTATCAAAATCTTTTTAAAAATCATTTGATCCCAAATTTCTATTTTCATCAAATTTGAAAATAAATAAATAAAATAATCACCTCTAATGCTTTATCCTTTTAAATTTTTATCATATTTAAATTGGATAAAAAATTTGATGGAAAAAATGACTCTCCATTAATTTGATGAACATTTGATGAAAAATTGAAGGTTGTTTTTTAGCACTATTTCATCAAAAGAAAGATAAATGATTGGAGATACTCTTAAGAATACAAATGTTATAAACTTACAAATTTAATAAATTATCATTTGAAATACTAAATTTTATTGGAAATTTTGTAAAAAAAAAATGCTAAATTGATGAAATAATTACAAATCAGTGAGAATAAAATTGAAATTACAAACAAATGGGAAAGGCAATAATAATATCACAAAATAGATTATTGGAAAATTTTATCCCTCGATTGCTATTGTCTTTTTTTTTTTTTTTGGCTTTTGAATGTCATAAAATTAATTTTAAATGCGCCAACAAAAATTAAATAATCATTATAAATTAAAATTAAGTGAAACAATTATCAACTATGGAACAATTAATACATTTATCATCTTCACATAATTAATGAGTAATAGTAGATAAAGGTAAAGATTTAGAACTCTAGGATAATTAATGCTCCTAACATGAGAAAAACGGTAAGTTGATGAAATAATTACAAATCAGTGGGAATAAAATTGAAATTACGAACAAATGAGAAAGCCAATAATAATATCACAAAATAGATTATTGGACAATTTTATCCCTCCATTGCTTTTGCGATTGTCTTTTGAATGTTAGAAAATTAATTTAAAATGTGCAAACAAAAATTAAATAATCATTATAAATTAAAATTAAGTGAAACACTTATCAACTGTAAACAATTAATACCACTACGCCAAAACAGGGCATTAACGGCGATTTTTTTAACGGCGGTAACGAAAATTGCCGTTAAAGGTACTATTAACGACGGTAACAAAAACCGCCGTTAATACCGCCGTTAATTTATTATTAACGGTGGTTTTGTTACCGTCGTTAAAAAACCCGCCACTAAAGTGTCTTTAATGACGGTAATAAAACCCTCTATTAACGGCGGTAACAAAACCGCCGCTAATGCCCGCCTTTAACGGCGGTAAAAAACCGCCGCTAATGCCTAATCATTACCGCCGTTAATGACGACGGTCTTTGCCGGCGGAGCTCTGGCGAAACTCCGGCGAGCTCCGATGAAACCATCTACAATAAAGTAAAAGTAATGTTTAAATATTTATATTAGGGAATTTATTTCATGAAGAGTGGCTATGGTAGAGTGGTTGGTGTGGGTGGATGAGAGGTCTTAGGTTCAAAACTTGGAGAGTACAAGAAGAAAGAATTATTTTTTGAAAAATTTGAACCTATTTACGGTGGTAAAAAACCGCCGTTTTTGGTCGACTTTTAACAACGGTAATTTATCTTTTTACAACGGTTGTACTTTTTCCGACATGTGAATAAACGGCAGTAACGAAACCGCCGTTAATACCGCCGTTAAAGGTTTTAACGGCGGTTTTACAGCTTTTAACGACGGTAAAAAACCGCCGCTAAAGCCCAATTTTGGCGTAGTGTACATTTATCATCTTCACATAATTAATGAGTAATAATAGATAAAGGTAAAGATTTAGAACTGTAGGCTAATTAATGTTCCTTAGATAAGAAAATTTCATTTATTTTATTTTTTATATTTTATTTTTTGTCACACTACACATTAGTAGGGGTTAGATGTCAGTTATTTGTAGGGACGGGGGAACCATAAACTCCGATCTATATATTCTAGGTACTTGCAGAAGACTCGATTCATCAAGTCCATAAAAGAAATTGAGGCATTTGTCAACCTAGAAGGTATGACTATGAACTCATAGTGGCCATGATGAATACAAAAGGCCACTTTTGATATATTGTCCTCCTTCACTCACAACTAATGGTACCTCGATCTCAAGTCTATCTTCGAAAAATAACAAGAATCCTTGTGTGGACACCATGCCTTTTTGGGTATGAGGCACGTTTCTACACTCTTGTTGTGTCAACTCACTTTCTCGTATCGATAAAGTCACCACTTAATTTTATGGGAGTTAAGAAACCTTTAATAATAAAAACTAAGCAAAAAATCTGATCTATCATAACCAGAGAATTTAAGGTTCAGGAACTAAGGTACAAAAAGGGAAGGTCATTGAATGTTGCAACCCCTTTTACCCAATTAAATGATTGACGTCTACTAATATTCTATTTTATAAGATTAATGATCAATTATTTCATACAAAATCCATTATTAACCTTAACACTTTTACTATGATTTGAATAAAATAAATATTATTTATTTTAGATTTAATAGAATAAAGTCATATTTTTCATAAAATAATAATTTTACAATGAAAAGGGGGTTTTAAATCTAGTTGGTCATAAACTTAATCTAAAATAAAAAACATTTATAAAAACATCTAAAACATCCAATTTTGCATAGAAAATGCACATAATTTATCAAAAAACAATGCAAATAATTAGCATATGCTATGAAGAACAAATAAACTTCCCCGGATTTCATTACTAGCATCTAACATACATTACATAAAATAAATATGAATCCTAAACATGCATTTTGTGCACAAAAAGCAACTAACAAGTAAAAAACAAAAATATGCTGGAACCATATGATAATCAAACCAGGCTATATGCATGAATATTACATGATTAAACTAACCTAAACATGTTCTTTAAATAAATTGAGCAAAACATGCGAAAATAAAGTGAAAAACAAGCGAAACCAGCAACCTATGTAATGCCCAAAAATTTATCATCCATTTTATAATTAAATCCATTAAAGTACAAAGGCTTTTACCCAAAATAATCTCTTTATCATTGTATTAATCCAAGTGAAATATACATCATTGATTATTAACATACAATCATAAATAATAACAGTTCAGAGGGTAAGAAAATACAAAAGTGAAGTACCCTAATGGCATACACATTTTCAAGGATAGTCTTTGATTATGCAAAAAATAGACGTTTAGTCCCAAACCACAAAACAGCTTCGGAGCTTCAACAAGTAACATCCAGTGAGCCTTCGTGCTCCAGGCAAAACACATCCATCGCCAAGTCACTTTGGCGAAATCACACCATTATTTCTTGAAATGTTATTAGTTTGGGGCGAGCTATTGCCCAGTAGGAAATATTATTAATAAGATATATAAATAATCGAGATGCATATGATCATACCATGCACTTTGTTACAAATATATGGTTTATCTTTTAAAACTAAAAATGCTCAATGCATGATTTCCATTCAAAGTCTCGTTTGCAACCATGGGATGGTAAATACGCTATGATGTCCCAAGTAAAAGACACAAAACCATACTTACATGTATAAATTTACATAAAGAAAATATCCCATATTTGCCAACTATTAATACTGTGACGACCCCGACCTTCGTATTATTATATTATATTGTTTCAATAAGCTTAATTGCATGATTGTGTGTTTAATTGTGTGATTACATGCTCAATTCTGTAGTTATCTATTATTACATGGAATAATTGTTCACTTAACAACTTAGAATCAAAAATTGAAAGCCTGAATGACATCAAAAGCCAAAATTGTCTAGCCTGATAGGCTAATTAGAATATTTAGAATTTTATGGCAACTTTCGTCTAAATTTGATTCGGACCAAAATAATTAGAATAAAATAATTAATATTAATCAAAACTGGGTAAGATTAATTAATCATAAGCAAGCTTAATTAGACTAAGCTAATTACACCCTATATAAGCCTAATTCATCTCTTAAACTCACAACATATACAACTTTGAGTTGAGATTTTGAGAGAGAAGGAAGGAGAACTCAATATTTAGAGAGAGAACAAGGAGTATTGTAGAGAATTGTAAAAGATTTGAATATTGGAGCCATAATACACTTGACTTCACACATTAGGTATGAAATTCATCCTAAATTCTTGGAATTGAGTCATGTAGAAACTAAGTTCATCGAATTATAGGATCATTTGCTTGAATTTGAGTAGGTTGAGCATGGATTACCATGAATATGATGAATTTGAGTTGAATTATGCACATGCATGCTTGATCTTTCATTTTGAGTTAAGATTTCTTAAAATTCATACATGCATGAAGCTTAGGAGGCATGAACTTGAAGATCGTCCTTAGAGTCATGCATTTCATATCACTTTGTAGTGTTTTGAAAGAAGATGACTCAATCCATAACATGCATGGTTTTAACTTGATAGTATAAGCTTGAATTTGGACAATTGGAGCATGATTTTGAATAAATGGTTTCAAATTGAAAGTGTTTTCATATTATACAATGTTTTTCCAAGTTTTGTTACTAAAAACACAAGTTTTGGACCTTTGAATATCAAGTTTGAACTTCAAATACAATTTTGGAAATTCTAGAATTCAACCAGTTCGCTTGAGCGAAGAAACCTTCGCTCGAGCATAAATTTCATGGTCCCAGCATTTTTTGCAAACATTTGCATGGTGGCTTGAGCGACAAAGTGCATGCTCGAGCGAACCCATTTTTATTCAGTCTTTGGCTCGAGCGACCGTCGAGTGTAAAATTCAAGCAACCAACACTTTTGCAAAGTTTACAGACCGCTCAAGCGACTGAAGTTGTGTGCTAGAGACCACCCTTATTTTTGAACCCCCACTCGAGCGAAGGAAGTTGCGCTCAAGCAAGGACCCTATTTTCAACAAATTTTGGCTAACTCTTTTAAGTGCATACTTGCATTCTCATGTCATTTCTAGCATCCTTAAGCAGCAATTGGACTCATATAATCATAGAATGAGTTAGAGACATATGAGAGGAATTGAATTAAAATGAAATGGTGTTTCAATTGGCTTTTGTTATGTGTTTTGTTTAGGTGGACGTCTGAGGCTTAGTGGCAACACAAACCACTATGAGTAGTAACTTTATAAAGATATGTTCATGTAATATTTATTTTTGAAATTGTTATTACTCTCGAAATCAATATGTGATTGATTGACTGGTTTATTAAAATGTTACTTTCTATCGATGAATGAAGTTCGCTTTTAAAACTGTATTGTGGCATCCACTGATTATAGGCCCTTGCCTAGGGGTAACAATACCATGGCTATTGGATTAATTGAAACACAGAGATCTTTGTTTGACCCTTCGTGGTCCATTAGTTTGACCCTTTGTGATCCATTGGATTGACCCTTTGTGGTCCATTGGTTTGACCCTTCCTGGTCCATTGGTTTGACCTTTATGATGCATTGTTGTGGAATATTATCGCTTCATGAATGTGCCACTTAATTTGATATTGAAAGATATCAATGATGAAACTTATTGATTAATGAGAATTGATTATTGAGAACTGGTTTGGCAATGTTATCGAACTTCATTCATAGAACCTCTTTATTCTATTATTGCTCACTAGGCCCTGGCTCACTATTTATTTATATATATGTAGGTGGGCAAGTTGAACGTTAGAGTTAAGAGAGCCTCAATTCTACTCGAGTCAGCCATTTGAGGAGCTTTCAAGTGAAGTAACTAGGTTCAGGTGGAGCAGTGCTAGTTAAACCCTTTTTTTTTTTTTTTTTTTTTGCTTGTTACATGGTTATGTATTTGTGTATATTTTGGAGTTTTGTATAACTATAAGATGTGGATGTTTGGAACTATTGTGATGTATGTACATAAAGAATGAATTTTTGCTTATGATATGAAGTTCTTTTCATATATGCATGGCTCAATGGATAATTTTTATGTTATATTATACTTCCGCTAAGCCTCGTACTTTATATTAAATGGATTATTGGTATGGAGGCCATAGGTAATCTATGATTACTGGCCGGTCATGACGCTAAACCCATAAGGGCTGGTTTAGGTCATGACAGAGTGGTATCAGAGCATGAGTTATATCTCTCTCACTTGTCCATTGAGCTATAGAGAGTCTAGAGGAGACTTCAGGATTGCATTCATGTGTATTTAAATTTTTTATGTGTTTTCAAATGTTAGAGTGAGATAATTTGTACGATTTACATAGTTGAATTTGTACATGTATATACATTGAGTTTGTTATAATACAAAGTTTCATATAGAAAATGGTGAGAAAAAGAAGTGATGAGCTAGAGGAGGCAACCTCATCAAGATTGGACAGAATGGAACGAATGATGTAAGACATGGCTGGAGCCATAAGACAACAACAGCAGTGATGCATGAGTTTTCCACCTTAAGATAAATTCAAGACAGGGCAATTGGCCACCTTAACTCCTTGCACGGGTACCAACACAATACACAACCATTTTCCAAAATCCGACTCAACTACCTAGACTCATACTCTATTTACCCCTTTTCAACATTTTCCAAACATCCACAAGATTGTAAGGTCACAAGATAAAATCATAATGCACATGATGCATGAGTTTTCAAATCGAAATTCCCTAAGGTTTGTCCAATTCATAACCACATTTAATAATATCAACAACTAAGGAATTTTTCCAATCTCATAATTTTCACAATCTCAACATCTATGAAACTCAATATATATCCAAGAAAAATCAAAAACCTTGTATCTTAACACCATTGTCAAAATTATTCACCAAATTTCAAGACTGAAGTGTCAACTTGTCCAAACCCATTATTAAATCAAAATTTGGGGCTTTCCATTCCTTTGCACTTAAAAAGTCAATTTATATCACCAATAACAATAATCAACTATGATTTGTCCAAAACATGGGGTATAACTCCTTTTAATTCATCAAACCCACTTTAATTCACAAAAATCAACTCATATATAATTATATCTAGGAAAATACCACACATGTATCCCAAAACATAGATAGACTAAGTTAAAAGTACCCCTACCTCAAGAATGAAGACCAAAAGATGCAAACCCAAAGAGAAACTTCGAAGAAATCGCAATCCAATCAACCAAAATGCTGATCTTCATTTGTTCTTCACCTTTTAATGCAAGATATATGGTGGATTCTTGGTGAAAAATAGATAAAATCAAGGTTTAGAGGTCTAGGGTTTCGGGTATGGAGGAGAGGGAGAGAAGATAGGAAGAAAGAATGAAAAGTTTGGACCAAAACGTGACTTTAAAGTGGCTGACTTTGAACAGACCGCTTAAGCGGTCAAAGCTTGGCTTGAGTGGCGAAAGAAATCTCCTAGAATCTCTGTAACTCGAATAGACCGCTTGAGCAAGCGGTCAAAAGTTCACTTGAGCGGACTTGCTTCCAACATAGATACTCAAATTTCAAACGGGCATAACTCCCTCGTTTGGACTCCATTTTGGGTCGTTCTTGTATCTAAACCAAAGCCTCGGAAACAAACTTTCCAATGGTTCTAGCCTCACATTCAAATTTAAAGTATGGAAAGAGAAAAAGGTAAAAGAGTGAAAACTGCTCATAGGACAATTATCTGAATCAATATTTTTGGTTCAATCATACTTTACCATTATGATACCACCCTAATCAATACTCTAGAATGAATCAAAGAAGCTCCAAGTACAATAATAAAAGTATCAAGAGCAATCCTACTAGTCCAAGGAATACGAAGTGTTACAACCTACATGATGATATGATGAACTAACACCCTAACATGATTAAATACTAAAAAATATGGATTAAAGACTACTGAAATATGAAGAAAAAGAGAGTTTACTCGCTGGTTTGCAATAAACCGTAGAAAACGCACAAAAAAAAAAAAATGCAAGTTTTCTTACTTGCAAGCTTTCCTCACACTTAGGTTCTGATTATGTTCAAGTTCTTCAAGCCTTAGGTGATTTTTAAGTTGTTAAAGTTGCTGTGGGGTGTGTTATTTTCAGAACTTATAGTTTAGGGGGAGAGAAGGCAACTGTTTTTCACTCAAAACTCAATAAAATTGCTCAAAGCTTGGACCCTTTCGAAGAAGGGGGAAGGAGTTGTATTTATAAGCTTAAAAGACTTAGGGAACAAGCCAAAGGGGCATCCTAGGGTAGAGCATCACTTTCTCCTTGCGCCTCCCTACAAAATCGCACTTACAATCTTGCTGAAATTCAAATTATGGGCGTCAGAAGAAGGTGCGACGTACCTAGCTTGTGCGGCTGCACAAAGAAGGTATGGTCACACAACCAAGCTATAGCCGCACAATGCACATGCGAGCGCACGTGCCACCGGGTGTCAACTTGCATGCCTAGGTGCGAGGTTTCATGCCTTTTGGCTTGGTTGTAGCCTAAGTAAGCCTGAATTGCCTCTTAATCAACGTTTTTAATAAAATAGGTCACGGATTTGGAAAATATCATTAATCAAGGGCAAACAAACTTTCCCTCTCTCCCTCAAGACTAAAGAGTTGGTTTTTGGCTAAAAATGAATTCAAGGGTAAAATGCTCATTTTTGCAAAAAGATGATTTTCGACCAAAATAGGGTAGTACATCAACTTATAACAACCTCAAATATTTCTAGGGACGAAATAGTTACTATTTCATTATCAGAAAGCTTGCAAGCGCCCAAAATCTTAAGGTCAATTAAAATAGGGTGTCTATACCTTGAGTTAGTCAAACAAGTCATCTATTCTAGATAATGGGTATTTATTCTCAACTGTGACCCGATTTAACTTGCGATAATCAATGCACAACTGTAACGACCCATCATTCTTCTTTTCAAAGAGAGTCGGTGCTCCTCAAGACGACATGCTAGGGTGAATAAAGCCCTTATCTAATAATTCATGTAACTGCACCTATAACTCACGTAACTCAATAGGCACAAATTTATACGGTGCCATGGAAATCAATGTTATCTCTAGCACAATATCAATGGAGAATTCAATCTCTTGGTGTGGAGGTAACTCTGTAAGATCTTCTGGAAAAACATTCAGATGATCACAAACTCCTCTCAGAAAGACATCGCCAACCATGCTACCCTCCTCGGCTAAGGTGATGGCAAATAGGAAATGTGAGGCCCCTGAAAATTTTAATTTCTTAAAAGTCCCTTACTTTTAAATTATTTCCTTGAAGTCCCTCAGTTTCTTAATTGCAACCCTAGGATCAAAATACATGCGCCAACAAAAAACCACAAACCCTAATCAATTTCGGAAACTTAGAAATAATTTCTAATACTCTAATTGACTCCCTAAATATGAAATTACCACTTGGAAACCCCAGGTTTTTCCGGTTTTTATCACGTTCGTCGGTTGATCGCGTTTTTGTTCGAAACAAGAAATTCAAACCGAATTAGATTCTCTAACCCTAACTTAGTTAAATCTTACTCTAAAATAAATGCTCCAATTCCTAAATTAAGGCCTTAGCCCTTATATTTTACTTAAATCACCAATTGACCCCAAGTTAGTACCATTGTATATATATATATATATTTGTACCTCTTATTCATCAAATCTTTTTGTACACAATATCTATGGAATTTGTACACAAAATAAATAGGAAAATCTCCCCAAATCTTGAGCACATGGCTAGCCATCATACCTTCTAGGCTATAATCATTGTACTTTAGTACAAACAAATCCCTTGAAATCTTGGAGCAATAATGACCTTGGTACCTATAAAGATTTGCTATATATATGAGTGTACTTCTAACTAGAAGGTATTTAAATTAGCCCTAAACCTAACTAGATCATAATTAAATACATAAATAAGGTTCCAATATATGAGTTTAATTCCAAGCCCTCACTTTTATCAATTTCAAGATTTGCCCCAAAACTAGTACATGTACTTTTTATACTATAGTACCACCAAATCAATTTGAGGATCTATATATATACATAGGGAAATGTGTCCATAGTACTCATATATTGAATAAAATATTCCCCATTTCACTTCCCCTTGGCCGGCCAACCTAGGAGAATATGAGGGACCAATTTTCAAGATTTGTAATTATGACATTCTAGACGCAAAGTACCAAGAACAAGGGTTGTGTTTCCAACATAGTTCCATCTCAACTAGAGGCTAACTAAATCTTGTCTAATCATATAATTAAGCCCCTAATCACTCCATATTCCATTAGACTCCAAGTAAATCCAAACCTTTCAATTCAATTCCAACTAGTGGGCCTTTATGTCTTTTCACACCAAAATTGCTTATAAATACAACCACCCTCTTAGCAAAGCATACACAAACAACACATACACACACCTACATTCAGCCTAGAGGAAAGAGAGGAGAGCAAGAGAAAAGTCTTGAGAGAAAGAGGAAGGAAGAGGAGAACAATCTTGTTCAAGCCTAGCAAGTAAGCCACAACACAACTCTCTCTTTTATTTTCCTTTTTCAAATACATGTTCTTAAGGGATCTACCCATTGTTTTCATATGTGTTATTAATGATTTCCTTGTGTTAAAAATGATAAGAGTTGAGCCATAATTCTACCTCTCTTGTAGTTCCCCTCATTTCGGTACAAAACTATCTTTTTCATATCAATCTCTCAAACTTTCCAAGGGCACACCTTCAAGATAATTTTTTGAGTTTAATATATATTATTTAGCATGTTTTCATCACAAAAGAAATGAAAAATCTCCTTTAGTGGATCCCTTTCTCACAAATCTTCTTGTTTTGGGTATTGTGCCTTAAAAATCTATTTTCATAGCCAATTTTCAAAATTTCTAGAAAAATGTAGAAAAATATTCTGGGCCTCCATTTTATGTCAAAATCTTCCTTAAGGATTTAGATTTCAACTAAAATTGGTTTCATTGAAAAACAGTGAGCGGTTTGTAAGAAAATCAAATTTTAGAACGATTGATTTAATCTGGACAATATTTGGAGTGTTTCCTAAATAATTAAAAATCTAGAAAATCTATCCCATTTACGAAATATGTTTTGGAAACTAGATTAAATTCTCTACGAACCATAGGAAGGCTGAGTTCGGTAAAAATATAAAATAGCCCTTTTTATTTTAATCTTTAAATGATATTGAATTTGGAAATCTTGTTGTACATGGGTGTTTTATGCTCTTGTGTTCATGAATATGCTTATTAGCTTATGATCATGTCTTGGCATGATATTGGATGTGTTATGGTTATGTTCCTTATCTTCTTCATTTTAATGATGTTCATGCTTATGTGGATATTACTGTCTTGCTGAGTTTGTTCTAACTTGACTTAAAACATTGATCCAAACGAAAAACTTAATTAGGGTGGTGTTGGGTTTTCGATCACTTGAATAATGAAGAGATGATAATGTGTTATGTATGAATTGATGGGTCGTGCTCCCTAATTGAAGGTTAAGTCTTGCGCAAGTAGTTGTCTCATAAACCCTAGAATGGAACAGACGTATTTAGACTCTTTGCGATAGTTTGATTGGTGAGATAAGGTTGGGTCCGGATGGGACATTCAGGAGGGTAAAACTTTTTTGGAAGGATAAGGTTGGATTTTGGGTGATAAAACCTTTTTCTTTTCGCTGTCCCTTTTGAGGCCCTGCGGTTGGCGCTACGCGGTATATAACCGTTGGTAGGCATCCGAGGTTAGTTCTGCAACAAAGCAGCAAAAGGGGGAGTATCGAATAGTCCGATGTCCAATTCTTGTGGTTGGGAGGATGAAATCTCTTTGGGGGATTTCTAGAATACTAACCACTAACATTTTAACCTTCGTTATCTATTTGAATGACATGTTCCTTTCCTCTGTTATTGAAATTGTTATTATTGACTTGAATATCATACTTCACTACTTACTTGCTATAAATATGATGGTGTATTGGATTGGGAAAAAGGGACGGGGTGTGTGTGCGTTTACTGGGCATTCAAAACTCACGGCGTTTCATGCCAGGTATTGAAGACTATTAGACTGGTCGAAGGCAAAGCTGAAGCATTTGAGGACATACGGCTTCCCCTAAGAGGATTAGAAACTAGTTTGTAAACATGTTTGAGATTATACGTGATAGATCTCATGTTGTATTTAAGGCATGATTTTGTAATTTGTATATATATAACATTTGTAACCTTAGATAAACACTGTATTTAATGGTTAATATATCATCTGATGTTCCCGATTTTTGGGACGTCACAGAAAACTAAGCTCGCCTTGACCCTTATGGGCATATAATGGAGGAAATAAGCTATTACCCCGATCACCTAGAAAATAAAATCTATCTCAATCTAGGGTACACACCGATATTCTTCTATGATGACAACCTATCATTGCATGATATAGGTCAACCAATCCATATTCAATATGACGTCAAAACTAGCCATATCTAGACGGATTAAATAAAAAAAGAGTTGAGGATACTTGCCCCAGCACCACTTTACTCCCAACTAGTTATTCAACCAACAATGGACACTCTTGCAAGTCAATCTCCAATCCTAAAGCAAATGCAAAAGTTAACGAAATAAATGAATGAGATATACCCATATCTATCAACACACATGCCCTAGGATTGAATATTAGAAATTCATCCATATGTATCAACAAACAAGCCTAAGGATTGAATAATATAAAATTACCTCTCACCACTAAAGGCCTTGAAGACTGCTCTAGCACGCTAACAACATACACACGCCCCTATGGGCTCTGGGCTACTGCTCCTTCGATGCATAGGCCTAGTGCACAGATTGTATAGAAGTGGCCCCCTGAATAGCTCTAGAAGATTGCCTCGAGTGAGCTTGCTGTTGAAACTGCCCCAGACTTTGCCTAGATTGGAAACTCTGAGTTTGCCTAGACTTTGAAGCACTAGACACTCCTCTAAGTTGTAGGCAAAGCGTGAGACCCATAACTTTTGTAAATCCTAGTAAGGCCCTCACTTTTAAATTATTATAATAAAAGCCCTCAATTCCCCGTTTATTGAAAACGCATCACGTATGAACTCGTACAAACCCTAATTGAACTCGGTAACTTAGTAATCATTTCTAATACTCTAATATTAATTATGTAACTTTCTAATTATAAATTAATTACTCTAAACCCTAGTTTTCGATGTTGCCATTTTCATTTGATTACTCGCCTTTTAATTCAAAACGAAGCAACTCAAGTCGAATTATTTTCCCTAACTATTTTTTTTATTAATTTTACATTTGAAATGGATATTTTAATCGTGTCCATGCCCTCACACTTTATTAAAATTTCACTTTAGCCTCAAATCATTCTTTATATATAAAATCCATTATAATATTCTTTTTCCCACAAAATATCTACACATGTATATATGTAAGTAAGTGTACAAAAAAATAAAAATAAAAAAATCCTAGGTCTTAGCATACACATGGCTAGCCACCCTTGTAATGCCCAGTATTTCATCCTTAATTCACAATGATAATCTAAGAACATTATTGTGAGACCAGGAAAATCCTTTCACATGGATTATAGAGATTCAACGAAGAGATGAGCTTTGCCCCTATAGATCTACAAAGATGAACATAGTCAGCGCCACCAAACCGGGGTTGTCGGTCGGAGACACTCCGATGATAAAGTTAGTCACTGGATTCAAAGAAAGAAGATGAAGAAAATGAAGAATGTTTGTGTGCTGTATGACAGAGAGAGTTGAGGCATCCCTTACTCCTTGGGATGTCCTTCATTTATATAGATGGCGGATGTGATATTTGTTTAGTGGGCTTGCTTGTTTAGGCTGGGCCCATTATCAGGCCTTGTTTAGGCTAGTCCCAATAAGCTGATTTGTGAGACTAGGAAAATCCTCTCACATGGATTATAGAGATCTAACGAAGAGATGAGCTTTGTCTCTATAGATCTGCAAAGATGAACATAGTCAGCGCCACCCAACCGGGGTTGCCGGTCGGAGACACGCCGATGATAAAGTTAGTCACTGGATTTAGAGAGAGAAGATGAGGAAAATGAAGAATGTTTGTGTGCTGTATGGTAGAGAGAGTTAAGGCATTCTTTACTTCTTGGAATGTCCTCTATTTATATAGATAGGGGATGTGATATTTGTTTGGTGGGCTTGCTTGTTTGTGCTAGGCCCATTGTCAGGCCTTGTTTAGGTTATTCCCAATAAGCTGATATATATATATATATATATTTTTGGCTCCTAGAATTATAACTAATGGCATCAGGTTAAAGCATTAAATATCTGTTACATGGCTAAAAAATCATCTCTTCCCCCTTGAACCATTCATATGCTTACATTATTGTACAGTTACATTCTTCAAATAATAATAACAGTTCATTGGATAAGAGATAATACAAAATATAAATGCCCCAAGGCAAACATCTTCTCAAGGAGTACCCTTGGATACAAAAAAACAAAAAGAAAAAAGGATTGTAATCTTCATCACAAAAGAATAGCTCAAGGCTTCAACACATAGCACACAAAAGAGCCTCTATGCTCTCATCCAAAAATATATCTCGATACCAATCACTTAGGTAGCAAGTCCACATCATCCCTTGAAAGGTTGTTAGTTTTAGGGTGAGCAATCGCCCAGTAAGAAACACCATTGACAAATTATATAATTAATCGAGATACATATGATCATGCAATGCAAGAGATAAGAAAAACCCTTGTCTGTTCGTTTGTGAAACCATGATGCCAAACTACGTAATGTCAATAACAAATTCTCGTCCAAAACATGGGGTATAAATATGTTATGACGTCCCGATATAGAGTCGTATGCTACAAATACACACACACACACATATATAAAATAATCCCACATTTGCCGACTCTAGAAACAGTGGACTTATGGACACCAAAAATCATGTTTTTCACATTCACCGACTCTAAAAATGATAGGCTCATGGACACCCTAAAACCGTTCCCACATTCGTTTGGCGATATGTACAAGACAGGGCAATTGTGCACCTTGACTCCCTGTGCAAGTACCAAATATGACACACAACTCAAACCAAGACCTAACTCACAAATTCAGACTCATACGCAATTAACCCCCTTTGACATTTCTCTAAACATTCATAATATTGCAAAGTCGCATGAGAAAATTATAATGCATATGATGCATGAGTTTTCAAATTCAATTTCCTTAAGGTTTGTTCAATTCACAACAACATCATAAGAGCAACAATGTTATTTAATCCACCATTCCCATAATTTTACATATATTCATTTATATACACATATATCCAAGATAATGCCAAAAACTCATGTTCATCATCATTGTCACGATTTCCTATCCAATTTCATGTTTCAAGAGTCAAATAGGTTAAACCCCTTAATCAAACCTTCGAATTTTAGGGTTTAGGCAAAACTGGGGTTTTCCATCCATTATACATGAAGGGCTAATATTTATCATTCATAACAATAATCAATAAGAATATTCATAAACTTTTCCAAAACCATGAGGTATAACTCTCCATTGATCAAACCCACTTTATGACACAAAATTGTCATACATCTTAATGTCTTTATATATATATATATAATGAAAATACCACATATGAGTCTCAAATCAAATATGTAACAAGTTAAAAGTACCCCTACCTTGAGCTTGAAGACGATGGATGAAAACCCAACTCTAAACTCCAAGAAATCGCGAAACAATCGGTAGAACTTTAGAACCAAGCTTGTTTTTCAAACCCTTAGGAAGATCTATGGTGGATCTAGGGTAAAATCAAGAGAAATCAAGTATTTTTGGGCTAGGGTTTCGGAAATGGGTGATAGAGAGAGAAGATGTATGGAAAAAGTGACAGAAAAAGTGTTTAGATAGACTTTTAAATGTGTTGTCCCAAACAGACCGCTCGAGCGAAGTGCTCAAATCAAGGAGATCGCTTGAGCGAACTTTCTATCACACCCCACTTTTTATTAACATTACCATATCCATTAACATCTATTTCCATTAAGAATATGTGGAACTATACATACATTACATCCATAAATAAAGGAAAGTCCTCTCATCATACATTCATTGAATGCAACATGAATTATATTTAAACAAAATGCCCATAGGCTTACATCTTTATATAAAAATTTAGTGTTTAACACTTTTTACAACAATGGTGTTCCACTAACAAAATAAGGCCCCGTGGCCAACAATTAAAGAAAATCACCAATCTTGAACCACTTCTCAACTTGCACCTGAAAAATGATTAATGACATAGGATGAACATAAAGTCTAGTAGAGATCCCAACATGATCCTAAACAATAGCAACATACAAATATCTATGATCATGAATGCAGCATGACATACAATATAAATAATGTGATAATTTAATATTCAAAATATACTTATATAAGTACATTTTCTCCAAAAATATCCATTTGAATACCAAAAGGTGTAAAACCGTTGTTTTCTTTCCAATTATCTATTTTAGTTCCAAAGGCATTCCTTCACAATATAACCTTGTTTCTTTAAACCTCTACATTAATATAAAGGAATTCCGTCTCCACATTTATTTTGAAAGCACATTCACATATACGAGTCATAACTTAATCCCACAACTCAACCCATTACACACATATGGAATAACATATCTACTATCTTCCTTGACCATAGGCCTAAGAGCAAGGAACACCTATAACAGGATACCGAGAAACATATATTTCTAAACATAAATAACTGAACGTAATACATACTTTAATTTCCACCGGCCTACAACGCAAATGGCAAATGGTACAACCCACATAATACATAACACTTTACCAGCCTCACCAAGAGGGGAATGACCCCAAGGTCACACTTTACTGGGCACAAACTAGAAGGGAGAGGAACCTATCTCAAGGCGCCACTCTTTATTGGCCTCCCAGAGAGAAACATACCACAATTTCACACTTTATCGGGCGCAAATTGGAAGGGAGAGAAACCTCTATCAAGGCGCCACACTTTACCAGATTAATCAAAGAGAAACGAACCTTCAAACAATATCACAACAAGCTACACACATAAATGTTATGCTAGTGTAAAACATACATATAAACTATTCAACAACAACAATGCCATTCTCCACTGATGATTAAGGACAAAACCTCTAACAGTTAGATAAAAGACTCTTATGAACTAAATTCCACAAGTTCCACAATTCCAAAACATTAACATTTTCAATGACATCATTTCACTACCAACCATTTTTCCTTTTTGTTTCACAAAGTGACACTTCATTTTGTTTCCAAAATCAAACCTATTGTTCCAAATCTTCAACACTTCCAATCCTTAAACAAATTCCTTTTTTCTTTAACAATATCCAAAATTTTCTATAAAACAACTTACTAGCACAATGCAACAATAACCAAATAAACACGATTAATTTGTCTTTAGCAACCAAGGCACTAATTCGTTCACATAACGCATAACTCACCTATTATCCAACTTTACCAATTTTTATAATATTAAACCCTTAATAGCAAATTAGGGATTTTCGCCACAATCAACATAGACATGATTAATTACTTCCCAACATACTAAATCAACCAACAATCATACAATTCCAACTTGCAAAACTCAAACCCTAAATCCTATTTCATGCTTTTGAAAAATCCCTTAAAAAAAATATTTTTAAATGCAATAAAAAGTACCACATGTCTATCTATAAAGATGTGTTAACAAGGAGCAAAAGAATCCTTACTTCTTGAAGCGAAGATGAGATAACCCAAAAATCACTGGTGACAAAACGACGATCCGCTCAGATTAAATGGAAGCCCTCGCTGAGCTCTATGTTTTGGTATATGGAACTAGAGATCAAAGATGTTTAGAAATAAATGAAATCAAGGTTAAAAAGCTTGGAAACTAAAAAATGGCGGAAAGAGAGACAAGAGAGGGTGAAAAGTGAAGATATTTAACCCAAAAAATGACTTTTAAAGATTTGATTATGGACAGACCACTTGAACAGTCAAAAGTGTGCTCAAGTGGTGAATCGAGGCTTGCAGTATCTTAGACAAATTTGAAAAACAAAGTTGGAAGGGTCTATGGACCGCTCGAGTGGTGAAACTTTCGCTTGAGCAAACTATGCACACAACACAGATTCACAAACTTCAAATGGCCATAATTCTCTTGTCCATACACCGTTTAGGGTCGTTCTTGTGTCTAAATTGAAGCCCCGAAAGAAAGATTTCCAATGGTGCTAGCCTCATATCAAGATTCAAATTGTGGAGAGAGAAAATGATAAAAGAGTGAAGACTACTCAATAACAAATATTCAAATTTGAGTTTTTGATCTAATCTTGCCCAACCACTATGGTAACACCTCAACTAAGGCTCATATATTGACTAAGAAGGTTCTTAACTATGATATTCAAAGAGCCAAATATAATTCCATTATACCAAGAAATACGGAGTGCTTCACTTTCCATTGCTTAAGCGGTAAATGCAAGGTCTCAAAAGTTTTGTAGAGCTACGATGAAAATATTGAGAGCCTTATTTTTATGCTCAAGCGACCACATTACCACTTGAGCGGTCGCATCTGTAAATAAGCGAGCTACTGGAAGCATCACATCTCCGCACGAGTGACCAATTGATTGCTCGAGCGGTTACCCAGAACAAATTGTTACAATCTACCTCTCTTAAAGAATTTTATCCCCGAAATTATGTGATTCTTGTTAACAAAACTTTAACAAACTCAAAAGAAAACGAATGCCGTAGTAACAACAATCTCAACAATCACAATGTCGTTAGTTGAGAACGAAAACAAGTCACAATTCAATTTATGATATGATAGTCCAAGTTTTTAATAAGGTAACTCTTTTTCATTACTTCACTTCACAAGTCAAAATACATATTGTCAAGGCAACAATAAATAAACAAGATTACACATCAATAAATAAATCTGGGTATTTCTCATGGACCTCAGCTTCTCGTTCCCAAGTAGCTTCTTCTACCCTATGATGATGCCACAACACCTTAACTAGGGGAATGGTTTTGCTCCTTAGAACTTGCTTTAAGGAATCTAGGATTTTATCGGTCTCTCCTCATAAGAAGCATTGTCATCTACTTCTAAATTTGTCCAATCTAAGGCATGAGAAGGATTGGATTCATACTTACGAAGTATTGAAACGTGAAACACATTGTGTACTCCAGATAGTTGTGGTGGTAAGGAAAGACGATAGGCTACTTCTCTCACCCGTGCTATAATATCAAATGAGCCAATGAACCTAGGTGACAATTTCCCACTACGCCCAAATCTCATCAAACCCTTTCTAGGTGATATCTTCAAAAACACAAGATTATCTACTTCGAAAGATAATGGTCTTCTCCTCTAATCAGCATAACTCTTTTGTTGGCTTTGTGTCGTGATCAACCTCTTCTGAATAAGGGCCATTTTTTTGGTGGTCTCGTGAACTAACTCAGGCCTAAGCATGGGTGAATCCCCCAGCACGATCCAACACAATGATGATCTACACGGATGTCCATACAAGGCTTCGAAAGGTGCTATCCCAGTGCTAGCTTGAAAACTATTATTGTAGGCAAACTCTGCTAGAGGTAAGTGCCTCTCCCAAGAATCCTTGAAGTCTAATATGCAAGCTCTCAACATATCTTCCAGAATTTAGATGTTGAGCTTAGACTACCCATCCGTTTGAGAGTGACAGACAATGCTAAAAGTTAACTGAGTACCATAACATTTTGCAAACTCTACCACAATCATGAGGTAAAACGAGGGTCACTATTTGAGACAATACTCATCGGAACCACGTGAAGTCGAACAGTCTCTCGCATATAAAGCTCAACTAAGAAATCCATCGAATCCCCCATATACATAGCAAGAAAATGGGCTGATTTAGTTAGTCAATCCACAACTACCCAAACTGCATCATTACCCCTCTGTATTCTAGGAAGGCCCGAGACAAAATCCATAGTGATGTGCTCCCACTTCCACTCGGCTATTGGTAAGGGTTGCAATAACCTGGCTTTTGGTCTTCAGCTTTGACTTGTTAGCAAGTTAGACACTTGGACACGAACAATGCTATATTTTGTTTCATACCTCTTCACCAAAATTGATGGCTAAGATCATGGTAGATTTTTGTATCTCCCAGATGCCCCGCAAAGAATGAATGGTGAAATTCCCCAAGGACTTCATCTCTACAAATTTCTGGCACAAAGAGGCGGTCTAGATGCTGAACACTAGTATCAAAAAGTACCCTTAAACCCTGCTCCTCCTTC
The DNA here is from genome assembly GCA_025200525.1 of Camellia lanceoleosa. Classification (NCBI taxonomy): domain Eukaryota; kingdom Viridiplantae; phylum Streptophyta; class Magnoliopsida; order Ericales; family Theaceae; genus Camellia; species Camellia lanceoleosa. Next base: position 90,779,407 of record CM045765.1, read on the forward strand.
CCTTGGGATATTTTCCCTCGATTAACTCCATTTCTGAATCACTCTATTGTGCTTCTATGACCCGAGTTACAAGCATTGGTTGTGCAAGGACAGTAAACAAGGTGGCATGTTCAGCGGACTCACTAAGGTGCAAGTCAAATTTGCTCAAGTCACCCAACATCTCTCATTCCATCATGGCAAGACTAGCAACAGTGCTCACAAATTTTCTACTTAAGGCATCGACCACCACATTGGCCTTTCCCGGATGATAATGCAATTCAAAGTGGTAATCTTCCATGAACTCCATCCACCTCCTTTGATGTAAGTTTAAATCTTTTTGAGAAAATAGATACTTAAGGCTTTTATGATTCGAAAACATGTCAAATTTCTCTCCGTATAGATAGTGCCTTTAAAGTTTTAGAGCAAGGATGAATATGACTAACTCTAAGTCATGAGTTGGATAGTTTCTCTCGCGAGTCTTTAACTAACACAAACCATACGCCACAACTTTACCCTCTTGCATCAAGACACATCCCAAACCTTCCCTAGAAGCATCACAATACATGGTATAACCCAACCCTCTCTCCAGAATGATTAGAATTGGTGCCGTAGTTAATCTAGTTTTAAGCTCCAAGAAAGATCTCTCACAAGATTCACTCCAAACAAGCTTAACTTCTTTTTGGGGTAGCTTAGTTAATGGGAAGGCTAGGGTAGAGAAGTCTTTCACAAATCACCTATAATAACTAGCAAGACCCAGAAAACTACGAATTTCAAAAGCGTTCTTAGGTTGCTCCCAATTCTGCACTGCCTTAATCTTTAAATAATCTACTATGACCCTATCCCCAAAAACAACGTGACCCAAAAACTTCACCTTGGAAAGCTAGAACTCACATTTCTCATACTTAGCATACAACTAGTGTTCTTTAAGCAATTGCAAAACAATACAGATGTGCCCCTCATGCTCCTCATTGGAAGGTGAATAAATAAGGTTGTCATCTATAAAAATCACTATCAATTTGTTGAGATACTCTTGGAAGACTCGATTTATCAAGTCCATGAAGGTGGCAGGTGCATTGGTCAAACCAAAAGGCATTATAAGAAACTCATAATGGCTATATTGAGTATGAAAGGCTGTCTTTGGAATATCTTCTTCTTTCATATGCAACTGATGACAACCTGACCTTAAGTCTATCTCTGAGAAACATCGAAAACGCTTAAGTTCATCAAAAAGGTCATCTATTTTAGGCAATAAGTATTTGTTCTTAACCATGACCCTATTCAACTTGCGGTAGTCGATACACAACCATAATGAACCATCTTTTTTTCTTAGCAAAGAGAGCTAGTGCTCCCTATAGTGAGGTACTAGGGTGTATAAATCCTTTGTCTAACAACTCTCGTAATTGCTTCTTTAAGACGAGCAACTCTGTCAGCGCAAATCTATAGGGTGACATGGAGAAGGGTGTCGTGCCAGGCACCAAGTCTATAGAAAACTCAACCTCATGATGAGGTGGTAATTTAGTGAGATCTTCAGGAAAGACATCTGTGTATTTGCAAACCACTTTAGGAAATGCACTCTGAACTATACCACTCCCATCATCTATGAAAGTTGTGAGAATAAAGCTTAGGTCGCCTCGACTGAGCAGGTCATACTATGGTGGCAACAATCTATCAGTTTTATCCCCTAAAAAATGAGAAACAAACACTACTCAAAGTGTGTAACATGCCCAGGAGATACCTGCGTGTGCAAAATAATTCAGACCTTTCTTCTATCTAGTCTCATGAGTGCAATGTGAAACATAGATGATAGTCCAAATTTGGTAACTTTTATAGAAAATCTATTTTATTGCAAAAATATTTGCCAGAAATGGACTACGTTATCAGATTTCAGAGTCGCCACCTAATATTTATTTTGGGAGAATTAGGAAACCCGTGACTCGTGCTAAGGCCATTGTTCGTCGTAACCAAGGATACCTAGCTTGAAACCTTAGGTATGAACGGGGAATGTCATTAATTAAGCACCCCCACTCACTCGATCAAAAGATCGACCTTTACTAAACTATGATATGATTTTTATTTCTTTTATATGTTCATATTCCAGTTATTTATAAAATCCTAAAATTTACTATGTGAAGCAAAACAAATATAGGCTATGTCATCCAATTTGGAGCAATTTGATTTCATTTATTTTTGAAAGTGTTTTGAATAGTGCAATCATAAACATCGAGTTTATTCCAAATTAAATAAGAATTAATTCATCAAGTCCATAAAGGTAGCAGGGCATTTGTCAAGCCAAAAGGCATTACAAGAAATTCATAGTGGCCATATTGAGTACAAAAGGCCATTTTTGGTATATCCTCCTCCTTTAGCCACAATTGATGATAACCCGATCTTAAGCCTATCTTTGAGAAACAATGAAAGCCTCTGAGTTGGTTGAACAAATCATCTATCCTAGGCAACAGATATTTGTTCTTATCCGTAACCCTATTCAACTTGTAGTAATCGATACACAACCATAACGAACCATCCTTCTTCTTGGCAAAGAGAGTTGGTGCTCCCCATGGCAAGGTACTAGGGCATATAAAGCGCTTGTCTAATAACTCTTCTAACTACTCTAGGGTGACATGGAAATGGGTGCTGTGTCAGGCACCAAGTCTATAGAGAACTCGACCTCACGATAAGGTAGTAATTCGGTGACTCTACCACGAGTGAAGTCTATAGAAAGACATCAAAATATTCGTAAACCACCTTAGGGAATTCACCTCAAATCTTGCTATTCCCATCATCCAAAAAGGTTGCAAAAAGTGAGCTAAGTTCGCTTTGACTACGTGGGTCATACAACAACGGTAACAATTTATTGGTTCTATCTCCCAGAAAAGAAAAATAGTCACTACCCGAAGTACACACTATAACCCTCCTATAGTAATAATCTATTATGACATGGTAGGAGGACAACCAATCCATACTAAGGATGACCAACCCATACCGAGGATGACATCAAAACCTGACATGTTTAATGACATCAAAGCCTGACATGTTTAATAACACAAAACTGAAAGGAAGCCAGTGATCAACGACCTCAATTACACACCCACGACATTCCCGATTCAAAACAACCTTATCTCTAATGGGTGACTCTACCATGAGCGAAGACTCTAGTTGTTCACTTTCTAACCCATAATATATTATGAATGCAGATGCTATGAATGAGTGTAATACTTCGGTATCTATCAACAAGTTAGCCTAATTACTAAAAATAAGGTATGTACATCTCCCTAATGATGGTCCAGAAGACTGCTCGGATGGTGTAATGGAATACACTTGCCCATGTGGTCCTTGCTCACTCTGATCTCCCCTTTGAACGTAGGTTGATTGCACGGATTATGCAGAAGTGGGCCCCTGTACTGCCCTAGATATCTGTCTAGAGTGAATTAGTTGCTGAGTCTGGCTCTAACTCTAACTTGACTGAAAACCTCCCACTAGTTAGAACCTTGAAGCACTACCATTTTGGTTATCTGTGGACAAGACCTCTTCATATGACCAGACTGGCCACACTGATAACAGACAGGACATTGACCTTCACTTGGTGTCTAGCTCTAAGAACGAATCGAGGTTTGGCATTGTTGATTGCCCCTTTGTGGACATGTAACAAATTTATGACCTTGCTTACCACACTGATAACAAGTAACTCCACTTTGCCCCGTATTATCCTTACTTTTCCTTGGTCTTGGAATCGATGACACGGCTTGCAATGGTGGTGATTAATAAGATGAAGAGTGCCTCAACCTTTTAGATGATCTAGCGTCCCCCTGAGACTCTAAAAACCCTTATCTCTTAAGTTGTCATCTCCAACATTACTTCAACCTGTGCAGCGGACTCCACTAATCTATCATACTCCTGGATCATGTTTCCCATCACTTTCATCAAAATTCCTAGCCTCAACCTTTTCTCAAATTGTAGACACCAATGCTATTCAGTTGCTACAAGGTTAGGTGCAAAACGGGATAGGCTAGTAAAGGTGGCCTCAAACTCTGCCACTGTAGAATCAAATTGCTCAAGTTCCTCAAATTCCCTCTTTAGCCGTTCCCTAGTGGTAGGAGGAAGGTATCCTAAAAGGCTTGAGAAAATGCCGCCCAAGTGTGCTCAATTTGGCCTTTGGCGTACTTCCATCATTGGCCTGCATCCTCCTTCAACTGGTAAGTGGCAAGTGCTAGCTGAAGTTCACCCTCACGTATGTCAAAGATATAGAACGACTTAGTGATTTGATCCGACCATTCATCGGTCTTTAACGACTCGGCGTCACCATGAAATTTAGTAGGATTAGAGCGAAAGAACTCCTTTTTCAACAGTCCTAATTGCTTGCCCAGCTTTAAGAATTTCTATAGACTCTCTAAGAGCCCTGGCCATTTCTTGGGCCAAAGCCCCCATTGCGCGGTGGGCAGCCACATTGTTCTGACCCACTCATTCTTATAAAGGGATCTCTAGTTGGGCCGGAATGTTCTGACCGTCCTGGCGAGGTCTGCTACGGCCTCTAACACATCGAGACATCCTATAAGAATTAGAGATAAAATTTTAAATTTGGGACTAATGATCTCACACTTTATTTCAACCATTATAAACGAACTAGCATGAAAACACATATACAGCTAAGTCATATTAGACAATTCACATATGCATCTTGTCACATAGAGCACATACAAATCACCCATCCAAGATATTAACCTGTTTCATGACACCCAAGGATTTCCAAATGGAAAAAACATTGATCAAGTGCCTTTTCGAAAGGACTTCGATGAGTGCGGTGAACACAAGTCGTATCCGAGAAGTTTGATCCCATACCCACATAACCAAATATACACCTAATCATATAACAATTAATTTTTTTTCCTGACATAACAAACCTATTATGGCACAAGCCACTATCCACGAGCTTATTTAAACCCCGTTAGCTCTGATATCAATTTGTAACACCTCTAAAATAATTCAAACTAGATGTCAAAATACAACATACACAATACACCAATATAATTATAATATCAATTCGAAAACTCTCTTTCTCATTGAACTATAGAATAACAGTTACAATTTTTGATATGAATCCTTACAGTTCAAGAAGTTAGAGGAAGTTATAACAAATGCTTCTTGGCTTACAAGTTTCTAGATCTAAGTTTTCATAGAACAAAAGGGCTCTCAATCCCAAAATAACGTAAATACATTGGGTTCTATACACATCATGGGTTCTATACACATCATGTCTTTAACAAAATAAAATTTTGAATCTCTTCTAATTCATTGGGGTAGTTGTTGCTCACCAAGTCCTGAAAGTTGTTAGATAAGAATGAGCAATTGCCCAGTAAAGAATATATTTAACCAAGTATATAAATATTTGATTTAAAATAGGCATGATCATAACCAATACCCAGAGATATGAATTTTTTGATTTTCTAGAAGAAGCACAACCTTATATTTAATTCCATATTTCTCTGTCCTTACACGGATGGCCAGTAGGCACCTCAACTCTTCCATATTTGTTGTCCTCACACGACCGAGCACGTGGACACCTTAAAATATCCTCACATTCGTCGTCCTCACACGACCAGGCATGTGGGCACCTCAATTTCCCCGCGTGGGTAACCCATAGCACAAAACAAGCAACATTCCGAAGCTCAATTTTTATTTATTTATTTTTTAACACAAATAATCCCAATACCCTTCCAATTTACCCATCCATTTCTCTTCCATTATTAATCATGATCCATGAACAACATTTAGGGTTTCCCAATAATTTTAGGGCTTTCCCTTTCAAGTCCTTATTTTCCTTGATTTATGCTTTTTACACTATCTTTCATTAGTACACACTCAAATCTTTCACCAATTTAGTCAAAACTCACTATCATCATTAATGTCCATATATGTGTTTATATCACCCATTCCAAATCATACATTCATACCATAAGATTAACACACATTTAAACCAAAATATAGATATACAAGGATAAAGACATTTATATCTCAAAAGTTGTAATAGGAGAGATGAAAACCTAAAGATGAACCTCCACGATAACAAGATCCAATTGGTCTAAAATGTAGCTCTTGATGAGATAAACAACTTTAATAAAGAAACAAGGATGGATTCTAGCTAAAAATAAATGAAATATGCTATTTAGGAGCTAGGGTTTTTGAAAAAGGGGTTTAGAGAGAGAAGGAGAATGAAAAAGTGAGCCTAAAAAGTGTTTAGATCAAAATTTAAGACTGTTGTCTTGAACAGATCGCTCGAGCAAACTTTTCATTGCTTAAGCGATGCACACAAAACAATCAGACCATTTGAGTGATAAATGTAAGGTCTTAGAAGTTTTGCAAAGCTATAGTGAAACTACTGGAAGGTTGATATCTTCACTCGAGTGACCACTCTATTGCTTGAACTGCCTCGCCTACAAATGAGCAAGACACTGGGAGCTAAGTTTATCCGCTTAAGCGACCAATTGACCGCTTAAGTGGTCACTAAAAACAGGTTGTTACAAGCTTTTTTTTTCTCTAAGCACTCAATGATGAAAGACCAGAATATGCAAATCCTTCGATTCCTTCAACAAAGAGCTTTATCTAGAGGTCGATCCCAATCTTTTCACCCATTTTAGACAAATATTTTCAGACCTTTAAAAAGGCTTTTTCGAAAAATGTCTTCTTTATCTAGGCATAAATCCAATCATTTTTATAATGTTTGAGCTCATATTTCAAAATCAAAATGTTGTGACTTTCGGTAACTGAGCAAGGATAGAATAGGAATGAGTGGAAATGAGGAGAATCCTTTGGAAGAACCTTACTTGTTGAGAAACAGAGCAATTTCGAAGAAATAGTGCCCCCATGCATGTGGAGGTGCAACCTCCGCAATTCTCACACAAATTGCAAACCAAGCAACCTGAGGGCCTATATAAACACCTCTCCTTTAAGAGAGAAAAGAGGAGAAGAATTTTTATTAAGCTTAAAGACACCCAAAATTCTATAAGCCTGCAATTCTTTAAATTTTCTCTCTCTACATATACATACACCTATACATATACCATTGAAGACCATGGATTGAAGCTCACGTTGCTGGAGATTGAAGATCAAGCTCAGAAGATTTGAGGGTGCTTGAACGAAAGGATTGTTAGTTAAGAGGCTTATCTTCCTCAATTGAAGTAAGTCCACTAATTTTCTCATCACTTTCTCTTACATTTTCTTTTCTTTTCTCTCTTGCCAAACATTATAATTTTGAGATTATATATTGATTATCATGTGATTAGACCATATGGATAGTGGAGGGGATTAGCCACGCCTCCATAGAATTGCTTGGATTACTTGAATTCTAACTTTCTCTCATTTTCTTGCCTCCCAAACACTATATTTTTTGATCTTCTTTGATAATTTAGATTAGTTTTGGACTTGTATAGAGGGTTCTAGTCCTACCCTATAGCTTGTTTTAATAATTATTTTGTTTACTTTCATTTTCTTTCATTTCTATCACTTTCTCACCAATTTTCTTATCATCTAAACAAGTTTGATTTTCATAATTCAATCCTTGCTTTTAGGATTGTCTTGTGGTCCTTGGGTGTAAATTGGTGATTATAGTGTATTTCAATCTCATTTTCTTTTATTTTTTCCTACTTTCTCTTGTTTTCTCTCTAGTTTCTTGGAAACCAAGCATGGTTTCCACCTAGAAATGACTATGTAATCTACTCTCTCATCCACTTCTAATATGAATTGGAGCATCTATTTGTCCCTTTTCATGAAAGATGATGTAGATTCTTATTCATTTCTTTGATTTACTCCTTGTTTAGTTTCTATTTCATATATGTTTCTTCTATGATCATTATTGATTTCCTATATCTTTGATGATCAAAGAAGTCTATCATCTTATCCCTTCTTCTATGATGAGTATGGTAGTTCTCATTTTGAGTTCTCATCATTGTCTTGCTTCCATGATCATCATGTCATTTTCTATATCCATTGGTGATTGAGGAAGACCATCATCTCATCTCTTCTATGATCAGAATGACGGATTCAATTCATTTTCATTATTTATTTGGTTATTTCCATGATCATCATGTAGAATTTTGTATTGCTTGGTAGCTTCTCACGTGTTTTCATTTGATAGCTTTGTTAGTATAAGTTGAATCATCCATGTTAGCTGTCAATAGTTGCTTCCATTATTTTTGTTAGTTTATTTTGTTCATAACTTTGGTGTATATCTCTCTCATCTCTTCTTCTCTATGCTTTTATTTAAAGCTTTCCTTATCTTGGCATCATGTTTTCTTTATCATTATTCTATATTTTGCACCCATTTTTCATGCATAAGACTTGGTTCATTTTATCTCTCATTTCTTTACTTCTTATGTGATTATGTGTGCTATCCCATGTCTTGAGAAATTTCATATATCATATGATTAGTAGCCAAGCCTTTAGTTGTTGTTTTGTGTGTGTGTGTGTGTGTGTTGCATTAGTTTCCTTTCATCTACGATCATGCATATTTTTCTAACCCATTTTGCTTAGCTCGGTGCGGAGGAGTACTAGGTGAGCTTCTTTCATCTTTGCATCCTAGTTGTGTGTGTTTTTCTTATTATATCTAGCATTCTTACCATGCGGCTACTTGCTTACTTGATATATGTCTTTGGATACTGGCGGATGGAGGTTATTTTGCTTAAGTTGGGATGATATTGATTTCCATATATGTGGACTTATCTTTTCTTTGAGTTACACTTTTTTCAAACTCTTTTTCGAAATGCATGAAATCAAAACATTCCAAAGTAAGTGATTTAGTCTATACTGGTTTACTTCACATGGTAATTTTAGCATTAATAATTAGAACATGAGCATATATTGGTAATAAATCTCATATATAAAATTAATAGAGGCCGATCTTTGATCGATTGATCAGGGGTACTCAATTCATGATTGTAGGTGTCTCGGGGGTACCCGAGCACACCCAACAGTTTAGACTTTCGATTTCTGATTTGATATCACTAGTGTAGTGTAAAATAGAAAATGAGAGTCCAGATATGGCAACTTTATAGAAAATCCATTTATTACAGATTATGCCAAAAATGGACTAGATCACCAGATCTCATAGTCGACACCTAATCTTTTTAGAAAAACCAAGAAATTCATGACTCATGCCAAAGGGCATTGTTCGTTATAACCAAATATGTCTCAGTTCAAAACCTTAGGTGTGAGGGGGGAAGCTCATAAATTGAGCACCCCGACTCACCCAATCAAAAGATTGGTCTCTACTAAGCCATGATATAAGTTTTATAGGTATTATATGTTTATGTTCCAGTTATTTAATAATGCTAACATTACTATGTGAGGCAAGTAATTTATAGATTGTGTCACTTGTTTTGGTTATGCTTTGATTTCATGCATTTTGCAAGGATTTTATACAACTCAAAATAAAAAATAAACTCAGAAGCATAAGAATCAACTGCATTCCAACACAAGCAACACAACCTCTACCCACTAGCATTCATGTGGATATTTCAGTTAAGAATCTAGCCTTATTGTATAACAATGGATATGATAAATAACATGGACATATAGCATGCTAAAACAAAAAAAATGCTCACATGATAAGCCAAAAGAATGTATTAGAAATATATTCATGATCTTGTATATAGATAGCTAATGCAATATATACACAAAATGCATCTAGAGGCTCAACTACCAATATGTGATATATGCATAATCTCAAGGCATGAGGTAGCTCACATTATTAGTTTAGAAATGATAAATTCCATAAATGCAAATGAGCTGAACCCGAATGCATGAGAAATGTATGCAAGTCATGAATATGATGAATAAGACGTGATGCTATATAAATAAAGCATGTAAATAAAAGAGATAAAAAAGACGTAGGGTTGGGAGTTATTACAAAAATTCGAATGAATAAGAAATAGAGACGGGAGAGAAAGATTACTATAACAATTGAATGAATAAGAAAAGGAGGGGGAAGAGAGAGAGAGAGAGCTTATTACAACAATTGAATGAATAAGAAAAGAAAAGATGTGGGGTTGGATAAATTATTACAACAATCAAATTAAATGAATTAAAGAAGAAGAAATTCAAGGCTAAGAAATAGATAGGAACCTAGAATCATCTCTTTGTAAACTAGGGCAGGTTAATACCCAAATCCATGCTATTAAATGGAGATAGCAAATTGACACCATTTCTAAGGTAAAGCCTTATTAAGCTAATGAAAGCTCTATACGGCTTCTAAGAAAGTAGGGAAGAAGAGAGTAAAAATACACATAACTCATCAAAAGGTTGAAGACTCATCTTCTATGCCATGAAATATGGATGTAGAATCCATTTCCATGTTAAAAATTGGTGAGAAGAGAGCTTTCAATGTTTTTGAGGAGGAAGATCTTATAGCTTCAAGAAACTGAAAAATAGTAAATGATCATCCAATGGATCCTATGAAGCAACCACAAATACTCACTAGGATGGAATAGGGATTGAATCACATGGATTAAAACACTGGGATGATGCAAAAGAGATAAGAAAGTGCAATGAAATAAAGAGATTACACTATCTAATAGTTCTATAGGGAGTGGCTGAGCTATCCACATCCCAAAGCTAAAATACACATTTAAGTACAAGAAAGTTATAAATTACAACATTTATGGGGGATGGCTGAGCCATTCACATCCCAAAGCTAAAAGACTACATTGAAACAAAGATAAATTATGCTATAAGTCTATGGGGGGTGGCTAACCCATCTACTTTCGAAAGAGGATCACATGCTAGAATAATAAAAAGTTACAGAAAAGAGAGAAAGAAAGGAGAAAATGATGAGAAAAGTTCAAACTCTTACCTTTCAAAGTAAGGAAGAGATTTTGATTACCAAACTTGCTTCCAAACGCCCTCAAGGTCTTTGGATATGGCTTGAACACTTAGCAAGAAGCCTTAAGATCAAGCTTTAGTGGTGTTTTGGTCGTGTATGTATCAAGGTGGAGAGTTGAGAAGATGGAGGTTCAAAGGTGTTGTGATGTACAAGCTCTTAGAATTACTCTCTAAGCCTTAGAAAATATTTCTCAACCTTTTAAAATGAATTGCCAACCCTTTGAAATAAATAGGAGATGTTGTATATATAGAGTTTTGAGGCCAAAAATATGTAACATATTTGTGGAGGAAGTCAAAGGAAAAATATCTGAGATATTTGTGTGAAACTTGCAAAAAAAGCTGAATTTCTTGAAACTGCTCTGTTTCCCGAATAAATCATCTTGTCAGACAAAAAATCATTTGGCTAGACAAGAAAAAAAAAAAAAAAAAAAATCATTTGGCTAGACAATTTTTTTAAAGGGGAAAACAAGGTTTTTTTTTTTTTTTTTTTTTCCAAAAAATTCTCATTCATTCTACTCACTTCCACTTTGTCCTTGCTCAATTTATTGAAAAAATATAACACTTGAATTTTGAAAAAGCGAGCCTCAGAACTTTGTAGAAATGTTTGGCTCCACACGAAAAAAAAAATTTTGAAACGAGTTTTAAGGTCATCTAAAATGTTTGGCCAAAACTAGTGTAAGGTTGCTTGAACCTGGCTCTCCTACTAAAGAATTCGTACGATAGCACATTTTAACTTTCATCATCGAGCATTTAGAAGAAACCGCCCAAGTCTTAAAGTCGGTCAAAATGTGATGTCTACAATGAACTTCCCCTCCTCATACCTAAGTTTCTAAGTTGAGACACTTTAGTTACAACAGACAGTGGCCTTTGGCACGAGTCATGGGTTTCCTAGTTTTCCCAAAAGATTAGGTAGCAACTCTGAGTCTGGTGATATAGTCCATTTTTTGGCATTTCTTGTGATTAGTGAAATTTCTATGGATTTGCCAGATTTGGACTCTCATTCTGTTTCACATTGCACTAGTGGAGTTAGACCAAGGTTTCTAACTATCGGGCCTACTTGGACCCCCGGTTCAAGAGATCACACACTTTGGTCACTTGAGTGGTCTGTTTGAATTTAGTGCGTAAAAGCTATCATTTTAAGTCAGATTTGTTGGCCTAAACCCATTTTTTTCTGTACACTATATGTTGACCAATGCCTTTCTCTTTCCTTACTTTTTTCTCTCTTTACTCTCTCATTCTTAGAGTTCTCTCTTCTTTTTCTTAAATCTTTACCCAAACTCTACAAAACCTTTGATTTACGATAGTTCGAGTTGGAGTTTCACCTTGTTCCTTTGATATAAATTAGAGTTAGAGTTTCACCTTGCTCCTCTAATTTCTCTTAAATGATTTTATAAATGGATATTTGGTATTTTCTTGCATAAATTTAGGAAATGCGTAGAGATTTTCAAAGCATAAAATGTGAAATCTAGGGTTTGGGAAGCATGGAATATTTTATTTTGATTTCCCTATGAAATGAAAATTTCTAAAGTTTATTTGAGTGTTTAAATTTGAAGAAATCCTAATATAATGAAAAGTCCTAAATTATGGAAAAAGTTTTCAACTTTATGAACTCTATGAATTTGGAAACAATTGAGAAATTTAATTTATACATGTGAAATTGATGAGAAATATTCGTGGAAATGTTGGAAGTTGATGATTATTGTGTTAATATAATCAAACCTTTATGGAATGCAAGAAATTGTATAGAATGGGGAAATTAGAAATTTATAATCATTTTGAGAAATTAGAATTTGAAGCATGTAAATTGATGAAATGATGAGAATTTGAACAATTGATTAAGATGGATAATAATTTGGAAATCGTGCCACTTTATACCTTGTTAAACTTGTTGAGAATATCATTATATATTGTTGTTAGTTATGCTCTAATATTGTCTATTTGGAATATTTTGATAGAGATAACTGTTGTTGACAATGGGTAGAGGATTGTGTAATTGTAGGAAATCTAGAGTGAATTGAAATCTATTTGTAAATGATTTATGATGCGGTGATAACAAGGTGATTTTGATGATTTGTAAGATTATATAATTGGAATGGTGATGAATTGGAATAAATTGAGATACACTCGTAATGAGACATGTATTGTGCTATATAGAGGTATTGAGTTCCTTCCAGTTAGCACCCAGTAAAGTGAGGTTGTGTTATATATAAGTACCGCGCTCCTTCCAGCTAGCAACCTGTGGGGAAGTATTTTTCGAATGAGACCACGTGGCCAATATAGCCCTAAGATGTTGGCTAAGGTGCTACATGGATGAGTCATGTTGCCGAGGTGATCACGGTATTACTGAGATGTTCTATGGTAGTGCTAGAATCTCGGGATATTCGGATAAGGGACAAGAATCCTAGAATAGAGGCTCTTAGTCTGGATAAGGATAAGACCCATGAGGAGTTTATCCCTATCTAACCGAGAGTCCAAGATGAGCATTGAGCTTGAGTCCAATGAAGTGAGGCTTTTAGAGGACTAGGTCACTGTTGCTTATAAAAGTGAGGCATCCTCGTGTCGAAGGAAAGTTTTGGACTGGTGAGTTTAAGTATTATTTTCATATCTATGAGAGATAAGAATTACTAACTTGATTGTTAGAGTGCCACCAGGTGGACGAACCCCCGCAGTATTCTCATCTTTTTGTTTGCAAGTTGTTGGTTCAATTTACTCTGCTGGTGCTCTCTAGCTAAGTTCCCTGTTTGGTTGTATGGTCAGAAATCAACACCCATAATTTGGCGCCATTTATGGGAAAGTAAGGAGGATAGATGGCTAATAACGAACAGGAAGTGAAAATTGGGCATGACATCCACAGTGAGAAGGAGGAGCATGTGGATCCTAATGCCAGAGGAGAGAACAAAAATGCAGGAGCACAGGAACCAAATCCTGGGGCGAATCATGTCGGAAAAGGGTGAAACGACCCAAAGAAGGGAGGCCAAGATGAGTATTACAATGAAAGCAATCTCCAGGTATGGAAGGATAGATGCCTGAGAAGGGATAAGGAGATGAAAGACATGGCGAATAAGTTGACAAACCTGCAGATAGTGGTCAACTTCATGATGCAAAATAACATGATGTAACCATTATTCCCGTTGCAAGACACACCAGCACTAGTAGCCAAAACTGATGCCCGGAAAGGAGGACAGAGGACAATCTCGTTGTCCCACAACAAGGCAAGGAATAGGAAAACTCACATCAGTCGTCATGGGATGTTGGGCAAACAGAGTTAGTGCAAGGTGAGTCGTAGAGGATACCACAAACCAAGGGGACCTGTGTCAAGGGATCTCGGTAGATCCAAGGGAAGGGCCTCTATTTTAATGTAGTGGATGAAGGGTAGTTTAAGAGAATGCACAACTACATCGGAAGCAACACGCCAAAGAGCTTGAAGTCTATTGATAGCCGAGCTCTCGGTAGAACGAAGGAGGACCTGAGAGACTACCTCTAGAGAAAGAGAATCAACACTGAGATCACATCCAATGTCCAGCCAAAGATGCCATTCTCGATGGAGTTGGATATGTTTGAGGTGCCGAAGAGATTCAACATATAGAGGTTTTAGATCTACGATGGTAAGTCTGATTCAAACTTTCATGTTGGTTTGTACTTGAATTTAATGGCTTTGTGAAGCGGGAATGAGAAGCTGCTATGCAAAGTATTCCCATCATCATTTGGGGAGATAGCATCAGATTGGTTCCATAAATTGCCAAAAGGGAGTGTAAAGAGTTGAGAAGGCCTGACCGAGATGTTTGTGGCTAGGTTTGTTACTAACAAGTCGCAGCCACTGAGGGTAGACTCCCTATTGGCTTTCAAGATTAGAAATGGCGAAGGCCTTAGGGCTTATGCTAAGAGATACTATGATGTGTACAACCAGATTCTGGCTTGTAACCAGGAGTTGACGGTTCTGTCCTTTAAGAATGGCCTAGATGATAATTTCCCACTTCAAAAATCACTTGCAAAAACCCAACTGAAGAGCATGGAAGAGCTCATGGCGTGGAGTGAGAAGTATGCCAGAGCAGAGGAATGTACACAAGGAAAGGGAACACCAAAACAAGAAAGGAGAAATGGCTCGCCGAAGTGAGGCCAAGGGAATACCGGCATTGATAGGCTGAAAACAGGAATGAGGGCTATGCAAGCAGTGAGCACGATATTCAGAATTCTAATCTATAAGGTTTTGGAGAGGATTAGGAACCATCCATACTACAGAGCGTCAGAGAAGGTCCTTGGCGAGTTCATGGACAGGAGCATGGGGAAGCATTGTGCTTACCATAACGAGGATGGGTACATGACTCAGGGATATAGGGCTCTGAAGTCACACCTAGAGGATCTGGTTAGACAGGGACACCTGAGAGACCTAGTCGATGAGGTGAAGACAAGAGAGGAGCACGTGAGACTACCATAAGTACCAACAGCACCACCTTCACCATCACCACTGTAGCAGGCGGATGGACCTTGGGTGATCAATGTGATTCATTCGAAGGTCAATGAGAATGAAGTTCGAGGGGCGAACTAGAGAGTGAGGCACCTGCAGCATGTATATCAGGTCCAGCAAAAGAAGCCCAGAGCAAATGAATATCAGGGACCGATGATTTATTCCACTGAGGTAGACTTGGATATGGTGTAGCATCCGCATAATGATGCCCTAGTGGTAACTCTAAAGATTGAAGATTGCTAGGTAAGACGCATACTGATTGATTAGGGCAGCTCTTGTGACATCATATATTTCAAACGTTACAAGGAGCTTGGCCTCCACCAGGATGATTTAGAGCAATTAGACAACCCAATGGTCAGATAAAATGGAACGCCGATGTGGTCTTTGGAAGCCACGATTCTAGAGGTATATGCAGGGAACAAGAAGGTAGTAATGGAGTTTATTGTGATAGATACTCCCTCCTCATACAACATTATTCTGGGGAGACCGTGGTTGCATGCAATGAGGGCTATTCCCTTAACGCTACACCAACTGTTGTAATTTCTAACTGACCAGGGGATTAAAGAAATAAGGGGAGACCAAGTACATGCAAAAAAATTGCTCTATGGCCCGAGTAATGGCCTCGAAGAAGTTGAACCAGTACTTTCAAGCCCATAAGATTATGGTGATAACTGAACATCCTCTAAAGTCCCTGTTGCAGCATGGAGATCTAACAGGCAGAGTAGCCTGATGGGCTGTAATTCTAGGTTAGTACAACTTAGAATTCAGGCCGAGAACAACAATTAAGGGCCAAGTTTTAGCCGACTTTGTGGCAGAATTCTCTCCAGGCTCGATCTCAAGGCAGGCACTGGTGAGTGCAGCTTAGGATGTCTAGGAGAGCAGGAAGAAAACCAACTGGGGCCACGGAACCCAATGTCGGCAGAACAAAAGAAGGGAGAAGAAAGGCTAAAACCTTGCGATATTTACATCGATGACTCCTTCCACCTATTTGTCGATGGCAGCTTAAACCAACAAGGAGTGGGGGCAGGAGTGGTTTTGGTGTTGCTAGATGGACGAATGATAGAACAGTCCATTTGTTCAGGGTTCAAGGCCTCAAATAATGAAATAGAGTACGAGGCACTGATTGTTGGATTGAAGCTAGCAGCAACTATGGAAGTCGACAAGGTGGTAGTCTTCTGTGACTCCTATCTCATTATAAATCAAGCAACGGGCGAGTACGCAACCCAAGATAAGGGGATGATAGCCTATGTGAAGGAGGTTGCCAAGCTATTAACACATTTCGAAAGCTGCCAGTTGCAACAGGTTAGTCAAGATGATAACAGCCATGCTGACGCCCTGGCTAACCTCGCCAGCGCAATGAAATCAGGTGAGGCAAGGACAATAATGGTGGATAATCTGTCAGGCCCAAGTATAGAGCCTCTAATAACAGAGTATAAAGTAATGTGTGTGGAGATGGGTCCAAGTTGGATGGATGCCATAGTTATGTTCCTTGGGGATGGCAGGCTGCTAGCAGATAGAAAAGAAGTGCACAAGATCAGATTAAAGTCGGCCAGGTTCTGCCTGTCGCAGAAGGCAACTGTACAAGAGATCTTTCACTGGACCCCTTTTGTGATGTCTGCATCCATCTCAAGTAGATGACTGTCCGTACGAAATCCATGAGGGAGTATATGGAAGCCATGCTGGGGGTAGATCATTTGCCCACAGAGCCATATCTCAGGGATACTGGTGGCCATACATGCAGAAACATGTTGAAGCTTATGTGAAAAAGTGCAAGAAATGCCAAAGGTTTGCACCTTTGATACACCAGCCAGTTGCAGATCTAAATCCAGTGTCCAGCCCCTGGCCATTTGCCCAGTGGGGCATGGATTTGGTTAAGCAACTGCCCTAAGTAACTAGACAGAGAAAGTTCCTACTGGTAGCAACTGACTACTTTACGAAATGGGTAAAGGCTGAACCCTTAGCCAAAATCTGAGATATGGACATGAAGAACTTTATTTGGAAGAACATAATCACCAGATTTGGAATCCTAAGAATCATAGTAGCAGATAATGACACTTAATTCGATAGCAAGTTGATCAAAA
This sequence comes from Camellia lanceoleosa, assembly GCA_025200525.1. NCBI lineage: Eukaryota > Viridiplantae > Streptophyta > Magnoliopsida > Ericales > Theaceae > Camellia > Camellia lanceoleosa. Next base: position 90,796,801 of record CM045765.1, read on the forward strand.
ACTTCTGTGTGAAATACAAGATTAAGAACTACTATTCTACTCTTAGCTTTCCCCAGAGCAATGGAAAAGCAGAGGCATCCAACATGACCATCTTGGAGGGAATCAAGAAAAGGCTAGAAGCTGCCAAGGGCAAGTGGGTGGAGGAATTTCCTAATGTCTTATGGCATATCGAACTATGCCGAAAAGATCTACTGGAGAATCTCCTTTCGCCATGACATATGGCACTGAAGCAGTCATCCCACTAGAGATTGGTATCCTTAGAATCATAACCCAGGGAGTGGAGAATGGGACAAATGAGGCATTCCTTGCCTAAGATCTTGATCTGATAGGAAAAAAAAAAAAGGAGAGTGTAGCAATTCAGCTAGGGGCATACCAGTAGCAGCTTGCTAAAGTGTACAAAAAAAAAGTTAATCCTATGGAGTTTTAAGTTGGGGATCTCATCCTAAGGAAGGTTGTCAGCACTAAGAAAGATCCCAAGGAGAGCAAGCTTGGCACAAACTGGGAAAGACCATATCGCATTATCTCGGTCATAAGCAATGGAGCTTATTGGCTTGAGGATACTAATGGCAAAGAGCTGCCAAGACCATGGAACACAAGCAATCTGAAGTTTTTCTACCATTAATTCCTAATTTTTAAAGTTTTTCTCTATATTAAAGGTTTATTTGCCGAAGTATTAACAAAGTACTAGCTTGATTTTGTCCTTATGAAATATTGTTGAAATCTGTGTGATAAGACTGAAAAGTCTTAAGACGATGTTTCCATGGTGAACGTGAAGATTAACTTAGACTTGCCATAATGGTAGTGTTGAACTAAGTTTGCGATGTTTTGGCACGAAACATGGCGATTAACTTAGACTTGCCATAATGGTAGAGTTGAACTAAGTCTGCGATGTTTCGGCATGAAACAAGGCGAAACTGGCCATGACTTGGTCAGTTTGAAAGAAAAGCCGAGGAGAATGCTACTCTTGGCGCACTAAGGTTACGCCTTAAGTGCTTCGTTTAGGCGAGCCAAACATAAAGACCTCGGTCAAGAGTGTCTAGATGCATCCTTAATGTGAACATAAGTGGTACTTAGGTTCACATTAGGAGGCAGGAAATAGGAATGAGCATAACACTTGTGAAATTTTTGGAAAATTTTACAAGTTGAAGTTATCTGAAGTAATTGAATGGAGGGATACCTGGGGTATTTCTATCCGAGATAACCAACCAGGTTGTTAGACTTTGAAGGGTGAAGTCTTGCCAGAAAACAGTTAGTACAAGTGACGAAAACAACACTTGTAAACATTTGATGAGAAATTGTTATAAGTGCAATTAGGCCAAGATAATTAACAAGAGTTGTTATATGAGATGTGGATGTATCCAAGGTAAGGAACCAAGTTATCACACTTGGAAAGGTAAGAAAAATTCTATGTATAAACAAATATGCAAGGCACGAAGAAAAGGCAGTAAGCATACAGAAGAAACATTCAACACTTAGAAGTAAAGAGAAGTCTTGCATTGAAAAAAGAAAGACTTGCATTCAGAAAGGAAACTTGTTCAATTACAAACAGAAGGCACATCAAACTGATGTGAGAGAAAATTGTTCAAAAGAAATGGTTCCAAACAACAAAGTTACAAAAGTTCAAAGAAAAGAAAAAGTTCCTACATGCTGGGGTCTTGTGCATCGATCTCGTACTGAGGAACCTCAGCTCTTGGCAGTGTTTCAACCATGATAAACAACTCAACAAATTTTTGGCCACAATCTCATCATCGATCTCAAGAAGAGTCTAGTCTAGGCTCTTCTCGGCAGAGAGGATTTTGGCTTCAGAAGTCACCTTCTGGGGGAGGTGCCTTTGGAGACCTTTTCTTCATCCTCTCCGGTCAAGTCCAGGACTTGATCATTAAGAGTTAGGGAATTGGCCCCAACAGTGGCATCCCCTCCTTTGTCAACATCGGTCTCTTCGTCTTCGACCTCATCCCCGGATGGGTTTGGTGATGGAGGAAAAAGCACATCAAATTGGCTGATATCCCAGAGTGGTGAGTCCTCGGGGAAAGACAACTTCTTGAGTGCTTCCATTCAGCCCAAGAAGTAGCCGTTATTGCAAGCTAGATTGACTTGCTTCTTATATTGATCGCGTACGTCAGCCTGGCCTTCGGCATAAGCCTTTTGGTGGCCTTGACCTCTAACGCCTCCGCGAGTTTGGCCTCAACTTCGGCAACTCGGACCTTGGCAGCCTTGGCTTCGGCCTTGGCCACTTTGGCAGCAGCCTCAGTAGCTTTGACTTTGGCCTCGGCTTTGTTTTGAGCACTTTTGGCAGCTTTTGATTTGTCCAGCAAACTCTGAGTGTGGGTCTCAGCTTCATTGAGTGAAGCAAGGAGACGTACAACTTCCTGGGTCTTCTTAACTAGATCCTTTTTCATCATCTCGGTCTTGACCACATGAGAATGAACATGCTGGATGGCCTGCAAGAAAAATAACAAGTTAGAAAACTTTGGCTAAGTGCTGGAAAGCTGAACAGAAAAGTAAAAAATTAGAGACTTACTAAAATCGAATGTCGCATCATCATTGCAAAGACTCTTTATGGCAGCACGATGGTGGATAGAACAGCGCTGCACTCCAGATTCTCGATGGCACTATCACCGACCCTGAGGAGCCGGTCACCAATGAAAACCTCAGGCACTTAGGTCTCTTTGACGCGTAAGCTATTTCCTTTCTTAGGACTCTCTGATCTCGGCTTTTTAGGCAACGGCGCTTTCAATGAATCGGCTCTTATCGGCCTCTGCAGGAATCTTATCGGCCTCAACCAATTTCGAAATGGGTAGTGCGTCCTCTAAGTCAGAGGCAATCGTGGTGACCTTGGCTTTTGCCTTAGCCATTTTCACCCTTTTTGGTTTGGGCTTTTGCTAGGATTGAGATGGAGAAGACTGGACTGTAATAACACCAGGAATGTCAATAAGGAGATCCTCGGCAACAACTGGCTTTTGACCCATTTCCTTGGTAGTCGCAGCAACAATAACTCTAGTGCCGAAATTGATGGCAGGAAGAGCAATGAGAGGATTGGCAAGATCGTAAGTCGATGCCTCTGAATCTCGGTGCCTTCTGCTATGAGTTTTGTCGACAAGAGCATTGGGAGGTCGGCGACGACGTTAGCACTATGATGGGGGAATGAGTTGAGCTAGAATGGAAGTGGATGATTGGTCCACTAGGTTGGACGATGAGGCTTGATCTGGCCTGGGAAAAGAAGTGACTGGTTGAGTGGATGCTAATGTCTTGCTCCTTTTGGGGACATCGGGGAGTAAGGATCGTTAGGTCGGCACGTAATTCAATAGGATGGGGGCTTTATGTCCTTCAATGGATAGGTCCAAAAGCCTTTTTAGATCACGGCTCAGGATGTAGGATTGCCGAAATGACTTGCTCGGCTAAGGAAGAGCTGCAAAAGTCAAACAGAAACATTAGCACAGATAGTAAAAATAAGTTACCAAGTGTTAAATAGAAACAAAACTATAAGATGACTAAGTTCTTACCTTCGTCTTCCCTAAAGGCTCCTCGGCGCAGAGGGTAGAGATGAAGATCGTCATCTGGTGTGAATTCCTAATTTCCCGAGACAATCAAGTAGTCATCCCCAGTGCCTTTGTTAGAGTTAGGGAGGTTGGCTATTAGTTTGTACTTGGTGGATTTGGGCTTGAGGTAGTAAATGTAACCACTCTTGGATTTGAGGCCACACATGGTATAACAGTACTGAAGGTCGGACAGGGTTGTCCTAACTTTTTCTTAGTGTGCTAGCTCGACAACACTGTTGATGACCCTAAAGGTGTTGATTGCTAGCTGTATGGGGTTAAGTTTGTAAAAATGGATAACTTATCTAGGGGGAATCTAACTCCACCCTCAATGATAGACACTACGAGGAAAGGCATATAATTCTCTTCGGGCATCATGGAGTCCTCCTTCCCGGCCAATCTTAGTTGAACGTCAGCTGGGATAGAGAACTCCTAGCGAAAATATTCTATTTTGGTTGGGAAGTCTACCCTCTATTTGAACATCCACATTACTTCAGCTTGGAGTATTTGGTACTAGACTTCGGAGAAAGGTGACTGGTGTGGGTTTGAAGACCTTAGCTAGACCTTGATGGCACGAGGGCGAGGATTCTGGTTGCCTAGGAAGATTGTGTTTCAATTTTAATAAGGCAATAATGTTCTAAATCAAATCCCAAGCCTAAAACTATAAAGATAAACGAGGTGCAAGGGTAAGAATCTGGAAACAAACCAGAAAAGAACAGAAGAAAAATATGATTCAGAATCAAGAAGTGCAATTAGAGGCATTGACAAATTTGTAAGCAACAATTCGTGACATCTAACGATTGAGTACAAGGCAATGTGCAGGAAACATGAATAAAATAGAGCACAAGAACATGAAAATGAGAACAAGAAGAACATTGAAATAAATCAAAGCCTAAGCATATGGAATAACGAAACTTGAATATGCAAATACAAATTCAATGTCAATGCAAGTACAGGAACAAATGCAGTAGTAAGTATATGGCAAATTCAAAGGAGAAATTTACTGATGAATAGTAAAGAACGAAAATGAAAAAAGAAGAAATTGGTGACTTACAGTGTGAAACCGAAGAAACGAACATCAAGATGGAGTTCGCCAGAGTTAGACGATGTAGATGATTGGAATTAGATGATGGAGAGTTCGCTGGTAGTAACTGATGGAGCAGTTGCACAGCTTGAAAGCACGAAAATGACGGTTTCGTAGAGAGGGAAAATTTGAGAAGAGAGAGAAAATGTATTTTCATAAGTGAAAAGATAAAGAGAGAAGGGTAAAGTTTTGTTAAAAACTAAAAAAGGTGGCTGTAGACACCCTATTTTGACCACCCTTAAGACTTGGGCATTTCACTCTGAACACTCGATGATGAAATATTATGTTGTGTAATTGTTCAAATCTTCAGCAATAGAGTTCAGGTTTGAGCTTTAAACCCAAACCTTGCACCCCATTTGGACCAAAACTTGTTTTTCTAGCTTGATCACTTAAAAATCAGCAAGACCAAAAAATGACCGGCAAACCACATCCTTTTGGCTGGCTAACCATCCTTTTGGCTGGCCGGCCATGTTTACTGAGAGCAGATATTTTGTAGCAGCCAGCTGCTCCCATGCACAGGCTTTGGACCAGCTATCTCTTTTGCAGATATTTCCATTGAAGGCAGTTGAAAGTCTATAAAAACAGCACCTTCCCTCTGAATTTAGGGTTAGAGAATTGTTTGACAAGCTTAGAGTTCCCTTAAAGCTTTCCTTCACCCTCTTGAATATAGATACAATATACATACACCATTAAAGCTCAAACTTCAAGCTTTTTACTGAACCTTTGAACATAATTTCAGATATTTGAGGGTGTTTAGATTGTGGTTTGTGAACTAAGAAGATCATCCCCTCTTCCAAGAGGTGAACTTTGAACTTTTTACTAGCTTCTCTCTCTCTTTTTCTTTTCTTTAATACTAATTTTTAGAGTATTTTAGGCTTTAAAATGTGATTTAAATTTTTTTGAAGGTGGAAGTGTTAGCCACTCTTCCATAGGCTTGTTCTCTAGTGTTGCTCTCTTGTTGTTCTTCATGTTTTTGCTCATTTTGTTTCATTTTAGCACCGTTTTAGGTAGTTTTTGATTAAATATGAACTGTATATATGTGTTTAAAGCTTATATAGATAGTTTGATTCTTGTCTCATATCTCTCTTCTTGGAAGATATTGCAAAGCTCTCTTCTAGTTCCTTCTTTGTAGCATGGAAATGGATGTTTCATCCATGTTCCATGAGTATGAAGATGAGCTTGCAATCATCTCTCCATAGCTTTCATTTCTTGCTTTTACGTAGTTTAGTTTTGCTTTTGCTTCATAGCTATATAAGAGCTCTTTCATCAAGACCATTACAGACTCTCTTCTAGTTCCTTTGAAGCATGGAAATGGAGGTTTCAATCCATCTTCTATG